>CM070549.1:18930480-20326730 GCA_036346405.1 Phyllostachys edulis | reverse complement strand
TTTTTGAACAGGTCTATATGTGATGATGTTTTTGAACCGTTTGTGAAGACCTTTTCTGTAGTAGTTCTTGCCCGAAGCGGTTCAAACTTTTTTAGATTACTATTGTTAGAAATCTAGGGTCTTTAGTCTGCTTGTAGTTGTGTCCACTCTGCTTTTGTCTGTTGCGCCTTAGAGCGGTTTTTGTAGAGGTTGACCCCCTTTTTGTGTAACGACCTCTGTTTTTTTTAATGAAAATGAGATTTTTGGATGATGCTTGCGTTCCTGGATTTGGTTATTGTAGGATCGTAATGGCAATCAGAAGGGGGGGGTTGAATGATTGCAGCAATTTGACAAATTAATTCAATTTCAAAGAAGAACCTCTTCTCGGCCAAGACAAAGAAGACGACCAAAACAAAAGATTAAACGAAACTGATCTTTATATTTCAGTATTCATTTGTGTCTACAAAGTGCTCAGCAAGCACCCCTCAAAGCCCTAATTCGAAGAACATCTAAAACGAAGCAACTGCAGCAAGCTACGATTTCAAAAACCCTAGTCTCGGCTCATAACTCCCAAAAATCCCCATACAAGCCGTACCCTACTGCCTTCTCTTATAGCCTAGAGTCCTATCCATGTCCAACACGACACCAATACGAACTCTATCTCAAAACACTCAGATTTGGAACTCCTTCCAAAACTGTCTTTCCAAAAACTCCACACCGTAAGCCTCCAGGACTGCATCCCGTAGCTTTCAGCGTGCACCCCATGATCTCCACGTGCTCCAGCGCGATCCAAAACACCTCTTGACATCCACGACTTTCAAGACCTCAGATTCCCCATTCTAGTCCGAGTCAATCCCGTCACCGACCGTGATTCATCCTTACGCCTCAACCTGCACATGCAAAGATCAAAGAAACCAATTCTTGGCACAAGTTCTCCAACTTGACCATCCATTAGCTCACTCACACCCATAAACACTATCATGCATCATGCAACAAGATATAGCTTACGAATTCAACAAATCCGCAGTCAATTCCCCAGAACGACAACTTTCCGGAGTACAATCGGTACTACCGCCATTGTACGTCCCAGATTATCAAGAACGCGGTCGCATGCGATCAAAACACACGGTACTACCGATTCTCAAGAACTTCCAAAACTTCCAAAACATCGCTTAGAAAAACCATACCGCCGCCTTGCGGTATTATTGCTCTTCGCGGTACTACCGCCAACCATGTCGCAAAGATTACCGTAAATCACTTAATAGAGCAAACAATGTATGTCAGAACCTCTTTCTCAAAGGAAAACAAAAGCGGTACTACCATTATTAAAACAATGGTACTACCGAAATTTAGGTACTACCGCCATTCAAACTGCGGTACTACCGTTCCAAGAAAATCCGCAAGGCCCTCGTAACGGCGTCCTTTGCTACGTGGGCGCTCCGGATCCATGGGCCGATCGGACCATGGGTCTCACTTGGATTTAGAAGACCAGAGAAACGTCCGAACGGCCCACTTGATGTCATCCGTTAGATTTCAATCCAACGGCTCAAAGTCTTTGAGCGATTCGGACGGTCGAACGTTACAACTCAATATCGGCCGTTAGATCAAGATCTAACAAACCGAGCAAAACACTTGAGAGAAATGACTTGCGGTACTACACGCACACACACTACGGTCATATCAAGACCGCTGTAGTTCCGCTACAAACAAAGCCGGTACTACCGATAATCGACAAAAGCGATTTTCAGCAGAACTTAATAGAGCTCTGATCCAAGTCACCACAGCAAGTCTATAGGACAAAATATTCAACATTAAGTATTGAGACAAGGTCTAACTTATTGTCAATGTGTTCATCATAAAATAACATGACCAGAAACCTCTTGGTCTTACAGTTATTTATACCTGTCCTTGGCGACCCACGCAGGGCGAACGACGCCTATTTAAATGCTCTGCTCAGCGGGGGGCTCGACCCCCTAGAGGGCGGGGGACTAAGGCTATGGCCCCCACGCGAAGTCGAAGACGAGCCGATCTCTTGTCCATCCGTGGCCCTGGGTGTGATTTTGGGGGTGTAGTGTACCTTGGTGCTAAGTGACAGCGGTGGAAGAAAGCGAATCATGGTGGCTCCATGGAGGAATTCTGGCTTTCTCGGGAGTGTAAAGTGGCAAGGCTGCGCGAGGAGATACGAGCTTTTTGGGGGTTGCCAGTTGTGTGGCCGAGGGTGCGGATCCAACAGCAAGGGACTCCTTGGGAGTTTCCCCTAGGTCCTTGTGTGATTGGGGCACGGAGGGGGAGTACCTTAAATTTATGGTGACAGGGCCCTCCGACGAGGATCTGCTGGAGTGGGCGACGCGCACAGAGGTGTGGGACCTCGTCCCGTAGTTGTGTCACGGCCGCGCCGTGTGTTGTATGTTGTACTGGGTGTGGTTGTGCAACGAGGTTGAGATGTGTAACCATTTTTTTACGAGGAGCTGCTTAAATGGGTGCTGCACATGGAGCCATGGGATTTTGTGCCTGTAGATGCTTGATGTGGTCATGTTGTGTCTCGTATGCAGCGAGGCTGAGTGTATTTGTAACGTATTTTTATTGTACGGGCCGCGCTGCTTGGCCCTTGTATGCTTTGTATGAGGTTGTGATGAACAATGTATAATTGTTTGCTCGTTTTGGCATACTTCTTGTTGCGAGGGGGGCGAAGCCTCACGCCGCCCCCATGCTTTTTTAGATAGGGCTTCGGGGAGCCCTAACTGTTTTGCGAGGGGGAGGGGTGAAGCCTCGCGCCGTCTCCTATACCTTTTTAGATAGGGCTCCGGGGAGCCCTAACTTTTTTGCGAGAGGGAGGGGGCGAAGCCTCGCGCTGTCTCCCATACTTTTTTAGATAGGGCTCTGCGGAGCCCTAACTTTTTTCCAAGGGGAGGCAAAGCCTCGCGCCGTCCCCCATTTTTTTCGAGGGGGAGGCGAAGATCGACGTCGTACCGCCCTGGAGCGCTTTTGTCCTAGGACCAAGTTCTGTGCCAGGGTTAGCCTTGCATAGCGTCTTCGTCTATACCCATACTTGCAGAGGGCATCGGTGTGCACCAGGACCGAAGGCCATGCGCAGTGTCTATTTATACACTCATGCCTGCGTAGGGCATCGGTGTGCACTAGGCCCAAAGGCCATGCGCGATGTCTTCGTTTATACACTCATGTCTGCGGAGGGTATCGGTGTGCACCGGGGCCGAAGGCCATGCGCGGTGTCTTTTTTTATACACTCATGCCTGCGGAGGGCGTCGGTGTGCACAGGGGCCGAAGGCCATGCACGGTGTCTGTTTATACACTTATGTCTGTAGAGAGCATCAGTGTGCACTGGGGCCGAAGGCTAAGCGCGGTGTCTTTGTTTATACACTCATGCCTGCAGAGGGCATCGGTGTGCACTAGGGCCGAAGGCCATGCGTGGTGTTTTTGTTTATACACTCATGCCTGCGGAGGGCATCGGTGTGCACCGGGGCCAAAGGCCATGCGCGGTGTCAGTTTATACACTCATGCCTACGTAGGGCATCGGTGTGCACGGGGCCGCAGGGCATGCGCGGTGTCTTTGTTTATACACTCATGCCTATGGAGAGCATCGGTGTACACCAAGACCGAAGGCTATGCGCGGTGTCTTTGTTTATAGACTCATGCCTGCGGAGGGCATCGGTGTGCACTAGGACCGAAGGCCATGCGCGATGTCTTTGAGGCCTGCTACTAGTTTTTCATTGAACTGGGGCAAAATGCCAAGGTACATTTTTTGTACATGCCCACGCCGTATAAGGGCAATGGGCGATTTCCCGAGCGTAGCTGGTTTGCACATAGCCTTAAGGATAGAACCCGCGGAGGCTCTTTGCGTTCCATGTGTGGTCCAATTGCTGTCCCTCTGGTGTTGCGATGTAGAAGGAACCGGTCTGCGTGCTGCGGGTGATGATGTACGACCCTTCTCATTTGGACTCCAGCTAGCCCATGGTTGCGAGATTTGTGGCTCGCTTGAGAACCATGTCGCCTGGTACCAGGGGGGCGATTCTTGACTTTTCGGTTGGATGCCCGTGCGACACCTTTGTTGTACTTGGACATGGTTGATATGGCCTGTATGCGGTGTTCTTCGAGGATGCCAAGGGAGATCTCCCGCCCTGCTGGGTCGGCTTCGGTCGTTGCTCGGAGGGACTTGGCCATGAACTCCCTCGGGGTCATGGCTTCGTCGCCGAACAGGAGTTTGAACGGGGAGAAGTCTGTAGCCCTTGTTGGTGATGTGTGGAGTGCCCATAGGGCTAGAGTCCCTTTGGGAGGCCTACAAGGCATTTTTTCAAGCCCTCTAGTAAGCTGTATCATTGGCCCGCTCGATTGCCTCGTTGGACTCAGGATGTCCGACGGATGCGAAGCATATTGCTACACCCAGGATTTGGCAAAATGCTTGGAATGCTGCTGAGTCAAACTGGGTGCCGTTGTCGGTGACGATGTCGCGCGGTAGCCCATACCAGTAAATTATGTTCTTCCACATGAACCGTTGTGCTGCTGTGGCCAAGATTTTGGCGGCTGGCTCGGCTTCGACCCATCTGGTGGCGATGAACGCGAAGCGGAGGCTGCTCTTGGCCGCCGGATATGGTCTGATGATATCTAGCCCCCATTGTGCGAAGGGCCAGATAGGAGGCAGGGGATGCAGTGAGATCGAGGGTGTTTTTGTGTGCCGGCTGGCCCTCTGGCACCCCAGTAGCGTTGAACGAGATCTTGCGCATCCCGGAGCGCTGTTGGCCAGTAGAACCCTTAGCGGAAGGCTTTCCCGATGAAGCCCCAGGGCGCTTGGTGCGCGCTGTAGAGGCCCTCGTGGATGTCCTTTAGGAGGGGCTGGCCCTCTTTTTGGGACATGCATCGTAGGAAGGGGGTGCAAACGCCCCCTTGTAGAGCTCCCCGCTGATCATGTGGTAATTTCTGGCCCTATGCTGGAGGCACCTTGTTTCGGCCGCGTCTTCGGGCTCTTTGCCTGCGAAGTACTTGATGATGATATCTCGTTAGTCCGCCCCAGCAATAAGGAGCACTGAGTACGCAGCCCCTTGTGCTTCGGACGCAGCCCCTTATGCAGCCGAAGGTGCGCTTAGTATCTCGTAGAAGACTTCGGGTGGGGGGCATTGGCCAGAACTTTCCACTTTCGCCAACTTATCTGCTGCCTTGTTGTCACCGTGGGTATTGCTTGGATGGTGATGCTAAGGAAGTATGTTGATGCAGTTCGTACCACGGCCAGGTAACTAGATATTTCAGGGCCTCTTGCCATAAACGACCTGTTGAAGTAGCCTGCCACAAGGCGGGAGTCGCTTTTGATCTCGCTTTGCTCCCAGCGCCTTTGCTTTGCGGGAGTCATTAGGAAGTCGAGGTGGGCAGCGTGGGACACGCTCCGCCCATCCGGGGTGACCAAAATGGCCGCCGTGCCAGCTCCAGTGGCGCACCAAAATCCATCGGTGTACATCGTCCATGGGGCCTCGATTTTGGCTTGTTGCTGGTCTTCGGTGCGTGGGGTCCACTCGACCACGAAGTCTGCTAGGGCTTGTGATTTGATGGCTGTCCGTGCCATGAAGGTGACGTCGAAGGGCGCCAGCTCGACCACCCATTTGCCTATTCGCCCCGAGGCATCTATGTTCTGCAGCATTAACGCTAGCGGGTAAGACGTTGGGGCCGTGATGGCATGCGCCAAGAAGTAATGCCGGAGTTTGTGAGAGGCCATGAGTAGGGCGTATACCAGTTTTTCCAGTTCCGTGTACCGGATCTTGGCCCCTTGGAGGGTCTCCGAGACATAGTACACTGGGCGTTGTCCATTGTTGTCTTGGACGAGGACCGCGCTCACCGTCAATGAGGAGGCAGCGAGGTATAGTAAGAGGGCTGCTTCTTGCTTTGGGCTGGTTAGGCTTGGTAATTGGGCGAGATATTGTTTGAGCTCATGGAACACTTTCTGACAGTCGTCCGTCCAGTGGAATGGCTCCGTCCCTCGGAGAGTCTTGAAGAAGGGCAAGGCCCGCTCCACGGAGCAGGATAGGAAACGACTGAGGACGGCGAGTCGCCCCGTCAGCCTTTGTACCTCCCGAGTGCTGCCGGGGGGGAGGGGGAGCTTCATCTCCTAGATGGCCTTGATTTTCTAGAGGTTGGCTTCAATGCCCCTCCTGGATACGAGGAATCCCAGGAGCTTGCCCGCCTTGACCACAAAAACACACTTTTTGGGGTTGAGCTTGATGCCCTCCGCCCAGAGGTTGGCGAAGGTTTCTTGTAAGTCCTCTGTATGGGAGCTTGCAAACTTTCTTTTCACCACTATGTCATCGATGTAAGCTTCAACATTGCGGCCAAGCAGGTCTGCCAGCACCTTTGTGATGAGCCGGGTGAAAGTAGCACCCGCATTCTTCAGTCCGAGGGCATACGGGTAAAACAATAGGTGCCGATGGGGGTGACGAAGGCGGTCTTTGGCTCATCCTCCTTGTCCATGAATATCTGATGATACCTGAAGTAGGCGTCTAGGAAACTCATGAGTTCGCAGCCCGAGGTGGCGTCCACCAGCTGGTCGATGCGAGGCAACGAAAAGGCATCCTTCAAGGATGCCTTGTTGATGTCTGTGAAGTCGACACACATGCGCATTTGCCGGTGCTTTTTTGTACCAAGACGGTGTTGGCCAGCGATTTGGAGTGTTTGATTTCCTGGATGACCACTGCCTTGAGTAACTTGGCAATCTCTTTCTTCGTTTCTTCCAGTCGCTCCATCGACATGTGCCGCAGCTTTTGTTTCTTCGGGGGTGTATTGGTTTGGACCTCTAGGTGATGTTTGATGGTCCCCTGAGCTACCCTAGGGATGTCTTCTGGTCCCCACATGCAGATGTCTGCATTGCTGCAGAGTACTTTGAGGATGGCTTCGTAAGCTTCCGCTGGAAGCTCTGCTCCGAGGGCCACCGTTTGCTCTAGGGAGGCCTCCTGCAGGGGGACTCTCCGGAGTTGTCCATCTGGTTTGGGCTTTGGCGCCCATTTTTCTAAGGGTGGGCTTGTTTGGTCCCTCGTGTCCACCCCGACAGTGTGGATGTGTCGGGCCAGCGAGAGTGCCTCTAGCTCAGTCTGCCTTGCGAGGTCCTGGTCCTCTCGCACCGTGACTATGCCCTCTAATGTGGGAATCTTCATGCACATGTAAATGTGGTGGGCTATGGTTCCGAAGGTTTTGAGCGTGGCCTGGCCGAGGATGGCGTTGTATTGGTAGGGCATTTGAACAACGTCAAACGTGACGACCTCGGTTCGGGATGCGAAGTCATCACTAAATGTGACGGTTAGGTCAATCTGGCTTAGAGCCATCACGGGCCTTCCCCCGAAGCCTATCAAGGGTCTGCCTGGGGTGACAGGGGGATCATCATCTTGTCGAAGGAGTCTGCCAACAGGAGGTCCGCCGAGCTCTCTCCGTCGACGAGGACGCGCTTGACCTCGAAATTCGCGATGTTGGCGGAGATGACGAGGGGGTCTTGGTGTGAGAAATACACACCCCGGGCATCCTCGGGGCCGAAAGAGATTGGTATCTCGGCATAACGAGGTGGGCTGGATACAGGGTATGTTGCGAGGTGGTGAATCTGTCGGGCATACGCATGACGTTGTCTTTTGGAGGGCATGCCGAGCGAGGATCCTCTGGCGATCATGTTTATGATCCTTTGCTGGTGCTCCCCGTGGCCCCCTTCTATGCGGGGTCTTGGTGGTGAGGCGGGCAGTTGGTTGTTGCCCCCCCTCTGTCATCACGCTCGGCCGGCTCTTGGTCGCGGTTCATGTAGTCCTGCATGGCCGCAATGGTGTGACACTCTCTAGTCGTGTGTGACCCTTCGCCGTGGAGATCACAAAATGGCGAGCGACCTCTGTCCTTCCAGCACCGGCGCGGTTGTTGGGCTGATGGCCGCCATTTCGCCCGTGTCCTCGGCCGCAACCACGGCCCCCGCGGCCTCTGCGCCTTCCCACCTCGGGGGGTGGGCCACCGTCTACGTGATAGGACCTTTTGTCGGTAGTCGTTGGCCCACGGCTTGGCATGTGCCCTAGTCACGGCGGCAGCAGGTCCTTCTTTTGCGGGTGGTGCGCCCGGGGTGGATGTTGGGGAAGCGGGTGCTGCGCCTCTCCAAGTACTATCTTCCTCTACTCGGGCGTACTCTTCCATCTTTTCGAAGAGCTCTATCACCGTGCGGATAGGTTTGCGAGCCAGTATCTCCGACAAGGGCCCCTTCTGGAGGTCGTATGTGGCTGCTTTTATAATGGTGGTTTCATTGACACCCTTCATTTGACATTTCACCTCCGTGAATTTCTTGAAGAAGCTACGGAGGGATTTGTCGGGGTGTACTTTACTGCGAACAGGTGCCCCGCGTCCTTCGGCTCCATGTAGTTTCCCTGAAAATTGTTGCGAATGAGGTCCCGTAGCTGCTCCCACGCATATATAGAGTAGGGGGGAAGGTGAAGAACCATGTTAGCGCCACGCCCTTGAGGACGAGGGTGACGCTCTTTGCCTTCGTAGTGTCGTCTCCTCCGGCCGCCTCGATAGCGGTCTCGTACACTCGGAGGAATTCTGAAGGGTCTGTGCACCCCTTGAAGGGCGTGACCTCCGGCATCTTGAAGCCTTGTGGCCAGCGGGCCGTCTCCAGCCCGACGCTCAACGGGAAGTTAGGGTCCCCTCGGAGCAGCGAGGCAAGAGGTTTGATTGCCGGAGCCGAAGGGGCGGCCTCTGCCCTGGTGGTTGGCAAGGACCGGAGCGGGGCTATGAGTGCCGTCTCCGATGGATGTCGGAGGTCCGCCATCTCCCGACGAAGGTCCGTCGGTTCTCGTTGTAGGGCTTTGTACGACCCTTGGCTTACGCCCACTGCCCCAGGCGGTGGGCCCATTTGGTGGCTCCCGGGGAGGGATGCCTCGACGGGCCGGGTGTTGCTTCCGACAATATCCCCGTGCATGGAGTTATTCGCCTCCTCCTCCGCGGCCTGGGCGGGAGGCGCTGCTGCCGTGGAGGTCCTACTTCGCTTGACCCTCGGGGTGCTGGGGCCGCGGCTGCTTCGGCTGTTGAGACCTTAGACTTGGCCCTCTTCTGAGGGGCCATGCTGGTGCTTCGGAGCTTTCCTGTCGGTCCCCACGGACGGCATCAATTGTCGTAGCAAGAAGGACTAGACAGTAGAAAAAAGGGGACCCCTGGTATCTGAGAGTGACCAAAGGGTCTTCGGAGAAGGGATTGGTGCCAAGAGAAGTGTGTATGTATTAAATGCCTTGAAAAGCCTGCCTTTCTTACATGAGGAAGAGAGCTATTTATATCCTTCCGGCGGGATACATGAGATTACTATTCTAACCCTAGGAAGGTACTGCCCGCATAGGGACTGCAGGGTCTTTTTCCTACCTCTATGTGTAGCCTCCGGTCCATGGTGGGCTTTCTTGGACCTGGCTTACCCAGTCGGTGTACCTAGTCTAGGTGTCTTCTCCTCCCTTTGCCTTCTGCGGGGCGGCTCCGGGCCAAGGGGGCCCTGAATACCCTTGGTGTCCACGAGGTAACCTTCCGGGGCTGCTGGGTGGCCCTTCGGGGGGAATCCCTCAGGGCCTCCGGACCTCCTCCAAAGGCCCTCCTACGGCCCCCGAGCTCCCTCGAGGGCTCCTTTTGTAGCGACCGAGCCCCCTTCGCGGGCCCTTCTGCAGCCTTTGGGGCCCCTCCTGCAGCCTCCAGGCCTCCTTTTGGGGGCTCCTCATGCGGCCTCTGGGACCCCTTGAGGGGCTCCTATCGTGTTCGCCGGGTCGTGGGGGCCTGTGGGCTGCTCCTACGATATTATTCATATTCGTATTAGTATCCAGGTATTCGTATTCAAAAAAAATGAAAATATATATGGTAGAGCCATTATCCGTCTGTATTTGATCCGTTTTCACCCCTAGGAAAAACACATGGACTGAACATCACTTCTAGTGCAAGACTATAGGAACTAAAAACACACATGCTTGATGTAGGGATGACCCAAAAGAGGTGTTTTTGGATGTTTCACACAAAAAAACACATGAACCTTCATAAATCTAGAGGGCAAATTCTTGAGATAAAGAGAGAGATTGTATCGAACAAATCAACAAAAAATTATCCATGAATTTTTTTTGCTAATGTTTGTTCCCTCCAAAAATGTGTAGGATATGAAAGTTTCACATGAAATTCCTCTAAGCCAATCGTTCAATCCAAACAGTAACCTTTAATTTACATGAATTAACTTTTCTGTTAGGATTAAATCCTCCAGAATTGCTTTACCATTTCTTTCAGTCGAAACCAGGGTTTTGGTTACTAGTCGGTAACACCGATAACCAGAATTTTTGATGGGGCCGATATATTTTTGAACCGGCCAAAAAATTGTGGATATTTTTAAATTAAAAAATTTGGTTGAGATTTCCACTCGGTTGGTAACCAGATTAGAATTCTAAATTTGTTTAAAAATCTCGGCTAATATTTTCCCGAGATAACCGAAAATCTCGATGATTTTTGGTATTTTTTTCCATACCGGTAACCAAAACCCTGGTCCAAACAAGAAAATTGTACAATTTTCTCAAGCAACCTTGTAAATGGTGTGATTAACTGCATACCATACCTAGGGGCCTGTTTGATTTGTTACCATGTGAAACAAATCAAATTTTGGTAATGCCAATGAAAATTGGCTATCGTTTGGTTTGTTACCAATATTTGGTAATGTTAACAAAAATTTGGTAACACTAACAAAATTCAATGTCACATGTGCCAATCCGAAGGTTAGAAAATCGCTCACCAAAATTTTGATAACGCTAAAACCAATCCCAAGTTTGCCAAATTTTGTCTTAGTTTATTAGGCCATGAAACCAAATAGCCCCTAGATTTGCAAGGGGCTTGACCACAAATTAACTATAAACTATACTAGGCTTATGATGAGACTAATGATAGAAGAGGCTCCAACTTATATTTTTAGCTACAAACAGTAATTTTCTTCAAGTCTAGATAAGGCTCATATTTATGTCAATATAGTAGTTTCAGTGCTCTATCACTACTCACAAAGGTCCCATATGTCTTGGGTTCAAAAGACCAATACAAATATACCAGATGACCGAATTTTTTGCACATACAACAGTTTTTCACTCCGTATTTGCAGATATGACCACACAAAGGGATTATTAGCAAAAATGGCAACGTTGGCTCACGGTGGCCGTCTTGGCGCATAGGCGAGCGACACGTGGGCAGCCGGCCTTGAGGTAACCTAACCAACCCTTTGGCGCATGGCCACAATGCGCTAACCAATAGGGCTTAATTAGTGGGTTAGGGGCTTAATCAATGGGTTAATCAGTGGGGTTAATAGGTTAAAGGGCTGGCGCATGGTGGCACCGCGTCGGCTGCTTGAGGGGCTTATTTAGGGATTAATTAGTTAGGGTTAGGGTTAGGTTAGTTAGTTTTTTTTTTGTTTTTTTTTAAATTTTTAGACTGAAATTTGGAGGAATTTTAAATTATAGCAAATGAGTTCAAAAAAATATGATTTTTTTTGTGGAGCCTCTCAACACCATGTACTTGCTTGTGTAAATTTGTTATAATTTTATTCGTTCAGAATTGTTATCGCTATTTCATATAAGTGTCCTGTCCGTATGAATCAATAAACGTAGAAAATGAGCTCAAAAAATTATCAATTTTATTTTGAAGGGTCCTCACGCAGTGGACTTGATTTTGTAATATTTTGGCAATTTTATCTGTGTTCTGGTATTGTCTCAAAAATTTATGATTTAGGTCACGAAAATTTCGATTTTAGGTTTCATGATTTCATGTGAAGAATGTATAAAAAAAAACTACATTGCAACTCCATTGAAGATGTCGATATACAATATGACGCTGAAGTACACATGTAACAACCAAAATATTCGTACAAATATAGCAAAACAAAATATGAATACAAATATACTCGATCAAATAGGATAGTCTTTGTTTATTTAGTTTAGTGTCCGCTGGCGCATGGCCACCATGCGCTAGCCAAAATAGTGGGGTTAGTTAGTTAGTTAGGTTAGGTTAGCCAAAACACCTCCCGACTCGCGCCCCTCTGCCCTCCCTCCACTTGCTTCACCACGCACCCGGGGCCGTTTCGCGGAGAATTAAAAAACCTCGCGGTGGCCATCTTTCCCACCGTCCCTCCTCCCTCCTCCGCACATCTGCCGAAAGGCTCATGCGGCTGAGCTCGACCGCCGCAGCGTATCCGGTTGCCCGAGCGTAATCCATATCGACGACGTGAGTTATGAAGAATTTACGTCCTTGTTACAATTTTCACTATACGGTGCACTTACATCATGGAATCGTAAGACGTAGACGACTTCGACACACCAGCCCAACGTCGAGAGTCTGGTGACAAGGGGGAGGGGAAGGCTTCTTCGACCGAGACCACCGTCGAGGCGTCGTCGAACCGACCGCGACTCAGTGTCGAAGCGTGAGTTATATACAATTTGCATCATTGTTACATTTCTTACTGTACGATCCACTTACATCATGGAATCACAGGATATGAACAACTTCTACACTCACCGCCACCGTGGGCAGCCCTGAGACAAGGGTCACTTGCTATGGCACCGCGGATACTAGTAGCACACATCGTTAAATAGGACACTCTTTGTCAAATTATCAGTTTGTCATGGATGATCTGTATTGTACGACATGCTAGATAAGGTTGTGCATGAACCAACCGAGAGAAATGCGTGGCGTGCAGATCATATAACGATGTACCGTAGCCTTCGAAATGCACACGAGTCGGAGGTTACGGTACATCGTTATATGGTCTGCATACCACGTATTTCCCTCGATTAGTTCATGCACAATCTTATCTAGCCTGTCATACACAGTATTAAAAGACATCATCTACACTAAACCGATAAATAAACAAAGAGTATCCTATTTGATCGAGTTACATGTGATAATACCCCTCCTCCTTCATCCCAGTTCATGCACAAGCTTATCTAGACTTTGGTATATCCTGTGTTATGTGATTATGTTTGGGTATATTTGTATTCATATTTTGTTTTGCTATATTTGTACACGTATTTTGGTTATTACGTGTGTACTCCAGCGCCATATTGTATATCGACATCTCCAATGGAGTTGCAATGTAGCTCTTTTTTTTATATAGATTCTTCACATGAAATCATGAAACCTAAAATCGAAATTTTGCGACCTAAATCATAAATTTTTGAGACAATACCAGAACACATATAAAATTGCCGAAACATTACACAATCAAGTCCACTGTGTGAGGACCCTTCAAAAATAAAATTCATAATTTTTTGAGTTCATTTTCTACGTTTATTGATTCATACGGACAGAACACTTATACGAAATAGCGATAATAATTCTAAACGAATAAAATTATGAAAAATTTACACAAGCAAGTACACGATGTTAAGAGGCTCCACAAAAAAATTCATATTTTTTTATTTCATTTGCTATAATTTAAAATTTCTCCAAATTTCAACCTAAAAAAAAATCTAACTAACCTAACCCTAACCCTAACTAATTAATCCCTAATTAAGGCCCCTAAAGCAGCTGACGCGGTGCCACCATGCGCCAGCCCTTTAACCTATTAACCCCACTGATTAACCCACTAATTAAACCCCTAATCTACTAATTAAGCCTCTAATGGACCCACTAATTAAGCCCCTAACCCACTAATTAAGCCCTATTGGCCGGCGCATTGTATTTGTCGCCAAAAGGGTGGCGCATAACCACCTGCTCCGTGACCCGTGTCGCCTCGGCCAATGCGTATGGCCACCTTGACGCCAAAGATCGCCATTTTGCTAATATACATTGCGTGGTTATATCTCAGAATCTGATTGTGAAAAATGGCTGTATGCGCAAAAAAAATTCCCAGCTGACCTCGGTCCGTACTACATGCTTGTACACTACATATAGCAAATAGGGTCCTTTCGTTCCATAACCCCACAAATGTTCAGTGTATTGGATAAGCAAATTCCTGTGTAGATACAAAAATATAAGGTCATTTGTTTCCTGAAGAAGTATTTCAAGGAACAAGTCATCAAATCTATACAGCTATGGCCGCCCTCCCATAGTCCCATTCCGTCAATAAATGCCCTAAGTCGCTTGTAGCCACTAGCATTTCAACATGCACACAGCTTTCCCCCAACAGTATGCTTTTGCGTTGTATTCTTTTCATCACCTCATCCACACACCACCAACAGACAGTATCCCCCTTCTCTCTCTATAAGATCGATGGCACACCACCCCTCTCAAGTAGTGGGGAGTCTCACAATCCAAAATGCTATGCATCCTAAGCACAATTCTCTAGCTAGCCAGTCTCCTACACACGAGCCCATGCTGTGTGAGCTCAAGTTGAGTTACTAGTACACCTCCTCCTCACCCCTCTGCACACTCCCATGAGAGAGGATCTATCCTAGTCCTAGGCCTCTTTAACTCTCAAAACACAAGCCTAGACCTTATGCATATATGGCCGGACACATCTGATCATAGGCCGCTCCTCCACACCCCTCTCTCTCTCTCTCGCACATACACATACACATACACACACTGCTCTTAGTCCAAGGACCTAGAGAGGAGAGGGCTCAGGGGCCTTGGAGTCCCATCACTAAAGCATGTTTCCTTTCTGTGATTCCCCAAGCCCCATGGACACACCGCTTTACCAACAGCTGCAGCTCAGCCCTCCCTCCCCAAAGCCGGACCAATCCTTGTTCTACTACCCTTGCTCCCCTTCTTTCGCCGCCGACGCCTTCCACCTCGGCTACCTCGGTGCCGCTGCCGCCACGCCGCCCTCCGCCGCGATCGACTCGCCGGAGCTACTGATGATGCACCCGTCGATGGAGCAGCCGCCGGCGCCAAAGGTGGACGCCGGCAATAATGTGCAAGGAGTCGGCGTTGGTCTTGAGAGGGCGGCGAGGAAAGACCGGCACAGCAAGATATGCACCGCCGGCGGGATGAGGGACCGGCGGATGCGGCTGTCCCTCGACGTCGCCCGCAAGTTCTTCGCGCTCCAGGACATGCTCGGCTTCGACAAGGCCAGCAAGACGGTGCAATGGCTCCTCAACATGTCCAAGAGCGCCATCCGGGAGATCATGACCGACGAGGCGTCGTCGGAGTGCGAGGAGGACGGCTCGAGCAGCCTCTCCGTCGTCGACGGCAAGCATAAGCCGCCGGCGGAGGTGGGAGGAAGAGAGCGCAAGGGCGACCACAGCGAGGGGAAGAAGCCAGCAAGGGCAAGAAAGGCAGCGACCACCCCAAAGCCATCAAGGAAATTGGGCAATGCGCACCCGGTCCCCGACAAGGAGTCGAGGGCGAAGGCGAGGGAGAGGGCGAGGGAGCGGACGAGGGAGAAGAACCGGATGCGGTGGGTGACGCTCGCATCAGCAATTAACGTCGACGAGGCCACCGCGGCGGCGAGGGTCGACGAGCCGAGCCCGAACAATTCGAACCGCTCATCGTCCATGAACATGGTGAGCGCTGAATTGGAGGAGAGGTGCTCATCAACACTTAACATCAATGGAGGAAGGATGCAAGAAATGTCAATGGCGAGCGAGGCAAGCGACGTGATCCTAGCCTTCGGCAATGGAGGATACGGCAACAGCAACTGCTACCAGGAGCAATGGGAGCTCGGAGGAGTCGTATTTCCCAACTCACGGTTCTACTAAGGCAGTTTCGACGTACGGTATTAGAACTACTCCCGCACCTATATATATATCCTTGTTCGATGAGCGTAATAATTAATTTGTTGTGTTGATTTGAGAGTATTTCTCTTCGATCTTGCCTTCGGGATTAACTTTGTGATGATATGAACTTGGTTTGGTCATCGCATGATGTATTATAGCTACCACTGTGTGGATTAATTCAAGTGTACGTGGAATAATCTAACCTGTGTTAATTCTATAGCTGTTAAACAAATCTTTCTCTATTGAGGGAGATCAAATAATGTCCCGGTGAAGGAACTACAAGCAAGCTGCTAGAGAACACAACTACTTTGCTAACTGATGAATGGACGAATGGCAGACGAAAAGTATGACAAAATTAAGATTTTTAAAGTAAGATCTGAATTGTTATTTTTCTCCTAACATGGTGCAATTTGCATGGTGTTATAGTTCATTGGATGTTCATAAAATAATTACATCATTCCTAGATCCAGTGAGATGAAATTTCTATGAAGTGCGACAAAACAATTTTTGCTTCCTGAATCCTAATTGTTAGACGTCAGACCATTTTGTTCTACCAATTGCCGAAATGGAAGCTTCAAGGTTAAGCTAATGGCTTTGGATTTTCACTAGTTTCTCGATGAATTGCAAATGAATACCTCAAAACTTCTTGAATACCGTTCTCCACAACGTTCTCCAATTTGAACCGTTTGTACATGAACATGGTTTGTGTATACTGAATAAATATGCACACCAAACAGTTGTACTACATTTGGAGTAGGTATTAGAAAAATCACGGTACTTTTACATAGAAATGATTAAATGCATGATTTCATTTAATATATATTAATGTTAATACATTTCATTGGACATATATCAAGCATGCACGTATATACTCTGATACTCATGTATGGGTTGTGTGTTTTAATTATTCACATCATCTTCTGAAAGGGGAGTAATTAAGTTAACGGGGAATCAATGTTCTTGTCCACTCCAATTAGCGTTGATTATCAAAGAATTAATCATGTTCCAAGCATTAAATATCACGCGTGTAGCCGACAAAAGTACCATGGTTGTAACATCTTGCATCATCAGCAGATTAAAGTGCGATGTTGGCATCTTAATTTTGTCAACACATGCTGCTACCTTGATGTTAACGAGTTTTCTGCTCATTTAGCGAAGCGCAAATTTAGTCTCCACCCGCGATAGAAATGACAAAAATGATACCGCGGTAGGATAGGTAGACCATACGTGTTCCTTATCACGCTCCTTGTCCGCGAAAGCCACCTTCTACAATCCCTGTCTGTGGCAGGCCACCTGTCGCGGACAAGCGCGTAGTAGGAGCGTGTCTCCTGCAGTAGCATGCCATGTGGTGCGCGACGGGGGTGCTGAGCGCGGGGAGCACGAGGAGGGTTTCTACACCAGAGAACATGGCAGGAGTGCTACTTTTGTCATTTCAGACACAAAAAGACTAGATTTTCTATTCCATTCCAAAAAGAGACCAAATAAACCAATAACTCGATGTTAACAACGCTGATAACGACCACCACACATTTTTACCTCCATTATTTTAGGAATGATAGGTAGTAGTTCATTTAATTTTATGACAATGATTGTTATGGTGGTAATAATTACGAAAAACCAAATACACATATGGCAACAATAACCTTGTTAGATATGGACGTGTTTTCACTTTACCGGAAGATAATATGCAGTTTAATTTTCTACATATATAATTAATATCTAGAAAAACTAATTTTGTAGGGTAGGTGTATGTGAAGTTCTTTTCCCCACTGGTGCAGGAACTCAATGTGAAGTTAAGGCATATATGCTATTACTAGCTAGCCGCAATCAAGTAAAAGCATGTTCAAGGATAATGATGTTTATATACTCTGTCGATGTTTACACTATCTCAAGCTTCAGAACTAAGTACAAGTTGCTTTACAAAAAGAAAAAAACACTAAGTACAAGGGCAAGGTATAAATTTGATTTTTTTAATGTTTGAATACACTAGGCCTATCATTATTTGAATTACAAATAATGATTTTGGAGAGGCATACCTTAGAAATTATCCTATATGAGATATTATTATGGAGCTGTATATATGCATGCTTCCAGTCTGATACAAATTATGTGACCATACATTGAAAACCTGTATAAAATAATGATCAATTTAGACATTTGTCTGCCATATATAATAGTTTTAGAATTTATATCTACTCTCCATTTAATTTTTACCATGTAAGTTTGATTGACATTTAAAATAGTGCTATCCTCCATATATAGCATTTTAATTTGATTATGAAGACTACTTTTCTTTTCTCTCTGATGTATGAACACTATATTCTGTTAGCGTGACCTTTTTTTTATCACTGATTTATCTGTTATTGTGTAATAAATATCGCCATTGACAATACTATTACAATATGGATTTTTTATATTAATTAACCTGTTTTTGAATTTTATTTTAAAGTTAACCTCCAGTACACTTTATTTCCAATTCTGACCACTTTGATCACACCACCACTCATGACGTGATAAAACAATATTGTCACGCCAGCTCATTTCTGGTCGAACTCTTGTCACGCCACTGGAAGTGGCGTGACAGTGTTTTTTGGTCACGTCACAACTAGTGGCGTGACAAAAAGTACTATTTGGAGGACTTATTGTGGCACGTGACAGTATTGTTTTGTCACGCCACGGGTGGTGGCGTGATCAAAGGGGTCAGAATTAGAAATAAAATGTGTCAGGAGTTAACTTTAAAATAAAATTCAAAAAAAGGTTAATTAATAAAAAAAAGTTCTACAATATGTTGCTTGTAAACTTTTGAAATATATAATTTCAATATAAATAAATTCCTGATGAAACTTATTTCATTCACCGTCATAAGCCCAGCCCAGGATCAACTCAAGGGAATGACGTAAAATCCATTAATTACTACATGAAACTGAAAGGTTTTCTCAATATTAGTCGCAAAACTTTCTTCAGAAAAATTACTCTCCCATAAAAAATAGATGTTGTAGCTCTATACAAATAGAACAGGAAATTACTTGATGCATTAATATATCTATGATATTGTGTGCCTATATTAATTGTATACTTATCTCTCTAATACTACTACTAGACAAAGCATTGCATTCGGAGAGCATTTAGTGAAAAATGTTGTCCAGAAAAGCAGAAAGGACAACAAATTGCAAACCAAAACCAGCTTGTTAAAACATAAACGTTTTGAAGTAGAGAGTAAAATAAATAAATTAAAGATGTCGCACCGACATATGCGGTTATTCACCCCACGAAAGAATTCAGTTACTGTGTTGAATCAGAGAGCTGCACTGGATCTTACTAGGGAAATGTCACCACAATGGGTCCTAGCAGTAAAAACAACTGTTTGTGCACGAAAAATGTACACCGATTAATTGCACCCACAACCACAAAGGTCACATGATGTACTACAAGACTTAGGACAAACAGTGCGCACATGTATCTAGTCATGTCATTCTGAAGTACTTCGGGTAAAAAAGACCAAGGCAATTGTATATATGCACATGCAATACGTACCTCACCAGGACTACGTACTTTGAGAACCGCAGTACAACAGTACTGTTCAAACCAGCAGCCACTCGGATCGAGAATGCAAATTAATTTCTTCATCGAAATACACAGTATATATAACTTTGCCCATGCATCTTGGTCAAAATCAATCAGCAATTTCCTAAAAAACAAAATCAATCAGCTACCCATGAACGGCATAAACTAAATTCTGCTTGCCGAAAGCACTTAATCGGACCTGCAGAAAAGACGTTCATTACCTTGATCGATTAATTATGTAACTAGTAATGTTAACTGAACAGATTAGGCTTCATCATTGAAAGAGAGCAGCGCAGGATTGCTGATCTCCATACTTTGAACATATAGAACTTGTAAAGAAGATTATCTTATTTATATATGGACGATATATAGTCGATGGTAATATGACAGGTTGGTCGCCTGTAATGTGATAACCGGAGTTGGATAATGACACAAAGAGTTCGACTAAGTAAAACTATATACATGGAATCTGGCCTATTAGATATGCAGTATGTGGCGTAAGATTACGGCTTCAATTCACATCCACCGGAAAGAAAAGGCCAAAGGCTCCATATTCTCTTATATGAGCTCAAGCAATTCTGAGTAGTACCATATTGTGTGATGTCGCAGTTACAGGAAAGATTGCATACCTATGCTGCCCCGACGACATATGGCCTGCACCAATCAGTTCTCACGAAAAGTGTCAAATCTCGGGTATCGTCACAATTAAGATTGAAAACTAGTACAAGCTAATTTCCCTTTGAGATTCAGGCAATTTCTCAGGGGGAAAAAACAAGGTGCACACAAATGTGTTCAATTAGATCAATAGAATTTGCCATGTTTAAACTAAAACTTAATTCTTTTTAAACATGCTACTATCATTCACTAAAGTTTTATACACAGAAAAGATTGGCAAGCTTCGTGTGGCCTCGTTCTTAATTACACTGTGGGCTTAGTTAACACGCTGTTTCAACTTTCAAGTGCATTGATCACATCAATCAAATCAATACTAGGCCAAGGTAATGATCCAAGTGTGTTCTGACTTCTGAGTAGATTAATGTATCATGTTTTATTTCGCATGCACAACCGTCTCTTTAGGAAGAGACGACCTGTATTTTATCTCCTTCTTCTCTCTGTTTCACGTAGGATTTTGTTGATGTAGCGTAACTAAAAAACGACAATAAATATACTATTGGAGATACCCTAACGCAAACCTAGCTAGCATAGAAACAAACTCACATTAAAGTTTGTGTTATGGGAGTTATTCAGTCGTCAATCTAAAATATAGCTACTTAATAATGTGAAATGTCCTAATACCAGTAAAAAAGTTGTACTGCGATAGTAACTAACTTAATGTGGTGCTTAATTGTATCATGTCAATATACAATTTCCACCGGATCACCAGTTTGTAAACAGCACATATACACAGATGTACGGATCAATCAATGCTTGCTCCAAAATTTGTGTTACAGAGACTTCGTGGCCTATATATTAACGACTTGTGGCCAAAGATAGAAAAAAGATCACTTCACCTATATTGACGACTATTATCTCTCTACGCTACAACAATTATTCCCTCCGCTCCTAAATACATGTAATTATAGCTTTCAAATTTTATTCCTAAATACATGTT
Source organism: Phyllostachys edulis (assembly GCA_036346405.1). NCBI lineage: Eukaryota > Viridiplantae > Streptophyta > Magnoliopsida > Poales > Poaceae > Phyllostachys > Phyllostachys edulis. Next base: position 20,305,910 of record CM070549.1, on the reverse strand, counting down.
ATTCTACAATTTCAAAGCCAAATGTTTTTACCTTTTTTTCTTTGCACATCCCTCTCATTCATTATTTCCAAGGTCATTTATTACTATAGACTAGAGTAACACATATCATCCATGACTAATAAGTGAGCTAACGAAGGAGGGTAATATAGTCTTTTATATACACGTCTTTGTTGTAGTGCAAAATGCTAGAATGACATCTGTTGAGGAACAGAGGGAGTAGTATACGAGTAACATCACCTTTAGAGATAACATCTCCAATAGATAGTTTCTAGTACACTCTTCAACATTTATATTTTATAAATTTCTTTTGAAACGAGCCTATATGTCAACTAGAGTATATTGATGTATCATGTCTTATTTCACGTGCATGACAGTCTCTTCAAGAAGAGACGACCTATGCTCTCTCTCCTCCCCCTCTCTCCTCCACGTAGGATTTTGTTGACGTGACATAGCTAAGAGACGACAATAAATATACTATTAGAGATGCCCTAAGTCCAAAGTCCACCATACGCACAGACCAAGGAGTCACTAAATCTAAGAAAAAGTTAATATCGTTGGATCTTGCATACTCGTATTAAATGACATAATATAACTACCCATCCACTTTGTTAGCATTAAAGGAGGGGTATATAGTGGAAATATTACAATAACTACACATTTGATCGCCGTAAGGGCATCTTCAATAGTTAGAGATAACCTCGTCTCTAACATATGCTACATCATATTTAGAGACAATATCTTCAATAGATAGTCTTTAGCACACTCTCCAATATTTATATTTTATAATTTTTCTTTGAAACGGTCCAACATGTCAACTAGAGTAGATTAATGCATCATATCTTGTTTCGCATGCACGATAGTCTCTTCATAAAGAGACGACATGTGCTCTCTCTCTCTCTCCTCCCCCTCTCTCCTTCACGTAGGATTTTGTTGATGTGATATAGCTAAGAGACGACAATAAATACACTATTGGAGATGCCCTATTAATATGGACTGATATTGCAGGATGGAGGGAGTATACAGTATGTTATGTGTGGTCTATGTGCCTATCATTTTAGCAAACGTCTATAGGTTAAGGGGATTGATGGAACAAGCTAGTTCGGCGAACCAATATACACAGAAACTATGTTGTCTGTGGCTAAATTAAGGCTAATAAAGGTAGGTTTACTTGTAGATTTTCTGGGATTTCATCTCATAACTCCCAATTGCCTGTGGTTAACGGCCAACAGTATGTTAACCAACTGAACTCCTTCGCATGATTTTTTTAACCAATTCGATCTACTTAGTCTGAATTGCACTACCCTAGCTACCCCTCTCCAATCTCCATTTTGTAGCTCTGGATGCTCTGCCCTTGTATCTAGGATTATGTAACAAAATACATGTGATAGAAATTAAGATATATTTTGTCTATAGTGAGGATATATGTATGTTGTATAGAGTGTAGTAGTGTTAATTTCTATCTTTTTCATTGTTGTCTTTTACCATGGGCTACTTCCATAATCATATGATCGAAAATGATCATCAATTAATTAACTAGAATACAGTGCATGCAATGGAGTTTATATATGGCGAGCTACCTTTGGGGAAATATGTTATATATTTCTATTTCCATTTGCATGTTTCTTGTTTGATTTTAAACTCGCATTTTACTCTCTTTTTTTCCTGCGTGCATATAAATCTCAGTACATTTTTGGAAATATTTTTTGATGCATTCATGGTGATCACCTAGGCTTTAAAAATTACAACGTGACTGACTGGTAGTGTACACGCATGCATGTAAATAATATGGGAAAGATAAATATTCCTGAGCTGAACTTTGGGGTCAGATATTGATCACCTCTCAAATTGTTCATGTGATTAATTCCAAACTCGTGCAATTAGAATTGAGAAGCTAGCTTGCTGATATACTCAGAGATCGCCTGCAAAGGACAATTAAGTATGAAAGCATTCGAATTTTAGAACAAATTGAAGTATAATGTCTAAAGCATTATGCAGTTTTTGCATGCATTAAAGTTTGGTAATAAAAATATGGAACTCATCACCAAATGTTGAAATATTGTCTCTAAACACTAACTAACATATATATAACTTATTTGCTCCTTGATGATTACCTGTTTTGTCACGCAACTTTTTGTTTAAGCTAGAAATTAATTTGGTTGATGTCACCTTGCCATCAACTTTTCATTCCATTTTTCAATTACATGCTATGGACGTTAAGGTCATTATCCTCATACTACATCAGTTAAGTACAGTTCCCATTGTGGTAGAGTACCTTGGGGTTTTATTTGAACATTTATTTTTCCTATGTATCCTTAAAAGAAACACTTGCTTTAATGATATGATATGCAGCTGTCCTGTGCATCCTTGAAAAAATAATAGTGTTCCTATGACAAAGGTGATAGTTATATTTTTAGCTGCCAGGACGTCTTTTCGCTAACGTGAGAGGCATGGGCAGCCTCATTTTTATGTGTTCTACTTTGGGGTTTTATTTGAACATTTATTTTTCCTGTGTATCCTTAAAAAAACACTTGCTTTAATGATATTGATATGCAGTTGTCCTGTGTATCCTTGAAAAAAATAGTGTTCCTATGACAGAAGACGATAGTTAGATTTTTAGCAGCCAGGACGTGTTTTCGCTAATGTGAGAGGCATCGGCACATGATACATGCAACTTCCGTGCGCGTTAACAAAAATCGAAAGGAAAATATAAACGGCTAATAATAACTCAGCAGTAAACTTGGATATGAAAAATTACTTTAGTGTCCATACAGTATTACTCTCATAACAATTTTAGCGGTTACTGTATAATACTAGTAACTTTACTGTCACTTACTGTTCCCGAATTACCGTACGTTGGATATGGTTTTACTATACTATGAGTTGGCTTTTAGTGGTATCCTTGAGTGCGAGCGGAACGACACGAAGTTGCCCGAATGCTCGATTAAGCGTCCTAATGTCGCTACGGCCCCCGATATCTTTTTGTCTTTTGCACCGACGTGACTTCTTGTTTTATAAAAATATCCATTTGCCTCCGAAGATGAATTCTCATAGCACTCAACTCTCTTCAACCTCCAAACAACCAAAAGAAAGGATCAGTTTTCAACTATAAAAACAGAGAAAATGGCTCCCCACTCTTCTTCCCTCACGCCGGTCGTGATGGCCGACCTCGCACTTATGTACGATCACCTCTCTGGCTAGACACTAGCCCAAGCTGCGGAGGACCACTATGCTCGCGCTCTCCTCCCATCTCTGCCCTATTTTATGCCGGGAAACGTGGCGCCCACCGTCCGCCGTCTGGACATACTCCTTCGGCGCATAAATGCAATGGTTTCCAGCTTCTGGCGGGCTAACATTGTCATTGAGATCGTCATCTTGAACTATGTGGAACGCCGCCAGGAGGTTGTTCGTAAAGTCGATGACTACGCCTTGGTGCAGAGCGCGCTGGTTGACCTCACGGAGACACCGCAAGCAAGGGAAGCTAGCCTCTAGGTTGTCCTCGACTTGGTTCTTTGGTCCGACCGGCTGTGAGCAAGGGTTGAACGAGCGAGTCAACAGGTGGATGTGTTTCGTGCTACATACGCTAATCTTGAACCTTTCGAGGTCGACGATAATACTTACAAATATTTAAAGACTGAGATAGGATCCTACCTAGGCCACTAGAATATTCATCTTTTAGCTATCAACATTATTATTTTTAATCTTCTGCAATGTAACAAAAAAAACTGTGATCTTTTGTAAAAGCAATTGGCCACGCTACTTGGCCAGAGAAAATTACAATGAAGAAGTATTTGGGACTTAAATTTACTATTTAAGATGATAAAATTTACTGGATGACACGTCTGTGATTACTGTCATCCGTATATAATATCACTAAAACATTATAAAACACATTTACTTTCGTATACATTTACTTTATTGCTATGTGAATAAGCTTTTACTGCAATTAACACTATTACAGAAAAGGTTTTCACAGACGGTTCAAAAACGTCATCACAAACGGTTTCATGAGCCGTCTGAGTTTATGGGTTAGTAATGACATGAGGTCGTCACAGACGGTTATTAACTTAGAATCGTCTATGATAGTTGACTATCACAGACGGTTTGTAGATAAAATCGTCTATGATATTTGATGTATCATAGACAGTTTGTAGATGAAACCGTCTATGATAGCTGATGTATCACAGACGATTTGTAGATGAAACCGTCTGTGATGTTCTCTTCTCTATAAAGTTTCCAAACAGTGGCTGCTTGTGCCTTTAAAACAAGTTCTACGGCGAGTACGCCTAAAAAGGCAACCAAGCCCACCACGAAGCATGATTTTTTTTGGGTCATCCACGCAGCATAAGGAAGATGAGACATCAGCCATGGCCTACTTCATTGAGTCCGTAAGTTCAAGAAGCATGGCTGCCAGGAGAGCGCCTGGACATCCAATTACCTGGATGTTATCAATAGGTAATTGGATGTCGCTATATTAAGAAAGTGGTGTGGACGTGCAGGTACTCCGACTGGGAAGTAGCATCATATATCAGCAACCAACCATTCGTTGATGTCAAGTTCTATGGTGAGGCCATCCTTACATATAAACCAAAACTCAAGTTGCTTGTTGTTCTTGTTGGGTTTAAAGACAAATTACATGTTTGTAATTAATAACTTCAACTTTAGTTCTACTGCTATTACTTCTGAGGCCGTGGTTTAGGGGGATTATACAAGCACTTGGAGGATTGGCATGAAGCAAATCACACACTCTAGTGTGTCATGTTCTATGAAGTATGTCGTGGTTCACATGCACGTTTAAGATGAACGTCCAAGGAGTAAGCTAGCTAACAAGGGACTACGAACTATACGTGTGTGTATATATATATATATACACACACACACACACGTATATACGTACGTACATACGTATGTATGTACGTATGTGTGTGTGTATACGTCGCACGTATGTATATATACGTATGTATGTATGTGTATATATATGTGTATGCGTATATATATATGTGTATGTGTATACATATGTGTATATATGTATATATATGTGTGTGTGTGTGTATATATACGTATGTATGTATGTGTATATATATATGTGTATGTGTATACATATGTGTATATGTATGTATGTATGTATGTATGTATGTATGTATGTATGTATGTATGTATGTATGTATGTATGTATGTATGTATGTATGTATGTATGTGTGTATGTGTATGTGTGTGTGTATCTATATATATGTGTGTGTGCGCGCGCGTGTGTGTAAGAGATCAGGAATGGCGAGAGGCAGGTGAAGAGGTGTTGTAGAGTCGGTTTTAAAGGCACAAGCAGCCACTGCTTAGAGATTTTATAGAGAAGAGGTCAGGAATGGCGAGAGGCAAGTGAAGAGGTGTTGTAATAGTTTTTGACTCGTTTGGTTTTGTTTTGGAATGTAATAGCAAATTTTGCTTTCTGTGATATTCTTTTGTATTGCAAAATTCATTATGAACAAAGCATATTTCCAGCACAAATTAAATGACATAATTAGCCCAACCTTTACAAATCTTAAAAGTTAATTGCAGCTTTCAAAAGCAGAATACCATATAGGAACATACCATAAGATTAGTTACATGTACAAAAATTTGTATGTCTACAGACTGATAAACTGAAGATCAAAATGACAGCAATTAGCAATTCATTAGAGCTCAAATATGAACTAATTATCAATTCAATTTCAGCATAAGACTATTAACATCATTGAGTAGTTCAACAGAGCATACAAATACAAATACCAATTTGCAATTCCCAAGGGAGAGAAGCCAATCGAAAGTCCCTTGCCTCGTAAGCCTCTTCCCCAGTCAAGCCTCACAAAGCCATCCCACAAAGCCTCACCTTCACATGAAGCAAAGCCACAGCTAGCACACCCCAACAAAGCCACACCCACAAAGCCAAGCCAAGCAAAGCAACAAGCCAACACTAGCTCACTGCCATTCACCACCGAATATCACAAGTAGAGAACAAGCCAAGCTAGCACAAGCACATCACCACACCCAAGCACAAGCCTCTCCCTCAGTAAAAGCCAACACAAACACTCCCATTTCCAACCCAACCCCACAACCAAACCACCAACAGAGAGCAAGAGGATCAAGCAAGCCCACTCTCCCATTCTCAAGCAAGCAAAGCCAAGTATCACCACCACCGTAGACACAACCAAGTTCACCCATAGAGAGCAGCTAGAGGAGAGTAGCGCAAAGGAGACGGGGAAGACAAAGGGGGCAAGAGGCGACAAGACCACCGGTAAACGACCACGGCACTCGTGAACTACCATGGCACCCTGCGGACGACCGCAACCATCATCGCCACCACTGTCCAAACCAAACCAATAGAGGTAAACTATCATTCCCACCCACCATTATTTTTGCTCAATCAAACCACATCATGTGAGCCAACCCAGCATAGAACCCATGCCACAATAGCTCTCAGAGCACCAACCCATTCCACCTCAGAACACTAACAATAGCAGTAGCATCATCATCCATAATAACCATCACAGAGCAAGGGGGAGCAAGGTAGAGAGAGTAGTCTACCTCAGTGTGATGCGGCAATGGCGACAACACCACCACCAGCAAAACCCACCTCCAGTACGACCCAGCATGCATGACCACAAGGCAACAACCCACTACATCACCATTCACCACGCATTAATCAACCCACATCTACCATCCTCTCGATCTGTGCATGAGAAAGAATCGGCATCAACCACAAAAAACCTAAAAGCAAAATATCAAAAAGGGGAGGAATGGGGGGGGAGCATATCCAAGATGGAAGAAACCCATCCAAACCACAGCACCCCAAAAAACCGAGCAACCCAAACACCAGGGCGAGGGCGCGCGGCCAAGCCATGGGTAACCACAGGGCCGAGCAGAGGAGTCGAGTGGTACGTAGGGGCCAGGCGCGGGTCGGGCCTGGGAGAGGGCGCGGTGGTGGTAGCACGGGGAGGAGGGAGCCACCATGCTGGCCGTCGTCGCTAGATGTGAAGGGGTGGGAGGAAGCACGGAGCCAGATGCACACGGGTGAGGAGGATGCGAACGGGTGAGGGCAAACCCTAGATTCTGAATATAAATAGGTTTGGATATCACAGACAGTTCTAAAGTAGAACCGTCTGTGATAAGTACACATCACAAATGGTTAAAATAAATAACCGTCTATGATAATATACATACATAAATGCAAATTCAGAACATATGGCATATTCACATATTAGTAAAGAATTATATCTGAAAATTTACTAAAACTATGATAAAATAGCTAATTTTATGGCAAGTAGTTCAACACCTGTGCAAAGAACTTGGCATACTCATGCCTAATCCTACAGTCATCGCACCCTTCTGTCATGCCTTAGCCGATGCATGTGCACCGGTGGTCGTCCTCTGACAGCGCCCACACCCGGCCCAACGGCTCGGCCATCTTCTTCCACGCGCCTCCTGGACCGTGTCCGCAGTGAGCCTCCAGCATAGCTTGCACTCCCGTTGGTCCTCTTCGCCATCTCGCATCCGCTGCCGGCCGGCTCGCCCTTGACCTGGCTGATGTAGTGCTTCCCAACGTCGTATGCCTCGCCAGTCGTGTAGAGGAGGAGGCCAAGAACGTAGGCTGCGGCCTTGTGGCCAGCGACGGCCGCCAGTTTGAGGCACACGAGGCCACGCTGCATGTCTTGGGGAGCGAAGACAAGCGCGAGGCTGACGATGAAGTAGGGCTCCATGTTGCCGGCACCAGCCAGGTGGTTGACGCCGCGAGGTAGCGCTCATTGTCCAGCCACTTCATCGCCTCCTCCTGCTCCAACGCCATGCACCTCCCCACGGCGTGCTCCTTGGACACCTTGTACATGACCATGCAACTAAAATTCAAGACGATAGAATCTTAATACAAGAATTACTCCACAAGAGAAAATTAAAAGGCCAAATTAAGATCGTTGTTGCTAGTCAAATTCAGTTCAGAACAAGATATTGGACACAAAACGAAATCAACACCAGATTATTTTGCGCCGTATCAACTGATACAACTTTTCGGTTTTTATCCTTTTTATAGATTTTCAGTGGAATTACAATCAGGTTCTCTATCGATCTCTGAAACCGAAACGAACACCTGAAGCTTTCCGACAACTAGGATGATACACTACAGTCATCTTCAGAAACTGACTCTGAACAAAAACATAATAGAATACTGACTCCTTTCAGACCTACCAAAAATAAAAGAACAAAATACGTACGTGGCTCGTCGGCTGTAAAGGTCATCCATGGGCTGAAGTGAGCTCATAGCCACGAGGCCGACGATGTGGACGACAACATCGTGAGGAAGAGCGACAGCGATCGTTCACCTCCTCACCTTGGTCCTCGCCGTCATGCTCCATGTGATCGCCATGGAGTACGTATTCATTATCATACGTGCGTGCTCACCATGGCGCGCGATGATCATTCTTATAAAATGTTGAAGAGACGCATCGTAACGTCGGCGCGCGAGATAAGAGACGCATCACGTGGGAGCCAAAACATTGAATCATCACGTACAATTGTATTTAAAAACCGTCTGTGACATCTGTAATCACAGACGGTTCTTGTTTAGAACCATCTTGGAATTATCACAGACGGTTCTTATTAAAAACCGTATGTGATGAGCCCTCCAACTTCAATGGTAAAGATAAGAAAAGGAGCGTCAACCGTACTTATGCAAAGCAATTCCTGAAAAGACGGTGATGCTTTGGTTAGCAACAATTTATTAGGAGCAGATGCTAATAAATCCTATCTGTCGGACTTCCGTCTTTATTCGTTTAATCTTGCCACAAGTTGTTGGCCTATAAATAACCATCAGAAGGGCATAACTAAGAAAAAATCACTCAGAAACTTCCCATCTTTTCTTACTTCCATTTCTTCTTAAAGTTCTCATCTCCATACCCTTCTAGTAAGACAAAATTCATGAAACAAATTCACTTTTTGACCACCGTGGAAAGAACAGAATACATGGATGACTTCAATTAAGGTGGTCGAAAAGTCAGTTTGGTCTATGGATTTAAAGTCTTCAAGAAATTGGTAGAAGATCATATCCCTACGATCAGGTAAGCACTTCACTGTCTATGATGTGTAACTTCCGATCGATTAAGTGAAGTGTTTCTGCTTTCGTCTATTGATCGATCGGAAGTTACACATAAAAAACAGTGAAGTTACACATACGGAACAAGGTGCCTACCGGATTACATATCTTCTGCTTTCTTCTGTTGGAAATCAACTTGGACCACTTTAAAAGATCAATCTCGAGGAACTGGTCGGAATCGACTAACCAGTTGTTTCTCATTACAGACGGTTCCAATAAATAACCGTCTGTGAATTTAGTAATATCACAGACGATTCTTAAACACGAACCGTCTGTGATACTTCACAGACGATCTTAACATGAACCGTCTGTGATATTATCTCTTCACATACGGTTTTTAACACAACCAGTAACATAAACGGTCGCTAAACTAAAACTGTCTGTGATTGTATTTAATACTAACGGTTTTGGCCAACCGTCTGTGATGAGACGTCCAGTATTAGCCTTTTTGTAGTAGTGTGAACTACCCGGTAAACAAGGTATAACCCATTTACTTTACAGTAAATTACCTTCTACTGCTTTTGTAACAAACTTTTACTGTAGGGTTAATTCCTTATTTGCCATTGGAAGTTGGCAAACTCCCCAAAATGCCATCGAAAAATTGCTCATCCCTTTTTTGCTACTCGTTCTCAACTTTAATCCCATTTTTGCCACTCCGATCAGTTGACCGTGGACTTGGCTGTTGACTTGGACGCGAAAAGATAATTTTGCCCCTAAGTATGCTGAGATTTTTAGGGAATTGTTTGACATAGTAATATAGTTCCAAAAATTATGAAATTTTTAGGGGAAGTTTCTGACATAGTGTATATTATTGTGTAATTTTTATAGGGTTTTATTTGTAACATGTTTTTCTCTAAAAATATTTAAATTCTCTGCTACTAGTCCTCCCATGAATCGGCCAGAAAAAGCGATGGCGCTCCACACAACCGACAAGAAACCGTCGTGCTCCTCGCAACCTTGTTGTGTCTTTTACTGCATCACTAGAAGAGATTTACTGTCACATTGAGTGTAGATGGGCGGGTGTAGAGAGAAGCGTGGGTTAATTGCAAACTTTGAACGATAATATTTTATAAATCACTTATCTTATTTACAATCCGTTTGAAGCGTTTTGCTGGAAAAAAATGTGCTTAACAAAAAAAGATCTGTGATGAATATGTTTTAATGTTGTAAGAAATTTAGTACACCGAAAGTTCGAATTTACTGTACCTAAGTAAATCAATTGCTGCATTGTATTAGCACAGCACAACAGACCGTAAAACCATGCGTGTGCCCTCGATCCACCACCCCACCCCCTCTTCCGACGTCCCCCCTTTTACTGCAACACTACAAAAGATTTACTACGATCTCGTTATTCCTTTTACTGCAAATATCCTAGTGATTTATTGCAGCATTATAAGAGATTTATTGCGACCTCATTCTGCCTTTTACCGCAGCACTACAAGGATTGACTGCGACCTCATTGTGTCTTCACCGCAACCTCCTTGTGTTTTTACTACAGCACTACAAAAGTGATTTACTGCGACCTCATTGTGTCTTTTACTGCAGCACTACAAGAGACTTTATTGCGATCTCATTGTGCCTTTTAATGCAGCACTACAAAGATATTTACTACCACGCTAAGTGCAGAGGGCGTGGGATCGTGGCCCGAGGAAAAAAGTTCGCTTTGGTGTGATGGGTTAGTAAAAGGCTATCACAATTACTTTTCTAACCGTTGCAAGTTACTGTCGCGCGTTTGCAGATCGTGGGACCATGTACCAAAAAATAAGCAATACATATGAGATAGTCCGACAGTAAATATGGTATTAGAATTACTATCACATACACTACCTATTACTGTCAATATGCGATTGGGGCGACGGGGGTTCTGGGCCAATAACTGTTCAGATTGAGCCGCTCGAGCTAGGTGGGATGACTGGCGCGTAGAATAGCTATTCTATGCTTAGCTACACACACACACACACACACATGGTGGCGCTATTTAGCGCCTGAGCGTGCAATAGGTTATTCTACGCTCTGGCTGTGCCCCGCGCGACATGACCACGTCCCCCACAAAGCATGCAATCCCAAGCACCCCCTGGCGCAACCGATTATAAAACCACGTCCGCCCCACGCAACCAATCATAAAACCATGTGCGCCCCTCAATCCACCACCCCACCCCCATTCCGCTGTCCCCCTTCCGCTGCCCTCTTCCAACATGGAATCAACGGTAACCATCCATCGCGCATGTGGATATCATGGGGGTATGCTCATGATCTTAGGATGATGATACAATTAGCAATGGTGTTAAGGGTTTGTCGAAACACGTGTTTTCTTTAAAGTTCAGTTGCTGTCAGGCTATAGGCGGTCAGGCCAACTAGGATGGCAGTCAGACCGACCTTCGTGGACCTGGTCGTGGACCTAGTCATAGAATTTATCGTAGACCTAGTCGTGGACCTGGTCGTAGAACTAGTCGTGGACCTGGTCGTAGATCTAGTGGTGGACCAGGTCAGGCCAAGTGGCTAGCGGTCAGACCGGATTCTAATTGGTGGTACTACCGCAGTGCGGTAGGACCGGATTTTATTTGGCGGTATGTTTTTTCCAAAGAACATGTTTTTGTGAGTTTCTTCTCTCCTGGAAATCGGTATGACCGCATTTTGGGATACCAATGTTTACATGGCGGTATGACCAATTTTGCCCTGTTCGCTGGCCAGCTTAGCGGCGATGTTTGTAAGATGGGTCAATTTCATGGGTTCAATTGCATATGTGTTGCATGATGCATGTTTTGACTAACGTGAGTCAAGTTGCGAAGAACTTGTTTCCGGAATCGATTTCTTGGTCTATTGTTGTGTAGAAAGCTTGGAGGTCAATGATGGTCAACGACGAGGATGATCGGGACTAGGCTTGGAGAGCTAAAGTTCAGAACGATCGAGGATGCCGGATGAAGTCAATGAACTCAAGCATGGTGCAAAATAGACAAGGATGACCGAACGGGAGGTTCGGTGCGACGGGTTGCATCATGCGGCATGGGGGTTGGTGCAAGTGCCATGGTGGTTTCGATGGAAGCCAGATGGGAGAGACTTGCCGACATGAAGAGAGCCGTTGATCAACCTACACGTGGCAAAGAATGGTATTACTTCATGAAGATTGTACTCGGTCTTTGGAGAAGGATCGAGTAGGGGTATTTTGGTAACTTCAGCAAAATATCACCTTGATATCCTTTGGCTAAACTGCGGCGCAAGACAGCGTAAGGAGAGGTGGTTTAGGTCAATTGCAGATGATGACGATGCTTTGAGAAGCGTGCGTGAGTTAGACTCGTTTGTGTGTAGGCTCAACGGGTTCCCATTACGGTTTCCTCTCATAGCCTAACCTCCACTTGAAAAGGGGGGTGCTGGTTGTGCACCTCCCAACCCTTGTATCTAGAAACCCTAGTTTGTGTTTTAGGGATTGGAGAGAAAAGTGGAGAGGTTAGGGTTCTTGAGAGGTGGATTGATTGAGTACTCAAGTGTTGATCTTTTATCCTCCATGGTGGAGTGGCTGTAAACTAACTTCAATCTCTAATCAATCCAAGCAAGATTATTCAAGATGACTATCTCCTTGTTCTTGCTCTCTCTTTGGTGATTTTGGGTTTTTGACGATTCCTTGGTTTTCCTTTGGTTTCTTATGGTGATCTTGCTTGCTGTGACATGTGAGAATGCATCTAAGATCATCTTGATTATCCTTTACCCACGAGCAAGCTTTTGGATCAAAGTTTGATTTTGACATGTTTTTTGAGCAACATTCACTCAAATGGAAAAACGTCAGAACTTTGGTAACGATCTAACGATCTTTGATTGAATAGGTTCCTGACATTCTAGAGAAGGTATGTTTCTAGTTTCATGAAGTTTAGCGTTGTGTATCAAAAGTTGCGCAAATTTTGGGTTTGGATTTCGGGCAGAGCTCCTGTTCATCGCGCTGTTTTTACTGTTCACCGATATAATTGGTATTGTTCGTAGTTACTATTCACCAGCTCATTTTCCATTTTGGTTGTGTGCTTCGAGCGTTTTTATTAGATTCAATACAAGACATCCGATATGCTTGTTTGTTGATCTTCATAGCTTTCATAGCTATTTGAGAGAAAATCTTGTGGAATCCGATCAATGTGAAAAATAGGTAGAGCTCCTATTCCCCCCCCCCTCTAGTTGCCATTTCAGTTGAACAATGTGGGTGCGGGAGCCCATCGATCGACAGTAATATATCGTTGTCTCCCATGTCGTACAGATCTGCCTCCACCGCGCCTCCCCTGTCTCTAGTTCTGATGGCATGCATCGTGTCAGACAGACCGGCGACCACACCTACTTCCTTCGCGCAGATGGCTACACCGATGGTAAATATGGTCCCACTGGTAGTAAATCCCCCCGACGTCCAGGGTCCTCTACACCAAACCTCGGTACTAATGCCACCCTTGCGGTTTCTCTAAGCGAGATGAGGACACTAGACATAGAGTTTTCTTTCACCCATGCATATTTTTTACAGTTCTGTATGAGCTCTCTTACTGTCCACGGGGCGTGATATTAGTGACACTTGTCTTGTTGGAATTTACTATGTGTGTGGAAAAAATGTTTTATTGCATTGAGAATTATCTTTTATTGTGTGACCAGCCACAAATTACTTTTCTTCGTGGTATAGAAAAGAATGTCTCCTTATGTAAGTTTTTTTAGGAAGAAGTCCATTCTACCCCCTCAAGTATCGACATGCAGACAGCTAACCCCCTGAATTAAAAAACCGGCCATTTGACACCCCAAAGTTGCAAAACTGGACAACCTACACCCTCCAATTTGTTTTCTTGGTGGTTTTTTCGGCGTGGCGTCCGGGTGGCCGGTTTACCAGTCGACTAGGTGATCTGGCTTCTTTGGCAGTTGGGCCCACTTGTAAGTGGCGTCTTAAGGAGGCCAATAAAGCAGGGGAGGAGGCCACGGGTGGTGCGGCTCTGGCTCGGGCTTGCCGCCGGTGGGGTGAAGTCTTGTGGCGCTGGCAAGGCAGGAACAGGTGCCCAAGGGATGGCGACCAGGGCACCGACGGCAAGCAGGCAATGATCTGGTGGAGTGGCGTGAGGCCAAAAGCGGCGGCCTTCGGGCCATGAGCCAGCCGCGGCGCGGCGGGCGGAGGAGGAGGAGAGCCGCAGGCTGCGCCGAGGTGGGGGAGGCCGATGGTGGGGTCGGAGAACTGGGGTGGCCGTGGTGGCAAGGCGGCGGCGGCCGGAGAGAAGGAGGGGCGGCAGCTTCGGCGGTGAAGAAGAAAAAGGGAGGTGGGGAAGAGTGGAGGGTTGAGGCGCGGGTGACGGGTTGGAGTGGCGGAAGACTCACGGAGCGCCCGCTGACGGCGAGGCGGCGCAGCGTCAAAACAGCACCGCTTGCTCTCTGACTCACTGCTGCTTGCGCCGCCGAGCCAGCTCCATCCCCTGCCTCCCCCAAGGCTCTTCCCTCCCGTGTGGCCATATGAGTCCCAGTGCATTCCCCTTGCCATTGGTCTCCTTCCCTAACCATTTCTTCTTCACCACCGAGAAGCGCCGCCGCCACTCCTTCTCCTCCGCCCCCGGTCGAAAGCGGCGCTCTGGTGAGTCTTCCGCCACTCCAACCCCGTCACCCCACGCCCTCAACCCCCCTCCACTCTTCCCCTACCTCCCCTTTTCTTCTTCACACGAGAAGCGCCGCCCTTGCCGCCACTCCTTCTCCTCCGCCTTGCCGCCGCCCGCCACCACGGCCACCCCTAGGCTCCCAAACCCCACCATCGGCCTCCCACCTCAGCGCAGCCGTCGTCGCCCCTCCTCCTCAAGGCCGCCCACCACCGCACCATTCATGGCCCGAAGCGCCGCCGCCGCCCTTTGCCTCACACCACTCCATCCGCCATTGCCCGTCGTCGGTGCCCTCGTGGCCGCCATCCCTTGGCACCATTCCGGCCTTGCCGTGCCGCCAAGACTTCACCTCGCCGACAGCAAGCTTTGAGCGAGCCGCGACCACCGTGGCCTCCTCCTCGCTTTCTTCGGCCTCCTTAAGACGCCACTTACAGGTGGGCCCAACTGCCAAAGAAGCCAGATCACCTAGCTGACCTGACGAAACTGGGCCACCCAGACGCTACGTCAGCAAAACCACCGCACAAAACAGCTGGAGGGTGTAGGTTGTCCGGTTTTGCAACTTTGGGGTGTCAAATGGCCGGTTTTTTAATTCAGGGGGTTAGGTGTCTGGATGTCGATACTTGAGGGGGTAGAATGGACTTCTTCCTTTTTGTTATCATTTCGTGTGAGCTTTCTTTGCTGTAAATGACACGTAAAATTGCTAACGCTTGTCTTGTTGGGACTAACCATGTGTATAGTAAAGGTTTTTCTGCATTCAGAGAAGTCTTTAATAGATATCCGGTTACAATTTACTATGCTGAAGATGCCATTTACTATTATCAAGACCCAGAGGTTCCAGACTACATGGTGCCAATGCTCAGCATACGGTTTGAGAATTTGGACGAGGCTTACCAGTTCTACTCCAAGTATGTATGACATGTTGGGTTTGGTGTTAGGAAGAGCAAGGCCAGGAAGATGGTTCGGGAGTTCTGTTGCAAAATGGAAGGAAAACATACGTACTATATGACCGAAAAGGAACATGAACGTGACAAAACTTCAAAGAAGATGGGTGCAGGGCCTTTATGAAGCTGAAGAAGAGCATGAAGGATGCTTCCGTATACGTCGAAATGGTTGTGTTGGAGCACAACCATCCCATTGCTAGAACGCCATCCTTGGTCGTGTTCATGCAGTTGCACACAAACTTTGATCCTTCCTTAATGCGGCTCGTCGAAACTATGTATACCGGCAAGGTCCCTCACAATGCCTTGATGAACGTTCCGTCCAAGATGCATGGAGGGAAATAGAATAAATTGTTCACTGCATACCGCCACAGTCTTTGTTTTTATGTTCCGCACAAATTACTGGATTGTTTAGCACTTACTTTTACTGCATGACTACATCGATTTACTGTACTTACCAACTCTCGTTATTGTCCTATTGTAGGAAGGTTGCGAATATGCTTGTTAAGAATGTCGATGATATGAACAAGTTGATGGCTTTCTTCAAGGAGTGTCAGGCGTAGAACAATAATTTCTACTAGACATATAGGTGGATGAGAACAATGATGTGAAGAACATCTTCTAGAGCCACGCGAGTTGCCGCACTGAGTACAATGACTTCGGGGATGTCGTCATGTTTGACACAACGTACAGAACCAATAGGTACAACATGCCTCTGGCTATGTTTGTTGGCTTCAACCACCATATGCAGAACACCATCTTCGGCATTGCGCTGCTCCAGGACGAGAAGGCAAACTCCTTTGAGTGGCTATTCAGAACGTTCGTAACTTGCATGGAGGGCAATGACCCCATCTGCATCCTCACAGGTGATATTTTACCGTGCCCACCAGTATTTATTGCATATGTTGAAAACATTTACTTACTTTGACATATGCATTTACTATAGATCAAGACCCGTCGCTGGCCGCAGCCATCGCACACGTTTTTCCCCACACGTAGCATAGGCTGTTTAGGTGGCGCATTTTAAAAAAGTACAAGGAGCTACTGACAACTTGTACGTGGGGCACAAGGGACTAAAAGAGCATTTGGTGTCTGTCATAAATCATTCGCTAACTCCGACAGAATTCGAGGATGTGTGGGAGGGGCTAGTTAAAGACTACGAGCATATCAAAGCTGATGATGATGGTAGTGGTGGGTCGGATGACGATGATGTGTGCTGATATGCAGAATTACTGTTATTATGACAACAAATTATGCTTCCATGTTGTAAAGCCCAATGTATTGGTGTGTGTCGTACGCATAATGACGATTTTACTGTCAAAATATGTCACATTTACTACATTAATTTAGAAATGTTACTGTATGATGAAGGACACTTGACACAGAGCGGGCGTTCCACTCGCGTAAGTCATTTTACTGTTCCGTAGGAGCTCTTTTACTGTAAATGACACATGATATTACTGAATCTTGGATTATTGGAAACTATTGTGTGTGTGTCAACGATTTAATGCACTTAGAATTGTCGTTTCACTGGGTGTTACGTACACGATTACTGTGTTTGGTAGTAGACAAAACAAACGTGTCACGATGTTAGTTGATCTACTGTTCTATATGAGCTCTCTTTCTATAAACGGTGCATAATATTATTGTCGTTTGGTTTGTTCGAAATTATTGTGTGTGTGATAAGGTTTTTCTGCATTATGATTTGTTGTTTACTGGACTTTTGGTCACTGTTTTTTTATTGCGTGCAAAGCCGATTCCATGTCAACCGGTTGCTCGTTAAAACTCACTAGTGTTGCTTCATCTTCCAATTAATATTTTCACCTACCACGTTAGCTTTAAATTCTTGTTTTATAAACAGACATTCGCTTCCGATAGCAATTTCTGACAAACCACACTACAAGAAAACCCTCTCATAGAGACACTTTTCTAGAGGCGCTTTTAAATTTGTCTCTAAAATAAGGAGTTACATAGTCTAGAGGCACTTTTTAGAGACACTTTAAAAATCGCCCCAAAAATTTGTATGCTACACACGGTTTCGAGACACATACAAAACTTTATCTTGTATCGACATTTTCTAACGCTCTCTAATTCGCCTAAAGGTTGTGTTGTGTAAAGACATTATTTTGAGACGTTTTCGAACTCTCTAGAGGAGTTTTTTCGGTAGAGATGTTTTTTGATGCTCTCTGGTTGTAACACACAATTAAACACACAAGGTTGTGAGGTTGAGGTGGCTAGGGTGACATGTCTAAGGGAAGTATTTCCCTTGAGGTCTACAGTTCGACTACCAACTTTTGCAACCGTCCACATATTTTTTATATTTTATTTGTTGAGGTATAGTGCAACGTCTCTACATAATGCTTCATATCCTATAGAGACGCTTCAAAATGTCACTACTATCGTAGAGACAATACATGAGATGGCGTTTATGAGGTGTTTTCGAAAATGCCTCTACAACTGCCTAGGGATGAAAAAAAGCGCCTTTACTATACAAAGAAGACGCATCTACAAGTCAATTTTGTTGTGGTGCCACCTCTTTCTTCAAACTTCTCTAGCCAAAAAATATTTTTCCCTTTGTTGGGGGAGGGTCCCCGCGCTACCTCGAGCCAACGATAACCTC
Organism: Phyllostachys edulis; assembly: GCA_036346405.1. Classification (NCBI taxonomy): domain Eukaryota; kingdom Viridiplantae; phylum Streptophyta; class Magnoliopsida; order Poales; family Poaceae; genus Phyllostachys; species Phyllostachys edulis. The sequence goes on along the minus strand of CM070549.1, from coordinate 20,287,649 downwards.
GACAATCCACCCTGGACGAGGTCTGGAGACCAACCCTAGAGAGGTCCGAGGGCCAACCAACCCCAAACGAGGTCTAGGGGCCAACCTCGGTGAGGTGTGTCACATTGGCGCACCCACCCTGGACCCGGTCTTTGGTAGCCACACAACGAGGTCTCGTCGACACTAACATATATGTAAGGCGAACGACGTAATGTATCTCAGATGTGGTGGGACCCACTAGACACGATGGATAGAACTACCCCATAGCAAGATAAGCCCCAAGGGCAACGATGTAACTTCAGTAAAATTTGCAACTTCTCCCCACTTGAGTTTTTTGAAAAGAATTCTTAAAAATTAAAACAACTATGAGATGCGTGGCAGTAAAAATAGATAACACATTTACTTCCATATACATTCAAATTTACCAATATATGAAGCTACTTTTACTGTGCTAACAAATTTATTGGACATCTCGTTAGAAATTACTAGCACGCCCAACGTGTTGCATGTTGTCCAGGTGACGTCCTTCGTGTGGGCAGCAACGTTGGGATTGAACCAAGAGAAAAGCGCGCAGAGACAAGGGTAGGGAGCCCCAAATGTCGCAGCCCACACTGGTAAAAATGGTACTCCCCCCACATTGCCATTTCCAAATTTACTGCTAGATGAAGTTGCTTTTACCATACGAACAAATTTACTGGACACGTCGTTAGAATTTACTTGCGCATCCAACTATACCGCGTACTGCCCATGTGATGTTAGCATGGGGGCGTGGGTCTATGCGCACCCCTGGGATAGAGAAGCGCGTAGATACAGGAGAGGTGAACCCAAACATTGCCAGATTTTCTGCCAAATGAAGATGCTTTTACATTCAGAAATATTACAATTTACTGTTAAATGAAGCTCCAAATATTGTATTCACTAATTTACTGTACGCCTCGTTAGACTTTACTGTTACATCAGTCATAGCGCACATGGTTTGTGGCCCCCACCCTGGGTATATAGAAGCGCGTATTGACAGGAGCGGAGAACCCAATGTCGCGTCCAGACCAGTCAACCTCTCCACCGCTTGCGATTCCTAAAGTTCGTAAAAAAACCACAGAGAGATGCTGCGACACTAAAATGGGTATCACAATTACTTTCACATTCATTACAAATTACTATCAGATGTGACGTCGCGTGTGGGGGTCGTGGGTTTGTTGCCCTACAGCTTGGGATTAGCCCGCTCGGGACGGGGTGGCGGCACACGACCCACGCGCCCTTTGTTGGGGTAGGGCACTCAGTCAGGCTTGGGAGGGGTTGGTCGGGGCCTAGAAAAGGTTATTCTATGCTCAACTACAGAATAGTGTGTCTATGTGTGTGTGTATTTAGACACACACACACACACACACACACACACACACACACACTATTCTATAGTCAAGCGTAGAATAATTATTCTACACCTCGCCAATCCACCGCGCGTGACTACCCAGTGAGGCGTCTTGAAAGCAATCGTCATACGGCCGGCCCATTAACTACAGTCGATGGGCTAGAAATGTCTACTCCCGTGTGTAACACGATTCGATAGTAATTGATAAAGTGTGTGATAGTAATTCGTGTATATGTTTTACTGCTAGTTTTTCGAGAAACGATTACATGAAGCGCATACGTTTGACAATAAAACACAATGGCTAGCACAATAATGGTAACGTTTTTTACTACTGAATCGCATATTTTTTTTTACCAGGACACGTTCCCACTATCTCCTCCCGATACACGATGTCCCATGCGGTAGCAACTTGCAACGTATATTACAGTAATTACGCCGAACATATTTTCAGCCTTCACATCATATCACAACAGACCTTGTGTGTATATCAGGGCAAGGACCCATGATCTCCCCCGTGCAAGAAATAAGACGTCACCTCTAACAATAACAAAATATACCACATGTGAAGTTTTTTTTTTGTGATAATAAGCCTATTGTCAATGACCACCAAACCCATTATCTGATTTTACTACATCAGGCATCTACTTTTACTTGTACATATACGAATGTTTACTCTTACAAACCAGAAAATCATTTCGCGCCAGTAATGCTCAATGTGTAGTACAACAAAAGTTAGTGTGACAGTAAAAACTCATACACGAAGCGGTAAAATGGATTGTAGAAAGTAGTAATCGTGTATTTTTTCTAGCATTCTTAACGATATTATATCTTTTTCCGTCGGTAGTAAAATGAAGCAAAAAAAGTGCAGTAAATTTTAATATATACATCAGCAAAACTGAAGATAGAACTTCATAAATATATTTCGGGGGGTGGGCCAAATAGCGTGGCCGATCGCTTTTTTATATTGCACGATAATAAGAAAAGAAGGGGAAAAGGCAAAAGAAAGAACACCCCAGTGGCCAAGGTAGGACCTTATCGTAGTCTTCAAGTGTTCATAAGCCTTTTCGTGAGCTTTGGTGGGGACGACATCAATGGAGATATGGAGAAAGTCCACCACTTGCTTCTTCGTGCCGTGTTGTCGAGCTTCGAGCTTTTGGTACAGAGGAAGCGTGTTGATGATAGTCCAGATGAGGTCGGTCTCCTCTTCCTTGGTCTCGGCACGGTTGGCCCCTGTGTTTTGCCTAGTGACGTAGTTATCGAGCCTCTGGATCGATGCTTTGACACGATCCACATAGTTCGGTAGTACGATCTCGATGACGAGGTTGGCTTGTCGGACGTTGGAGATCATGACATTGGTTCGATGGGGTAGGAGATGCAGTGGGCTGATGAGCGTAGCTACGCTCTCTGGTAGACATGAGGACGAAGAACGGAGGAGGTCGCAGATAAAATCATGGTCCGCAGCCTGGCTCAGGTCTCGCCAAGAGAGGTACTCGTATATCAGGGCGAGGTAGGCTAGATCTATATGTGGTAGTGGAGCCGAAGAAGATTTTGAAGGCATTTTGTTGTTTGTTTTTGGGTTGGGAGTGTGCGGGGATGGAGAGTGACCCTAGGTGCTGGAGTGTGTGTTCTGGAGTTTTTTTAGTAGGGGGAGATGGGGGCTTGTATTTCAACTTTCGCAATCGGATGTCCATCTTTATACGTCGTCGGGGGAGACAAAGAGACGCGTCGGAGAGCCGAAGCGGCATGGGTATGTTTTAAAATGAGCAAACGGTTGATATGGGTAATGCTTTTCTATTTTACACACGCAAATATATAAACAAGAAAAATAGTACGGACAATAGTCACTACTACAGAAAAGGTCTTCACAGACGGTTCAAAAAAATCATCACGAGCGGTTCCTGGGCGTGCGAGTTTATGGGTCGAGAATGACCCATGGTCATCCTGAGCGGTTATTAACTCAGAACCATCTGTGATAGCTGACTATCACATGCGGTTTGTAGATGAAACCGTCTGTGATAGCTGATGTATCATAGGCGGTTTGTAGATGAAACCATCTGTGATACATATTCTCTATAAAGTCTCCAAGTAGTGGTCACTTGTGCCTTTAAGACCGTCTTCATACATATATATATATATATATATATATATATATATATATATATATATATATATATATATATATATATATGTATATGTATGTATGTATGTATGTATATGTATTGTCCGTACTCCCCCAGCCACTTTCGAGGGGTCATGAGGATGAGACAGCAGCCACGGGCAATCTTATCGAGCCTGCAAGTTCAAGAAGCGTGGCTGCTAGGAGAGCACGTGGACATCCAATTACCTGGATGTCATCGATAGATAATTGGACTTGACATCAAGGATTGGTTGGTTGCTGATACATGAAGCCCGTGAGATGAAGAGACGTATTGGGGAGCTGAAGCGGCATTAATGCGACGAAGAGGTGCATCGGCGACGAAGAAACTCAACGGGCGATGAAGAAAATCACCGGGGGCTGTAGCGATGTTATCACAGACGGTTATAATTAAAAACCGTCTGTGAAGTCTACAATTATCACAAACGGTTCGTGTTTAAAACCGTCTGTGATACTTCATAGATGGTTTTCAATATGAACCGTATGTAATATTACCTCTTCACAGACGGTTTTTAGGGTGGCCAGTAGCACAGACGGTTATCAATATGAACCGTCTAAGATGGCATGTAATACAGACGGTTTTGGTCAGCCGTCTGTGATGAGGCGTCCAGCATTAGCTTTTTTTGTAGTAGTGAGTGCAGTTGTAACATCCCAAAAACCACATTTTGGAAAGAAAAAATACAATGAAAATAAATGGAAGAATATTTTGAGCATGTTCATCAGTGGGAAAAACTATTTTTAGCATGATTTTGAACCTTTGCATAAATCAATTAGTGAAATTACATGCAAATAACAGCTTGAAAGAATTTTTGGGAAAATCACAGAATAGATAAAATTCTAAAAATTGCACACAAGGAACCATACTATGTTTGAAGCCTCCACAAAAACTTTCATAATTGTTGAAGGCCGTTTGTTGTGTTTATAAATTTGAATAACAATCAGCCAGTTTGAAAATTCAAAATCAGATTTGAATTCCCGCCGAGCCAATGGCCTAAAATTGCCACAACCCATATTCGTTCGTGCTCACTCCACCCTGTGCCAGCCCTCGCTCTCCCTCTCGCTAACTTGCTGGCCCTACTTGCAAGAGCCCTTCTTCCACCTCGCGCTCAGCTCCGCACGCTAGTGCGTTAGTGCTCGCCTGCTCCGCCCGTGGATTGCGACCCTGCGCCCACCATTTTCAAGCTCACCTTCGCTCAATCGCCTCTTGCTCGTAAATGCGTCATCGCCTCCCATGCCCTTCTGCCTTTTTTTCCCTCTGTTGGCGGCGCCAGGTCTGCGCCCACGACATTCTCACCCCGGCTGCATTTTCTCGCCACCATTCTCACACTCTACTCAGTGCTACTTAAGCATCCAATCGTGTCACCATATCTTTAGCTCGCCCCTTATTCCATCTTGTGCATTCCTTGAGCCTTTAGCTCTCTGAATCAACGAGAACGAGTGTGCCATTCTCGACGCCGATGAGCAAGCCTCACACTGCCATTTCCTCTGGTGAGCTTCCTTGTGCTCGCCACCTCCGTCACCATGTGCCCCTTACCTCATGGATACTTCTTCTTTGCTTGATGTAGCTCTAGGAACCCCATAGCTTGATCGCGCTGTCATCTTCTTCGCCTCTGGCGGACACCCAGTTTCGGACCTCGACGTTCCCGACGCTCTGGAGAGCTTGAACCTCACCTAACCACGTCATATCGCGTTCCATACTCCACTAACGCTCTTTACTTTCTTAATGTGGACCCAAGCTCAGGGAATCACTGGAATCAGGCTCTTCCCCAAATCCAGCCACCGCCGATTCCTTTTTTGTTGGCCGTCACTCCGATGAGTCCCCGTTCAATTCCTCGCTCCTACACCATCCTAGCATCCCAGTGAGCTAATGCTACACTTCTTGTAACATCTTCATCGCTGTAGAGCGTCAGCACTGAGAGCCTCCTCTGCGTCACTGGTGTTCAACGTCGCCAAGCCACTCTCCATGCTGTCAACCGTCTTGGTGAGCTTGTAGTAATCCCCTAGAGCTTTTGCACACATTAGTTTGGATCTTCAGCAAGAGTAGCATAGATTTCGTCGTAGCTGATCATGGCATCACCGTGGGAAGCGATGTCGCCATCGCTCCAATGACATTTGGTCCTCGAGTCGCTGCCTGTAGCATCGTAGTTACCCTCTATAGCCATTGAGCACCATGTTTCGTCGCTGATACGCTCCATGCGCGAAAGCCATTTCAGACACAAGGAGCTCCGTCACTTATCGTCGGCGTAGTGCCGCCTCCATTCATCTCTCTGGAATCCACCACCACCTAGTGGGATCGCCGTCGAGAGAGGAGCCCATTTTGCCCATCCTCGAGCTAAGTCATTGCTTATTGTTACGCCAAATGAGCTCGCCATTAAGCTTCATTTGCATCTTGATCCGCATTCTCTTCTCTCTCTCTCTCTCTCTCTACCAGTGGGACCATGCGATTATGAGTTGATTAATGTGAAGTAACAAAGATTAAGGGTAATAAGTGTATAACGTGTGGAACCGGTCGAAAAGTTTAACAGAAATCTAATTCAAAACGTATCAAGGATTTGTGTCACTGACATGTGGGACCGTGCACTATTCTTGGTTTTAAAATATGTTTTAAAAACCGAGAGACTGACATGTGGACCCCAACCATCAGTTAATTAAATAAATAGTGAGCCTATGACATGTGGGACCGCCACTATTTTATAAATAAAACCAATGAAATTAAAATATGAGTCACTGACAAGTAGGCCCCACATGTAAGTTAGTAAAATTCAGAAAAATGAGAAAAAATCGTTTTCAGTTCAGTGGAAAATACGCTTTCTCTGTTGGAAAGTGTAAACCTCAGAAGAACTAAGAAGAAAATATGTTTTCTCTGTAAGAAAGCGTAAACCTCAGAAAATACGCTTTTGACGCCACTCTTTTCTTATTTTCTGGAAATTTCAAACCAAAGCAAATTAAAACGTTAATATTTTTTGCATACGACCTCCAAATTGAATGAATCTTTTTTTATAAATTCATATAAAATCATGCTCTATTTGAATATGCAAAAATATTTGGATTTTGTTACAGTTGAAATTATTTTTGCTATAATTAATTTGCTATCGGCTCTTTTTGAGTAGACATCGATACTTCGAACGAAATTTACGACGATCCTCCATCCTCATAATCTGAGATACCAGAGAAAGGAAAGCACCTACTTTTACCATTTTGATCCTACTATTTTAATTATTGTGCTTCTTTTTGCAAAACGTAACATGCCAAATTTTCAGTTATGTTAAAAGAAAAACTTAATTAATTTCCTTGAATTTTTTTGATTTTTTAAAAAAATTGCCATAATTATTTTATCACCAAAATAATTTATTCTCAAATCTAAATACCAATTTTGATTTTTAAATAACTCAAGGATTTTTTGTGATTTTTTCTAGGAGTTTTGGACTCGACTTGACACTTTCTAAAAACCTATTTGAATTCTCTCATTTTCTTAAAACCTATCAAATAAAAATCTGGATTTCGCTTTGGGCCCAATCCTTTTTGCCAACCCATGACCTTTTCTCCTTTTCCCGTGCCTAGCCCAACCGCTTTCCTCTTCTCCCCCTTGCTAACTAGCTGGCCCGCCTTATCAGCTCGTTCTTCCTACACCAGCCGCGCGAGCGCCGTCGCTATTCTCGCCGCTCCCGTGCATAAATGTGTTAGTTTCTACTCAGTGATCGTGCACATTTACACCCATGATCTTCCTCCACACACATGCGCACTCAATCGGCCATTTCCCCCCTCCTTTACTCTAATTTGCACCGCCGCGCACGTTCTCGCCGCCTCAGCCATCCCCTCGCCCTATAAAAGGGAGCACCTCCTACGCAATATTCTCCTCATCTCACCACCGTAACCCTAGCTCCCCAATCCTCTCTAGTTCGCCGAAATTTTGAATTGAAGTTGCCGGTTACTTAGCTCATCTGTCGCCGATTGCGCCTACATCGTTGGGACTTTGTCATCGTCGACCACACCAGGTGCTTCGCCGTCGCACGTTCTACACGGTGCTCACCTTCTCAATGCCAGAGTGCCGCCGGAATGACTACTTTGTCGTCGACCCGAACATGCCACCGCCTTTCTTCCTCGTCGCCGGCCATTTCTTCATGTCGCACCGTCACATTGGTGCGCACCATGTCCCCGGCACTCCCCGTCGCCATGGCGCGTAGCATCGGCAACCATTTGCGGTTCATTTGAATGTTATTTGAATTTAGCTTATTTTCACGTATAGACTTCGACAACTCCGGAGAGCTAGAATTCTTCAACGAGTCCGATCAACAACAATTTGAGCAAGGCAAGTTACATTCTTTGATCACATTTGATACTAATATTTTAAATTATTTAAATTCTATTTTACATTATTACTACATACTTATTTATATTCAGTTTAATTTAAACTCTTGTTTTAAATTTATAGTTATGCTTAAATCCTTTGTATGGCCAATAATGGCATTGAATCTAATATATTTTTCACCCTAGATAAAGCCTAGTTGATGCAATAGTGTGAACTATGAATATTTGGAAAATATTATGCAAAGACATGCTTAGACCAAAAATATTTAATTTGGGAATTTAGCCAAATATTGAACTTAGTTTAAAAATGAGTCTATGTCATTGTTTTGCCATAGAGATTTGCAAATGATTTGTGAAACAAAATAAATTAAAAACTGATTTAAACTAGGCTAATTTGTATAGATGGTGGGTGCAAGTTTATGCACGGGATTAATTCAGCGAATGGTTGAGGCCCAAGGATTAGTTGGAAGTTGCCTAGTCAAATAAGGACCGGTCTGAGAGCCACTTTTTGCTAAGCTTTACCGTACTACCACAATTCTGGAATGGGACATATCTAGCTAACTAAACTACAATTTTCACCATGGTTGTGTCATTTTGAGGTGTGGGTGTCGTGAAGACCTAATTTTAGTACCTACATAGCGCAACAGATTGTTATCGCTTGGCATGAAACCTTGCGGTAGCGTAACATTAACGGACATAATTACATTGGGATAGTGTAGAGTAAAGGCCTTCTGATAGTCGCTTAGTCGCATGCCTACAGAAACGTGTCTTGGCTGACATATTAAGAAGACTATCTCTTGTGGGTAAACTTGTACAAACTCTACAGAGTAGAAAACTATTCGAACAGCCGTGTCCATGGTCATGGACATGCTTGGCAAAGCCACTCAAAGTTAGATTTTGGATTTTGATTTAAAAATTATTTAACACAATGTTTTTGGATAGTTTATCAAATCGGGAAATTTGGGCGAACAGCCTGGTGTTAAGGGGGTTTATTCCTTCACCGATCATGCATGGAGGTTTATCCTACACTCAAAATAATGATTAAAAATTTAAAATTAAATTCTAGATATAATATTATTGCCTTGAAACTTAGTAAAGATATTTAAAGTAAAAAAATGTCGCTTTATGAAAACTTAGCCATATAAGCCATCTTTTGTCATACATTCACGCAATATATAATGTTATTGGGTGTAACTTGCAGAGTACATTTTGTACTCACCTTGCTTAATAAAATTGTTGATCAGAGGAGTACTGCGTTGCAGGTAAGAACTTGGATGAATAGGCTGGGCCTCAGACGATTGCCTATGGCGTATTGTGTGCCCTACTACTACCTTAATTATGTTTTCTGTTGTACTTTTCTTTAGGCCTTGTGCCCTTTTGTAATAAAACTCTAATATTATGAATAAAATGCGTGATATGGATTTGCTATCATTTTTGTTGAACTGTGTACACTAGCTGTTCTTGGACTAGTGTGGAAAACACAGATAATCCGGTATCCTTTTACGCCCGGGTTCGACACAAAATCTATTATGCATGCATCTATGTTTGCTTAAAATTGCTATATTTTGGAATAACGGTAGTTATAGTCCTATTTCATGCATGATTCTCCTTGAAATATTTATATTCTTACTGTTGTAGCCATCAGGTTATGGTTAGGCAATAGATGATGTCGATTTAGGGTATTTAGAGTGCGAACATTGCACAACTGCTTAGCCAGGTGCTAGATTTACTAAAATATGAAAATGGATGAAATGTTGAATATGAATTTTGGATATTTTGAAATGATAGTCCAGAGGGGTTTACCTCTATTATTTTGTATAAAAATAAAAATGAAAAACATATATTTCGACGCGGGCGAGTTATATTATGAACTGATGAATGTGGGGGGGGGGGGTTTCTCGCATGTAGATCAAGGGAGATCCTCGCCCGGGTCAACTATGGGCCGAACGCTAGTGCGACCAATCTAAGCATAAGTGTACAACCATATGTGCCAGTATGAGATAGTCTTAGCTAATTAAGTTATCGAAAACTAACCTTGCATGTTGGTAGGCCGTAGTATTGCGAGCATGTGTGATTGCTCGAAGGGGCTCCCTTCACCAAGGTGATGGGAACAAAGCTTGTCAACACGACAATTAATGCCTCACTTTTATAGGAGGTACCCAATATTAAAGTGAGGGTTTTCATTGCCAGGCTAGTGCAAGGGTAGGACTAGGTGATATAAAGGATTCGATACATGCTCTAAACTACATACTATAATGTTGTGTGTGGTGGTATCAACGGATGCAGGACAAACTAGAGAATTTGTATGATGTGGGTAAAGTTATACAGCTCTGCACAGTGTAAATCTATTTAAATAGCCGTACTCACGGTCATGAGCATGCTATGAGCAGCCACATTGGGTATAGTCATGGTTTTCAAAAAAACGGTTTTCGTTGGAAAAGATGGGATGGTTATTTTCGATGATATTTGAGTTGAATGCCATGTCTATGGCTGAAAATAAGATGTTGATCGCAGCCAAGAAGGGTTGTGGTTTGTTATTTATTAAGTTGCTTACTTGTTGATTTTTAACTATTCAATTGCTCTTTAAACTTTCGTTGCAAAATACTATGTATTGATATTGCAAATAAAATTTGCTTAATGTTGAAAAAACTTGTAGCAGAGAGCCTCCTCCCTCATTAGCCATGCATACATATAAATTTTGCGATACATTACAAGTCTTGCTGAGTACGCAATGTACTCAATCTTGCTTAAATTGCTATTCAAAGGATGAGGATGATCGCATGCCAAACAACGCCTTCTTCGGTCCTAGTACCGGGGGGTATGAGGATGGGTCTTTCTAGGGTTTGGTACCGGGCGGTACGGGGACGAGTCTTTCAAGGGTTTACTCCTTGTCGGTTGGATGAGGGTTTGGATGGGCATGCCGCTGGATTTTTGCATTTAATCTACTAAATTTCCATTGCAACTTCTAAGAAAATCGAAGAGCAGATAAACTCCTAAGAATTTACATAAGAAACTATACGGTGTCAGAAGCCCTCACAAACATTTTCGTAAATTTTTTACTCCGTTTGCTCTGTACAAAAATTCAGCAAACACTCAGCCATAATTTGGAAATTCAAAAAATGTTTTCAATTTTCCTGCTTGCCCTTTGAGCCGAATTCGGTGGCCCATTTTATTTGCCTCGGCCCAAATGACCAATGCCGCTCTCCTCGCTTAACAACAGGGCCCCATCCATCAGCACTTGTCTTCCACCTCGCCGTCACCCACGCACACGCACCAGCGCACCAAAGCGCCCTCGCCTGCTCACCACTTGCCCACTGCTACCTCTCGCCGCCCACAATTTTGCACCCAGCTACCCTATCACCTCCGCCAACTTCCACCCATGCTAGCCACCCCATTCATGGCGAGTATATCCTACGCTGGCGGAGAGACCGAGAGCCGACCACGAGTTTCTTACGCTGTCGCCAGTGTCTCGTTGTTTTTCTCGCGCATTTGTCCTAGCTATTGAAGCCCTAGCTCGCGCACTGAAATCTACAGCTCGCCCACGTTCCATTTCGCGCAAACCCGAGATTCATAGCTCCTTGGTTTCGCGGGAACGTATGCGTCATTCTCGACGCCGGTGAGCGCGCCTTCGCACCATTGCCGCTCTGGTGAGCTTCCTCACCCGCGACATCCACATCATGTTGATCCTCATGCATCACTAGCTCAGACCTCCTCTGTGCTTAATGTAGCACTGGAAACCTTGTAGCTTGATCACATCTACCTTCGTCCTCAGCTCTAGCGCGCACTCAAACTTGCCAATGCGTTCCCATCACTTCGGTGAGTTCGAGCTACACCCGAGAGTGTCACAGCGTGTTTCATACCCCATTGATGCTCTTTCCTCACTCAATGCAGGCAAATTTGCAAAGAATCTGAGCATAGCCACCATCATCCTCTCTCACGGCCACCGACGTCATTTCTGTTCTGCTTCGAAGCCCAGTTAGTCTGAGACCGATTCCTTGTGCCTACACCAGCTCTAACACCTCAATGACCTAACACGACACTCCTTGAGGCTCATCTATTGCTACTGTAAGCTGCCATCGTGAACCTCCTCTATGCCACCGCTGCTCATCATCCACAGGCCATCTCAGCCCTTCCCCAACCTCATTTTCTTCACCCTCGTAGTCGTGGTGAGACACTGATCCTTATGTGCGCATCAGTTTGCCTAGGGTGAGCCTCTAGTGTACTTCCCCTCTTAGCCACCCCTGGCGCCACTGTGGTTGCACGTTGCCGGCTCACCTCCGATGATCCTAGGACCTCGTGCCCGGTGCATTAGCATCACCTAGACTCACTGAGCCCAATGTGCCCCTCCTTTAGCCCAGGGGATACCTTGACTTTGGACTTTGGTATTCTTCTTCTTCTGCTCTCTCCATTCGCGCCTTTTCTGATGCTGATTTTGCTGGGTGTAGAGTGGATAGGAAGAGTACTTCTGGGACTTGTCATTTCTTAGGCACATCTCTTATCTCTTGGTCATCTAGGAAATAGTCTTACATTGCACCCCTCGCCAAGGCCGAGTATGTAGTCATGACGATGAGTTGCTCTCGTGTTCTCTGGATCTTATCTACTCTGCGGGACTATGGGTTGTCTTTAGGTAGTGTTCCTCTTTTCGTGATAACACTAGCGCCATTAATATTGCTAAAACCCAAAGCAACATTCTAGAACTAAGCACATTGATGTTAGATATCATTTCCTTAGAGACCATGTAGAGAAGGGTGATGTTGTGCTTCACTTTGTTGAGTCTGAGCAAAGCGAGTTGCGGATATCTTCACTAAGGCTCTTGATTCTTCTCGCTTTTGCTTCTTTCTTGGGGAGAGTTGGGGGTTGTTAGTCCTCTTGGCCTGTTTTGAGGGGAGTTTGTTCTTTTGCATTCATTTGTATCATAATACATTTTACAATTCAAAGAACTTGCATTGTAATATAACCTTGTGGAGCTTTGATTATTATCCATGTATGACATGATTTCATACTTTATACCTGTCATGTCTTGTGCTAGTTTGCTAGACTTCTGTTGTGGCTTTTTATGTATAGCTTAGCTTTTGCCATGCTAGCTTTATTATCTGTGAGCAAACTGAATTATAATATGACTTGTTGGATCTTGTGACTAGTTTTGCTTTAGTGATCCTCTCATGATTCATGCCATGTCATATAGGCTTAATTGAGTCTTGAACTTATTCTGAGTTTTAAATTGAGCTATAATAATTCTTAAGTCAAGCAAATGAAAAATGAGCTTTTCTGTGCGAAAAAACTGATCTCACGAATTCTCTCTTATGAGACGGCTTGCCATTGCACTAGGTATGAACTCAGGGGGAGTTTTGGATGACCTAGACCACTCTCTTAAGCTTTTGTAGTGAGGCTTGAGATCTAGCACAATACTAAGAAAACAAATTGGCAATTGGTTGAAGCTTAGGAGGCAGTTGTGGATGGCTCCTAGTCCAGGACTTGCTTTACTAAGATAAAACCAATCATTTTCTGCAAAGTGCTCAAAGTGCAAAATTCTAAATGCTTGAATAAATTGATTCACAATTGATCTCAAAATGCTCAAAATTGACTCATTTTCTAGCTTCTGGCTCCGTTTTGCTTATAGACATGGCCTGACTCATTTTTGGATACCTTTAGTTAAACTATGATCTTGAGCACCTCATCATGTCTTCAATTCATTTAATCTCAGATTATTGCTATTTTGGCCTTAGCTTTGCTGTACATGTTTTGCCATGATTGAATATAGCTTCTTCACATAATATGGCTTGGTGTAATACTTGTACAGCCTTCATGGATAATCTTCATGGCTCCTTTTGCTCAAGTTAAAAACAAAACAAAAAAAATGAAAAATTACAAAATTGCAGCCATTCTATTTTATTCATGCTCTATCTTCTCCATGCACCTTGATGAATTCATTGTCAAAGGGGGAGAAGACTTGACAAAAATGCTGTTTTGGATGCTCTCTGTGCATTTTCTGGAAGGTCAAATAGAACACTTGTTCTTTCTTTTGGACCTTAAGTGAGATTTTCTGGAATTTAAAGCTCTCCTTGCTTTCATTGCCTTATCTCACTTGCTGAAACTATTCTGAAGCCAATTTGGTCACCTTCCTTGCTTTTACTTGCTAAAAGACCAAATTGTGCCTTTATGTGAAAACTTATTTTCTTTTACTTTCAAACCTCAAAACATTCATTTTTGGGTTATTGCCAATCTGTTCATCAAGGGGGAGATTGTGAACACCACGAGGATATGCTCATGATCCTAGGTGATGATACAATTGGCAATTTGGTTGAAGGTTTGTTGGAATTCATGTTTGTCGAAAGTTTCAAAGAACTGTCAGATAATCGGTAGGACCGCAGTGTTAACATGCAGTAATACCGCTTCTTGAATAACCGCTTTAGTAGGCGGTGCTACCGGAGGTCTTGTGAGAGCGTGGGGATTTTCTGGTATCGGTAGTACCAGCTTGGAAGCCGCGATACTACCGCGTTACGGTACGACCGTTTGTTGTTAAGCGGTATGGAAAAACCAGAACGAATGCAAAATGGTCTTGGATTTCCTTGTGGAGCGGTATGACCGCATCTTGCTTGGTGGTAATACCGCACTTCGGTATGACCGTTGTTTTGCAGTATGCAAATTCCAGAGGAGTGGTTTTTGGAGAGTTTTGGATTTCACCGAGTAGTAGTACGACCGCAATTGTGGGTGCGGTACAACCGCAGTGCGGTAGTACCGACCATAACATGGCGGTAGTACCGTTTTTGTGTTGAATGTTATTTCATTTTGGAGTTTTTGGTTTTAGGATAGGTCATATCCATGTTTATCTTTGTATATGTGTTGCATATTGCATGTTTTGAGCTAACGTGGGTCAAGTTGTGAAGAACTTGTTCCCGGAGACGATTTCTTGGTCTATTGTTTGTGTGGTGGCTTGCAGTGTCAACGACGGTCAATCGGCGAGGAGGATCGGGACTAAGCTTGGAGAGCCGAGGTCCGAACGATTATGGATGCCGGGTGAAGTCAGGTGACTCAAGCATGGCGCAGAATGGACGAGGTGGATCGAATCAGGCGATTCGATGCAACCGTTGGATCAGCGGCGCGAGGTCGGTGCAAGTGCCTTGGAGGTTCGATGGGATTGAACGGAGAGACTTGCCGACATGATGAGAGCCGTTGATCAACCTACACGTATGAGCAAAGCGATTGCTTCGATCGGTTTGGACTCGGTCCTTGGAGAAGGATCGAGAAGGGGTATTTTGGTAATTTCACCAAATACCGCCTTTGTGACTTGTTGGCTAAACCGCGGCGCGGGTCGGCGCTTGGAGAAGCGGTTTAGGTCAATCAAAGATGAAGACGACGCTTTGAGATACGTGCGTGAGTTAACCCATTGTGAGTTAGGGTTTAATGGGTGCCCTAATGGAATATTCCTAGATGCCTAGCCTCCACTATATAAGCACTTGGTGCTGTGTGTTTTGTGATGTAGGGAACATGAGAGAAGCCCATGTGTGGTATTAGGGTTTTGGAGAGCTAGGGCTTAGGGATTGCTTGATCTAGTGCTCATGTATTGAGTTGTGCCCTCCAAGATGATGGAGAGGTCAGAGACATCAACCATATGTTCAGATCAATCCAATCTTGTTTCAAAGATGAGTTTTGTTCGTTCTTGTTCTTCGTTCTTGCACTTGTCTTTGATGTTTTGGTGATTTTGTTGATCCACTGGTTTTCCCTCGATTCTCTCTGTTGCTTATGCTTGCTGTGACTTGTGGGAGACTATCTAAGGTCATCTTGATCATCCATAGCCCACGAGCAAGTCCAGGATCGATTTGGGTATTTGACCTCTTTTGAACCCTCCTTCGTAAAATGCAAAAGGTCAAAACTTTGACGTGGATCTTCTTGATCGTCACTTGAATAGGTTCCTACATCATTAGGAAGATGTGTTTCAAATTTGGTGGAGTTTGGCCAAGCGGATCAAAAGTTACGCCGATTTTTGTTTTCGCTTTTTCAGTCTGTTTCTCGTTCATTCGCCCGATTTTATGTTTATCCGAACGACCGACATCGCTTCATCCGGTTGCACCGGAAATCGGAACGACTGGTACTGTTCATCAGCGCTGTTCATCAGGCTGATTTTTGTGTTTTTGGTCATTTCTTTTGGGGATTTGAAGGGGATTCATTACAAGACTTCCGCTACGCTTATATATATTGATCTTCATAGTTCTCATAGCTATTGGAGTCAATATCATGTTTGAATCCGATCAGCAAAGCGAAAAATAGATAGTGCTCCTATTCACCCCCCCCTCTAGTCGTCTTTCCGGTCCTACAGTTTTAAAACATGTTTTAAAACCGAGGGACTAACATGTGGACCCCAGCTGTTAGTTAATAAAAATCGGAAAATTGGAAAAAGCTGCCTTCAGTCCTGAGGAAAATACATTTCCTCTACTAGAAAGCATAAACCTCAGTAGAACTCAGAGAAGAATACATTTTCTCTGTCGGAAAGCGTAAACTTCGCAAAATACGCTTTCTATGTCAGCATTTTTCTATTTTTGGGGATTTCCAAACCGAAGCAAATTAAAACGTTAATAACTTTTGCATACAAACTCCAAATGAGATTAATCGTTTTTATAAATTCATCTAAAATCATGCTCTACCTGAATATGCAAAAATATTTGGATTTATTACTGTTGAAATTATTTTACTATATTTAATTTGCTTCCAGCTCTTTTGATTAGACGCCGATTTTTCGAGCGACTTTTATGACGTTACTCCATCCTCGTATTCAGAGCGACGATAGTAAGGCAAGCACCCTATTTGACCGTGTTGATCCTACTATTTTAATTATTGTACTTGTTTTTTCAAAATCTATTATGCATGCGTATATGTTTGATTAAAATTCCTAAATTTGGGGATAATGGTAGTCATAATCCTATTCGATGCATGATCCTCCTTGAAACATTGATATTCTTATTATTGTAGCCTTTAAGGTATGGTTTACCTCTGTTATTTTGTATAAAAATGAAAATAATAAACTTAGTTTGCGACGCGGGCGAGATATATTATATTCTGAGAAGTGTGAGGTGTATCTCACAAGTAGATAGGGGGAGATCCTCGTCCGGGTCAATTAAGGACCGAACACCGGTATATTCGACCTAAGCATAAGCGTACTACCACATGTGCTGGTATGGGACGGCCTTATCTAATTAAGTCCTCAAAAACTGGCCTTCCACGTTGGCAGGCCATGGTAGTGCGAGCATTACCAGTGTAGGTATGTTCGAAGGGGCTCCCTTCTCTGAGGCATTGGGCACAAAGCTTTCCGACACAATGGTGAATGCCTCACTATGACGGGGTGTACCCTTGTGAAGTGAGGGTGTTCATTCACCGGGCTAGTGCAAGGATAGGACTAGATGATGTAAAGACTTCGACGCATGCTCTAGACTACTTACCAAAGGTAGTGAGCGGCGGTATCGACTGATACCGGACAAACTAGAAAATTCGTGTGTTGTGAGTAAAGTTGTACCCCTCTACAGAGTGTAAATCTATTTAAATAGTCGTGCTCACGGTGATGAGCGTACTAAGTGTAGTATTACCGGATATAGTCTTGGTTTTCATAAAAATAGTTTTGTTGAAAAATGTGGGAAAGGGTTTGTTGGTTTATATTTGAGTTTAGTGCCATGTCTATGGATGAAAATAAGATGTTGCTCGCAGCCGAGGAGGGTTGCGAGTTGTGATTTATTCAATTACTTACTTGTCCTTTATCTATTTAACTGCTCTTTAAATTTCTGTTGCAAAGTACTACATACAGATATTGCAAATAAAACTTGCTTGATGCTAAAAATAACTTGTAGCATAAAGCCTCATCCTTTGTTAGCCATGCATGTATATAAACCTTGCGATGCACTATAAGTCTTGCTGAGTACGCAATGTACTCAATATTGCTTAATTGTTGTTCAGACTTAGAGGATGAGCCTACGCCGGACAACGCCTTCTTTGCACCCGGAACCGGTGGGTTCGGTGACGAGTCTTTCTAGAACTTGTCTCTAGTCGGTTGCCTGAGGGTTCGAATGGGCATGCCGTTAGAATTTTGGACTTATTACACATTTTTCTTCCACTGTTACTTTGGCTACTTCTGATACTTATGCTTTTATTTGGTCGATCGCCCCTTGTGTTGTAAATAATGTAATCGCTTAAGTTATGTACCATAATTTATTTTATTATGTATGTATGAATGTATGGATGTGATTACCAAAGTTTTGGATGTGTGTACTAGCCACTGATCATAGGACTAGTACAATACATACACGTGGGTTTCAGGTATTCAAAGCCCAGGGTCCGACAACAGTTAACGCTAAGCCTCAATAGAGTAAAACACTCTTACACATACAGTAATTCAAACAAAATCAAACGTTAGTGATATTATTCGCACATATCAGTAGAAGAAACGGCACCACTGCTCATTGCATTTTTTTGCCAACCAAACAATAACAGTAATCTCCACGCAAAAGACAGTAAAATATTACGATCTGAAGAATCTAGGCCATATTTTAGTGTTTTGGTAATTAACGACAATCGTCTGTTGTGAGCTAACTTGTTTTGTCAAGTGATTGAAAGGATTAGTCTCGGATAATGATAAAGAGCACTAAAGGTACTCAAGTATTGGATATCAACGTCGTCTAGCTCAAGGCAAAGGTATATAGTCGAATAGGATCTTTTCATAGTTTTACCAGTCTAGGTGTGTGGAGTATAAAAGACCGGATTGCTAGTGTAGGTAGTCGTACTATGAAGAGGGATCAATAGCTAGTAGCTTGATAGCAAAGTGTGCCACAATGCTCAAACACACTTGGTTGAATCTTGTAGTTCTTAGTGATCTTTCGGCCACAAATTATCTGTTCTTTCTCTTGGCCGGACTGATCGGACCTTCGGTCCATTGGTGCGGTTAGCTTTTTTTCCAGAGAACCTAGTTTTCACAATGTTGCTGGCCGAACTGACTGCAAGTATTAGCCCAGACTTACCGGACCCCTGTTCTGAGTAGGACGGTCAACTTTTTCCAGAGACTCTCTTTTTGGCTTCAACTCTTCTCTTTTCTATTATCCGGACTAACCGAAGTTGGAGGGACGCACTGACCGGACCTCCGGTCCATTGATGCAGCCAGCTTTTTCCAGAGAAGGGTATTTTTGGGTCTCGCTACTTAATTCTCCATGCAGGACTAACCGTAGTGTTTTCACCGGTCAGACCGGAACCCCAGATTGACCGACGCGGTCAGCCTTTTCCAGTAGCAAGTCTGTTCTATTTTGGAAAACTTTTGAACCTAGTCTGACCGGACCATATGTGGACAGACTGACTGGACCTGGGACAATGGTTATATTACGCCGTAATGATTACTGCAGAGTTTACCGTTATACTGTAGTCCGGTCTGACCGGCCCCGTGCTTGCGGTTTGACCGACCTTGCTGTTTTTGCACAGTCACTAGTGCCAACGGCTAGTGGAGTGGGTTGAGGCTATAAATACCTCACCCCTGCAGACAGGGACTCTTTAGAACCACATTTGAACACTCTTGAGCCCTTTGCTTCTTCTTCTACTCTTTGAGAGCTAAACTTCCATCTTGCAAAGGTTGTAGAGGTTTCTCCAAGTGCTTTGAGTTGAGTTTGATTCTTGTGGCACTTAAGCATCTTCAAGCGAAGTGTTGTTGGTTTAATACTCTTGGAGGTTGTCGTCTCCTAAACGGCTTGAAGAAGATGATTCAGTGATCTTCTCAAGAATTTTGCTAGAAAACCCGGGTGATTGTGAAGGTTGGAGCTCACCTTTCTGCAGTGGAGAAGAGCTTCCTCTAGTGATCGAGGGGTGTGCTCGTGTGGAGCCGGCTTGATTCATTCAAGCTTCCTCAACTTGGATTAGTGGAGACCGGCAAATCTCCGAGACCACGGGAAAACATCATTTGTCTCTATATTGTGGCTTATCTCTTTTACTCTTCTCTTAGTGTGTTTAATTACTTAGCTATTTTGTATCTTAATTTGATTGTTTAGCTTTGTCTAGAGTGAGTAATGCACTTAGAAAGACTTAGATTATTTAGACCTTGAATTGTGAAATTGACTTTCATTACTTTACTTGCTAAAAATCTGTTTTGAGCCTAAAGTTTTAAAAACCGCCTATTCAACCCCCCCTCTAGTCGATTATCCTTGATCCTACACGATCAACACAATAAAATCATGTGTACAGTAAGGGCGATTATTGTAAGCAACAAACCAACCAACTAGGATAAGTGCCTAGTAGTCCCGATAAACCAAGCCAGTTAAACCACGTGATATTTACAGTAAGAGGGTTCGTATAGAACAGTAAAACATGCAACACGAGCCGAAGAATGCACTCTGTTTTAGTTGGTAGATGTCACACAGTAGAACACATAAAGACAAGGCAGTAAATGTGTTACTAATGGGAAGTAAGCACACGGCTATTCAGCACGTATCGCTGTCATTCAACCCACCAGTGAGATTATCTTCAGCGTCGTCCTCTTCCGATTCATCGTCATGAATCAGCTGGCGGTTTGTACCGGATCTTCCTCTCCCTCATCCCTCATCCCTCGTCCCCCTCCCACTCCCCCCCCCCCCTCTCTCTCTCTCTCTCTCTCTCTGGAAGAGGAGTTTTTTGGTAGTGTTGGGCATGTGGTGCAATTGTGGCTGGTTTTTAGGCTGTATATATCGCACGCCCTCGTCATCTTCTTCCCTGCCAGGGCAGCACTATGCTCTGGTTCACCATCGGCTCGTTTGCGACCCTTGGACTGAGACAGAGTAGGCGCAGATGGATGATCGTAGTATCGTCCACTTCATCGGGCTCAGCGGTATCGTCAGCCACCGGGCCAAAGTCATTGGGTATGGTATCAAGCTGCACCCGGAGCGCCTTGAGGACCTCCATGGCTCTATCGTATGCAAGACTCTATCTGCACCGTGACCTCACCATGCCCATAGCCTCAATTAGTAAGGTAGAGTGCCGATACATCTCAATCGTCCCGTCGAGTCCGACCTGCATGAGGTTGTGCATGTCATATGGCACATCCACCCTTGCATTCCTTGTGTACCGACGGAGCACGTAGCGCTGGGGATACTCTCGACCTGCAAGTGGGTGAACGCACTAACTAGGTGCCCGCTGAACAACCCTACAGGGGCTAAACAAAAAATGGATTAACAGTAAATTGCATAGATACAAGCAGTAAAATGAATATATGTATCATACCAATGAAGCAGAGTAATTATAGTATAATGTACGAGTGTGCTCTCACTGTTTGCATTCACAGCTGTAGCTACCGAATCCTCTTTGGCTACCACCTTGAAATCATGTTGTGGTCACGCGAACGTCGTAGACTGCTTCCCATGAGACACAAGAAATAGGCCATCTCGGGTTGTGTCGGCCCTTATGCGGAACGCTGTACAGGAGAAGTAGGTCTCTTTGTACTCTTTGAACACCGTAGGTGTGTACACCCTGCCTAGATGCTTCTCGAATGGGAACATAGTGGTTCTCAGTGGTTGGCTCTATGATCACGCAAGCCGGGATTCGACATGCAGTAGACACATAAACAACATGAAGTAATTCTCTACATGTGCTGCGGTAAAAGAAAGACGGGGTGTGAGACGCACCGATCACATCAATTTAATAGTAAATCATGGACCAAAGGGAAGTAATGTGTATATAACATCTCGTAAAACCTCTTTCACATACCATGGAGAAGTGCGTCTCCTGAGCCTCGGAGTGCTTCCTCTTTTGCACCACCCAGTACATTTTTCGTGTGAAATGGTGGAGCGAAGTCATGTTATCCATGAAGTTCCGTTTGACCATCATGTTCATACTCTCTCTTCTCTATGTGGATGTCATCCTACCGCAATACACGTCCTTGAAGTACACTGCGATCCACCTTTCGCTTAAGTCATAGAGGTTAGCAATGGCATGGCTCTACTCGAGGCTGTACTCTCTCACCAGATCCTCCCACGCATATTCAAATTCTCTTAGAGTAAGCAGATGGTTTATGACAGAAACGAAATGCTCATTCGCCCTTTGTGCACCGCATATAGCTTGTTCAGGTTCTGCATGTACTTCTTCAACATGTGTCACCTGCACAGCCGATGTTGCGTATCGAGGAAGACGCATGGGATGGCAGCCGTCATAGCGGGGTCCCAATCTGCAGTACATGGAAACCCATTAAGCAGTAAAACTTGTCTAGAGACGTAGTAAATACGAACATTCACAGTACAAATCTGCGTAGTTTTGGAAACACACTTGCGATAGACACTAAATATGGTCCACAGATATAGTAATTAGGAGAGAATAGTATTAAAAAAATCATTGGTTTGCATGCAAATGGGGTCCTTGCCTTCCATGCAAGTTAGCAATTGCCTGAATAGCCACTCGAAGGATGTTGTCTTCTCGTCCCGGAGCAACACGACGCCGAATAGGGTGCTCTGTAGATGGCGGTTGGAGCCAACAAATATAGCCAGAGGCATGTATCATCCCAAAGTTATGTTACAAAAAATATAATTAATAAATTTATTATTTTATTGGATTTTCGATATTTAAAAGAGTTTTATTGCTTTTCTTGAATTTCCTAAATTTTAATAGTCAAAAAAATTTATTGAGTTTTCTACGTTTTTATTGGATTTAAAGTTGAAAAGGAAATTTTTGATTAATTTTCTAAACTTTTTGGATTTTTAAAAGGCCTTTCCTATTTTTCGTAAATTAAAAATAATTTATGCGCAAAAATAAAAACCAACTTTAAGTTGGAAGTAATTTTATTAAGTTCAAAATAATTCAAGGATTTTTTTTGAATTTTTATATAATTTTTGAACTCTATTTGCTATTTCCTAAAAGTCTATCTCATTTATTGCTTTTTTTTTAAATTCGAAAATCAAATTCCAAATCTCAAATCAACACCAAATCAAAAATATAAATTTTGAGTCTCAATTCAAATCCTTGTTCCAAAATCAAATATTTTTGCGGCCAACTCTGGATTCAAATTCTTGTTTTGAATTCATCTCAAATTCAAATCTCAACCGAGTTTCAAAATTCAAATTTATATTTGAATTTTCTCCGAAATGAAAATCTTAGAATTTCATTTCAATTTCTATTCTTGGTCTAAAATCTTTTTCTTTTCTTTCTCCTTTTTTTTGCTTTTTCCCCCTTTTCCTTTTTCTTCTTTTCCCTCTTTTTTTCTTCTTTTAATTCTTCTTCCTCTGGCTGCTCTTTGTCCCAAACCGCCACACAGCCTACCGCCATTAGCGCCTCGAAAGCTTTCGAAAACCAACCAATTTCCTTTCGTTTTCCTCGTGAAATTACCAGCAATCAAAGCCCCGTGTCCCTCCTCCCCTATTTTCGCGCGCCCGTTTCGCCAGAACATGTCACGCCACTGTAGTGCACACCACATCGATCTCCTCATCCGGTCCACCTCCGCCCCTATAAAGGAGAGCCCCAGGAGCCCCTTCTCTCCCTCATCCATCCCCCGAAGTTTCAACTCCCCTCCTTTCCTCTGGCCGCAATCCGAGGTTTTGTCCCGCCGGTCGAACGCCACTCCACCGTCGAAGGAGCTCCACCGACGTGGTCCACATCACTGGCTTCGCCTCACGATGTTCTACGTGGTGCTTCCCTCGCTTTCTCCATAATGCCGCCGGAGCGCTGCGTTGTCACCTCTCTCCTCACTGTCGCCAACAACAGGGAACCGTGCGCCGCCGCCCACGTGGCACGCCACCTCATGCCATGTCAGCGCCACATCACCATCTTACCCTACGTAGCTACCACATCATCGCCCACGTGGCATTTTGTTTTTCCATTAGAAAATCAATTCGGCCGAAAATCCATAATTCTCGTCGTTGACGTCATGCTGACGCAATAAATTGTTTTCCTTCAGAAAAATAATTCCATAATTTCTAAAAATTCCAATTTCATCGTTTCATGTGAATTTCAAACTTCCAAGAGCCTGTTCTCCATCATTCGAGCTCCGCTTCAGGTGATTCAAATTTTATTTGGATTTTGTTTGAATTTGCCTTGTTTTCGCGTATAGATTTCGACGACTTCGAAGAGTCAGATTTCGGCGCCGTTTGAGAACAACTAATTGAGCAAAACAAGTTACATACTTTGATAATGTTTGATGCTATTATTTCAAATTATTTAAATTCTATTTTTAAATTATTACTAAATGCTTATTTATATTCAAGTTAATTTAAATTCCTGTTTTAAATTTATAGTTATTCCCAATTTCGTTTATATGGCCAAATTTTGACATTGAATCAAACATACCTTGACACCTTAGATGAAAATCTAGTTGATGCAATAATATAAACTAGAACATTTTAGGAAAAACTAAGCTTAGCCATGCTTAGACCTGAAATATTTGATTTAGGAATTTTTAGCCAAAAAAAATCAAATATGGTTTAAATTGTATCCATGGCATTGGTGTGTCATAGAAGTTTACAAATAATTTGAAAAATTAAATTAAATTAAAAACTGGTTTTGGCTTGAGTGAAATTGATAGTTGGTTGGTGCAGATTTATGCACGGGCTTAATTCAGTGAAGGGTTCAGGCCTAGGGATTGTTTTGGAAGTTGCCTAGTCAATTAAGAACCGGTCTGCGAGCTAAAGATTGTAAAGCTATTCCGTACTACCATAAGTCTGGTGTGGGACAAACCGGGCTAATTAATCTGCAAAGTTCCACTATTAGCTGTGCCATGTTGATGCTAAGCGGATAACAAGGATCTAATGAATTATGAGTTTAATAGATCCTCTTTAGCAGAAAGACGTATATTCCTTGCTCATTATCAGATAATCACTTATTCCCAAACCTCGTGTGGGGCTAATCGTTTTCATTTACCATCTCATGGAAAACCCTTTTCGTTCGCTTAGCCTATATCGGGTATTTTAGTGATAGGTTCTATAGGAACCGGACGATCCTATTTGGTCAAATACCTAACGAAAAATTCCTATTTTCCTTTCATTAAGGTACGAGGGCTTCTTATTCCACAAGAACGAAAGCACCTTTTCATTCTTTCATATACTAGGGGTTTTTACTTGGAAAAGACAATGTTCCATACTAAAGGATTCGGGTCCATAACCACGAGTTCCAGTGCACTTTCGATGGATGGTTTAATCCAAAGGAAGTGAAACCTTAGCGGGCCTGACTACTTTGGGATGGCACATTGTAAAGGTCTTGAGATAATCACTTAGTCGCACACATTCGGAAGTGTGTCAGACGGATATTGAAAGTTGATTATCTCTTGTGGGTAAAGTTGTACAATTTCTGCAGAGTGTAAAACTATACGAATAGCCGTGTCCACGGTTATGAACATGATGAACAAAGCCTTTCGCAGATTAGACTATGATTTTGTTTTAAAAATATTTTGACAAAAATGATTTCATGGATGTTTATTCCATGTGGGAAATTTGGACAGAAAGTCTGGTGTAAGGGGGTTAGTCCTTCACCATTTTTGTATGGATGTTTATCCAACACTCAAGAATTGATGAATAAAAATGAAATTTGATTTTATATCTAGACTAAAATGATTTTGAACTTAGTATTGTATTTAAAATGTCAAATATTGCTTTTGCACAAATAACCCTATGAGTCTTCCTTTGATAATATCCATGCATACATTGACTCTGTTATGGGTGTAACTTGCAGAGCATAATTATGTGCTCACCCTTGCTTAATAAAATATTATTCAGAGGAGAAGGACTTCGCTACCGGTGTGGATCTCGATGACTAAGCCGCTACCCCAGTCGATTGTCTGTTGCAGATTAGCTAGGCTCTACTACTACTTCTTCATCTTCTATTGTGTTCTTTATTGTTGGCTCGTAAGCATTTCTTGTGATAAACTCTAAACGTTATTAATGAAGTTGTGTAATTTATGGATGTTACCATATTTGTTTGTTGTGTACACTAGCTACTGTTCTAGAGACTAGTGTTAAATACACAAAGGATTTAGGGGTGTTACTCTCGGGTCCGACAAGGCATCTCGTACCGGTTGGTCCTGTAGGTCGTGTCAAACGTGACGACATCTCTGAAGTCAGTGCACTCTGCGCGGCAGCTCGCGTGGCTCCAGAAGATGTTTTTCACAACGCCGTTATCATCCACCTGTATGTCGTAGTAGAACTTGTTGTTCTATGCCTGACACTCCTTAAAGAAAGCCATCTGCTTGTTTACATCGTCGGCGTGATCAGCGTGCGTATTCGCAGCCTTCCTGAGATCGATAGTAGAATAGATGGTAAAAAATAGTAAATCGACACAGACATATATTAACACGAGATTTGTAAGAGTACAGTAAATCAACACAGTCATAGCAGTAAAGACAACGCTAAAACATAGCAAAAACCTTTTTCCTAGGTCGTGCGGTGAATGGTATGTTATGCTGCCCCCCTCCCCTCCCCCACGTGCATCTCTGAAAAAACGTTCATCATAGCATTGTGAGGGACCTTGTCGACCTGCATAGTGTCGACTAGCTACATCATGAAGGGATCAAAGTTCTTGTGTGACTGCAAGAATGCGACCAAGGACGGTGTCCTAGCCAGGGGATGGTTGTGCTCCAACATAACCAGCTCGATGAGACATAGACATCTTTTAGACTCTTCTTCAGCTTTACGAACGGCCTGCACCCAATCCTTTTAGAGGTCTTGCAACGTTCACGCTCTTTCTCCAGCATGTAGAAGTCGTGTTTTCCCTCCAAACTACAACAGAACTCATTGATCATCTTCCTGCTCCTGTTCTTTCTGACCCCAAAACCAGCATGTCGCGCGTGCTGACAATAAAACTGGTAGGCAAGACCCAAATTCTCGAACCTCATGTAGACCTGTAGCACACGATCTGGTCGGGAACATCCTAGTTAACACAGTAATATCTAACGAAAAAGCAAGTAAAAGATAGTCATAGAGGACAGTAAAATAGGGATGGGGTAAAGTAAGTAATAGAACCGCATGTGACAGTAAAAGTGTGCCTAAAGAACTATAAAACAGACATACGTGAGTGTATGACCGAGTGGTGTCTGATGTCCTCATCTCACTCGGAGAAATAGTAGGGGTGGCGTCAGGACAAAGGCATGGAGCAGAGGATCCCGGTTGTCGGGGGCTTACAGCCAGAGGTACAACATTTATCGCCAGTGTAGTTGTCTGTGTATAGGAACTCTGGGTGTCCCCTGCCCCACCTAGAATAGCAGTAAACGATGCGGGGAATCTGCATGTGCTGGAGGTAGATCTGACTGACACAGGTGATGGAGACCGAGTACCGGTGAGTAGGGTTCCTCCACACCGGTGGGGGGTGGCCAATAGTCATTCTCCCTATTGATTCGTTGAAAGGGAGTCATCGGGAAGGGGACGTTAGGGGTCGGGGGAGAAGCGATGTTGATCGCCCGTACGTGGGAGGGGGTGGATTTTATGTTCGGTTCCGTGGGGAGTGCGTTTGGTGGGATGCATAGGATCACACGCTTTTTTTAGTAGGCGATGTGGGGGACATAGGGAGAACTTTTGGTGGGACGCACAGGATTGCGCGAACAAATCAGGATTATATTTTGTAGTAAATTAAAACACGGTAATAAGAGCAATAATTACAAACATACAAATGGGCAGTAATACTTCATGACACTTACAGTAATATAGATTGAAACATACAGTAAAACCGCATCGCACTAATGGTGTAACCTGTCATGCATAGTAGAAAACGGGCGGGAGGACAAAAATGATTGGGGGAGTCGGCTAGTAAAAATAGGTCAAATACATGAGGAGAGGGGAAATCCGTCCACATGTGCTTCCTGGTACTTTTTTACTACCGGTACTAGTGTTACTGGGACTAGTTTTATTGACAAGCACCGTCCGATTTACTATCAATTCCGGGATTAACCATTTTTTACTGCTGATATGGGTGACGTGCGATCTTTTTTACTGTCGATTTTTATCGCCAATTGAGTCATATGGAGGTCTTACTGCCGGTTTGGACGTTACCGAGCTATTTTACTATCGCTCGCAACGCGTGAGTGTTTTACTGCCAATCCCGTGTGGGAAGCACAGGGGCTGGTGCGCAGCGCGACCTAGACTACGGCCCACACGTAGAAAAAGCTATTCAACGCGCAAGCGCTAGATAGCGCTACTGTATATATAGATATATGCGTATATGTGTATACACAGAGCCCAGAATGTCACCTATATATTTTTCGCTCTCAATTTAAACCATTATTACTTATAATTCCAGTAACATTTGCTTGGAATAAAACCCACAGCGGCTTACCTTCCAACAAGCATAATAAGATAAAAGCATATAAGGATGAATGTTCACACAACTTGTGACCTCGCACCCAAGGATGCTCAAGGCCATGCACCCGAGAACACCCGTGAACATTGATTAGCAACGAAACTAAATAAATATACCATTCAAGTTCCAATTATAAAGATAATGAAATCCATGTCTTCTAATCAAGTCTATATGAAAGCACCAAGTCTCTTGGTTTAAGTGTAGCAACTAAATAGTGATAACTTTGTGATTGATAGCATGTGATGCATATATGCTACTCTCATCCCATGCATGTCGTCTTCATTGATCACATAAAAGCAACAACAAAGCAAGAGTGATTCTAATACTTAACAAGTACATAATACAACATATCAGCCATGAAGAACAATATCATCATTATTCATGTGTTCAGGTAATATCATCACCTTTTTATTAATGCAATGCATCTCAAATCTACATGCTCATTTGCGCATCTCATAGCTTATATCGGTATAGCATGAGTGAACACTCGTCGGTGTTCACCCCATCATCAGCCCGTCCTACAGGGATCGGGGTCTCTCCACTCCCGTGGAGGCCTACCAAAGTAGGTCTTACATGCACATCCGAGGTGAGTCTTTCTTTTTCATGACATGATTGTGCACATGATGCAAGAATGCAGTTTGTTCCATTATCTATCAACATGATTTATTATCATCATTAACATGTCATCATCATGGTAATACCATCATAATTATCATATCATCATCGCAGCAGTGTCATAAGCATGAATAAAGTATAAATATATTAGGGTAAATTAATTGTAAAGACAAGTGGAAAACAAATCAATGTCAACCTACGTGCAAAGCCGACAAAATTAACCCCTCTTCATCGGACAACTCACCTGCTGTCCTAATGATCAAACAGCCATGACTTCTAATTCTAGAATCCAAACATATCAAACCCTATATTTTCTTGAATCTACACAAAATTTTCTACACTTTCCTAGTCATACAAATTCTCTGATTAAGTTGTCTAAATCCTCGGTTTTAATCCCAAAGGTCAATGTGAAACATTGCTGAACAGCAGGATTAATTTTATATCTATTTTTCTACCACATAAAAAGTGTCAAACCTTACTACTTCTGGAAACTATGAACAATTATCTAACTTTTTCTAGTTATGACCATAATTTAATTTGACCATCTTCTGAAGGTAATTAGGCAAACAACACGACTGTTACCAACGGCGATGCAATTCTAGATAGAATTTCTCCAAAAGCCATAATGTTTACACCACTTAACCAAATCCAGTGATCTTGCACTCTATGGAAAGATTAAACAATAACCTATAACTTTCATAACACGACGAAGATATGAAATAGGACGTAGGTCCCCAAAAAATTCCCTACAAAGCTTAGCAGTACACTGGATCGAAATAGGGCACAACCAAAACACCAACTCCCACTATCAATCTACCCTAAACTTTAATTAAATGATAATCTAACAACATAACAAGGATTTTCATATCTTTACCCCTTGAAAACTAACGACGAAGATGATCGGATCACGAATCCCTAACTTTCCTTCTTCTTCCCCTTGCTCTTGCTCTTCCCCTCCTCCTTCTCCTTCCTTGCTTGCTCCTTGCTCCTCCTCTGCAGCAGCACCAGCAGGCAGCGACAACACGCGGCAACAACGCAGCAAGCATGACAGCAGGGGCAGCTAGCATGACACCCTGCAACAAGGGCAGCAGACAAAGTTGGGCGCGGCAGTTGCTCGGCAGCAACAAAGCGGCTACGGCACGGGACGACAGCGTCAGGAGGCGTGCAGGAGGGGGCGACAGGCCCAGTGCTGGTGTGATGCTGCTAGGGTTTGGTCCCACCCCCCCCCCCCCTCTCTCTGTTTATGTGGCGCACTGGAGGGCTGACACGTAGGACCCTGGCCTGGCCCACCCTCCCCGCTCTAATTCTTTCTTTCTTCACCTTTAATCCTCCCTCTAATTCTTTAATAAATTGAGATATTAGATTTGAAGCCCCATATTAATTAGAATAGTACTGTCATCTGCTTTGGAAAGTACAGAGCAGTTACGTTGTTTAATCTATAGCTCAGATAGGATTGAGAAAAACAGGGAGTAAAAACAATGAAGAATGCATTACATACCTCGCTCACTTCCAAACCATAGTCAAGCAACGATTTTTTTTAATATTATATTTTAAAAAAAAACAGAAATAAATAATCAAAAAATCCAATTCGTTTGACGACACTAGCCCTATCGCCCGTCTGTCGCCGGTTGAACTGGCGAAAGGGCCCTATTCCATGGGCGACAGGGTCCTTGTCGTCAATTAAAATGGCGATCGCTCTCTGTCGCCAATTGAGGTCTAATTTTGTAATATTATTTTTTGACTATTTATTTCCGTCATTGTTTTTTAAAAATGAATTTTAAAAAAAATCGTCAACCAACCACGCACGAGGATTAGAAAGCAGCAACAAGCTGACACGTACAAGAGCAGGATTGGTCAAAACTAACTTTCTTGCATGCTTTTGCCTGATTTGACCAAGCATATCCTTCTCATTCTGCAGCGTGTCATTCTAAGATTGCTCCAAGGGACACATTTGTTACGAAATATAGGACTTTAGTGATTAATTTAATTCTAAATTCATTAAACAGATAGCATGTAACATATATATATATATAGAGAGAGAGACTAACACAGAGTACTACGACCAAATTCGTGACTGAGCAAAGCGTATAAAGCACTACTAGTAAAAATATATCCATCATGTATACAAAATGAAATGACGCAACTTACTGACAACCGTTCCTGTGAAGGTTGTGGTCGAGTCAGGAGTAGATAAGTGATAAGGAGGAAGACAATAGTGAGCAGTCGTGTGAATACACTTCCCAAAAAAACTTATCCGTCCCAATCGTTGCAGGACCAAAAGGAGCGACGGCTTCGAAGACACTGTTTTCTCCGTGTCGGTGCACGCCAACGAAGGTATAGAGTAGCCAAGCAGCACAGCGCAAAGGAACATGGAGGCAACAATGATTCTCTCTCCGGTCTCTTTAGATAGAGAGGATGTCTTCTCGTATAGACATAGATGAGTTCGAAAGGCAAATCACCGCACAGCAAAATTGAAACCATTGAAACCACAGTAAACACAATTAATACGTATCATAAAAGCCCAACAAAATTAGTGTAATTCAAATATTCGGTTTCCAAAATTCGTATACATGTCATGTCATCATGCATGGCTTTAAGGTGCAAAAAGAATCGTACACGGGTAGATGATATGTCATCATGCATGGTTTTGATGTGCAAAAAGAAGCAGCAACCCTACACCCAATAGGACACGAAATCGCCGGTGCAGGCGATGGCGGGCGTGTGTGTTTCTTTTTCTTACTTTAACTAGGTAAGACCAACTTCACCTTATAAGTTAATCTTCTATCACCTAGACTAGCAATATGATACTAAACTTTTCTTATAAGTGGGTCTTTATGATTTTTGTAGGATTTATAAAAAATGTTGTTTTGGTCAAGTCCATAAACTCCAACAACATTAAAGTTCTTCTCATTTCCGAGTTTCCTCTTAAAAAATAAGAAATAGGTAAGTAATTGATCTCTTTTTACAGGGACCGCGGGAGAAAAAATGGTAGTAAGAACTCAATGAGAGCATGATGTGATGATGCCAAAAGAACAGGCGGCGGCGGAAGAAGAACAAGAAGAACAAGAAAGAGGACGTGGAATCATAAGCTTACCTACGCGTTCGAGGCTTTGGAGCTGATAGCTTATTCTATCGGAAATTCACCCAGGCTCCTGACTCCTGAGGAGAAATTAAGGACAGAGGAAGTGACCATTGATCCCCCAGGTAGCATCTCTCTCTCCGAAGAGAGAAGATACAGAGACGGCTATCCAGATGGATCCATTATGTCTAGGGGTGATGTTTCCTTCCTTCTCTTTACGAGGAAATGATTCAAAGTTCATGCGGAAAAGGCTGCAGTCTGCAGATATCCCTTTCTTTTCCAGAGAAGAAAACAAAGGAACAAGAAACGAAATGCATTCCACCTCGCGTGGTTTTGGATAAAACGGGAGGTTGAGGGGACAGCTTTTGCTGTTTGCCCCAGGAATATAAAGCAACGCAAATAGGAAAGGTCGTTTCCATGGTGTACGAGCGCTGAAATCTACAGAAATACTGGTACCAGCTTGCAGGGTTTGTGACTTGCCAGCGCATTGGTTTGGCTGTGTGGGCCATCCAAGTAACTTTCAAAGTCACGTGTGCTACTGGTTTTATGGTTATCCTGACTTGAACTTTTTTATTAATTAACTTTTTTTAATTTTATTTTAAAATTAATCTCACGCACTTTATTTCCAATTCTGATCTTTAGCGTAATAAAATTGTTTTGTCACGTCATAGAATAAGTCTGTTAAATAGCACTTTTTGTCATGCTACTGGTCGTAGCGTGACGAAACCATACTGTCACGCCACAGGTGGTGGCGTGACAAGAGCTTACCTAGATACAGGCTGACGTCACAGTGTTATTTTGCCACGTCACGGGTGGTGACGTGATTAAAAGGATCAAAATTGGAAATAAAGTTCGCGGTAGATTAACTTTAAAATAAAATTAATAAAAGGATTAATAAATATAAAAAAATCTCCTGACTTACGCTTAACCTCACAATAACAAAGTATAAAATGTTCGATGGAAAATATATATACGTATATCAATTATCAAGAACACAAGAATCAACTTTGAAATAGGAGATTGGAAAGTAGACATCTTAATTTTTACATTTGATTGATGTTTTTCGTGCCCATCACCTGGTCCATCTGAAAGGAGCGCAACGCTACGGTCTCCAACTCTGTGCAGCTACAACCGGAGGCATTGTCGTGAAAAATCAAAGAGGTTCTTCGACAACCTACGGAGGAAGGCATGGGCCAGCCTATCTTCAGTTGGCCACGAAAAAAAATGAGTAGATTGTTGTGGTATCTCCATTTGGGTTCATACCATATATTCTCTTTTCTATATTAACGAAATGAGGCAGAGCATCTCCTTTTAAAAAAAAATTACTCCCTCCATTCTTTTTTACTTTACTTTCTAGAATCTATATGGTCAAATTTTCTAAAGTTTGGCTACCAATAGATTTAAAACTATCTAGATTGACTACATAAAAATTATATCATTAGATTTGTCGTTAAAAATACTATCATAATATTATAATTTTATTACTACATATTAATATAAAGTTATAAAAAGTAATACCAAAGTCGCATCTCAAGACTACAAAAAGTCAAAAACGTCAAGTAAAAAAGAATGAAGGGAGCTAGTAGATTGCACTATAGTATTCTACTGTCACCTTGTTATCAACTATTCAAGTGATCACGTATATACTATCACAAATTGACACAATTGACCAAAGTTGAACTTATGTTTGAGAGTTGTTGCGCACAGAGTTTTTTCTATTTTTAATTCATTTTTAAAATATTTTAAAGATAATCTCACCTTAGCTTTATTTCAAATTCTGATATCTTTGGTCATATCATGACCCGTGGTGTGATCAAACTGGATTGTTACACCACCGACTGCGGCGTAGCCAAACCTGTCAAGATTGCCCTTCGAGTCAACACGGGTCTGTGTTTGGGCTAAGTCATATCACACCAAGATGAGTGGCATAACAGCACTCGTTTGTCACGCCGAGGTCCGTGGTGTGGCAATATGTTTTTGCCATGCCACGCCTTATGACGTGGCCAAAAGGGTAAGAATTGAAAATAAAATTAATGAGATATTATCTTTAAAATATTTTTAAAAAATAGATTAAATAAAAAAAATTCGTATTCCACGTGGTAACTTCAGCGGCTACATCCTACATGCAAAGTACGATTCTAGAGGCGTTTGATCCATCACCGTATTGCTTTTATGATCTGTACGTACGTATCCCGATATATGTATTCTGCCTGTCATTTCTTCAGGTGTTGGCCATACGGTCTATATGTCGAAGTATATGTTAGTACCAATAAATGAGTACGACCAGCAGCTTAAAAGAAACACATGCATGGATACATGCATGGGGTGCAAACAGAGTGGCTAATTTTTAACCGACCGATTGAAGATTTGCGAAACGAATATGAAAGGGATATATGGATATCCAGCACTATTCTTGTTTGACTCCGAGGAAAAAATACGGAATATGATATGGAATGAGCAATATCTGTCCGTATGTCAAGTGGCATGATGAAAGCTTGATGTGACTTCACTTAGAAAACAGAATAACAGATAGGTGAGTTGTTACATCTGAGTAGACAGGAGATACTAAATGTTTTTTCTTTGGCATCTCAGCAATTAATCTCTCTATTTTCACTCTAATTATAGCCCTACTTTCTAATGTATTGTGTAGGAATGCAAAAGAAGTAGATAATTTCTGTCCGACCGATTGAAGGCTCGCAGAGCGAATATGAGATAGAGAAATAGATATCTGATATTATTTATGTCGAACTACTCCAAAAAAAATATGAAATATAATATAAGACGAATGATATCCGACTGTATCCCCTCGT
Source organism: Phyllostachys edulis (assembly GCA_036346405.1). NCBI lineage: Eukaryota > Viridiplantae > Streptophyta > Magnoliopsida > Poales > Poaceae > Phyllostachys > Phyllostachys edulis. The sequence continues at coordinate 20,253,078 of CM070549.1, read as the reverse complement.
GTTGCAATCTAAGTCCAACTAATAATCCGATCCACTAGTCGACAGCCATAGTGCTGTAGAATGGAAGGACCCAGTCATCCATGGGTGGATTAGGTATACTAGCATATATGAACACTGCATGAGCTGACCCCATCTTCCTCTCCATCAGTAGAATGGTGCGCCATTATCGTCGCTCAGTCACAGTAGGACACTAGGACGCAGCGTCGCAGCCTCAGAGAGAGAGAGAGAGAGAGAGAGTGGGGCCCGGGACAAAGGCGCCGTTTTCGGGCGGGTCCAAGAGCGTGCCGCGCGCGCCGGGTGCGTGCTCACTGCTCAGTATCACTAGCTTGCATGCACTCCCGGCCAGTCCAAGGCTACGCCCTTACCTCACGTCCCATCCATCAGTGACCGCGCGGTCACGTTCCATTGGCCGAACCCCGGCCCAGAAATTCCGCTCCCAAATGATACATGCAGGTCTTGGTTGAGATCAAATTATTGCTCATCCGTATAGGTGGACAGAAATTTAAATTTAAATTCTCGGATCATCCACATTGATCCTGATCTAGAATGGACTTTCTAAATAAACCTGCAGTGATACCACTGGTATATAGAGTACAAACCAGAGAAATTTGAAGCATGAGTATTTCCGGGCACTGCTAAACTTATCATTCTTATATACAAGGCACTCACGTAGTTCAGTGGAATCCTGGGAGAGTATGAGATGATTAAATAATACATAGATAATTCCTTATTTGTCATTAGAAATTGACCAGATCTCTGAAATGTTATCGTGAAACTGCTTCTCCCTGTATTACCATTGGATCTCAACTTCCATCCTTTTTGTCACTGTCGTTAGCCTCGTTAGGTCCAGCCGCAGTTAACCACTAAAAAGTTGTCAAAATGCACATCTTACCTTTCTTCCATCTCTTCTTCCTCTGCACTCTTCCTCTTCTTCTTTATGCCCCAGCTGACACCATCGTCCCCTAGGGAGTTGCCATCTCGTCTGCATGTCACAGGCAATCGGATTTGATCAGATCCGACGTCGACATCGTCCTCCCTGGCCAGATCCGAATGGAGCTGGCCGGATTTGACGCCACTGTACCAAGATCCATCAATCCCTGCTACTGTCGGTCTTCATCTTCATCACCAGTCGTCCTCTATGTCACCGGCAACAGCAGCAATAGTCCTCATTGCCCTTCATCGCCTTCCTCCGCTGAGCTGGCCTCCACCATTGTCTCCTCGTCGTCAGGCGTTGCTCGTCATCGATTGCCAGCTCACTGGCTCTGAGGTCACCTTTGTCATCTTCATGCTCCACCACCGTCGCTGACTATCATCGACCTGTATTCATCTTGGCGATGACGGGGAGTAGAGAAGGGGGTAGGCAGTGGCACGGCAGAAACAACAGCCGACCCTCTCCTTCATCAATCTTCCTCGATTTTGAGCTCCATCGTCATCATCAGCCTCTTCATTGCCACTGGTACACATTGGTACAAGGCAAGTGTGAGGACAATGGTCCTGGCGGCAGAGTCCTCTATGACGCCGGTGCAAGGGACAAAGAGGATACCGACAAAGCACTCCTTGACGGCGCGGCTGCCACGGAGTCGATTGGATCCGACAGCAATGAAGGTGGAGGTGAGCTGGCCGGATTTGATGGAGGCAGAGGTGGGGACAGTTGGATCCGACCCACGCGACCTCGAGGACGCTGGATTCGGAAACAGAGAGCTTGGGATTGGCCGAATCCGGTGGCGCCGGGGTGGAGAACGCCGCCGCTCGTTTGTGGGGAGATAGGAAAGAGATGGGGAGCGAGAGGAAGGATGAAGAAGATGGAAGAGCAAGAAAAGCAAATAAGTATTTTCGCGTATAATTTGACAGTCAAACCATGGTGGACCGACAGGAGTGGCCAAAAACCATGTAAGTTGAGATCCGATGGCAATGAAAGGAGAAGTAGTTTCGCAATTGGATTTCAGGGATCCAATCAACTTCTAATGGCAAATAAGGAATTATCTCTATACTATATTGCAGCGGTTGAGGTTACAGGCTTACATCCTTACATGCTGAACCCTGTTCTTTTTCTTAGTATCAAAGACACATAACCTTCCTGTGTATTGCCTTTGTTATCATCAATTATCTTATTAAAGCAGAGCCAAAAGAAGCCACCACGTTCGCTCTGAAGGGCTAGAAATTCCCACGTTAATTGGCAAGAAATTCCCACGTAAATTGGTGATAAAAGATAAAGATCTACGCTGTCGATCGTGATGGGTCCAGATTATAACAGTCTAGATTAAAAGAAAGAGTCCATGTTAAGTACAATAAAACTAAAATTCAGAATAAAAAGTAAAATAAAATCAGCAATTTGATTACCACACAAGTTTTTAAGTAAAAGAGTCCATGTCAAATACAATAAAACTAAAATTCGAATAAATATAAAATAAAATTAGCAATTTGATTTCCATACTAATTCCTAAATAATTATAGTTCGTAATAAAAATAAACAAAATTTGGCAATTACATCTCAGAAACAAAATCCAACAAAAAACTTAAATTCAGAATAAAAATAAAATAAAACTAGCAATTTAATTTTGATATAAATTCCAAAAATTATAATTTGGAATAAAAATAAACAATAAGTGGCAAATAGATTTGTATACTAAATACTATAAAAATACAAAATTCGAATAAAAATAAAATAAAATTAGCAATTTGATTTCAAAACGAATTCCAAAGTAAAATAACTAAATAACTCGTATTCGTAATAAAAATTAAAGAGAAAATAGTAATTGGATTTGGATACTAATTACAGTAAAAAGAACTAAAATTCGTAATAAAAATAAAATAAAATTTACAATTTGATTTCCACATGAATTCCAAAGTAAAAAACGGTCTAGATTAAAAGAAAGAGTTCATGTAAATTACAATAAAATTGAAATTCGAACAAAAAATAAAATACAATCAATAATTTGATTTCTATACGAGTTCTCGAGCAAAAGAGTCTATGTCTACTACAATAAAACTGAAATTGAATAAAAATAAAAAGTGCAAATTGATTTTCATACAAATTTCTAAGTAAAATTTCTAAATAATTTTAATTCAAAATAAAAATAAACAAAAAATTGCAATAAGATTTGTATAGGAAATCCAACAAAAAACTGAAATTGAATAAAAATAAAATCAAATTAGCAATTTGATTTTGATATAAATTCAAAAATTATATTTTGAAATAAAAATTAAACAATAATTACCCATTTGATTTATATACTAAATCTAATAAAAATTAACTGAAATTCAGAATAAAAACAAAATAAAATTAGCAATTTGACTTAAATTTAGCAATTTGATATATACACAAACTCCAATAAAAATAACTAAAATATGGAAAGAAAATAAAAGTTGTAACGAGGATGACACGAATGGTGTCGAAGGAGGCACAAAAGAAGCCACCACGTTCGCTCTCAAGGTCATATATTTCTATTGTTGCTTTCTATGGAATAAAAAAAAAATAATTGAAGTTTTGAATAAAAAAGAAAAGTTATAACGAGGATGACACGAATGGTATCAGAGGAGACCACGAAAGAGTGCAATATCATCGATCTGTCATGTAATAAGACATTAACCCACAGAGAAGTGAAGAGCCAAGATGGCGACGGTGGAGATGAGGACAATATCGTGTTGTTCACCTTACGACGGTGGATATGAGGACAATATCGTGCTGCTCATCTTAGCTGTTCAATAGGGACAATGTCATACTACTCGCTGGATCTATTGAAGAAAAAGTCCAATGTTGAAGGAGCCGATGGCCGCGATGACAAGTGGTGGGCGTCGGTGTTATTGAATAAATTAATGGCCAAAGAAGCTTGATAATGGGGAAGCTCTAGCAGAAGAGACAAAGCTTTGCATTGAAGACGAGCTATGGACGATATGTAGCCATTGGGTAGCTAGGAGCGTGCCATCACTGGTGGGGAGAGCGTCGTCTCGGTGATGGAAAAAATATTCTCCATATCGTTAGACATGACTAAAGCAGACATGTCGGCATCAGTGAAGCTGAGAGATTGTCGTGTTTAGTGAGGAAGCCACAACATTGAGCTGGCCAACTGTAACGACCCAACCCTAGGGCACCCGAGAGGTCCTCCAAGAACTCCCGAAAGTCCTCAGACCTCCCAGAGGTTCAAAGGACCTCTCTGACAGCCCACTAAGACCTCCCAGAGGTCCAGCAGACCACCAGAGGTCCAGGTCGGCACTCCGAGGAGGTCTAGGAACCGAGGAGCACCCCCATAGACTTCCGCGACCAGACTTGAGGGTGGTCGGGGCGGTCTGGGATCTCTCCAAGGTCCTATATGTGAACTGAGCTAGTCCCAAGGATCATGGCAAGCTCTTCACAGCAACAGCAGTGGTAACATTGCAACAACACAAGCTTCATTAATATCAAAGGAGTTGATTACAAGAGGGCTTACAAGCCAGCAGGCAAAACATAATAAAAGATAAACATATGAGCCACCCGATACACCACAGGCAATCGGCTAGAGGGCACAATCCTAGTCGATCAGGACCACTTGGTCCACAGAATAGATCACCCTGAAGCTTCCATTTCCTGCTAAAAGACAGCAGCAAGCAAGAGTGAGCACAACAACAGTGCTCGCAAGTTACACCCGTTAGATAACAAGATGACATGCATAAATGGATATCACAAAGGAAGGCTTAATATGGTTGATTTGCATAAAGCCATGTTTATTTCCAATTACCAGTATTAAATTCCAAAGCATCATACAATAAATAAAATTCATTTAGTAAATCTGTTTTCAGTTGGATATTCATTCATCACAAGTGGTGAAGGATACCCTCCTATCACAAGGCTCCCCGCCCACAACCCATGGGATAGAAATCCCAAAAAACAGCTTTAATAAGCATTTTGAAACCAAAACCAATATCTAACTCGAGTAGCCTTTGCCAAGACGCCCATGACCGCGACACGACTATTCAATAAATTTAACTCTCGCAGAGGTTGTACACTTTACCCACACAACATGAGTCCTCTAGTTTGTCCCAAGATTCGCCAATGCCACCTCTCACTACCAAAGGTAAGAGGTCTAGAGTTCATGACAAGGCCTTTACAATGCATTGTTCCACCACAGCCCCCTTGCTAAGGTTTCACTTTCCTATGGATAGAAACCCCATGAAAGCCCCTCTTGCACTAGTGGGAACAAGAGGTTATAAAAGACCATTGGCCATAAAAGACCTCCCACACCTCTAATGGAACAACTTGTGGTAGAACTTTGCAAATTATTCACCAGTCCCACGCCCACTCGGAGACATGTGGTTGCACGATTGTGGCATAGCCCATTATAGGCATGGCATTGGTCGCCAAAGACCGGTCCTCAACCGACTTGGGCGATAATCACAAACCCCGGCACCGCCATAGAAATGGCATGGTCCTGCATACACATGCACCATCCAAGCAACCAGTTTAGCCCCAAATCCAAATCCATTTTTCTTTTCTTTGCTTTCCCAAAGAACATTTTCATCCTTCCATGACAACCCAATGTCATGGTGAAAACATTTAAAACAGTAATTGGTCATGATGGTAAAGATTTCCCCAAATCAATACTTTTGGTCTAAGCATGACTAAGCATATGTTTTTCAAATGGTCTTGGCTCACACTATTGCATTAACCAAGTTTGATCTAATGGTGACAACATGATCAGTCCAAAGTCAACAGTGGCCATACAAAGGAAGTAGGCATAGCTATGAATTTAAAACAGGTATTGAAATAACTTGGTAGAAATAAGCATGCATTATACTTTGAAATTGTACATAAATAAATTGAAATATTGGGTGCAATATGATCAAGAGTGTAACTTGCCTCTTGCTTGACAGCTTAAGAATCTACTCTCTCTCACAGTTCTGGCTCTCTGGAAACGTCAAGATCTACACGGTCAGAAGAACATATTCAAACCAAGCTCCAAATAAAGAACCAACGGAGATTCAAGCAAAGAACCAAAAGAACCCCAGAGGAACCCCAAAGCTCAACCAACGGAAGAGTACTTATATTAAGATTAGGCTCCTAGGGAGAAGTTCAAGCTATCGGGAGGAGAGGGTCCTTAGCAAAAGACCCCAAAAGAGTGATCTTGGACAAAGAACAGAGAGCCCCCGAAGGTGATCCTTGCACATGGCCGAGAAGGTCCAGGAGATGTTCTCTCTGTAGAGATTAGAGAGGAGTTCCCCACATAAAAGCCACAGAGATTCGAAAGAAATCCAAGAGAGGAGGTCCTGGAAAGAGCACAACCAGTTATCACTACTACAAAAAGGCTAATACTGGACGCCTCATCACAGACGGTTGACCAAAACCGCTCAGATTACATTCAATCACGACGGTTTTGGTTTAGAGACCGCTCGTAGGCATCGTCAGCGCTTAAAAACCGCTCGTGAAGAGGAATATCACGATTTGTTCATGTTGAAAACCGTCAGGAGTATCACGACGCTCAACAAGAACCGCTCGTGATATTATCAAGATCACGCACGGTTTTAAAACATAACCGTCAGGAGATCACGCACGCTTCTAAACAAGAACCGCTCTGTGATATTATTAGTATCACGATTTGCTTCTAAAAATAACCGCTCGTGATAATATCGCCCAGCGTGAGTTTCTTCATCGCCGGCGCGCTCGTTTCGCCGCTATCCGCCGGCTCCCGATGCGCTCTTCATCGCATCGATCCGCCGCCTCGATGCGCTCTTCGCCTCACGCCCGAATTTATTCCTTGTTTTATAAAAGGATCATCCGCCATCCAAGATGATCATCCCCACATACTTATAAAAAAGCGAAATGGCTACCTCTTCCTTATCGCCAAGATCGATGGCCTTCCCGGCCAAGACTGCATTTGAGCACCTCTCTCGTGTAAGTTGAACTGTCTTTGCGGAAGAACACCGCTTGATCAACAAGTGTCTTCACTCCTCTGCCTCACAGAAATTTGCCGGAGCAGTGACGGCCACCTTCCGGCTGCCTTGACATCCTCCTCCGCTGTCTTCCGGTGATCTCCCACTTTCGACGAAGTTTATCACGTCATCGACGTAGTCTCTCAAAACGACGCACGCCTCCAGAGGCTTGCCGTCACTTGACTGTAATCGAGGTGGCAAAGCATCGAAGTCGACTGTGCCGAGACCCTCAAGCAAGGAAGAGAGCCTATGGGCTCAATTCTTCTTGGTTCAACAATCGAGGGTCTTCGGAGACACTCGAACGAGCGCCAAGCGGGTGGATGCATTTCAGCTTCGTCACGATGATCGTGAATCGTCCGATGCCGACACTGCCGCTTATGAAGTATTGCAGATGGAGATAGCAACCTACCTTCGCCACTAGAAAACCTTGTTTAATTATAGGTTTCGCTTTTTAATATAAACATGTAATTTCTTCATGTCATGTAAGTGTATATACTTGAGAAAAACCATTTCACAGACGGTTCTATTATCACCGATTTGCCCATAATAGAACCGCTCGATAAGTCTCTTTATAAGTAGGAGCTAGCCCAGCTTGCCGCTAGGGTTTGCGCCTAACTCGCCACTCCCGAACGGCCTTACTCTCGTCTGCTCTCCCCGTCGCCGCCGACGCCGCTTATTCTTCCTGTTGCCGACGGTTGGAGCATACGGTGACCCGCAAAAGACACTTTCGACGATAAGAGTGTCTTTTTCAACACCACCGTCACAGTTACAACTACGGTGACGCCCAAACTCTCACACTCCTCACCTCGGCCGCTAGGGTTTGCGCCCGCCCTAACTCCGCTCCTCCCCACCTCGACGCCGCCGACCTGCCGCTGCCGCCGCCGACCCCTTTGCGCCTTCTAGGGCCCTCGGCCGGCTTTGCTTTCCCCATCCTCCTCTATTCTTCTCTAGATCTGTTAGCTTAATGTCTTTTGTTGAGTTTGATTTTTATGCATGAGCCTTAAGTTGTGTCCTCGATGTTTGTGTGATTTATGCAAGGTAAAGGAAATGGATGAGGGTTGTGCCGGTGGTGGGGTCGCCACCGTGGTTGCGCCTGCATTAAGGTCCCTCTCGCCTCTACCCTCCTTGCTCTGTGATGAAAATGGCTAGCTAGTGCTCATGATGGATGCCGAGGGCTACTATCGGTGTGGTGGGTTTGGACACCCTTGGTCTTGTTCTCTTCTGCCGATGAACAAATTTCAATGATGTTAATAGTCTTATGTCAAATTGAATTGATAATTAGTTCATATTAATAGTCCCTTGCTCTGTGATGTAATGATGTAAATAGTCTTATGCTGAAATTGAATTGATAATTAGTTCATATTAATAGTCCTCTTGTCTGTGTGATGTAATGATGTCAATAGTCTTATGCTGAAATTGAATTGATAATTAGTTCATATTAATAGTCCCTTGCTCGTGATGTAATGATGTAAATAGTCTTATGCTGAAATTGAATTGATAATTAGTTCATATTAATAGTCCCTTGCTCGTGATGTAATGGTGTCAATAGTCTTATGCTGAAATTGAATTGATAATTAGTTCATATTAATAGTCCCCTTGTTCATGCCGGCCAAGTTCTTTCTACCTCTTGCGCATGTGCACGCCCTACCATTCCATTCATAATCTCTTCTCTATATTAATCATATATATATATATATTATTCATATATATTTATGTCAATCAGTCATTGAGCATAATTTTTAACTCAACAAGAACACCAAGCAACAATATGAGAATGGTTGCTTAGTGTTCTTGTTGGGTTTAAACACGATTACATGCTCAAGAATGGTTGGTTGCTAATACATGATGCCACTTCCTACCGTAGTAATGCATGCATCAATGACACTTTCAACATAGCGACGCCCAATCTGTAATTGATGTCCTAACGCCTTTTGCATCCATACTTTTTGAATTTGCAGGCTCAATGAGGTTGCCCGTGGCTACCGCCTCATCCTTCTCATGTCAAGGTGGACGATCCCCAAAGTGGCCGAGAGATTACGTAACAATATATATATAATATATATATATATGATGCCGATTTAATGGTACAAGCACCAACGCTGGGCCTTTATAGAGAAAAGTCATCACGCATTTGCCCAACCACAAACCGCTCGTGATATGTACTTATCACGCATTTGCTTGTGGCTGAAACCATCTCGTGATATAAGTTATCACGCACGGTTTGTGGTCAAACCGCTCAGGATATGTGCTTATCACGCACGGTTTGTGGATGAAACCGCTCGTGATATTATTATCGCAGACGGTTTGAACCACAAACCGCTCAGGAAAGTATACATCACGCACGGTTCAAAACCGCTCAGGATGACCTCGTGTCATCATCGACCCATAAACTCGACGGCCACGAAACCATCTGTGATGACGCTTTTGAACCGTCTCAGGAAAGCCTTTTCTCAGTAGTAGTGTATTGTGGCGACAAGAGCAAGAACAGAGCAAGACTCCAAAGAAACTTACCAGGATGAGCAAAGATAACAGCTTGAAGGGGAGGTCGAGAACCAGAGGCACCGAGGTCGGGCGCCAAGCCCAAGGAAGTTTTCAACGGTGAAAACTTCGCAAAAGAGGCCCTCATGAGGTCTTGGCAAGGAGCCACCACAAAGCCATCGAGCAAGAGCCGATGAGCCAAATGGGTAAAAGGTGAGGAGAAGAGGCTCCTTGGCTAAATATAGGCAAAGTGGTGAAGGAATTATTAGATGTATACGTGTCCAGGATGACATGACAAATGGGTCAAAGGTAGGTGAGCGACAGGCCAGGTGCCACCACCAAAATGGTGAAGGACAAAAGGAGAGGACAATGTATGTCGTTAGAGGTGGAGACAAGGAAAGATAGCAATGGTGCCACTTAGTGACCACATTCAGAGTAACCAAACACGATGTAGTCAGATTTAATGCAACAAGACTTGTATTAAAAGCACAAAGTACTAAGGTGGCAAAGGAAGATGAGGATGACAAAGTCCGCAAGGGGGCGGACAACTTAAAAACAGTCGGGTCAAAGAGGGAGGTCTTGACCCGCAAGAGAAGTCTTTGAGGAGGTTTGAAAGACTTAGGAGGTCCTGCCGGCTTAGGAAGTCCTAAGCCCAAAGGACAAGGAGGTCCAGGGAACTTATAAGGAGGTCCTGGACAGGGGGTCCAGAAGACACACAATGGGGAGGTCTTATGGACAGGAGGTCCAAAAGACACACCCACGAGAAGGTCCTGAGGGCAGGACCACAAAAGGCTGGTCCTGACGGTCAGATCTCATAAGGAGGAGGTCTGACGGTCAATATCAAAAGCCAGGAGAGGTCCTGACGATCAAGAAAATGAGCAAAGGAGATCTGAGCGGCTCGAAGATGATCAAAGGAGGTCAGAACGGTTCAGATCACCTCTGAAAGAGGTCTGGATGGCTCAGATATGATCAAAGAACATCTTAACGGTCTAGACTCGCCGGAGGAGGTCTGGCGGTTAGGATGAGGTCAAAGGACGTGGAGGTCTAACAGACACAACCAGAGGAGGTCCTCCGACAGAAGTCCAACGACCTACTCACGGAGGTCCAAGGTCAAGCTCAAATCGAAGGTGGAGATCTGATGGCTAGGACCTCACAGAGGAGATCCTAACGGCCACGATCAAGAAGAGAGGAGGTCCGCGAAGCAAGGATACGCGGGAGGAGCTGGAGCCATCCGATCTTGATCGAACGGAGGGAGGCGACTGGGACGTTTGGACCAGCGGGATGCACCAACGGATTGGGGCCGTCCGATATGGATCGAATGGCCCTAAGGGAATGGGACGTTTGGACCATCCGAACGCATTCTCAAGATCGGACTGCTCAAAGACGAACCTAACGATCCTTAAGCTAGAAAGTCTAACCCGAAAGCAAAGACAAACCACAAGGGCAAGCAAGAGGTCCAAACGCTAGGGAGGTCTTGTTTGCTAGGATCTCCAAAGGACTAAGAGGTCCCGCAGACCGGAGGTCTAAAGGATAAGAAGGTCCTAATAAATGAGAAGGAGGTCCTAGGAAACCAGAATATCAAGAAGTTGGGGCAGAATACGGATTGCACTAGGAGGACTTTTTCCAAAGAGAGGGTTACAAGGATCGAGGCGAAAAAGGAGTCCAAGTGATCACCGTGAGGTTCACAAGAGCATAGAAGGAACTCAAGTGGTTATGAGGGGAGACCTAGACCCTGAGGAGGTCTTAAGCCAGAGAAGGAGATCTGGACCAGGGGAGGTCCAAGCACTTGGGAGATCTAGACCTAAAGAGGTCTGGACCCTTGGATGATGATCACAAGAGGTCTGGACGGAGAGCAGAAGGAACTCAAATGAACATGAGGCTTAGGTCTGGAAAGAACCAGGGCAGGAGGTCTGGACACTAGGTGGGACCAAAGGGGATCCGATTGAACACTAGGAGTTTCATTTAAGCACAGGGGTGGTTCAATCGAATGCAAAGAAGATCCAGTTGGACGCTGGGAGGTTCAGGGAACACAGATGGCCTAGATAAACCAAAGAGAAGTTCAAATGGACACAACAAGGTCCAGATAAACTAAAGGAAGGTCCTATGGAGCCCGCAGGGGTTCAGGTGAACTATGAGGGGTTCAAATGAGCCCAGAGGGGAAAGAGGGTTGATGAAGAGAAAGATCCAGAAGGGAGAATTCAAGTCAATAAAGAAATGGTCTGGACCACAAAGAGGTTCAAGCCAACAAAGGGTAATCTAGATACAAGGAAGGTCTAGACTCACAGAAGTGTTCCAAACATAAGGGGATGTGGCTTCCAGGAGATAGCTAGACAAGAGGGAAGGTCTAGGCACACAGGAAGGCTAAATACAAAGGAATCCTAGTTCTAGAGAGTGCCCAAACAAAAGAGAAACGTCAAAACCGCAAGGATTGTCTAGTCCTCAAAGGAGGTCTACCTACAAGGAAAAATCTAAACCTCAGAGGAGGTTTAAACTGCAATTGAGATTAGGGAAGGTCCTGACCCAAAGAATGGGCTGGACCAGGAGGGTAAACTTAACAAAAGGTCTCAACAGAGAGAGATTTCCAAAGGAGAGGAAAGACCTGAAAAGACAAGGAGGAGATAACGACAGCAGAGGTCAAACAAGAGGGACAGTCTGGACATATAAGAACGTCCAAATATAGGATAGAGGAAAGGAAACCCTTATCAAGAAAAGGAAAGATAGCTCTCGAGAGCTAGAGCAACAACAAAAAGAACCAAGCTTTGGATTAGTTAAAATTTAGTTTAGTCATTTTAAACACTTCAAATTCTGAAATTCTGAAGTTAAGCTTTGAATTATCATCAAAACCAAATGGTTCTTTTTATTTTGAAAATTTTCAAAAAGGCTCTGAAAATCAGGGTGTTACACCAACGTCGAAGAAGAGGAACAACCGACACGAGAGAAGAGGACATCGAGCATGTATAACATCATGCATGCATATGTACATGCATGCATCCGTACAAATAGAAGCACGGATGTACAGATGCAGGAGAGCAAAAAGCTTGGAGTAGAGATGGTGATGTCATAGGCAATAAGCTCGAGGTTACCGAAGAGAACGTGACACGTGTACCTAGGGGTGAAAATGGATCAGATAGTTGTTGGAAATATGCCCTAGAGGCAATCATAAAGATGATTATATTTCATTATGTTCATAATATTGGATAATATGTTATCATGTTCCTAGAATAATATTGTTAATATTGATTATCAAGTATGTGACTTGATTGTGAAACTCTATATTTCGTGATTTATTATTCTTATAATGATCCCTAGTCGGAAACATATGAGGACACATATGAATAGACTAGCATATGAATTGGTTGATGACTATGTTTCACGGGTCATGGATATGGAGATGTCAAACCAATAATATGGACACATGTTAGAGAACATGATGTTGGATTAGACCCACCTTGAGACACTATTGAGATTGTTATGATTCTATGTGTCGTTAGTTGGTCTCAAGCAATGATGATGTATAATCCTTAGACCCGAGATCAAGATGGTTTCCTACATATGTAATAGCACTCTTAGGGGTTGCCAAACACTACACCGTGAATCGGGTAGTTATAAAGGTAACTTTCTGCATGCTATGAAACATGTAGAGGAATGTGACCGGTCGAATATGGGATTTGCCCCTCCTAACATAACAGGAGAGATGTCTGTGGGCCCCTCGTTGTGGTTGGATAAAGAAAGTGCATGGCGATGCCACTAGTGGTCGAAGTGTTCGACCACGTCAAGTTATCCAACACTCGATCAAGAAAGTATTGAACAGTCCATGGATGACACAACATCTCACTTGGAGTTCAACCAGACATCGTGAGGCAAACAGAGTATACACGAGTAGGTCGCTTAGTTCGAACAGTTACAGACTGGTCATATGGAGATACGAGCTGGTCGTAGACTGGTCGAACGTAATCACATAGTGGTCGTAATCGGTCATAAGGAGTTACTGAATCGTCGTGACCAAATACTGGCCGGTCGATAGAGATAGGACCTAGTCGTAAGTGATGAGGACCTGGTCGTAGATCATATTGCATTAGGGTTCGTTCGATATAATTTGTGTGTATTCAGGAATCGCTATGTTCTGCTAGGAGCCGCTATGACTCGTGATCAGAAAGGGTTTCCGAGTCACAACCGATTACGCATGAACCTATTGGGTCACACACTTAACGGGTTGGAACAAACCAGTACGAATACGATTTGTCAAACGTGTTCGGATAGGATCCGTCACGAGCACTATATAAGGAGATGCATGAGGCTATTGGCTGGACGAGTGAATCACCACCGAAACTGTAGCCGCCATCTTCCTGAGAGCTCTGCCGTGACACCTGGTGCTAGTACACCGACGCATGGTTGTTCCTTCTCTGGACGTGTGGATAACGTAGAGGCACTACTGCGACTGGTGCGCTTGAGGACGATCCGCGATCTTCACAAGGAATTGCAGAGGCTGCTGGAGGAGACGATCGACTCGCGAGGATGATGGACGATCGACTACGACCACTGCATCGACTTGCTCGACGCTGGATGATCGACTATGACCACTACATTGACGCGCTCTACGTTGGACCAGGCTGCTCCAACCCTTCTTCCGCTGCTCTACACGTCTTGTGGTAATGATCTGTGATCATCTACTTGCTTGGCTTCCTGGTTTGCGTGGTAGAATTTTTTATTTGTAGCTATCGTAGCCTACCCGTGGCCCAACAATAGTTTCCAAACCGATCCAGACGGAAATAGATTCGGATTGTCTTAGGTCATATTTTTCTCGAATAATTCTCGAATCGAAAACTAATACGGATTTTTTGTCAGAAACGGATACGAATACAGTAGCCCTATTATTTGTTGAATACGTATTATCCGGATAATACGAAGGCCGGATATCCGAAATACCATCCCAACAGGCAACAGCCCACTGGTCCATCAGTCCATCGACCATCGCTCGCTCAGTCGCTCCATGCCTCCATTAGGGTTTTCTAGGCGCGAGGCGCCGTCACGCACTCGGCACTCACGCGAGTCTCAACTCTCAAGCCGCGCGGCTTCTTACCGCCCTCGCCTAGCCGCCGACCACCTCACTGGCCTCAGTCAGCCATCTCGGCCGCCTCCGCTGGCCTCCCACCATCTCACTGCCTCCACAGCTCGCTGCTTGGTTGTGCCTTCACGGCCTCAAGACAAAGACTAGTGCCTTCGTCGAATCCCCCTTGTGGCCACCTCGTGTCTCTGCCGGCCTCCGTCGGCCATCTTGCCTGCCTCCGCCGGCTCCCTCGCACCTCCACCGGCTCCGCCCATGGCCCCTTTTCCGACTCGCCCTGTTCCCCAAAGGTAAGCTTGAAGCCATGAACACTTATTTCCCCCTTTGCAATTCCTATTGGTGACAAAGCAGTGAAGCATTGATTAAATGTTCTGTTTTTTTGTTTGAATCGAATGTTTGAACTTTGAAGGCAGTATATCCTGGAGTGCTTAACTGCTTATCAATGGAGTGCACTTTAAATTGAACAGTGGAGGATATTTTGTTGTCTGAACATAACATGTTATGTTCTTGATTTTATGTTCAATGGGACCATCATAGATTGACAGAAGCAGAGTTGTATTCTTAAGATTTGTTTCGCTTTTGTGGTAATTATTAGCAACTCAGTGTGCTTCTTGTAAATGATATAGTTTGATGGGATTGCTATTGTGAGACAATCTGTGGTTCATCAATTTCCTGACCTTAAACAAGGTTGAGAAGATGCGCTGATGTGTTTAATTCTTAGTGTAAGCTTATCTTCCATTTGTGTTTACTGTCGTGATAGTATATACTATATAGGATGCTAGGACAGATTGTCTTAGCCTAGAAAAATTATGTTCTGGCCTGCATCACTATGGGAATTTTCTTACTGAAGTAGAGGGTTGGTTCAGGCAATTCACTAAGGGTGCATTTGGTTGGTAGGATGAGGTTGAATGGGATGGGATGGTACAGGTAGGATGGGATCGTCCTGTATAGGATGGTACAGTCAGTCTGTTGGGTTGGTTGTATGGGATGATACAGGATTTTGTTTGGTTGGTTGTATTGGATGATTCTAGATGGTTCAAGATATTATTTGGTTTGGTGGATGAAGTTGGATATGATAACCCACTCATTAGAGGTGGTGAGTTTAGCTCCCACAATTGTGAGAATTGAGTTTAGAAATTGATTTGAATTTAAATTCAAGTTTCGAAATAGTTTTGCACACAATTAACTTTTATATTTTTTGCCAATCCGAATTTGAGGCAACGAAATTATTTTAACTTTTATAGACTGGAATTAAATTTCATTTCGAATTTTATTTCTATCAGTTTGTTCATTTCCATTTTTTTTTATAAATTACCTATATGTGCTCACAAATATGAATATATTCATGGCAACAGAAATGATTGGACAAGCAAACATCATTATAAGCCTTGGTAGTTTACCACATTCGTGTATTCGACCAATTACGAATGAAGTCGAAAGCTAGCAAACACAACTCCTCAAAACCAATAAATCTGAATTGAAAATATGTTAAATCCTTATGAGGATTTATATAATTATCTCTACAATTTCTATGAATAATTTAATACATTTACAGATTATACGCATCACTCAACTCCAACCTAAACCATACAATATATTGCTAAATCTGTGATAGCAAACATACCATATCATAAATCAAAATACAACTGCCAGGATTTCCCCATTGCCACAACAAGCACCATGTTTGAAGCATCAAATGTGATGCAAACATAAAGCAACACCATCTCTGGTTCTTCTTGCTCTCATTTTCCTTACTCCCATTTCTCTCTCCTGTGGATGCTTTGGCCGAAGCTCCCATGGCGCAGCCCCTCTGGTTCTTGGCACCTCCTCCTTAGCACCCTGCGCCATTGGCTCCGACCTGCTGGCCCACCGCCGCCCAGTCCTCGCTTCCTCCGACTTGGATGCTCCCTGCTCCCTTTGGTGCTCGCCCACGCCTTTTACTCCCTGAATCGGCTCCCTGCTGGCCTGCTCCAATGCCGGCTCTGGCTTGCTGGCCCACCGTTGCCCCGTCCTCGCTTCCTCTGACTAGGCTGCTCCCTGCTCCCTTTGGTGCTCGCCCACGCCTTCTACTCCCCGGCTCGGCTCCCTGCCAGCCTGCTCCGTCGCCGGCCTTTGCAGCCAAGGCCGCCGCCAGCTCAGCTCCGCTCACCACCAAGACGCACCTCTGGCTCGCTCGGCCTCCCGACCGCTCGCCGTGCGCCATCACTTGCAACGGGAGAGTGAGCGTAGCGGGGCGGAGAGTGGCAGCGCATGTTAGTGAACCGCGTGGTCCGGCCTTTTTCAACGAACGAAATGATTCAGATCTACTGAGAATATTCCATTTTGTTGAACCATTCGGTCCTAGACCATCTGGTTCGATTTAGTGAACCAAACAAGGGACAACACCATATCCTTAACCATCCAGTGCAGGGACCAACTCGTTCACTCAAACAAACGCACCCTAAGATATCAATAGAAACAGATGAAATGTAACTATGTAAGGATGGCATTTAGGTTTACTCCTGTACTGGTCAGATTGGTCCTTTTTTGTACCTTGCATTAATAAAGTTTACAATGAGCTTTATCTTTAACATCTTTTATATCACTAAAAATTGTGCATCTTGTGGGGGTTGTGTTAGGTTGGTTCTGGTACATCTATTTTTACCTCTCCACACGATTTTTGCTTATTTTTGTCTTATGAATTTGAAAATGTTTGGTGTCGATGTCCACAATTGTGTTTTTTGTTTGATACAGCATACAAATGTTGTCAAGAGTGGAGGACAGTGGTACACTGGTACCTATTGGTTGCTTTATGTTGAACCTGCTCCATATTGTTATTAATGTAAAAATAGAAAGTGAGAACAAAAACAGTAAGTTGCATTCATATTATCTTTGTAGTTTGTAGAATATGCATGCCTCATTGATATCTTATATATTCCCTCCACTATCTCGTGCTAGCTTTGTGATGGAATCTACAACTGGAAGTAGCAGTGCAAGTGTAAGCAATACATCTCCTGCTTTGCCGATGCTACAACCACTTTCCACTGCTACAAATGTTTCTGTTCCAGCTGCTGGTGCATTGGTGCCAAGGAATGAAGTTGATTTGATTGGTGAGACTGGTACTGAGACCGACATTCCTGCTCCTACTGGGAAGAGAGCAAAGAAGTGCAGCTCTGATGTTTGGGAGCACTACACGTGTTGTTGATCCATTTCGCAGTCGCCTTGATCCTGAAGTCGTGCAAGCTTTGATTTGTACTAAAGATTGGACTTAAGCATCTCAGAAAGGTAATATTGAGCTCTACACTTGTGTTTGATTGGTTTATGTGTAGTATGTGAGGAAACCTTTGAGCATAATTAATCTTTTGACATGAAGGTCGAGATATTGGTGGATCTGTCCTCACTGAAATGGACATGGAGGGCATTGAGCGATGCTTCGCAAGCTTAGCGACGGTTTGCTGTTTTTTTTTACCTAACTATCTAGCTCTTTGGCTTAATTAATGTCACATTGATAAATGATACTCATTGAATTACAACTTGTAGTTGTAGGAGCACGAGGATATGTATGATTTGGAGGAGGACGTGTTGGAGAACATGGATGAATGACCAATCAGTAGGTAAATCTCCAAACTTTTAAATGTGAACATTTATATGAATAACCCTGATGATTTTCCATTTTTAAATTTAACCTTCTTCATTGCAAGTGGAAGAGGAAAATGACGACATGCTGCTGGTCTGCTGCTTCTTAATAAAAACGGATATGTGATGAATTAAGTGTACTGCTATGCATTTTTTTTTTGAGACATGATGTCTTGTATTCTTGGTATTATTGAACTATGTATGTCATGAATGAACTAGGTGTGATGAGCTAAGTGTGAGCTAAGTTTTATGTATGTGATGAACTAAGTGTGAATGTGTGATGACTTGTGGGTTATGATTTATGAGCTAAATGTGGCAAACTAAGTGTTATGTTTGTGATGAACTAATTAATGCAGCTTGTTGTGCCAATGTTATGTGTGGTTGCTGAAAATATGAACAATTCATGAATGCTTGCATCAAATAAACTAGTTATATGTTTTCATTAATTTCTAGCTTACAATTTAAGGGGTTTTCATGTTCCGAAAAATATCCATGACCGTATTTGTTTCGATTCTTATTCGCTTTGTATTCGTATTCGATATTATTCGTATCTATATTTGTATCTGAGGTATTCGTATTCGTATCTGCATCCGGGGAAAATATGAAAATAAATATTGCAGTATAAGATAACTATGTGATAAAATATTGCATTGAAAATAGTAGCAACTGGGAGGGATCGATCAAGATTTGGGCTTACTGTTGGAGGTTGAAGCAAAAAAGCTGTCACTATTAGGAGATAGAAGGCATGGTTAGGTGAGGCAGCTGGCATGTAAGGTAAGATAAGTTCAATGTAGGTCGCCCATGATGCATCGATGTATGTGTGAACAAGGTACTCTAATACCATGTAAACTAATCAGATAATTTGCCACACACATAATCAACGCATTGCTTGGGATTAAATAGAGGTACATATGCATGCATGCAATTTGAAAAAATGTAACTAATGTGAGAGTCGCCGGGCGATTTAACTTATAATGCTTAATCCTCCAATTGATCCTAGCATCACAAATTAAATTTCCCCGCTCTCGGTGTCTTATGTACCTCCCAGGAGCGGTACACACACCTTTACAAACAGTATCAAGCCATACACAGATAATCATAATATTGCAAGATACAATATCAACTACGCAGCGGAAAATAATAAATAAACTAAAATTAAAAATAACCAGCGATGGAGTCCCAATGGCGTGCCATAACCCGCAGGGCAACCGACTGGGGTTAAAACCTTAGCAAATCGACGCTTCTGCAGATCTTTCCTTACGAATTGATCTCAATACCTCTCGCCCAGATTAGTAAATAAAGCAAACAAAGGAGTACATGAAATGTAATTCGTAAGACTTACGATTAACAAACCTATACATAGCTACATGCAAGCTCTACTCAAAGGAGAAGGCTATAGGGCTCATTTTCAGCGCAAAGCAATATTTCAATTTAAATATAATGTAGTAGATTCAAATGGCAAGTTAGCAAATATTTTTAATACTTCAAATAACAGCGAGTAATTAACAATAGACATCAACAGAACACCTACATGTGGCTGTCCTGGCAGCACACAACAATAGCATGAGAAACCATTCTCAATACAACCCAACAAGTTTTAAGTTTAAAATTCCAAAGTGTTGAGTCTAACTTTCGAAAGACCTCCCTAAGCATGTCCATAACCAAGGACGTGGCTATTTGAATAGATTAAACCCTGCAGGGGTGTACAACTTTACCCACATGTCAAACCGCTCATTTTGCCACCGGATAAAGCACACTTCCATAGGTATGCCGGCAAAGCTAAGTTCTACGAGACGTTTTCCAATTAAATGAGTTAATTAAGAGTCACACGTATGGGGGTTAATCCTACATGTACCACCTTACCCAGGCTTCTGTGGGGACCCACACGTTGTGTCAAAGACATCGGTCAGCTATAACAACCGCCGATGCTCCTCCGGGTGTGGGAACTTTACCAGGATCCCACCCCGCACATGCCCTACAACAATTTATAACAGAATATTTTTCTCCTACATCTACCACCGGCGACTCATTAATTAACACCTCCCAAGGTACTAAGTCAAGAGGGGTCCCATATGTCCTTCTTGTGGTTGCACGCAATAATGCTTGGTTTAGTGTAACAAGATGTTCGGTCCTTGTTGACTCGGGCACCAAGCACACCCCCAAAAGCACACCAGCCGACCAGTGTGCGCAAGTCTAAAATATTTTATTTTCATTTTTAGTTTTTCCAAATATAAAAGCACAAAGTGCTGATTATAACATAATCAAAAAGAATTGTGTGATCAAGGTTATCGACAAGTCAATAACCGCTCAAACTACAGGAAACTAAGCATTGCTAAGCATGACACCGAATACATATAAATAGACCATATAACATCTACTGGGCTCTAATTCACTAGTAGGATTATTAACCTAGGCTAGTGGCAAGGGATGAACAATTTTAGGGAAATCATGCAACAGGATTAACTACCTCTAATCGCAAACATAATTTGAGAAATAAAGCATGCATACATACAGTTGCAAACAAGATAATAGTTTTTGAAAGTAATGGGATCAACATGCATCAACAGAAAACTGTTTGCCTATATTTGCTGATAATCTGGACATTCTCACGATCGTCTCGATTGCGCTCTTGCATCATCGTCATCTAACAATAAAACTGCCAAAGCGAAAAACGGCGAATAAACACCAGAATTCCAAAAATCTCCAAAAATTAAGAAATCACTACAGAAGAAAGATAATATTTTTAGATGAAATTAGAGACAAAAATTATTTGAAATAGAGATTACAGCATAAGGTCTACTAATCTCTTCATGAATTCAAATATCCAATTGTCAACTAAGTTTGAGTAATTCAATAATTAGTCAAATAGACCTAAGAGCACTTGGAAATAGATAATTTTACTGGAGTGGACTACTACTAGTAGATTCATGCTTAACTGACTAATGACTCAGGAACGAAACTAACTACTACACTAACAAGGTCATAAACCTATTGACAAACTGAAATCCTTCAGACTACCAACTCAAACAACCTACACAACAAGAGTTTTCAGAACTAAGATGCTAAAAACTAAACTCATCTTCAGACTTTCTAACTAAAGTGACCTAATGGACAGACACTAAATTTGTTAGCAAAAGGGATACAGTTTTGCAAGTGGGTACTACTGACATCTACTTGCTCCTTCTCTTCTCTGCTAAAACAACCGACAACAACTGAAATTGAGCTGCTGTTAACATGCTTTTCTCACTGGAATTACTAATCCATTTGCTAAATCATGCTAATAGTCAGGCTAAACAAACGGGATCCAATACCAAACACACAGAGGAGAACATATAGTGAAGAGAAATGAAATCTGGAGCTGGCAATTGGATTATCAAACGATGATCAGCAGCGACAAAGCACCAAGGCCAAGTGGCTCGGCCGTGGGCAACGTCGGCGACGAGGTGGACACCGGTGGTGGCCGACATGGCGAAATCAGAACCGGCCGAGTCAGGCGACCTCAAGGTGGAGGTGGCGCAGCTCGAGCAGGCTGGAGGCTGCGAGTGTCTGCCAGGCGCGGGGAAGACCGGGAGGCGGCGGCGCTCGGGTGTGCTGGCCCGACCGAGGAGGCGGCCGGCCTTGTGGCAACGCGCAGAGCCGCGGCCGAGGCGGATCCGACGGCAGAGGGACGACGGCGCCGGAGTCACGCCACGACTTCGAGGTGGGTCCGAGGAGACGGGCCGACGCAGATTCGGTGGCGCCATGGGCCGAGAGGCGCGAGGGAGACGGAGTCGATGCACTGGGCCGAGGAGAAGGGGCCACAAGGGGCGGCATGAGGCGGCGGCGGCAGCGGTGGAGCCATAGGGCGGCTGAGGACAAGCGGAGGGAGGAGCCGGGGGCAGCGGCAGAGGAAGGGGGAGCTTGAGGTGGCGCCCGGATGGTCGAGGAGGGCGGCAAGGCATCTCGGCTTGAACTCACCAAAAAATGGAAGAGGGAGGAAGGAAAACCAGAAAGGGCGCCTCGGATGGGCCTTTGTAGGAGAGGGCGGAGGGAGCGAGGGCGGACAGCATGGGTGGCAAGGAGGAATGGCGCCCATGCGGTGCTGCGGCCGGCGTGCTTGACACGGGAGCAGCTGCGTGGCGTGTCCCGGCTCAGCACCGCTGAAGGGAAGGAGAAGATGTGGCCCGTAGGTCACTGATAGGGAAGGAGCAAGCCGACGAACTAGTTAGGCTGAACCAACTTGACCCAAGTCCGGTCGGTCCGAAAATCTCAGTCGGTCGGATGAATAGTACCGGACCTGGTTTTTGAGGAAAAGGCTGAGGGCTTAAGTAATTTTTGAAGGTAGAAGATGAGCTCCAAAATTGATGAAAATTTGAAGGTGAGTTTATAAGGTGTTCCGAAACCTAGGAAAAATATTTCTAGCCACCGCTCACAAAATTTGTTTATATTTTAAATTCAAAATAAATTTTGAACAAGCAAATTGACAAGAAACCAAATAACCTCCAAAAATTTCAAAAAATTCCAAATAAGCATACCAAAACATATAGAATACAACTAAAATATTCACACACTGGGAATATTTTTTAAATTTCCCCAAGTTCAAATTGGAATTTTGAATTAGAGAAGAAATATTGGATTACTAGGTTTTAACACATTGGTTTTGAAATAAAAGTTTTAAAAAGTTCAAAATTTCATAAATGCTCATTAGATGCTTAACTAATCCAACTTAGGGATTTTGGGCTGTTAGAACTAATTACTAATATAGTAAGAATAGGATAATGCACTATATGATTTATACACGATAGAGAGTGATTATTTTATAAGAACCCCAGCAACTTATTATTCTCAATGTTTTTTATCTTCCATCCAAGCTTATATTTCAATTACGTTCCTCAAATTGTATTTTCCTTCAAGCTTCTATTGCCATTTTCAATGTTTATAATATCTTAAAAATCTAAATAGCCTACAAGATAAATAAATATATTATCAATCATTTAAACAAACTTTGAAACAAATCTAGCTGCGCATTACGCAGGCCACCTACCAGTTCGTATATGTGTTTGCGCTAAGTAAACTTCGATGAGGACTTTCTTTGCAGTCGTCCAATCGTGATCTCACAAATCTCAATGCACGATTAGGTCACCATAAGGTCATCTCCTTTGTGTGCAAAATTGATTCAAAGGAAGGGGAGAGGGAGCTTTGAATTAATTCTAGCACATTGGAGTAAAAAACTGTGGTGACCCACCTGTCACAGGAAGGAGGGCGCAGAGCAGCACGCCTTTCTCGACGCTAGGCGTCGATGCTCACCTACATCACCGCAACTCCAGATATTCTGGTCTCCGTCGCCGATCGCTGGTGTCGCGCCTTGCTCTCCACCATTGCCTCTCCATTGCAGCTTCAATCTTAGGTCCTGTTTGGTACAGCTCCTACTCCTAGCTTCTTGTTCTGATCTGGTGGAGTTGTACCAAACACTCGGCTTCCCAAAACGACCTGATTCTGATTCTCGCAAGGAGCTGTCTCGAAAATGAACTAGCAATGAGGAGCAGCCTTCCCGTAGATTCTTGTGAGAATCCAACCTTACAGAAAAGAAAATGCCCCTTGAAGTTGGAAGATTTTACCTGCAATTTGCCATCGAACTACCCCCATAGACATCCCACCACGCGACCCCCCGCCGTACCCCTTCGCATTTCCCTCGCATCTTCCTCCCCTCCTGCTGCTCTCTTGCAACAAGGTGATTCCACCTCCGGCCCCCGTGTGCGCCCTGCTCGTCCTCGACTGCGACCCGTCCGGCATCCGTGTGCACCCCCGGTGGTCCTCGACTGCGCCGCCGCAGGGCCCAGAGTGCACCGCCGCTAGCACACGAGAGCTGCCCACCCCGGAAACCCTACAGGTCATTTGGTTCGCCGCCTTCTTCGCCGCCGTCGTTTCCCGAGCACCACCGGCCGGCTCCTGTGAAGGTAAGGTCATCATTCGACTGTCCCCCTTGTCCTCCCTACTCCCTTTATCTCCTTCCTCTTCGCTGGCCGCCCTAGGGTGGATCGATTTGTTGTTTTCTTCTGTTTGGAATGTGTAGACTCTCTTGTATATTTCTTTGAATCTGTGAATGTAGTACGAAAAATGTGTATATGTTAATATGTGAATGTGTACGGCTGTGAATGTAGTACGAAAAATGTGTATATGTTAATATGTGAATGTGTACGAAACATATCTGTGAATATGTATATCTGTCCTAAAAGTTTATTGTTGTTTATCTCTATTTCAGGTGCTTGATCTGGAAGTGGTTTCTATGCAAATTGTGTGTTCTTGACTGTCAAAGATGGGTATTAATTGTTGAAAAATGTGGGTTTTACTTCTTTTGGTTCCTGTATTGTATTTGTGGAATTACTTGCTTTGAGGTGCCTATCTGTAGAACCAGTCACAATATGTTGTTACTGGTTTAAACAGGTGAGTGGATTAGCAACTTATGCCCTGAAGCTACATGTTTGTCTAGATCAATTGAGTCATTCTTCAGTCCTTGTTGACAAAGCATTCTGAGTTTAAGAGTTCTTGATTTGATAATAATACTTTGAGGTCCAGAATGCCAAAAATAAAGAACTTGTGCAACACCTGTAATAAAGAACTTATGCCCTGAAGCTACATGTTCTTGATTTTACAACCTAATGAATTATATTATTTCAATTATCTTGAGAGATTACAGTTCATATGAATCCCTCTTTGCAATGTGCATCTGTGAATGTTTGCCTCCCTATTTTTTTCATGCATCTGTGAATTTTTGGCAATGTGCTTTGCCTGATAGTATCTGCGAATGTTTGCTTTGCTTTGCCAGTATCTTGAACTACCAGACATTATATGTGAATGTTTGATTTGCCTGATAGTATCTGTGAAATGCCAATGTTCTATGCCTGATAGCTTTGCCAGTATCTTGAAAGTATCTATGTAGTGCTTATTGTTTATGTGCTCTGTAAATGTACCTCTTCAGTTAATCTCAGTTATGAGTTAATAGTGTCAATTCTTGTTGTTTCTGGCATAATCAAGTTATGATTTAAGCTTTAGCATCTTCAGATTGTTCATCATCTTGAATTCTTGCTAGTTTTGGGATGAATATTGTCATTTGTGATCTTGTCAGAGAAATCGAGTTTTTTTAATGTCAAGATTGAACTTCATATTATGTTCTCTCGAGATTATCAATTAACCGCAAGATAGGTTATATTATCTCATGTGAAATTGCTTTTAATCACCAATTGCAATTAAATGCAAAATGATTATTCCTTGTCTTTTTGATATGATCACCAACTGCTTGGTTCTCTAATAAATGTGTATCTTGAACTCAACTCGAATCGTAGATAGGTCAAGATGATGATACTACGTGATATGATCACCACCTCAACTGAACTCGAATCGGTAGTATAGCAAAATAGGTCAAGATAATGATGCTTCGTGATATGATCAATCACCAACTCAACTCGAATCGTAGTATAGCAAAAAAATTTCATGCTTCTAGTATAGTGAACCTGACCTGAACCTGAACTGGTCTGGTGGGATCCTGAACCTAAACTGATTTCCAATGAGTGACAATGCAAATAATAGTTTACCTGAACATGATAGCTTTGCTTGATGTCAATGTTCTTTGCCTTGGTTTGAGTTCTGACCTACTTGAATTATTGCTTGAGTCCAGTGCTCATCAATTACTGATCTTTGCACTGGAAGCATGGAAATCAGTTGATATTTTGAGGAAAAAGGAACTGGTGTAATGGATGGCCCTAGTCAACTGTAGCTAGCATTGTTTATTGCTTGATGATAACAATTGCCATGATAAAAGTGTTTGGTTCTCTGATGCTTATGGTTTTGCACTATCAAATGCTTTACAAACTTGCACTGTCAATGTGCTTCAAGTTTTTTTCATAATATGCATGCTTCATGATGCACACTTGTTCTATTGTGATGATTTGTTAGCCTCCTGCCTCCCACAAAATACTGATCTTATAACCCCATTGGGTCATTCTGCATTCCATGTCTTTGGTCCAAAATACTAAATTTTTTTCATGCTTTTGTGATTGATGATGCTGCTGCAAACATATAATTCAAAGAATAAAAGTGTATGCGGGTAATTGACCTAGTGGAGAACTGATGATGATTGATGATGCTGCTGCAAATTTTTTTCATACTTCTAGTATAGTGATAAAGCTTCAGAAGTATCTAGGATGCCTCTTGGTGCCTATTTGTCTCTGCTGCTAATATTATTAACTCACATACCACAACAACAAATGCTCCCATGTCCACACTTGGAGTGCATGTGGGCTCATTCTTTCCTCTGATATGAACAACAATGGTGGATGCTAGCCTGCCTAGAATCTTGTCCGTTGCATCAACAGCATACCATGTCTTCTCAGTAGTTACATGATCTGCAGCCTTTGGGTACCATGTTTTGTTCCATATGTCCTGCAAATTAAATTGCTTGATTAGATCACTGTACAGCACAGGTTACACAAAAAAAGGAAGAAAGAACAAGCCATGGTAGAGGTTTTCTTGGTTCGAAACTTCAGATGGTTGCCATATCAGTGAAGCTGTGTCTGCTTGTGTGCCCATAGTTCTAGGTGTACATATCTTGTTGTTGATGTCAATTTGATAAACAAAATTTATGGGCCAAATATGCAGATGGCTGATAACGCTGAGTGGAACGACGAGAACACTAGGATCGTGTGTGAATTGTTCGTTGAACAAGTAGAGGCAGGCAATCGCCCGAATACCCATTTGAACAACCCAGGGTATACTCTTATGATACAAAAATGTGCAGAGAAGACTGGGCTGCAATACAAAAAGATGTAATTGAAGAACAAATGGGATAAATTAAAGAATGATTACAACATTTGGAGGAAATTGAGGACAAAGGAGACATGCTTAGGTTGGGACCATGAAAAGAATATAATAAAGGCTATCGCCGAACGGTGGAAGAAATTACAAAAAGTAAGTCATTACTCATTATCTATTTTTTTAAATGCATTAATGTACACTCCTAGCTCTATTATTAGTGAAGGTTTAATGTGTAACACTTAGCATTGACAGGAATATAAAGGATGTTCCAAGTTTGAGAAGGCTATACTTCAAAATGAGGAGTTGTTGTCCAAGATGTTTGACGACATTCACAACACCGGTGAAGACCATTGGTCTCCTGCAATGGGAACATTGCCTCAAAGTCCTGTGCATGCATCGACAACTATTGATATTGAAGAGCTTGAAGATGAGTGTGATGACAAATATAATAGTGATTGTGAAGATGAATCACTTGGTAGGAAAGGAAAGAGAGCTCGCGGCCCTAACAATGATAAGGGGAAGAAACCAAAGAGTGGTTCTGTGGTCATGCAAGATCAACTAAGAAGAATTCTTGAGTTGAATGAGAAGCCGTATGTATCTTTTGAAGCATTTGCACAGAAAAGAGAGGAAAACTCGGTGTGTAGCATCAAGGATGTAATGGAATCAGTTGAAGGGTGTGGTGCTATTAATGGGAGTAATGAGCACTTCATTGCATCTGAAATTTTCTTAAAGAAGGAGTAAAGCGAAATGTTTATAACCTTGCGCAATAGTGAAGCACGATTTGAATTGCTCAAAAGGAAGTACGATGCCAAGTATGGCAAATAGAAAATTGATTGTAACGTTAGGATGATTTTGAAGACATTACTACAAGTAGTTTGTCTTGTATTCGTCTTTATTATTCTTTATTTCTCTATTGGATGTAAGACCTTTTTTGGATTATAAGACATTTTTTCACTAGTTATATACTGTCATATGGACCTAATGCGTACTCATGTATTTTTAAATTGCCATTTATGTTGTTGTGTTTTTGTATGTTAATGTGCAGATGTCATCTTCTGAAAGCGATAGTAAAGGAAGTAATATATCAGATGAGGAACATGAGTATGACGTGCAGATGCTACATCTGTGGCAAGACATGTCAAGTCACCTCGCTGCTACTGCAATTATCGTGGAGAATTATCACTCAACCTACTTGGACAAGAATGAGCATAGGATTTCACAGCTTAGTGGAATGGGTTGGGCGAAAGAAACTTTGACCACTCCGGGAGAAAACTACCACATGTTTCGTATGAATGCTACAATCTTTTACAGTCTAAATGATCTTTTTGTGAGTACATATGGTTTGAAATCAACTACGCATATAAGTTCAATTGAAGCATTAGCTTTTTTCTATACATATGTGGTGGCTGTGAATCTAACCGAAAAGCGCAGAATCGGTTCAAGCATTCTAGTGAGACAATTAGCAGGAAGTTTGATGAGGTTTTGCAATGTGTGGTTAGAATGTCTAAAGATTTTGTAAGGCCAAAGGATCCAAACTTCTCTACGGTTCACAGTAGAATTAGAAATGATCGAAGGATGTGGCCAGATTTTAAAGACTGTATTGGAGCTATCGATGGTACACACATTCTTGCAACTGTTGCTCCAGAAGATCTAATTAGATATATTGGTAGATCAGGAAGTGCAACACAGAATGTTACGGCGGTATGTGGTTTTGACATGCGCTTCACATACGTATCTATTGGACAACCAGGAGCTATGCACGATACTAGTGTGCTTTATCATGCATTGGATGTAGACAGGGAAGTATTTCCACATCCTCCATAGGGTAATTTTCTTTGTTTGGTATTTTTTACAAAATTATTTACTTGTAATGTTCATGCATTGGATATTGATATACATGAATTTTTCATCTTATGTTGCAGGTAAATATTATCTTGTCAATGCCGGTTATCCGTACAGGTCTGGGTACTTAGCGCCATACAAGGGCCAAAGGTATCATGTTCCAGAATTTCAGAGAGGTGTTGCTCCTAGTGGTGAAAAAGAGAAATTCAACAATTTGCACTCGAGTGTTCGCAACGTAATTGAGAAGTCATTTGGTGTATGGAAGATGAAATGGAAAATTCTTCTTAAGATGCTGAGCTTTCCCATGTATAAGCAAAAGATGATTGTTGCAGTAACCATGGGAATCCACAACTTCATACGTGAACATGCTTCGTCGGACATGCATTTTCGTAGGTTCGATTGGGATCCTAATTATGTGCCCACAATACCATCAAGATATACCAAATATATCATTTCTCATGATGCATCGGATGCTTCAACGTCACAAACAAGTGCTATATCTATGGATAGTTTCCGTGATGACTTTGCAAGTGCAATTGCTCATTCAGGATGATGAACACACTACTTGTGAATTTTGTTGGTATTTTGTTATGACTCATTTATCATTTCAATACTTGTACAAAATATCATTTAATTATCATTTAAACACTTATACGATATGAATGCGATATCTCCAGCTTCATCTATCACAGCGTGAACAGTACAAATTTTGCATATACACAGTTGTAATCCATCATGTAGTGTAAATGCAATGTAACCTGGCATTGTGTATAGATACAACGTATATACATTCACATGGTCTAAACAAATTTAGGGGGGAAATTCTATAATTTGTGTACAAATACATAGGAGAAAGACACAAATACAATTGAATTATTATAACCAGGGGTAACATGGTCTATTTGCCTCTAATCCTCCCTCATATGGTTTTTGGGGCCAACCTACCAGTCAAACGCTTTGAACAGACAGCTCTAGATTCTCAGAAAAGTGGATTCTCAGATAATCAGGAGCAGAATCTGAAAAATAAAAATCTAGAGCTCTACCAAACATGGCCTTAGTGAACGAGGGCATGACGGTTACGAATTGCGATGACGAGAAAGTGAGTGATAGCTCAAGGGGAGCCAGTTATCACTGCAGCTGTGGCCGGCGAAATCGGCCGGCGGTGGAGGCGAACCTGGCGGCAGTGATGTTGGGATGAAAATGGAGAAGGGATCTGTGAGAGAAGTCGAGGGTTTTCCAGTTTTTTTTTTTGTTTGGTAAAGTGGATCCCGGCAAAAGGTACTACATCTTGAAGCAAGGGAGCTAAAGTTATCCCTAACATTATTCTAGCTCTACACCTAAGCTACATGTGTGTCTCCACAAATCACAAGATCGGTTGTACTTGTACATATATAACAATATATTCTTGCACATGTTGTCAAAAGATCCACTTTCATTCTCTCATAATATTACCCTTCTTTTGGCTGTTAGTAATAGTCAAATTTGGATGTTTTAGTTGTTTCGGTGTTCAAAGGTGTCTTCTCCATTCCGGTTGTGCTGGAGGTGTTTTGGATTGGTGTTTATATATACTCTCTTTTTCTATCAATAAAATAAGACAGGCTCCTACCCTTGTTTCAAAAAAAAAGTTAAATTTGTATCTTAGATATATCCCTTGAAATGTAAAAATACAAGAAAAAAAAACTTTTCGCGACGGGGAGTAATAAATATCGCATTGAACCAGGTGCAACAGGAATATGACATATAGATCAATTAATTAATTACTAATCGTAGCACCTCGGAAAAAGGAACAATACCTAGTAGGAAAAAGGGAGTAATGCGTGGAAGAGTGATAAACAGTATGAACAGCGTTTTCCATGTTCTAAAAGCATCACTATTCAGTAACAGAATAACGCAGCCCGACAGAAAGCTCAAAGTGGTCAAGGAAAATTTTACGGCACGTTTCAAATCTTAACCACGTTGGGAAGGCGCACTCGCTCTGATGTGCACGATTCACGCCAGCGACCAAATCTTTGACTCCACTTTTTGCTGCTGCCGATCGATCGACAGCTTAATCAGCAAGAAATTGAACCTCCACATGTACGAATCAGATGAGAACTTCCAAACAGACGAGAGTGAATACTTGAAACACAACTAGATTAACTACATGGAACACTAGCGCAGCCAGCTCCCCGTAGGAAGCTAGCTAGCTAGATAGCAACACTCATCCCATTATGTTGGATGCGAAGACCACGCGCTGGTTGTTTCTCCCGGCGGACACTAGCCTTCCGAGGGGCACGCTAATCCTCATGCAGCTACAGTACAGATGCACGATACATTAGTATTAGAGCTTATCCAGGTCGTCCAATAGCCGACAAACGGTCTAGCTCAAAGCACCGTGCTACAGCAGTGACCCATGTCCAGTGAACTGGCATCGCTTTCTACTGATGCAAAGAAGCTCACAACACTTGTTGATGCAAGATTCTCTCTGCGATCCGTAAAAGCCCCGGAACCTTCCGAGGAGATGGCCCCCTCCGTCCCCGATCTCCCACTGGTATTTGAAAATAGGTTATCTCACGTACGACCAATTAATTAAAAAGGTTCCTGTGCACCATATTGCACCCAAGCTAGGGCAGATCTAATGCCCAGTCTACTCATTGCTCAACCCGACTAGAACATATCCAACGCTACGCTACCACCCCCTTAGGTTGCTTCTATGCTACCACTTCTCGGAAAATGATGCGAATAGTAAAGAAAAATTCCAAAAAACTCTAGTATTTAAGCATCCTACAAAAATTTAACTGAAAAAACAGCATACATTAGGGGGGGATGACATATTTCAGTTAATAGTATATTTTTTCTTTTTTTTCTTTTTATCCCCTTTTATTTACACATTTCTTTTTTAATAGAATCCATCTGTTTTTTGTTTCTCAATGTGTAGAACGAATATAGATTTGAAACTTTGTGGTACAATAATTTGATTTTTTTTGTCAATGTTGCCAATTTATTCAAAATGTTTTCATGATTATTCGCATCATTTATCGAGGGGTGGTAGTACGGTGGTACATTAAGGATGTAGCACTAGATATATCCGTTGAACGAGACCTCAGTTGCCGGGAGGCCCCCATATATCCATGTTTTCTCCTATTCACTCAAATGCTCCAAGTGGCACCTGCAAATTTCAAAAGCTAGGACGGCTTACGTGGTTAGTTTTTTTTTTTAGGAAATAACCCCGATTTCTATTAAGTCGTAACACAATACATAGCCCCAAGTGTTGCAGCTGTGCGCAGTTCATGAGGGATGTGATGTCCACAGTCCTGCATCAAGCAACATGCACCCCCTCTCCCGCCACCGCGGCCGATGATGGTGTACTACTACCCGCCGCCAGGTTCGGTGATGGTGTACTGCTTCTCACCACCGCCGCCTCGTCCAGTGAATCGTTGCTGCCTCAAAGAGATTGTGCTTGCTACGTCGTTATTTCATGTTAAAAAAATTGTGAAATTTTTTTTGGTACATGTGATAATACATTTGAAGCTACGAGTGCGATGTAAAAAAACAAGTGCAAAAAATTTAGTGAAAAAAATACTCTCGACTGATTTTTTTTTTAGTGTTGAATAGCGTTGTACATAGTATTCAAATAGTGTCAACAATTATTTTTTGTAATCAATGTTTCAACTAATTTGGTTGGCTAATCACATGTGCCCCTCACTACCAGGAAACAGAGGAAACCTGACGGGCCTGAATTATACTGACAGGCCCGCAACGACCGTCAGGCTTTACTATTTTACTCACGGGAGTAGTAATTCCGTCAGGAAAATCCAAAATTTTCTGACGGTTATAATAAACCTATCAGTGAAATATAATTTTCTGACGGTTACAACCGTCCGGATTCCGGATTGGAAAAAATGAGAGGAAGCCCTCCAATCTCTCGTGTGCGCGCGCGCGGCAGAAGAAAAAATGAGAGGGAACTGAAAAAATAAGAGGGAGAGAGAGCTTCCCACAAAAACCTAGATCCCAAATCGATCTCCAAAATCCCACTCTCCAGCCCATTCTCCGTCGCCTCCACGCCGCCTCCACCCCGCCGCCCCAGCTCCACCACGCCGCGCGACTCCGCCCCGTCGCCCCAGCTCCACCACGCCGCCGCCTCGACTCCACCCCGCCGCCCCAGCTCCACCACGCCGCCCCGGGACTCCACCCCGCCGCCCCGACTCCACCCCGTCGCCCCAGCTCCACCACACCGCCGCCCCGACTCCACCCCGCCGCCCGGACTCCACCCCGCCGCCCCGCCTCCACCCCGCCGCCCCAGCTCCACCCCGCCGCCCGGGACTCCACCCCGCCGCCCCAGCTCCACCACGCCGCCCCGACTCCACCCCGTCGCCCCAGCTCCACCACGCCGCCGCCTCGACTCCGCCCCTGACTCCACTCTTTCTCACATGCTCTTATGGTGATTTCTGTGTGTTGACTTGTGTTGTTCCTAGTCGACAAGGTACTTAACCGAAGTGCTAAAAGAGCAAAGAAGATTTTTTGTTCATCAGAACAGAATGAGCAAAGATTCATTTGTAGACCACCCAGCATATGTTGTGGTTTTCTTGATCCATACCCTAGCATATGATAGAGAGTTTCCTTCTGAGTTCTGTGAAAAGGAGACTATCTTTGCTGAGTTTTGGATGTATTTTCTTTTTTACATTTTTTTAATCCCATGATAAAAGTTTTTTTCCGGTACTCAAGTGGTGCCTGTGGCTGGAAATATTTGAAGCTTGTATTAACTCTTTTCCTTTGTTCCTTTGTTTTATTGACAGCCCACTTGTCGTGATGTTGAAAGAACTAGTGGAAATAGATAATCTAAGCAGAACTGATCATGGCCTCGCCACCAGTTCTGTATCCATTCTTTTGGGGATCTTCCGTGCTATTCAGAAGGCTGAGGATCTGGGTGATTCTAGTATCACTCCTGTACATATCTTGTCCACTTTTAGACATTTTACATTTGCCTAACAATTTATTCATCAATCACTAATGTCCTATGCTCCTGTCACAGAAACTGCACATTCTCGCAAAAATTGGTTTGCTTATCGTAAAAGAACTTGATAAGGGTTGCAATATGTCAGATTCTCCACGCCATATTCTCTTGCCCTCATCTTATTATAGATTGTCTCGGAGTGAAAGAAAAGCAGATGTAGGTCATTCTGCCTATTTATTCTTATACTTCGTTAGAAACCATAGCTTTGTTTATGTTTACATTAGCTAAATTTCTCCAGCTCGGATATTTCTAATGTAGGAATGCTGCCAAGGAGATATCATTAGTGATAGTTTTGTAAAGAGAATCTTAAAAGCTCATGAACCTTATAATCATCAGGTATATTCGATCTGTCTGCAATGCTAGCCTTTGGTCTTTCTTTTTGGGGGGTAGCTTTACGTCATCTAGCACCCTTATAATTTTACATCATCAACATGGATTTCAGGAGGATACTAGATCTAGATGTTCTATTATTGCTGATAGGGTATCAATTGAATCTGCTCCTGTAAGGGAAGCTTGTTCCTCATTAAGCAAATTAGTGGGACATAATGTAAGTGATCATGATAAAGGAAAACGAAAAAGGTTCAGTATCTGGGAAGCCCGTTCCAAGAAAAAGGATCAGAATACTAATCATAGCTTGGAAAAAGAAAAGGTGTCATCTTGTGGTTCTGCTGGCACAAAGTTGTCATCTCCGGGCTCCTTGGGTTTAGCCAAGGAGGCTGATTCTAGAGATTGCATCTCTGTCTTAGAAAATCAGAATCGTCCAGCAAGCGGAAGTTCCACTGGGGAGACCAGAGATTCAAAGACAGATCATAACTATTGTAGGCAAGCTGTGGTATGCACATTTTGTTAACCTGTTCTCACGATGTTGGCCTATGTTTGCATGTGCTTTTGGCCAGATTTATTTTTGAGTTAATTGGTGAGTTAATATGTTCTCAATTAGCAGATGAAAGATACAGGTGAAGTGCTTGTTGGGTGTCACGTTAGATTGTGGTCAGCACTTGATATGCGGTAAAGTTACTTGCCAATTATCAAATTGCCAAACTATAATTGCTTGGTTAGTGTAATTTTGACATGTTTTGACTCAATGTAGTTATAACTACGGAACTGTTGAGGCATATGATCAGCAAAATGGCTATCATATTTGTCTACTTTTGCTAAGTGATGGTTGTTATTCTTGTTACAGCACTATTTAGAATGTGTGGATATGCACCTTTTTCATTTTCTGTCCAAGGTGGCCTCATGTGGTAGCATAGCATTAGAATAAACCATGCCATGCCAAGTTAACTACAAACATCAGCAGTCAGGTCTAGGTCAGTGAGTAGCATTGGTTGGTCTCATTCATTTCATGCTGATCATTTACCTGATAAGATCTTTAATTCATTATAAAACAAAGGAAATCCCTGTATGTCAACATCAACTTTGTATCTTATATTCCTGGTAATCTGTCCAGGAATAAAAAAAATGCCAAAATTGACCTAAATAGGCCTGACTTGGACATACTCAGTAGTCTCAGCTTGACTTGGGCCACAATGTCAAAGTAGTCTGTGCTGGTATGAATACAGAGTATAATGTGCAGCTCTAGCATGACACAGAACAACTGTTGGGAACTGTAGTGCTTATAAGTTTTCCTTTTTGTTTTTTGCTTATGATGATGCTTGTTCTGAATTCTTAGTAGTTTTTTCAAAAAAGATCATGGGAAGGGTTTTGCTGATTCCCATAAGCAAGAGATGCTACTTCCAGGCTCTTCTATTGTATGGTGAGAAATTTTTCATAATTTTCATTTAGAATCTTTGCCAACTGTCCATCCATGCCTACTTACATTTCAACTTGTAGCAGTGATCTTGATAAAGTTGTTGGTGATTGTGCCGATAATTTTGTGAAACGCCCCTTTTCAAACAATAAAACAGGTAAGCCAGTAACTAGGACATGATTCATGGTATTACCTTCATATTGTCAATTCATAAAGTTCATAGGATGTACAAACTACAAATACTAACAGGTAGATAGTATTGACACTTTATCTGTAGTTCATTTTAAACTGAGTATGTTGATCCTTGAGTTCTTCTATAAATGCCTTGCCTTGCTCACAAGTCAACATACTGCTGGTTCCAATAAGCAGTCATTCGAAACGGCATTGTCAATTAAGTTGTTACTTGTTACTACAATTCTACAATGCACTTGTATTATGATGATTTTATGTCACTAGTCAGTATTGCAGCTACTTTTATGTGTCTCGTTTCATGTATTTGAAGTTAGTTGACCCATGGACTTTCCATTTTTTCAGCTGTGTCTGGCCTCAAGAAAAGCAGCAAGAGGGCATTTGATTTTAGGAACGCACAGAACAGCTCTGGATTAACTGCTGTTGACACAACAGACAATGTAAGTCCATTTGAGATGAATAAGCACGATTCCCCGCTGATTTGTGAATATCATGTAATGATCTCTTTTCTTATGCCAGGTTCGACGTACTAGATCTCGGAAGGTCCAAGTGTAACCATCTAATTTAAGCTTTAGCTGATATGTGGCTGCCCAGGGGTAGCTACCCACCTGAATCTTTAAAGTTGAAATTCGACATTATTTTGTTGAAAGTTGAATTTTTTTAGATGAAAGTGGGGAATTTTGAGTTAGAAGTGTTCTAATTTGAGTTGAAACTCACTGATTTCAAGTTGATAGTTTTCAACTACGGTATTGTTAGTTTTCAAATTTTTTGAGTTGGAAGTTGAATTATTTTAGGTGGGAGTAAGAAATTGTGTTAAAAGTCTTCGAAGTTCGAAGTTGACAGGGAGAAGAAAGAATACATGTTGTGCATCCGCTAGTGAGTATAACAGCGATGACAGAAATCTTGGTTTCCATCATACTTGTAACCTTGTAAATACAAAAATGGATCGGCAAATGAGTGTGTATATGATCTGCAATCATGTGTTCTTTCTTGACGGGGCGTCAACCGTCAGTGAAATACATTTTATACGAACAGTCAGTGAAATAGCTAATTTTCTTGACGGGCGCCAACCGTCAGTGAAATACATTTTATTGACGGTATCAGACGAACAGTCAGTGAAATAGCTAATTTTCTTGACGGGTGACATAACCGTCAGCGAAATAAATTTTCCTCACGGTTTGGCCCCTCAGGAAAATTCCCGTTTTTACTGACGGGTAAAACCGTCAGGTTTCATTTCCCTGACGGGTAACCGTCAGCCAAAGTGAATTTTCCTTACCACCTAGCGCTGAGGGGTTTTGCCTGACGGGTAACCGTCAGGAAATTAAAACCTGACGGGTTTTCCTATTTTACTGACGGTTTTAAACCGTAAGGGAATGTCTGTTTCCTGGTAGTGCCTGGGGCATTGATTTTATCCTGCTATGTCTCTAGGGCACTTATTTCGCTGTATCTGTGCCCTGGGGCACGTGAAGGCATGTCCAGCCCTTAGGAGCATGGATAAGTCACGGGTCGCATTCGCTTGTTCGTGATATTATTTTTACAATTGATTTAGAGAGAAAACTACTTTTGTTAATTCAAACATCAACAGTGTCAAATAGGCCAAAAACTTCTCGCCTGTGTTGAAGGTAAAATTGCAAATCATCGCCGTACATGGTTTGTTGGGGTTAATGGTCACTTGAGTTTGGCAAAAGAGTCACTTTGGTATTTTGTCCCTAAGGTTTTAAAAGGGCCAAATAGGTCCCTAAAATTTGCATTTTTGGGTCAAATGCACCCTTGGATGACACGTCTTGCCAATGAACATGCCGCCTCCGCATCGATTGTCATATACCTGAGCTGACTCAGCGATTACGAAATGACCCTTTTTAGCCTCAAATGGTCGGTTTATGTAGTTAGTGGTGGGGCTTGAACAAAAATCAAAAGGTGCACCTATAGATATGAAACGTCAACATTGGAATGCTAAGCTTTAAACACAAAATACTCCATCTAGTAAAAAAAAAAATTGTTTTAGGATATGTGTAGTTAAACTTTCAAAAATTTGGCTATAGATATCTTTGTAAATATTTAGATTGCATGGATACATGAATCATATGTCTAGATTTGTCTCGATAAGTGCTTTTATAATATTATAGTTTTATTGAGTTTCACAAATATATTAAAATAGAATTAGTGGTAAAAATTTGTTTTAGAGACCGTATTAATATCTTATACGACATGTTTTATGACCGGAGGGGTAGTAGATTAAAAGGACAAAACTAATAATTTTTTTATCTAATATATTATATACGCTACTAGCTGCTTCATATAAACACGCTAAAATGAAGGAGGGGCCACGTACCGCCCATGTTTGGCTACATCGCGCTTGGTAGTTCGTTGCTAACCCGATATGACCAACCTCGAATGGTTCTCATAATCGCTGGAACTGCTAATTGGGCAGGTTGTACAATTAATATCTTTTGAGAATGCTCGCATAAACTGAAAAATTATAAAAAGAGTGAGAATCATAGGATTTGGAAACATGCCGTCGATAACCACAACCTTTTGCTTTACTGTTAGGCTATATTGGTGACCTGAAAATTGAAAATTTATAGCAGACCTCATACTCTATTTATAACCACAACCTTTTGCTTTACTGTTAAGCTATATTGGTGTGTTTAGTTGGTGGGATAGGATGAAGTTGTATCATATGGTTCCATTGTTTTTTATGAATAAGATAGTTCAGTATTTCAAGAGAATATTCCACAAATTTGTAACCATCAGGTACATATGTTGGACCTTAGCGCATCTTGGTCGTTTGTGAAGCACTGAAACACGGTGGGACGTCTCCTTCGCATGTCGTGATGGTAAAAGGAAGATTACTATGTCGGACCCCCGGGCGTGGAATACCCGAAAACCCTATGTGTATACTCTACTAGTCTCATGATCAGTGACTAGTACACATATTCACAATATTTGGCATTCACATCCATACAATCTCATACAAAAGTAAAGAAAGAGTAATCTACTTAAGCTATTACAAGTTATTACATACACAGCCGACCGGTCAAATAAAAGTAGTCATCAGAGTAAAATATAGTAGCGGAAGAAGTAGTAAGGTAGCAAAAGTCCAACGGCACGCCCATCAGATCCCGCAGGCAACTGACAAGGAACAAGGCCTAGGTAGACCCACCACCGAACTATCCGGTTCCGAGTGCAAAGAATTTGTCATCTGGCATCGGCTCTTCTTCGATCTCTGAACAATAACATTAGCAAGATTGAGTACTTGTGTACTCAGCAAGACTTGTAGTGTATCGCAAAATTTTATTTAATGCAAGGCTATCAAAAGGATGAGCTCTACTTTACAAGTTATTTTGCTCAAGGCCAGTTTTATTTGTAATATTCATAAATAGTAATTTGCAACGGAATTTGAAAGAGCTGTTTAAATATGTACAGGACAGTAAATAAATAATTGAAGGAATCATAATATCAACAATAACAATAATGACAACAACTTGTGTTCAGCCATAGACATGGCATAAAACTGAACAAAATAAAACCCCGTATCATTACCTAAGTTTTGTGACAACCCTTTTTTTAAATCAAAACTACAGCCGCACTAAGCATGCTTATGACCACGAGCGCGGCTATTTAAATAGATTTTCACTCTGCAAAGGTGTGCAACTTCACCCATAGTACGTGAATGTTCCAGTTAGCCTGGAACTCTCTATATCACGGCTCACTACCATAGGTAAGCAGGCTAGAGCTCGCGACATAACCTTTACATCATTTAGTCGTCCTACCCTTGCACTTAGCCCGTCGAATGTTGGTCCTCACCTCACCTGAGTATACCCGTCTCAGTGCGAGGTTTTTCACACTTTACCCGGGTATACCTGTCTTGGTGAGGCATTCGCCGTTATGTCAGCAATAGAAATTGCTCGCAAACTACTTCCTACCTCTCATGCAATGCTAGTTTTCGACAACTTAGTTAGCTACGACTACCCCATCCTAGCACATATGGTTGTACGATTATAGCTTAGTCCCGGAGTTGCTGGCTTCAGTCCTTAATCGACCACGGGCGAGAATCTCCACCCTAGCTACTAGTGAGTCACAATCTTCACTTTTTCATAATATATTATAACTCGCCCGCATCTAAAGACTATGTTTTCATTTTATTTTTATACAAAATAACAGAGACCTCTGGACATTTTTCAAAATAACCCAAATTCACAACTTAATATGTTGTCATTTTATCAGTTTTTCGAAAAATCAATCGTTCTAGTTGCATTTGTGTGATAATCGCACTCAAAAATTTCCAAATGATATTATATATTGTCTAACCCATATTCTTAAGGCTACAATAGTAAGGAATTAATATTACCAGGAGATATGTGCAGCAAATAGGATTACAACTACCAATTTTCCAATAATAGCATTTTTCATACACAACATACACGCATGCATAATATATTTTACAAAACAAAGTACAATAAGTAAAATACTAGGATCATCATGATCAAAGGAGGTGCTTGTATTGCTCTTGCTGTTCTGGAAATATGGTGGATTGATCGTCGAAATAATTACTCAGACAATCGACGTCTAAATCAAAAAGAGCCGGAAACGAATTAAATAACACCAAATAAATTCAACAGTGACTAAAATTAAATATTTTTACATATTCTAGTATATTATGATTTTAGAAGAATTTAGAGATAAATTTCATTCAATTTGGAGTTTTGTAGCAAAAGTTATTAAGGTTTCATTATGGTTCGGTTTAATAAATCCAGAGAAAATAAGAAATACGCTTTCTAACAGAGAAAGTGTAATCTCGCATATGCACTATTGAGGTTTACGCTTTTCAGCAAGGGAAAGCATATTCTCCTCAGACTTGAAAACGTATTTTCCATTTTTCTTTTGATTTCTCTTTAAACCGATAGGTAGGTCCTACATGTTAGTGACTCGGTTCACAGCATAGCGCATAGACCAAGGGTCTATGCACTCGGTCCACCGGTCCATGGACCAAAGCACACTGTGCACTTAAGCCGTAGGGCCTGCATGTCAGCAACTCAATAGAAAATAGCATTTTGTTTAAGTTTTTCTTTAATCATTATTTTGGTCCCACACATTAGTGACTCATTAAGGATTAACTAAGTGTTAAAAATCGGATTTGCGCTTATGACCGTGGCTAAACACGCTAATGACGAGCTACAGTGCTCGTGCGGCACAACAGCGCTTGTTGCCGATGATGTGATGCTCGGCAGTGCCGGGGAAGACCCAAAACGGGTTCCCTGTGCTATTGCGCACCTAGGGGTGGCGTCGGCAAGGCCGAAGGTGGCTCCTAGCGATGGCGCGCCGGCGTTGAGCGGCGGCTTAGCTACAGCAATAAGCCATTGCTCAAATCAGCAACACTCTCAACAAAAGAAAGCGCGCAATAGCATCTAAGGACTACCAGGAGTGTACCGGAGGTGAGAGGAGGCTCGAGGATGGTTGGAGTAGTGTCAGCGACGAAGAACAGCGGCGGCGCAAGGAGGCTTCACATGGAGAAGGCGCTCAAGCGAAGAAGAAGGCTCAGTGATGGTTGGGGAAGCTCAGATATGTCCTGGTGATGCTCCTAATGCGGCCGATTGGTCCAAGGTGCAGCGGAACTCTAGCAACGACTACGGCGGTGGTTCTGGATGGAGACGAGGAAGAAGGGTCAATTCGGCTGTTCCTGTGAATCAAAGGCCAAATCGAGTGAGGGGAAAGCATCAAGGTGATCTGGAATGTGATATGACACGAGAAGAGTGACACAAAACCCTTCACGGCGTCGGGAATGGTGGCAGCGGCGCACGGCCGAACTTCTTGCGCTCTCCGAGCTCTAGAGCTCGATGGAGTGGAGGAGGAAGAGAGTGAGTGGGCACACAGGCGAGGAAAAGAGTTAGAGAAGCTCGGGGTGTCCTTTATATAGACTGAGAGGGCGGAGATAGACGAGGAAAGGCTTGGGCATGTCTTGGGCAACGGCGGAGCTCCGGCGTGTCTGAGGCGAGGTTAAGCGTGGCAGCGAGAGGTGGGCGGAGTGATGGCGAGGTGACGGGGTAGGTTTGACCCGTGGCAAAACGTGGGCGTGAGAAAATCTATGGTCTTGACAGCCTTCATAAGCGATCTTATTGGCCTTGGCCGAGGTAAACGAATGAGCCAGTGCGTGGGGCCTACCGGTGAGTGAGGGTGAGAGAGAGAGAGAGAAAATAGGTTTAGGGTTTTTGATTTTCTGCTGATTTTATTTACCAAGCAAAAGACTTCGGAATTTTATGAAAAATTTTGTGAGGGCTCTTGTCCTAATGTAGTTTCTCCTGGGATATTATGCCCGAAATGATTCTCCCAATAAATATTTTTACTTTGTTTTGTCTCACTTCTTTTGAGTACAAGTTTGTACGTAATTCTTGTTTTACTTTTAAATCAAAACTCAAATTCAAACAAAGGTATAATTTCATATGCAAATGATCAAAGTGCTTTTCCTAATGTATTTATAATACATAATCATATAATTCAGATTTTAGGATGTTACATACTAGCCGCTAAACAGCGTTGCTACATGGTGCATACAACCCGGGCACCGGCATACGCTGATGACTGCATGTACGTATGATAGAGACCAGGGAACTAGTAGTCTCATTTGGACAAAAGAAAGGCGAGATGATCAACGATATACTGAATTACTGATTGCTAACGAGCCATAAATCTACTTCTTTGCCACCATACATACACCCAGACCCATGGTGCAGGTTCTATTCATCTATTGTGAGTTGTGGCGACCTGATCAGCAGCCTTGCAGTAGCATCTGCACTTCTGCATTTCAATTGCCAACATCATAACACGTCATCGGCTCTAATCATATGAGCACCGCGTCTCAAAATTTAGAATCAAATGATGGACGAATCCTTTACAGACCAGACGCAACCTTCGGACTCTTCCCGTACATATGAGACGACCCTTTACTTTGTGACGAGCCACATGGCCCTTCACTGGCAGGACCAATTATCCGATACCATTGAATAGATATTTTGCACACAGATATTTTGCTCTATCAGATGCCACTGTAAGAGAACTACATTGTTCTGCATTCAAACAAGGAGAACTTTACAATGTTTTTGTGTTCTCTTCTCACTCAAGGAGCACTACATTCAAACATGGCAATGTTTTTATTTACATTGAGGCAACTTCATGTCCTTGAGAAGACGATACCCAAGCAATCTAAGTAAACAGGATCATCTATCAATCACAAAAAGAGGCAAAAGCCACTGATGACATACTTACAGTAGATATTTGGAACCGGAAAATGCTCAGCAGCTACCTTTCCATGCTTTTGGTTAGACATTATATACTTATATTTCCTCCATATTTGCTAAACCTTTCTGAAGTTGTGCAAATCTCAATCAGCTTAAAGTTGTGATTGAGCCTACACGCACGACATCACACAACCCACATGTACAAATTTTGTAATGTTAAGCAGAGTTAGTGAAGTTTAAACATCATACACAGGCATGCACTCTTCAATGAGGACACGGCAGATTGGACATTTCTTGCACTTCTCAGCACAAGACCTATCAGAAATCAACAAAGAAAAATGTCAGTTTCAAGTCAACGAGACTGAAGTACCCAATCAAACAAGGTTAAACAAGACACTGCTGAAGCATACTTGCATAAAATTCTGTGCCGGCAGGGAAGTAAGACCATGCATATCTCTCCCTCGTAGCAAATCCTACAAAGAACCTTCTCCTGAAATGAGGGGGGAAATGGCTTTGTCAACAGAGAAAAAAGTGATGACGTATTAGCAAGCCATCAGATTATTATCAGTGCTCTCTAAAAGAAGGTTACTATCAGTAGGGAATGACAAAAGGAAAGTTATTTCCAAAACTAAAGTTGTACTGAAGATAGCATTTTCGACACTAAGAATCCTTTACACCACTAATATCTGCAATGTGAGGGAGTGCACTAGAAATTTTTAGAACATAAACTTTCAGGACATAGAACATAAATTTAGAAGAAACTGCACTTTAGGTATACTTGTATGGCTGTTCCCCTTAGATCCATAAGCTTGAGAACTCAATTAAACTAGGACTGCTCTGACCTAATGAATCACTTGGCAAGTTTAAGTTTAGGGACCAAAATGTCAAGTCCTCGAGTTCATGGACTTAAATAGAACACCTGTACAGGTTTAAGGACGTATGGTGCCAATTTATTTCAATGAGAAATGAGCCTGAACAAGTCACAGCAAGAGAAAGTACATTTTGAAGCCTTTCATGTTCCTGCTTGGTACACTTGGTAATTTCAGATTGCTCTCCCAATGCTGCCTGAAGTCTCCAAACCTGAAAGTGAAAGAGTAGAAAAGTTATTCCTTTGTTGATTAAATCATGTCAAGTGAATAAATTTGTGATGTGATAAATAATTATAGCACAAAAATAAAAAGAGATGTGACCTCTTCTGCAAGATCCCTCTTTGGCATTTTCCTAACTACCTCAGGTGGGTAGCCACAAAATGTGTTGTACCTTCAGCCAAAAAGCTAATAATCAATACAGAAAGCAAATGTGTTCAGACCTTGTAAAACTTAGAACCTATGAGGAATAACATCGTATTGAGCAAATTAACATAATCTAATGAACGGTATGAACAAGCCAAAATCAATTGTAAGATACCCATTAGATTCACCATAAAACAGCCGGGCTTGTTCTTCCTTGCTCCCTTCGTCGATAGACCACCAACCAAGAAGCCTGAATAACATATATACACACGCAACATTATTGGGAGTGGGAGTCTACCTGAGGGTGAAATACTATTATACTGTTCCTGCACAGCAAAAAGATAAGCCAACAAGAAAATGTATAAATAGAATAATAGATCATACTAGCTATCAAATGGTACCTTGAACCATGATGAAGAAAAGCAAAGCAATCACGGACTTTTGATGACACTGTAAGGTAATTGGGACTAGCTGGTCCATTACGCAATAGCAGAACAACCTTCTCCACCAATCTTGTTAGAGAGAAAAGGACACCAGCGCCTTGTAAAATAAATAGCGGGGAGAAAAGAGCGAATATTGGAATATAGCGAGCGCTAGGTGGTGTACCCTGAAACAAAAATATACAATTAGGCTGCTAATCAAGAAAGGGAATGGTTACTGGTAATGAGGTTTTGAAGCCCGTTATGGATCCACATTCACAGAGTGCAGCCACTAACAGTTACCATCTAGTTTTTAGCTATCCCAGGCTTGAAGGGTTTTTACCTAACCCCCTACTTGAACTCAGCCAGAAATGGCCCTATTTCAGTAGAACTATTCGATACACTAAGTTCTTGTTTTCCAATGTTT
The DNA here is from genome assembly GCA_036346405.1 of Phyllostachys edulis. Classification (NCBI taxonomy): domain Eukaryota; kingdom Viridiplantae; phylum Streptophyta; class Magnoliopsida; order Poales; family Poaceae; genus Phyllostachys; species Phyllostachys edulis. The sequence continues at coordinate 20,208,140 of CM070549.1, read as the reverse complement.
TCAAATAACGTCTTATTTTGAAGGAAAGAAGAAAAAAAAGAAACATTCTCCATCTAGTGTCTAACAGTACATGTCACCAGTTTATCAACCACAAGTTTCCTGCGTAATATGTGTCATGTGCACGATACAGCAGCAAGGGGCTAGGTGCATAAGGTTGCGGCCAGCCGGCCAACCGTAAGGGACGAGGATAAGCCGTCCAAGGCAGCAGCAGCTTCAGCAGCAAGGAAGGCAATTAGGATATTTGGTTTGTTAATGATAAGTATATCTGTTAGTTAGAAGAGGATTTGGTTAGTTCGTTTGTTAGAGATGGATTATTTCACGTAGGAAGTCCTTGCTTTATAGTTTATAAAGGCACCAGCTATATTGTAATCAACAAGCAAAGAAGAAATAAAGAAACTCTTTAGTCTCCCTCCTCAACCGGGCCTCAGAACCTTGACAGCGGCATGGCCAGCCAATCAAGGGCAAGTGCCCAACCCTAGGTCCTCGGACCCATACCCAACCAACGCCCACAACAATATGATTTGAATGGCACGTACCTCCAACCGCATACAAAGTAAAACTTGGAAAGCCACTAGAGGTATTTTCATTACATGACCTCCTATGTCGGGAAGGCCACAGAGCCTCTCTTGTTCGTGATCTTCCAGTGATGGGAGGACCAGACCACTCTCCCAATCACGATATCTAATTGCAGCTGATGATGAGCTAGCCTCCCCATGGGTAGGGGGCTTATGAATCATGGGATTGAACCATCTTGTGCAAACAAGAAATGCAAAACACTCTGCAATTCTGTATAAACAAGGTGCTGGATTAGACTATTAGACATCCCAACTATGAAAGAAGAATGCTATTGGGACCAGTCTCACCCATAATTTATAAACAAATCCCACCATCCCAAACCGCCAACATCACCTGTCATATGTAATAAGCCACTATTACAAAACATTGTGAAATAGAGGTAAAGGAGGCCCAAGAGAAAAATGATAAACCTCTACCGTACAATCTACGATAGTTTACTAATTCAACTTATTCTTATCATATTGAATTTAAAGAATGTTCTGGGAGATTTGATAAAATGTAACCCCTACAAGCTCATGAAGTAGATAGACAATTCCTAAACAGAGCCAATCCAAACTCAGAACAAAAAAGATTGTCTCACTTTCAACTCCCAAGTCACTCCCTCAGAAGAATATGTCACAATGACAAGTTATTCTGATGAACAAAGAAGACATATTTTTGACAAAGCCTAGGCATTCCCTACTATGGAGCCTTGGCAAACAGCACTAGTCAAGTGCAAGAAAGCAAGCTTCCACTTTATAATGCAATCCAAAAGCACAAAATAAAAGACACGGCATATTAACAAACTCTAGTGTGAAGGCTCCTAGGATCAGTAAGGAACTGCCTCCAAAAAAAATACAGTTATTTAGAGTCATTAAGCCAATATAGGATATTTGTCAAGACAACAATACAGAGACACTCGTTTTTATATGATATAACAAATGGAAGGCAATTCAGGAAACTTACCAGACAGCTTGAGAAGTGTGAAGGTTGTAGCAGCTATAAGAAACACCATAGAGATTGCAACCCAAAAATGCTGGTTACAAAATGGAAGTCATGTCATATAAGATAAATGTCAACTACTATTCTGTAAGTGAAAAAGGATGCACACTGTATATTATCCTAGAATCTACACAAGATCAGAAAAGTGGTAGCCGCTATTTTCCCGGAAGGTTTTGATATGTCCAATTTAAATGCAAAAATAAACATTGACCGGTTCCCACATGGAATTACTGTTTATCAATTTGAATTAAAAATTAAAAATTTAAATTTAAATATTTCATGGCCAGGATTTGTTCTCCCGGTACCCACGGGGAAAACTGGTTACCACCAAGATTTGAAATGATGGTGGGAACATATATATCTTCCAAAAATAAGGACCACACTCAATGCTATACAAATATATACATTCATTAACAACTCATTGATATGAAATGTAAAGCATTGAATTCTACAGTACCAACTACAGTATCAGAGCAAATGAAATGATCCAAACATGCATGTCCCAATCAAGGTTTGCCCTTTCAATTTGAACATAATTTACTTCATTATCATGCTTATTAAGGCGCTAAGGCGAGCTGAGGCGACGCGCCACCGCCTGGAGGCTGAGGCGACGCCATACGCAGAGCTAAGGCGACGCATACGGCGGCATTCACACGCGTTACACACATGCGTTACATACAGGAAAGAAAAAGAAAAAAGAAAAGGAGAGGAGAAGAAAGGTCACGCGGCCTGGCCCAACATCATGCCAGCCCACTAGCCCAGCTCGCCCAACACCCACCGACAGAGCTCATCTCATCTCCCCATTTGGCCATCTCCCACGGAGATCCCACAGAGCTCATCTCCCCAATCTGGCTTCTCCCACGGAGCTCATCTCCCCATCTCTCAATCGCCGCCTCTCCTCTCCCCATCTCCCACGGAGCTTGACCAGATCCACCTCGCTGCCGGCTACATCGAGCTCGTCTCCACCTCCCGACGCCAGATCCACGTCGCCGCCGGCCACATCGAGCTAGCCTCCACCTCCTGACGCCGGATCCTCGTCGCCAACGGCCACATCGAGCCCGCCTCCACCTCCCGACACCGGATCCTCGTCGCCGACGGCCACATCGAGCCCGCCTCCACCTCCCGACGCCGGATCCACGTCGACGCCGGCCACATCGACCTCGCCTCCACCTCCCGATGCCGGATCCAAGTCGACGCCAACCACATCGAGCCAGCCTCCACCCCCCCAAGGCCGTGGCGTGACGCCGTAGGCATGCGCGGTAAGGCGGAGCGACGCCTTAGCACGCCGGCGGCGCCTTACCGCCTAAGCGACGCCTTAATAAGCATGTTCATTATTTTAAAACCTCATTCAACACAAATTGGTCTGGCCCTAAGTCCTAAGATCATACTTCAGTGAATTGATGCAAGATATTTCAACAGTTGGACCAAATTTCTTGTTTGGCCTATATAGAATCATATCTGCTCCATAATATGAAAACACCATATTATCTGTGCATGTTCTGTATTCAAGCTTGTATTTAATTTGTGCCACATAACTACATTCCAATACCAATGGATGCCAAAGATTAGTCATTCTGTTGCATGAGTTTCTTTAAGCTCTCTAATTTAGAGGTATTCATATTTTGCAGCAATTTTTTCCTCATGAATGAAAGGAGATTAAGTTAAATACATGCTTACTTTGCAGGAAATAAAAACTGAACTATAATTCAAGTTAATTGAGAAACTTTCCAAAGTCAGATTCATTGGTACGAGAAACTTACAGGAAGTGTCTCCCAAATAGTTTCGTCGCTCATGCTTTCTTCGTCTCCTGGCATTAGAGCTCTACACATTCTGAAAAAGGAAAGCCCACAAAAAGAAACACATAGAGGTTAACACCGGTAGTAACTATAGCATAATTATTGTATTGAACTAAAAATAATATATTTTTATTGTGTGTACAATTCCATATATGGGGATCTTTGAAAAAAATAAGGTCCAGTGGTTCATAATTAGGACAGCTAAGAGAGATAAAAAGAGATTGAAACAACAATAGTTCCAAGAATTGCATGCCAAAATGACAGCGCTTAATGATGGGCACTTATGTCTTAACAAATACCATTCGTAACTTCCGGGTGGAATGCGGAATGCCACCATTTTATTAGTGTGTACAAAAGGAAATTCTTTGCCAAAAAAATTAACAATAGTATCATAGTATGTAGTAAATGAGTTAATTTCAGCGCACAGGTAGCGTATTTGCCTGTGAAGCACCGATACGGCTGCCTGGTGGAGTACCGGTATCCCGATACGTATCGGATACGGGTACGGCTCCGATACGGCCCCGGTACGTATTGGGAAGTATCGGAAATAATAGTCTTAAAAAAAGAAATATATTTTCCGATACGTTTGGATACGGATTGATACGCTGATACGGCCCAATAGAAGTGCAGCCCACTGAGAGAAACCCTATCCCTTCTTGCCAAGGCTGCGCCTCCCTCCCAGACCAGTGCGCCTCCTTGCATAGCTCCTCCATGCGCCTCAGTCCATAGCTCCTCCGTGCGCTCCCGGCGACCAGCGCCAGCGGCCTTCGGTGCTCCCTTCTCCGCGCGCCCTCCTCCGCGCGCCCTCCTCCAGCTCGCCCTCCTCCGCGCGCCCTCCTCCAGCGCGCCCTCCTCCGCGCGCCCTCCTCCATCTCGCCCTCCTCCGCGCGCCCTCCTCCAGCGGCTGGCACATACCTCTTCCCAACGCAAGCTGCAGCCAGGTCCGTTTCCCGTTCTCTTCTCTGTTCTAGTGTTATCTGTGACTCTGTCTATCAGATCTTGTTCTAGTGCTTGTGTTCTAGACTTCTAGTGTTCTCTGCATGTCTGTTCTAGTATTCTAGACTCCACCTGATAGCAGATAGGCTTGGTTGGTTTGGGGAGCCTGGGAGCATTGAAGACTTTCCTAGCAGAGCAAGGAGAGGAGGTGAAGAAAGGTTCAATAGAGACACTCAACTTCACTTGGTTGGGTGACTTGGGTCTCAGGAGGCCAATTCTAAGGTGAACCCTTAACTGAAAGTATAGTATTTTATATTTTTACTATTTTTATTATATACACACACACACACACATATGTATCACCGTATCGGGTTTTTTGGAGAAATGGGGTATCGCCGTATCCGTACCGCCGTACCGGTATCGCGTATCGGTGCATCATAGGTATTTGCGTATACAAAAAATGTGATACCACTATTGAAGGTGAAGGCATCAAAAAAAGAAAAATGGTTCTGATTCATTACCTAAAATTGTCAACAAGAATAATCGCTTCAAAGACCAGCAGAGGAAGAAATACAATCTTCAGATCAACAGCCGGATGATTTCTATCTGGGAAAAAAAGAAAAGAAAAGGTGAAGATCACAGAATAGAATAGAGCAGACAATAGCACCGAAAGGCAAATATGATCCAGCATTAAGCAGTTCCAGGAAATTCAGTGTGGTTACCAAAGCCCCGTTCATCTAATGACTTCAGAACCTACCTCTTAAACTTTCGAGGTATATGCAAAGAAGCAGTTCGAACGCAATTAGCAACGGCGCTGCAACAATAGAATGACAGGGTGCCCACTACATGAAGACAGACACCAATCAGATCCAATGCATGGTAAACGAACAACACTTCCATACAGACCAACTGGACAAATCAATATTAAAAGCCTTACATGACGACCATGTGGCAAAGAAGGGGCTGGCATTGAAAACCTTCCACGAGCAACGATACCATTGAATAGCCAAAGCGGAATGAATATAATCCTGCATGATCAAATTTGCACAATTAACATTTGGAATTAGCTTTGCCACTGTCACAAGTAAACTAATCATGCACTCTACAGTGCTCTACAATTCTGTTGTCCCGAATCTAGTAAGAGCTCCCAAATTTCCCAAAACACATAACCAAATCCGAACGAGGCGCTAGCCGGCATGAGCTAAATACTAACATCAACTCATCACTAGGCACTAGCCCATCATTCAACTGCCGCCAGCCAGAACAAGGAGCCAATCAAAGAGCTGGATCATACGCTCCGGAGCAAATTAGTCCACCGTAAGTAGCGAACCGAACAACAAATAGACCCACAATCGCATCGCAAAGCGAGCACAGGACTCGCCCAATTCCCTAAACTGCATCTGCATCCCGGGGAAACAAAAGCTCACCACCCCGAAATCACCACACCAACCAATAGTTCCGCGCCAATCCCAACCCCAACTCGCACAACCCAACCAGATCGAAGCGAGGCGGCTCGGGGAGGGCTAGGGTTTATAGTACGTACCACCAGGAGTAGGCGGTGCGGCCGTCGACCCTAAGCGCGAGGAGGAGAGTGAAGCAGAAGAGCGCCGCGTGCGCCGCCGCCGCCTGCGCCGTCTTCCCCACCCCCGCCCACGTCTGGGCCCGCCGCCGCTGCATCTCTTCCCCTCCCTAAACTCCCCAAGAAAATTTGTCAAAAAAATCTCCTCTTTTTCTTCGCCTCCGCTTCCTTGGGCTTCTCTCTGGAGGGAGAAATGGGGGATAAAGTGAGCAACAAGGGGAAGGGTTTCTTTCTCTCTCTTTCTTTAGTCTTCGGTGACGCAGTACGATTTGATGATTCTATTCTTCTCTCTCTTCGGTGAGCTACAATGGGGGATAAACTATTTTCCGGTGCTGCTCAGGGAGGTGGAATGGGAATGCGCCTCTTGCGTCCGAGGAAACCGACGAGCTGGATATTTTTTCCGTTTCTTTTCTGCTGCCGTTTTGTTGGTTTTGCGTTTTAAAATAAATAAATAAAAATTGTTCCGCTCGTTGGTGGTTCCGCCCGCAGTCCCATCCCCGTTTTGGCGTCGCTTGCACGGCACGCCCACCCACACCGTCACACACTGCGCACACACATGACGCGGCGCGGTCGCACTCGCGCACCCGGCGTCGGCGTGGCGCATCTGGGGTGCGCGCTTGGAGCTATTTGTTTGTACCGGTCTCGCCATCTGCCCAGCTGTGGGCATGAGCGGACGAGGGCGGGTACTTGCATGTAGGGTTCATTCCGTATTTTCGGTGAATATGGTACCTATGGTAAATAAGGTATTATTAGTTTGGTAAATATGATATTTTAAAAATACGATTCAGTATCGGTAAATTTCAATTTATTTCGGTACAGTATCGGTAAATACCAGATTTACCAAATTTCACACGAATTGCGAACGATCGTAGCAGGCTAGCGCCACATTTAGACTTTACTAAATACTACACTCCACGTTCCACACTCCACGGCCCACAGACACTGCACCGCATGAGTGCACGGTGCATGCGATGCATAGAGCAATGGGCACTGGCACTCTGAATGGTGCATTGGTGCCCAAGAGTTAGCATGACCTGCTTTGCTGCCCAATGCCAATGACGACCAAATTTCAAATGACAACCTGCGGCGAACATTATCACAAAGAAGAGACCAAGAGCCAACAACGTCGCGTGTGGTGCAGTCACGAGGATGGTTGAGGCTCTTCTTGTTGACTTCGACAATTCAAGATTCTCGATTATCGGTAGGTTATTTAAAACCAAATAGCAAAAACACATTTTTACTACGTACTGAATACCGAAAACCGATCAAACCGAGTTGACCGGTCTGGTTCGGTAATATCGGTCTGGTACCATTTTCAACAGCCCTAGTTGGATGGATGGTCGATGGCTGGGTTCGGCGCATTCTGGGACGATGGATGGCTACGGTGTGGCGGATCGATTTAAAATATATATATATATTAATTCAAAAGATAATTAAAAAAAGAGTCGAAAAAATTACAAAAAATGTGTCTGTCACCATTTTAAATGCGCGATAGGTCCAAATGGCGACAGACTCCTGTTGCCATTTGAAATAGCGATATGAACCTATTTACTGCCAGTCGTCATTATAACTGCTTGTCACCATTTCAACTGGCGATTTGCATTGAAGAGTGTGCAAATCGTCAGTTGAAATAGCGACAGGAACCCATTCCTGTCGCCATTTCAACTAACGACAGGAACTGGCTATATATCCCCCTAAAATTCGGTGGAAAAGTCATTTTAATTCCGAAAAAAAGAGAAGAGGGAGAAGAGAGAGGATGAGAAGGGAGAAGAGACATAGCAAAGCCCTGCCGGTTCCTAAAGAGAGACGAAACAGCAGATCTGGTCATCCATTTTGCAGGTAAATGTTCTTGCAATTGTCGGACTCGAGAGTAACGCCCCCAAATCCTCTGTGTATTCTACACTAGTCCTTGGAATAGTAGATAGTGTACATAGTAAATAAATATGGTAACAACCACATCTCGCAGAATTTTATTAATAATTATCAGAGTTTTACAAGAACGGCTTACAAGCCAATAATAAACGAACACAGCGGAAGACGAAGAAGAAGTAGAGCTCAGCAAATCTGCTACAGGCAATCGACTGGGGTAGCGGCCTAGTTGTCGAGATTCACACCGGTAGCGAAGTCCTTCTCTTCTGAACAATATTTTATTAAGTAAGGGTGAGTACAAAAATATACTCCGCAATTTACACCCAATAACATATTATAATGCATGTAGGGATATATCAAGGAAGATGTATATGGTTATTTGTGCAAACGCAATATTTGGCATTTTAAATACATTTACTAAGTTCCAAAGCAGTTATACGATATCTAAAATTCTTTGATTTTAAACTGTCAAGTTAGTGCAAGATGCACTTCTGGTAAATGATTAACACCCCCCTACACCAAGTCTTCCTCCCCGAATTTCCCAATTGGATAAATTACCCTAAATCATTTGATAAAATATTTTAAAATAAAAAAGTCTAACTTTGAATGGTTTTGCTCCGCATGTCCATGACCGTGGACATGACTATTCGAATATTTTTACACTCTGCAGTGGTTGTATAACTTTACCCACAAGAGATAGTCGACTTATAATATTCGTTTCACACACTTCTGCAGGTGTGCGACTAAATTATTATCACAAGGCTTTTACAATGCGCCATCAAAATAGTCATGCTCGCTAAGGTTTCGCTACCGTAAGGTTTCACGCCAAACGGAAGCCCCCGCTTGCACTGTGTGGGATAATAAAAAGTAGGTCATTCTGACACCCACATATCTAGATGGTACAACCTCGATAGAACATTAGAAATTAATTAGCCAGATCTATCCTACTCCAGACTTGTGGTAGTACGGTGGGGCTTAACAAGATGCGGCTCTCGGATTGGTTCTTAGTTAACTAGGCAACTTCCAAAAAGAACCTCAAACATTAACTGAATCGAACTCGTGCATAAACCTACACCTACCAACTATCCATTTTGCCCAAGTCCAAACCAGTTTTTATTTTTATTTTCAAATCATTTGTAAATCTGTATGGCATAATAATGACACAGACTCATTTTAAATCCATAGTTGAATCTTTGGCTAAAATTCCCCAAATTGAATATTTTTTTGTAAAGCATGACTAGGCATATATTTTTGCCAAAGTGTACTAGTTCATACTATTGCATAAACTAGATTTTCATCTAAGGTGTCAAGGTATGTTTAATTCAATGTCAAAGTTGGCTATACAATGGTAATGGAATAACTATCATTTTAAAACATGAATTTAAATTAAATTGAATACAAAATAAGCATGTAATAATAATTTAAAACAGAATTTAAATAATTTGAAATACTAGGATCAAATATGATCAAAGGATATAATTTTTCTTTCTCAAATAATTGATGTTCCAAAACGACGTAGAGATCTGACTCTCTAAAGTCATCGAAATCTATACGCGAAAACAAGCCAAATTCAAACAAATTTCTAATAAAATTAAAATAAACTCCAGATTAAATAATTCTAGTATTTTTAGGTATATTAGAATTTTAGATAAATTTAGAAATTTGAATCGCTTGAATCGGAGCTCGAATGAAGGAGAACGGGCTCATGGGTGATTCAAATTCACATGAAATGACAGAAATGGATAATTATGAATTTATTGAATTATTTTTTAAAAGGAAAATCAACTCATTGCATGAAGCATGACGTCAGCGAGAATAATTGAATTTCGGTTGAATTATTTTTCTTAAGGAAAAAACAATTCCAAAGACTGGCATGTGGGCCCTCGGTCCATCAACCGGGTCCACGGGGATGCCCTGATCCACGGTGGACTGGGTGCGTGGGTGACGGGGCACATGCCACGTCAGCGTGACATGTGGGCTGCCACGCTGACACTTGCACTGAGGTGGCGCATGCGTGGCGCACACACGGCGGGCACGTGGCTCGGTCGACGGCGGCGCACTCGGGACCCGAGGGTCGCTGACATTCCACGCCGCGACGACGGGTGGTGCGGAGCGGAACAGAGAGAGGATAAGATGGAGGTTGAGATGCTCACGGTGTTGGCGTCTAGGCGCGAAGCGGTGGCCGGCGACGACAAAGGAGGTGGCGGTGCGGTCGGGTTCGTGGCGACGACGGTGCTTCGGCGAAGGCGAGGTACACACCAGGTAGAACGCAAAGAGGTGAAGCTCCTGGTGTAGACAACGTCGCCAGAGATTGTCGAACGACTGCGCAATCGGCGGCGAAGGAGCTCGGGAACTGACAAGGAAAAACTTGAAATCCGGCGAGAGGAAGAGGGGGAAGATAGGGCTTCCGGGAAGGGATGAGTGGGAAGAGGGGCTCACGGTGCTCCGTTTTATAGGGCAAGGGGAGGCTGGAGGAGGGAGATCGTGGGTGGCGGTTGGCGGCGGTGCAAGTGGGGTGTTAAGGCGGTTTAATGCGTGGGTAATGGCCAGAATGAAGGCGATGTGAGTAGGGGCTTCATTTTCCTTAACTGCGCGAGAAAAACGAAAGAAACGGACGTCTTTGATGAGCTTCGCGGGCGGCAATGGCAGTCATGGTGAGAGAAAGAAGGAGGAGAGGTGGCTGATGGGCAGAGATATGCCTCTGACAATAACCACCCTTAAACATGCGCATTGCATCAAACAAAAAGACGTTTCTTGACGTGGACAACTGTCACCCCTTTATACGCTATATAAGAAGTAAAGTCGATAGACAGAGGAAGAGAGGAGGATCGAGTGATCAAGAGATTCAAGAGCTACAACAAAAAATAGAAGTCATCAATTCTTAGTTTTAGTGACTTCCTTCTTGTTGTAAACACAATTAATACAACAACACAAGAGTATGATTATTATTCTATCAGGAGAAGGCCTGAACCTGTATAAAATGCACGTGTTCTTTTCTGTGTTATTTTGCTCTAGAAAAGCCCACAATATTCATTCATAAGATCGATGTTAGTTCATCGACAAAGCCAGTATAGCAAGTACATGTATCTTGTTAGTTAATAGTTTTGTAAGAATGGATTGAAATGTAGATATTTCATAGGAGTACATCGAAATCTAAGCACGAAATTCCGGAGATAGTGACAACGTGCCTCCATCGTAAGCTTATCTATAAAAGCTTTCGTGGGTTACGTAAGCAGCTGATACACTAATTCTTTTATTAATAACTTGAACCCATCATTAGTCCTACCCCTCCATGGTGGCGACGGCCGAAAACCACCAAAATGGAACCCCATGGGGTCGGGGAGGCCATGAGCGACGGCGGCGGTGGAGCGAGGCAGCGGTAGCGTGGCCTAGAGTAGTGGCAGCACACAGGTAGACAGTGGCGCCGACGATGGGGACGCATCCTGGGGAATTTAGGGGGAGCACGGGCAATGCCTGGTCGTGGGGATGGTGTATGAGGGGTTAGGGAGGCCGGAGGATGGCCGGAGTGGCGGCTCCACGGTGACCGGTGGCGGTAAAGGGGTGGCGACGATGACACACTCCACGATCAGAAATTGGACAAATTTAGAGGGGGAGGAGGTGGAGAATGAATGGGAACACGTTATGATGCGGTCGATTCGGTGAAATACTCACAGGAGAAGAAGATCGGTTGAAGGAGTCGATTTCGGCCTAGAGAGATTCGACAGCGAAATTCCGGCGACGTATTGCACGAAAAGTGAAATTGATTGAGGGTAAAGGCTAATGGAGCTCGGGAACACATCGTGACGCAATTGGGACAACAAAATTCTTACTGGATTAACAGAAACACAATTCGAGTGTGGCGGCCGGCACTCGGGAAAACGGGAAATACGTCAACGTTGGAGCTCTGGTGGCTATGGGGTTTAGAGGGGGTGTGAAGGGGGTAGAAGGGGTGCTGGTGCTCTAATTTATAGCCTCATATAGTGTTTGAATCGACACGGCTGCGAGCGGCATTGTCGGCGACATAACTGCTTGAAATGGAAACGAAAGAAACAGACATGCAATTGAGTGACTACGGCAACAAAGCATCGATCGTGCGTGGTGATGATGGGAATTGAATACATCGTGGCCAGCATAGGCGCACAATGAGGCGACGCATAATGCGAAGCACGATGATGTTCGCGCATAAGTGCGGCTTAAATGATAGAAGCGAAACAAATAGCAAGGAAGGAAAGGAAAAACAAAGAATAAATAGAAAAGAGGAAAAAAGAAATGGGCCAGAAATAAAAGAAATGGATTTCGGTCCAAGAAGTTTTGTGGGAAAAAATTGAAATTGTGAAATTTGGATTTTTAAAATTGACGACGAAATTTGAATTGAGACAATCGAATTGGATTTGAATTTCGGATTTGGAATTTAAATAAATGCAACAACTCCAAAAGAAATTCATCACTTTGAATTAATTACTTTAAAATATTTTTTTTGAAAAATGGCAAATTTTGAGATGTTGCAATGGCCTACTATGCTAAATGCACATAGAACATCATTTACTTATTGCTTGACAATTGGAATGTGTTGAATTGGTTCTTTTGGAAGTAGAGTATAGAATTTTGTTCTCTGTTAATTTGTGTTTGCACTGTATTGAGGAAGATGTAGCGCCCAGAGTTGCTTAGCCGTTCGAATGTTCCAAGTCCCTTACTGTCCCTGCTGGCTAATTGCATTTTTGTTTGCTCAATTAATACACAAGATATCTGAATGTATGAATATTATTATTTAATTTGTCATTGTTTTATAATTCAAAGGTAGTCATAGATGAATGGAGAGATTTAGAAGGTCTTGTTGTTATGAAGTTTTATTCTGCAACTACACAAAATTAACAGAGAACTAAAGTCTAAAATGTACTATAGAAACAATATGCTCATTTTGATGGGACAAGAAACTTTTGTCCCTACGCGGAAGAGGAACAGATCATGCTTAACTATTATCATAGAAACCTGATTGGAGGTTTTCATGATAATACAATGATTCATTTTTCAATCATCCCTATAACAGTCTTATAGTTTACTATCAGCTATTTTTCCCCATATTCTTTCGTCTTGCTTAGTCTGTCATGTAGTGTCCTCATTACTATTTGCTACCTACCTGTGAATGGACTTTTTGTCTATAGTTATATTTGTCCGCTGGTTGGTCTTACTATTGTTTTGCCATTGATATAATTGTACAATCAGGCTTTAGGAAGATGAGGACCACCCTTAAGAAGAAACAAGAACATGTGTCAATTAACTAAAAGAATTTTATCTTTAGTTAATATGAATTCCCCCATTCTTTTGGGCATGCTCTGATATGTAGTCGAATATTTGCAGCATATGCCTTTGTTCTATCCTTTCCAATGATTTGCAAGATGAGCTTATGTTATTTTATTCTCTACATTTGATAAATGTTCTGTTAAAACAAAGGAAATAGTAGTCCATAGATTTATCCAGTTTCTACTAGAGTCTGTTGTGATGCTTAGCTAATTTTCTTTTCCTGAACCTCAACACACTTTGACCTCATGTTATTTTTTTTATTACTTAAATTTTATATTTTAGTTGATGTTTGGTGCAAGTGAGTGTCTATCCTTCAGGTTGTAGATCTTATATAAAATATTCAATTTATCTTCCAAGGAAACAAATTTATTATCATTTTACTCGGTCATTCTAGAAATACCAAACTATTGAAATGAATGGAACTAATGCTTTTTTATCTAGAAATTCTTTGACTTTTTTTGAGGCATAACTTTTTTTTTGCCTTTGTTTTTTTTTTTCATAAATGGTTATATGCTACATAGATAGGAACTACGAGAACTATGATTTTATCATGCTCCCTCATCTGCCAGTATTGTTATGAGAGTTCAGTATTTTTTATTGGACTTCTCATTAATGATATTATGTGAATTTGATATACATGGAATTGCATTTTTTTTGTTGGTTTTGCATGTTTTACCTGTTGCCTGTTTTGTGGGGGTTAAAGAGAACCAGTTGGTAAACATTGCCTCAGGGTAGTAAGTTCACTAGGGAAAACATCCACAAATTTTTTTTTTTTGGAAATGATAGAAAACATATTTTTACCTCATCTTAGGTTTCTTTCTAGGTCTTGATTTAACAGTGAGCTTTTTTTTTTTGGAAAAACGGTTAAAAGTATTCAGATACTTTGGAAGTGAGCATTTTTTTTTTGGGAAAAATCATTAAATGTATTCAACTAAAACAGTTAAAAATGATAGAAGGCACATTTTTTTTGGAATTTAGATTAACACCCATAGGACATAATGTTGTATAAGAAGTGCATCGTCCATATAACATTCTATTTTCTGCAGTACTATATGATATCTCCCATAATAACCAGTAGGATAGCTTATGTGTTATGCTACTAATGTTTGAATTACGTCTAGGAAATGCTACTAATGTTTGAATTACGTCTAGGAACTCTTGCATTAGATATCTAGGATAGCCCTTTTTGGTTGTGTTTACTAGCAAATGAGAAATTACTTTTTTGGGCACCATTCATATAAAAATCACTGTTAACTGTCTGGTATTCCTTTTGTGGTTGTATCTCTTTTATGTGCAGGTTCATCATGGTGTTTTGGAGGGTAACAGTACCTATAGTATGTTTGTTGACTATTGGCATGCCTGCACTGCTTGTGGTGTTCATTCATTCAGCAGTGAGTGATTTTTCATATTGTACCTCGTAGTAGTATACTGATTAAATGTGAAGCTTAATTGGTCACAATCTAGACCAGAAGTACGTTTGTTCAAACATGCTTTTGTATATTCTGTATAAAATCATTGTTTGTATAACACAAGCTTATGTACTGGTGCCTAATTAGCGCCTTACAGTAATCTTTTTAATGGATGCTTTGCATATCTGTAATGTGTGGGAAGGTTAACATGATATGACTTACCTAGAGTGGTGAGACTTGAGAGCAAATATGGACTGCTTCTCCTAGCTAGTTTTTTTTTGGCCGCAAAACAAGCCTTTTAGATTTTTCCAGTTTTTGCTTTATGTTGCTTATTTATCTCATATGAACTTTTTCACCATATGCTGAGCTCTTCACTTTGGTTTGGCAACATATTTGATTCACCAGGGAGTACTTTATTGTAAAACATTCACTTGAATTTGCTATACATCAAGCCTACAATTTTCTTCTTTATTGCTAATGAAAATTTTTATCCCTTACGTTAGCCATATAAAGGCCTGTAAGGTAAAATTAAAGTGAACTAATTAGATTGACTGCTAAAAGGTGGATTATTTAGCGTTCAGTCATCCATCATTTTTTTTGTAGTTGTGACTTTTTGAATCATACATTATACTGCAGATTCACCTGCTCTTACCCCTAGGAGCAAGTGTTGTCTATTCATTTCCTTTGATTAAACTCTTTTTTGATGATGTTTCTCTGCTTAAACTTTTAACAGTAATTGAAATTTATTTGGTTATAACTTTCTCATCTAAATGATTATTCAGTAGACGTATCATTCATGTGCGCCAGGGCACGCACCCGGCTCTAGTCTAGTATTATGTGGAGACAACCAACCATGCATTGGTCCCATGAGAGAGCACGTAAGAAGGGAGGCACTAAGTATCAAATGAAGCCCCGCTCCACGCTGGTAGGCAGGCACGTATCGTATCTGTGCATGATCCGTCACCATAATTGAGGCTGCATATCTAGTGCACAAGCACCATTTGGTGCACATATGCAAAAACTTTTAGTTTAGGTATCAAATTAGCATAAAAAAATTCTAGATGTGCTTCTGAAACTACTATACTTATATACGAAATTCCAAGTTCAAACTCATTCCACTTTGAGAGTTACAAAAATGAGAAATTCTGACATATGATAAATCAAAAGCAAAGTGAAAAAAGAAAAAGGCAAATGTTACTATTTACAGTAAACTTATCTTTTTTGTTTCTTCTAACATACTTTGAGTTTGAACTTCAAATTTTAAAAGGTGGAACAAAACACCATATATTACATTTAGAATTTTTTTCAGAATTTTTTATGCAAATTTGATATCCAAACTAAATTTTTTTATATATGTACACTAAATGGTGCTTGTGCACTAGATATGCAGCCCATAATTGAAGCCTTGCATCGTTTGCTTTGCTGGAATATCTACCAGGCAACGAGAAAAAATTTACAACCTTGAATGTACCTTGTGCTGATTAGTCGCATCACTAGTCACTAGTCTGCGCCAACACTGAGTTCTACAACCTTGAATGTACTATGGAGTATAGTAATGTAGGAGTAGTATATTATGGGAAACCAGTGTTTCGATTTGTGGCTCGTGCATCACAAACTCCCAAGTCACATCCAACAATTCCCTGCGACAGTGCAGAAACTAAGAGGGTTACTGTCTTACTGATAACAAGCTAGCTCCCACATCCCGTTGCAATAAAAAAAGGAAGGACTGAGCATCAACAAGCCGGCCGGCGGGGCTTCGAAACGTGTGGTGTGGTGCGGTTGGAGGCGGTCAACTTGCCCGAGCCTCGCTTCATTTGATGGCTACACCCTTAATTTGTTTAACCGGATAATAAACAAATCTCCCCCTCGCTTTGTTTAATCGGAGCAAGTTCACATCTCACATTGGCATCAATCATTAAACGTTTTGTTTCAAAAACTACGCCTCATTTGCAACATCGCCGCTCCGGCTCCTCGGCTCTTCTCATGCATACCGTTGAAAAACTATGGGTTTAACCCAAAAACCGACTTATATATGGACTTCTTATCTTAAACCATAGCATGATCTCTAGCCTATAAATAGGGGATACTAGTTATTATAAAAGGTTGATCGATTGATGAAAAAATAAAGAAAGGGAGAAGCCTCCTATATCTCTGTGTTTAATCTACTATACTATATTTGTGTTTTTGCATCATTCTAAGCGATTCTACGCTTGTCTACAAGGTAATCGCTCAGACTAGACTCGCCAGCGATGGTTCCTCGACAAGTTATCAGCACGATTGACTCTCCTCGGATCGAAAGATAACCGTCGTAGCACGACACTAGTAGATCGAATCGTTTTTTCTAGATTGCTTTCAATTCTGCAAATTTGGCTTTTCTAGATTGTAACTATGGAGCAAATCTGCTCTAATCTACCGCGAGCTGACTTTAAGTCATCGACATAATGTCGATCGGTAGATTGCATGGAAAAGTGGATGTCGATTATACCGTAGATAGGAAATTGCAAATACATTCTAATTTACCGTGAGCTGATTTGATGTCGTCGGTCAAACCGATCGGTAATTGCATGAACGATAATTGCATGAACAGTACATTGAATCGTATGAACAGTAACAAAAAGAAAAGAAAAAACATAACATGTCGCCAGATGCATGCCGGCGACGCCGCCGAGCCGTCGCGGGTCGACACCGCCTCAAGACGGTTCCCTCTAATGCCATGCTGGTGATGTCGCTGCGCGTCTAAAGGCCCCACCGCCTGCCCGCGCATAGGCGCACCAAAGACCACCTAAAGAAGAAGAGGAAAAAAAAGGAGGGTGTAGCGCCATCGATCGAGCGATCGCCGGCGGCCTTCCACACAACAGCCCGGCCACGCCAAGATGTACCACATACATAGCGTTACTCACAGGCCGCCCCACAGCGCCTCTAGCCAGCCTTGCTACGCGCCCCACACAGCGCTTATCGCCATGGCAAGACGCCACACGACGCCACTCACCACGCCGCCCTAGTCGCCTCACACATGCCACCACCTGAACAGTCTTTGTCGCCATTACAATGAAAAGGGATAGAGAAACCCTACCCCCGTCGGCTCTTTTGAGCCAGCCGAATTGGGCCAAGAAGGCCGGCCCAAAGGTTTTCCGGCCGAAGAGAAAAAAACTGAAATTTGCAAAAGGGCCCTCAACATTTCAAAAATTACGAGAAGTTTTTTGAGGACAAGGAAATTTTGCGGAAAACCCCTCGAAATCTCTGAAAATTAAGCGAAATTTCTTCCCGTAATCGAAATTCGCGATTTAACCTCGAAATTGCGAATTCATTAAAATTCATTTTCCAATGAGAAAGTGGCCTTAGGAATTCAAATTTTGAATCATTTTGAACCTTTGAAGCATGTTTAACTTTGAATCATTTTGAACCTTTGAAGCATGTTTAACTTTGTTATTATTATTTCTATGCAATTTATGTATTGCATTTACTGTTTTGATTATGTGTAATTGTTTATATTGCTTTTAATCACTGAAAATAAAAGTAAATCATGAAAAATGCATAGAAAAGTATGGGAACACGAACCGGGAGTTCGAAGAGTATTAATCTTATGAACTCTTTGCATGAATATGAAAATGACTGGCATCACAAACCAGGAATTCGAATAACTGACCCAGCATGGCCAGAATTTATACAGAATTTGTACAAGTCTTCAACTTTGTGATATTGTAATCACGAATGAGCAAAAGATTGAGAAGACTTTCTCTACCTTTCACCCAAATACGGTGCAATCCACACGCAACTATCGTCAAGGCGGCTACAAGGAGTATCCCGTATTAATTGACCCCATGCAAGTTACGGAAGCTCAAGATGATATTCCCAGGAAAAACTACATCTCACAGCCAGCTAGTAGGAATGTTAACCATGAAGCCAATGCTAGCAGCTACAAGGTGATGAAGCCTCTCACGAAGAAGATGGGCAAGAAGGATAAGGTCGTGGGTCGCACGTTATTGATGCTTTCTAGTATAAGAAAAAGGGCATAAGACAGCATGAAGCACACCTCGCCATTGCAGGCACAGAGGATCCACATCCATTAGTTGCACTCATAGATGTGGACAGCTTAGTAGCAACCCCATCATCCCTCCTTTGGACATCGTAGCGGCCACAGCCGTAGTTGCCAAAGAGAAGAAGATCGCCATGAAGCAGAGTGAGGCAGAAGTTTCTGAATACTTTGCTGATTCGATCTAGTGCACGCATTGTACTAGGATCTTTTATAGTAACTTGCAGTTTGTAATTGAAATAGAACATTGAACTATTTTATTCTTTGAATAATGGTTGTAAGCTCTAGGAGAGCAAAGCATTAAATTCTTATTATGAGTCCAGAGAGACTTATTTTCCCGTATTTATAATAGCAAGTTATGTTCTGATATCTGAAGTATTTTATTTATGTGTTACTTGCTTTCTGCTGCATATTTATAAAGTACATTATATTAGAACGCGTGTGACACCCTATGGAGGAAGTGTGCTTAGTAGGATAGCAGCACAACGAATACCATCTTGAGAGAGACGAAAATCTTTCAGTGAATCATCAAGAATGCTGGTAGTCTTACAACAATCGCATACAGCGATACTTATATAATAGGCTCAGGAAGGGCCACAATTATACTCCTGATGGGTACAACTTTGATCATTAAAGAAGCCTTGTTGTACCCAGAATCGACTAGAACTCTCAAGAATATTCGTGCTAACGGAATAAGAGTATGGTAAGGAATACCTTCTCATTACAAAGCGTGACGAAAGTGGGAAAAGGAATTAGAATTACTTCCTTCATATGAAACTGGGCTATACTACATTAATATTAGGGCATTTGCAGCCTATACTGCCCTGAAAACCGTACTTAGAAGCTCTGAACTTTTTTATCTCCGGCATGATAGATTATGTCGCCTAGGTCTTAGGATGATGAGAAATATAATTAACAATTCACAGAGACAAAATACAAATGTAAAGAATTTTCCGAATCAGAAAGATTTTGTGTGCCCCGCATGTGCCACCGGGAAATCAATTACTAGACTTTCTGCTTTGGAAGTGAAGGATGCAGTCCCTGCATTCTTAGACCGTATCTAGGGTACTTTATGGTGCTCATCGATGCTTCTTTGGAATGGTCGCACATATGTTTATTGTCTACGAGAAACCACACTTTTTGCAAAAGCTAATCTTGCAGATAATTAAAATTAAGAATAATTTCCTTGAACATCATGTAAAGTCCACCAGAATGGACAACGCCGGAGAATTTATTTCGAAGGCATTTGATGCTTATTGCATGGAAATGGGATTTAAAGTTGAGCATTTTGTACTGCATGTCCACACCCAGAATGGACTAGCAGAGGCATTAATTAAAAAAATTAAATTTTTGCCTTACCACTTTGAAGAATTGTAATTTACCAATTGCATGTTGGGGGCACACAGTCCTGCTCGCAGCAACTCTCATCAATTTTAGACCGTCGGCATATAACATCCATTCACCTATACAACTAGTGCAAGGGTCAGCACTGAAAATTTCTCATCTTTGGTTGCAAGGTTTATGTATATATACCACCACCACAGTGAACTGTATGGGCCTTCTCCGAAAGTCTGGGATATACGTTGGTTATAAGACAACATCCATAATCAGGTATTTGGACCTTATGACGAGAGATTTGAATACTGCCCGATTAGCTGATAGTATATTAAATGATGATAGTTTCCCGTCATTAGGGGGAGGGAATCAACCTGACGAGGATATAATAATCCTCATTTTACCTTTTATCTATAATTTTTATTATAGGTAAATATGGCGTCATGTGAACCCCGAGTGTACCCTTAATGTTATGAAGGAAGAACCAAATGGATGGTCGTAAGTTCTTCTCGACCACCCCCATAGTCGTAAGTTATGCTACGACTATCCCATAGTCGTAAGTCTTGCTCGACTACCTCATAATCGTAGATTCCTCTCGACTAGGTCACCACCACCACCTTATAATCAAATGAACACTGCGAGACAAGTGGGTCTTATTGATTAAAGGATTCAAACGATCATCATCTGTTGTTATTCTACGAGAATAATGGCACGTAATACCCCATTATCTACGGTATATAGTCATGTTGAGCGACGTGGAGGAATTAATATACCGTAATTACTACCAACATGCGCTCTGAATTCTGAGGTGATGAGGCGCCGCTTTACGAGTAATCGCCTCCTTCACGTACTATAAAAGGCGGCAACTAGAGAAAGGGAGGAGGATCAAGGATCGAGCCATCAGAATACAAGCACTATCTGTAATAGTCTTAGTTTTTCCCCGATTGTTCAATATACACTCAATACCATACACACACAGAGTAGGGTTGTTATTCTCTCCTGAGAAGGCCCGAACACATATAAAAATTCCGTGTCAATCTCTCTCGCATGATTCTATTCTAGGAGACCCTCGAATCAAACAATCTTTACGTAAGTTCGGTTCTAAAACACCGGCGGTTGGCGCCGACCGTGGGGATCTTCCTAATTTCTTGTCAAACATTTTCTCTGTTTTCCAAATCTCATGCACTCATGGCGGAGAATGGAATGAGGAGAACTGGTTCGACTTGGCGGTCTGCAGACGTCGACATGGATGCTGGGATTGATTCTGAACCGAGTGATGACTCATCCTATGGCATTGCCGCCTCAGGGATCTTCCCACGATCCGAGAGACAATGTCGCCGGTGGAGTTGAGGAGGATCCTTATCCCCACAACAAGACGTCCAAGAGAGGAATCTACCCTCTCAAGGGCAAGGGTCAATCGACCAGACCACACCTAGGTGGACTCACGACACGACGAGAGTTTTTCCTCGAAGTGTCCAAGTTCCCTAAGGCGGTCCGACTTGGTGAGGCAAGCTCTAGAAGCCACATGCAGGACTTCACCCAAGCATCTGGTGATTCTCTCTCTCTGATAACGCCCGAGAGAGCGGGATCAAGCATGCTTTTCTGCAAATTCGACCATCTCTCCATGAGTCACACCGCCGACGGAGACAGTTATAACCTGACTTCCCTACTTGGAGGATTACTCCAAGTCGCCAGATGGTGTCTCTCGGCGACTCCTCAAGCGAGAGGCCTCGAGCGCAAGTGAGAATCATCAGCGGAGGTCTTCATCCTTCCTCGATCAAGATCACTCTTCTAGAGACCGAGATGGAGACCCTTCCGAAGGTCACACATCGCCCCTCGTGGCAATGGCGAGACACCACCATCGGCGGACACGACTAACGCCTTCATGAGCGCTAGGAAATCCTCGACATTCTCGCTTCATTGAGGCAATCTCAAGAGTCTAACATGGAAAATCTTGAGGCAATTGAAGGAAGAAGATTGAAGCTCGAAAGAATTTGCTCGGGCGTATTCAATATCAATCGAGGAAGCTCGAGAGCTCCGGCACATCAATGATTTGCTCGAGAATTCAACTCAAGAGCTAGCCCGCACGCCAAAGTTCGACCTCTTATTTGAAGAGATCGCACAAAGGCTTCGGAGTACAATGAAAAAGCTGGAAGCTCCTCGTCGACATCATTCAAGTAGTCGTACCCATACGACTTCTTCGGCTACCAGTCAATCCAACATATCACCGCGTAGAAATCGGCACAGCAACAAGTCGTGTCGATCTCCTACTCGAAGAAATGTCTTCCAAATGACTGATGATCAAAAAGCTCCTCGGAAAGGTGATCGTTCACCACTCCGACATGGAAATCTGCAACAACAGATAAACTACGAGGAGTATTCCCCTCGTAGGACCGAGACCTATTACAGGTCGGGTCAACCTGTTACTGGGTATCGTCGAGTACGACCACCTGATGATATCAACCCTTCTTTCTTGCAAAGGAGGCGTCAAGAAGTCATTACTGGATGTCGGGCATTCTCGCCTGATCTCCGAGCTGTTCGCTGGCCACCTCGTTTTCGACCAGTGAACATGGAGAAGTTTGATGGTTCCCAAAATCCCATCGAATTCCTTCAAATTTACACAATAGCTGTTCGAGCAGCGGGAGGAGGAGAGCATGTGATGGCAAATTACCTTCCAACCGTGCTCGAAGGATCCGCTCGATCGTGGTTACTAAACCAACCACTCGAGTCGATCTATTCTTGGCAACATCTCTGCGATCTTCTACTGGCAAATTTCCAAGGCACATACAATGCGCCAGAAAGGAGGGCGACTTGCATCGGATGAGGCGAGCGACAACGAGACATTGCGCCAGTTCATCAAAGCGCTTGATCGGTTAAGTAACTCAATTAGGAAGTTTCGATTCATCATCATCGGGGCTTTCAAGCGAAGTCCGTAGTAGAAGGATAACGAGAGGATATTGCTTTAAATCCTCCTATACATCGCCGAACTCTTGAAATGGCGTCGATATGCTCTCGCCTCTGAGGCGGTCGAGTGGAACATCACAATCGATCGTGAAGACAATCCATCTCGAGAGCCGTGAAGTTGGTAAGAAGAAGGATAAGAAAGCAAAAAGTCCAAGAATAAGATGAAGGGTCAAAAACCCGGCGGTTCCAAGGAGGTATTGGTCAGTGAATGATAAAGAGCCACGCACATCAAGCCACACTCCGGCGAGAGGCAAAGGTAAGCACCACGATCGGAAAAATGATAAGCCTAGGTGGTGTCCTTTCCATAAAAGGAAGGGCATGACCTTCATAATCGCCGGGTCTTCCAACGAAAGCTTGAAGACTACTACAGCGAAAGGACCACTTCCCACCCTCGAGCAAGTAGGTCAAACAAGTGGTCATAAATCTTGAGATGACGAAGAGGAGATCTTGCTTCGGGATCCGCAACACACCATTGAACACATCTACGGGGATCATCGGCATATGAATCAAAGCGGCGACTCAAAGTCAGCTGAACGCGAGGTAAACTCCATAGATCCTCCTCTCGTCAATAAATTACGAAGTGGTGGAAGTCACCATTTCTTTCGAGAAGAGTATTTGCCGATCCTTCGACTCGACAGTCGATACCCAATCGTGGTCGAACCCACCATCAACAATTGTCGGGTCAATCGAGTTTTGGTTGATGGTGGAAGCTCGTTAAATATTTTATTTACGAGTGCCCCGATGACATGCAAGTACCGGGACCAAAGTGAGACCGATGCGATACTCTTTCCATGGGATTGTCTGGGATCTTGACCAAACCAATTGGTCAAGTTTCTCTTCCTTTAACATTTGGTTCACCAAGTAATTTCAGACGGAGAAAATCTCCTTTGATGTGGTCGATTTCGATCTGACATATAACGCCATACTCGGACGACCAACTTTGGCAAAATTCTAATGGCTACTCATTATGGATATCAATGTATTAAGATGCGAGTCCCAAAGGAGTAATTACAATCCATTGTGATAAGAAGATGGCGCATACTGCGGCGATCGATCCCTTGAGATGGTAGGACAAATACCAACTCGAGAAGAAAGTCGACCTTCGACTAGCAAGTCGAAGCCTAAAAAACTACACCAAAGCCGAACGACAAAGTCAAAGAGGTTCCTCACGGGCGCAGGGAGCCCTCGAAGATCGCTTACAGACGAGGATACTTCCGACCCCA
Source organism: Phyllostachys edulis (assembly GCA_036346405.1). Taxonomy (NCBI): domain Eukaryota; kingdom Viridiplantae; phylum Streptophyta; class Magnoliopsida; order Poales; family Poaceae; genus Phyllostachys; species Phyllostachys edulis. The sequence goes on along the minus strand of CM070549.1, from coordinate 20,184,138 downwards.
AATAGGAAGACGCCCTCATCACCTTCCTCCGAGCTAACGCAGATGTATTAGCGTGGCAAGCATCCGACATGCGGAGTCCCGGTGAGGTGATCGAGCCACGAGCTAGCCTTACGGCCGACAAAGTACCAGTAAAACAAAAATTACGGAGATTTGCCCCGATCGGCGAGATGCTATTAAATCGAGTTGGATAAGCTACTTAAGCGGGCTTTATAAGAGGTCAACCATCGAAATGGTTGGCTAACCTGTAATGGTTAGAAAGTCAAGCGGCAAATGGCGTATGTCGTGACTTTCTTGATCTTAATAAAGCTTGTCCAAAAGCGATTTTCCTTTACCTCGTGTCGATCGGTTGGTTGACTCTCTGCGCAAGTTGTGAAATGTTAAGGTTTTTAGATGCATATTCGGATATCACCAGTTAATATGTGTCTAGACGATGAAGAAAAGACCACATTTATTACACCATTTGGTATATTTTGCTATGTCAAAATGCCATTTGGTCTAAAAATGCGGCGCTTCTTTTCAGCGCTTGATGCAGCAACTTTTTCATCTCAATTAGGCGAAATCTAGAAGCCTATGTTGATGACTTAGTTGTCAAAAGCATCAAGAAACTTAATCATATTACCGACCTACAAGAAACATTCGACAATCTCGAAAACATCGCTTAAAACTTAATCACGAGAAGTGTGTGTTTGGAATCTCTTGAAATTGCTTGGATTCCTAGTATCTATACGAGGAATTGAAGCGAATCCCTAAAAGATAAAAGCCATTTTACAAATCGCCCTCAACTACGGAAAGAAGTCCGAAACTCACTTTGGGTGCATGGCGGCTCTAAGTCGTTTCATCGCACGATCGGGAGAAAAGGACTACCTTTCTTTAAACTTCTAAGGAGACACGAAAGTTTTGAGTGGTCGAAAGAGGCAAACGCCGCCTTTGAGGATGTCAAGAGGTACCTTCTGAGTGCTCCTATTCGGTCTCTCAGAGGCGGAAAAAACGCTCTTGGTTTACCTAGCCGCCACGCCAGCGGTCGGTAAGATCTTGGTTGTAGAACGTGAAAATGTACAACGACCGGTTTACTACGTAAGTGAAGTTTTACGGACCTAAGGGCGTTACCCTCGGTCCAAAAGCTTCAGATGCCCTCCTCATGTCTTGAGAAGCTGCGGCATTATTTTCAGCGCACAAACTAGTTTGTGTCGTCCGAGTTTCCCTTGGGAGCGATCCTCGAGAATAGGGAAGCAATGGGGCGCATGGCAAAATGGTCGGTCGAACTTGGGGAGTTCGACATCCATTCGTGTCGAACGGCCGTTAAATCGGATCTTGGCGGACTTTGTCGCCGAATGGACAAATCTGAACTGCTCGGATCCCCATCTGATTCCCACGACCGATGGATCGATGTACTTTGACGGTCGCTTACTTTAAGTGGCTCGAAATTTGAGGTGGTCTGGTATCTCCTCGGAGAGACCTTAAAGTATGCCATACAATTAAACTTTCGGGCCACTAATAATGTGGCGAAATCTGAAGGTTTGCTAGGTGGTATCTGACGCAATGGCGCTCTCGATTCGCCGACTACTCGTGAGAGGAGACTCTCAACTAGTCGTGAATCAAGTCGGTAAAAATACCGGTGCTCTAACCCGACAATGTCTCGGTACTTATCGAATCGTAAGCTAGAAAAGCATTTTTAGGTTTGAGGCACAATTCATCCCTCGAAAGGATAATTTCCTCATGAGACCGGCTTGCTCGAATAGCTTCTTCGGATCTGAAGTACCAAAAGGAGTCTTCTTGGAACAACTCCGAAGCCTTCTCAGGTCGAAGAGCCGAGACACCTCCTATTGAGGCGACCTCTCTAGAATACGAGGATACATGGATGGCGCCCATCTATGATTATCTTCAGAAGGGTTCTGTACCCGAAGACGATCTCGAGGCAGATCGCTTATCCCGAAAAGCCAAAATGTATACTTTGGTCGAAGGAGTTCTCTATAAACAAGGTACTCAAGGGGTGCTCATGCGATGCATTCCGCAGAGCGAAGGATTAACACTCCTTCACGACATACATGGTGGCATTTGTGGAAATCATGCTTCCTACAGAACGTTGGTCGGCAAGGCTTTTCGACAAGGTTTTTATTGCCAATGACCCTATATGATGCTAAAGAGTTGGTTAAAAGTGTGTCGATGCGGTTTCATAGCGAGCAAATACACCAACCACCAGCTCGGGCATTACAAACAATACCTCTATCTTGGCCTTTTGCAACACAGGGTCTTGATATCTCGGGACCGTTTCCTAAAGCTCCGGGAGGTTTGAGTTCCTTTTGTGGCTATTGATCGTTCACAAAATGGATTGAAGCCGAACTTTGTGGATCGGATAACAGCGAAGCGACAAAGCGGTTTATGATGAGATGCGTAATTACTCGATTTGGAGTACCAAGTCGAATAATTACGAGATAATAGTAAGCAATTTTCGGCGCAAAATTTGAGAATTTTGCGACGAGTTGGGTACCAAGTTATGTTATGTACATGGCCCATCCCGAGTAATGGGGCGGTCGAGCGTGCAAGCGGCCAAATAATGAGAGGAATTAAAACTTCGAGTCTTGACCGGCTCATCAAGCGCTCGGGGCTTGGGTACAAGAATTACCCTCAGTATTATGGGCGATTCGTACAACTACCGATCAGACTCTGAGAGAAACACCTTTCTTTTTAGTCTTGATCTTTGAAGATACGGTCAACACGAGTCAAACATTCACGGACTCCAACCAGGAACAAATTGAGCAGATGATATTAATCTACTTGAAGAAAGGAGAAACCAGGCCCTAATTGTTCGGCAATCTACCAACAAGCCTGCGAAGATACTACGATCGTAAGGTTCAACCTCGCACCTTCTTTGTAGGTGACTTAGTATTGAGGCTTTGCCAATCCAAGTCTAATCGGAACAAACTTTCTCCCAAGTGGGAAGGTCCTTACACGTGGTGAAGTTACTCATCCGAGAATTCGATACGATTGGCAATGGAAGACGGCGAGTTCTCTCGAATTCTTGGAACATTGACCGATTCACGCAAGTTCTATGTGTAACCGACCATTAGGACAATAAAGAATCGGGTTTTTCTATCTCTATTGTCTTACTTTTGAGTAGTGCTTTCATTATTTTTCGACTATGTTTTAAACACCCGCTTTCTTTACCTTGGGTCGAAGGCGATAACATCACCTAGTCGAAGCCTCTCCTCTCTGCATGTGGTCACGCCCACTAGAAGGAGTTTCCTAGTGTCGACTCGTTACTCGCTTTTATGGCCAACACAAAGAACTCGGGTTTTATTTAGTCGAAATATTTTTGAAGGCCAACTTTTTTCACCTTAGTTTATTTCTTGATTAATTTGAAAAATACTCTAAGAAGAGCGCACTTTCTCGATTTGCTTAACCGTCTTGGGTGTACTCGTTTCATCTCAAGCTGTGGGAGGAAGAGACACATCTAGTCGAAGCCTCTCCTCTCTCGCGTGGTCACCTTGCTGGAAGGAGCTTCTAGCTTTGTTCGGTTTCCTACTCTTGCTACGGGGCAGACTTATCGAGTCCAGGGAGAAGGGCGAGTAAATATTTTAAAGTCCTCTAGGCGTTTGCTTAACTCAAGTTGCCGTTCTCGATTTGATTAAACTAGTCGGAGATGTTAACATTACCTAGTCGGCCTCTCCTCTCTGCGTGGTCACCCCACTAGAAGGAACTTCCTAGTGTCAACTCGTTACCACCCTTTAGACCGATGCATGACAATTGAGACCCAAAACTACAAGTTAAACAAACCTCTCTGTTTTGAAACCCTTTCTCTGAGACTATTTACTTAGTTTGTCTAAACAAACTCAAAGCAAATAGTCGGGGGCTAGGATAATTTGATTTCAATTCTTAGTCTTTATTTAGTTAATTATCTTTTGAGTTACTAACTACTCGACAAGATGATTTGCGAGAACAAAACTATTTACTTAGTTTTCATAAACTAAGCAAATAGTCGGGGCTAGGATAAAGTCATTACATTTGACTTCATTTCTTAGTCTTTAAATTAGTTAATTATCTTTTGAGTTACTAACTACTCGACAAGATGATTTGCGAGGAACAAGATGGATTACATCAACAAAAGACTGTTTTTCACAAGTTCATTCTGAGACTACTCAAGAAGAGGAGAGCCCAATTGCATCTCCTCTAAAACTTTCCTACCAGCCGATTGCATCTCCTCCATCGACGTCTTCCTTACCTTGAGAGCGGTTGAAGTCGGCCGAGTGGTTGCACATTAAGGTTGGGGTCATGAGCTTTAAGTTTTGCTAATGCATAACTTCTGCGAGCTTCGACCGCCTCCTTTATCGATTGACTTGGTTGGCCTTGAGTGGTCACGGATCTTGCAAAATCGACTTGATCCCCAATGGTACTTGTGTGAGCAGACTATTGTATCATCTTGAGAGTCTTTCCCTCACTATGTAGCTCACCAAGCACATTGTTCAGAGGCGTGATGTTTCCTTGAAGTTTAATCTTCATTGCTTCCATCTCTGTTGGGTACAAGTCGAAGCCTCATGAGCTTTTTGTTTTCGACCACTTGCTCTGAAGAAATAAGATTGGTCAAACAAAAATAAACTCCTAGAGGAAAAAAAAACAAAAATAATCACGGGTAAAAGAATTTCTTACCCACTAGTTGAGAATCAACTTCTTGACCTCTTCATTATGGGAAGCAACGGTCTCGGCATACTTTTTCTCCCATGATACAATATCCTCTACATTCTTCTTTGCAATAAGGGCGGTGCAGTTATAAATCACGGCTTTATCGCGATTTAGGTCTCAAGTTCTCTCAATTTAACGTCCATTGCTAGAAAGGAAGTGGAAGTGAGAAAAGGAAATAACTTCGTAAAGAATTGCAGGTAAAGAATTACTTACTTGATATTGAGTTCTCAACGTCTCAAGGTTTTGATCTTTATTTTTGGACATACGAGTAAGCTCGTGAATAATCAAGTTTTCTCTCTAACTTCGTTACGGAGCTTTTTCGTCTCGTCTTCTTTTTACGAAAAGAAGCAAGAGTTAGGTAAAGATCAAAGATATAAGCGATCTTAAGTTCAAGCACTTCTTCGTTTAATTTTTCCTGCGACTTCATGGTTGCAGAGTTAGCTTCTTTAAGCTTTTTCCCGAGGTCTAATACCTCTTCCTAAACTTTTTCGACTCCTCTTTTTCATAATCGGCGAGTCGGCTAAGGTCTTAGCGTCCTTTGTTTAACACGCAAGGATAACGGTGGACATGAGCATGGGTCAATCGATTGTAAGTTCTTCTACAACCATTGACCTAGTCGTAAGTTCTTCTCGACAAAGCCCTTTGGTCATAAGTCTTTTACGACCATTACCTAGTCGTGAGTTTTTCCATGACAAATCTCGTAAGCACTATATAAGTAGTCAAATCCAAGGTGACTATGAATAGCGATGACTTACCACCTCTCTACTGTTTGCGAGTTCCTCTTTCTGTCATAGACTCTAGAAGTTGTCGATGATATTCACCGAAACAACAACGATTTGCTCTATGGCTTTACGCAAGATGAAAAGACGGTGAGAAACAAGAAAGATTATACTGTATATATAAGTGCGATTAAGTACTTACATTCATAGTTGATCGAGCAAACATCGAGTAAACCGACTCCGGATCTTGACTTGTCTACCCTCGTGACTTGGTCCCACCAAACCTTCTCAAGGCGTTCATTATCAAAGGTATCCCTCTATTGGGAATATCGTTGGGATGGGGACTCGATCGCGAGATCTGAAAGCGAAGACCCTCGATGGAAGCGAGGCCCAAAGAAGTCAGCGAAGTTGAAATACTCTTCTTCTTGATTACGTAACCGAATTCTCTTTGGGTGCTGGGAGGAACGTCGCAACGATCTCCTTTACGCACGGTGGGCCAGAATCGCCACCATCTTGACCAGAGGCTGCGCAATTACCTCTGTTCTATCCACGACCATCTCGGTGGTCGTGGCGACCGCCTCGATGAGTTGCATTTGTTCTTTGGAGCTTTCACGACCATCTCGGTGGTCGCACTCTTCTTGGAGTCTCCACGACCATCTCGTGGTCACCGCTACTTTTCAGAGGTTGTAGCCGCTACCTTCTTGGGTACAACAGTACCTCATTGGTTGTCGTAACCACTTGGCGCCACGACTTCCTCTACCACTGGCCGAGGATGATCCTCGACCACTTCCTTGTTGTCTCTCCAAAGTGGAGAGGTAGCAATAGGCTTCTCAGCGGAAGCATTCTCGAAATTTGAAGGAGTCGGGCTAAAAACAAAGACAAAGGAAAGCAATTCAGGTTGTGAAAAGGAAAAAGGTAAATTCTGTTCTTACACTTTAGTATATTTCACATACCTCTGCACCTTGGACCTAAGCAGAATTTGGGAGTCACTTTCCCAGCGGAAGATTTCTTCTTCTCTCGACCACTTCGGTGAAGTTCGAGTTGAAGAATGGGCTTAGCCACGACCACGTCCAGTGCGTGGATTTTGAACGAGGACCATCTCTCGGTCTCGACTTCTGGATGGCGAGATCGGTCTCGACCACTCCAAGAGCGACATTGTCATCGACCATAGGCTCTCTTGGGCGGTATTATCCTTCACAAAGACATAAAATCCTTCGGTTCTCCTTTTCCAAGTGCTTAACAAAACCGGAGTGGCGAAAATCGCGAAAGATTTTTGTCATAATAGAAGGGTACCTTGGCCTTGCGAGTTTTGCGCTTTAGAGGTTCACTTCTTGACCTCCTCCACTTGACTATTTTAGCCTCGGCTTGATTTGCTATATGCGCCTACAAGCTTTGCAGAGGATCAGGTGAAGGACTAGAACTCGAGCTCGTCCCTCCTTTGTCGTCACCCCTTAAAAGTCGGCGTCTCTTGGGCGAAGGAGCCGAGCCTTTGTCCTTTGTCAACCCTGCACCGATGGTTATCGATCTGACTTCTTCATCATCCCGACGATTTTCCATGCCTACTTTCGTAAAGCAAAAGCAGAAGAAAGAATTACTAATCGGTTGTAAGATTTTCTCGACCGATCAAGTCGTAAGTTTTTCTCGACCTTTCCTCGGCAAGTAAGATTTCCTCACGGTCACGACTAAGTTGTAAGTTTTTCTACAACATTTCTCTAGTCGTAAGTTCTTTCTCGACTATAAAGTCTTAAAGATAAAATCAACTCTTGATTACCTTTAGGCGAACCATCCTTTCCTCTGCGGATCGACCTTAAGGATTTTAGGAACCGCCACACTAAGTGGCGGAGACTTCTCTAAGCGAGTTTGACTCTAACGTCAATCTCCATTTGGTGAAAGATCTGTTCAAGCAGATAAAGGCATCTTTTAAACAACTGCGAGAAAGACCAAGCCGAGAGCTAAGTCGAAAATTCACTTACCCTCGTTGTAGTCCCTGGTTGGGTCATTAGCCAGAGTATCTCCACATAGGGATGCTCGTTTCTTCAAGGACTAATTAGGCGTGTGATGAAATCTTTCACCACATGCCATCCGTCGACCCTTCCTTCTTCAAGTCCTTGATAAGCTTGAACATAAGGGGCAATCCTACCGATATCTTCGAGTCGAATCCATGAAGATTGCTTTTCAGACCTTTCCCACGAAGAGAGGTCATCTTACGATGTGACTTTCGGTAAAACCACCTCTTCCTCCATCCGACCCACGAAGACCGGGTGAAACTCTGAATATACTCCCTCGACTTCCGTCGTGGAGTTTTAGACCACAACTTCGGCAATCCGGCTTGAGACATTCCATAGAAATATTGGAAAAGCTCAAGGTCATGGAATTCCAGTCGCCTCGCACAAATATCTGGCAAACTCGGCATGGTGATAGAGTTAGGACCAAGGTTCACTAACTCCACCCCAAAATGCTTTCGAGCACAACAGGTGAAAAGGGGTGGCGAGCGATCGAAGGCCACACTCACAATAAGCACGGAAGGCGAATTTGCCCATTCTCCTGACGGCCAATCTTGCCCAAATCTGGGAAGCCATTTCACAAGAGTCTTCTCTGGAATCTTCCGGCGACAACTAGGGCTTGAATCTTCGCGCATCCATCTCCGACTCTTCCCAATCGAAACTTTCTGGCCATCTCTCTCGGAAGCAGAAATTTTGGGTCGAAAAAGAGGGCACAATTGGAGTGGCGTGGAGAAGGCAAAACGACTTCGGTGGCGGAGAAGGCAAGAGCTTGAGAGCAACGAGGAGCAATTTGGGGGAAAAGTAAGATCTTAGGTTTTACCCTCGGTGAGTATATATAATCGCGTACCTTGAGCCGGGCGTGACATTCAAGGGTCGCCACCGTCTCGAACCGCTTCAGCGACAAAGCAGCTAGCGCCGTCGTTTGAGATTCCCATGTGTCCGATTCGAGAAATTCAGGTTTGCGTTTACATCTCAAGCGAAATTACTTCCTTGGTTAGATCTTTTCAACCAAAGGAAATGATAATCGGAAAGTTCCTTCTTCCGATCACTATATTCGACCACCTTGATATCGTAGAAATGCTTTTACGACCACTTGATAGTAAGTAAGCAATTTTCTTGACCAAGCACATTTACGGTCAAAGTAGTATACAATCGAAGAGTTTTTCCTTCGATTATTTTCTCGATCCTCTCATGATCGTAAGACCATCTAGAACCCTTTACCAAGTAAGTTGCTTTCACTTGAAGTGGGGGGCTAGATGGCGAGATATAATAATCCTCATTTTACCTTTTATCTATAATTTTTATTATAGGTAAATATGGCGTCATGTGAACCTGAGTGTACCCTTAATGTTATGAAGGAAGAACCAAATGGATGGTCGTAAGTTCTTCTCGACCACCCCCATAGTCGTAAGTTATACTACGACTATCCCATAGTCGTAAGTCTTGCTACGACTACCTCATAATCGTAGATTCCTCTCGACTAGGTCAACCACGACCACCTTATAATCAAATGAACCTGCGGACAAGTGGGTCTTATTGATTAAAGGATTCAAACGATCATCATCTGTTGTTATTCTCTGAGAATAATGGCACGTAATACCCATTATCTACGGTATATAGTTTGTTGAAGCGGCGTGGAGGAATTAATATACGGTAATTACTACCAACATGCGCTTCGAGGAGGAGATGAGGCGCCGCTTTACTGGATAGCTACTCTCCTTCACGTACTATAAAAGGCGGCAACTAGAAAGGAGGAGGATCAAGGATCGAGCCATCGGAATACAAACACTATCTGTAATAGTCTTAGTTTTTCCCTGATTGTTCGATATACACTCAATACCATACACACAGGGAGTAGGGTTGTTATTCTCTCCGGAGAAGGCGAACACATATAAAAATTCCGTGTCAATCTCTCTGCATGATTCTATTCTAGGAGACCCCGAATCAAACAATCTTTACGTAAGTTCGGTTCTAAAACACCGACACAACCCCTTGATGAAAAATATCGGGAAATAGAGAAGTTCAGAAGATAATTGAAGTCCAGAAGATAATTGAAATACATGCACATGACTCGCGCACTAGTAAAACAAATAGAGAAGTCCAGAAGATAATTGAAGTCTAGAAGACAATTGAAGTCCAGAAGATAATTGATTTGCAAGTATTAGCGAATCAACTGCCTGACTACTTTAGTGATTTCAAGAGTGTGACCAATTCGCATATGTATGTACGCAATGCACCGGAGAGGGTTGAAATACAAATGAAGGTATTCCTAATCTCGTCCTAAGGCCTCAGAAAGGACGAGAACTCTGGCCCCTCGAATCCAAAGTAACCGGGGACGCCTGGTGAAAAAGGATAAGAAGGACTTAACATAACTGATCACAGAAGTGCCCCAAAACCAGAAGGGGAGCCAGTTGAGACCTGACACTAGTACAGAAGAGACTTGCCCCTGTAATTGGAAGCAGCGGTGAGGAAGTAGAAGTATTAGAAGAATCGTCCCTTGAAGAAATAGCTATAAAATTTGTGACCATGGGAGAATCTATAAATAAGACAACAACATATGTCGACATTTACTTTGCAAAGGAAATTGCCACAATCATCGATCTTGGTCCAGAGTCTGCATCACTCGCTGAATGTAAGAAAAGATCAGATTGAGAAGATTGGAAGAAGGCAATAGAAACTGAATTATTCTCTCTAAATAAAAGAGAGGTGTTTGGACCTGTAAGCCGCACGCCTCCCCATGTGCACCCCGTAGAGCATAAGTGGGTATTTGTCCGAAAGAGAAATAAAAATATGAAGTAAAGCATGGCTTGTTGAAGCAAGGCTTGTTGTACAAGGTTTCACTCAACGTTGAGGAGTTATTTATGAACAAACCTATTCCCCGGTTATGGGCGGAACCACCCTTTGATATTTAATCTCAATGGTAGTCAACTTGAATTTTGAAATGATATAGATGGATGTGGTAACTGCATACCTTTATGGAATTTTGGATTTAGACATTTATATGAAGGTACATGAATGTATCCCTGTCCCGAACTAAGACAGGGCAAATAGAAATTTGTACAGTGTGAAACTCAGAAAGTCACTGTACGAACTTAAGCAATCAAGCAGGATGTGGTATAATAACTTGAAGCGACTTTCTATGCAAAAAAGGCTACACGAAAAATGAGAATAATCTCTGTGTATTTATATGACGATCCCATGATAGATTTTGTATAATCTTAGTGCATGAAGATGATCTGAATATCATTGGAACCCTGGAAGATATTAAGAAAGCAAGCTCTTACTTGGAGTCGGAGTTCGAAAGGAAATATTTGGGTAGAACCAAACGTTGCCTAGGCTTGAAGCTTGAGCATGCCCCTGAAGGGATATTAGTGCATCAGTCAACCTATACTCAGAAGGTGTTAGAAAGGTTTGATTTTCAAAAGGCATACCCTTCGAAAGTGCCAATGGTCGGAAGATTCTTGCAGCAAGACAAGAATCCGTACAAACCTAAAGAAGAGGGGGAGGAAGTCCTGGGATCAGAATTCCCATACTTAGGTGCAATAGGAGCACTCATGTACTTAGCAAACTGTACTAGATCAGATATTGTATTTGTCGTGAACCTATTAGCAAGGTATAGTGCAAAACCTACCAAAGGCATTGGCAGGGATTGAAGGACATCTTTCGATACCTCCAGGAAAGCAAAGAACTTGGTCTGTTCTACAGAAATAACCAAGACCTAACTATGAATGGCTATGTAGATGTCAGGTACCTGTCGGACCCGCATACAGCCAAATCGCAAACAGGCTATGAACTCCTATGTGGTGGAACTGCAATTTTTATGGAAATTGTCTAAGTAGAGTTTTGTATCGACTTCAACGAACCACTCAGAAATAATAGCATTGTACGAGGCCTCACGAGAATGTGCTTAGCTTTGGCGGATGATTCACGACATCCAGCAGTCGTGTGGATTGAATACCGCGCAAACCCCCACTATTATCTATGAAGATAATGCAGCTTGTGTTGCACAAGTGCAAGTGTGATGAGGATATAACAATCTTTATTTTATTATATATCTATAATTCATATTATGGATAATAATGACGTCATATAACTCTTGACTATACCCTTTAATATTCATAAGGGAGAAACTGGAAGTCGTAAGTTCTCCTACGACCACATGTAGTCGTGGGTCTTCCTACGACTACCCCATAGTCGTAAGCCCTTGTACGACTATCCCGTCATCGTAAGCTCTGCTATGATCGATCTGTGGTTGTAGGCTCTCCTACGACCACCACCTGGTCGTAAGCTCTTCTACGACCAGTCCTCAGTCGACAAGACTCACAGACATATGGGCCTAGTCGATCAGGGAATCTCATGTACCGTATCTAAGGATATGAGCAATCAATTACGCTGTTATTCCCTGGAATAACAGCACGACTTAACTCCCTATTATGGTGATAATTGCCTGGCAACATGGGAACGTTACAACTCCCATAATAACCTCCGGTAACGGCTCCATGATCTGGTGTGTTAATGTGACATTTATACTGAAGATCCAACGGCGCACCCTGGGATAGTATAAAAGGCAAGGATCATCAGGAAGAGAAAAAAAAGAAGATGAGAGGCGAAAGAAGATTAGAGGGGAAAGAAGATTAGGAGGACAATACTCTAGTCTCTGATTCCATCTTGTAATCCAGTATACTCAATACATACACACAGAGTAGGGTTGTTATTCTCCCGGAGAAGGCGAACACAGTATAAAAATCCGATGTCTCCATCTCTATGTGATTTTGAGCCTAGAGGAACCCCGAATCAAATAATCTTTACGTAAGTTCGGTTCTAAAACACCGCGCGTTGGCGCCCGACCGTGGGGATCTTTGAGTCATCATCTTTCCTTTGTCTTTCGATTCTCATGCTCTCATGGCGGAGAGTGGAGCGAGGAGCCCGGTTCGACACGGCGATTATCTTGAATATCGACATGGATGCGGTTTCGACTATGAGCCGAAGCGATGCATCATCCGATGGTGATGTAAGCCTCCGGAGATCTTTCTCCGGAGACCTTACCATCGATGGAGTTGAGGAGGATCCTTATCCCCACAACTATCGTCGGTTGGGGAACCAACTTCCTTAGAGGACAAGGGTCAATCGAGACCACAATGAGGGTCATCCCAAAGCGGAGACTCACGACACGGTGAGGTTCCTTCTCCAAATGTCAAATCCGCCTAAGATAGTCCGACCTGGCGCGACAACTCCTGGAAGTCGTAATTCCGGATCTTCATCAACATTTGGTGATTCTCTCTCTCTGGTTAGCCCAGCCAAGAATGTGATCGAACATGCTCTTCCCTCTGAGTTCGACCATCCCAGCGAGGACTAAACTTCTTGACAGAGCGGTTATAACCGAATTCCCCTTCCCGGGGTTTACTCCAAGTCGCCAGATGGTGTCATTCGATGACTCCTCAGCGATGAGGTATCTAAGCGCAAGTGGAGATCATCAACGGGAGGTCTTAAATCACCGCCCTTAGGTAGCAATAACTCTCCTAGAGGCGAAGTGCGAGATGCTCCCGAAGATCACACCCTCTGACCGTTAGTGGCAATGACTAAGACACCACCGACGACGACCAGAGTCAATACTCTGATGAGCGTGTGGAAAATTCTCGAGATCATCGTACTCCATTGCGGCAAGCTCAAGGATCAGGTACGAATGATTCTGAAATAAACCAACGAAAATGAGTCGCAGCTCAGAGAAAATTGCTTGGGCGCGCTCAATACCAGTCGGAAGAAGCTCAGGAATTTCAGCATATCAACGACCTGCTCGAGAAGCCATCTCGAGAACTTGCCCAAGCACCTGGCTACGACCTCTTCGCCGAAGAGATCACACGAAGGCTGCGGAGTACAATGAGCAAGCTCGAACGACCCGGCCGGCGTCATTCCACGAGTCATGGCAGTATGACTCCATCAGCTTCCAGTCAATCGAATAACTCATCGCATGGAGATCACCGCAAGGTGTGTCGCTCCCCAATCCGGAAAAGAGTTCCTCGAATGCCTGATGATCATAAAGCTCCTAGGAGAGGTGATCATTCACCACTCCGGCCGAGAGGTTTGCAACAGAGACAAGATACGAGGAGTATTACCCTCGTGGGATCGAGACTTGCTATAAGTCGATTCACCCCTTCTTTGGATATCGTCGAGTCACGATCACCTGGCGACGTCAACCCCTCTTTTCTACAAAGAAGGCATTACGACGTGATTACCGGATGTCGGGCATTCTCACTAACCTCCGAAGCGAGTTCCTTTGGCACCGCGATTCGACCGAGGAACATGGAGAAATTTGATGGGTCTCAAATCCCATCGAATTCCTTGAGATCTACACAACCGATGTCCGAGCGGTAGGAGGAGGAGAGCGTCATGGCGAATTTCCTTTATTTGTGCTCGAAGATGCGCTTTCGATCGTGGTTATTAAACCAATCGATCGAGTCGATCTACTCGTGGCAACACCTCTGTGATTTATTGCTGGCTAATTTCTAGGGCACCTACCATCGCCTGAAAGGAGGGCGACCTACGAGGATGCAACAAAATGACCACGAAACACTCGCCAATTCATCGAGCGTTTGATTAGGTTCGCAATTCTATTCACGAGGTTTCGGCGCATTTGTTATCAGAGCCTTCAAGCAGGGAGTCTGTAGCAGAAGGATCACGGAGGACATCGCTTTGAACCCTCCGCTCTTCAGAGTGAACTTTTCGAGATGGTGATCGATGCGCTCTTTGGCCGACGGCGATTGAGTGGACCAAAATCATCGATCGAGATGACCAGCACCCTCAGGTGACTGGTGAAGGTAGCAAAAAGAAGGATAAGAAAGACAAGAAATCCAAGAACAAGGCAAATGGACAAAAGCTTCAAGCCAATGCTTCAAAGGAGATCCTGGTCATAAGCGATAAGGAGCCACGAACTGACAAGCAATACCCCGATCGAGGCAAAGGTAAGTGCCCCGAACGGAAGAACGATAAGCCTAGGTGGTGCTCTTTCCACAAAAAGGAAGGGCATGACCTCTGCAACTGTCGAGTTTTCCAACGAAAACTCGAAGACTATTACAACGGCAAAGGGCCACTTCCTACCCTCGAAGAAGTAGGGCAGGCCAGTGATCGTACACAGTCGGATGACAACGAGGACACCCCATTTCAAGATCCCGAGCACACCATCGAGCACATCTTTGGAGGATCATTGGCGTACGAGTCAAGACGACAGCTTAAGGCAGTCGAACGTGAGGTAAACTCCATCGACTCTCCTCTTGTCAATAAAATATCGAGGTGGTGGAAGTCACCATCTCTTTCGAGAAGGGTGACCGCTGATCCTTCAACCCGACACAGTGGTTTTCGATCGTGGTCGAACCCACCATCAACAACTGTCGAGTAAATCGAGTGTTGATTGATAGTGGTAGCTCGTTAAACATTCTGTTTACGAGCACCCTGGACAAAATGCAAGTACCCAGGACCAAAGTAAGACCGGTAAGATATTCATTTCATGGTATTGTACTAGGGTCTTCGGCCAAACCCATTGGTCAAGTTTCTCTTCCTTTAACATTTGGTTCACCAAGTAATTTCAGGACGGAGAAAATTTCCTTTGATGTGGTCGATTTCGATACGGCATATAACGCCATACTCGGACAACCAGCTTTGGTAAAATTCTTAATGGCAACTCATTATGGGTATCAATGTCTTAAGATGTCAGGTCCCAAAGGAGTAATCACAATTCATTGTGATAAGAAGATGACGCACACGTGTGACCGTCTATCCCTCGAGATGGTGGGTCAGATACCAGCTCGGGAAGAAAAAGGGCAATCTCCGACCAAGAGCTCGAAGCCTAAAGCTGCGCCCAAGCCGAACGACCAAGTCAAAGAAGTTCCCTTGGATCAGGAGGAACCTTCGAAGATTGTTCGCATCGGGGATACTTCCGACCCCAAGTAGGAAGACGCTCTCATCACTTTCCTTTGAGCAAACGCAGATGTCTTCGCATGGCAAGCATCCGACATGCCCGGAGTCCCCAGGGAAGTGATCGAGCACATGCTAGCTTTACGGCCTGACAAAGTACCCGTAAAACAAAAATTACGAAGATTTGCCCCTGATCGACAAGATGCTATAAGGTCATAATTGGACAAGCTACTTAAAGCAAGCTTTATAAGAGAAGTCAACCACCCAAAATGGTTGGCCAACCCTATGATGGTTAGGAAGTCTAACGGCAAGTGACGAATGTGCGTATACTTGACTAATCTTAATAAAGCTTGTCCAAAAGATGATTTCCCTTTACCTCGTATCGATCAGTTGGTTGACTCTACCGCTGGTTGCGAAACATTAAGTTTTCTAGATGCATATTCTGGCTACCATCAGATTAATATGTGTCTAGAAGATGATGAAAAGACCGCATTTATTACTCCATTTGGTATATTTTGCAATGTCAAAATGCCATTTGGTCTAAAAAATGCTGGCGCTTCTTTTCAACGTTTGATGCAATCGACCTTTTCACCTCAGCTAGGCCGAAATTTGGAAGCCTATGTTGACGATGTAGTCGTAAAAAACATCAAACGGCTAGATCATGTTTCGGACTTGCAGGAGACGTTCGACAACCTCAGAAGACACCGCTTGAAACCCAACCCTGAGAAGTGTGTGTTTGGAGTCTCTTCAGGAAAATTACTTGGATTCCTGGTCTCCGTACGAGGGATCGAAACAAATCCCAAAAAAATGAAAGCCATTGTTCAAATGCGCTCTCCAACCACGAAGAAAGAAGTCCAAAAGCTCACAGGGTGTATAGTGGCTGTAAGTCATTTCATAGCACGACTGGGGGAAAAGGACTACCTTTCTTCAAACTTCTAAGGAAGTACGAGGGTTTGAGTGGTCGGAAGAAGCAAGCGCGCCGAGGATGTCAAGAGATATGTTATGAGTGCTCTGATGGTTTCCCCAAAACCGGAAGAGGCGCTCTTAATTTATCTAGGCGCCACGCCCGCGAGCGATGGCCTTGATACTAGTTGTGGAATGTGAAAACATTCAGCGGCCGGTGTACTACGTAAGTGAAGTTTTACGGACCTAAGGCGTTACCCTCAGGTCCAAAAGCTCTCTATACCCTCCTCATGTCTTCGAGAAGCGAGGCATTATTTTCGAGCGCACAAGATAATTGTCTGTCTGAGTTTCCCTTAAGAGTGATCCTCCAAAATAGGAAGCGGCGGGGCGCATATCTAAATGGTCGATAGAACTTGGGAGTTCGACCTCTATTTCGTGTCCCCAACGACCATTAAATCCCGGATCTTGGCGGACTTTGTGCCGAATGGACAAATCTGAACACATTCGGGATCCCGATCTGATACCCACGACAAGTGGGCGATGTACTTTGACGGTCACTTACTTTAAGTGGCTCGAAAGTGAGTGGTCTGAAATCTCTATGAAGAGACATTAAAGTATGCCATACAGTTAAACTTTCAGGCCACTAACAACGTGGCAGAATACGAAGGTTTACTAGCTGGCATACGAGCTGCGAAAGCACTCGCGATTCGACGACTACTCGTGAGAGGAGACTCTCAACTAGTCATGAATCAAGTCGGAAAAAAATATCAGTGCTCTAATCTGACCATGTCTCGGTACTTATCGGAGGTTCGAAAGGATAATTTCCTCGCAGACCAGCTTGCTCGGATAGCTTCTTCCCGATCACAAGTGCCAAAAGGGGTCTTCTTGGAGCAACTCCAGAAGCCGTCTCTGGTGGACACACCAAAGACATCTCCTGTTGAGACAGCATCTCTAGATTACAAGGACACTTGGATGGATCCTATCTACAAGTATCTTCAGACGGGTTCCGTACCCAATGACGATCTCGAAGCAGATCGTTTATCCCGAAAGGCCAAAATGTATACTTTGGTCGAAGGAGTCCTCTATAAACGAGGTACTCAAGGGGTACTCATGCGATGCATACCGCAGAGAGAAGGACTAAACCTCCTTCACGATATACACGGGGGCATTTGTGGAACTCATGCTTCCTACAGAGCGTTGGTCGGAAAAGCCTTCGACAAGGATTTTACTGGCCAACAGCCCTCTACGATGCCAAAGAGTTGGTTAAACAATGCCAGTTTCATAACAAGCAAATACACCAACCAGCTCAGGCATTACAAACAATCCATTTATCTTGGCCTTTTACGACCTAGGGTCTCGACATCCTAGGACCGTTCCCAAGGGCTCCGGGAGGCTTCGAGTTCCTTTTTATGGCTATTGATACGTTCACAAAATGGATCGAAGCGAACACATGATTGGGATAACAACGGAAGGCGCAAAGCGGTTCATGATGAGAAGCGTGATTACTCGGTTTGGTGTCCCAAGTCGAATAATCACAGATAATAGTAAACAATTTTCGAGTGCAAAATTTTAGGAATTTTGCGATGAGTTGGGTACCAAGCTCTGTTATGCCTCTATCGCCCATCCCCAAAGCAATGGGGTAGTTGAACAAGCGAATGACCAAATAATATAGGGAATTAAAACTTGAGTCTTGACCCGACTTGTCAAGCGCGGGGGCTTAGGTACAAGAATTACCCTCGATATTATGGGCGATTCGCCTGACGCTAGTCGAACAGCAAAGTAAACACCCTTTTCCTAGTTTTTGGTGCCGGCCATGCTTAAAATCGAACTAAAGATCGGTCTACAAGGGTCGAGATTTTCAATGACTCGGCCCAAGAACAACTTGAGCGGATGACATTAACTGCTTTCGAAGAAAAGAGGAATCGAGATTTAATCCATTCGTGATCTACCCGGCAAGCCCTCACGCAAATACTACGATCGTAAGGTCCAACCTCATAGCCTTGCTGTAGGTGACTTGGTATTGAAGAAAATTCAATCCCAGTCTAATCGGAACAAGCTTTCTCCCAAGTGAGAAGGTCCTTACGATGATCGAAGTTATCGACCGAGTTGATCTGTTGGCAATGGAAAACGGCGAATTCTCTCAAATTCTTGGAATATCGACCGATTATGCAAATTCTCGTGTAAGCGACCAACCGTTCAATAAAGCATCAGGTTCTTTCTATCTTTATTGTATTACTTCGAGTAGCGCTTTGACAATTCTTTCAACCATACCCTGGTCAAAGGTCCGCCCTCGACCAGTTACTAAGTCGTGCACTCTTCCACGATAATGCACTAGTCGTAAGACATTGTACGACCAGTACCCAGTTCATCTTTACACTGGTCGAAATGATGGTAACGTCACCTAGTCGAAGCCTTTCCTCTCCTCACGTGGTCCCGCCCACTAGAAGGAACTTCCTAGAGTCGACTCGTTCTCCCCTTTTTTACCAACACAAAGAGCTTGGGTTCGAAACATGGTTGAAATAATGTCAAGCCAACTCTTAGTACCTTAGTTTATTTCTTCATCCATCTTTTTGAAAAATAAATTAAGTAGAGTACACTTTCCAAATTTGCTCGACTACTTTCAATAAACTCGGTTTGTTTTAACTGGTCGGAGGAAGTTACAACACCTAGTCGAAGACTTTCCTCTCTGCGTAGTCACGCTTACTAGAAGGAACTTCCTAGCGTCATTCATTTCTAACTCTTGCTACCAGAGCGAATATCTTGAGTGCATTGAGATAAGTTGGACAAATTTTTAAGAAACTCCAGACGTTTATCTAACTCAAGTTGACCGTTCTTGATTTGATTAATCTGGTCGGAGATGGTGACATCACCTAGTCGAAGCCTGTCCTCTCTGCACGTGGTCCTGCCCACTAGAAGGACCTTCCTAGTGTCGACTCGTTCCTACTCTTCCGACTAGTGCAAGATTATCGTGATCGAAAAACTACAAGTTAGCTAAACCTCTCTCTTTTTCAGAAAACCCATTAAACACTATTTACTCGGTTTATCTAAATAAACCAAGCAAATAGTCGGGGCTAGGATAAAGTTATTAACTTGACTTCAATTCTTAGTCTTACTCTTTTTCCATTCATTATCTTATGAGTTACTAACTACTCGACAAGATGATTTTGAGGGAAGAAGGAAGGATTATATATCAACATCAACAAAAAATTGTCTTTACAGGAATCGTCTGAGACTACTCGGGAGGAGGAATCGACTTGCATACCCTCCGTGACTAACTCGGCGATCGGTGCATTGTCTCTATTAAGCTGCTCATACGCTTCGAGGCGGACGAAGTCATCTGACAGTGCAGTTAAGGGTGGGATCATGAGATTCAAGTTTTGCTAAGACAAATCTTATTCCCTCTTGGATCGCATCCTTTATCGAGTCGAATTGGTTAGCTCTCAGCGTAGTCACCAACTCTTGTAAAGTTCCGACTTGTTCACCAATGGCACTCGATTGGGCAAACAACGTGTCGTCACGAGGAGTAATCCCCTCTGCATGAAGCCCACCGAGTACATTGTTTAGGAGTGAAATATTGTTTTGAAGATTGATCTTCAAAGCCTTCATTTCCTCCTGATTGTGAGTCGAAGCCTCACGAAGTCATTTTATTTGTACTACTTGTTCTGAAAAGAATAAGGTCAGTCAAATAAAATGACCTCGAGAGGAAAACACAACCTGTTGCAGGTAAAGATTTGCTTACCAGCTAGTTGAGAATCTAACTTCTTCAACGTGGGCGGCGGCGTCCTTAAGGTATTGTTGCTCCCACGTCTGGACCTCTTGGTCTTTATGCGAAAGAGAATGAGATTGAGAAAAAGAAAAGGAGGTCGAGAAAGCGGTCTTAAGTTCGGCACTTACAGCTTAGTCGTCCACTGCAACTTTTGGTTTGCGAGTTTGCCTCTGAAGCTTCTTAGGAGGTCTTCAACCTTCTCACTAAGCTTTTTATTCTCGGCTCTCTCAAAGTCGAGAGAATCATTAAGGACTTCGCGTCACTCTTGAGCTTTGAAAAGGAAAGGGTAGAACATCGGCATAATTCACAGTCGTAAGTTCTTTTGTGACCGGCTCCTTGTCGTAAGTCTTTCTCGACAATATCACAGTCGTAAGTTCTTTTATGACAATATCACGGTCGTAAGTTCCTTGTCGTAAGTATTTCTCTGACGGAACTCTGTAAATAAGTCCTCCTGCGACTAGTACCTAGTCGTAAGATCTTTTCTGACAAACCCCTTAAGTCTTGTGTAAGTGGTCAAAACATGAAAGGCTATAAAAGCGATTACTTACAACCTCTCCTTTGCTTTCGCAGAGTAGCGCTTTGTCTTGTCATAGTTGGACAAGTTGCACATTATATTCGATACTTGATGACAATTTGTTCAGCGTGTTTTACAAAGAAAGACGAGAAGAAGCGAAAAAGTATAGATGTAAATACCAAATTTGGTACTTACATTCATATTTGTCAGAAACAAGCGAAGATACCACCCTTGTAGGGTCTCTCGGTTCATCAATCTCATCAACTCGGTTCCACCAAACCCTTCGAGGCGCTTGTCATTGAAGACATCCACTCTGTTAGGAATGTCCTTAGGGTGAGGAACACGATCACGAGATCTGAGCATGCGAGGAGCCCTAGCGATGGCGAGAACAAAGAACCCGAAGAATGCGATCGAAGAGCTCGAACTCATATTCTCCTTCGGAGGTGGCGGTACCAGTAGCTTGGCCTTGGGAGCTGGGAGGATCAACCGCGGCAAGCTCCTTCCCAGCACGGTGAATTGATGTTTCACCCCCATGGTCGGATGTGTCCGCCGCTACCATCTTCACCCCTGCATCTACGACCGCCCCAGTGGTCGTAGGCACCTCTGACCCTATGACCACTCTAGTAGTCGTGGCCAAGTCAGCAACAATGACACCTTCCACCGTTTGGACGGTGGTTGACTTTTCGACCACCGCCATCGCTGCTTTTCGCCGCCAAAAAATCGTAGTGGATTCCTTGGCAGGAACGTCCTTAATGATAAAAGGAGCCAAGCTAAGATCATAAAAAGGGAAAACATGATCAGCTGGTAAAAAGCAAAAGATAAATGTTGTTCTTACACTTTTGTCTCTTTTACGTACCTCCGTGTGTCGGATTTGATCTTAAGTTTGGAAACAACCCTCCCTAAGGAAGGTTTCTTCAACTTTTTCTCAACCACGTCTGGTCGAGACTCAAGTTGAGGAACAGTCACGACCATGTCTGATCGTGGAGCTTGATCGAGCACCATTGCTCCTTGAGCCTCTTGGCTCTCCGGTTGGCGAGACTGTCTCGACCACCTCAACAATGCACCTTGTCCTCGACCACGAACGCTTCTTTGGCCGCGATCTCCTTCACAAAAGACATGAAACTCTTCGGTTCTCCTTTTCTAATCACTTGATAAAGCCACGAGGCGGCCGTGAAGGTTTCTTGTCATAATAGAAGGGTACCTTGGTCTTGGGGCCACAGGTTTGAATACTTGACTATTCTGTCGCGATTGTTTTCTCTGCGGCAATTATTTCATGGCAAGATTAGCCAAAGGTGCAAGCAGTGGCGGGCTCGAGCTTACCGCCCTCATCATCAGCTTCTTGTGAGCCTCCTCCCCTGATGCGAGGAGCATCTGCTTGCCAACAAACAGGCTTGAGCTCGAGCCTCCCTTGTCGTGACCTTAACAGTAAGCATCTCTTAGTGGGGAGAAACAAAGCGCTCTCTGGCAAGCACCAACGACCATCGATTCGACTTCTTCGTCGTCCTAACGGTCCTTCTTGCCTACTTTCTGCATAAATCGAAAGAGAGATATTATAAAGCCGTTGTAAGTTCTTCTACAACTATCATCATGTCGTAAGCCTTTCTACGACAACCCCTTGGTCGTAAGTTTTTCTACGACCAGAACCTGATCGTAAGCCTTCCTATGATCAATACCCAGTCATAAGTTCTTCTATGACTAAAAAGTCCTAAAGACGAAATCGACTCTTGATTACCTTTAGGCATTCCACCTTGTCCTATGGATACAAGTCAGCCAGAATTGGAGGCGCCACAACATGGGCTGGGGTCTTCTCACAGATGAGCTTGACTCGAGCGTCAATCTCCTCTAGTGAGAGGTCTGCGAGGATAAGAGAACCTTGATAAGCCTAATTTAAAACTAACGTAAAGAAGGCTAAAGCTCAAGATTTACTTACCCTCCACGTAGTCCTCGTCGGTCCGTCGGGCCCGAGTACCTCCATCGATGAGCCCTCTTCTTGAGAGGGGCGATCGGCGATGTGATGAAATCCTTCACCACGTGCCATTGGTAAGCCCTCTTCCTTCAAGTCTGTAATAGCTTCAATGAAAGGCGATCCGCCAAGATCATAGGAATCGAATCCCAAGCAGGAACCTTCTCGGCGGGCTTCACTAAAAAGGAAAATTTGTCCTCGTTGGTGATCTCCCAATAGAACCACCTCTTCTTTCACCCGACCCACGACGGCCAGGGTAAACATCTGAATGTACTCCCTCGACTTTCCGTCGTGAGAGCTTGAACTACAACTACTGGCGATTCCGCTTAATCGAGTCATTAGTAGTATCTGGAATAACTCGGATCATCGAGAATCCTAGGTAGGCCTCACACAGTACACGAACACTGACATTGTGATAGAATTGGGGACAAGGTTCACCAACTCCACTATGAAATATTCGAGTACCAATGTGAGAAAAGGATGAGCGATGTCGAAGACCACACTCACAAAATGCTTGGAAGGCGGGGATTTGCCCAATCTCCTCAGGCGGCCAATCTTTGCCGATGGCCTCAATCCACCGCACAAATTCCATCTTGGAATCTTCTGAGTCGACCAAAGCTCGATTTTGGTGGCATCCATCTCTAATTGACCATTGGGAGGCGGCTCGGCCATTTCTCCCAAAAGTCGAAGATTTGGATGTGGAAAGATTGAAGAAGAAAGCTAGATTTGATCGACGGCGGAGAACTTCGGGAGTTGAGCAACAAGAATAATTTGGGGAAGGTAAAGGACCTTATCCTCACCCACGGTGAAGATTTATAACCGCACACCCGTTCAAAAGGCGTGGCTACTAGCGGTTTATACAGCCGAGAAGCTGCTCCACAGACAAGGGTAAGGAGTCGATTGGGACTCTTAAATTTATGCCTTTCGAGGAAATCAGTCTGTTTTACACCTCAAGCGAAATTACCTCCTTGACCAAGTCTTTTTACGGTCAAAAGCATAGCAATGATTGGAAAGATCTGCTTCGACCCAAGATCTTTGCGACCACTCGTGGACCAGATTAGGTCTCCCACAACCACCTTGTAAGTCACAAGATTATTTCACAACTTGCTTGACCAAGTAAATTTCTAGTCAAATGAAATACCAGTCGAAGAGTTCTGCCTTCGACCATTTCCCTACGACCACTTACTGGTCGTCAGACCATCTACTACTCCTTTTCCAAGTAAGTTATTTTTGCTTAAGATGGGGGGGGCTAGATGACGAGGATATAACAATCCTTATTTTATTATATATCTATAATTCATATTATGGATAATAATGACGTCATATAACTCTTGAGTATACCCCTTAATATTCATAAGGGAGAAGCTGGAAGTCGTAAGTTCTCCTACGACCACATGTAGTCGTGGGTCTTCCTACGACTACCCCATAGTCGTAAGCCCTTCTACGACTATCTCGTCATCGTAAGCTCTACTATGATCGATCTGTAGTTGTAGGCTCTCCTCGACCACCACTGAGTAAATAGCTCTTCTGACCAGTCCTCGATCGACAAGACTCCGAGACATGTGGGCCTAGTCGTCGAGAAATCTCATGTACCGTATCCAGGATATGAGCAATCAATTCTGTTGTTATTCTTTGGAATAACGTACGACTCTTTCTCTGTTATGGTGATAATTGCACGGCAGCGTGGGAGCGTTACAACTCCGTAATAACCTCGATGCTTGGCTCCACGATCTGGTGCATTAATGTGACCTTTATCTTTGAAGATCAGCGGCGCACCACAGGGCGATATAAAAGGCAAGGATCATCGAGGAAGAGAAAAAAAAGAAGATGAGAGGCGAAAGAAGATTAGAGGCAAAAGAAGATTAAAAGGACAATACTCTAGTCTTTGATTCCATCTTGTAATCCAGTATACTTAATACATACACACAGGAGTAGGGTTTATTCTCCCAGGAGAAGGCCCGAACCTGTATAAAAATCCCCGTGTCTCCATCTCTGTGTGATTTTGAGCCTAGAGGAACCCTCGAATCAAATAATCTTTACGTAAGTTCAGTTCTAAAACACCGATAAGGTGGGTTATGCGAAGAGTCCTCTCACAAAGCATATAAAACCCCAAGTTCTTCTTTGCTCATGAATTGCAAAAGATGGATGAAATTAAAGTACTGCATACTAAGTCATGTAAAAATCTTGCAGATTTATTCACTAAGTCACTTCTAGACTCTAGCTTTGAAAGATGCATACGTGGAATTGGAATGGTGAGACTTAGAGAAGTGCAGAAATCAGGGGGAGAATCTTGACGAGCTCATTAGTAAAACTTGATCACGAAGATCGAGTACCCAAAGAGTAAATCCTGAAGATCAAATGAAATTGGGTGGATTGTACTCTTTTTCCCTTAACGAGTTATTTCTGAAGTTTCTCGGCTAAGATTTCTAATGAGGCAATTCGTGTAATGCATCAGAACTTGTATCATGTGCTCTTTCCCTAAATTGTTTCCACTGGGTTTTTATGGAGTTTTGACGAGGCATGAACATGTGAGGATGAGTGCCCAAGGGGGAGTGTTGGAAAACCATGGGCTTGGCCCAGAAGCCGGCCCATGTATGGGCTCCCCATCCCAAATCCTAGTAGAGTCTCTAGCCTATAAATAGGGGGTACTAGTCATTGTAAAAGGCTGATCGATTGATGAAGGAATAAAGAGAAGGAAGAAGCCCCCTATATCTCTGTGTTCAATCTACTATTCTGTATTTGTATTCTTGCGTTGTTCTAAGCGATTCTACGCTTGTCTACGAGGTAATCACTCGGACTGGAGTCGCTAGCGACGATTCCTCAACACATACCAATGGACTGGACTCGTACGCATCTAACACCTGGGACCCACCATGGTGCATGTAACAAATAAAAGGATCGAAGGATTGTGTGCACAAGTGAAAGAAAAGTCTAAAGTCATTGCTTAAGTTGGCTGGTCATTAGATTAATTAATCCACAAATCACATAGTAGGAAAGTAAGGATTCATTCTTTCTTTAGAATCTGACTTGCATGCATATTAGCTGGTAGAGTCCAAGTTGTAAACATGATCTATAAACATGTGTGGTTGTGCATGAGTTGGTTTTAGAGAGTTTCTTTACAAAACTGGTGTCTCACAAAAACCAGGTCTGGTTTTATTAGGGAGTTGGAGTCGTGTCCGAGTTAGTCATGTATAGTAGGGAGTCTAAGTAGATGCATGCGTGTGTAATTAGATGGTTTTTGCTTGAGTTGAGTAAATAGAAAATCGCCATGCGGCGGCCAATACTGTGTGTTCCGAGTTTGTGAATTTCCATCGAGGAGTTC
The DNA here is from genome assembly GCA_036346405.1 of Phyllostachys edulis. Lineage (NCBI taxonomy): Eukaryota > Viridiplantae > Streptophyta > Magnoliopsida > Poales > Poaceae > Phyllostachys > Phyllostachys edulis. The sequence goes on along the minus strand of CM070549.1, from coordinate 20,158,363 downwards.
ATCTTGGTTCGTGGGTTTCAATCTGTGGTGTTGAAACTTGCGAGTTGGATCATCGAGATCCTTTCCGTTGATTTGTCGGCTGTGGTGTCGTCGGGTCAAGGAGTTGTTAGAGTCTGGCGTGTGATCTTTTGATTGCAGTTGAATATATCTATTTTCTGTTGTTTGCTGATCGGTTGGTGCATTATGGAAGCATGCAAGCGAACCAAGTTGGTGTTAGTTGTTTGATCGAGAGGAACTAGAACTTGTGAGTGCAAATCCGACCAATTTTGTTGTGCGCAAGACCAAGAACCAGGGAGCCGCTACGTGTGTATCATGAAAGATCGAAAATTGGGCCAACATACACGTGTCCACTAGTAGACTAGACAGGCCGCATCAACGTTGGCTGCCTTACGTCACGTGACCACAAACCTGAAGAACGCTGTGAAGTCCATCCTGGTGCAAAGTGCCCTCAGGATCTCAGCAAAGTCGATAGCGTCATCGGAGGAGGAGGACCCACAGGCAGCGCCGTCGAGGTGGTCTACTGTGTGGGAGACAAAGCCGTCAATGGAGAGCTCGCGGCGACAAAGGGAGTCAAGCGCGCGATGAATCTGAGCCTCCTGCAGCGGCACCTACCCATGAGGGACGCCTCGAGGAGGTGGCGCGAAAAGAGAACTTGGTCAGTGGGCGGAGGATGCCACTAGAGCTGGACTATGTAGAGCATGGAGGCAAGCAGGGTGAGGACAACGCCGGCGATGGTCTAGGTAGCGATGGGCACACAACTACCATGCTTGAGAAAGGAAGGAATGAGCAGCTTGCTTGCCCATCGAAAAACACTAAAATAACATGAAAGCGGCAAATCCTGAATTGGTTTATCTAAAAGGTGGCGTCTAATAGATTATATCAGGAGAGGTGCCATATATCCTAAAACACTAAATTAAGGAGTGCCCCTAAAAAGTAAAAACATATGTAAAACCTCCTAAGAATAACTAAAAAACGGATATTTGATTATATGCCCTATAGTTTGTTGCCACTGTAGGATTTGCCACCCTTTAGATTGTAATATATTATTTCCCAGCCTTTACATTGACTCCTCAATTATATGACACTTTTCGAATGTTTTAGCTGAATTTGTTCAAATCGGGGCTATTTGAGAGGCGAAAAGATGATTTTACCCCTCCTTCCTCTATCTCCTCCTCCTATCTGTCAAGCATTAGCTCGTCATCTCTCTTCGTTGCCTCCTCTATCTACTCGGACAGCGGTGGTGCGGACGCGTCTCGGCGAGTTAGGGCGTCGGTCTGGCCTGCAGCTAAACTTAAAGACAAGCGGCGGCGAGAACAGCGGCGACCAGAACAAGGGAAGGGGTGGGTGCGTAGTAGAGGAACGGTGGGCACGACGCGCACACAACGCATTCCCGAGTGAGGCAGAACTAATGGTGGTTGTGCTCGGCGCTGATGAGGCATGTGGTGGTCAAATCGAGACGATGACGGCAATGGCAAATGCTGAGGTCTAAGCTTTCTGTTAGGATCTGCGGCGGGGCCTCGGCCAAATCGGTCGGTGTAGGAGCAAAAGGGGCTCGTGGGGGTTACCTTGGTGATGGCAGAGCGGCCTGAGGGGGCCTAAGGTGAGCTAGTGACGATGACAGCCATGACGCAATGACGGAGCTTGACGGCAACAAGCCACATAGACGAGGGCAGCTTGGGACGATTATGGCGGGATTCGGTGCAATGGGGCAAACCTTGTGAAGCGGGAGGCACGGTGGCATGGCCGACAGCGCGGTCCAGCGCCAGCGCAACTCCGACGAAGATGTCAGGGAACAGGGGACACAAACGGGTCGTAGGAGGGCGATGAGGACTAAGATAGCGTCAATTTAGGAAGGGAAATAACGGAAGTGGTGATTTTTTACAGGCTCGTGGTGTTTGGCTTGGAGACGTCGACGGTTCACCGGTCTTGGAGAAGAACCCCAAGACCAGAGAGAGAAGGAGGGGTAAAATTATCTTTTTGCCTCTCAAATAGCCCCAATTTGAACAAATTCCGCTCAAACATTCAAAAAGTGTCATATAATTGAGGAGTCAATGTAAATGGTGGAGAGTGGCAACGAACAATAGGGATGAAAACGGCTCGGATAGTTTCCGGCCGATCCTCAACATTTTTTAATATGGATGCTATTAGCTTGGATATTTATGGGATAATGTCGGATCAGAAATGAATACGGATTATTTTTTTGTCGAATCATTTTCATGGTGATCAGTTTTTTCACCCAATGACCCCTTCTCTCAAGGGGAATTAACTTCTTTTGTCTGAGCAATCCAGCACCATCCTCCTTCCTTGCTCAAGATCAGAACCTGCAAGATTGTTCCTTTGCCAAAGTCTGATCCATGTTTCAGATTCTCACTTCATGCTCCATGCAATCCATTTTAGTTGGTTTTTGAAAGACTTGTATGCAAATTTCATGCCATTTCATGAATTATTTTCTGCATTTACAAACCTTTCCATGAATATTAATATTCACAGGTATACAATGGTACCAATATTTGTTTGCTTGACTTTGCAGCGGACCTCAGCTCTCCAAGTTTAGTCTCGATCATCCTCGCCGTTGACCGTCATTGACCTCCAAGCCTCCTGCACAACAATAGACCAAGAAATCGATTTCGGGAACAAGTTCTTCACAACTTGACCCACATTAGTCAAAACATGCATCATGCAACACATATGCACTAACACCCATGAAATTGACCTAACTTACAAATATCGCCGCCAAGATGGCCAACGATCAAGGCAAAATCGGTCAGACCGCCACCCATGGCTAGTCTGACCGTCCCCTGGCCGGTCTGACCGCCAAGCAAGGGAACTTGGCCAAATTTCCTTACTGGAAATCTGAAACCTCTCTAGAAATTTAAAACGAATAGAACTTTTGACTCGAAGCTTTAAAAAATTATGAGACCAAGTGTAGAAGAATCCCCTCTCTTGCCTATACCTTCTATTTTTGGCCCCGCTCCAAACTCGAGACACCTTTATAGCCGGTTAGACCACCTCCCATGGCCGGTCTGACCGCCACTCACTTGACCTACCCAACGGCCGGTCTGACCGCCAGAGGTGGCCGATCAAACCGCCACCAAGGCCAGTCTAATTGCCACCCTAGCCGGTCTGACCGCTTACTACCTGACAGAACTTGAATCTCGCCGAAAACGAGTGTTTCGACAAACTCTCAACACCATTGCCAATTGTGTCATCATCCTAAAATCATGAGCATATCCCCATGATATCCACACAGTGCAAGACAATCACCAAAGCAAACACAAGCTCTGATACCACTTGTTGGGGCTAAACAGTGCAATTAACAAAAGTTCAGCACCTCTACTTGTAGTGAACCAATGAGGATAGCTTCAACCAACAAATAAGCATCGGAATTAACAACAAGAACATGCACAAAGTGACACAACGATTTACGTGGAAAACCTCCTCCATGTGAGGAGTAAAAATCACGTGGCTTGCACAGCCCACTCCCAAATCTTCCACTATAATCAACAATGGGTACAAGGAGTCTTCTCTAGAATATCTAGAGGTACATCACAGAAGCAACAACATCATCAAGATATAATCTTGGTATCATCATCAACAACCATACACAATTAAAAAGAGGTACACTAACAACCAAGTAGAGAAGATACAGTTTCTATCCCCTTCGGTTATCAGCTCATATCTCACAAATCACTGCTAAGTATTGCATGAAATTTAGTAGGAATGTAGTCCCATGAGTTTTCTACAAACTGTAAAGATTTCAGCTCAAACCTTGATCGTTTCACCACTCAAACAGATCATCTATCAAAACTGCACTGTGCGGAAACTGCGGTAGTCCAAGCAAGTTTGAGCCAGATCGGATGATGTTTGATGCTCCGATTGACATCTTGATGAAGACTGCACAAGATCACCCGAGCTAGAACAAAGATCCTCTTCTTCTTTTTTTCCCCTCTCCTCTCTTGTTTTTGTTGTGTGTATATGCGCTTCATACATCACAAACTCATCCTCTCCCTTACACCAGCAGCTCAAGGAAAGGGCTAGGGTTTTCTTCCCCTCACCCAGGAGGAGGCATCTCAACTATTGATCAAGAGAGCAATCAACGGTTCACAAGGTTCCAAGTTTATGGACTGATTTTGGACTTCGGAGTCCAGCCCAACAATCACCTCGTCGGATTGGATGGCGATCGCGTGCCAGGAGGCTAAAGATAGAGCCTGGCAGCAGAAGCTCTTCTTTTGGCGGTCCGGGGACGCCGGGTGGACCTTGCTGCGCAGGAAAGCAACTACCAGGGTCGACAGCGTCGCGTTCCACGGCGGGAAGCTCTACTACACCGACGCGGTGCATGGGGTCTACGTTTATGATCATAACACCGGAGCAATATTCTCATCTCACGCCGCGATGAGTCGGCTGATCCACCGGAGCAACTACGACAACAGGCGTCACCGCGTGCTCGGGGGAGCACACGGTGATCTGCTGTTCATTGTGGTGGCCAGGAACGGATACTGGTTGCCGTATACCTGGTTTTGTCCTAGAATCAGGGGCGAATCCAAGGTGGGTGCTTGTAGGTGCTTAAACACCCCCTCCTCCCACCACGATACCCCAGTATCCACGACGACCAGAGGCTCCCACTGAGACTAAGGCATGGAGATGGAGGACTGGAGTCTGGAGGTTGAAGAAGAGCCGGCTAAGGCCTAGTCGGTGGCTTAAGGCCCAGCGCCCCAGCCGGCCCAAATCGGTGGCAGTGGCGAATCCTGGCGGACCTAGCCCAAATCAGATGAGGAAGAGGAACAAATACGTTCTGGTGACGATGAGGTAGTAGCAAGCGTCGAGCAACAGATCTAGAAATCTGAGAGAACCGAGTCGGAGAGACCCACTCGAGCACTCACGTCCACCGTCGATTCGGTAGCAAGCGGCGGCAAGTCTTGGAGGAGAGGCGGTCTGCGGTCGGCCACTCGGAGGGGAGGCGGCGACGGCAGAGGCGGAGGAGGCGGGCGGGAAGCGGAGTGAGGCCGAGTGCGAGGCGAGGCCGCAGTGGCGCTGGCAAGGCGGCAGCATCGGCGCATCAGCCCCATCGCCGCATCGGTGGTGCCATGGTGGACTCGCTAGTCGCCAATCGCCCCTGCACGGCTGCGCCGAACGAGTCAACGAGAACAAGGTGAGCTGCTGGTGAAGTGGTGAGGTAGGCAATAGGCAGTGAACAAATAAAATTGATGAATCCCCAATCGGCAGTGCACTTGTGCCTTGGGCCTCACGGGCTCACCACGTGGTATGGTCCCTGTCACAGTGTCACCACAATGGCCGTGGACCGAGATTTTTTAATCCCCAATTAGCAAATTGTTGTTTAATTGATAGTAGGCACTAGTTGATTAGTCAATTTGTTTGATTAGTGGTTGACTAGTTGAGTGGTTGTTGTTTAATTGTTCTTAGATTTACAAAAATGGAGAAGCGAACTTTGCACAAATATTTCTCAAATAATGCAACGAGCAGTAACCCTCCAACCATAGAAGGCAGAACTGAAGCAAATAAGGTTCGGCATGAATTTAATCCAGATGATATTATTGCCGATCCAGCATGTCGCATACCAATTGAAGATTATCCTAATGAGATTAGAGATCATGTTAGGAGAGCATATTTGTTGAAGGGTCCAACTCAACCAATTGGTCATAATTTTCCAAAAAAATTGCAAGGTTCAGTTTTAAGATCCTTTCAAGAATCGTGGTATAAGAAGTTTGTTTGGTTAGAATATAGTATGAATAAGGATGCCGCCTTTTGTTTCTATTGCTTTCTTTTTAAGAAATCATCACACCCCACTCACTTTGGGAGGGATGTCTTCACAAAAGTTGGGTATGTGAATTGGAGAAGTGCTATGGAATCTTTCAATCAACATGTTGGTGGACCTACTAGTGTTCACAACATTGCAATGCTAGATTGTGAAGATTTTCAGAATCAAAGAGCAAGTGTAGATCATAAATTAAATATTTATAGCAAGGAGTCCGAAATTGCATACAAGATTCGTTTGACTGCTTCTTTAGATTGTACAAGATATCTCATTCAACAAGGTGAAGCTTTTCGTGGACACGACGAATCTTCAACTTCCATGAACAAGGGCAATTTTAGAGAGATGGTGGATTGGTACATAGATAAAAAGACGGATGTGAAGGAGGCTTTTGAATTTGAGGGTAGTGGCAATTGTTTGATGCTTTGTCCGGATATACAGAATGAACTCACGAAATGTTGTGCACATGAGGTCACACAGGTGATTAAGGATGAGATTGGAGATAGGAACTTCGCAGTCCTTATTGATGAGTCCCGTGATTCATCAATAAAAGAGCAGATGTCCGTGATTGTGAGGTTAGTTGTACATATAATGTTTTTTTAGTCTTATCATTTATGATTTGTACTGTAGATTTCACCATAGTTGACTATTTGTTGTTAAGAAATCAGCTTCAAACATTCATTCTCAATGTTAGAAGAAGTGATGAATTTTGTGAATACCGTGATCTTGCAAAGGTTGCTCAAAAGATTGTTGAAACCGGAAAAAATAAAACTTTCGCATTTGTGTATCGCCTCATCGAGCTCACATTGATCCTTCCAGTGGCAACAGCATCAGTTGAAAGAATTTTCTCAGCAATGAAGATTACTAAAACAGATTTACGCAACAAGGTATCAGATGAATAGCTCAATGACTTGATGGTATGCTATACCGAGCGATAGATATTTAGAAGCCTTGATAATAAAAGAATCATTCAACGCTTTCAAGATATGAAAACTTCGTAGAGTGAAATTAACGTCATGTCAGATTTAGTGACTTAGTGGTATGTTTTTATTACATTTTTAATGTTTATGAATATTCACAATTTAATATTGTATCACTAAATTTGATATTTCTTATCTCTGATAGGTACTCACATATTTATGAACATTTGGGGGCACATTATCCATTAGCAAGGTACTAAATTTATTGTATTGTATATTTTCAATTTGTTCCCTTCCTATTTATGTATGAATTTGATATTTCAATGACAAAAGACTAGTAGATGTAGCTTTGGTATATTTATGCTGTGCTATAGCCTCAACAGTAGATCTCCCTCTCTATTTTCATTTTAGATTCGCCACTGCCTAGAATACCCTTCCTGTAGGCCAGCCTAGCAGGAGCAGCAACAAATTAAGTTGAAGCTAGTCTTGCGAAGGTGTATGCATTTCAGGGCCTGCTTTTAGAATGCAGGAATGAACCCCTGTTGCATTGAAGAAATGTTCTCTCCCTGCAGTGGCCCCGTCGTAATGCTATTAGCAACCTTGCGTATTCCAAGAAGTACTCTTAGTAGCAACAAACTAATGTGTTTCTCCCGTGTTCCTAACTTCCGTATTGTTTCTTGTGTACAATGTTGTGTAGATGAAACGGTACTAATGACAAGCTCATGGCGTCAATATTTTGGGTCAAAGACAAGGAACAAACTATCCAAAAATATATTTTTGTAGGTATTGTCGGGCCAGACCGGGCTCGACAATCCAAGCCCGAGCCTGAGCCCGAGCCCGACGGGTCTGGCTGGGCTGCCCTGCCATGAACAGGCACATTCCTACATGCGGAATTTGTTAACAAACGTTGCAAGAGAATAGGGCTTGCTGTTGTATGCAGCAGTTGCATGCATGAGCTAACAGCATCCATCCCAAAGCTCCTTGCACTCCAAACAAACACTTCACGGGCTTGGTGATCTCAGTTTTACCGCGTCATGGCTGATGGCTCCGGATACCACTCAAGCACGGCGGCACCCGACTGGGTGTCGACGGCGGCGCCGGATTGGGCGTCTCTCGAGATAGGTATACTAGAGCAGATCTCGCTGCGCCTCCCCGCCGACGCCGACCGTGTCCGCGTCGGCCACGTGTGCCGCCACTGGCGGTCCGCCGTCTCCGGCGACCGCGGCGTGATGGGGCGCCCGTGGATCCTCGCGCGGCGGGGGCGCCGGTTCTGGCGTCTTACGCCTTCCTGCGGCTCTCGTCCAGTCACCAGGACGTCCGTACCTTCAGCGCCGGCACCACCATTCCGCCAGCAGTCGACGTCCTTGGCGCCTCTCGCGGCTGGCTCGCCGTGAGGCACGGGGACCGCGTCGTCCTCACAGATCTCATCTTCCCCGCCAAGGTCTCGCTGCCCCCTTCCCTCCCCGGATTCAGGATCAAGAACGTCTTCCTCTCCGGAGATCCCTTCACAGCACCGGAGTGGACGGCATTTGCCATCGCCGCCGCCGCCAACAGCCACAGTGATGCGCTGGCATCCTGCCGTCTAGGAGACGCGTTGTGGACTCTCATCGACGGCGAGGACCACCCAGTCAGCCGCTACAGTAGCGTCGAGTTCCACGTGGAGTGGAGTGCGGCGGTCACCTCTTGGTCGTCCAGCTGGAACGCTCCTTGGCACGGCGTCGACGTCGTCGATTCTGCGTTCCCCTTAACCACCGGGTGGGCTACGATGGGTACCTGGGGTTATCCTTCAATGTATCCAGGTTGAGATTCACGAAAGACGGCTTCCCGGACTCGTACTCGACGATCAGGGACATCGGCGACCACGCGTTGTTCGTGGGGGAGTCGGGCCATGCTTTCGCCGTGCAGGTGAGCGGGATGACCGTTGTTCGAAGCAACTTCTTGTACTACGTCGGTCACATGGAAGAGAGGATGTCGGCGTTTGATGTGGACGCTTATCAATACGGCGCAACGCCGTATAGCCGCCGTGGAGTTTGCAGATGGGAGCCGTTCTGCTGGTTCTGCCCGCGCCGTCCTGTCATCACGACGTACGTGAGAGCCTAGGTGCATGCTGACGACGCATCTTCCACTCCAGGGTCATGTGTATCGTGTTATGCTTATGCATCCTCCTCTTGACCTCTTCTATATGCTTAGGGCAGCATAAATAATAGATAGATCGATCATTTTTTTCCTTTTTTAAAAAAATAGATAGATCATTTTTAGTTTGTTAGGCCAATGTCAAAAAATGTAAAAATGTAATCGAGTGACATCTCTATCATTATTTAGTCATAATTTATGAATTCTGCAATAAATTACTCGGTGATCTAACTAAAGTTTTTACATTCACAGAAGCGCTTGGAATATTTTTTTTTTTAAAGTTGATTCCGTTTGTGTTAGATTTGGAGTCGGATATTTTCAAGGCAATTCTATTCGCGTAAGAGGCCAGACCGCCAGAATGACGGAACCAACTGATTGTTGTATCCATGGTTTTGTCCCAGAAGGCCCCTCGCCCCCTCCTGTGTACGCTGCAGCAGGAGCAGCAATGAAGTTGAAGCTAGTCCTGGGAATAAGCTGTTGTTAGGGGTATTCATTTCAAGGCTTGTTTAGAATGCAGAAAAATTCCCAAGCATACATACATGTATGAATCCTCATTTCTTTTACCTATGGCTATAGATAGCTGTCATATCGATCTCGCTTGCTGAGTTGCTGTTCGTGGAAGATACTTTGCGAGTTTTCTTCTAGCTGCAAGTGGTTAACCCCAGCCACACTTTCATAATTTATCTCGATCGTTTGGTCTCCAATTAAGCTCCTGACGAAATACTCTACTAATCATACTTTATAGCTGTAGAGTACAATTTAAGGACCAATGCTTAGTTTTAATGCTAATAGCGACCAGCTAGTTTACTTGTCCAGGTCATTCGATAACAGTACTACTGTTCAGTCCAGTTTAGAAATATTATTGATGAAACGATCGCTACTAGTAAAACAAAAGAAAACAACACAACCCATATGTACATTTCTGGTCGCCGCTGGTTATTAATTCCCAATGTTTTAGAGAATCTTTGGACTGATTGACTATTCAGGAATTGAGACTTCTGCAAATTGTTCTCGATGAACAGGCTGGAAGCTGTGCGGGTCTACCGAAAGTTTATGGTATAATTTAGATAACCAAGCGTGTGGAATTTGTTGAATGAATATGGCTGGTGTATGTGTCCTTCCTTGATTGGGGGGAGTCAGTATGACACTTTATTTAAAACAATTACTGTAAGTTTCAGACCTGCATTAGGAGTTTAGAATTGCATATGGATATATATATATATATATATATATATATATATATATATATATATATATATATATATATATATATATATATATATATATATATTGTGTATCCTCTGATCTTCTCCACATAGATGGATCATTTTATAGACATGTAATTGATTGAGGTTTTACAGGCGATAGGAGGACCCTTTAGAACGGAGATTTGATCGACACTATCAGAATCGTCTAATTTCCCGAGTGCTCATAAGTTTCCCGAGTGTTTTGAATAATACATTCGGGAACTTCCCGAGTGCCTAATGAAATACTCGGGGAGAGAAGAAAACACTCGGAAAATTAAAATTTCCCGAGTATCCGATCGGACACTCGGGAAATTTGACGGGAGCAACGGGGAAAAATGATCTCCCGAGTGTCGTTAATTCTGAGACACTCGGGAGCTAAAACAACAGCGCGCCATACCCCCCCCCCATGGCGCTTGGTTTCTAAAATCCGTTCCCCAAACCCCTACCCACCTCATGCTTCTTGCTCTCAAGCCTAATCCCAGTAGCCTTCGATCTCCCCAGCCGTGCCCGCTCCTCCCGTCCTCCACCGCCTCACTTGCCGCCTCGACTCGGCTCTGCCTCCCGGCTCCCTCCTCCTGTGGCCGCCGCCCCAAACTCCGCCTCCCGGCTCCCTCCTCCGGCCGCGCCCGCTCCTTTGCTAGGTTGAACCAATTCCCTCTTGCCTTTCTTTCTTTCCTTGTTTATTGATTCTTGATCCTTTGTTAATTGTTGAATTGTTATTTTGTAAGATTGTGATTTGGTGAATCTATTACATACTTATATTGTTGCTTTAATGTCGATGAAAATTGTTGCTTTAGTTCATAGTATTACCTTTGCACTCTTTTGCTTTTACGCATTGAGGTGGTTTTAGGTAGATATATTGGTTTAGTAATGATCAAAACTAATTTATCGAGTAAAACAAAATCTGAATCTGTGTCTTCATCTTCTCTTTGATGTGGATGCATGTGAATGCTATGTAGTGTATCCATTGAAACATGCAAGTGAATAAGAAATAATACAATTATATAGAGGTGTGTCCACTACTGAATCGATTTGTGATGATGAGCGAAGAACAAACTTTTACTCCCATCTATAAGAAATGAAATTTCAGCATTTGGCTGTTTGTTACCATTTCGAAATCATAATCCCATCTCCTTTAGTGCGTACTAGAGCTCCTAGCCTTTAAAAGATATTTGAAATCGAGAGATGTATAAAGATACATTGGAATTTACTTAGTCCTCTTATAATCTCTTCATAATTTCATAAAAAAATTTGATAAATTAAATATCATGCATGAGAAAATGAGAGCTACATAGAAGGGCGAGCTAGAGATCATTTGAAATCAACTTGTATTTCATATAGGAGATGTATTAACGATATATAGTACATGCTAATTAACTACCGTTGGTGATTTCCCAATGAGAAGTTCCTTATACACATTTGACTATTCAAACTTAAGGAAGTGGGATCGATGTCTGTTGATAAGTATGTAGTACGTCGCTCATGGTCTGATAGATGCATGTTCAACACTTAACACATATCACAAAGATCCGACTTGATTAATGCATGGTCTTGATTATTTGTGTAGTGCATGTGAATCACACGATGTGATCTCACCATATAGGCACTTATCACAGAACTTCGATTGATGTAGCTATCATCAAAACATCATGTATTAATTAGTTAAATATCTGAGGGTAGTTGTGGCAAATGCTCTGTTAGACTTTCATCTTGAGAAAATTAATGTGCTTTCTTAATTCTTAAGGTTCAAATGCAGTATATATATGTGTGTTTCTAAGGCCGGCATTGCTAGCATGTGCATGTGAGTTATTGGCCCCACAAGTCGGGGTCATGAGTAGAGAAGGATCGACATACAAGCACAGTGAGCAATTGTAATTCTTGGCCCATACCATACATGATTGGTTAGCTAGTTTTTTTTCTTGCTATGTATGGATCATGCATGCCTCTTTTGATAAGATAAGACATTATGCTTATGCTTACTTGGTAATCCGTCATGTTTGACTTTCTTCACATAAACAAACCATTGCATGCATGCATTTGGTACCAACAACCAACAGATCAAGGGTTAGATTTAATTCAACCCTCATGAAGAATTATAAATACAAAGATGAGACTATATATTATGCCCTTAACAAATCAAGGGTTAGATTTAATTTATCTTGTCACCGTTTAAAGGATTTTTTTGTTTTGTCTAAATTTCGATGCTTAAGTGCCGATTCGTCCTAATATAGCTCATGGTACTTGCCTCTGATCTTTTGCCTCCTCCTCCACATTGCCTCCACAGCACACAAGCTATGACCATCTTCCCCACCGACTCCTCGGCTCCCTCGGCTTCAAGAAGTCTTGTAAGGTAATGGATAAGTGGAAAAAGAAATAAAGTTTGCTTATTTTCTTTTGTGTTGTCCATTTATGGTGGATTGATATCTTTGTCATTACAATGCTACATTAACGTGTTAATAAATAAAGGTATTCATATATATTGAAAAGAAAGTGTTTTTATGCTCAGTTGATCATGTATATTGTCTTCATGTCAATCTGTTTTAGTGTACATATATAGGGCATGCATCATAGGGTAGCTTCTAGCTAGCTTTGTAGTTGTAATTTTGACATAAATAAAAGTTGGATTAAAATATGCATTATGTTTTGCACACTAGGATGGTGAGGATCGTAGTTGGATGTACACTAGGCGTGAAGCGATGGGTGACTGTACCCAGAATGGATGGAAAAGTCGGCTGATTTTGTGGATCGAGCATTTGCTAGGAGTAATGGATGGGGTGTGTTGTGCCCTTGTTCTCGTTGTTCAACACACGGCCACAAATGAGGGCAACAATGATCGCACACTTGTGCAAAATCTGGTTAGGGCGAGGCTATACCGTGTGGGTGTATCCGGCGAGTCACAACATAGCGGTCGAGATGTGCTAAGGGAAGAAAGCAGACGATGGCGGCCACAATGAGAGTAGGATAGAAGACTTCTATATGATGTGTGTCATGCATATGGGCCACTGCGAGGAAGAACCGGAGCACGCAACAAGGGCTTTCTTTGATATGTTGTCATGAGTCAACCACTTCATGGGCAAACACAGTGTCCCAACTAGATGCCATCACCACGACTACTTCTTTGTCAAGTCTCGATTCGGCACAAGCATTGCTTGCTTTGGTGCATTCTTAAGCGTGTTTAGCACCTTTCTCCCGAGATGGTCTAAACGCCCGCTAACTTGTATGAGGCCAAGAAATTGATAAGCGCACTAAATATGCCATATGAGAAGATAGATGTTTATCCAAATCATTGCATGCTATTTAGGAATGAGAATGTGGACAAAGATCCTTTGTGATAAGTGTGGTGAGTCTAAGTTTGTTGAGGTTGACTTGGTGATGGTCGGAAGAGGCTGACTTCCTATTGGCGAGAAAAATACTTCGCTATCTACCATTTGTGCCACGAATCCAGCGGTTATACATGTGCGAGGTTTACGCCAAACAAATGGTATGGCACAAGTATGGTCGTCGGTACCATAATGACAAGATGGTCCATCCATCGATGGTGAAGCATGGAAGCAATTTGGTGAGACTATGTAGAGTTTCTTTGCGAGCCTCGGAGCGTTCAATTGTAATTACAAGCGATGGGTTTGACCTATTTGGTATGGGGTTTGTGCCATACATTTGTTGGCATGTGTTTGTCATTCCCTTAACCTCCCACCGGCGTTTGCATGCGAAGCGATACATATTCTTTTCCTTGATAATCCACAGTCACGAATACCGGGGAAGAATATGAGTGTATTCATGGAGCGGTGGTGGATGAATTGTTACATGCTTGGGAACAAGGCATAGTGACATATGATCGGGCATTGAAGCAGAACTTCACCATGCGGTCGCGTACCACACATCCATGCGTGACTTCGGCGTAAGGGATATTTTGTGGGTGAGTGCGTACATGGGAAGATACCATGCCCAATCTGTAGGGAGGCGTTATGTGGTACATTGGCTAAAGCATGGTCGTAAGCACTCCTTCTTCGATTGTCATCGTCAATTCCTTCCAATTGACCACAAATTCGAAGTGACACAAGCTGGATTTAGGGCCAATATTGCTATCCGCATGATGGACCACCGTCGTCTGGCGGTGAGGAGGTTAGTGCATGGCTAGATGCTTTGAAGCCTCTTGATGATGGTGATGGGTTAGAAATATGGTGAGAAGCACAATTGGACTCACATTTCAAGTTTGTGGCGGCTGCCATACTTCCATAAGCTCATTCTTCCCCATAACATAGATATAATGCATAATGAGAAGAATGTTACAGAGGCTATATTTAGCACATTCTTTGACATTCCAGATAAGACGAAGGACAATGTGAAGACTTACCTTGATCAGGAGGAGCTTTGCAACAGGCCCTCGTTGAATATGATCCATAAGCCAGCTACTGGCAAGTGGGAGAAGCCAAGAGCTAGTTATTGCCTAACTAGGGTTCAGAGGAAGGAGATTTTGGAATGGTTTGAGACCTAAAATTTCTGATGGGTATCTGACAAATCTAAGGAGAGGAGTGAATTTAGCTACCATGCGCATCAATGGCCTAAAGAGCCATGACTACCACATATTCATGGAACGCCTTTTTACTGTGATGATCGTGGCTCGTCCCGAGTGTGTTTGGCAAGTGATGGCGGAGTTGAGCTTCTTTTATCGGCTGACTATGTGCGAAAGAGATAGATCCCATGGTAATGTCAACTATGGGCGTGAAGTACTGTGTTGCTTTGCAAGTTGGAAAAGATCTTTCCACTGGCTTCTTCAATCAATGCAACATTTGATTCTCCATCTTCCCTATGAAGCTAGGATGGGGGACGGTGCAAAACCGGTGGATGTATCAATTGAGAGGAACAAAAGGAACTACGAGGCAAAGCAAAAAATTGATCGCGTGTTGAAGCATCCATAGCGGGCGTACATAATTGAGGAAATTTCCC
Source organism: Phyllostachys edulis (assembly GCA_036346405.1). Classification (NCBI taxonomy): domain Eukaryota; kingdom Viridiplantae; phylum Streptophyta; class Magnoliopsida; order Poales; family Poaceae; genus Phyllostachys; species Phyllostachys edulis. Next base: position 20,143,346 of record CM070549.1, on the reverse strand, counting down.
ATTTCACATCAATATACTTTCTTGACAAGGTTACTTGCGGTGCATAAGCAAACCTCACGATACAATATTGGCATCCTCAAAATAATTGCCAACTTAGCCTCTTCACGGAAGAGGTGACACTTCAGCGGTGGTACTCCCAAAGTTTTATCGCGGGATGAGTGGTTATTTGTGATGTTATATGTCTTTACCAACCTCTCAAAGTGGATGATTACATTAGGTATGCAACAATTATTTTTCCCAATAATTGATGCATGGGTGTTTTAATCTACTTGTCTTGTTGCCTATAGGGAATTTGTTAGGAGCGAGTGGAAGCAACGTCGAGACCCATCCAAAAAACAAGTTGAGACCCTTCTTAGGAAGGTCTTTGGGAATTATAAACCGAATTTCCGACTTGGTTCTATCGATAACTTCTCTATTAGCTAGTCCCTCTTGCACATAATATTTACTAAGTAAAGAGGAACTAATACATGAAACTCATTCTATTTATCTTTGTAGAGTTTGAAGGACAAGTCTATGAGCGTGAATTGAAGCAAGTTGCTCAAGGATGCCACACTCGATTGCTATCCTATAGTACCTCGATGTGAATGGAGTCTTGCTTAGAACATCGACACATGAGAGGAGCGGCCTAATGCAACAACAATTAATAGTGGATTGGTGAGTATGGGACAAGATGGGAGCGATACACCTGTTGAATACTATGGAGTAATTGAAGAAATAATTGAACTATATTTCCATGGTAGAAAACATCTCAAACTTATGTTATTCAAATGTCATTGGTTCCATCCGTTTAGAAGTCGGACGGGATACATCACTTGAAATTTGGTTGAAGTTGCACATCAATCAATCCTACCGAGCAATGACCTATTTATTGTGGCTCGACAAGCTACCCAAGTATACTACATCCGTACCCATGCAAAACTATGAGTAGTCTAGTGGATTGGTGGGTAGTACATAAGGTGCAACCATATGGTAAACTACCTACCCCTAGTGAGCGAGGACTACAACATGGAGAACAATAATGGTGTTGACCTATTCTTTCAAGAAGATGGGCTACGAGGGACTTTTCAAATAATAATTGGGGAAGAGGGCGATCACATGGATGATATTCAAATCGATGCCGATGAGGTTGTAAACCAAGAGGACTTGGAACTACTTAATCGCTTAGACATTGATGGCAAGAAGGGGATGAGGTTGAGTCAACACCTCATGATAGTGACGATGACTTTTAGAGGGCCCATCTGCGGAGGATCCCATTGTGAGCGACTACTTGTAAGCATGATCTTGTATGTCTTCCATTTATTTGCTACATGTTTTTAATTTTTGTATGAGCTTACTTGATTATGTTATATTACATTTTCTATGAGCTTACTTGATTACACTATATTAATTGATTTATTTTATTTCATTTCATTTGGGACACCAAAAATGAGTGGCGTCGAAGGCAACATACTCGATCGAGGCGGGCGCTTGTTTTCCACTCGAGGCGGAGGGGCAGCCATGGCCTCCTCCAGAGGCACAGGCGCAGCCGGCCCTCTAGGAGGTAGAGGCAGCCGCGGCCCTCCAGAGGCCTGAGGCGATCGCGGCACCTCCGGGAGGCGGAGGGCGGCCGCGGCCACTCGGCGAGGCAAAGGGGCACCACGGCCCCTCCGGAGGCGAGGGGGTAGCCGCGGCCCCTCGAGGCGTGAGGTCTATCTCTAGTAGATCGAGGCTCCTATACCCTCTGACCCTCACGTCTTGATGATGTGGAGTATGAGCACCGTGAGGCGGAGGTGAGGAGGAAGAGCACCTGAGGCGGAGGTGAGGAGGAAGAGCACCTGAGGCGGAGGTGAGGAGGATGAGCACCATGAGGCACAAGAATTTTGGATCACGAGCCTGCAGAACCTACCACGACGACCAACCCGGAGGAGGAGAAGATGTCATCATTCTGTTGGCGACACGTAAATGCTTGTTTACACTTTCACTAATTTAGCCCACTTACTTGCATACCTAAAAAAAGCGATATCACGAGCAATGGCGAGAAGAAGGCGGGGTGAAAATGTAGACTTCGAGCGGCATAATTGGCGTGTTGATTCGATGGCACTTCTGGCTTGCTCACCTATAGAGGAAGGCGAGAGCACTGCATGGACATGGTGCCACTACAAGGCCCTTGAAGATCTGCCGCCATTGAAGGAGAGGTTCCATTTGTGTTTGTTTGCGTTGGTGGAGGAAAGTTTTTGGGTAAGTGACTGAATATTCAAATTTGCTTCTATGTGTTCCTATGCATGTTAGGGTTGATTTGGTCACAACTCTCGAGTCTCAATTTAGTTACTATACTAACTTACCACACGAATCCCAAATAATATGTACTTCTACATGATGCAACAGGACAGAGGAAAGCCAACAATTGAAATATATTTTCTACTTTGTTTCCCATGCAGTTCTCTTTCTCATGGAATTTACTTCAAGTAGTCTGACATGTTTAATTTACCCCTTTTGGATGTTTAGTAGCCAAGTAATAAATGTCAACTAACTTAATCATCTTATTCTTTATCAATTCCTTTTACGCTTTCATCAACTAACTTAATCATCTTATTCTTTATCAATTCTTTATTCTTGGATTGTAGTGGTGGTTTCGATGGGGAGAGGGCGGAAGTTGATTCTAGGAGAGTGCTTCGTAATTGTGTTAAGAAGTGATCCCACAGATGTTCTATGAACCGCATCAAGCGGTGATCTGTTACCACACACAAGTCCTTGGGCAACAAATTCGTAGGGCGAGGCTTGCGAAACGCATATCACTTTGGGCGAGTACATGCGGGTAACCAAGCGAACAAGCGATGTCCTTGATTACAATCAATTCTAGTTTATTCATATTTAACACTTGGTCAATACCTTGGTGGGCCCTTAAGTGTGAAGATCCATGGCGGCGATTGCGAGAGGTGGTGCAGCGAGCGATGGTTAAAGGACTCTCGTCTTTGCTAGGGAGCGGAGATTGTTGATGGGCGGGGACAGCACATCGTCAAGGCAGCTCCTCCATGGCTCGTTACAAGAAGAACTGGTAGGTCAACATGTTCATATTGATTGTATGTTGCGAGATACATATTTATTGACCGTAGTGGTTTTTGGGTGCGAGAAAAAGAAGAAGCGAGGCTTGTCTTCGATATGGAGGCATATTTAGAAGCTAGGAGGGTGATCGAGAGGGCACCTTGTGCGACCCGGTATGACAGAGAACTTAATGCGATTTGATCATTTTGTCCTGATGATTTTCGCTCCTGATGATTTTGCCCAACAGTTGCATATCTTGATCTTTGCTAAGGAGATTCATGGACCGGACTCTGACGTCATGAATTCACCACTAAACCTTGATCTTTGTGTACAAAATTTGGAAGGGAAGAAACATGGTCGTTTTTCATGGGTCTTTGGGTACATTAGCACAAACAACCCTCTCGGAGGTCCGATCCACGAGTCTTTGCATCAACGGATGAAGTACACCTTCAAAGTCGGCAATGACCATCACATGAGATCGAGATCTAGTCTCGGGTTTACGAGCTTGGTAGCATTGCTGACGAAATTGAGGCTAAGCGGCGGTTGGAGCAAATGCTCCTGCAGTTAGTTGGGCGTGGTAGTACAATAACAAAGTAATATGCAATATATATACATACATACATATATATATATATACATACATACATACATACATACATACATATATATATATATATATATATATATATATATATATATATATATATTCATACTTGGCTAACGTATGGCAATGTGCAAACAAATATCACGAACACTCGGGACCAGGACTTGACTTAATGTCCCTCCGTCAGAGAACCATGCCTCACTTATCTGCTCCGGTTAGTAGCGCATCTTGATTATTATATTGTTAGTCTCTTATATTGCTTGATTAAGAAGACATTGAAATGACATGCAATGTAATTATTGGTCGCATCTTGCAAATTTCTTATAATGCGATTTCTTATGAAAATGTAGGGAGCAGCGGGATCGATTACTTCTCTTGCTAATCTTTGAAGTGAAGATCTTTGGTGCTAATGTTAATGAAGATCATGTGAATCGTCCATCGCCGAGAGGCCACCACCAGTGCTTGCTATTTTCATGATATACTAAAAGGATACCAATATTAGAAAACATTCACAATCGGTGATTGCTAAAAATGGATAAAATGGCTACATATATAACTAATTCTCTATATCTATATCATAAATTCTTTTGAAATGTGTCAACATATAATAATTTGTATGTACACTCCTTTCTATGAATTTGATGATAAGTGCTTGAGACATAAATGTTGATCGATAGTTCACAATGACAAAATATTGAGAGTTGGAGTTTAACATTTTTAGCTTTGTGCTTTTCATGTTCTTAAGCGATTTGCCATGTTATTAGGTTGCTCATCATGATTTAAAGGAATTTTTTGCTTTGTCAATAGTTTGGTTAATTATCTTTTCATGTAATATCAATTCCTAACTTTTGTTGTAAGATGGCACTAATATTAAGTTTTGCTCTATCTGCAGAACTCCCAAAATGATGCTTTTGTGCATGAAAGATTGAAGCGAAAATTACATGCATGCAAATGGTTGTAGTGATACTTGCTTTTGTTTTATGTATATAAGAGTATGAAATTACTATTTGGAATCTGTCATATGTATAATGCCTTATGCTTACATTTTGAACTTGAAGTTGAATGTTGTGAGCTCGGGAAGCTATTATGATGTCTTTTGTTAGATCTATACATACATACATACATACATACATACATACATACATATATATATATATATATATATATATATATATATATATATACATACATATACATATATATATATATATACATATATACATATACATATATATATATATATATATATATATATATATATGTGGAATGGATGGATTGTTTAATTGCTGTGGAATGGATGGATAGATGGATGGATTATTTGATTCTTTGTGGAATGGATGGATGGATTATTTGATTCTTTGTGGAATGGATTTTAAATGAATTTGTGAAAAATGGGGTTACTGTTTGTTTTGTCGATTTCAGAGTGTTTTGTACATTTCAGAGTGTTTTTGGCACTTTCGGTAAATTGACAAATATTTTTCGAGTGTCGACACTCGGAAATCAACCAAATATTTCCAGTGTTGACACTCGGGAATCGTACTCGAACAGCAGACAAAAATTTTCAGAGTGTCAACACTCGGAAAAGCGTGACCGTGGCAATTTCTGTCGGTTTGTTGGAAGCTTTCCGAGTGTTGTTTTCGCTATGCACTCGGGAAAAATGGCGGTGTCAATTTTCCCTAGTTTAAATCGGTCAAGCGTTGGAAACATTCCCGAGTGTTTGTTGACATATTACAGAGTGTCAACACTTTCGGTAAAGATTCCGTTCTGGTGCGCGAAGCCGTTCGACTAGATTTTCTCCCGAGTGTGTGAGTTTCAGAGTGTAAGCAAAGCACTCGGGAACGTAATATTTCCCGAGTGTAACACTCGGAAAACTGTTTTTATCCCGACTAATCTATCCCGAGTGTTTTTCCCGAGTGTCACACTCAGGAACTATATTTCCCGAGTGTTTGGCTCCCTTTCCCGAGTGTTTTTGGCACTCGGGAAAAATCCTGTTTCTGGTAGTGAGAAAATGAAATTGCTTCTTTCTCCAATCCCTAAAATTAAAGAGGGCGGGGATTAATAGTGAAAATTTTATGAATAAGTATATATTTCGTCTCTCAATTCTTCGGTTCGTTTATTTTTTTGTCATTTGTCTACAATACCGGATAAAACATGTTTTCGAACTATCAATACAGCGCAAAAGATACCCTCGTTCATTTTAGAGTAGTTTGTGCCACGTGGAGGAGCTCTCATGAGGAGTGCAGGGCGGTCTGCAGCCATTGAGCGCGCAAGCAAGGCGACGTGGTAATGAACCTACTCCGCAACTGCCCCGAGCTCGCCTTCGCCTTCCTTTTTGTTAGATAATGGAAGAAAAAAACTCTCTCGGCCTCTGCATCAAAGATACACACAACCCATTTTATTAAAAGGTCTAAAAGCAGTATTACAAACTAATTAGTTAAAAGAGACCTGAAGCCTAACATTCAAACGATGACTGAAAATTAAACTCAATCATTACAAATCCTGTGACTAAACCGCCACCCATGCATCACTACTACAAAAAGGCTAATATTGGACGCCTCATCACAGACGGTTGACCAAAACCGTCTGTATTACATGCAATCACAGACGGTTTGGTTTAGAGACCGCCTGTGTTACTGGTTGCGCTAAAAACCGTATGTGAAGAGGTAATATCACAGACGGTTTATAATTAAAACCGTCTGTGAAGTATCACTGACGGTTTTCAACAAACAACCATCTGTGATAATTCTACATATCACAAACGGTTTTCAACAAACAACCGTCTGTGAAATCTCACAGACGGTTCTTAACAATAACCGTCTATGATATTACTACATATCACGAGCGGTTTTTGTTATAACTGCTATGCGTGATAATATCGCAATGACTCGATTGAAGCTTAGATGATCGGTTTCTTAAATCGCCGATGCGTCTCTTCGTCGCATCAATGCCGCTTTGGCTCCCCGATGCGCCTCTTCGTCTCACGTTCCGAATTTATTCCTTATTTTATAAGAAGGATCATCTGCCATCGAAGATGATTATCATCCCCACATATAACTCTAGTACTTATAAAAAAACAGAAATGGCTGCCTCTTCTGTTTCCTTATCGCCGGCATTGATGGCTTACCTGGCCGTACTGTACAAGCAACTCTCCGGCCGTACGTTGGCGGATGCTGCGGAAAACACTGTTTCAACAATGTCTTCATTCCTCTCTTCGAGAATTTGCGTGAACAGGTGACGGCCACCTTCCGCCGTCTTGACATCCTCCCCCACCGTGTCTTTCGGGTGATCTTCCACTTTCGGTGAGTTTACCGCGTCATCGACGTGGTCCTCCACAACGACGTTGCACATCTCCAAGAGGCTTGCCATGACTTGGACTGCTTAATCGAGGCGGCGGGCGACTGAGTCGACTAGGCCAAGACCTCTCAAGCAAGGGAAGGGAGCCTATGGGCTCAATTCTTCTTAGTTCAACAGTCCAAGGGTCTTCGGGAGACACTTGAACGAGCGCGTCAGTGGGTGGACGCATTTCAGGCTTTGTTCGATCACGAACCGTCCGACGTTGACGCCGCCACCTACGAAGTATTGAAGACGGAGATAGCAGCCTACCATCGCCACTAGAAAAACTTTGTTTATTTATATGTTTCAACTTTTTTAATCTTTGTAAGAAGCGTAGCCCACGCTTGTTTGGCCATATGAAAATACCAAAATAAAAAAATCTAGTTTGGAGGTGAAGTTACTATATTAATTATATGTTGAATTATTATTATTATTATTATTATTATATATATGTATGTATGTATGTATGTAGTTAAAAGCAAATTTTCAGAAGATTTAAATGACAAAATTAACATATAAACATGTAATTTCTTCATGTCATGTAAGTGTATATACAAGATAACGTCCGTGATATGTCCCATATCACGGACGGTTCTATTATGGAACCTTCTGTGATAACTATCACTCACGGTTCCATAATAGAACTGTCTGTGATAAGTCTCTTTATTAGTAAGAGCTGGTGGCCGCTAGGGCTTGCGCCCTTAACTCGTCACTCCCAGTAGCTAGGGTTTGCGCCCACCCTAACTTGTCACTCCCAGTAGCCTTACTCTCGTCCAGTTCCTCCCCACCTCGGCCTTGCCGACCTGACCTGTCGCCGCTCGCCGTCGGTAGTGACACCACTCTACACGCACAAGACACTCGTGCGATAGGAGTGTCTTATGCGATCGAGGCTCGTCTACAACTACGGTGACGCCGCCACCCAATCCATCGCGCCACCACTGCACCTCTTTGCTGCCCGCGTCCATGGCTTGGTTCTCCTGCTCGACCTCCTGCGCTCGGGCCCTAGCCCCACTGGCTTTGCTTTCCCATCCTCCCTCTATTCTCCTCTCTATTAGCTTAATGTCTTTTGTTGAGTTTGATTTTTATGCTTGAGCCTTAATTTATGTCCTGATGTTTTGTGTGATTTATGCAAGGTGAAGGAGACGGCTGAGGGTTGTGCTGGTGGTGGGGTCGCCACCGTGGTTACGCTGTACTGATGTATCACCCAACCTTACTCCCTCTCTGTCTCTACCCCCCTTGCTCTGTGATGAAAGTGGCTAGTGCTCTGCGATGGATGCCGAGGGCTACTACTAGTGTGATGGGTTTGGACACCCTTGGTCTTACTGTTTTGCTATTGAACTGCTCAATGATGTTAATAGTCTTATGCTGAAATTGAATTAATAATTAGTCCATATTAGTAGTTCCCTTGCTCTGTGATGTAATGATGTTAATAGTCTTATGCTAAAATTGAATTGATAATTAGTTCATATTAATAGTCCCCTTGCTCTGTGATGTGAACTAAGGGCTATTGGTGTATGTGCATTCTGTGCATCTTGCTTAGTTCATGTTGTGGGTTCAAATTGACAAAAATGAATAGGGCAAAATGGTGGGTTTGGTTAATGCTCTCTGATGGGTACTGAGGGTTATTGATGCTGGTTCTTTGGGCTTGGTTGGCTTATATGGGATCGATGTGGTTCGGATGGGGCTTGGCTGCAATTAACTTTTCAGATTTGTAAAGGTTAGGCTAATTTAGAACCGTGTTCATGTTGGTCAAGTTCTCCTCCTTCGTCATATATATATATATATATATATATATATATATATATATATATATATATATATATATATATATATCAGAGCGATTACGAGTTAATAACCGTTTTGTGATGAATGGTTCCAAAACCGTCTGTGATGACCTCATGTCATCACTAACGCATAAACTTAGACGGCTCCGGAAACCGTCTGTAATGACGTTTTTGAACCATCTGTGAAGACATTTTCTGTTGTAGTGCATGCTTAACATTTGCTTCGCCACCACTTCCAACTTTTCGCTTCTGACCAACACAGACTCCATTTGGGCTGATTTCTGCAAATTTGCCCAAGCCCTCAGCCAATGTCCACTCAATAAGATAACCTGTAGGGGATTAGTGACAATTTTTTTTGGTCAAAAACAACATCATTTCGACATAACCAAATAGACCAACATAAGACACTAGTCCCACTAGGAGTTGTGCCTTTAAAATTTTTGGAATACCGGCTAGCCAATTCCCAAACATAGTTGCTATACTCGCAGGAGGAGATAAATTGAACGCACATTGAACAGCCTACCTTGCAAGACGTGCAAAAGGGCATTCAGTAAAAAGATGTTGAATTAGTTCATCTTTAATACAAAAACAACACTTGTTACTTCCCCTCCAATTTCTTTTGAGCAGGTTATCTTCGCTAATACTACCCCTATTTTGAGATACTATAGGAATATTTTCACTTTTAAAGGAATTTTAATTTGCCAAAAGAAATTCCTAATGGGGGCTTGATGATTTCCAATTAAAGCAGCATAAAAAGACTGTACCGAAAAAAGTCCAAACTTATTCAAATTCCACCTGAGTACATCTTTCTGAGAGATCAATTGTAAATTAGAAATTCTCAAAATTATCTCATTCCACGCCTGTAGCTTAGGGCCAATTATAGGTCGTCGAAAAGAAATATTTAAAGGAATAGTTCTCAAGATATTTGACATTGTATCATCCTTCCTCCTGACCACATTATAAATGAGTGGATATTGACTTTTCAGAGGAGAGTCTCCTAACCAATTATCTTCCCAAAACCTGGTGTGCATTCCATTTTTAATCTGGAATGAACCAAAGCTAAAAAAATTGATCTTTGATTTTCATTAAACCCAACCAAAAATGAGAAGTTCCACGCTTATTAACCACATGCGAAAGACTCTTCTCACCCAAATATTTCCTTGTGAGCATAGATTGCCAACTACCTTCTTCATTAAGCCACTTAAACAACCATTTGCCTAGTAAACTTTTGTTTTTCATATCTAAGTTTTGAATTCCTAGGCCGCCTTGCTCTTTAGGAGAGCAAAATAAACTCTATTTGGCAAGCCTATATTTACGTCTATGGTTGTCGTTTTGCTAATAAAATCTAGATCGATAAAAATCTAGTCTTGTGAGAAGCTCCCTAGGAACCTCAAAAAAAGATAACATAAACATTGGTAGACTGCTTAGCACCGAGTTAATAAGTACTAGTAGTCCACCAACATACATATTTTTTTTCCTTTCCAACTCTATCCTCAACACCTTTCCAATCACAATTCCTTAATTTCTTGAAGTGAATTGGGATACCTAAGTACTTGATAGGAAAGGTACCCACATAACAACCAAATAATTGAGTATACTGTAGTTCAACTTCTTTGGCAGAACCAAAACAAAAAATCGCACCCTTGTGGAAATTAATCTTCAAACCTGATAATTGTTCAAAAACACATAGAATACGTTTAAGATTTTTTTGCTTGATTTAAATCATGATTCAAGAATAGGATAGTATCATCCGCATATTGTAATATGGATAACCCATCATCAATCAAGTGAGGAACTACTCCCGATAAAAGACTTTCTTCTTTAGCTGGTGGCTAACCCGTTTTACACGCCGCACAAGATCCATCGGCACGGGGGGGGGGTGATCGTCACCGAGCACCGAGGCCTGCACCATGGAGAAGGTGCACATGTTCACCGCCGAGCGCGACATCCCCATGGTCACCATGGACAGGGCCTTCGACGGCTGCCTTGGGTTCAGGGAGGCGTAGCTGGGGAAGGGCTCCGAGGAATCGCTCCCTGTCGACGTCGTCGCGCTGGCCTACTCGCCAGGCACCACTAGGATGCCCAAGGGTGTCATGCTCACGCACCGTAGCCTGGTCACCAGTGTCGCGAGCAGCAGGGTTAGCTAGCTGCTGCTATGCTGCTACTCCATTACCATTTGTTGCGGAAATTTCTATTGAGGAGTCCATCGCCCGTCGTCGGAGTAGTTGCACCGCCGAGCGCCACTCCAACCGATGTGCGCCTATTGCCGTATGCGGCACGATGCCAGTGCCGCTACGTGTGCCATCATCCACGCCCGATGCATTGTGCAAGTCCATCGCCGCTTTGCGCGCAGCGTAACGCCGCACCACCGCCGTTGCGCCGATCATGTCGTCGCGACACCGGGTCGCCACACCGCAGATATGGCGTCCACTCGCTGGTACATGCACTACAACATGGATACAGATTCTAGGGCATTTAACTAAACCCGGTGTTTCGCTTAAGTGCCACCGAATAACAATTCCATGGCGTTTATCTTAATTTATGGGCGTTTACTAGGATGGCGCATAAATATGCCGGAGTAGGATGCACCACGGCACAAATAAGCGTCGGCATATTCTTAATTAACACGGGCATATATTAATGCCGGCTTAGACCATAGACCGACGCTTAATATATGTTGGCCAATGAAGTAAAAAGGGCACATAGTATTCGTCGAGTTAGATCAAGCACGACGTTTATAAGTGCCGGAGATTTGCAAACGCCAGCTTAGATCGTATCTGTACAAAAACTGATATCTTAGGCGGGAGAGCAAAGTCGGGCGCGGGAGGACACGAAACCTACCGAAAATTAAAGCTCAAAATTAACAATCTATCCCCAAATCACTACCGATCCCTCAAATCCGCATTGCCTCCTCCTGCCTTCCCCCTCACCGCCCTCCCTCCCTTCCCTCCACTCGCTCGGCCAGCTCTACCCACCGGCCACCGCCTCCACCTCCTCCACCCGCCGCCTCCCCCTCGGCACCCTCGTCCAGCTCCAGCCTCCACTCGCCGCCTCCACCTCCTCCACCGGCCTTCCCCTCCTTGACCTCGGTAGCCTCCTCCTCCTCCTCCTTGCTGCCCACGCCCACTCACTGCCGCCTCCACCTCCTCCATGCCGTCTCCCCTCGCCCGGCCTCCACCGGCCGCCTCCCCTTGCCCCCTCGCCCAGCTCCACCCGCTACCACCACCTCCTCTACCCACCGCCTCCACCTCCACCCGTCGTCCTCCTCAGCCGCCCGACCATCCCCAAAGCCACCGGCGACTTCACGACGACTCTCAACACCACCTCCACCCGCGAGTTCTCTGTAACGTCCTAAATTTAGGTTTGTGTTTCAAATGTATAAAAGTTTGATAATTTCAAAAACTTTGGTTGAAATTCATGAGTTTGCTCTTGGTTTCAAAATTTTGTTTTGAAAATTCAAACTTTATACTTGAAATCAAGATTCTACTTAATTTCAGAAAAATATGTGTGTAAAAATATCTAGAAATAATTTTTAAAATACTAGATTATTTATAACAAATGATTATATTTTTTCTAAGATTTTTAGAAATTATTTCAACCTCATTAAAATCCTAGCCTAGTTCTTAAGGTTTGTTTTAAAAGGATTTTATTTTAGCCAAATATAGTATGATCAGTGGCCAAAATAAATTTTCGTAAGTCCTAGTTGAACCTGAGAACCCCTACAAAAATTGTCAGAATTTTATTGCTATTTTAAACGGCCTAGTCAAACTAGTTTTATTTTCGGTCAAACTCAAATCCAACATAACCCTAGCGCGCCTAGTCCATCTAACGCGAAGCCTTGTGGACTGTCCGATTTAAGATCAACGGCCCAAATTGATCGAAGCCGTTTGGACCGTCGGAATGCACCCTTTCATGTGGACCATCCGATCTGATCTCAACCATTAGATTTAAACGAAGCTGTTCGGACCAGTCCGAACATCCCTATCGTTTTGAACTGTCCAATCTGTTGAGGCCATTCAGACCGATCGAGTGGAGCTGGTTCGACCGCGCCATCTCCTCGGGTCTAAAGTTACTGTTCCGACTCGAGTGCGGTTCAAACCCGAGGAACAGTGCAGAGTTGACTGATTTAGATTTCAATTGATTCTACTTTGACCAGAGGTTTAAAAATATCAAATAAAATCCTAAAAATCTGAAATTAATCAGAGAAGCTCCTGGGACATCCTAGTACTTAAATAAAATCTTAAACCTTACTATTCAAGAGTTATTTTCTCAGTTTAAATTCAAACTTAGAATAAGTTGTTGAATTGACTTTGAATTTTCTGTGGGTCGAATTTGGTTCCAAAAATTCAGTAAAAATTATATTTATTCTTGATAAATATTATAGTATTTGAATAAATTATCTCCTAGAGAAAATTGTAAGCATTTTTTTTGGATTCTCTTTGGAGTTTAGATTTGAGTTGTAGGTTTAAACTTTGTTTGAGATTTTCCAAGCGCAATAAAATATGCAATTGCTTCAAAAAAATATGCATGCTGATGAGATGCACACTAATTATTATTAATTAACTTCGGGATGTGACAAGGACCGTCGCTTGGAAACTCCTTCTAGTGGCCGGGACCACATGCAGAGAGGAGAGATTTCGACTAGAAGGCTTTCGTGTCCCGACCAGTAGCCAAACGAGAGTAGAACAGAATGTTGAAGTGAAAACATATAGCCTCTGAAATCTTAAGCATGTAAGTAACTATATGTAATTGTTTGTGTTATGCTCCTTTCACTCGTATGTTTGTTTGAGAAAAGAATGTGGTCGCGCGTGGGAACCATTGAAGCAATGGTCACGACAAGGACCTTAATGGCATTTGACTAATATGTTTGAACCAGAGAGTAAAAGAGATCCTTTTGAAATGACATCAGAGAGAATTGGGTCTTCTCCGACCAGTTAAACAACAATAGTCTATAACCAGATTGTGGATAATAGTCATATACAAAATATCACTCATCGAAGAAAGTAAAGAACTGATGAATCTTTATTGAAATTGAAAGAATGATAAAATTATACAAAGAACTTACGCAATTGATCAATGTTCCATGAATTTGGCTAGTCATACCAAACCAAGTCTCGTGACTTTGACCATAGTGTATGGTCCTTCCCATTTGGGAGAAAGTTTATTGCGATTAGTCTGGCTCTGAATTTTTCTAAGAACTAGATCACCTACAGCTAGGCTATGAGGCTGCACCTTACTATTGTGATACCACCTCCTCCACCGGCCGCCTCCTCGCCCCTCGCCCGGCTCAGTGCCGCCTCCACCTCCTCCTTTGTGCCTCCCCCGCTTGACCTCCGCTTGCCGCCTCCACCTCCTCCACTTGCCTACCCCTCCTTGACCTCGCCTTGCCTCCTCCGCCTCCTCTACCTCCCTCCCCTCGCCCAGCCCAGCTCCACCGTCGCCTCCACCTCCTCTACCCACCGCCTCCACCTCCACCCGAGTCCTCCTCGTTGCCGTAGTCCCAAAGCCACCGGTGACTTCACGCGACCCTCAACACCACCTCCACTTTCTTGAGTTCTCTGTAACATCCCAAATTTAGGTTTGTGTTTCAAATGTATAAAAGTTTGATAATTTCAAAAACTTTGGTTCAAATTCATGAGTTTGCTCTTGGTTTCAAATTTTTGTTTTGAAAATTCAAAATTTAGACTTGAAATCAAGATTCTACTTAATTTTAGAAAAATATGTGTGTAAAAATATCTAAAAATAATAAAATAATTTTGTAAAATACTAGATTATTTATAACAGATTAATATAATTTTTCTAAGATTTTTAGAAATTATTTCAACCTCATTAAAATCCTAGCCTAGTTACTAAGGCTGTTTTAAAAAAAGATTTTATTTTAGCCAAATATAGTATGATCAGTGGCCAAAATAACTTTTTGTAAGTCCTAGTTGAACCTGAGAACACCTACAAAAAGTTTTAGTATTTTTGGAATTTTATTGCTATTTTAAATGGCCTAGTCAAACTAGTTTTGTTTTCGGTCAAACTCAAATCCAACCTAACCCTAGCGCGCCTAGTCCATCTAACACGAAGCCTTGTGGACCATCCGATTTAAGATCAACGGCCCAAATTGATCGAAGCCGTTCAGACCGTCGGAACGCACCCTTTCATGTGGCCCGTCCGATCTGATCTCAACCGTTAGATTTGAGCGAAGCTGTTCGGACCAATCCGAACATCCCTATCGTTTTGAACCGTCCGATTTGTTTTGGACCGTCTGATTTGCTGAGGCCGTTCGGACTGACCGAGTGGAGCTGGTTCGACTACGCCATCTCCTCGGTCCTAAAGTTACTATTTCGACTCGGACCCAAACCATCACATGTACAGAAACTGAGATTTTAGGCGGGAGAGCAAAGTCGGGCGTGGGAGGACACGAAACCTACCGAAAACTAAAGCTCAAAATTAACAATCTATCCCAAAATCTCTGCCTTCCCCCTCACGCCGCCTCCCCTTCCCCCTCCCCTCCTTGGCCAGCTCCACCCACCCACCGCCTCCTTCCTCCTCCACTGCCTCCCCCGCCCGGCTCCACTGCCGCCTCCACCTCCTCCACCGGCCGCCTCCCTCTCGCCCAGCCTCCACCTCCTCCACCACCCGCCTCCCCTCGCCCACTCCACCGCCGCTTCCACCTCCTCCACTCTTTGCCTCCTCGCTTCTCTTGACTCCACCCTTGCCTCCACCTCCTCTACCCGTCGCCTCCACCTCCACCCGCCGTCCTCCTCAGCCGCCTGGCCATCCCCAAAGCCACCGGCGACTTCACGGCGACCCTCATCACCACCTCCACCTGCGAGTTCTCCATCTGGGGCTCCTACTCGCTCTGCTACCACCCCTCCATCACTGGCCGCGTCACCGTCGACCGCCTCAGCAACCTTGAAGGCGTCGCCATCAAGATCCTCTTCTTCTAGCGCAACCATCAAGATCCCGTTGTTGGTGTTATCCTGGTGAGTTAAGATTTGATATGCTTTACACATATTAGCTAAGTATTTTCTATTGTCATAAGTTTGACATTGTAATATGCAATAATATCTATTTACTAGCAGCACAAAAAATGGACAAGAATTGGATGCATTTACCTAGGCACACAGTCGAGTACCAAAACGGCATCAAGAAATTTATGGAGTTTGCATTTTTCAAGTCAGCAAGAACCGACACAATCCGTTGCTAATAAAACAGGCCAGTTTGTTGGTGTTGATAAAAGAGTTGTTGCTGCTAATAGACATAAACAAGGAGCACTCATCCGTCAGAATGTGTGGTGATGTACTTTCAATGATTACAATTATTGCTTACCCTTTTTGTTGTATGCTTCGGGATTTATTTTTTTTATCTATTAATGTTGGTGATCTCCTGCAACTGTTAGAATAAGGCTATAGCAAATGGTCAGTAGTTACCTTCATCATCTTCTAACAATGGGTTGCATGTGAAAGACAATGGGCTGCATGTGAATGAGGTGACCACAACAAGGATGAGGAAGCTTGGACAAAAACAAAACGATGGGGTATAAAACTGCTGTAAATTTTTACTTATATAAACTGAAATATGAGGATAGAGACTATCTTTTACAAATATATATTGGTGTTCATTTTGTAGGATGGTAAGGAAGTTACTTTGTGTTCACTAACTGGCTCCAAGATTGTGGCATACGGAAGACTTAGATGCACCAACAAAAAAGCTAAAGGATTGGATGGACTGCCCTTAGGAGAATACTATGAGGTCTTAGTTGATATTGTGCTCGATAGTAACGTCTTACTACCTCGAGTCCAAGGGCAGGCTACCAAGTTGGGCACTTCTGTTGGCCATTGCATCGCTTGGCCATTTCAGAATATATGGAATGCTAATGCACAACCAACCATACTACATGTGTTTAACTCTTGATTACATATGATCTTGTTTTTATTTGTAGGTTGTTCAAAGAGATAGATCATATCTAAATATGTCCAAGCGTGCAACAGGAAATAATTATTTGAGATTGTACCTAATTTAGAGTGATTATAAATTTGCAAAAATGTCACTTAGTTTTTCTACTCTTTTCTTTCCTTATCCAGATTTTCGCAAGTGATCAGATGATGGATGTAGTTAGTCTCTTTTGCTGGAGGAAGGATAGTAGTGGTGCAAGTCTAGCTTATTTTGTGATAGGTAATATGTGATGGATGGATGTTGACCTTATTTTGTGGGCCTGATGATGCCAAATTGATTTAGTAGTAAGCTTTTACTATTAAACACTTGGCTACATATGTTTCGAAAACCAAACTATGGAACTCTAGCAAGAAGGCACAAAGAAATAATTTGTGGCTTTTGCTACCTAGACTTTTTTTTTAATTTTGGAGGAAACATAAGTATCCATATGTATGAAAGTAGTGTGACATGTAATATTACTTAGGCATGTCTTATGGACCATCTATGAAGTGTGAATTTACTATGCTTGAGGTGTACATGTGTATACTCGTTTTACTTCCGCTATGTATTATTTGATATTTGAGATGAATGTCATGTATGTAGTGTATAGATAAGGATGAATGCAAGAATGAAAAAATGGCAGCAAAAGTTTTGTAGGTATGCATATTGTATTGTGCTGTCAAATATGACTGATGGTATGAATATATGATGCGTAAGGCTAGTGTGGCGTTGGCCAAATGCCGGGGATGATCAAACATGGCGTTTAGGTTATGCTAGGAAAGTTATGAATCAACCACGACCTTTCCTGTATGTCGTATTTGATCAAGCATGGCGTTTAATATATGCCAAACTTGATAAACCACGATATTTCCTGTATGCCGGACTTGATCAACCACGACATTTCCTATATGCCGGACTTGATCAACCATGGCGTTTAATATATGCCGGACTTGATCAACCATGGCGTTTACTATATGCCGGACTTGATCAACCATGATGTTTAACATATGCCAGTGATTCCCAAATAGGGGCGTCTACTATATGCCAGCATTTGATCAAAGATGGAGTATGTAATCGCCCCAATTGGCTAAATTCCGGGAAATACTTTTCCCCGACGGCGTTTTCTTTGACAGCCAATAAGCGCCCCAGAAAAGTATTTCCCGGTATTTAGGCACATATGCTGGCATATATAAACGCCGCCACAAACCTGCCTTGTTGTAGTGATGCCTGCTGTCGTCCGCGCCGCACCTGATGCGCCTGCCACCGCCATGCAATACGGCTCAACCACATTGGGCTAAGCGACCTGTGGGCCGTGAGCGGTGGCGGTGTTGACACCGACGTGACATAAAACCGCTCTCGAGTAGAAAAAGAAAAGAAAAATAAGATAATATCGAAAATAAGGTGCCGAACTGATCAGAATATTGGTGTTGAAAAGATAGGATAGGTAAAGTTGGGATGCTCTAATAAATAAGCTTTAAGATGATTGATGTTTTTGAGTTCTTGTAGGAAAGCAAAACAGTCATATTACTGTTTCTTGATGTGATTCAACACTATGTAGATATTTTTTAGTTTAGCGTCAGAAAAGTTGGCACTGACAGCGTACCTACAGGGTGCGATGAACATTGCATAGTTGATCAGCCTAACCCCAGCACTGTTCTTCTTCTTATCCTAAGCATTGACATCGAAATTTCGGATAAACGATAATGGTGTTCTTTCAACAGTGCACCGCATAATAAACACCTCTAAATACCACACAGTAGAGGGCTGTAACAATTTGCTGATAAAACAGTGCTCTGTTCGGCCTCGTGAATGTTATTCTTCCGAAAGATACTAGTAATAGTTTCCAGATCTCTTCGATGCCAGCTAAATTTTGTGGCGATTGAAATGGTCACATGAAGCATATATCAGCTGCGCATCTAGTGATGGGGGAGTAACAAATTGTGCTAGGAAAGCCAGCATGCTGGGCCATGTGTAGCGTGGGCAACCTATAGTGACGTAAATAGTCGCTGGGACAAAGCAATGTGAGGCGTCCAGGGATTGAACGTTTGAGCATGTACCATGCCGGTCATGCATGCGTGAGTGGTCAGTGGTCACGCTACTAGAGTTGGGCAGGGTCTACTGATAGCGAATCCGAACTAAGCTAGCGGAGCCGAGCCAGAGGTGCCTAACGGCCTGTAAGAACGATGCGTACGTTGCTGTTTTAAACCTTGAAATGCTACGGAAACAAATTTAGCAATCTACACTAGGGCGATTCTGATGCAGCCGATACACCCTACCTGTAAGAACGATGCGTACGTTGCTGCTTTAAACCTTGAAATGCTACGGAAACAAATTTAGCAATCTACACTAGGGCGATTCTGATGCAGTCGATACACCCTAACCTCCTTAGCTGCAGCTCCTAAGATCATATACAATAGGTTTACGTCAGCTGTCTATAGTCTCTATCACGTAGGATTTAAGCTGATGTGGATAAAAGAAAATAAAGATAGAAATGTGATGTCTATAATTCTGTAGCCGACTGTATCACTAGAATAAAAAAAACATTAAAAAATTATGTGTTGTCTACAATCACGTAGTCGACTGTATCACTACAACCCACTATATGAGTTGTCTTTAGTGCTATCTACAGGTGATATAAAAAGTTACTATAGACAACGGTTGTCTTTACCATTATATATGCCCAAACTTATACATGCCCTAGCTTATCGAGCTTAGCGGAAGAGTCTACCCCGCTGCTGCCTGGTCCGTCGTCTCCCTCCCTAGCCGTTCCATGCAGGCGGGACACGTCATGCCCATGTAACCGCCCAACCAGTGGCGTGTAAAGCGCCCGGTACGTGTAGCCGTTCCGTGCGCCGGGCGAAAGGCAACCCGGCCCGCCATGTGGCGTGACGCCGAGTGGATAGAACATCGATCCCGCCACGCCAGCGCCGCGCGCCGCGTTGCGGCAGGTCTTTATCACCACGTTCAGACGTCTGGTAAGGTGCTCGCGCGCTTCGCCGTCGCACGCCGCGCTGGCCGTCTCGAGGGCAAGCGGAAGCGGCGTTGCGAAATCGCCTCGTCGTGTTGCGACGACGACACGCAGATCTGTAGCGTGCCACGGTCATGGTGTGGCCGCTACTACAGTGGCCGGCGGCGTGATGGGAGCAGCGTCTGCCGGTGTGGTGAAGCGCGGATTGTCTTTGTCGCGTTCCTAACTGCAGCGTATGGACCCTGGGGCGGATGGCGGGAGGTAGGGCGAGCGCTATGGGCTGGCCGTGTGCTGGTGTGTCGTCTGGGCGGCTCGGGGAGGTGGCCCCCTGGGAGGTCCTCCAACTGCATGGGACTTGGGACTTGGGAGCCTACACAACGTACAGTGTAACACTGCGTTCCTTACACCTAGCTGTTTAATTAGTTAGCGTCCTGTGAGCGTTCATAGTGTGTGGATCCATCTAACGGGGTCTCAAGGTGATATATGTAAGTGGGTTTTAACTGCGCAAAAATATCACAATATATGAACTCCTTTAGTATTTATTGGTGGAACCCACATCCAAATAAAAACTCTCCCTCAATCCTCTTCCCTCTCCTATCATAGAATCGGTTCTTACCTAAGACCTCATTCCTCTCCTCTCTTTTAAGACTCCTTTATTGCAATGTGTAGTACATCTTTCTCCTCTTTTCTCTTCTCTAAGACCCACTTTTAAAACCATCGTTGCGAATGCTCTTAGCAAGGATTGATAGCGTTGCCGCTAGGAAATCATATGTGCGTTGGTACCCTACGCTAAGACGATATATTGATGAGTGAAAACTACAACACGAAACGACTTTTCTTGATATCTAAGGGGACATGTTGTCGGCCTTGTTGAAATATAAATAATGTTTTTGAGCTTTGGTGTAGCGAGACTGAGATTGTACTCAATAACAAATGGATTAATAGTACGTTGCGAGCTCAATAATAAATTGGAAACAGTTCGAAAGTTAACCAATATTGTGGAATTAATTTATTAAATATTTATGGTATTATTGATTTTCATACAGCTACCGAAAGCGTCCAGATTTTTTTTAAAAGGTCACAAGTAAGTCAAGAACTGAGAACGTTTTTCTTATAAAAACAGAATACATTGCCTCAGCTACAGGATGCACATTAATCTAAAGAAATATGATCATTCGATCAATCAACCTCCGTGGAATATGTTTAACAAAATTGATTCACAGAAGGTGATAAAGTGGAGAGAAACTATGTCAAATTTTGCACATAGTTTCCTACCTCTTTGGACCCTTGACGGTTCAATGCCAACCGTATATACGGACAATAATGCACTGGGGCTTCATTGATCAAGTACGGCCTGATTACTCCAAAAGGAGTATCGGCTTGCATCACGTATTCATTCATGTGGAATTGTGGAAACATGAGCCCTCGCGACTTGTCCGTGTGTACCATCTGCTCCATTCAAGCGGGTGGGCGTAGCAATTCCCCCTGCTCTCGTACAGTCACGCACACGGCGCACCACCGAAAAAAAAGTTTGCGCCTCCTCCAGTTATCCCCGTAGTAGTAGCCTGTAGTCCGATAAAAATTCCCGCGCAACCGCGCGGTGCACGGTGGACCGATCCCCCGCGGCCCCACCGGCGGCGCAGCACCTCTGGTCCACGAAGACTCGGGCTTCACAGTGATCTGATCCCCTCAGGAAACAGCACATGCTGCTGCCTCGCACGTGGCAGGAGGCCGCTCGTGAACCTATGACCGGCCATAGAACCGTACCGGCTGGCTCGCCGCACCGAATCGTCCGCACGAATCGCAAAGTGTACGTGGGATCCGCCACGACCGTCCGTGGCCCACGGCAGCTAAGCCGTCTGTGATTGGGTTGCGACTTAACGGAAGGCAGGAGGAAACAATGGATGCCCGAAGAATAAACAAAAATAAGTGGAGGTCGGGTCCAACGCTAAGGAAATTTTTTTAATAATTAACTTTTTTTAAATTTTATTTTAAAGTTAAAGCTTGATTTTTTTTATTAATTAACTTTTTTTGAATTTTATTTTAAAGTTAACGTTCGACGCACTTTATTTACAATTCTAACCCTCTTTGGTCATGCCACGAGTGGTGGTGTGATCAAACAACACTGTTACGCGTCACGATAAGTTCTCAAAATAGCACTTTTTATCACGCCACTGGTTGTGACGTGATCAAATAACACTGAGTTTGATCAGAAATGGACTGACGTGATAGTGTTATTTTGTCGCGTCACGGGTGGTGGCGTGACCAAAGGAGCCAGAATTAGAAATAAAGTGCTCCGGGATTAACTTTAAAATAAAATTAATAAAAGGTTAATTAATATAAAAAATCCAACGCTAAGCCCATCCTTGCGCCGCTTCTGTACCATCGCGTCGTGTGTGCAGTCTTGTGGCTTTCGACAAATATCTACATCTGCCACTGTATTTAACGAGGTGAGATTAATGAAAACCGTTACTTTAATGCATGGACGATTACAAAATTACGTGAATAGCACTATTAGTTACTCAAATAATACAGGTAGTGATAGTCTACCGCTAGTTACTCCAATAGTTCAACAGATGTGGCATACATTTCTAGTGGCTAATTGGGTTTATTTGCGACTTTATAGGAGTTGATTCGCTGACCTTTTGCTGTTAAGAGTATGTACAATAGGGTAATATCAGCACTCTATAATTCTTATCACGTAAGATTTTTTGATGATATAGATAAGACAGAACGAAGAGAGAGAAAGAAAATGTCTGACATACAACAGATGATCTATAAGACCCTTTTAGACAACATAAAACACTATTGTATGTGTTATTATCTAACAAATATTTTTTTCAATCAAAAATTTAAGAAAATATGGGATCTCATATAGACAACTTAACAGACAGCTCATTATATGAGCTGCCTTTAGTGCTGTCTATAGACAACAGTTGTCTGGACCATTATACATGCCCTAAGTTCCAGAGCGTTATGGCATGTACAATGGTATAGACAACTGATGTTTATATCAGCCCTCCATGTTACTTATAGACAACACTAAAAACAACTCATATAATAAGTTGTCCATATGAGACCACACAATCTTTTATTTTTTTGCTTGAAAAAAATGTGTTATAGACAACAACTCATACATTGATGGTTTGTGTTGTCTATAAGGGTTTTATAGACCATCTGTTGCATACCAGAGAGTTGTCTCTCCTCGTTCCCTCTCATCCACACCATCAGAAATCTTACATGGCAAGAATTATAGACGGCTGATGTCACTCTATTGTACATGCCCTTAGATATAATTGTTTTTTTAAGGAACCTATAGAGATAATTGTGATAACCAATTGCATCCCTTATGAAAGTAATAAGATAGGCAACATATTTAGTGCTAATGGCTAATTTGGTGTTGTAGAGGCGGCCCACCGGCCCCATCATTTGGCGAAGGCACCAAGCCAAGGGGTACCTTGGCCTAGACGAGGGGTACCACGTATCCCTCGCATAGGACGAAGGGTACACAAAGGCCACTGGAGGCGCCGAGCCAGGAGTGCACCTCGGCCTAGACGAGGGATACCGTGTACCCTCTCACGCAAGGCGTAGCGCGCACGAAGGTAGCTAAAGGCAGCCCCTACCAGAAGGATACTGCATACCCCAGAGCGAAGGGCCCCAAGGACCCTCACTCCAGACCACCTCGCGGGGAGATGGGGCCCCCAAGGGTCTTTGTCCCGGGGTCACCCCGCATCGAGTGAAGGGAGTTAAGGCCACTCGTGGACCAAGAGTATAGGCATGGTGGATCAAGACCAGGAGGATCCACCATGCAAGGTGCAAAGACCCTACAGCCCCTACAAGTATAGAACCTTTTTAGAGGTAGAATCGTAATCTCTTGTAACTTGGATGTAATACTATAAATAGACTATTTTCCCATGTAATAAAAGATAACTTTTTTAGCAATAAATATGCCACTTTAATAAACTTAAATATTGTTTCACCTTTGAGGATCTTCAGGTTACCCCTTCGTATCTGAAGGGAACTAGAATCCACTTCTCATTAATATCTAGTTAGTAGCTACGACTAGCGCTAATGCGCTAATGCCAACTAGGGACGCTGGATCAAATCCCAAACGACTCGGACCAAGGCGGATGGGAAGCCTCGTCCCACTTATGCAGTTTTGTGATCACCTCACGTGCGTCCCATTTTTTCGTGAATAGCACCCTTCACGTACCCCTTTGCTCCCCCTCCTGTTGCTCGCTCCTTCTGCTCTCAGTCACGGTCGCTCGGGAGAACTAGGGTTAGGCTAGCACTCGGGAGAGCTAGGGTTAGGCCGCCTCCCTCCTCCCCAGCCTTGGCCTCCGCCTTCTACACCCCACTCCTGAACACAGCATTGCATCCCTCCACCCTGAGTCCTCGCCACCTTTGCCTCTCCCGTCGCCCAGCCGCACCACTGTCGCCCCTCTTGTCACCAAGCCAATCCGTGCCATCATGCCTCTGTCTCCCCAAGGCCGTCGCCTCTCCCCTTCCTGGCCTCAACCGACTCCATCGACGCTAGAGACCTTTGTTTTTTTTTCCTTCAAAATTTGTAGTGCAGTGTTTGAGGAATTGTTAGGTTCATTTCTGGTTGAACTGGGAAATTTAAAGATTTTTCTATGCTCGATTTGGTCCAGGATTATTCTAGTTGAACATTTGTGTGCAACGTAGAAGATGGTCACAGATTGGAAGGAAGCGCGCAAAATTTTCATTATCAAGTTCTCGAGTAACTATGAATGCATTGTGTTGTGTAACTGAGAATGGATGTATGTAATCGAGAATGAGTGCCTCAGTTCATTTTTTCCCTTTTTTTGGTTTTCAATGGATATAACTGAGAATGAAATTGATATTTATCAGGTTGGCAATGTCATGTAAAATTTGATGCACTGATGTTGTACTCCCATGCAAGAATGTGTGGAATGAATTTGCTAATGAATGTGTTGAATGAATCAGTGATTGCCGAAGCTTGAAATCATTCTGATTGTTCAAGCCTGATCGGTGATTTGTGTGTGTGAAAGCTTGAAAATTTTCAGTGTCAAAGCTTAGGATTTGTGTGCGTTACTTCATCTGAAACTTTTACATGTGTGCCAATATATTCACTTGTTTTTTGCTCTACTAAGCATATGGTCGATAGCTGCTGCTGCTTGCTCCCAGGCCCCAGCTTCTAGGTGCTAATGCTTGCTCCCAGATGTCATGTACCTCATCTTATTTCAGAAATTTGTTCTCAGGAAAAAAAAAAGTAGGTGAGCTCTTTCATTGATAGCAGCTGCTTGTGCCCTTGCAACCTGATATTGTTCATCGTATTATTCATTTTCTTCATTGATGGCTCACTGGCTATGTACTCTGTAGTGATTGCTTGCTGCAGGCCCCTATCCTACTCATTTTATGAACTAAATCTGTGGCTTGATTTCAGAGTGTGTGCTTGAATTGTGAGCTATAAGCGTGTAAAATTTCAATGTGTGATTGAACTATGAGGCATGTAAACAGAAGAGTTTAGAAATATGAGAATCTCAATTGAAGTATGGTCACTGCTCTGTTGTTGCACAGCGGGTGCTTGAGTAGCAGATTAAGCAAGTAGGACTTGTATCATATGAACTAGTGAATGAACTTTTCATGCAGAGAAAATTGCACTCTAAGTCCATGAACTTGTAAGATTGTGTCACTTAGCTCCCCGAACTTGCATTTTACTTTCTCAGCTCCCTGAACTTGCGAGATTGTGCCACTTAGCTCCCTGATTTTGTATTTTACTTTCTCAGCCCCCTGAACTTGCGAGGTTGTGTCACTTAGCTCTTTGAGCTTGCATTGAAGCGAAGTTTGTCGGATGCGATGCCGGTGACTTCGTCCCCTCCAAGTCTGGTGGACTCATCACTGCCCCGTTCCGGCTGTGTTCATTGTCCCCGTCACCTCACGCCGACAAAAACATATTCTTTGGGCCCAGGAACGCACCGAGCTAGCGTCTTCGCCGGAGCTCCACCGTCACATCCGCCGCCCTCGCCTCCTCTGAGTCGGTCGTGAGAGAGAAGCTTGCGTGCCCTGCCTGCAGTGCTGAAATGTACTTCTCTCTCTCACACACGATAATTAAATCAAGACTGACTTTTACATTAGCAAAATGACCAAATGGACTTCATGTAGGGTGAGTAGTGTCGTAGGGGCAGCCCACCGGCCCCCGTGACCCGACGAACAGGGTAGAAGCCCCCACAAGGGGCCCGGAGGCCATAGAAGGGACCTCAAAGGGTCACCTGAAGGGTAGAGGAGGTACCCCGAAGGGTCACCCAAAAGCCACAAGAGGGCAGGAAGGGGCAGAAGGGTCTGAAAGGTACCCCAAGGCCTGAAGAGAGCCCCTGAAGGGGGCAGAGTCCCCGAAGGGGGTCCAAAAAGGCTGCGAAGGTGTCCATGGCACCGAAGGCTACCTCGTCGGCACCAAGGACGTTCGAGGCCCCCTCAGGCCCGAAGCCGCCTTGCCGGAAGCGAAGGGAGAAGACAAGTGGACCACGCACACCGGCTGGGTGAGCCAGGTCCATGGAAGCTCACCATGGACCGGAAGCTATGCGTAGGGGTGGGAAAAGACCCCATAGTCCCTATACGGGTAGTGCCTTCCTAGGGGCAGAACAATAATCTCATGTACCCTGTTAGTTGGCTATAAGTAGCTCTCTCTCTCTCTCATGTAAGAAGGGTAGGCTTTTTTGAGGCATTTAATACATATGTACTTCTCCTGGCACCAGTCCCTTCTCTGATGATCCTCTGGTCACTCGAGATCTGGGGTCCCTTTTTCTCTTGTCTAGCCTTTTACACTGACGGTGGCGCCGTCTGTGGGGGCTGCAGAGCCCCGAGCACCAAAGATGGCCCCTTAGTAGAGGGCCAAGTCCAAAGTCTCAACAGCCGAAGCAGCAGCGGCCCCCAGCACCCCGAGGGCCAAGCAGAGCAGGACCTTCGTAGCAGCGGCGCCTCTCGCCCAGGCCGTGGAGGAAGAGGCAAATAACTCCACACACTGGGGCATTATCGGAAGCGCCAACCGGTGCGTGGAGGCATCCCACCACGTGGGCCCACCACCCGGGGCAGCAAGCGCAAGCCAAGGGTCATACGAAGCCCTACAGCAAGAACTGGCGGACCTTCGTCGGGAGATGGTGAACCTCCGACAAAGTCCGAAGACGGCCCTCGCGGCCCCGCTCCGGCCCTTGCCAATCACCATAGCAGGGGTCGCCCCCCCCCCCCGGCATCGACAGTCGTACCTCCCGCCCTGCTGCTCCGGGGGGACCCTAACTCCCCATTGAGCGTCGGGCTGGAGACAACCCGCTGGCCATAAGGCTTCAAGATGCCGGAGGTCGTGCCCTTTGAGGGGCGCACTTACCGCTCAGAATTCCTCCGGGTATACGAGACCGTCGTTGAGGCTGCCGACGACACCTCTGGCGAAGCGTCACCCTCGCCCTCAAGGGCGTGGCACTGACGTGGTTCTTCACCATCCCCCCCCCCCGCTCTATATATGTGTGGGAGCAGTTGCAGGACCTCGTCCGCAACAATTTCCAGGGAAACTACACGAAGCCAAAGGACGCGAGGCACCTGTTCACGATGAAACAAGCCCCGCGTGAATCCCTCCGTAGCTTCTTCAAGAAATTTAAGGAGGTAAAATGTCAAGTGAGGGCATCAACGAAACCACCATTATAAACGCAACCACATGCGGGCTCCGGAAGGGCCCCCTGTGCGAGAGACTGGCTCGCAAGCCTATCCACACGGTAACGGAGCTCTTCGACAAGATGGAAGAGTATGCCCGGGCAGGGAAAGATAGAACTCGGAGAGATGCACCCCTGATTCCCCCGCATCCACCCTGAGAGCACCACCCGCGAAAGAAGGGTCCACTACCACGCCGGCTGGGGCACCCACCAAGCCACGAGCAACAACTACCGGCAGAAGGGCCAGAATGTCTATCACATAGACGGTGGCCCACCCCCTGAAAGAAGTTAGACGCGGAGGCTACGGTAGCCGTAGCCATGGCCGAAACGGCGGTCGTCAGCCCGGCAACTGCGCTAGAGGCCCTTCACCATTTTGTGATCTCCACGGCGAATGGTCGCGCACGACGAGTGAGTGCCGCACCATTGCGACTATGCGGGACTACATGAACCACGAGCGATAGCCAGCCGAGCGCGATAGCAGAGGGGGGGTCTGATAACCAACTTCTTGCCCCACCACCGAGACCCCGCATACAAGGGGGCTGAGGCGAGCACCAACAAAGGATCATCAACATGATCACCGGAGGATCCTCGCTTGGCATGCTCTCAAAAAGACAACGTCGCGCATACGCCCGATAGATTCATCACCTCGCAACATACCCCGTGTACAGCCCATCTCGCTACACTAAAATACCAATCTCTTTCGGCCCAGAAGATGCTCGAGGTGTGTATTTTCCACACCAAGACCCCCTCGTCATCTCCGCCAACATCGCGGATTTTGAGGTCAGGCGCCTTCTCGTTGACAGAGGAAGCTAGGCTGACCTCCTGGTCGTAAACACCTTCGACCAGATGATAATCCCCCGAGATTGCATGTCACCCCCAGGCGTACCCCTAATAGGCATCGGAGGGAGGCCTGTGACGACCCTGGGCCAGATCGACCTGCCCGTCACATTCAGTGATGACTTCGCATCCCGGACCGAGATCGTCACGTTGCTTGCTCGTGGGTGGATGATGATCAAGATGACCTTAGATCACACCCCACACATCCCAGCAAACAAGATCACAATAAGATCCCAAATAAAAACATAAGAAACACCAAAAATCTGAAGGGCGTTAAAAGAGAGAGTAAGAATAAGATAGAACTCAACTTGGAGCAAATCTTGCATGGATTGATTAGATAGATTGTATGTTTATAGCCACTCCACCATGGAGCACAAAAACTCAACACTTGAGCACTCAATCAATCCATCTCTCATGAACCCTACCCTCTCCACTTTCCTCTCCTATCCCTAAATCACAAATTAGGGTTTGTAGAATGCAAAGGTTGGGAGGTGCACAACCAGCACCCTCCCCTATTTATAGTGGAGGCTAGCTTCTAGAAAGAAAACCCTAATGGGCACCCGCTAAGCCTACACACAAAACGAGTTTCACTCACGCACGCTTTTCAAAGCACCATCTTCATCTTCTCTTGACCTAAACCACTTCTCCTTGCGCTGTCTTGCGCCGTGGTTTAGCCAAAAGCAATCAAGGCGGTATTTTGATGAAATTACCAAAATACCCCTTCTCAACCTTTCTCAAAAGACCGAGTCCAAACTTCATGAAGCAATCCCATGCTTCGCCACGTGTAGGTTGATCAACGGCTCTCTTCATGTCGGCAAGTCTCTCCCATCCGGCTCCCACGGAAAACACCATGGCACTTGCACTGACCCTCGCACCGCTTGATGCAACTCGTTGCCAACTTCCTGATTCGATATCCTTGTCTATTTTGCGCTATGCTTGAGTCTTCGACTTCACCCTAAGATCCTCGATCGCTCAACCTCACTCTAAGCCTAGTCCCGATCATCCTCGCTGTTGACTGTCGTTGACCTCCAAGCTTCCTGCACAATAATAGACAATGAAATCGATTCCGGGAACAAGTTCTTCGCAACTTGACCCACGTTAGTCAAAACATGTATCATGCAACACATTTGCACTGAAACCCATGAACTTGACCTAATTTACAATCATCACAGCCAAGATGGCCGGCGAACAAGTCAAAACCAGTCAGACCGCCACCCATTGGCCGGTCTGACCACTACTTGACCAGCCTGACCACTCAGCAAGGAACTTAGCCAAAATTTCCTCCTTAAAAACCCGAAACTCTCTGGAAATTTTAAACGAATAGATTTTTTGATTCGAAGCTCTAAAAATTATGAGACCAAGTGTAGAAAAATACCCTCTCTTGCCTACATCCTCTATTTCTGGCCCAGCTCCAAACTCGAAAGTCCTTTATGGCCGGTCAGACCACGCCTCCTGGCTGGTCAGAACGCCAGCCTCTTGGCCAAAGCTTGGGCTGGTCTGACCGCCTGAGGTGGCCGGTCAGACCGGCCTGTCAGACCGCCTCATAGGCCGGTCTGACCACCACCTCGGTCAGTCTGACCGCCTACAGCCTAAAAGCAGTAGGACTTTACCGAAAACGAGGGTTTATCCAAACACCTCGACGCTATTGCCAATTGTTCAACACACTAAGATTAGGATCATATCCACATGATCTCTACAAAAGCAATAGCCAGTGCCTAGTATATTATGTCTCGGAGGCCCTCCAAGGGACCAAGGTCTGGTACACGGAGCTCGAAAAGCTGGCATAGGACCTACTCATGGCCTCGCACAACCTTTGGCACTACTTCCCGGTGCACTCCATCACGGTCCCGACGTCTTACCCACTAGCATTGATGCTTGAGAACAAAGACACCTTGGGTTGAATAGGCAAGTGGGCAGCCGAGCTGGCGCTCTTTGAAACTATCTTCGTGGCACAAACCGACATCAAATCATAGGCTCTAGCAGACTTCGTGACCGAATAGACCCCACACACTGAGGGACAGCCACCTACCCCAATCGAGGCACCATGGATGATGTACACCGACAGATCTTGGTGCACTGCCGGAGCCGGTGCGATGGCCATTCTAGTCGCCCCAGATGGGCAAAGCGTGTCTCACGCTGCCCGCCTTGACTTCCCAACAACAAATAATGCCTCAGAGCACAAGGCGCTCTTGTTGGGCCTCCACAAATCTAGGACGCTGGGAGCAAAGCATCAAAAGCGACTCCCGTCTGGTGGCAGGCCACTTTGACAGATCATTTACTGCAAGAGGGCCCGAAATAGCCAGTTACCTGGCTGCGGTACAGACAGCGTCGACACACTTCCTCGGCATCACCGTCCAAGAAATACCCAGAGGCGACAACGAAGCAGCAGATAGGCTGGCAAAAATGGTCAGTTCAGGCCAAACCCCCCCCCCCCACCTGAGGTCTTCTACGAGATACTTGGTGCACTTTCGGTGGCACAAGGGGCTGCGCTCGAAGCACAAGGAGCTACGCATGCAGTGCTCCTTGTGGAAGAGTCGGACTAGCGGGACATCATCCTCAAATACCTCGTAGCTGACGAACCCGAAGACACAGCCGAAGCAAAGCGCCTCTGGCATAGGGCCAGAAACTACCATGTCATCAGCGGGGAACTCTACAAGGGCGGCGTCTGCATCACCTTCCAATAGTGCTTATTCCGACAAGAGGGCCAATCCCCCTCAAGGACATCCATGAGGGCCTCTGCGGCGCGCATCAAGCGCCCTAAGGCTTCTACTGGCCAACCATACTACGAGACGCATAAGACCTCGTTCAACGCTGTCAGGGGTGCCAGTGGGCCAGTCGGCACACAAAAGCACCCTCGGTCCCACTGCATCCCCTAGCTCCTGTCTGGCCCTTCACACGACGGGGGCTCGATATCATCGGACCGTACCCAACGGCCAAATGCAGCCTCCGCTTCACGTTCGTCGCGATCGAATATTTCTCCAGATGGGTCGAAGCCAAGCAGTCACCAAAATCACGGCCGCAGCAACGCAGCGGTTCGGGTGGAAAAGGATAATTTGCCGGTATGGAGTACCACGCGATATCGTCACCAACAACGGCACCCAGTTCGACTCGGCAGCATTCCGAGCATTCTGCCAAAACTTGGGCATAACAAGATAAGCCAGCATCCGGGGGACACCGAGTCGAATCAGGCGCAAAGAACGAAAGCTAATGGCAACCTACTAGAGGGCTTTAAGAAACACCTTATAGGACTGCCAAATGGACCCTGGCCTGAGGAGCTCCACAAAGCCCTATGGGCACTCCGCACATCGCCAACAAGGGCAACGAGTTTCTCTCCGTTTAAGCTCCTCTTCGGTGACGAAGCCATGACCCGAGGGAATTCACGACCAAGTCTCTCCGAGCTACAACCACAGCCGAACCGGTGGAGCGGGACACCTCCCTCGACCTCCTCGAAGAGCACCGCGTACAGGCCATATCAACCATGTCCAAGTACAGCGAAGGCGTCGCACGAGCATACAACCAAAAAAATCAAGATTCGCCCCCTAGCACCAAGTGACATGGTTCTCAAGCGAGCCGCAAATCCAGTGACCATGGGCAAGCTACAGTTCAAATGGGAGGGGTTGTACATCATCACCTGTAGCACTCGGGTCGGTTCCTTCTACATCGCAACACTAGAGGGACAGCAATTGAGCCACACATGGAACACACAGAGCCTCCGAAAATTCTATCCCTAAGGACTGTAAAAATCGGCTGCGCCCGGGAAACCGCCTTGTCGCTTTTATATGGCGTGGGCATCTACAAAAACAAGTGTAACCTGCGGCATTTTGCTCCCGTTTATTGAACAAGCAGCAACGAGCCCACCAGCGTGGCAAAAGACACCACGCATGGCCTTCGGCCCCGGTAGACACCAATGCCCTCTGCAGACACGAGTGTATAAACAGACACCACACATGGCCTTCGGCCCCGGTGCACACCGATACCCTCCACAGGCATGAGTGTATAAACAAAGACACCGCGCATGGCATTCGGCCCCAGTGCACCCCGATGCCCTCCGCAGGCATGAGTATTAACAAAGACACCGCGCATGGCCCTCGGCCCCGGTGCACACCGATGCCTACCGCACGCGTGTCTAGACGAAGACACCGCGCAAGGCTAACCCCGGCACGGCATTTAGTCCTAGGACCAAAGCGCACCAGGGAGACGGTGTCGATCTTCTTCTCCCCCTCGTAAAAAAGTTAGGGCTCTCTAGAGCCCTATCTAAAAAAGTATGGGGATCTGCACCCGAGGCCGCCTCCCCTCAAAAAAAGTTAGGGCTCCCGAGCCCCATCTAAAAAAGTATGGGGGCAATACAGGCTTCTCCTCCTCATAAAAAAAAAAAGATAGGGCTCCTGGGCCCTATCTAAAAAGTATGAGGGGCGACGCTTAGGCTTCACACGGCAAAAAGTTAGAGCTCCCCGGAGCCCTATGGAGCCCTATCTTAAAAAGAGTATGGAAGACGGCGCGATGCTTCGTCTCCCCCTCGCAAAAAAAAAGTTAGGCCTCTCCGGAGCCCTATCTAAAAAAGTATGGGGGACGGCGCGAGACTTCGCCTGCCTCTCGCAAAAAAGTTAGGGCTCTCCGGAGCCCTATCTAAAAAAGTATGGGGGACGACACGAGGCTTCGTCTCCCCCTCGCAAAAAAAGTTAGTTAGGGCTCTCCGGAGCCCTATCTAAAAAAGTATGAGGGGCTAGCACATGAGGCTATGTCTCCCATCGCCAAAAGTTAGGGCTCCCTGCAGGCCCATATAAAAAGTATGGGGGCGGCCGCGAGGCTCGCCACCCTCTCAAAAAGTTAGGGCCCCCTGAGCCCTATCTAAAAAAGTGGGAGACGGCGCGAGGCTTTGTCTCCACCTCGTAAAAAAAAGTTAGGGCTCCCCGGAACCCTATCTAAAAAAGTATGGGGGACGGCGCGAGGCTTCGCCCCACCTCGCAAAAAAGTTAGGGCTCCCCGGAGCCATATCTAAAAAAGTATGGGAGACGGTGCGAGGCTCCCCCTTGCAAAAAAGTTAGGGCTCTTCGGAGCCCTGTCTAAAAAAGTATGGGGGATGATGCGAGGCTTTGCCTCCCTCAGTGGTTTAGTTAAGGCTCCTCGAGCCCCATCTAAAAAGTGTGAGGATCTGCCGAGGCTTCGCCTCCCTCAAGAAGAGTTAGGGCCCCCAGCCCCATCTAAAAAGTATGGGGACTGCACCCAGGCTTCCCCGGCAAAAAAGTTAGGGCTTCCCGAGCCATATCTAAAAAAGTATGGGGATTTGCGAGGATTCGCCTCCCCTCCATAAAAAGTTAGGGTTCCACGAAGCCCTATCTAAAAAGTATGAGGGACGGCACGAGGCTTTGTCTCCCCCTCGTAGAAAAAGTTAGGGCTTCCCGGAGCCCTATCTAAAAAAATAGAGGGACGATGCGAGGCTTTACCTCCCCCTCGCAACAAAAATTAGAACAAGCCAAAACGAACAATTATTATACATCACACCCTCAAACGTACAAGGTATACATGGGCCAAAGAGCGCGGCCCGTACAATAAGAATACGTTACAAATACACAGCCCCGCGACATACAAGGCACATGACTACCAACGATTACAACTTAACCTCGCTACAATTACACCTGGTACAACATAAACACAGCACGACACAACTATGGGACAAAGTTCAACACCTATGTGCGCATCGCCCACTCCAGCAAATCCTCACCGGAGGGCCCTATCGGCCTCACAGCTTGGCAACCCTCAGAAAGCCCGTATCTCCTCACGCGACCTTGCCGCCTTGCGCTCCCAAAAAAGCCAGAAATCCTCCATACAGCCACCTGGATTCGCCTTCTTCCACCGCTGCCACTTGGCGCCATGGTACACTACGCCTCGGTAGCACACCCGCAGGGGCCAAACGGACAAAAGACTACTCTCGTCCTTCGACCCCCGCGTCGAGGCCATAGCCTTATTCAGCCCTCTCCCAGTGGGGCCCATTGGCCACATTTAAACAGCGCCGCTACCAAGGTGGTTGCTACATAAGTATAAATAACCAAAGCGAGGGACGCACGCATCATCCGAAAATCTTTTTCATTAAAAAGAGGCCATTACACAAAAAGGGGTCAACTTCTACAAAAACCGCTCCAAGGCACAACAAACAAAAGCAGAGCGGACACAACTACAAACAAACGACCCTAGCTTTCTAACAGCAAGCGGGGGGTCACACCTTATCTCCGTGGGTGGACCCGCTGCACCTTGACCTCCGAAGTCCTCCGCCAAATTCCACGAGTTTTCCTTTCTCCTTGGGCCTAGACTACTTCGAAGGACTCCGTCAAATCATGACCACGCAGCCTAAAGTCTCGCACAAAGACTTTGCTAGCCTTCCGCGTCTGGCGCTACGCGGCGGCAACCTCCTTAGTAGTTGCCACCGCAACGGACCGGGCGGCAAGGGCTTCCATATGAGCACACCCCGCCTTGTCAAGGGAGGCAAAGGTCGTCAACCAAGCGACCTTCGCGCAGTGATCATCGTATGCGCGAGCCGCAGGCAGACACACTTCGCCGGCACTCTGAAGATGCTCCAAGGTTATGTCCATCTCGACCGGCTGGTGACGCCTCGCAGGAGGTATGGCGCCAAGCTTCGTCACAACTCCCTCGAGAGCCCCTGTTGCCTTCCAGGCAGAAAGACCAATGGTGGTCGACAGATCCTGCTCCGCCTGGATCTCCTCCTCAAGGGTTGCCCGAATGCCCCGCAAAGCCTGCACATCACCTCGAAGGGCGATGCACTCTGCTTCCAGGTCCGCCACCTAAGCCTCGAAGGCCTTCACCCTCTCAGCAAGAGAGTCGTGTTAAGCTCTCAGGGCCCCGCTCCGGGTGTGCTCCGCATTAACCCTCTTCTGAATCTCGGTGAAGCCTTAAGAAATGTCATCATCAATGGCCCGCGATAGCATCAACGTCTGCACGCGCAGCAAAAAGTCAAAACAATGGGAAAAACGAAGAGCAGGGCTACCAGGCAAAACAAACCTTTGCGGCATTTGCCTCGATTCTTCGGAACATGTCCTCCAAATGACATCTTTCAAATTGTTCCTCAAGATAAGGGCGGGCGGCAAAAGTCAAGAATCGCCCATAAACACGGGCAGCACCCTCGCTCACCTTGAAGTCAGCACGACACAGTGGACCCAGGTCCACCGCCCCCATAGCAACCGGGGTGGACACTAGCGAGGGCGCCGCCTCCGAACCCGCCGAAGCAGAGCCAACACCACCCCCTTGCCACCCTCATCACTTAACACTGCACCACCAACAGAAGTCAGATCGGCACTCCCCAACAGTAAACTAACAACAAAATGCTTACCAGTAGCCAACCACAGGGTAGCAGGGGCATCCGCGATGACTTCGGCGTCCCCTCCATAAATATGCGATGGGGTGTCAGCGCTGGAGGACTCCTCCACAAGGCGCGTTACACCGAACGTGCCTATCGGTCCACTTCCGATATAGTACGACCGATGTCCTCCGCTTTGCCACCCTTCACAGGTGAAACAGCACGCTCGTCGAACGAAGAGCTGCTAGACACAGAGCACTCAATGCGCTCCAGGGTGCCTTCGGTCACCCTCTTAGTCGGTGGCTCCGCAAAGTCCTCCATACTATGCGAAGGACTGCCGCCATCACGAGGGCAGGCGACGCGAAGGGGAGCCACCGCAATCTGTCCCGCGCCTTCAACCTCAGGCACATGGGCACACTTCTTTTTCCCCGCATCGGGGTCTGGGCGCTCAGAAAGAAGAACCGACACGTCAAACGCGCGATTCAACCGCGCCTCCCTCACAACGAAGCGATGCTTCGCATGCTCTTCGCCCGTATAAGGGCCCAAGAGCAGCTCTGCAGTGCATGCTTCTTCAGCAATGGGCACGACTACCAGCGTAACCAAGCTCGGATTAGTCTAAATCCCACGTAAAACAGGGCAACAGGCCAAAGAAAAGGGAAACCATTCCTTCGCGGCCCTCCACAGTAAGGATGGGGAGCTCGGACTTCGGAGCTATGAGATCCACCCTCCACTCCTTGGCAAAAGGACAGATCCCAAAGGCGCAGAACTCCTCCACCAGGTCCCGCGTGGAGAGGCGCTTCGTCGTATCCTACAGGACATGGAGGAAGACCTCCTCCCTCGAGGTAAGAACAATCTCGGGAGTGGTGGTAAGCTGTATCAGCCCACCTCAAGATTGTAGACCGTCCTTCGCCGGAGAGGTATGGTAAAACCACCTCCGCGTCCAATCCGTCTCCCAACGGTTGCATGCCGCCGGGGAAGGGACATACATTTGGCACTACGCCTTGGGTTGAAAATTGACACTGCCAAATTTGAATTTCTCGCTCGTGCTTTTCTTCTTCTTCGGCTGATAACGCCCGTCGTGAAGATAGGCGAAAAGGCGCCCCTCGCCGCTGGCCCCAACTGATCTTAGCATCCACTTGAAGACTCACAACTTTATGATGGAGTTCAGCGTCAATTGAGCCAACTCCACCCCATAAAGCCGAAGCACCGCGGAGAAGAGCTCGATGCAGGGAATCCAAAGAATGACATCGAGGAAAGCAACGAAAACCACCTCCTCATCAGGCCGGGGTGCGGGCTCCGTCTTCGATCCAGGAGCATGGACCTTTGCCAAGCTCTCCAGCTTGCCCTCATCCATGAGGGTTTGAAGAACAAGGTTCGTCACATTGGACCTCCCCAGATCGCTCGTGTACACGAGGTCACCCCCCTCCCTACTTGCTTCGCTTCGCCATACCCGAAGAGCCCAGCACAAACCCTCGCAACTCGCTAGCGCCGCAAAGAAAGAGGGCTGGGAGGTTCAGCGAGCAAATGCAAGAAAGCAAAATAAGAGATAGGGGGTCACCCCTTATTTATACCCACTAGGGACAACAATTCACAGATTGGAGGGGGGGCGAAGAACCACGCCAATACCACTGTGACACGTGGTAGCCATAAAACCACCCAACTAGCACTATTATGGTACACAACCACCACCCACTACGCACGCCCCCCAAAGGCGCACCATTATTGCGGACCGGTGCGTAGCGCCCGAGCAGACTCCGGCACCATCAACCACACGGCGCGCACCCCTCGAGAATGACTCTGAGGCCAACCCCCGCAACACCAGAACTTGTACAAACAACGCTTCACCAGGTCGAAGGGGACGGTGTGCTTGGACCCTCCAGGAGAAAGGCGCGGTTTCAGCCATGACGAAGCAGGACCTCGACCATGAGGGGCTTATCGTAGGGACAGCCCACCGGCCCCCGCGACCCGGTGAACAGGGTAGAAGCCCCCACAGGGGGCCCGGCGGCCACAGGAGGGACCCCGAAGGGTCACCCGAAGGGTACACGAGGTACCACGAATGGTCCCCCGAAAGCCACAAGAGGGGCCCCGAAGGATCACCCGAAGGCCACAAGAGGGGCCCCGAAGTCCTCGAATGGGGGTCCGGAGGTTGCAGGGGGTGTCCACTGGCACCCCAAAAGGCTACCTCGTGGGCACCAAGGACGTTCGAGGCACCCTCAGGCCCGAAGCCACCCTGTCGGGAGAGAAGGGAGAAGACAAGTGGACCAGGCACACCGGCTGGGTGAGCCAGGTCCATGGAAGCCCACCGTAGACCGAAAGCTATACGTAGGGGTAAGAAAAAACCCTGCAGTCCCTATACGGGCAGTACCTTCGTAGGGGCAGAACAATAATCTCATGTACCCTATAAGTTGGCTATAAATAGCTCTCTCATCTATGTAAGAAGGGCAGGCTATTTTGAGGCATTTAATACATATACACTTCTCTTGGCACCAGTCCCTTGTCCGAGGATCCTCCGGTCACTCAGATACCGGGGGTTCCCTTTTTTCTACTGTCTAGCGTTTTCTGCTACGACAAGTAGCTTCTGCTCTAGCACTGAGAATGTACTTATTTCCCTCTCACGGCCAACTCAGAGGAGGCAAGGACGTGGGCGATGGCCAGCTACGACGGGAGCTCTGGTGAAAACGTGAGCACGATGTGTTCCCGGGCCCGAAGAATCTGTTTTTGTCGACGTGAGGTGACGGGGATGATAAACACGGCTAGAACGGGGTGGCAACGAGTCCACCAGACTCGGAGGGGACGAAGTTTCCGACATCGCATCTGACTTTGCTTCAACGCACGTTCAAGGAGCTAACTTGCACAACCTCGTAAGTTCAGGGGGCTGAGAAAATAAAATGCATGTTCGAGGAGTTAAGTGGCACAACCTCGCAAGTTTAGGGGCTAAGAAAATAAAATACAAGTTCAAAGAGCTAAGTAGCACAACCTCGCAAATTCATGGACCTACAGTGTAATTTTCTCTTTCATGTACAATGAATAATAGTTCCATAATTGAAGAAAGGGGAAGCACCACCAACGGTTACTGTTCACATGAAAAAAAAATCCATTCATCAATCTTTTTTATCGTGTAAGGGTAACAGGAATCACTAGTGCTAGGAATCCAAAAAAATGGGCACTATTCACCACTCATTTTTTTTAAAACCAATTAGGGAAATGGCACCAACCAAATAGCAAAAAACAATTTGATCCATTATATTATCATAAGTTACTACTTGGAACTAAGAAGGCTTGCATAGCATTCTCACACTTTCACAGAAAATGGAACACAAGAAAATTTTTGGAAGTATTCTTACAAGTTGCAAAGAACATGGAACATCACAGAACATATAAATTCATAAGGTTCTACACTGAACATAGAAATTCATATGGTTCTTGAGCATAGTTTATTGAAATTCCTAGCTTGATACCCTCATTATAGTTGTGCTTCTTGACACTGAAACAATTAAGAGAGTTAGTAACAAAATAAATTGACAAATTCTGAGAACAAATTTTGTTGACATTACTTTGATCATTGTGATTTCCTCCTCATAGGGCAATTACGACTGTCGTGGTACATGATCTCTTTGCCTGACCTACACATGCACTGGCCCCTTGTTTTGCTCTTTAGATTCTCATCTTTCCCCATCTTTCTTCTGATCTTTCTTTACCTTTTGTCTCAGTCTTGTTCTCTTGCACCTACCCTTAGAGTTGACTTCGTTTGGTGGCAATACGCTGACTTGGTCAGGAACGGGACATCCTACGAATGCTTCAATCTCTTTAACTCTACTCGCCACATTCGCATGAATCAATGGCATCACTTCATCTGCAAATGTGAAAAAACGATCACAAAGAGTCCGTGAGACTTTGTCTGTTCCTCCGGCACGACGAATTAATTCCACCATCTTGTTTTGCATTTCTAAGGCCAAATTTTCTTTACCCATTTCTATTGCACTCACTGGTTTTTTATTGCAACAAATTTCCCTCTCAATCGAAGACAACCTCCTTAGTTACCATTTTCGTCCACCTCTTTAACACAAATTGGCTTGGTAGCTCCTTAAGCGATGGACCTTGCAACATGCGGATAATATGGTGGCAATGAGTTCCAAATGACTTGAAGAACATGCGGGAGCAATTGGCATCCTTTGTTGTAATGTTGTAATGCACATCTCTTACCTTTTTGGAATCATCATTAACTGTTGAGATTTTGTACACTCCCATAGTTGCAATGCCTCCACATTGCAATGCTCTCAGGAAGCAAGCACTTCTTTCCAAAAGATAGTGAAGACCTCACTTCCATGCTTCTCTATTGCTCAACTAGTCTCTAGCATAGACACTGTGTGTAACGTGGCATTGTTAGCTTCCAATTCATTATAACATTGTTCTTCTAGTGCATTAACAAACCTGGTCCAAAACTCCACTAAAGCATTTTTATATCCAATGAAATGATAAAAGAAATAGTTTCAAGTCTCTGACCTTGAAGTGGTTCTTATGATTCCCGCCAAGAAGACATCTTTCAAGTAAGTTGGACCCATGATGGACAAATTCGATACCGAGTAGCCAACCACACATTGGATTCCAAACCGAAATCAGAAATAATGGAAGACCACTACTGCTCAAAGTCCTCCAGAGTTTCTGAGGCCCATACACATAAGTTAACACACTGGTACAATAAAGGGTTTTACCTTTGCTGGAAACTTTTGCAAAATATGCCACATGCATAACCTATGCGTGCTAGTAGGGAAGACAATGGAAATTGTAGCCTTCATGCTAGCATCTTCATCGGTTATGATGAACCTGTCGATAATCGAGACTCAGGGTCCCTTATCTAGCTTATGGGAAATAATATGAGAGCACAACCAAAATATAGACCTTTAATGTCGTGGACACAATGAGAATGTTTACAAGAATATTATGAGATTGAGAGTCCAAATGAATCATATTGTAATTCTGCCTATCAGAGATTGTGTTACATCGTACACATGCTACCCTCTTTATAACTATTGAAGAAGTGACAGTTAATACCACTAAAGATGCCTTTTGTTTTCATGCATGCTCCTTCATTGAGTCTTAAACTGTCACGTCTTTTAGCCAACTGTCATAAGTTGACAGATACACCAATAACCACTCCCACATATGTGGAGTCCCCTTCAGATCACTAGGACTATGATGAAGATGTCGACAAGGAAGAAGAGGAAGACAGTGACTTTGAGGATGAGATGATAGCAATAAGTCCTGCAGATGATGAGGATGATGAGGTGGAGGATACTAAAAGCAAGGAGGTCATAAATGTGTCATATTCTCGTGTCAAACAGGAGTTGGCGACAACCATTTCATCAACTCCTGAGGATGTGCGGAAGGAACTAGCTTCCAAAAGGAAATTCTATAGGGGCAACTCTATATACAAGTGCAAGAGACAACTGATTGTTGTGCCTACTCAAGATGTGACCAATGTCACTGGTCCAACTATGGAGTTAACTGAATTACAGTCTAGCTCAGATTATGAGTATCTCCCAGGAGATGATGAATCA
Organism: Phyllostachys edulis; assembly: GCA_036346405.1. Taxonomy (NCBI): domain Eukaryota; kingdom Viridiplantae; phylum Streptophyta; class Magnoliopsida; order Poales; family Poaceae; genus Phyllostachys; species Phyllostachys edulis. Next base: position 20,102,324 of record CM070549.1, on the reverse strand, counting down.
TTAGGGAAAGATGAAGAAGTCGAATCAATTAAGAAGTACAAGGAGTTCAAGAAGAAGATGAATGCAAGACAAGCTATTAACTTGATGTGATCTATGAAGGACCTGCAAGAAGCAAAGGTAAAGGTCTGGAAGAAGCCATAAGTGATGGAGAAAATGACACCCCATACCACGACTCTAGGGGTGATGAAGATTCCTTTGAGGAGGTAGGAAGTGAAGGGAAGATTGTGAGAAACAACTCCCCTTACCCCAATGTAAGATCAAGGAGGCCGACTAGAGGGAGGTGAATAGACAGTTTTTAAAATCTTTTGGCTAAAATCGAGTTTTATGCAGAATTGTAAATCAAATCGGTTTTGCTCTATTAAAACCTAAATCAACTAGTCTTAAATAAGTGCACCAACAATATCAGACTATTGATAATGATAGCAAACATACAAAGACTATAAGCAATTTAATTCTATGAATGTAAATTGCACAAAGTAAAACATAAGAGAAATAAACCACAATGACACAATGACGTTTTACCGTGGTGTTCGGAGACTTGCCGGTCTCCCCTAATCTATGTTGAGGTAAGCCCAAACTAATTGGACCGGCTCCACGAATTAAGCCAAACACCTCGATCCACTCGGGGTTGCTCTTCCTCTACTCCGGAGATGACGAGCACCAAACCACTCACAACCGCCCGGGTCTTATCACAGCCTTCTTTGAGAAGATCACCGGCACAACTCCTTCAAGCCGTCTAGGTGTCGACAAACACCAAGAGTAACAAGTCGAAGACGCTCACTTGAACAAATCAAGTGTCTAAGCTCAAGTTGATACACAATCCACTATCTAATGCAACACATGCACTTAGGGTTTGATCTCTAAGCTCACTAAGTGCAACACATGCACATAAGAGTATAGAGAGCTTGCTCTTTGTTCAAGGGAATGAATATGGCACTAGCAACCTTACCCACAGTCGGCCAAGGTGGGTATTTGTAGCCCACACACAAAAACTAGCCGTTGGAGGAAAGATTCTGAAAAAATCAGCACGGGCGGTAGTATCGCTGTTCATCGGCTGGTACTACCATATTTCCACTGACTGCATAGTAACGGCTATAAACTAGCCGTTAAAAATATGGCGCATAATACCGCCAATGAATATGTGGTAGTTCCGCTCTCCGGTAGTTCTGTTCACAAAGGGCGGTACTACCGCTTCCCTTAGAGGTCCAAAACTGGCCTTCTATGGAGATAACGTACCGCCAACTAAATTTAGGAACTTCTGGTGTGCGGTAGTTCTGCTCAGGATATGCGGTCGTACCGCAACGTGGTAGTTCCGCCAAATGAACTTCGGTATTACCGCTTTCCAGGAGAGCAAAACACGCTCAAAAGGTGTCTCTTTAGAAAACACGTACCGCCAACTAAGGTGCGGTCCGACTGGGTTGCGGTAGTACTGTACCACCTTCCCGGTCGTACCGTTGTGCAATAGTACCGCCAAGAGAACGTCGGTACTACCGACTTTTCTGAGAAAAGCATAGTTGGACTTCTTCTTCACATACCCTCCATCAACACATGATGGATCTTCTCTTAACTTGATGATCAACTCATGATCATCTCTTCTTTGAGATCTTGATATGCATCAACACATGATGTTCTTCCTCACTTGCTCTCCATCAACACATGATGGGTCTTCTCTTGACTTGATGATCAACTCATGATTATTTCCTCTTCGAGATCTTGATATGCATCAACACATGATGCATCCTCTTCTTAAACCTTGACTTGATGACAATCAACTCATGATACCATCCAAAGTCTTCATCATCATGGGACTCAACCTATTTTACCAACTCATGAAAAATATTAGACCCAAAATGTGATTGCCATTAATTACCACAACATACCATTAACTCACAATGGTGGGTCAAGATACTCTAATATTTCCCTCTTTGGTAATTGATGACAACCATCACAGTTGCAAATAATTGAATATAAAGACATATGAGTATATATGAACTACACAAGTTTTATATACTCAATGGATATGTTTCAACGTAGATATCCCAAATATATGTGGATAAAGAAATATGGATCAATACTAATGAAACCACAAAATATAAAATGAACTCCCCCTAAATGTGTGCATACACGAATGCGTAATAAGAACATATGCACATATTCAAGTTAGACTTTTGGTGGAGTTCAACCTATATTTTGGATCGGGGGAATGCAACGAGATATGAGAAATGATGTCGAGTGCATACGTCCATGATTTTTACCTTTTCATCCAAATAAGACTACACAATAGGTATATCAATAGAGGTGTTAGTCTCACATATAGATTTGTCATTAATCACCAAAATACTTCATTAACTCATAATGGCAGGTCTAGATTCTTCACCTAGGTATGAACGCAAGTCCAAGGTCCCTGCTTTCTCTTTGGGCATGAGGTTAGAGGGAAGAAACAATTTAAGAAAGCTATAATAAGGTATGGGTTAGTAGAGAGAAGGGTAATTAAGTTTGTGAAAGATGAGGGGGATAGGGTTTGAGAAAAATGTACATGGCCGAAATGTCCCTGGGTCATATTGCTGTCAACTAATAGTATGGCTGATAGTTGGCAAGTTAGCACCTTCTGAAATGTGCATCAATGCCCACCAAGAAGAGACAAGTTAGTTACTGAGAAAAGAATAACTCAGAAGTATGAGAAACTGATACTAGATAACCCAACATGGAGCATGGAGAGGTTGAAGGCGACTGTGCAAGAGGAAATGCTTGCAGATGTGAGAATCTCAAAGTGCAATCAAGTAAAGTCAACTGTGATGTCTAAAATTCTTGATACGAGAGAGGGTGAGTACTCCAGAGTGTTTGATTATCAACAGGAACTACTGAGGAGCAACCCATGAAGCACAATGGTAGTGAAGTTGGATCATGACTTTGAAGATCTAGTTTTCCAGAGATTTTATCTATGTTTTGAAGCATGCAAGTGAGGCTTCCTTGCTAGATGCAGGAAAGTTTTAGAACTGGATGGATGCTTTTTCAAGGATGCCACAAGTGGTGAACTGTTATGTGCAATTGCAAGGGATGCTAATTACCAGATGTACCCACTCGCTTGGGCTGTTGTTGAGAAGGAAACTAATGATTCATGGGACTGGTTTTGTTACCTTCTAATCAAGGCTATTAACTTTGGAGATGGTGAAGGATGGGTGATAATACCATACTAACAAAAGGTATGAAAACTCTACTTCTTTCTGTATTGTATTTAATTGGTGTAATTGTCTAATACTATAATTGTCATCCATGTAGGGCATCATCGCTGCAGTGGACACATGGGCACCAAAGTCTGAGCACATAATGTGTGCGGGACACATATACACCAATTGGAGGAAATCTTACAAGGACAAAGATTGGCAAAAGAGCTTCTGGAGATGTGCAAAGGCACCATGTTAGTTGCTATTCAACTTTTACAGGGCAAAACTAGCTCAGAAGACTCCAAAAGGTGCAAAAGCTATAATGAAGACAAACCCACATGGCTAGAGTCGAGCCTGGTTCAGGTTAGGTTCTAACTATGATTCAGTTGACAATAATGTGTGTGTGTCCTTTAAAAACTAGATAGTAGTGGCTATGTTTCTTCCAATCATAAGTTTGATAGAGGCAATTAGGCAGAAAGTTATGACCAAGATACAAGAGAATAGAACTAAGACTAACAGATGGCATAGAGAAATATGCCCCAACATTCTCAAGAAAATAAACACATACATAACTGAATCAATGTTTTGCCATGTTATGTGGAATAGTAAAGATGGTTATGAGGTAAAACATCACGACAAAGGTTTCGCATTTAGCCTAGAGAAAATAACATGTTCTTGTAGGTATTGGCAGCTGTATGGTATGCCATGCACTGTCATGCATATACTACAGTGGTAGAAATGTGGATGAAATCATAGCTAGGTTCTACTCAATTCAGGAAAACAAGAATATTTTTTAGCATTGCCTTGAGCTAGTAGAGGGAATGTCTAGCTGGGCAGAATCAGACAAGTCAAAACCACATCCACCAAAATATGTGAGGATGCGAGGTAGATCAAGAAAGGAGAGGAAAAGAGAGCCACATGAAAAGCCAAAGGCCAAAAAATGTCAAAAGTGGGCACAATTATCAAATGCATGAAAATTCAAAGGTGTTAACCACAACAAGACAACTTGTAAGAAGATAAAGGGTTTTGCAACATTATGATGGAATGCAAGTGCTCATTCCACTAGTCCAAAGGCAACAAAAAAAATCCAACTCCAGCTGCAAATGAACTACTAAGCATTCCATCACACTATTTCATGTATGGTATGTCTGTTACTACCAAATAACTAATCAATTTTTATTTCAGATCATGCTTGGGCAATCACAACAAAACTCTACAGTTGTAAGCAAGAAAAGGCCAAGATCACAAGGGACCAGTTCTTCTAAAAACGACAAACAAGAGTGTAGTGGAGTAGGAGTTGTACCGTCAGAGACAACTACAACTACAACACATAATGTTAGTATCACTTGTTTGTGTTGTCATGCATTTGCCTCAACATTTGATAACTTCTATTACCATTTGCACCATGGGATGCATACTTAGAGGACTATCAAGGTCTCTACTAAGGTTTCCTTAAAAAAAAGGTATCAGCTAAGGCCAGGGTAGCAACTAAAAAGGGTGGATCAGCTTCAATCACCATGCATGCACATGTGCCTACTTCACAAGCCTCCTCCAACGTCACCATCAATGTCACATATGGGTGTGCAAGTGCTCAGGTCATTGCCCAAGAACCTCCCAAGAAGAAACCTACCCCAAGGTCCCGACGCCTGCCACCGCTTCTAATGTCTACTAATAGAACTGATGCTAGTAACAACACCCAGTGAATGTGCTCCGCTAGACTACGGACTGTTATGTATGTTATGTGCCGAACTTATGGCTTATGTGATGTAATGTGCCGAACTTATGGCTTGAGTTATGTAATGTGCCAAACTTATGTCCTGTTCCAATCATTTAGTCAAAACAGAGCTACATTCCATACGCAAACCAGAGTTACATTCCATAGATAACACATCTTACATATCTTGCACATGCATTCATTCCATAACACAAATACATCTATTCATCTCAAGTTCTGATTCAATGCCTAAACATCAAAGTAACTACCAACACAACCAATGTTGTGACTGACGAGATCAATAAAAATCTCTGCTTCTCCAACTTATCCACCGTAACATTAAGCTCATTTAGCTATGCCTGCTTCTGCGACACTGTTGCTCTAATAGTGGCATCCTCTGCTTTGTGCTCATCTGTCAATTCCCCCGGCCGCAACCTAGCATCAACAATTGAAGCCCTCGATCAACGCCCTGTTTTCCTTCCTCAATGCCCTAACCGTGTTATGCAAATCCAACAAAACATCCTTAAGGAATGGACTAGTTTCTAGGTCATGCCACTTCCAGAAATTGAAACCACCAGCCTTCAAAATGGAAATAAACCCGTCATGACAAGATTTGAGGAAAAAGACACAAATTTTTTTTAACTCCAATCAAGAACCAAATAACTCACCCGAGCTCTCAAGCAAGTCAGGTACCTCCTTCCAGGGTTCGTATCGTTCCAATCCATCTCGCCACCTTTGACCCACAATAGCAAAGACGTCGCAAGATATACTCCAAAGAAATTCTCCTAGCGAGGTATTGGTGAGGACCGAGAGGAGCCAGAGCTTGCCATCAGAATTTTCCCAACACCTCCAACTCTCCTATTCGCCCCAATTTAATGGTCGTAGCTACCCACTAGGGTTCCCACCACTACCAGCTTTGGCTCCCACCCTCCCGTGCGAGATTGGGGAATGAAAGTGAGGTCGAGGGGGAGAGAGAGAGAGAGAGTCACGGTTGGGGGTTATATCGGGCACTGATGGGGCATTGAATGCCAATAAGGACACACGTGTCCGCTAATGTCACGCCAAAACCATGGTTGAATGGGTTGGGAGGTCGGTTGCACTATTTTCAATAGTTGAAGGTCCCAGATCAAACGGTTTTATAGTTTGAGATTAAAAAATGAGCTCAGTCAGTAGTTGAGGATTGAAAAGTTAACCTTTTTCTTTAGTTTTTAGTAAGAGCCAAGAAAGGAAACATTGATGTAAATAGAAGGTGTGCGCTTATTCGTATCTATCGATTGCGCCAGATAGCCATTTCCAATATTAATTAACCATCTATAGTGGAACTTTTTTATTAATTAATTATTTTTTAAATTTTATTTTAAAGTTAACCCCAGCGAAGTTTATTTTCAATTTTGACCCCTTTGGTCACGCCACCACCTGTGGCGTGACCAAACAACACTGTCACACCGTAGGATAAGTCCGCTAAATAGCATTTTTTTGTCACGCCACTGGTCGTGGCGTGACTAAACAATATTGTCACGCCACTGGTCGTGGTGTGACAAGAGTTTGCCCAGATACAGACTGACGTAATAGTATTGTTTTTTCACGTCACGGGTTGTGGCGTGATCGAAAGAGTCAGAATTAAAAATAAGTTAACTTTAAAATAAAATTAAAAAAGAGTTAATTAATAAAAAAAAAATTCTCTATAGTGCGCTGCTTCTAATGAGCGTAATGAAACACCCCAAGAAAAAATTGCAAGCCACACAGCAGTCCACACAGTCGTGGGCACAGACTGAAAACGAATTGGCCTCGCCGTTGTCTTCCGAGACGGAGAAGCGAGGCGTAGACGTAGAGCCCGATTTCTCATCACCCTTTTTAATTGTGGTGATTTTTAGGGTGGTGGGCGGATGATTTCTAACTGGATGGTGGAGTACTGAAGTTTGTCCCGTGAAAAAGATGGCCGCGACGAATCCGTCCATCGATCCAACGCTGTGCGTGTGTTGGAGAGAGAGGCGCAGGTGGGGCCGGGCGGCAGTGAGAGACTATAGATAGATCAGTCTCACAGCTGCCTTCCTCGCTGATCACCTGATGTCTTCTCGCCCTTCCTTCCTTCCCCTACTGGCTACTACTACCACCACTACTCTCGCTCTTCCCACCTCCCCCTCCCCTCCTTTCGCCTTCCCATCCTTCCCCACCCCGCACTTCCCAACCAAGGATCCAAATACCAACCTATCCCAAAACCGAAACCGAGGCGAGGAAAAGTTGCAAGCAATTATTAGCTAGATAGCTAGGTAACTCGCGGCGACATCATGAAGCGCGAGTACCAAGACGCCGGCGGGAGCGGCGGCAATATGGGCTCGTCCAAGGACAAGATGATGGCGGCGGCGGCGGGGGAGGAGGAGGAGGTGGACGAGCTGCTGGCCGCGCTCGGGTACAAGGTGCGGTCCTCCGACATGGCCGACGTGGCGCAGAAACTGGAGCAGCTCGAGATGGCCATGGGGATGGGCGCCGTGGGCGCCAGCGCCGCCGTGGACGACGGCTTCGTGTCGCACCTGGCGACGGACACCGTGCACTATAACCCCTCCGACCTCTCCTCCTGGGTCGAGAGCATGCTCTCCGAGCTCAACGCGCCCCCGCCTCCGCTCCCGCCAGCCCCGCAGGCTCCGAGGCTCGCGTCCACCTCGTCCACCGTCACGGGCGGCGGCAGGTACTTCGATCTCCCGCCCGCAGTCGACTCGTCGAGCAGCACGTACGCTCTGAGACCGATCCCCTCGCCGGTTGTGGCGCCGGCCGACCCGTCCGCGGACTCAGCGCGGGAGCCAAAGCGGATGCGCACTGGCGGCGGCAGCACGTCGTCTTCCTCCTCCTCGTCTTCCTCTCTCGGCGCTGGGAGCTCTAGGAGCTCTGTGGTGGAGGCTGCTCCGCCGGCGACGCAAGCGTCCGCGGCAGCCAACGCGCCCGCAGTGCCGGTTGTGGTGGTGGACACGCAGGAGGCCGGGATCCGGCTGGTGCACGCGCTGCTGGCGTGCGCGGAGGCCGTGCAGCAGGAGAACTTGATGGCCGCAGAGGCGGTGGTGAAGCAATCCCCCTTCTCGCCGCGTCCCAGGGCGGCGCCATGCGCAAGGTTGCTGCCTACTTCGGCGAGGCCCTTGCCCGCCGTGTCTATCACTTCCGCCCCACGCCGGACAGCTCCCTCCTCGATGCCGCCTTCGCCGACCTCCTCCACGCGCACTTCTACGAGTCCTGCCCCTACCTCAAGTTCGCCCACTTCACCGCGAACCAAGCCATCCTCGAGGCGTTCGCTGGCTGCCGCCGCGTCCACGTCGTCGAACCAAGCAGGGGATGCAGTGGCCCGCGCTTCTCCAGGCCCTCGCCCTCCGTCCCAGCGGGCCCCCGTCGTTCCGCCTCACCGGCGTCGGCCCCCCGCAGCCGGACGAGACCGACGCCTTGCAGCAGGTTGGTTGGAAGCTTGCCCAGTTCGCTCACACTATCCGCGTCGATTTCCAGTACCGCGGCCTCGTCGCCGCTACGCTCGCCGACCTGGAGCCGTTCATGCTGCAGCCGGAGGGCGAGGCGGACGCGAACGAAGAACCTGAAGTGATCGCCGTCAACTCAGTGTTCGAGCTGCATCGGCTGCTCGCGCAGCCCGGCGCCCTTGAGAAGGTCCTGGGCACGGTGCGCGCTGTGCGGCCAAGGATCGTGACCGTGGTAGAACAGGAGGCCAACCACAACTCCGGCTCATTCCTGGACCGGTTCACGGAGTCTCTGCACTACTACTCCACCATGTTCGATTCTCTCGAGGGCGCTGGCTCCGGCCAATCCGAAATCTCGCCCGGGGCGGTTGCTGGTGGTGCTGGCACGGACCAGGTCATGTCCGAGGTGTACCTCGGCCGGCAGATCTGCAACGTTGTGGCGTGCGAGGGCGCGGAGCGCACGGAGCGCCATGAGACGCTGGGGCAGTGGCGCAACCGTCTCGGCCGCGCCGGGTTCGAGCCTGTGCACCTGGGCTCCAATGCCTACAAGCAGGCGAGCACGCTGCTTGCGCTCTTCGCCGGGGGCGATGGGTACAGGGTGGAGGAGAAGGACGGGTGTCTCACGCTGGGGTGGCACACGCGCCCGCTCATCGCCACCTCGGCATGGCGCGTCGCCGCAGCGTGATCGCAAGTTTTGAACGCTGTACGTACACCGTCCCGACCACGGCGCCCCCCACCGGCTCACCGGCAGAGTTGAAGCTAGATGTCAGTGAACGCTGAATTGCAGCGACCGACGATCGGTTACGGTTTCTCGCCGGTGTGATGAGACGGACACTGGACTCCGACCAGGACAGCCTGTTCGTTCTTGTTTCCAATTCCCCCTTACTTGATCCGTAAACTCTCGTAGCCTGTTATGTTTAAATGTCTATTATTATGTGTTATTCCTCCAATCGCTCATATTAAATAAGGACGAACCGGATTTCTTTAGCTCAAATGAGAATTTTGTATACAAGGCATCTAAAACTGAGCTATGTTCTGGTGTTCATCAGTTAGAATGTTGCTCGCTGCACTTACCAACGTTATGCTGTACCGTCATATGCTGCGCATATGTGTTGCTGCAAGGGTGGCTTTGTATGTGATGAATCTATGGATTGATGGCGCCTTAGATTCACAGGACTAGTTAGCATTTGTTTGAGCATGCGATAAAAGGTTACCCGATCTAGGAAATGTCGCTAAGGATGCGTCTCGCGGTTGCTTTGTTGGAAACATCTCGTTTACTTTCGGTCGTCCTCTGCTGGTTGTTTCTCACTGAACTTGGAGCGTTATGTTGCGTTGAAAGCTGCATAACAATCGAACTGAATTCTGCACAGTACACTATTGAAAATTGTCTGCTATGTAAGTCAGTGCACCCTATTAATTAGCCTGCCATATTCCCTCGTAGAAATTAGTCAGATAAAAGAAAGAGAGAAAAAAATGCCAGGCCATGAATACGTGAATTTCTAGTTTTGCCTAAGAGAAAAAAAAAGGCGAATAAAAAAATGAATATCACAGGAGCATCTGATTAGCAGGACTCGTGTTCAGCCGAAAGGACTGGGCCTGGGCATTGAGTACCAACGTTTTTACCAAACGGAGCTACTGCCTGTACATGGGTGGCATGCTCTATTAACCCCGCGTAACCACCGTCGTTAATCCTTGGGTACAAGCACTTTTACTGCCTGCTGTGCTGGGATTGACGCAGAGAGTGGGACCGAGCAGTGGCAACCTGAGAGGGCACTGCTGGTGCAGTACGGCTCATTGCCGCATCTGTTGAGTTCTTGTCCTCCCATGGGGCACACCCACCAGCGTGGCCTCCCCGCTTTCAAATTAACCGCGCGGCGCGGTAATTGTTCGGTGGGCGCCGAACGCAGAGAACATTTACGTCTATCTCCCGCGTCTGACAGTAAAAACGCGTCTTTTGGCCACGAATCTCACTGATGACGCGTGGTGGTTTGCTGAGAGGTTAGCGATGAAACCCAGGGTTTTAACCTGATTTTTGCAGTTTTTTTAACCCCAAGGCAGGATTCGGCAGGAGGGCAGCCAATGAGGTGAGGAGGTAGTAGTACAACTGTACAAGTTGGAGCCTTGGAGGTGAGGGGAGGCGGGCGGCAGCAACAGCTGTCCAATCGGGATCAGGTGGCTCATGTCAGGAGATGATGGGGCTGCGTGGTGGTGGGGGCCCACCCGTCGGCCTGTGCCTCTCCCCCTCTCCTGTTCTCTCTCCATCCCAGTCACACAGCTAGCTACCTCTGAGTCTCTGACTCCTCTCCTGCTCGGGTTGGGACAGGTAGGGCCCACCGCAGATAAAAGAAACGAAAAGGAGAGAAAATATGGGTCTCGGCGGGGGGGACGGGGGGCCCTCTGCCGATCCGGTGGGGGTGGACGTTGCGCCGGGGGGTCAATTCGGGTGTGACCCCCAACGCGATCGTGCGCCCGCCCCGTGCCGTTCCATCCCCCCGCCGTTTTCCGAGCCACGTTTGTTGCGAGCCGCGGTGACCTAACCAAACTCGTTCCTTCTATCCCCCGCCGTGGGGAGGGATGGGGCGCAGCGCGTCGGCCGCATGGAATCTGTTGTGGCCGCAGCGGAGCCCGAGCGTACCCGGCGTTCGGCGTGTAATCCCCGTGGAATTTCGCTGCGTTTTTTCGCCGGCTACTGTGGGCGGGGCGGGTGGGTGTCTGTGATCTGCTGTGATTTGTGGTGGTGCGTGCACATGCGATGGCGAGATGCGGTCGGGTCAGGGGCTGATCTAGTTGTGGCCGACCCAGCGTAACTGCGTGAGGGAAATACGGGCCTGTGTCAACTCGGTACTCCTATATCATGATAGGATAAGGTTTGACAAGATAGATGTATTTCTTATGGAACAAAAGGGGAGGTATTAAAGCGATAAATCGCGATGACATGAGGTCCTTTTAAAGTAGATTTTTCTTATTCTGAGAATAGATGAGATGAATAGATGGGCTAGATAATTAGAGATTGACTTGCCTGGTGGAAATCGGACATGCTACCCACTAGTACTATATTGTTATCAAGGGTACTTGAGCAATTATATGAATTTTCTGTACTTTTCACATTACCTACAACATGGTATGGTATGTTAGTGAGATATAGCCTTTTCTTTTTTGGGGGGAGAGCTAGCTACCTCCGTTCGTTTTCACTTGTCATTCTAGACATTAACATGTTCTCCAATACTCACCTTTAACCATTATACTTTTTGAGTATATGTTAGCAAAAATTATTAAAAATAGGATGGTATAAAAGGTTTTTATGACAAATCTAGTAACATAACGTCCTCATGATAAATCCAAATGGTTTCATGTTTGATAGAGATCAAAGTTTTAAGAGGGAGTATTTTGATAGGTGAAAAACACTTGACCGGCGATGAGCAAGAAATTGAGTTGCGAATTTCTCATGTATCTTGATCTCATCCAAATCAAGCTTAAGCCTCCATTTTTTAGTAGTCATTTTCTTATTTACTGGTTGCATCAAAGAAGAAGCTACGCGAGCGCGCACACTGAGCCTAGCGCTCGAACGCAGGCAGGCGGAGCCCCGTGCCCACTGGGCTACTACCCAGTCCTATAGGAATATCAGGTTCCAAATAAGGCGTAATACAACATCGAATATGTTAAATGGTATTGTTGTGCTTATTGAGTATGACGCATCAACTTATTCAGCCAAAAGTTTAAGTAGTTAAAAAAAAGTAGACAATATACTTATTCTTCAACCGTGTTCTTCAACACGGTCAGGGTTTTGATTCCTAAAAACTTGCTGAGTACTTTGTGGTTTTATCATGTTACCAACTGAGTTGTCATTCTTCTTCTTCTTCTTTTTTTGTCGTAGTTCTTCAGGTTACCAACGGCCATGGTACATAACGCAACATGACTTCGAAATGTTACTACTTAAGCCTAGCTAGCGTACTGCGACTACTTCCGGTCGAGTTTAATTTGTGCCAAACGAACATCCTTATTGTCCATCATGAAACACAACTAAGAACTTGCCACGTAGTACCTTCTTTCTTTCTTTTTTATGTGCCACGTAGAACTTACTATCATTGAGACTATTCTTTTTTCCGAGAGATTATTTGAGAGATCCATCCCCGGCTCCATCCCATTAAGTTCGTAAAACACACACCACCATTAAAGACGCCTTGCAGTGTCAGGGCTCCAACGCTCGGGCTAATCATTCCGGCGTTTGAACCTGCCGTGTCGATCGATCTCGGCAGCTACTTAACATTTTGAGGGGGCACATTTCGAGATCCTCGCAACAAACACCCTCCCGCTTAAACAAAAGAGGCTAACAGCAGCAGTGGTTGCTGCACGGAGGAGGCGAGAAGAAAGAAATGCAACACCACTAGAATAGTACTGCAAATGTTGTGTACTACGACCATGCGAACAGAGTTTTTTTTCCCCTTACAGAATCTTTAGGATCGGTGACTGGTAGGTGGTCCCTCCAATTCCACCCCATGTGGCAAACCCCAGATACGATTGGTAGTATTGTTTGTACTAAAATCCCATTCCTAGGCACGCATAGCGTGGCTAGCAGAGCATCGCAGACAATTAAGTACTAGTCCTACCTAGCTCTGTAATATTCAGAACCCGGTATAATTAGAGGAAGGATTCCCTGATCCCCTCCCTCTCTTGGGATGCTTAACCTAAGCGCGATTAGTTGGTGTTTGGGAAGTAGTTTAAACGAGCCTGTGCCTTGGAAAGTTGAGTGCTTGTCCAGACGTTTGTAGACCCATTGCATCGATTCCTGGGGTCTTCTGTGGCCAGTGGTGGTCACAGCTCACACAAGTGCATGCCATGAGAAAAGGAAATGTTGCGTGCATATGTGTCTTGGTACAAACACTTTCTTCGTTGCTATTTCTGGTAAATTGGATTGTTTGGGTTCCGATGCTAACTGAGGAGGATGTGGCCGGAGACGTGCTTCACCTTCACTGCACGGATCCGGGCGCTTTTTTCCCACTGTAAATTGTCGTCAAGCTCTTTCTTGTGTACTACTGATGAGGTTCTTGGAGCATGGGAACTACGTAGGACTTGTGAGAAAGAAACATCCGCTTTCGTTGCATGTGGGATTTCCTATAAATTTATGATAGTCCTTTTGTTTCAAACATGGACTAATAGGTTCTAGCTTAACGTTCTCATACGTTCTCATCTTATTTAAACAATAGTTTCTTAAATGCTATTTCATTTTAACATCGACTTATTGTTTCTCCCTAGTATTCATTCTCATTTCAATAGAAACGAATAAAATGCCATGGGATGAGCAAGCAACGAAGCGATAGAACTCATCGAGGGTGCAGCTAGTGTCTGCTGTTGGGGGTGCAGAGGATCCATGCCTCCTTTTGCTCCCCTGATGATCTGATCTGATCTCATCTCCTGTGGCCATCGTTTTGTGCGCCCACTATTGGGAGCTGCGATTGCATCCGCCCACCCCATCTCCCCCCGATATATACCCTCACGTGAAAGTCCTGCTCGCCAACCCCTTTCTGTCGAGCATTTGCAGAAATTACCAGCCCGAAACATTCACCTCTTATCCCAAGCTGAATTCCAACGTGAGAAGAGGAGAGGAGAGGAGAGGAGAGCGGTGCATTTGGGTGGACCTAGCCGTCAGAGTCACCAGAACTTTTGAGCAGTTCAAAAATTTGCACAGGTGCTCCTCTGCCAATCTTGAGAAATAGAGTTTTAAAACAGTATTGGTTTTTGAGTGCCGTCAGATTCGTCACAGATTCAGACCATATGCCCCTGAAAATTTACCCCTAAAAAAACGAGAATATGTGGAGGGACGACGTATCTATGATTCTAAGAACGAGAGCGGTCACAAACTTTACCTTTCTAAGGCAACAGAAAAAAAGAATTTTCAAATAAAATTTTTGTGGATATACTACTGGACCCACTTAAGTTGGAAGCACCAAAAACATCTTCCTAGGCACACCAACAGCCTAGCCAATAGAAAACTGAACGAAATTATACTTTCTGGAGCCTCAAAATTCCCAACTGTCTCACTGATTTTTCTTCCCCCAAGAGATCCAGCGACACACGCCCATATCCTTCCGTGCCGCTCATATAATTTCGTGCCGAATTATTAGTTGAACCATTCGAGGTGACGTGCACTTTGGCAGGTCCATTTGGACTTGTCCCGAACACTGCTAGTGCTGCTTAGTATTTTTTTAACATAATCGCCGTACATATATCGAACATTTTTTTTAACAATTCATTCGAATTTCTAGCCTTCCGATCTCCTTAAGATTCGTACTTCGGCCGACGGTTTGTCACCTTCTTCGGCTCCGGTGTTGGCAAGTTAGCGTAGGGATTCATTGGGTTAGGGTTCAGGATTCATCAGGACCTGGATTTAGAGGGTGGCTGAGGCGGTGGAGGGTGGTGGCGGTGGTGAGGCGGCGATGGCACCGTTGGCCACGAGCTTGGGGAGGGCGGTGGGCGATGGAGATCAGCAGGGACAACAACACTAAGATAATATTAGGAGGCGGTGGCGGACACCGCCGGAGATGGGAAAGAATAGCGGGGCGGGGGAGATGGAAGCCGGTGACGACGGCAGTGGGAGGGGAGGAGGTCAGCAGCGGAAGCGGGAGGGGGCAAGGGTCGTGAGAGCTGGGAGCCGGGAGGGCCTCACTTTAGGGTTGTGCTTTAACAAGGAAGTTGGGAGAGGCTATACTCCTTTGGATCTTAATACAACAGCTAAGAAATCTGAATGATTTTAACCTAAAAAAATCAGTTAGATTAATCTGAAAGATGGTAGATAGACCCTAGTAGATCTTGACACTACGCCTTTTGCATGAACCGATCCATACGCCCGAGTCCAAGATCCCGAGAAAATTTAGACTTCCGTCGGGTCGTTTTCGAGCAAATGGATTTGGACCGTCGCGTCGGGGGTGTTCGGAGAGTTACGGGACGCGAAATTTTTATTCGAAGGCAATGTGACGCCGTAATAGCCACCGATCGCGACAGGGTTGGTCTAATCGGTTCGCCAATCTATGTCTCTCCAAGCGAGGTTCCTATCCGAGCAGAAATCATGCCCATTAAGATACTCCCTGCCGTTTTAATCAGGATCGACCGATCGATCAGACGATCACTACGTTTAATCTGTCGTCGCGTTGCTCTTGCGCCCATTATGTGTGCTGCTCTGAGCTTGACACCCATTCCTATCCGCTTCTACCACCAAGGCCATCACTAGTACATGTCACTTATGTGTTTCGGTTGATTAATAATAGCACAATTTGAAGCATTTGCGAATAGATTTTACACGTCCAAGTCTGATGCGCAGACAGGGAGATTGGAAGGGAGAGAGGGGTTCGTGTGTGGCTCGTGGTGCTTGTTGCCAAACAGAGAGCCCATCCTCAGAAGCAACACTTTCGATGCCTTTTCCGCCCTGTGCTGCTGCTCTCTCCCTCCCTTTCTTGTTTCTATTCCTTTGGGAGCTTGCTTTAGCTTCTGCATCCTCTTCTCATCTTCGTACTGGCTATAGGCTACTACCGTCTTTTGATGAAAGGTGAAAGACGTTACAAAAGTATGCACTTGTACTGGGGGTAACTCGTCATCGTGTTAGGGTAAAGTTCCAAGAATTCTTTTTGCTGCGAGGGCGTGTGAGGCTGCGCCGTGCATGTACTGGTGTAAATACGTCCAGTCCAGTCTGATTCAGATGATGGGCCTGTATATTTGGTCGCGTTTAGCTTATGATCAACTCGCAGCGGAGATTAGAACGCCTTTCTCATCCAGTGAGATACTATGCGTTTCAATACTTACCGTGGTAAATTGTTGAATTAGAGAAGGCACCAGATAAAGACACTCGGAATCTCTATCTGAATAGTACTTAGAGTGAAGTCCCCCCCCCCCTGGTGTTATTGTGCTACGTGGCACAGCCAAGGGCCAAGCAAACCTTTTTTTTATTTACAGAATCAGGATGGCACAAGTGATGTCTTGTCCGGTCGGAGTTAGTGTTGGTTGCACATAACACCTCATCTGTGAGGTGGGCGGGCCACGAACAACCCGTGCCAATCCACGCTCGCTGAGTTATTTACAGGTGCTGCTAGCCAATTTGGTGGGTTTGACGGTAGCCCGTATTGCAACATGCAGCTTCGTAGTTAGTACTAGTCCTTATTAGCAAGCATAAGCAACGGTGTCTGAGAGATTTCAAGGATTTCATTAGAGAATCGAGATCGACCGTCTCACCAAGGGGAGTCCCTAGAAGCTTCCCGATGTCTCCCTCCGGCGAGGTGGTCTCCTTCGCGCTCGCCATCGTCTCGTCCTCCTCGCCCACGTCGAGCTCGGCGACAACGTCGGCGTCTACCGCCTCATCCAGTACAGTACGACCTCGTCGGCAAGACCTCGGCTCTGCGTCGCGGCCCCTCGCTTCCCCTGGGTGCCGACCTCTCCGACTCAAGACTGCCACGCCGCCTCGACCTCCCGCTCTCCTTCCTCCGTGGTACCCTCTTATGCTCCTCTTAGTGGCACACCAGTAGATCTCTTGCTAGCTGTAGAATTGCGCCCACGTGGGAGATCTGTGTGCCGCTTCGCATTCCCCTGCCTAGCTATTTGGTTGGATCGAGATGTGTAGACCGCTGTGAAATCCCTTCCGATCTCGTAGGATTCCCGGCTGTGTACTGGCTTTTGGTTAGTGCTATGCTGCTAGGTGTTGCTCGTTCGGTATTGGAGATGGGTTCAGAGAGACATGCGATTTTTTTGCCCGGCGGTCTGGTGGGGTACGTGGACCGGCCTGCTAAAAACTGCTATCATAAATGAATTTTTGCGAGAGTTTAAGTGGGCTACTTTTGCGGGACGAACCGACGGCTCAGTGGACAGACCGTCCCACTTGCGTTCTAGTGAGATCCCGTCAGCTTTTATGGCTTTTGAGGCCTCCCCGTCAAAGAGAGCCCAGCACAGCGAGACGACTGAAGAAAACTCGTGTGGTAAAAACAAGCAGCGTGCACCATCAGCTGTATGGAACTGGGTATCCAGCCAAACGAGAGGAAACGGAAAACACAGCGATATCTTTTTGCAAAATGAGGTCAAGCATTATGATGTTGGAGGCATGCCTAGTCTGTGGTGGCTGGTTGCTTTGCTCCTGCGGTGGGCCGGCCGGCCGGACAGTGTGAAGATCAAAGATCGATCCCATTAAGATCAGTGAGCGCACGCAACCGTGGCTAAGATGCCTCTCTGTTTGAACTGTTCATATATCAGCGACATGTTAGCCATGTGTTACCTAGCTAGCAAGGAATTTGGTTTATTGTAGGTGTTAAGGGGTTGTTTGGTTCATTGCCCAAACGAATACAGCCAAAACCTGGGCAAAGTCAAATATTGGCAAAAATAACGTTGTTTGGATCATGGTCAAATCAAATTTTGGCGTTTTCAAATTTTTGGTGAGCGGTTTCCTCGCCTTTGAATTGATCACGTGTGACATTGAATTTCATCGGTGTTACTAAATTTTCGTGACAAACCAAACATCAACTCATTTTTATTGGCGTTACTAATTTTTAGTTTGGTTTGCAAGGGTATCAAATCAAACAACCCCTAAATCCTCCGCCCTAAACAAGCAGTACGGCGTGTTCTCAAGCGTAAGCGTCTTCATATAATTAGTCACCAAGAATTAAAGGCGTGCTATATGCTGCTGTTCCAAACAATGCATGTTGTTATTTTGTGACTAGATAATACATAGCACTAGCACAACTTGGACGTCGTAACGTACATTGCCTTGGGCTGGCGAGTCGCGCGAACCGCCGCGCGCGCGGGGGGGGCCGGGGGACGCACGGCAATAGCCGATTTCACGAGCCCCCGCCCAAATCGACCGCGCTCGGCACGGGTCACGCGCAGGGCTCCGCGGCCGGGTCCGGCGCGCGCAACTGTCCCGTCCGGAGGCCATGCCGCGCGGTAGGCAGTGGCACGCGAGCGTTACGTACGTACGTGCGCATACTCCCCCACGGTGCCGGCCGTGCGCGCGGCACGTACGTAGCTACGGCGCGCGCCCCTGCCCCCGAGGTTTATTGGCCGTTTTCCGAAGGCATTAGCGAAAATGGCGGTCATGTGTATTTGTAAAAATGATGCCCTAGACCGCACTGCTATTATCATACGGTGTGAACGACGGACATATCGACACGTATCTAATCCCACAGAGCTGCCACGCAGCCATACGATGTCGTCGCAGCCGCATGGCCACCACCAGCCCTCCCACACTACCACCGTGTGGCGTCGCCACATGGCGGGAGAGGAGGGCTGGCGAAAAGGAGGGTCGTGCGGGAGGGCTGCCGTGCGGGCCGCACGGTGGCTTTGCCGATCGCACTATAATGACACGGTCCAAGGTGCTATTTTTCTAAATGCGCAACTGGCCGTCACAGGAAACGGCCAATACGGCAAAAAAAAAACTCACTGCCCCCAGCCGACCGTATAATAGTATCCCCCTCTCTCGATCCATCATGTGAGTCGCGTCGATCTCAAGATGCACACAACACGTGTAGAGGTGGTAGCTAGCTAGGATTAGGACGTAGCCGAATCTGAGGCCGGCCTACAATAAAATAGCTTAGCGTAGCGTAGCCTTCGCCGAGGTGTACGTGACCGCGAGCTGTTGCGGTTGACTGGTTGTTGCGAGGCGAGGGTGGGTGACCTGTGAGTCTGTGACGACCGCGATCCAGGCGGACGGACGTACGCGCCACAGGGGAGGGGAGGTGGACAGTTCCATGTGCCTGGCAGGCAGGCATGCGGCTCTCACCGGCCCGGACGGGGGTGTAGGGTCAATCGGACGACGCAGGCCGGTTCCGTGTCCCCCTGAACAGAAGAAAAGATGGGTGTGTGCGTTGCACTGCAAGAGCACGTACAGGTCCAACTGCGCTACAGGGAGGAGGGAGCCAGCATCGTCCGTACGCTTGATTCTGACTAATGGGGGAGGGGTACACTACACATGTGGCTAGCGCCAGGATCTAGGAAGAATTGTTTGAGGCAAACTGATAACCGTTATCAGCGTATACGAACGACCTTCTAGGGCTGTTAGTCCGAGCTGTCTAATCAGTACGGGGGAAAGAACATCGGCCACTCAATCGTGAGATGATTAGCGTTTCTTGATGTAGATCCAGCTAGCAGAGCTCCTCGTATAGCCTATGTTTTAGAATTTAGAGTGTATTTATGGTTGTGACTTGACATTGACAGAGTAAGCTTCTCATATCGCAAGCGTGAAGAAGATAAGATCCTTGGACAGATCAAGCTAGACTGCTAGAGAGAGTGAAGTGAGGCGAACCGAAGGAGGTGAATTAATTAAGACGCATCGAAAGCAAACTATGCAATACGGACTATATTAAAAATTAAAGCTGGTTTTGTCGGCCCCGGACGCGTGTCGCGTGGCCGTGCAAGCATGCGTGCTTAATCCTACCAAGCGACCGATCGAAGAGTAACCAAACGAGAGAAAGATGCACGTATGATCCGGGTGTGTGAACATACACTGCATAGGTAAGCTAAGCCGAATTGGATTGCAAGAAGTAGCTATCCAGCAGGTAGCTGTCTGCCTATTGCTAAGCTACCTCTCCTCTCCTTGTAGAGGGAATCGAAACTGTGGAGAGGTTCATCTCACAATAACTTCCCACTGTTTCTTTTGACAAAGAGCGCGAACGGCACCGTTTTGTGTTATGTTCCGGTTGGTTGGTTCGTCTTTAACTCAAATCCTGAGTGATTAATTAAGCACACAAAGATTTTTTTCGAGGAAACTCAAAACAAGAAAAGGCGATACAGTAGTATGAATCTGACTAGTAAGAGAGTATATATGAAGTACCAGCAGGCAACACTAATTGTGACATATTGCACAAGTAGGTTTCTTTCTTTCTTTTGCTTGGTAAGCAGGCGATCGACCAGCCTAGCTAGATAGTATATAGCATCAGACTTGAGATTATGAAGAGACTGTCTACTTGCCAATCTTGTCAAGGTAACCAGTCTTGTCGATTGGTACGCTTACCATTATCAGAAAATACACGCATCTACTTAGTTAAACCGTCTAATCTTATGTTCTCTGTCTACTCTTATCGCACTTGTACTGTATAGGAAAATACCAAAAATACTACACTACTACAGAAAAGGCCTTTACATACGATTCAAAAATGTCATCACAGACGGTTTCTTGAGCCGTCTGAGTTTATGGATCAGTAATGCATGAGGTCATCACAGACGGTTTCTTGAGCCGTCTGAATTTATGGATCGCTGAAGCATGAGGTCATCACAGACGGTTTTCAAACCATCTGTGATGTATACTATCACAGACGGTTTCAGCCACAAACCGTCTGTGATGAATTAATATTATAGACGGTTTCAGCCACAAACCGTCTGTGGTGACTTATATATCACAGACGGTTTGTGGCTAAAACCGTCTGTGATGTCTGATATATCATAGACGGTTTGTGGCTGAAACCGTCTGTGATGACTTTTTCTATAAAGCCACCAAGCGGTGACTGCTTGTGCCTTTAAAACCGGCATCATATCTTAACTACTATGATTTGGAGTTTACTCCCATCGTCCCACCCCACCAAATCGTCCTACCGTACACGCTCCGAAAAAAACCGCACAAAAAAAAACAGCGCAACGCCCTCGCCCCACGCAAAACTGCCGCTCCTCCCGTTGCCCCAATCGTCCCACCACCAAGCCAAACCGCCGCTCCTTCCGCCGCCTCGCTCGCCCTCGCCTCGCCTCGACCGCCGCCGCTCGTCCGCTTCCTCGCCCTCGCCTCCTCCGTCCCTCGCTAGCCGCCATGACCTCGCCTGCGGCTCGCTCCTCCTTCCCATCCACGCCAAGGCCACCTCACTCCGCCACGACCCTCGCCCTCACCGCTTCCACACCTCGAGATCCTCGCCGTCCTCCTCCGTGACCGGATGCACCCAAGCCCCACCACCCACTATCACCTTCACCGAGACCACTGCTCCTCCATGAATCCTCCGACGAGGAGGAGGAGGAGGAAGGAGTCAACGAGGCCTCGCCCCACGCCGCCGCCCGACGATCTGCTTCCTCTCCCGGCGATTCGAATCGACGCACCACCGGAGCGGAGCGAAGTCCCGGTCACATGATGATGGAAGGAGGTGGCTTGGGCCGCTGACACGCCGCTTGAAACCCTCAAGGCGGCGGATTGACCCCATCCTCTGCTGGTCGCGCCTTCCTTTGCCTCCTCTCTCCAATGCCACAAGCTAGGGTTAGCCTCAGCTCTCCTCCTCTTTCCCTTTTGCTTCCTCCGATTAATTTTGACCTGCGAATCAATGGCGGGCTTGGATATTGGATTGATTTGAGCATTAGCATCTCGATTTCTAGTCAGACGGGATTCGAATTCGATTGGTGATCCCCATCCCATGGGTGCTTCCACTCCACGCCCAAGCAAAGAAGAACTGTGCCACGAGGACCCCATCCACCGCCTCCCGCATCACCTTGTAGTAACGTAATCCTCCTTATCATCATATCATGTCATGCTCGCAACTTTCTTTCTTTCTTTCTTTCTTTCTTTCTTTCTTTCTTTCTTTCTTTTCGAGGTAAGTCAGAAGTTGCAACTTATTCTGGAACCTTAATCTCATAAGTATGATATAGTCCATTGCATTGCATTGCATGTTTACCTATCATACTCAAGGTAATGATCAAGCCCTACCACCTCATTGCATCTTCCCAACACAAACACATGTGTTTATCTTCTTTTCTTTTCTTACAACAAGATCGGTGAAGTCGAAGCACTATTTGAGTTGTTCAAGAGCATCGCTGGTTTTGTCATCGATGATGGCCTCATCAACAAGGTCAATGCCTCGTCGCCCATCTTTCACTCTTAACATCCCGCCATGCCCGCCAGATTAAAAAACCGAATAATTGCGCCACGTAGCTCCTTCTTAGCACATTTTAGTTGTTTTTAAAGTGTTGCAAATAAACTAGAAACGTTCACACTCGCTTATACTACTATCTTTAGCCTAAATTTGGCGGCTCATCATTATAGTCATTTTCTAACACCTGCTTTTCACAAGTCGTCTTTCTTGGTTATAGTGCACCGCCTCAGAACTTATGTAAGCCAAAGCTAGGCTAGCATGTCTGTGATACGCTTAGGATTTTTCCATCAAGAGGGCAATCTGTTTGCTCGATTTAGTCTCCATGATGTGTTTCAAAAGGCATTAGTCATCATGTTTGACCATCATACAACCTTGTACAGCTTTGCCTCATCCTCATCATACAAGATTGTCCTTTTGGACAAGATCAAGAGATCATATTTTACAGACCTAATGCATTCAAATATCTCATCACTATTTAATTCAACCGGTTTGTTCTCGACTATGCCATAAAATAAATCATGCAAGTAAAATTCTAGGTTTATTTTATCTTGTTTTACGTAATAAGAATAATTCTTTCATTATTCTTTTGGAGAAAAACCGGATCACCGGGTCATCTTGATGTCTTTTGGGATTGATTCGTTGAAAGTAGATGTCACAAGAATCGAATTTTGCCAACAATATTAAATCACTTTTGAATTTCTAATATGCACGAAGAATTCCAGCTTGCATTGTTTAAAAGCAAGAAGGACAACCTTTTTGCTAATCGGGTATTCTTTGCCCTGCCATTGATCTGCATTTTAATATGCTACTGATACTTGTTTATATTAACGTTAGCATGCTTTCACCCATGGACTACTTGAATTTACATTAAAAGAACCTTGCAAATATTTGACCTTTTCGATGTCAAGAAAAGAGGGGTCATTGACTTCGGTGACTTCGTTCGAGCTCTAAATGTATTTCACCCTAGCATTCCAATGGAAGAGAAAATTGATTGTAAGTTATTGTCCTACTGTTTCATTTTGGCCATTTTGATGCCATATTTCTGCTTTATGAAAGTTTACATTGCTTGCCAGTTTCCTTCAAGCTATATGATATGGGCAGCACAGGGTTTATAGAATGAAAAGAGGTGATTTTTTAACTCCTGTTTGCTTTATGATTTGCCACATCTTCTGCAAACTTGAATTTCTACTCGAAATTAGCACAATTATGAAAAAAGGTAATGTTTTGATACATTGGTAGCATGTAAGTTTCTTGTATTTCTGGACTATGACATTTAATATGTATTTTCGCTCTTCTTCGAAAGTTCCAAATTATTATTCAGTTCAAATATAGTAAAACTTTGAAAGGAAATAAGACGTATACCAAGTAATTCATACTTCTGAAGTTACAGAAATTAATACTTGTTAGCTTGAGCACCCATTCCTTCATTGATGACGTCATTTCTACTGTGGTGTTGTACAAGTCAAGCATATGCTTATTGCTCTTCTGAGTGAATCAGAAATGAGATTATCAGATGAAACCGTTGAGACAATCCTGGACAAGGTTTGGACATTTGATATCAAAATCTAGCTATTACTCAAGTTTTGAATAACTCTTAAATTCCAAACTTACAAAAGAGTTCAGATATTATGGGGACTGATGAGGACTATGCGGTTGATGTTGACAGACATTTTCAGATGCTGATGTGAATCAAGATGGGAAGATAGACAGAGCGGAGTGGGAGAACTTTGTCTCAAGAAATCCTTCCTTGATGAAGATAATGACTCTTCCATACCGTAAGTAAGTATCGTATAACAAAAGGAAGTTACAAACATTGTGCAATTAGAATACAAAGGAAGTCGCAAACATTGTGCAATTAGAATACTTGTGTTTTTATCTCCCTTTTGATGAAATGAATCTTTATTGGGTTTCATAATTTGGTTGAGGCTTCTTTAAGAGAATATAACACAACTCACACAATTAATTTGTGCAATCTAAGCAATAAGCAAGACGTTAAAAGTACTTACTGAACAACAGAGTGAGAGTTGGAAAGCTGTTACTTCATGGTTCATTGGAAAGCTGTTATTGTTACCGTGTTTTGCTTTTTTTTTTTAATGTTTATCTATCGTGAACACCTCTTTTAGGCTCTAGACTGGATGTTAAAGTAATTAGAAGTAGGGAAAGTTCTATAAGTGATTGTCAATTGTTTTTTTTTAATTCGCAACGCAACTAAGGAGTCAAACGTGTTACAGTGCTTCATCTGTTCCTTCGGCCATCCCCTTTGCAACTTTTCTGAAACTGTGAAAATATATGCCCTACCAGTTTGCTTTGTCCAAAACAAAGGTTGTCCAAGAATCGAATGGATTCTCAATTATTCCTTCCTCTTTGGTTGTTAAATAATTGTTTGTTTTCCTTTCACATTGTTTTACAAGTGACTTGGGAATATCTGCTGAAGAAAATGCTAATGGTATGTTGATCAACTGGTCTTGGTTGGATGTAGTTCGCCCACGTGAAATGCATACAGAGATGGTGCAATAAGAAGGGAATATTACTCGTGAAATCTGCAACTGGTGGGTGTTTCATTATTCATTACAAGACTACCAGTCTACCACCATAGAGTAATGTTGCATTGCATTTCCATTTCTAGGAGATGACATGCTACTTAAAACTTTTGGGGTTGTTAAAAAACTAGGTACTTGATGTAGGTAGATGTAGTTGGTTTATGAGCAATTCAATTTCAGACCAACTGCATTGCAGAAGAAAAAAATGTTTCTAATTTTAATGTATTCCGTTCTTGCTAATGGAGTCTTTTAGATTTGGTTTTTGTTTCTTTTGTGACTACAGGTTTACTCCCCAAACTATGCCCTCCCTCCAACCAAATGTTGTTCAGATGAAATGTACATGGATCTTAGGTACTTACTGATACAATCCATCATCCTTTGATGAAATTGTGGAAATCATCTATATTCTGTGGATTGAAGAATGCGATCCATACCCTATCTGTTTGCAATCAAAGCAACACCGTTGTTTCCCCCCAATTTTTCCATAGCAATGCATATGTTGATACTCCGGTTTCTGAGTATCCTTTGAACTTTCTAAAACAGAAATTCTGAAGTGCCGACTGTTTGTTTATGACCAGGCAAAGCTGGGTTGGACGGCCATGATTTACATTTTCTAGCGATTGCCATTGTAGAGCAGCAGCTGCTGCAAGCTGAATTTGAGGATTGTGTATCCTCAAATTCGAGTGGCGTCACATGCTGCTGAACTATTGCTTTAATTGTATGTTAAAGAAACCTTTTCTTAGTAAACCTATTTTATTAGTGTTGGAGGGTGGAGAGTCACGATGATTTTTCTGCAGCTTGGTGTTCCTTTTGCTTGTCGTCATGTAATTGTGATCGTGAGAGATGTTAGCATGTCTTTGCAAGGTGCAATGTTGTTGTTCAAAGGTGAGTTCAACCAGATCTATTTTGTTATCTCAATGTTATGATTTTTTGTGTAAGACTATCTTAATATTATGCTATCTACTTGTTATGCCTTCTGTTCAAGTGTTCAAATGCTGAAAGTAACTAATTGTTAAAAAAAACATGTACATTAGCTGGTGGTGCAAGGGATAACAGATACTCGAGGTGGATTTGTTTCTATATTGTGTTATTAGCAAGGATTTTCTCCGCTCGTAATTTACTTATGCTTCATTGGAAGTCCGGCATCGAGCTTAATTTGGCAAAACTGTTTTTCAACATTTTGCTCTATTTTGTTTTTTGTTGCTCGGGCTGTTTAGGATTTGCAGAACCAAAATGTGTTTTTCTTCATCTAGCACTATGCATACAAGAAACTAAATCTTTCCTTCATTTCAGGCAACTCTTTAGTTCGCAGGATTCTTCTATGCATACAAGAAACTAAATCTTTCCTTCATTTCAAACAACTCTTCAGTTCGCAGGATTCTTTCTTCCATGTTATGTTATAGCACATTCTTGCTATGCTTTTCAACACCGCGGGCGAAGACAGGTATACTTTATTCCCTACAAATGCAGATACAAGCAAAACTTACTAACATATTAGTCGTAATGTTTTGTTTAGTGCAGCCTGTTGATTAGTGCAGCCTGTTGATCAGCTGCCATACAACAAAGTAAGCAACATGATCACTTGTTGGTTGGAGCTCAGGCTATAGGTCTCCTTATTTAGGTTCTGAAGGAAAATAAGCAACTTGAAGTTTTATGGCAACACAACAAACTTCTTCGTTACATATTCACGCACCTAATGTTAGCACTCTCACTATTATTAGTTATTTTTGCATTGCTTCATGAAGACTGAACTTTGTTTTTATTCAACATGCAGATGATTTGATTGTCGACTCAAGGAACCTTGAGTGGCTTAGGGGAGCTAATTGCCCGACTGTCCATAACTGCACCATGATGTAATGTCATCAAGCATTTCTCCTAGAAGACAGAGACAAAAGAGTCCACCATCAGCTTCCTCTAATACATGTCATCTTTTCAATAGGAGCTTTAGTCATCAATATCATCAAACTCCGCTATATGCACCGTTGTTGATAGAACCAGTGACCTCTACAACTTTGTCGGATGACATCACCCTTCTGAGTCTTCATGATGACACCTATGGGCTTTGACCTTGAGGCTGGAGAGCAGGGGAAATTTGCCATTGTTTTGGTGCATGGGTTTGGAGGAGTATTCTCGTGGAGACATGTTACTAATTTGCTTGTTCGACAAGTGGGATGCACCGTCTCGGCCTTTGATCGCCCTAGATGGGGTTAACTTCGACCTCATGAAAGGACGGGAAGAGAAGAATGTGCCAAATCCGTATGAGCTTAGAGTCACAGATGATCCTTCTTACCATCTACTCATATATTATGTCTTCCAAATTCAAGTATTTATATATTAAAATAAACTATAGGAAAATATTATTTGCTACCATTCATTTATAGAATTGTCGCACAAAGTTTTTATTCTATCGTGTTGCACTAATGTGATGCCTCTATGTATCACCATCTTTTAATTGCTTAATTCGCTTTATGTGTTAAAGGAAAATATTATTTCTATAAGTTTTGAGGTTCCATTGCAACGCATACAGCATCCTACTAATATATATATATATATATATATATATATATATATATATATATATATATATATATATATATATATATATATATATATATATAAAATATTATATTATATTATATTTCTATTGTCCTAGTCCTCACCACTTTTAGGGGATCGTCCACATGACATGAGGAAGATGAGGCCCCACGCCAACCTCATTGCCCACAGTAAAATCTGGCTTTTGCTGAAGCGTGGCATCATGTATTAGCAACCAAGTAATTGATGTCCCGACGCTTGATGCAACCATACTTCTTAAATTTGCAGGGCTCAATGAGGTTGCCCGTGGTTGTCAGTTTCCTCTCTTTCATGTCATGCTGTGAATTTCACCTAATAACTAAAATGACCGAGGACTAAGAACAATATACATATATATATATATATATATATATATATATATATATATATATATATATATATATATATATTTTAAAGGCACAAGCACAAGCACCCTTTGCTTGGAGACTTTATAGAGAAGAGATTAGGAATGGAATGATAGGACGACCTAGGACGCAAGGTAGGAGAACTTGACCAAGATGAACACAGCATACGCATAAATGTGAAATGAATGGCGAGAAGCAACAGATGATATCTTGACAAAATGACAAATCAACAAATAAGTCATAACATACATATCACACATTTTATACATCTATTTTTGCAAATCATCAATCATACATATCAACAGCCCATGGTTCACCAAGCAAGTTTCTACTATCAATAGCAGACAACAGTTGACACTTCTGAATAAGTTATAACTCATAACAATATAACATATCAACAGCTCATACATATCAACAACCCAATAAGTCATAATATATCAACAACCCATACATATCAATAGAAGAGACAACACTTGACACTTCAATACTTCAATAGCGCATAACACTTACACTTCAATTCACTCATTCAAAGATTCAAAGAATCGACAATTAGCACAAGTGCACAATCATTGCATTCATTTATAGAGAAGAGATTATGAATGGAATGGTAGGACATACCTTTACAAATATGAAAAGTTAATTGCAGCCAAGCCCCATCCGAACCCACAGCATGAACTAAGCAAGATGCATAGAATGCACATACACCAATAGCCCTTAGTAGTAGCCTCAGCATCATCGCAGAGCACTAGCCATTTTCATCACAGAGCAAGGGGGTAGAGACAGAGAGGGAGTAAGGTAGGGTGATACATCGATACAGCGCAACCATGGCGGCGACCCCACCACTAGCACAACCCACATCCATCTCCTTCACCTTATAGAAATCACACAAACATCAGGACACAACTTAAGGCTCAAGCATAAAAATCAAACTCAACAAAAGACATTAAGCTAACAGATCTAGAGGGGAAAGTAAAGCCCGGCCAGGGCCCGAGCGCAGGAGGCCGAGCAGGAGAACCAAGCCATGGCAGCGCAGGCAACACGTGGGGTGGCGGCGTCACCGTAGTTGTGGCACGACCCTGACACTGCACAAGACACTACGACTATCGTACGATATTATGCAGTGCAGAGTGGTGTCACAACCTGCGGTGACGACGACGGGGTCGGGCGGCGGCGTTGAGGTGGGGAGGGGAACGAACGAGAGTAAATGCGCTGGGGAGTGACGAGTTAGGACGAGCGCAAACCCTAGCGGTCGGGCTCCTACTAATAAAGAGACTTATCACAGACGGTTCTATTATGGAACCGTCAGCGATAATTATCACAGACGGTTCCATAATAGAACCGTTTGTGAAATAGTTTTTTCTCAAGTATATTTATCTTGTATATACACTTACATGACATGAAGAAATTACATGTTTATATGTCAATTTTGTCATTTAAATACTACTGAAAATTTGCTTTAACTATATATATATATATATATATATATCTCAGATCGGATATATATATAATTAATTAATTTGTTCCACTAAACCGTCTCTCGATATAATTAATATTAATTAATGTAACTTCACCTCCGAACTAGATTGTTTTCCACAAAACCGTCTCTGATGTGTGTGTGTGGTAATAATTCAACATATAATTAATATAGTAATTAACTTCACCTCCAAACTTTATTTTTCATTTTGGAATTTTCATATGGCCAAACAAATGTGGCGCTACCGCTAAAAAAATATTAAAAAGTAGAAACCTATAATTAAACAAAGTTTTTCTAGTGGCGGAGGTAGGCTACTATCTCCGTATTCAATAATTCATAGGCGACGACGTCGGCATCGGACGGTTCCTGATCATCAGCGAACAAAGCCTGAAATGCGTTCATCTGTTTGGCGCTCGCTCGAAAGTGTCTCCCAAGACCTCGATCTGTTGAACTAAGAAGAATTGAGCCATAGGCTCTCTTCCTTGCTTGAGGGTCTCGACTCGCTTTCTGCCGCCGACACGTTAGCCCAAGTGACGGCAAGTCTCTCGAGACGCAACGTCGTTGGAGGACCACGCCGATGACGCGAAGAACCGCCGAAAGTGGGAGATCACCCGAAGACACGGTGGAGGAGGATGTCAAGACGGCGGAAGGTGGCCGTCACCGCTCCGCAAATTCTCGGCGACAGAGGAGTGAAGACACTGTTGATCAAACAAGAGTTTCTTCTGAAGACGGCTCAACGTGACGAGAGAGGTGCTCGACAAAGGCGGCTAGAAAGGCCATCAATACCAAATGACAAGGAAGAGGGTCATTTTCTTTTTTTTAAGTATGTGGGGATGATCATCTTCGATGGCGGATGATCCTTTTTATAAAATAAGGAATAAATTCGAGCGTGAGATTTAAGAGACGACGGGGAGCCGAAGCGGATCGATCGACGAAGAGTCGATCGAGAGCCGGGCAGATGGTGACGAAGAGACGATTGGCGGCGAAGAAACTCACCGTGGAGTCAGAGCGACATTATCACTGACGGTTATTATTAGAACCGTCAGGATGTTTCACGACGGTTCTTTGTTGAAAACCGCTCGTGATATGTAGTATTATCACGCAGGTTATTATTAAAGAACCGCTCGATACTTCACGACGGTTTCAACATGAACCGTCTGTAATATTATCTCTTCACGAGCGGTTTTAAGCGCAGCCGATGAATATGAGCGGTCTCTAAACCAAAACCGCTCAGGATTGCATCTTATACTGACGGTTTTGGTCAACCGCGTGCGATGAGACGTCCAAGATAGTCTTTTTGTAGTAGTACTACTTACGCTGAACTTATAACCGAGCAACTATAGAACTACTCAGGCTGCAATTGGAACACATGGATCCCCTTATAATCCCGTACGTGGGAATCATCAATCAAATCGTTTTCTGAAAAAATTCAGTGAAACCTCCCCGTTCCAAACACACCGCCGGCGTGTCATAACGAATACAGCGAGAGCCCCACCGCTACCACTTACAACTCATCTCCAAAAAAAAGTTGCAGCCACGCATTTGGTCCGTGGGTCCGCACGGAAATGAAAAGAAAAACAAGCACCACGTGCTGGCACTGGCACTGGCAAAGATAAATGCCCAAAACATGAGTCTGTTAGATCCAGCAGCAGAACAGAAAGGCATGCAGCAAGGAACGCGATCGAGGTTTGTCGCAAGATGGTCCTCTGATCTGCAACTCCCCCTCGCGCGCGCACCAGTAAACGGGAGCTCGCCCGCCAGCAATGCTACGCGTACAGAGCAGCCGGCCTCTTCCCGGATTGCCACGGTCACCGCAAAAGCGCATTGAATCCACCAAGGAATCAAGGATTGCAGCGAGTTGTAGTAACATTTCCTGGCAGTGGTAGACCCATAAGCTGGGCGAGCTAGCTTATGAATAATACAGCCAGACCGTGGTAGACCCATATATAAGCTTGGTATGAATAATACAACCATGGGTACATGAGAGAGAGGGGGTTGGGTGCATTGTTAAAGATCTTACGGTTTAGTCAAAGAATTTGTAATGATTGAGTTTAAATTTCAGTCAAGATTTGCTTGTAAGGCTTATGCCAGTATTAATATTTTGGCTAATATAGTACCTTAAACTTTTTAATAAATTAGACTGTGTGCATTTTTGATGCAGATACCAGGAGGAGAGGGTGCCCTCTTTCATTATCTAAAAAAAGGGTCTTAGAGGGAAGCCTCTAAGTGATAAGACGTACGTGTTAGTCAAAAGACACCATAATAAGGCGCACTTGACGCGCAGAATGCACACAGGCACGGCTCACTTGTCCTGTGCACAGTTATTAGGGGAGGGCTTCACCTCGGACCGCACGGGGCAGTTCGGTTGCTCGGTACGTACTAGTGGTAGTACCACCCTGGAAACGGCCGGAGGGTAGCTTGAGGAATTCATTCATCGAGAGATCGAGAGAGAGAGAGAGAGAGAGACGAGGCGTTGGTTCCGTCCGGCCGGCCGGCGTGAGGAGGAGTAGGGGTAGGTGGGTCACGCCCTATTCATTCTCGCGTACAGCTCCCTCTCGCTCTGAACTGTGGTCACGACGCAGTTCTGTTCATGCATGGTCCCGGATCGGATAAAGCTAACGTTGAAAAGAGCCGTACCTAACCACCACACAGAGCCTATACCCCTCATCTCACGGGCTGGGGACCCATGGGCAGGCTCACGACCATGGCGCTGGGAGTCCAAATTCACCCGGTGCATCTCGCAATCCGCACGATCTTGTCCGTTCACTTCAGTGATGTTAGCCCGCTCGACATACGATCAGTCACGTATAATTTTTTTTCATTTTAGAACATTTGCCGTTCTCCCGCGAGAAACCCCCTTGTCCAAAACACCCCGTAAAATCCGAATCCAAAGCGCATGGGATTTGTGTGCGCACAACTGTGCAAAGTGTGTTCACTCGCTTGAGGAGGGACAGCGCTTTTTTATCCCTGACCCGCTCGTGCAAGGGGGGATGGATGGATCATGGATGCATGATTTTCTCTCCAGCTTTGCGAAAGGCTGGGGTCCCATCCCAACCAGTTTAGTACTAGTTTTGGAACATTTACTGCTGCGTCCACTCGGCAACCGGTAGTGGAAGCCAAGTCAAAGGAGTGCTCTCCGCCGCGCAGTTGGAGATGCCTTTTTCACTTCAAATGATAAGGAAACGCACTCCGCCCCGGTCGGCCGGTCCCGGTAACGTCCTCATCAAACGAGCTGGGTGCCGGCACTGCCGTGTTGTTTGCCTTGCGCGTGTCGCCCCGTACTAGCCAATCCCGGCCGGCTCAGCTGCTCTCGTTCACCATTTATTATTACCTCCAGATATTAATATGCCCTTGTCTGATTCGATCGGTCGTTTGTGAATCCACTTAATTATGCCAGGTGAGAATGTTGGTACAAGACACCCGAACAGAATTCATGAATCAACCATGGCACCGAAAGGGCTAGATTAGCACGGAGCAAATAGGATCCATGCACTGCAACTACTGGAGCGGGACTCCTATGTATGAAGTCTATGTTTTCTTAGCTTTACTGATTGGTTACTACTACCGGAACAACAAAGTCGATGGCCGAGGCTACAACTAATGCTCCTGTACTTGATCCAAAACTGACCCAACAACCAAAGCCCAACTCCGGCAATCAACGGATATATCGCCCGTTTATAAGAACCGGAATTAGCCTCAGGTCCACTTGCACGTCCATGCACAGGACGGTCCCGTGCTGAGCAATCGACGCTAGATTAGGCACACGTCACTGAAGCAGACATCTTCTAATGCAGGAAGTTCCAGTGATAGGAATGTTGGAACAGACTCGCTAGAAGAAGCTGATAGGAAAAAGAAATCACGCTCGGCAGTATTTCACGCTGGGCAGATGCACAAGCACACGAGATCACGCTGATAATTCTGGAACACATGTATACGTACTGGAGCTTTTTTGTGCTGCCTAGGACAGCTTTTCTATTACTTCTTTTCTCTCTTGCTTTTTCTTATCACGCTCGACACTTCTTGCTTACGTTACATTGCTTTTTCACAATGCTTCTTCTAGTTACTCCAACCCATGCAGTATACAAGCCTTATAAAGGCTGCTCACACGACGACTCAATGTCATACTCGGATACGGGCAGACGTGATTACGTACTCGGCCAGCGAAGCTGACTCGGATACAGACGCATGCAGACACTAAAACCTAAACTTAGAAACTAACTCACAAAGATTATCTAACAATTACTCCCTAATCTTTGTGTACGTACTTAAATTTCGTGTGCTGCCAGTTGGACTCAACTTCAACATGGCTCCCACACACTCGGCCGAAGACGGTGGCACAACTCGAACATGTCTTGGACGCTGCCAGTTGGACTCGACTTCAACTTGGCTCACACTTATTTGTCCGAAGACGGTGGCACAACTTGAACACGTCTTGGACTCTTTACTCATTGAGGCAGTCGGTCTCAACTACGACTTGTGTCCCAACTCGTACTCAACTCAGGACAGTCGGTCTCAACTACGACTTGCCCCTAACTCGTACTTGAACTTCAAGTTGGTCACGACTTCAACTTGAGTAACACACGGACTCGACTCAGGACGGCGAACACATCTTCTCAACGTCCCTCGCCTTCGCCTTTCGATGATCGGCACCAAGATGTATCGTGTTCAATGCCTTCCACGCAGCTTTGGCCGTCTCCTTTTCGACCAGTAGGAAGAGCGTCGACGTTGCCTCGTCACCACTCCCCGGAGAACGCGACATAATTTTGGGCACAAATCAAAAAACTCAAGCTCCTTCTCGTCATGAAGCCACATGCGCCAGATAGTGCATCGGTCTCGCCGCCTCGTTGCCGTCGTGTGCTCCGACGCGCCACGCCGATCTTGCCATCGATCCACCGCGGCGCACTTCGCCTCGCCGCCATGTGGTCACCCATATATCCTTCGCCATGGCTCAACCGCCGCCACGAGCTCTCGGACGCCGTCGCACCCGCCGCCACACTATATATACCACCCTGGGAGTCGAGATCACCCCTCCCGGGGCAGCAGCTAGGGTTTCGAACCTAGAGCTCTGATACCAATTGTTGGAACAGACTCGCTAGAAGAAGCTGATAGGAAGAAGAAATCACGCTCGGCAGTATTTCACGCTAGGCAGAAGCACAAGCACACAAGATCACGCTGATAATTCTGGAACACACGTATACGTACTGGAGCTTTTTTGTGCTGCCTAGGACAGCTTTTCTATTACTTCTTTTCTCTCTTGCTTTTTCTTATCACGCTCGACACTTCTTGCTCATTTTTTTTTTTTACATTGCTTCTTCTAGTTACTCCAACTCACGCAGTATACAAGCCTTATAAAGGCTGCTCACACGACGACTCAATGTCATACTCGGATACGAGCAGACGTGAATACGTACTCGGCCAGCGAAGCTGACTCGGATACAGACGCATGTAGACACTAAAACCTAAACTTAGAAACTAACTCACAGATTATCTAACAAGGAACATGTAAACAACCAAAACCGAAAGAACGGGCTGAAAGGTCCGGCTGATACAGTTTAGCCGGCTAGGCAATTGGCCGCCAGCACATGGCTGCCTAACAGCCTCCGCGAGCGATCTCACCAGGGGCAGCCGTCTCAGGACGAGTCCTGAAAGCTGCACCTCGAAGTAGCAAAGATATGGATACGGCGTACAGGTGAGCATGGCAAAAGATTTTGTTGGCAAAATCACGGTGTTTCAACAAATAATTGTCGAAACGGATACTATACATGGTGGGGATCAAGGACACCAGTAAAGCACATTTGAAGACATTGTTTACTATGATCAACTCCCAAAACATGTGTTTTATTTTGCTTTTCCAAAACTTGGGGGAACGAGTGAGCTGACTCCACAGAGGACAGCTCCATTGCCACCAGCAGCGATATTTAGTACACCCTGTGAGGCGCGTAGAACATGTGCAACATCATCCATCGGTGGCACTCAGGTACTTCCATTCCACCCCCCAGACTCGCAGAACTTGTGTGTGGAGACAATCTGAGGCCACATCTTCACGCAGAAATAACTCCAACGGCTTGGTATTTATGGAAATAACTTCTTTATCCTATTAATGGCAACACCAGCCGTCTTGTTCATTGGTTCTAGAACAAGGGCATAACTGAAATCTGCAAAATGTAGTAAATGACAAGCATAATCATATCTAGCACTTAATAGTGGACACATTAAAGAAACGAGCTGTCAATAGTCACGAGCCATCCAGTTCATTGAATATCAATCAACATACATGAATTCCTTAATATCAGGTTATCAGGTACAAAGGGAAAAGGGAAGACATACCGTCAACAGCCTCCTTATAGTAACCAAGCATCTCCTTTGCTGTTCCTCTCCGCAAATAAGCTTTCACACTCTAAAAAGTATAAAAGATTATCATGAGAATGTATAGCAAACATCAACTCAATCATTTGTGCAAAAACACACATTATCAGAACTGAAAAGAGAAGTCTACTAAACTTCCATTTTTATCTCATTGTCTAAACTTACGCAATAAATAAAGTAGAATAATATGTAAATATGAATGTACATAGCATATCATGCATCAAAGTTAAAATCAAGACAGCAGATCCTAACCTTTGGATCAATATCAATGGCACTTGTGCAATCTGCCTCAGCTTGACGGTAACTGAAAGGGTCCAAAATGGCGAACCATGAAGTAACCGAAGTACCAAACAAACACTCATACATGCCAATTCATCAACGATAAATTGAAGGAAAAAAATGCCAGAGGGGGAAGATCATACCTAGCTAGTTCTAGAAAAGCAGCAGCTCTGTTACTGTAGTATGTGGCCACTTTGCCATTTAATTTGATTGCTTCAGTATAAAAATTTATTGCCTTTTGCCATTGTTTCTCCTTGAATGCAATGTTACCCTGTCAAGAAACAATTGATAGGAAGAAAACCCAGTAAGAACAAAAAAAAGGAAAATTTTATCTCTTGCAATCCACCAAGGGTAGCTTTGCTTTGAGTCTAACACTGGCATTCAAAACACTCACTTGTGATCATAGTTCTGAGTCATGAGAAACAGGTTCAATTCACAACAAGGATTGGTATCAATGAGTATCGCACAAAGTATTGATTTGTACATCTGGATCCATGTACAGGCAAGCCACCAGATGCAGAAACCAACACTGTTTCAATTTGTTTAATGCTAAAATGTAACACTTAAAAATTGACATGCATCTCCTTAGTGAATTATCATCAGATTTTTTTCTTCAAATGGTGACTTACTGTCACATTGGCATGTCAAGCTGCTACTAGGAAAAAAAGTAGTTGCTGTGGATGGCTTTGAGCAATAGTTTGAAAAATAAAAGCTACACTCCTAAATCACCGCAATAAGAAAGTAACTGACTTTCTCTTTAGCAGCTTCAGCAGCTTCTTCTTTCATGGCCTGTTTACTCGAAACATTAGATTTTGCTAGGATCTCAACTTGCTCTTGGATGGTAGCATACATAGTCTGAGTGGTGTCCAGCAAAAACCGATCACCACCATGCCTTGCAATGAAGGAAACTGAAATAGGACACTTATCGTGTGTACCCAGAGGAACCGTAACCTGAAAAGGGCATCAAAATTCCTGCATTAGTAAATATGCAGTAAAGGCTCACCGGAAAAAGAAAAGACCGTGCTATGTAGCTAAAGCTCGGGATGTCAGTGAAACCCATCATCTGTTACCCAGATTCATACCCTCCCCAACATTTACGAATATGGTAAGCATATTTTCACCCTTTATGCATGATGGATAGGGCATGGTAATAGCCACTAAAATTCAAGGGTGTTAGTAACTTTTCCGATACCCACACCCAGGTCCAAATCTAATTCAGAGATACTCCATCCGTTCCCAAATACATGTCATTCTAGCTTTCAAATTTTGTTCCTAAATAGATGTCATTCTACTATTTCGATGTGACTTTCCACCATCTTTTCCTTATATACCCTCCCCTTTAGCTATTTCCGAGGTCATTACTACCATGGGCTAGAGTAACACACCATCCAAAAAGTAATAAGTGATCTAATGAAAGAGGGTAATGCAGTCTTTTGTAGATGTGCCTTGGTGGATGTGCAAGAACCTAGAATGACATCTATTCAGGAACGGAGGGAGTAGTTTGTTTCAATTCCAAAAGCAGAATTAAAATATCACCTCTAAATCAATTGAAGCATTTAAAGTCAAAACAACCAATTATCACCTTTCATGGTTGGCATCTGAAAGGTCAATTTGTCAATGCATTGATTTTGTTAACTATCATTCATAGGCCATAGATCATTTATATCATTTCCCTGTTATTCATATGTCATTTAGTTGTTTATTTGTATTGTTCGTCTGGCATTAAGATCCTAAATTTTTGGAATAACTTTTGCAAAACTACTAATTCACTTTGCAACTTACGCTGAAGTTTCCCCTGGGAAGAGCTTTAGAAACTCACTTATTTTGGCATGTCCATGTCATGCAAAGGTCAACTAATCATCACTCCAAGAGTTCTCCGGATCCACAACGTTTAAGTGTGCATTTAGGATTGCCCTCTATAAGATACTCTGATGCGCCGCAGATCGCTCATGGGTCGCAGACAAAGACCCTGCACCGTGCAGACGACTTGGGTCTTGCTTCAAGACGGTACCAGAGGTATCGGGAATTTTATGAAATAAAACAAAACAAAAAAAAACTGGGTATGGCTCGGTACGCTCGGGTGCTGGTACAATCCAATGAAGGCCCATGAAGATGCTGTGAGTGTGAACTGTGAAGTCACGTAACCCTAGCCGGTAGGAAAACAGCAGAAGCATGATGAAGTAAGAAAGCATCAGTCCTCTTATTTTCTGTCTTCTATGAAAGAATGTAGCTCGCTTCGCATTCCTCATCTCTCCTCAGCCGCCAGTCGCAACTCCCAGCGAGGCTTACTGAAGAAGCTCCGGCGAGGTACTTCCTCCTCTCCCCTCTTCTTGTTCCCTTCTTGGCTTCGGAATTCTTCCTGTTGCTCCCTCCGGCCGTTTTGGCGATTTCCTGAAATAGCGAAATTGATCTTGTTCCCTTGTTCGGTTTCTCACATCTTCTCTTGGTTTCTCTTGTTCGGTTGTTCCCTTCTTGTTTCAATTCACTTCACTGCTTGCTTCGGTGCTTCCCCAGTTTGGCAGTTTCTCTTGTTCTTCGGTGCTTCCCCAGTCTGGCCAACAACCCAGCTCCCATGAGTGGTACAAGTTTAGAAGGAAGTTCTTTTATATTATATATTTATTACTTTTATTATATATATATATTGTGTACCGGAGTTTTTTTGGAAAATGTCGATCGCTGCATCAAGCAGATATCCAAGACCAAAGATACCGGTATCACATACCCGTGCATCCTCGATAAGCTATGATATTATTGTTTGTTAATTGGGTGGAGGTTGTGTTCTGACTTCCGAGTAATAGTTGTACTTGTTACTCGTTAGAACTTAGAATTGAACATGGAATAGACTTCCATCGAAGATTCACCCCTATCCCAAATGGCAAACGGAGCCAAGAAGTTGCAACTAAAAAAAAAGCTCAGGAGAAGGTCACCAGAGGAAAACAAATAACAAGGTTTATATGCTAGTAACATAAATATGAAATGACAGATGATCTATCCAAGAATGTACCTGACAACACCCTGACATGCTAGATAAAGATGAAAGGCATAATGTCTGAGCTTTGTAGCTTGCAGATGAGAGTTCCCTAGCATTATGTTTTGGGGGGCATCCCAAAGCAGTTGGAATGACCAGAATTCCATCATCCTGTGGATTAACACAATATCAGTATCGTAACACTAAATAAGTAAGATGATCACAGTACATGCAGTGGCATGTAAGATTGTGAAACAAGAATATGAATCACACAAACACAAGCAGTATAGGAAAATCATCTCCGTGTAACAAGGATCTACTAGGCAAACTTTCGTTAGGCCTTCCTTTTCGGCGAAGAAAAGTTCTCTCAGATGATGTGCACTATGGGATGACAGTACACTGCTAAAAGTAAATAAACTGCTATCTTCATCTCCAGCAGAAGCAGCTTTACAAGTAACTGGGCCCTAGGCTTATGCTAGCTGAGTGCTTAGAAAAACAGAGCTCAAGAGTTGGTTCCAAACTCTAAAATGTAATAATGTAGCAATGAAAAACAACAGCTACATCATCACATGTCAAAAGTCAAAATAAAGATAAATATCGTCTGTCCTACGAACAGAGAAACAAAGAATACCAGCAGAATGACTGAAATTGAACAGAAGTGATTGTATTTCCTGTAGCCAGTACAGATGGCCATATTCTATGGTCAACTCTGTCCGTTGCTATCTAAACTTCAAGGCACTATCTTGTTTTGGAACTAATAAAAATATCATATGTCAGTGCCAGATACAGATGCATCTTTGAAAAAACATTCTATTAGAAGCAACTAACTTTTCTAAGCATGCCACTTTGAGTAGGAAATCCTACACTTGCGAGAGTGATAAAACATGCCATTTCGT
This sequence comes from Phyllostachys edulis, assembly GCA_036346405.1. NCBI lineage: Eukaryota > Viridiplantae > Streptophyta > Magnoliopsida > Poales > Poaceae > Phyllostachys > Phyllostachys edulis. The sequence continues at coordinate 20,062,721 of CM070549.1, read as the reverse complement.
AGAAAATCAACTCTCTACAGACCACAGAGAATAAATTTTGATCCAAGAACAAATGCATTCATGAAACACTAGGTGTGCTTTCCCCTATGGGTAGTCCCCAAGCTTTGAGCATGACATCTCACATTTAAGACATCACGCAGAGGCATAAAATAAGGTTTTTACAATCAAATTTATCCAGCAAAACTATCAGTAATGGCCAAATAATGTGCTAAGCAATCGGTCACAAGATCAACCAATTTTTCCTGATAATGTAGGCACTCGCCATCATAAGCTCACTAATGTATAGTTTATTCTGAGCTCAATGTTACAATACCTTAAGAAGTGCATTGAGAGCTAAGCGCACTTCCGTTCTCGCATCTTGGCAGCTATCAATAGTCGAATCACCATCATCAGACAAATTACCAACTATGCAAGAATCAACAGCAGACTTAGCCGAGTTTATCCACTCCATATGCTGATCTTTGAATTCATGTCTGGGTTGAATAACAAAATAACACTGTTACATTGTATCATAGCGAATTGTCAAAGTATGCCAAATTGAGAGAAATTCAAATATATGCAAGGTGAAACTTCTCAGTTTAATCATCAAGACAGTCAAGCCTCAAGCGATGAATATAATAAATATATAACAATAGAGTACATCTAAAATAAGTCTATAATTTATGCACCAAAGCCAAGCCAAAGTACAACAAAGCATATCAGATAAATTCTTTTGTGTACTTAACAGCATCTGATAGTCTTTGTTGGCAAATGCCGAAACTTGCAATGATTATTAAAAAAAAAAGATCCTTTGCAATCATCTGTCATCAGAATTTCCAATTAGACTCTAGGAAAAAAAAAAGTCTACAACCAGGCAACCCTACAAAGTTCAACTAACAGTACGTCAAGATTGCGACACACCAACATCTGCTTCTACATAAATAAATAACTGACAACAGCTACAAACCACAGAAGGAAAATTAAAAATTATGTTTCACATTGAGCCATTAATTCTTTATTTCTTTAGTAACAATAGAATGATTATGTAAGGCAGTAACATACTTGTGAAGCAACTGCATGGCACTAGAAAGTGCTAGCAATGAAGAAAACTTTGAGTCCCCATTCTTGTGCCCATTTGAATAGTTCTTCAGGCTGGGTATTCTTGAAGCCAAATAATTTTCAAGATTCACATGACTCAAGACTTGTCCTGAGGAAATAGACAAGAAAAAAGCTCAGCGTGACGAAATTTAGCTGCCAGCAAAAATCAAGAGAATTTTGAAATAACAAAAGACGGTGTAAAGAGGAAATACATACTTCCAAAGAGCTTTTCCACAGATTTTGTCACCACCTGAGTTAACCTTCTTGCAGGTATCTTTGAAAGTTCAAAGCAATCATCTGCTATGTGAAAATGTCTGGGTTGGCGAATATCAGCATAAGGTAGCCTCAGAAGAAGATGACCAACACGACGCAATAAACTTGGATCCCTCGCAAACCAGCCTGTAATAGAAGAAAGAAAATAACGGGACATGATGAGTTTAGAAGTCAAGACATATAATGTAATACCCCGTTCAATTAAAATAAATAGAAAGGGAATTAGAGAGGTAATTAAAGAGAAAAGGAAGGATTTGAGGAGGTGGTGGGCTGTCGGCCCATGGCCCAAACCGAGTCCAAGGTGGACTCGGCAAGGGGGGTCCAGACTGCTGCCCTATTTAAGACAGGAGGGGCCGGTGTGCCAGCCCTAGCTCTAGCCCCTGCCCCCAGCTTGCTGCCTGCCCTGCTGTTGCCTGCCTCTGCCGCACCGTGCCCTAGTGCCGCCCTCCCTGCTGCTGCAGCTTGCCCTGCCGCAAGCCGCTGCTGCCCTGCTTCCTGGCCTTATTGCGCGCTGTAGCTGCTGCCACGCCATCCTCTGTCGCGCCTGCCGCCGGCCGGAGCTGCTGCTGTCAAGGGAAGGCGAGCAAGGGGGAGGCAAGGAGATCAGGAAGGAGAAGGAAGCAAGGGAAGAGGAAGGAGAGGAAGAAGAGAAGAGAAAGATTTAGGGTTTCATGATCCAACCCAGACCGTCATTCAATTTTGAGGGGTAACGCTCTGGAAATCATTGTCAATTTATTAGATTGATATTTAATCGAAGGTTAGAGTAGATTGATCGTGGGAATTGGTCAATTGATGATGACATGTTTCGGTTAGTTGTGCTGCTGAGCCTTGCAAGGGACTTTTGGGGTATCTACGTCATGTTTCATAACTTTGCAATGTTATGAAAGTTGTAGACTATTGTCTAAACTTTCCATAGAGTGCAAGATCACTAGGTTTGGTTAAGCGGTGCAAAAGTTATGGCTTCTGGAGCACTGCTATCTAGAATTCCAGTGCCGTTAAAAGCAGTCGTGTAGATTGCTTTAATTCGTGCAGTAGATAGACGAATTAAATTATGATTATAACTAGGTTTAGTTAGATAATTCTTCATAGTTTTCAGAAGTGGTAGGGTTTGCTATTTTTTATGAGGTAGAAAAATAGATATGAACTTGTTAAGTCTACTGTTCTGTAATGTTCTAGGTTGACCTCCGGGGTTAAAAACGAGGGTTTAGATGAATTAATCGGAGAATTTGCATAATTAGGAAAGTTTAGCAAATTTTGTGTAGATTTCAGAAAATATAGAGTTTGTTATGTTTGGAATCCAGGAGAAAAAAGTTATGGATACTTGATCACTGGGACAACGGATGGGTTGTCCGGTGAAGAGGGTGAAGAGGGGTTGATTCTGTCGGGTTTGTGCATAAGAGCGATGTTGAATTGTTTGATGTTCATATACTGTCGTTGCATGTTTTTGAGGTGGGTTATTAGTTTTGTCTAGGGAGTGTTGCTTCGAGTTCGATGCCGCCTTTGCATTGTTCCGGTTTTCGTGGCTAAAAGCAAGTGCATGGTAGAGCGGTAGAGACCGGGTTGTTTGCCACTTGTCTTTAAAGTTAATTGTCATGATATATTTATGTTTTATCCATGCTTATGATAATGATGATGATATGATAAATATGATGACATGATAATGATGATAGATGGTGTTAATGGATAATGGAACAAATTGCATTGTTGCATCATGTGCACAACCATGTCATGAATAATGGAGACCACTTCCGATGGTCATATGATATCTACCATAGTGGTAGAACTCTACAGGGGTGGAAAGATCTTCGGTTCCTTGTAGGACGAGCTGATGAAAAGGTGAGCACTGTCGCAAGTGTTCACTCATGGTGTACCAATACGAACTATGAGATGATCAAAATAGTTATGTAAAGTAGAGATGCATTGCATTAATGGAAAAATGATGATGTTATTGGAACACATGAATAATGATGATATTATTCTTCATAAATGACAAATTGTTTGTTTATTGTTATATTATGTACTTGCTTAGCTTTGAAACCACTCTTGCTTTGTTGCTGCTTTTAGGTGACCAATGAAGGCATCATGCATAGGATAGAGTAGCAAATGTGCATCACATGCTATCAATCACACATACATATTTATTTAGTTGCTTACACTAAATCTAGAGGCATGATACTTTCATTTATAGTTAATTAGTGCACTTGGTTATCGTTGGATTAATGATTGGAATCTTGGTTTATTTAATTATGGTTTGATTATATTATTGTTGCTAACCAATGTTCCTAGGAGCATGGTTCCAAGCATGAGTGTCCCGAGCGTTCTCAGGCGTGTGGTCCTGAGTGTTCTTAGACGCATGGTTCCAAGTTGTGAAAGTTAATCATTTATGCATTTATATTGTTATGATTTCTGATAGGTGGCCCATTGTGGGGTTTTATTCCATACATTGCTTGTTGGAATTATTGGTAATTATGGTTTAAATTGTTAGTAGGAATGGTTTAGGTGACATTCTGGGCTTAGTGTTGGGCCAGGATATTACATATAAATTTCACACAGTTTACAAGAATAATGTTGATCAGTGGTACCTATAGTGTCCAGGCTAGGCGCAACAGGAATAACACCGCTGTTGGGCACAACAGCATGCGAAGGCCGGAACGCCAAGATGCCACAATAGCCACCTGGTAGCCTTACTCCTCCAATGGAATCAATACCTACAACATCACATTTCAGTGTATTACTTATGTATTTAAGGTATAGAAATGAGAATAACATTAGAAGAAGTATAGACAGTAAGACAGAACAAACATCACACAAGAAAGGTTCACTAGGAACAGTGGTGGATTCATGCAAAAGCTGTAGGATCAAGACCAAACAGCTTTTTGCAGAACAGTTCAGTTCTCATTAAAATTTGAAAAGTCCATCAAATTTTAAGGGACTAACACAACAGATATTCATAGTTCTATGTTTGATCCCCACCAGTATTCTAAAAGCCTAGCCCACCTAGGCGACGCCTAGGAGCTAGGCGACACCCTCCCGCCTAACCGATATATCCCGCCTAGGCGCTTGTCTGCCGCCCGACTAGCGCCTTGGTGAACATAGATACCCACATACAAAAAGTTCTGGACCCACCATTGGAGTAGGTATATGTAATGAAAAATTGTGCTTCTATAGAACATACATCAGGCATTCTGAAATTCCAAATAATTACCACAAGAATGGACTCCACATAAACAACAGAGTGAGGTAATTCGGATGTCTTCTCTTCAAAGGAAAAATAAGATAGTTCAGATGTACAGGAAGTTCAGATTTACTGCTAATAAGAGAAGGTAACATGCCTTGTTGCCAGATCGTTCCAGTTTTGAGGATGCTGACCTTATGCTTTTGCTAGTTACTTATAATTTCTTTGATCAAAACAGAAATAGTGATTGGAAGATCCTTGCAGACCAAAATCAATATATATATATATATATATATGGCTGAGGTAATTCTACAAAAGGTATCTTCGTATTTACTACAAGTTATCATTGTTAGATATGTATATAGCCTAAGGTCTTAGGGTGTTCTTTGAATATTGACCGACCTTGTGCATGATATATTGGCCTTTTGGCCCATTGGAATAGAGTAAGGTTCATTCCAACACTCATTATTTCTAGTAATGTTCAGAATAAACTCAAATTTGGTAGTAACTACTGTTGTCATCTATGGTATATTATGTTGAATTGCCAACCATAGTGCAAAGAAATCTCGTCTGCTCAAAGGTCACAGTATGAATTGTTAAGACGTAACTAGGGTTGGGTAAATTCATCACGTGCAAAAGAACAAACTAACAAAGTATCTAATTAGTTAATCAGGAAAATTATCAAATTTTATGGCGGACATGCGTTCATATTTCGTCACATCAAAACAATCTTAAACACTGTTATTGAGAAGCAATTCTGCTAGTAAAAAAATTATATGCTGTGAACACCAGTAAACAAGACAGTTGCACATGGATGCATGCGTTTCACAGATGCACACAGATACATGCAATTCACAGAGCTACACTTGTAGATCACAACAGAGGAAAGTTACCAGCTATGTCTAAGGCCATTTTGACATAAAACTGAACCATGGCACACACAACATTACATTTATCCAGTGATTAATCTTAAATGGTTTCCTATCCTCACTTAAACACTTGAATGTAATTTCATTATAATGTTCTGTCATAATGACCTTTCCTTTTATTCAAATTTTCAAACTGTTTAACAAAATACAATAGAGCGTACCAGAAGCACCATAATTCAGTTTGATTGCAAAGGCAAAGGGCAGAGACAAGAAACTATATGCAAGTATTTATCAAGCCTGTAAGCATATCCTGCTTCTTTCAGTATCATAAGTTGCATGAATGCATGTAAAATGGTACAATTATTTTTTGTGTGCACGCGCACGTGTGTGGGTGGGTTGGAGGGGGTGGCATTTTGGTCCCCAGTCCCCACTACTCGTAATAGTAAGATCTGATAAAGGACGATGAAGGAAGCAGCAGTAAACAATAATATTAATAAACTTCTAATGTTGCATGCATAAATTGCCTTATCTATTAACTAATGCATTAAAAAAAAATCAGCTCACCCAAGGCAAAATCTACCATGCCACCAGCGACAGCGACAGCTGATCCACTTGAGCATCCTCCGGGTACTCGATCGGGAGCCGCAGGATTTGTTGGTGTAACAAAATGTTTATTCTCACCATGGATACTGAACAAGTAATGTGCATTAAGTCAGCACATACACTAGATAAATGAAAGCTGAAAAAAGTAATCCTAGCAAATGTAAAGAACATCTATCATCTTTATGATATAAGCAAAAAAGCGAAAAGGAACAAAAGAAAAGAGGAGTTCAGTGAACTTAAAGACAATTTTCAGAAGGGGGATTTCAGAATTTGCCCTCATGGGATAGATGGATTTCAGATTTTGCCCCCCATGTGTCTATGACATGTGGGTCCAGGGCCCACATGTCATAGACACATAGGGGGGTAAATTCTGAAATCCATCTATTCACTAGGGCAAAATCTGAATTATTCCTTTTCAGAAGCCATATGCAGAAAGCAAAATGACTTTACCTATATGCCATCTCATCAATAACAGTTTTCCCAACACAAATAGCACCACCATCTACAAGAGTTGAAACCACTGGAGATGTTTGTGTTGCTGCATCGTGTGTCCTCGCCCATTCTAGACTGCCGAAACTTGTTATATAACCACTGATATGGAATCTGCAAATCATCAAAGCAAGAAGATATTTGTGCTCAAGGACGAATAAGGCAACGTGCAGAAAGGACTTTATTACCAAATAGATGAACTGGTCTGCCACTTCCAAGTTCCAGAAACCATGACATAAGCTATTATGAAGTTCAAGCACAATAACATTTTTTGGGCAGTAGTGGGTAAATTGAAGAATAGAAGTACAGTTCAACAGAAAACCAATGGAATTATGCATGCTGACACCATCATACAATTTTTTAGCACTAAAAAATATGACACAAACATATAATGGATATATATTTAGATAATACATATCAGACATGGCTGTGAAGTTCCAACCATCTATTTGGATAAATCGCCTAAACCCCAAAGCATGCTGGTATAGTTGCAGGGAATATAATTTAACCCAGGAAACAGATATAGCTCACGACATGGCTTCCAGGGAATACCTTAAATAGTTAAACTCAGTTTGGCATCTATTATGTAATAATTATTATATTTTAAAAAGCCATTCAAAAGAGCCACAACTTTCACTCCAAGAGGCTAGAAATCCCTAATTTAATCGGAAGAAAAAGAGAAAGATTTATGCCATCGGTTATGGTGGCCCAAATTAAAACGTTGTGGATAAATAAAATATAGAGTATTAGAATTGCCATGGTTGGGTAACAAATACAACTATATTTTCAAATTTTAATTATATATATTAGAGTTGTATAACAAATACAGCTCTATTTATATCATCTAGCGGTGCACTCGCGTGGGTTTTACAGCTAGTGGATTCGATGAAGTAATAGGCTCGATCTAGATCTAGGTAGTACATTCCAGTTTTAGCGATAGAATTGGAAATGCAGTTAACCCACGTTAAACTGGATGGGAAAAAAAGTCAAAATGTCAGGTTTTGAGTTGAGCCAGATGAGAGCATGTTCCGGAAACTACGGTATTATCCGGAATTATCAGAACAAAGTAATCAATCTTCGTAATGCTATAAAATATGTATCATGAGTTCACAACTGTTTGGGTTATATAAAGACTATCATGATTCAATAAGAACAAATATCACACCGCAAAGATCAAACTTCCGCTGATTTTATCAAACAGGACACGAACGTTTGCACAGCAATGTTTTCACAGTATTACGGTAATACTAGTACACTACCATACAGCACAACATCGCCAATTTGAACTTTAAAAGGCTTTTGAAGACACACCACCACACAGATTTTTAAGCAAAACATGACAAATAAAATTCCTCCACTAGTTTGAGGAACGATTTAATGCTATATGGCAGACAAAAAATTACGAGTATTTAACAGAGGATTGAGTATGTATTTAACAAGAGGCTTATTAAGGGAAAGAGTGATAGTAATATGACAATTTTTGCTTTTTTTCTGCTTTTGCGTGCGCGCACACGGGAGGGGGTTGTTAATTTAGATCATAGGAAATAAACTTTATCATAAAAAGCACTACATAGAGTAGTTTATTTCAAATATATAGCGCATTAGCACTGCATAGCTACACCGCACAACCGCATTTATTCATACAGCTGTGAATACCGTGGAGGGTTGGCATGCAACACAAGATGTTAGCATAAACAGAGGACTATCCCTATGCTGCTTGTCACTTCAACAGCTCTTTGACAAGAGGGGGAGGGGGGGGGGAGCTGCTTTTGAACAGTCATCATCTAACAAACAAACCAAGGTATTATTAGCTCATTATTATTCATTGATTCGTAAATGAAGTGATTCTAGGAACATGTTGGTCCACGCCATTGCCGAAGGTGAGGCAGCCTCAACATGCCTTGCATGTCATAAATTCACCTCACCAAAAGCTATAATGGATGCTGCACTACTGATCTGTCTAGTTTTATGGTAGATTGTTAAATAACTGTGAATAAATGACACCACAAGATTTATCTAACCCCAACATTCATGTACATTTACAAGGCATTTTCCCCTTTTGGCGTCAGCCATCGATATTTGGCAAGTCATGCATGAATCTGTCTCATGTGAAGCATTACAATCAACTATTCAAACGAAAGCAAAATACAATTCAGCGCATCCAATGCTCCATGCTGAGTGAATTATATCGCCCCAACTCACTGATAACAACAGAAAATCCCACCTCCCTAAATATCATAGTGATGTCATGCTAGTATGATCCAACCGATCGAATTGCCGCTCACGCAATGCTAACTCGCTCCCTACCAATCCAACCCGGGGCTAGAACTTAAAACCAGGCAAACACGAGGGTGGGCGAGAGCTTACGCGTCGGCGATGACGAAGCAGAGGCCGGTGAGTGGGTGGGGCGCCTGGGGCGGCGGCGGCTGCGGCGGCGGGAGGAGCTCGAGGCGGGCGATGAAGGCGCCATGGTCCGGGCGCGCGGGGCGCCGCAGCCTCCGCGCCGCCAGCAGGACACCGGCGATGCTGAGGCCGAGCAGCACCCAGAGGTTGGCGGCCGCCGAGGAAGCCATGGGCAGGGGAGGGGGCTTGTATGCTCAGCGCGGGCGGTGGCGAATTCGAGGGCTAGGGTTTTAGGCTGGGGCGTTTTGAGCGGAGGACGGTGGAGAGGAGGAGGAGGACGGCGAGGGGAGAGGGAGGGGGAGGGGGAGGAGGCGTGCGAAGGCTGCGTGGTGGATGGATAAACCGTGGGTGTTTGCTGAATTTTTTTTATTAATTAACTCTTTTTTAATTTTTATTTTAAAGTTAACCTCCGGCGTATTTTATATCCAAATCTGACCCCTTTGGGGCGTGACAAAATAACGCTATCACGTGGTAAAATAAATCCGCTAAATAGCACTTTTTGTCACGCCACTGGTCGTGGCGTGACCAAACAACACTGTCACACCATAGGTGATGGCGTGACAAGAGATACGGGCGGCGTGACAGCGTTGTTTTGTCACGCCACGGGTGGTGGCGTGACCAAAAGGGTCAGAATTCAAAATAAAGTGCGCCAAGGGTTAGCTTTAAAATAAAAATTAAAAAAAGATTAATTAATATAAAAAATCTGTGTTTGCTTCGCAGACCTAAATACCGCAGGGGATACACACAAAAGGAGAAAAATAAAACTATCAAACTGAATTGTCAAGTAGACCAGTTTAAATACTTCACGATCCAGTTAACCCGAAAAAAGTTTGAAGATATAACTGTGTTTAACACGTAGACGTCACCCATTGGGTTGTGTGATCAATTATTAGGTGGTCAAACCTTTCGTAGGGGCGGCCACCGGCCCCAGCGATCCGATGAAGACCTCAAGAAGATCTCCCGAGGGTCACGAACTGGAGACGCGGCGAAGGGCCTTCAAGGGTAGCTAGTACACTTTTGGGAGGGTCCCGAAGGGCGCACGAAGGCCACCAGGAGATCCCCGAGGGTCACAAGCAGAAGGCACACTTTGTCATCCCTCCCTCAAAGGATACCGTGGGTACCTTCGGAAGAGCCGGAGGGCACGGGGAGAGCCGAGTGCCATACCTAGAAGCGAGGAGGACCCCTGCCCGAGGCCACCTCGAGGGCACCGAAGGGTGTCCGAGGCCTCGGCCCGGGAGCATCGCGCGCACCGATCGGATGAACCAAGGCCAGGAGGGTCCACCATAGACCGAAGACTATGCGTAGGGAGGGAAAAACCCCTGCGGCCCCTATATGAATAGGGTCTTTTTAGAGGTAGATTTGTAATCTCGTGTACCCCGGTCGGAAGGCTATAAATAGCCTCTTCTCCCATGTAATCAAGAAGGACTTTTTTTAAGGCAATTAGTACACACTAGCTTCTCTTAGCACCGGTCCCCTCTCTCAAGGATCCCCTGGTCCCCCTCGTGATGACCGGGGTCCTCTTTTCTTTACTGTCTGGTCCTATTGCTACGATTATACACGGTTGAACCCATAAATATTTTGAGATGTTAGATATGTATATAAAATCATCTAAAAAAGATATGTATATAAAATTAAATATAGTTAGTAAAAATTTCAAGTTACACGGTTAAACTAAGTCTCCATACTGGCTACAAAACCTACACCTAGTTGGATTCGAGCACTAGAGATGCTTCAAAAGAATCCATGCACAGGTGCAATGCACACCATGTAGCCTAGAGGTCGGACAGTGGACACCCGACGAGGTGGCGAGTCGAGATGTAGGTGATGGAATTAATCTTGTTTTTAGTAGTTTTTTTATTAGGAGTTTCGATTGTGTGTTGAGTTTGTTTTTTGTATGATTTCGCATATCATTTTCGTTCCCAATTATGTAAAGTTTATGAGTACAAATAAACACAAAAGACAAAAAAAAAAGAGGAGTAGCATTTTTCGATGCTCCCGAAAGAAACCAGTGTTTTGATCGATTGTTTTCGTTTACTATTCTCTTGTAGCGAAACATCGCTTTCGGTTTGTGTTGTTTGTTCTCCAGAAGAAAAGCAACGTAGCTGCGCTACTTCCTGGTGCATCCTCACGTGAAGGCAGGAGACAGGGACTAGCAAGGACCAAGCGGGTCACATCGCGAGGCCCAGCTTCAAGCAAAGAAAGTTGCATCGAATGTCAGCAACAGAAGCGGGTCACGTCGAAGGGACCAGCAGGACCCATGGCCAAAACCGAGCCGTGCGTGTCGTTTCTCTGGAACAAAGCTCCTCTGGAAAAAACCTGAAGCAAAGACAGAACAAAAGACAAGAAAAACTTCCAACAATTGATATCAGAGCTTGTTGATCTTGGTGTTACCTGAAGATCATGGGCGAGAAGACGAAGGCCTGGGATGGGATGATCTCTCTCCAATACCCTCTCTTGACGACCTACAATTACCTGATGTGGGCAATGAAGATGAAGGTGAACATGTGAGCCCAATGTGTTTGGGGCGCGGTCGATCCGAAGGGGAAGATGGAGGAAGATGACAAGATAGATCAAACGACACTTGTTGCGATCTATCAGGCGATGCAAGATTTGATGATGCATCAGCTCATCGGGAAAGAGACGGCATGTGAAGCATGGATGACGCTTCAGAAGATGCATGAGGGAGTTGACATCAAGAATCTCCAGGTGGGAGAAACCCAGTCGGTGGACGAGTTCGCTGACAAGCCGATCCTGCTTCTCTCCTTATGTGTCAAAGAGGCACCGATCATGGTGATGTTGAACGAGGAGAACATAGTTCCAAAACTACGCACGGAGGGAGGTAGTTATGATCACACTGATCTGTGGTACTTAGACAATGGAGCAAGCAATCACATGACGGAAGATCGCTCCATGTTTTATGAGCTTGACGAGAAGATTTCGGGCAACGTCAAGTTTGGCGACAGCTCCACGGTGCAGATAAGAGGCAAAGGTACAATACTACTAGAATGCAAGAACGACGATCAGAAGATACTGCCTGAAATTTACTTTATACCGAGTTTGTGCAACAACATACTCAGTCTCGGGCAGTTGGCGAAAGAAGGGTGCAAGGTGGAGCTGCAGGATGAGTTCTTGCGTATCTATGACCAAAATAAAGATATGTTGATGAAGGTGAAAAGATCCCCGAACTGGTTGTACAAAGTTTCTTTGAAAACTTGTAAGTCGGTTTGTCTAAAGGTTAGCATGAAGGAGCCAGAGTGGTTATGGCATGCAAGACTTGGGCATATGAATTTTTAGTATTTGAAACGGATGGTTGATAAAGAGATGGTGACCGGGCTGCCTAATATCAACCACCCCTTACAGATTTGTGAAGGGTGCCTGGTAGCGAAGCAAGCAAGGAGCCTGTTTCCGGCGCAGGCGAAGGATAGGGAGTCATGCTTGCTGGAGTTGGTTCATATTGATCTATGTGGCCCAATCATACCCCACACTAACGTAGCTAATCAATATTTCTTTCTTTTGGTGGATGATTATTCCAAGGCGATGTGGGTGTACATGCTGAAGAAGAAGGGAGATGCAAAAGTGGCACTCCAGAAATTTGTGGCGCAAGTTGAGAATGAATATTATCACGAAGTAAAAGCCATCAGATCAGACAGTAGAGGGGAATTCCTGTCCAAGGAATTTGAGGCGATATGTGAAGCAAAGGGGACCAAGTGCTATTTCACAGCTCTGTACTCACCGCAGCAAAACGGAGTTGTAGAGTGGTGGAATCGCACGGTGATGGCGACGACACACAGTTTTTTAAAGACAAAGTCACTCCCAGGAAGATTTTGGGGTGAAGCGGTACGGCATGTAGTCTATATCTTTAATAGAGTTGCAACGAAGGAGCTAGATGAGGTCACCCCATATGAAGCATGGTCAGGAAAGAAGCCAAGTCTGGTGCACCTACGGGTGTTTGGTTGCATTGCACATGCAAAGGTGAACACCTACACTAAGAAGCTTGATGACTGGAGTAGGTAGATGATCCATCTGGGAGTGGAACTAGGCAGTAAGGCTTATCGTCTGTTTGAGCTTGAAACATATAAAATTCAGGTTAGTAGGGATGTTGTTTTTGAAGAAGATGGGGAGTGGAATTGGGAAATCGAGCCAGGTATGGAACAAAGTGAATTCAATTTTTCAGTTTCAGGGGAAGAAGCTTCTCTCTATGCTTGTAGTCTAGGCGGCGGCTCGGGAGTTCTAGAACACACCCACGTTGGACCAGGCGACGGGTCAATTGGCGCTAAAGACAGAGGGCCCCACGTGCATGCTGATGACACATGAGGCAACCACTCGGGGGCACCACATGGTGTGATGGGCACTGGCTCCCACGGCGGCCCCCATGCACATGGAGGAGCAAGCCAAGGTAGCGTAGGAGGCGCAGGAGGTAGAGGCTCTAGAGTTTCAGCTGGCAGCTTGGCTAATCAATGCGGCGGGGCCCATGCACATGGAGTTGCTGCTGGAGGCAATAGCTCAGGTGGCGAAAGAGTGGGCCACATTCAGCTCCCCCCCATGCACATCCGCATGCAGGAGTCCAAGGAATCGACTGGGAAGGTAAAAGCGCAAAAGGCTGGTCTCATCGACAAGACAGCAATACGGGAGGTGCAAGTGGTGTGTTCTTATGGCAACAGGAAGCTGATTTTCATGGTTCTGGCTATCTTGCCCAGGGCCCACCTATAGCACATGCTATATTTCGAGAAGAAGAAACTCCGACAGGAACCAGTACAGAGAAGACTCCAAAATTCAAAAGCTTGTTTGAGATTTATGATCAAACTAATCCCATTGAAACAAAAGAAGAACTGTATTTTGGCTCAACAGAAGAACCTAGAAATTTTGAGGAAGCAAATCAGCACTTGTAGTGGTAGCAAGCTATGCAAGAGGAGATCAACTCCATTGTGGAAAATGATACCTGGAAACTCGCAGACTTGCCAAGAAATTTTCGGGCTATCAGGCTGAAGTGGGTCTATAAAGTGAAAAGAGATCACAGTGGTGCTATTGTGAAGCACAAAGCACGGCTTGTGCCGAAAGGGTATGTACAGAAGTAGAGGGTGGATTTCGAGGTGTTCGCTCTAGTTGCCCGATTGGAGACAGTAAGACTTCTCATTGCTTTAACGGCTCATAAAGGGTGGCAAGTGCATCATATGGATGTTAAATCAGCATTTCTTAACAACGACTTAGAGGAGGAAGTCTATGTTGCATAGCCACCTGGTTTCGTTGATGATGCAAACCCGCATAAAGCATTGAGATTAAAAAAGGCATTGTACGGGCTTCGGCAGACACGCCGGGCTTGGAACATAAAGCTGAATTGCAATCTTTCGTCACTTGGTTTTGAAAAAAACCAATTTGAGCATGCCGTGTACAAAAGAGGGATAGGTTCGTCAAGGTTAATTGTGGCTGTATATGTGGATGGTCTAATTTTCACAGGTACACACACAAGAGATTGCAAGATTTAAGGAGGAGATGATGAATTTGTTCAAGATGACAGATTTGGGCCTTCTGAGTTACTACCTCAGGATAGAAGTAAAACAAACTGGAAGAGGGATCACATTGACCCAATCAGCATATGCGGATAAGATTATTGAGAAGTGTGGTATGGAGAATTGCAATCCCTGCCAATTCCCAATGGAGGCTCGTTTGAAGCTAAGTAGGTTAGTAACAGTCCACTAGTTGATGCCACATACTACAGAAGCATCGTTGGAAGTCTGAGATATTTAGTGCATGCTAGACCTGATATCGCTTATGATGTTGAGTATGTGAATCGCTTTATGGAGTCTCCTACAAGCGAGCACATGGCAACAGTTAAGCACATACTGAGATATGTGTGTGAGACTCTAGAGTTTGGTTGTTATTATGAAAGAGGTGAAGGAGAAGAAATCCAGTTGGTCGGCTATAGTGATAGCAACATGGCTGGAGATGTTGATAGCAGAAAGAGTACAACACACTTACTTTTCTTGCTTGGGAAAAGCATAGTGAGTTGGCAGTCACAAAAGCAGAAAGTAGTGACACTTTCTTTATGTGAAGCGGAATATATTGTTGCTACCATTGCAGCATATCAAGGGATTTGGTTGGGATGGTTACTTAGTGATCTTACACAGAAAAAGGTAAGCAGGTTTGTGCTTAAGGTTGATAATAAGTCGGCGATATCGTTGAGCAAGAATCCAGTCTACCATGACAGAAGCAAGCACATAGATACTCGCTATCATTTCATTTGGGATTGTGTTGAAGAAGGGAAGATTATAGTTGATCACATTAGAACAGAAGATCAACTTGCTGATATTTTGACGAAGTCGCTAGGGTGGATCAAGTTCTTGGAGATGAGAGAGAAGATTGGCGTGATCAAGGTGAAGAAACAAGATTAAGGGGGTGATTGATGGAATTAATCTTGTTTTTAGTAGTTTTTTTATTAGGAGTCCAAGTGTGTGTTGAGTTTGTTTTTGGTATGATTTCGCATATCGTTTTCGTTTCCAATTCTGTAAAGTCTCTGAGTATAAATAAACACAAAAGACAAAAAAGAGGAGTAACGTTTTTCGATGCTCCCGAAAGAAACCAGTGTTTTCATCGATTGTTTTCGTTTACTATTCTCTTGTAGCAAAACATCGCTTTCGATCTGTGTTGTTTGTTCTCCAGAAGAAAAGCAACGTAGCTGCGCTACTTCCTAGCACATCCTCCTGTGAAGGCAGGAGGCAGGGACTAGCAAGGACCAACATATCACATCGGAAGACCTAGCTTCAAGCAAAGAACGTTGCACCAAACATCAGCAACAGGAGCGGGTCACGTCGAAGGGACCAGTGGGACCCACGTCCAAAACTGAGCCGAGCGTGTCGTTTCTCTGGAACAAAGCTCCTCTGGAAAAAACCGAAGCAAAGACAGAACAAAAGACAAGAAAAAATTCCAACAGTGGGCAGGATGCAGATCATCTACCGTAGCAACTGGCTACGGTAGAAGTGTACAATAGAGGTACATTAGGTATCATTCGGACCGTCAAATCATCAGAGAATGGCTGAGATCAATAGCATACAGTACTGATGCTACAGTGCTAGACAGTAAAATTGCTACATTTTTTGCCACCCGCATTGAGTTCGTCAACCATTTTAATGGTGTTCACTACTGTATACTGTAGCACCAGAATCAAATTATTGTTGGTACCGTGCTCCTCTGTAGTACTGTTGAGAACCTGCGTCCGTTGTGGACGTGCATTGAATGTCATGACTTGCATGAGGATAGTGCAAGTGGTAACTCAACATTTTTCTTTAATATTACAAGCACAATCATTTTTCGTTAGAAGGATTGGGCTATGGCATATAAGTGCAAATGGAAGCTACAATATTATCCATTAGGCGTTGTAATTGCAACATTAACAATATCTTTTTTGGAAAAGCAAGGGGTTCAGTTGAAACCTATGCACTCACCTCTTTTGCTTAATTTTAGGCAAGGTAGTGGACAAACAGAGAGAAAGAAAATATAGCGGAGGATAAATTTCTTATGAGCAATAGAATTGATGGGATCCACTTCTTAAAACCCACCTTGGTTTGGTCGAGTGCTACCAAGTTTGTGGTAGGTTTTCAAGCCTAGATTTAGTTGACATAGTAACTTACATTTATATTTTTGTGTTCTATATACAAAATATTTCAACGGGTTTATGTTTATTAGTTATTAGTTAGGTATACTCCCTGCGGTTCACAAAAACAAGTCGTTTTGAAATACGTGCAATCAAACTTTAGAAACTTTGGTCATCGATACCTTTTTAAATATTTAGATTATATACATGAAGATCATATGTGTAGATTTGTTTCGAAAAGTACTTTCATAATATTACAACTTTATCAAGTTTTATAAATATATTACAATAATAATTAGTGATCAAAGTTGTATTTTATGGACCATGTCAATGTCCAAAACGACTTATTTTTTTGAACCAGGGAGTAAGTTATAACTCAAATGTGGCAATACTATGTCCAACAAAGTAATAAGAATAGGATTAATTTCTTATATGCTACTGAAAATTTCCAAAATCCTTGATTGTTCACTGACATGTGGGCTCGAACCCACATGTCAATGACACAATGAGTGGAGTATAAGAGATGATGCAGTCTTTCAATGGCAAATAAGGAATTGCCCTAAAAAAATAATACATGATTGTGATTAGCTCTAAGCAAGGTTTGAGCTAAGCTCTTAGTCGTGTGTTGCAAAAGGCTTAACTATGTAGTTTGACATTATACACATGTTGGGGATGATCAAAGTTGGGCTAGAGCAGGTGAGCTTGGTTATGGCACGCCCAAAGTGTTGAGTGGGGCACTATGCAAGGATTGGCATCCTCTGTCGTTGCATTGGCAATGACAGATGAGCACAATGCCATGACATTTGGCAGATTCGAGTCGTCAAATTCTGTCAGGTCATACAACCATTAGCTTCCATGCTTCACCCGTTCAATATGAGTTGCATAAATTTTGAAGCAACCGAAGAGATAAATATAGGGAAACCACTATTGATTCGAATGCTAAAATTTAGACTTTTTTAAAATAAGGCAATTTTTAATACAATTACAAAAATAATTGTACGTTTAATAAAATTACAAAAATGAGCTTCTATCGCCGTTTCAAATGACGAAATGGCCCGATCGTCAGTTAGATTAGTGATAGGAGCCCTGTCACCCACTGAACAATATTAAATATCTCTGTCGCCATTTTGGAATAGCGATTGGCTTTGAAATAGAAGCAAATCGTCATTCCAAATGGTGACAGAGGCCCCGCAGCTTCCTGGCACCATTTGGAATGGCGACATAAGCTGCCATATAAAAGGCCCAAAAATTCAGCCGAAATTCACTTTTAGTCTGAAAAAAAGAAAGGGGAGAGAGGAGAGGGAGGAGCTAGCGACGCAATGTCCGTCCGTAGCGGAGGAGGGGAGAGAGGGAGGAGCAGATCTGGTCGCCCACATTGTAGGTAATTTTTTTGTAACTTTATATTTAATTTCAAAACTCTGGTAGGTTAGCATAAAAGTAGAGGTCTGTTATTTCGAAACTCTGGTAGTTTTAGATATATGGTTATGTACTGTAGCTCGTTGTAGTACATCTTTTTAGTTGTGTGTAGTTTAGTTTTAGATATATGGCTAATCGTATAGATATTTCTATGGTGCAGTAGTTGAATGGATTAGATAGTTTTAGATGTATGGTTATGTAATGAGTTCGTTGTAGTACATCTATTTAGGTGTCTGTAGTTTAATTTTAGATACGTGGTTAATCGTATATGTCGATAGTTTAGTATCGATCTTATGAATGAATGTTGGGGCTTTCCTAGAGCGAAACCACATAGAAAAGGACACAAGATTTTATACAAGTTCAGGCCTTCTCCTGAGAGAATAATAATCATACTCATGTGTTGATGTCTTAATTGTGTTTACAACAGGGAGGAAGTTACTAAAACTATGGCTTGATGACTTCTGTCTATCGTTGTACTTGTCAAATATCTTGTTTCTTTGTCCACCGACTTTACTCCTTATATAGCGCATGAAGGGGTGACAGTTGTCCATGTCAAAAGGCGCCTTAACGTTTGATGCAATGCACACGTCCAATGGCAATTATTGTCAGAGACATACCCACCACGTCACCTTGCAGTTATGCCAGAGACAGAGATTTAATACGTGCAGTTATCTTAGGAAATAACGACACATATTAATTACTACGTGTATTAAACATAGCGTACAAATGTCCCTAGTCGATTGGGCCCACATGTCTGTGATTTTTATTGATTATAGGGTGGTCCACTACTACAAGAACACCCATACACCAATGGATAGCTAGCAACAAAACTAATAGCCGTTGCAACTAGGCTTATGGGTTGTGTTGCGAAATGAGTTAGGAATGCTTAATAGATATTCCGCCTCTCCCGCGTCTGAGTCAAAAGGAAAAGGCACTGAACCCACCCCACCCCCCTTAACTTCCTAATATTCCATTTAACTAATGTAAGGACCCGAGAGTAACACCCCCAAGATCCTCTGTGCATTCTAAACTAGTCCCATGATCAGTGGCTAGCTTACATAGTAAACAAGAATGGTAACATCCATAAATCGCAAAATATTATTAATAAATATAAGAGTTTATTACCAGAAAGGCTTACGAGCCAACTACAAAGAACACAGTGGAAGACAAAGAAGAAGTAGTAGAGCCTAGCTAATCTGCCACAAGCAATCGACTAGGGTAGCGGCCTAGTCGTCGAGATCTTCAGCAGCTACAAAAATCCTTCTCCAAACAATATTTTATTAAGCAATGGTGAGTATAAATGAATGTACTCCGCAAGTTATATGCGATAACATATTATAATGCACGCAGGAATATATCAAATGAGGGCTTATAGGGTTGAATTTGCACAAAGCAATGTTTTCTTTTTAAATATCTGTACTAAGTTCCAAAGCAGTTATTTTATAACTAAAATTCATTTTTGTAAATTCTTAAGTTTTATAGTAGGATAACCTCCATACATTTCTGGTGAAGGATACCCTCCTATCACATGGCTAATCGCCAAATTTACCAATTGGATAAACTATCCATTTTCATTTGATAAAGTATTTTGAAATCAAAACCAAAGTCTAACGTTGAGTGACTTTGCTCAACATATCTATGATCGTGGACACGGCTATTTGAATAGTTTTACACTCTGCAGAGGTGGTACAACTTTACCCATAAGAGATAATCATCTTTTAATATCCATCTGATATACTTTCACAGGTGTGTGACTAAGTGATTATCACAAGACCTTTACAATACGTCGTCTCATAGTAGTTGTGCCCACTAAGGTTTCGCTTCTATTGGGCTAACCACCCGCCAGAAGCCCCCTCTTGCGCCAAGTGAGAATACTATCTGACCGACACCTACACATCACCATGGCACAACTACAATGGAATGTTGCAAATTATTTAGCCTAGTCTTGCCTATACAGGACATATGGTAGTACGATGGGGCTTTACAAGATGCGACTCGAAGACTGGTCCTTAATTGACTTGGACGACTTTCCATAAAAATCCCTAGGCCTCAACCATTCCCGAATTGAGCCCGTGCATAAACCTGCACCAACCAACTATCCATTTCACCCAAGTCTAAACCAGTTTTAAATTTTATTTCTGTTTTCAAAGCATTTGTAAACTTCCATAACAAACCAATGTCATGGATACAATTTTAGACAACATTTGATCTTTTGGTTGTAAATTCCTCAAATCCAATATTTCAGGTCTAAGCATGACTAAGCACATTTTTTCACAAAAATATCTTGTCAATACTATTGTATTAACTATAGTTTTATCTATGGCTATAAGGTGTAAGGGATTTGATATCCAAGAATTGTCTACTTCAAGATTTGTAAGTCAACCATCAATACTAGAATTATAATCCAACATCCATCAATCCAATATCCAGCAATACTACAATATCCAACAATCATGTAATCCTATAATCCAGTATTCAATAATCATGCAATCCTATAATCCAATATTAAGTCAATCATGTAATCATATAATTCAATCTCCAACAATAATGTATTTCTATAATCCAATATCCAATAACAATCTATTTCTATAATCCAACATCCATCATTCCAATATCCAACAATAATCTTATTTTTATAGTCCAACATCCATCAATCCAATATCCATCAATAATATATTTCTATAATCCAACATCCATCATTCTAATATCTAATAATAATCTTATTTCTATAATCCAACATTCATCAATCCAATATCCAACAATACTACAATATCCAACAATCATGAAATCCTATAATCCAATATTCAACAATCATGTAATCCTATAGTCCAATATTCAATAATAATGTAATCCTATAATCCAATATTCAACAATTATATAATCAATCTCTAACAATCATGTATCTATATAATCCAATATCCAACATCATGTAATCCTATAATTCTTCACAATCATTTTTCCCGTCAGTTCACAAAAGTATTCTCCCGTCTATTCAATTTCTAACTCCAAAATATATCACACTCAGAATAATTCTCCATACCACCAATCTTGATAATAAAGGGCTATACAATGGAATTAGGAATATCAATAAAGCTTAAAACAGGAATTTAAATTACTTGAATATAAATACGCATGCAATAATAATTCAAAACATAATTTAAATAATTAAAAATACTGGGATTCAAATATGATCAAAGATGTAACTTGCCTTGTTTATTTAGTTGTTATTCTTAACCGGTGTCGAAATCTAGTTCTCCGCAGTCGTCGAAACCTATACACGAAAATGAGCCGAAATAAGATAAAATCCAAATGAAATCCAAAAATTATCAAATTAGAACCAAACTAATGGTACTGAATTTAGAAGAATTTAGGAACAAGAATCAACAGAATCGGAGTTCGTATAAGGGTGAACGAATGTCCGGAAGGTTGATTATCACGTGAAATTATAGAATTTCAAAAAAAGAAAATGGAATATTCTCTGGAATCTCACTGTTCGGAAATTGTAACAAGCAGAAGGGGGAATGACACCTTGGGCCCACTTGGAAGAGATAGCAAGAGAGAAAGAGAGAATGGGAAGGGTGTATGACATGGTGATCCCACATGGAGGAGACACACAAACAAACAAGGAGGAAGCAGTGTGAGAGAAGAAGAAGAACGAGGTCAGACACGTTCTTGCGAGAAGAAGCGCATGGCGGTGGGGATCGCCAAAATGGGACCCCACGGAGGTGAGGAACCCATGGGAGGAGGTGGCGGCGTAGCTTGGAGCGACGACGGTGCACGGGTTGCGTGCAACGTCTGCGAAGGAGTGGTGCGGGGAGGAAGCCGATGCGCGCATGGGCAGCGCCCGGGCATGGGGAAGTTGTAGGCGAGGTCAGGGAAGTCGAGGAAGGTCCAAAGGGGCGGCTCCACGACGACCATTGCCGATGGTGAGGAGCTCATGGCAACGGGGCTCTATGGTGGGGGAATGGAAGAGGAGGACTGGGAACACGATATGACACAGCTAGGGAGGCAAGGGGATTATCGGAGAGGGAGATCGAGTGGAGGACGACGCGGCCAGAGTGGGGGAAGAATGAGGCTCACGGCGGCGGTGAGTTCCGGGGGACTTCCGGTGAAGGAAAGGGGAGCCCGAGGTAGAACGCGGTGTTGCGGTGCCGAGGGTGAGGTTGATATCACCAGAGCGTTGCCGACGGCGAAGAAATTGGCAGCGTAGGGATCTCTGTGAGAGCAACCTTTGGCGAGGATGGGTGGTGGCGGCGCTCGAGGCGATGCTTGCGAGCAAGGTGAGGCAAGTACCTGGTGCACCTCGATGAAGGGAACATCATGGTGGTGTTGGGGAGGCATGGGGGTGGCCAAACTAAGCGGCGGCGGCGGGCAAGAAGGAGGCGCCGCAGGCGGTGGTGGGCGCATGGGGCGGCGGTGCACCGGCGGCGGTCGAGCCAAGGTGGGGTAAGCACCAGCTGCGCCTTGTTGTGGGGAATGTTATGGGCCAGTTGATTCAGTCAAGGAAGGCCCGAGGAGGCGACGCGACGGCGGCCGGTGGCGCAAAAGAGGAGGCGGCGGTGGTGGAGCTTCACGGCGACGGAGAAGACGATTTGAGGTGGGGGATAGGGAGAGGTGGTCTGGGAACGCATCGTGACGCAACTAGCTCGACGAGAGGTGGGCCGGAGAGGGAGATCAAGAGGAGGTGGCGATGGCAGTCGTTGGAGAAGAAAGAGAACAGGGCGATAGGAGCTTCGCTGAGGGAAAGAGGGAGGAGAGTGGGGGAAGGGGTAGCTTGGCACGGGCAGAGCCAAGCGGAGTTCTCGATCTTGGACGTGGCTTTGGGCATCTTGATGGCGACGCCGCGGTTGTTACAGCGTGGGCGTCTTGACATGGAGTCGCCGAAGCGGCGCATGGGAAAAAAAGAAAAAGCAGGAGCCGGAGGGAAGTGAATAGGAAAGGAAAGAAAGGAAAGGAAAAGAGGAAGAAAACGAGAAAACTGAGAAAAATAAAAGGGAAAGCAAAAAAGAAATGGGCCGGGGAAATTCAAATTTCAAATTTATAATTTTGAAATTGGCGAAGAATTCAAAATAAGAATTTGAATTTAGAATTTGCCGCAAAAAGATTTGATTTGGAACAAAGATTTGAATTTTGGACTTGGATTTGATAATTTCAGTAATTCCAAAAGAAATGCAAAATTTTATAAATAATTTAAATTAGATTTTTCAACGGAGGAAATAAATTTTGGGAAAAGCCAGTAAAATAAATAGAATTCCAAAGAATAACAAAGGGACTTGGAAAGCCCAAAAATTCATAAAATCAAATAAACCCAATTTTTGAATTTACTTGAAGTTTGATTTGTTCATATTAAATTGGTTTATTTTATAAAATTTCAAATTAAATTTTAACAAATCAGGAAAATTTCAACTGGTTCCTTTTATTTTTTAAAACTTCAAAAAGGGCCCCAAAAATTGGGAAATTATTTTTGAACTTCATAAAATTATTTCCAACTTAAAGTTGGCTTTTATTTTTGCGCATAATTTATTTTAAATTTCTGGTAATTGGGAAAAACCTTTTAAAGTACCAGAAAATTCAAGAAATTAATTAAAATTTTCTTTTGAACTTTAAATCCCTTAAAAACCTAGAAAACTCAATAAATTTCCTTTTTGACTTTTTAAAAAACAGGGAATTCAAGAAAAGCAAGAAAACTCATTTAAAACTAAGAAAATGCAACAAAACAATAATTTTAATAATTTTATTTTGGTAACAGAACTTTGGGATGTTACAACTTAGCCCTAAACAGTACAGTGCTCCGGTGGTGGGGCGGCCCTTTGAAGAATCTAGACCCACCATTATGAGTTAATGTAGTATTTTGGTAATTAATGACAAATCTATATGTGAAACTAACACCTTTATTGATATACCTATTGTGTAGTCTTATTTGGATAAAAATATGAAAATCATGGAGGTATACACTCGACATCATATTCTTATATCTTGGTGCATTCATCAGATCCAAAATATAGGTTGAACTCCACTAAAAGTTTAACTTGAATATGTGCATATGTTTTCATTACACATTCGTGTATGCACACAGTTAGGGGAAGTTCACTCTATGTTTTGTGGTTTCATTAGTATTATCCATATTTTTTATCCACATATATTAGAGATCTCTACTTTGAAACACATCCTTTGAGTATATAAAACTTGTGTAGTTCATATATACTCATATTGTTTTATATTCAATTATTTGAAATTGTGTTGTGGGACTAATGTGTGTGCTAAGATGTTTTCGAGGCTTAGTCCCGGAGTTTGAATGATGACATGAAAAGGAAATGCAAAGATAATAAAAGATTGACATGGCTCAAGACAAAGGTGTCATGCATTGCATTTCGAAAAGCTTCTTGAAGAACTTCAGTGGAAATCGGTATGACCGTATTTGGTAAGCGGTACTACCGATGTGCGGTAGTACTGGAGTTTATTTGACGGAACTACCACATCGTGGTATGACCACATATCCTTGGTGGAACTACCGCAAGTCGGGTGAACGTTCGGACCGTCCGAATGTATGGTCCGATCGTGTGGTCCAATTAGGTGAGCTGGTCAGGTCAGACCAAGTGGTCCGGTCGGACTTAAGAAGCGGTAGTACCGGAGTTCATTTGGCGGAACTACCACGTGGCGGTATGACCGCAAATCCCGAGCGGAACTATCGCAACCCGGTCTTTCTGAAAACTAGTCGGTGGTACGTTATTTTCAGACAGGGCCTGTTATGGACCTCGAAGGGAAGTGGTCGTACCGCCCTTGTGATCGGAAGTATCGGAGAGTGGAACTATCACATGATCAACGGTGGTAGTACCGCACATTTCTGCAATAGCTTGTTAAGAAGCATTTATTGCAGATATATCTTGGTAATTATTGTTAATCATTATAGGACTAACATTTTCCTTGAGTTGGATGGATAGGTTATATTCCAAGGTGATGAAGACTTTGGATGGCATCATGAGTTGATCGTCATCAAATCAAGGTTCAAGAAGAGGATGTATCATATGTTGATGCATATCAAGATCTCGAATAGGAGATTATCATGAGTTGATCATCAAGTCAAGAGAATACCCATCATGTGTTGATGGAGGTCAAGTAAAGGATGCATCATGGGTTGATGCATATCCAGACAATGACCTGGACTTGAAGTGAAGATGTGCGTCATCAAACTTCAAGAGGATGCTCAAGGCAAATGTATGACTAGCTAGGGCTAAGGATGTGTTTCTAATCTTTTATCGGTCTTGGTGTTTGGTTGGAATACTGGATTGCTAGTATAGGTTGTCGTGCTATTAAGAGGGGTCTTGTCTAGGGATGGCAATCGGGCGCGGTGGGTACGGGTAGTGCTCGCCCATACCCATGCCCGCGACCCCAATTTTCCCCCACGGGCATGCCCGCGAAGGACGACGGGCGAAGAACCTCACCCATGGCTGTCGCCCGCGGGCATGCCCGTTTACCCGCGAACAGTGCACTACCACCCGTGGGTACCCATCGCCCGCGGGCATACTCATCACACATAACTTACTTGCCACTGAACACCATTGCCCCCATTTTTTTCGGGACAAACGCAGCCAACCAATCCTCCATTCAAATAAATAAAAAAGCAGCAATAAATAACTAACAATTAACCGCCCCTCTATTAACCCACAGCTAGCTAATTATAATCTCCATTTCCCTTCCTTAACCCGACGCCATGAGGCCAGCCGCTCATACCCTCCTCCTCCTCCAGTCCTCCTCATCCGGTGGCGCCATGCCCTGGCTCTGCGTCTTGCACAAGCCCAAGACACCGAGCAAGCCAGACACCCGCCCGGCCCAGCGTCCCCAGCCGGTGCCACCGGCCGACGCCCACACTCTTGCCAAGCCGACACATCGATACTAGAAGGAGGAGGTGGTGGACGAGAGGAGGACGTCGGGAGGAGGCGCGGTGGGCCGGGAGGAGGCGGCGAGGAGGAGGGCGGCGGCCGGGAGGAGGCGGTGGACCGGGAGGAGGACGCGGTGGACCGGGAGGAGGGCGGCAGTCGGGAGGCGTAGTTGGCCGGGAGCCCAGGAGGAGATCTAGTCGGAGGAAGAGGAAGAGCGATGGGAGGAGTGGGATTTGGGAGCCCAGGAGGAGGTCTGGCGGCTGGAAGTGGGATTGTGGGAAGCGAGGGCTAGGGTTTTAGTTTATACTCAGTGAGGGTCCCACTTGTCACTGTAGATGGCGGGTAATCGGGTGAAGCGGGCACGGGTGGAGCTTACCCATGCCCGCGCCCGTTTACCCGATGGGTAAGAAATTGTGCCCATTTTTATACCCATGGGCAAAGAAATACGCCCATACCCGCCTCCATTTGGGTATTCGCCCGTGGGTACGCGGGTAATCAGGCACAATTGCCATCCCTAGTCTTGTCTAGTAGCTTGAGTCTCATCATGTGTTGATAGCTCAATCTTGCTTGCTCTAGCTCTCTATGGCATGATGCTATTATTTGCGAATGTGTTTTGAAATAGTTGAGACTCATGCATTTAATCCTTGTAGCATGTGACTATACTTTGCAAGTGTATTTTGCAAATGGTTGAAGTCTATGTACCTACTCCTTGTGACATGATCTAAGTTTGCAAATTGTTGGGATTCATGCAATTTCCCTTGGCATGGTATAAGATTGCTTGCTGCTATTTCTTTGGACTTAGACCATGGCAGTGGCTCTTTGGAGTTATGCCTTTTGATTTGATCAAATGTGTTTGAGATCAATCAAATAGATGGGTTGTGTAGCTCTCTGAATAAGCTTTCCATAGAGACCAATATCACTCAATTCCGACATCGGAGTCAAAAGTTATGACCTTTTTATCGAGTGTTATCTGTGCTGACATTGGACTGCGGTAATACCCCCCGAGAAGAGAGGTACTACACAGAACGGTAGTACCGGCCTTTGTACTGTTGTACTACCGCACTAAAGTCTTTAACGGCTAGTTTTTGAGCCGTTAACGTACCCATGCTGGCTGATGAATAGTAAAAACAGTAGTACCGGAGTTTGTACGGCGATGCTACCGCAAATCCTGAATTTTTGGGGATTTCTACTCCCAACGGCTAGTTTTTGTGTGTGGGCTATAAATACCCACCTTGGTCGGTTGAGAGACAATCTTTGGCATCCCATTTCACTCACTTGAGCTAGTGTGAGATTCTCCTCTCAAGTGTGCATATGTTGCACCTTGTGAGCAAGGAGAGATGTCTCTAGTTGCATGTGTTGCATCTAGAGGTGGATTTCGTATCCACTTGAGCTTGTGCATTCGTTGCTCGTGGTGAGAGTCAAGCAATGGGCTTGGCTTGTTACTCTTGGTGTTTGTCAACACCTAGACAACGTGGAGGCATCGTGGACCGGTGATCTTCTCAAGAAGCTTATGAGAAGGCTCGACTTGTTGTGAAGGTTGGAGCTCACCTACCTGGAGTGGGAAAGAGTTACCACTAGTGGAATTGAGGTGTTTGGCTTAATTCGTGGAGCCAGTCCAATTAGTTTGGGCTTACCTCAACGTGGATTAAGGAAGACCAGCAAGTCTCCAAACATCACGGTAAAACGTCATTGTGTCATTGTGGTTTAATTCTCTTGTGTTTTACTTTATGCAATTTACATTCCTAGAATTAAATTGCTTATAGTCTTCGTATGTTTGCTATCATTATCAATAGTCTTATATTGTTGGTGTAATTAGTCAAGACTAGTTGATTTAGGTTTTAATTGAGTAAAACTGAATTGATTTACAATTCCACATAAAACTCGGTTTTACCCAAAAGATTTTAAAAACCGCCTATTCACCCCCTCTAGTCGGCCTCCTCGATCTTACACCCTTGTCTTCCAATTCTCCTGTGGTATCTCCCCACAATCCACATCACGATTTGATGGTAGGATACAATAGATGGTGGTGCGACGTTGCAACAACAACTAGACGGCAACGACGGCGGCCCCGGCTAATACCTTCATTTTTTTCTCTCCTAACTTTCCTCTAGATCTCATTTTTTATCTCCTCTCCTCTTGGTCGGTTGGGGCTGATGGCACCGACGCGCAACCGTCATGGTGTTCCGGTGATGTTGAGCCAAAGTATATTACGGACAGTGGGGAATGGCAGTTCCTTCGTCCTCGTCCTGTCATGCCTCCGTTTCAATGCCATAGCCTGGTACCAAAACTTTCACAAACCACCTCCTCCATGGACACCGGACCACCTCCACCATCTCTAGGGTAGTGGCAGCCTCTTCTGATAATTGCCCTCCTCCATGGACACCAGACCGCCTCCACCATCTCTAGGGTAGTGGCAGCCTCTTCTGGTAATTGCTGTTGTTTACTTAAGTAGATATGTGGAAACATTGGACTTAATTAGGCCATCAGTCTTTCATCGTTGTATGTAATCACTGTGATTAGCTATCTAACACCAATTTGATGTTACATGTCATTTATTTTGTTGACCCTCCTTTCCCTTCTTTGACGGGTGGATTTCCAGGTCGTTCTTGAGCATTTCCTTCATAGTTTGGGCTTTCCTGGTATGTGCATTTGTAGCTTCTCAGGTATCAGCAGCTCTGAACCTCTCCTGCTGTGGTAGTTTGGGGTATTTGGCACTTTAGCTCCGAGGAGTTTTTTCTGCCTAATACACGTTCTCAAGCCTGAGTAGTAGAATTTTTTTTTTAGCAGAACTAATTGATGTAGGTATCTTCTAGATCGTAAACATAATTATCCACTTCTTTGCACCAATTACCAGACTTATATCGGTTCAATTCAACGCAGCTTGATAGTGCCCTGTTACCTCAGTGTGTATCCGAACTCTTGTCTTGTTGTCAACCGATTGAATAGATATTGCATTTTAGACAGATTCTTTCTTTAGACGTAGTCCAAATATGTTCATATCGATAATAAATTATAATAGATGTTAGAAATGGTTAGGTTCCATCCATGGGTAAACATGCTCGTTGTTTCAGTGATATACAAGTTAGTTGTGTAGCATATTCAGAATTTTCCCCTTTGATCTGTATTAAAATGCTTCTAAGTTCTTTAGTAACTCAGAGCTTATTTTCTTTGAAGGGTAACTTAGAGCTTATTTTCTGTATTGGATTGAATTAGCAACTACGGCATTGCAGCAACAGCGGCACAGCACGCAAGCATGGTGTAAGCTACATTTCTCTCTCTCTCTCCCTCCCCTTCTCTCTAATTAGACAGATTCAGCTTTTAGAAGAAAGGAAAATTAGATGGATTCATCTAGATCTCACCTATTGTGCATTTAGTTTTGTACCTGACCGTGTGTTCTTAAGATGGATTAAGCCATGGTGGTAATATCATATATCCAAGATGCAGTAATCTGTGATCAAATATTTGTTGGACTTTCTGCAGCTATTAATCTTTTATGCTTGAGGATTGAGCAGAAATGGAAAAGCTTGTGCCTCTTAACTACCATTCAATTTGTTCTAATACCATTGTTGAAAAAAGAAAACTCTAGTGAGATTCTATTTTGATACTTACATGAATGCTATGTTATAGTCATAATAGATTCAGAAGAGTAGTGTCAGCGGTTGATTTAGATATAGTACAATTGTTCCTTTCTTAACTCCATTAATTTTCTACCTCTGTTATCTACACGTGCACTTTAAAATCATTTACTTTTTCCTACGGTCATTCTTGAAACTGAACCTTGTTCTAGTAACTTTCGGGAACATAGTTATTCTGACCTAATAGGAACAAACTAATCGATTGGTGTTTAACTTCTTTCGCAAAGATGTTCTTTTCCTTACACTCTTTCTGTTTGGTATATCACTATCTGTTTACTCTCTTGTTTGATACTTACAAGAAAATATTGATATTCTAGGCCGAAAGGATCAATTGATGATTTCAGACATTAGGATATTTGCTTGGAAGACGAGGAAGGACAATAAATGAAGCAAAATTGATAGGAATACATATAATTTTACATTCCAAGGCAAGATGATGTATGTAGTGGTGTATTGACAAATTCAAGTTGTACTTACGAATGATGCAAATAATGTATTCTGATATTTTTCTCTAACAATATTTTCTGAGTTATTTTCTCTATGCAATGAAATAATTGTTTTATGGTACCTTCTTATTGTGAATTATTAAATTGGAACATTTTGAAGTACCAAAATATCTCGGGTTGAAAATAATGAATCATGTTGCAACTCTTATATATTTTGCAAATAAAATAATTTAATCATTTACCTATAGAAGGTACCAAGGCAAAAAAAAAAGCATTGCTACAACCTTAGTATATGTGTTGCAAGGTAGCAATGCTTTTTCCTATATGTTACCAACGCTTAAATATGTGTTGTGATAGACCCTTGCAACGGCAGTTGTAGCAACGCATAGACAATGCGTTGGTATAGACAATTACAACGCTTATGTGGACTTTTAGCAACATATGTATGCGTTGCTAAAGGAGTGTTCCTATTGTAGTGGCTGTAAATGACATGGTTGTAGTAAAGCTTACGACCATGAGATGATCGTAGTAGGACTTACGATCAACAGGTGGTCGTAGAAGAACTTATGACCATGAAGTGATCGTAGTATGACTTATGACCATATAGGGTGGTCGTAGAATAACTTACGACCGTAAAGTGATCGTAGTAGGACTTACAACCATATATGGTGCTCGTAGAATAGCTTACGACCACTAGGTGTTTATAATCTCACTCATTGTTGATATTAAGGGATACCCTTGAAGGTTGTATAAGAGACATTATCATCTATAATAAATATTATAGATAAATAATTTAATTAATTGATGATTATTAGATACTCGTCAGTATAGATCTTTATTATTATTTTTTTCGCTTTGCTTCTATTATTGTCGTAGCCGGACAACAAGGGGTGTCTCGCACCCTAGGATCGTTAGGAATACCAGTGTACCGTCGGAGATGATGCACATGTGTAGACCAAGTCCATATGGTGTATTTTAGACAAATATATCTGAATACCCCCTCTCTCTCTCGATACATTGTGAGGGTAAGAAGGTAAATGTCCCTTCTTGCCCTCATATAAATAAAGCCCCAAGGGCATGTACCAAGGAAGGGATGGACCTCATTCTCTCATACACACATTCATAATGCAATGCACATACCACTTGTGTCTTTGGCTCCTCCCTTTTCGGTCTTCTTCCAAGACAAATGGTACTTTGTACCTACTGTCCAACATTTTCTTGCTACGACAGTTGGCGTCGTCTGTGGGAACCGAGCAAAAAGCTACAAAAAAAAAGAGGAGCCGAAGCCCATTTTTCGGCTGAAGCTCGTTTTTTGGCCGAAGCACACCTACGACGTAGCCACTTCCTCGGGTCGAAGCCCCGTATGCGCCCCTCGGAGCCCCCTCCTCCGATCTCGGGATTGACCACCTCGCCGGCGCCTGCACGCCCCCGGCGCGGCGGCCTCCTTCGACCTCGGGGCCACCCCTGGGAGCAAGCCCCCTCCGGCCCCTCGAATTTGGGTGTCTCACCTCTACCCTTCATCGCCAGAGCCACCCCGTGCGGCACCCTCGGTGCCGCCAGCTCCACCCTCACCTCCGCCCGCTCCGCTCCGACCTCGGCGAGTGCCACCTCGGGGCTTCTTCGCCTCCAAAGCACCTCGCGGAAACCTCACCGCCACCAAGGCACCGCCTTGTCCCTTCGTGGATGCATGCAGCAACCACCCCGCACCTTCGGCATAGGCAATTAGGGCCGAAGCAGGAAGCACCAGCCCCACACCTCCGTGCCGCACGAAGACAACCTCGGGGTCCCCCTTTGCCAGCTCTGCCTCGCCCTCTGGCCGCCCGGAGTCCCCTCTGGAGCACCCCCTCAGAGCGAGGACCCCCTTCAGGGCTCGTCAATCTTTAGTGGCACGCCCAGGCCTCGTCAACCTTTGGCAGCGTAGAAGCGCCCCCTCCAGCTCTGGTCCACCTCGGTGCCGCCTCGTTCATCTTTGGTGTGGCCCTGGA
Source organism: Phyllostachys edulis (assembly GCA_036346405.1). NCBI lineage: Eukaryota > Viridiplantae > Streptophyta > Magnoliopsida > Poales > Poaceae > Phyllostachys > Phyllostachys edulis. The sequence continues at coordinate 20,030,882 of CM070549.1, read as the reverse complement.
TCCTTTGGAGCTCTTCGGCACGACCTCAGTCACCTTCGGCATTGGCAGCCTCTGGAGCACCTAGAGCACCCGAAGCCTTCGACACGACCTCGGCAGCCTTCGGAGCTCTTCGGCAAGGCCAGCTCCGCTCCGGCCTCGGGCCGCCACGCGTACCCGCCCGCCCGGCTCGCTCGGCCCCGCCGCCCCGGTGAAGCCTCTTCCTCGCCTTCGGAGCATCACGCCGCACCCGCTCCGGCTGCGACATAACCGTCGGAGCCCCTTCGCTCCGTTGGGCCAGAGTGCCACCTCATCGTCGGCTTTGGGCTCGACCCCCACCGATCTTGCCGTTGCCCGCTGGCGTCGCCGATCTCGGACCGCCCCGCCGTGATCTGGCGCCCTCGGGCCCCCACCTCCGCATGGCGTCGAGCCACTTCGGCACCCCCGTGGGGTCCTTCGGGTCCCCTTACCTCCAACGTGCCCGACACCTGCTCTGGTTCCTACACCACGGGCCGCCTCCGTCGGTGCCCCCTTCGCCGGCGCCACTCCTGCCTTGGTTTTACTCCACCTCCAGCTCGCCCCTCCGGCCACGCCTCGAGCTTTGGAGCACCCGAAGCCTTCGGCGCGGCCTCAATCCCCTTCGGCACGCACAAGCGTTAAAAAAAGGAAAAAAAAGAAATCATAGCACTCAAATGAGCACAGCAAAAATGCCGCGCATGGCCCCGAACCCCGGTGCACACTAACTCACTCTCCGAAGTGTGAAGTGTATAAACACACCTCGTAGACTACGATCTTGGTGCATAAGCCCATAAGGGTGTCATAAATAAGCCCATCACCGTGGCAACAAAGACGCCGCGCACGGCCCTGAGCCCCATGCACACTAACTCACTCTCCGGAGTGTGAAGTGTATAAACACACCTCACAGATTACGGTCTCGGTGTATAAGTCCACAAGGGTGGCATAAATAAGCCCACCACTGTGGCAACAAAGACGACGCGCATGGCCCCGAGCCACGGTGCACACTATCTCACTCTTCAGAGTGTGAAGTGTATAAACACACCTCGCAGACTACGGTCTCGGTGTATAAACCCACAAGGGTAGCATAAATAAGCTCATCACGGTGGCAACAAAGACACGGCCCCGAGCCCTGGTGCACACTAACTCACTCTTTGTAGTGTGAAGTGTATAAATCGCGTTCATTCGCGCAAAGACCCTAGTCGTTCCGAAGGCCCCGCCTCGGTAACTAGGGAATCTCCCGCCTCGAGGGTCTCACCTCAGCAGAGAGACCTCGCATATCGTGCTCATTCGCGCAAAGACCTTGGTCGTTCCGAAGGCCCCACCTCAGCGGCTAGGGAGTCTCCCGCCTCGAGGGCCTTGCCTCAGCGGCTAGGGAGTCTCCCGCCTCAAGGGCCTTACCTCAGCGGAGAGATATTTCACTTTGCGCTCATCCACGCAAAAGCCCTAGTCATTCCGACAGCGCCGCCTCGGTGACTAGGGAGTCTCCCGCCTCGAGGGCCTCGCCTCGGCGGAGAGACATTTTACTTCACGCTCATTCGCGCAAAGACCCTAGTCGTTCTGAAGGCCTCACCTCAGCGACTAGGGAGTCTCCCGCCTCGAGGGCCTCTCCTTGGTGGAGATACATTTCACTTCGCACTCATTCGCGCAAAAACCCTAGTCGTTCTGATGGCCCTACCTTAACGACTAGGGAGTCTCCCGCCTTTAGGGCCTAAAACCCTAGTCATTCCAATGGCCCCGCGTCGGCGACTAGGGAGTCTCCTGCCTCGAGGGCCTCGCCTCGGCGGAGAGACCTCGTATATCGTGCTCATTCGTGCAAAAACCCTAGTCGTTCTGACGGTGCCGCCTCGGCGACTAGGGAGTCTCCTGCCTCGATGCCCTTGCCTCGGTAGAGAGACATTTCACTTCGTGCTCATTCGCGTAAAAACCCTAGTCCTTCCGACGGCGCTGCCTCGGCGACTAGGGAGTCTCCCGCCTCAGGGGCCTCGCCTCGGCAGAGAGACCTCGCATATAATGCCCCATCTCGACGAGGACACCTCGTGAATCAAGCACCAACACTCCTAATCCTTCGGGCATGAAAACAAAAAATATATGTATAAGGGACGACGTTCGGCTTTGCCTCCCCCTCACTAGCGTTGGGCTCTCAAACGATCCCAATCAAAAAAAAGTTGGGGGACAGAGTTCGGCACCGCCTCCCTCTCGCTAGCTTTGGGTTCTCAAACAAGCCAAATCAAAAAAAGTTGGGAGACGGCGACCGGCTTCGCCTCTCCCTCGCTAGCGTTGGGCTCTCCCCCTCTCTAATGTTGGGCTCTCAAACGAGCCCAATCAAAAAAAAGTTGGGGGACGACGTTCGACTCCGCCTCCCCCTCGCTAATGTGGGGCTCTCAAACGAGCCCAATCAAAAAAAAGTTGGGGGACGACCTATTGTTGCTTGGTGTTCTTGTTGGGTTTAAAGACGATTACATGCTCAAGAATGGTTGGTTGCTAATACATGATGCCACTTCCCAGTCGGAGTACGTGCGCATCAACGACACTTTCTGAACATAGCGACGTCCAATTCAGGTAATTGGATGTCCGAACGCTCTCTTTGCATCCATACTTTTTGAATTTGCAGGGACTCAATGAGGTTGCCCGTGGCTACTGTCTCATCCTTCTCATCTTTGCGTGGGCGATCCCCCAAAGTGGTGAGAGACTACGAACAATATATATATAATATATATGATGCCGGATTTAATGGTACAAGCGACCCTTTGCTTGGGCCTTTATAGAAAAAGTCATCACAGAGCGGTTCCGACCACAAATAAATGCGTGATATGTACTATCACGAGCGGTTTGTGGCTGAAACCGTCAGGATATGTGCTATCACGAGCGGTTTGTGGATGAAACCGTCTGTGATATACTATCATGACGGTTTGAGCCACAAACCGCTCAGGAAAGTATACATCACGAGCGATTCAAAACCGTCATGATGACCTCATGTCATCGTGACCCATAAACTCGGGCGGCTCACGAAACCGCTGCGTGATGGCGTTACAACCGCTGCAGGAAAGCCTTTTCTGTAGTAGTGTTAGATTCAACACCAATATCACTCCATTAGCTATGGAAGCTATGAAGATCAACATACAAGTACTGCAGAAGACTTGTGTTGAATCCAATCTACCCCAAAGCAAAAGACCAAACCACAAGGTTCAAATCCTGTAGGCGGTCGGACCGGCGGCAAAAGGGCGGTCGGACCGGAGGTCGGTCTGACCGACGGCAAACTTGTGGTCTGACCACTGGGCGGTCTGACCGGCATTAGAGAATCGGTCTAACCGGACCTGACGATGAACAGAACAGACAGCCCGAAAACCGAGACTCAAATCAATCTAACTTTTGATCTACACTACTAAACTCTACCAAACTTGAGACACACCTTCCCTAAGATATTAGGAACCTATTCCAGTCGAGGATCGTGAAGATCCATACCAAAGTTCCTATCTTTTTCAGTTTGAACGAAGAGTGCTCCAAAACCGAGTCAAAATCGAAATATGATCTAAAGACTTGCTCGTGGGTGATTGATGATCAAGATGATCCTAGATGAGTTCCCACATGTCTCAAGAAACTAGATCACGGCAAGAACCCAATAGAAAACCCAAAGATCAAAGAAAGACTCAAAATCACAAAAGAAAGAGGAAGAACACAAAGAGACTTATCTTTGAGAAATCATGCATGGATTGATTTGAGATTGAAGAAGGTTTACAGCCACTCCATCCAGGAGGACCAGAGCTCAATCCATGAGCACACACTCAACTCAACTCTCTAGAGACCTAACCTCTCCCCTTTCTTTCTAAACCCTAAAACACACTAGGTTTTTCCAAAATAAAGTGCTTAAGGGTGCTGGACAGTAGCCACCCCTATTTATAGTGGAGTCCTAGCTTCTAGAAGAGTAAACCCTAATGGGCTCCCATTAAGCCCACACACAAACGAGTTACACACGCACACATTTTAAAGCGTCGTCTTCAACTCCTCTTGACCTAAACCACTTCTCCATGCGTCGTCTCGTGCCGTGGTTTAGCCAAGAGGTTACCAAGGCGGTATTTGGTGAAATTACCAAAATACCCCTTCTTGATCCTTCTCCGAAGACGAGTCCAATCTTGGTGAAGCAAATGCCTGCTTCGCCACGTGTAGGTTGATCCAACGGCTCTCATCATGTCGGCAAGTCTCTCCTGTCCGGCTCCCGCCAAAACCACCATGGCACTTGCACCGATCCCCACACCGCTTGATCCAACCCGTCGTACTGAACTGCCCGTTCGATCACCTTTGTCAAATTTGCGCCATGCTTGAATCCATTGACCTCACCCGGCATCCTTAATTGTTCTGAACCTCAGCTCTCCAAACTTAGTCCCGATCATCCTCGCCGTTGACCGTCATTGACCTCCAAGCGTCCTGCACAACAATAGACAAAGAAATCAATTCCGGGAACAAGTTCTTCACAACTTGACCCACGTTAGCGAAAACATGCATCATGCAACACATATGCACTCATGCCCATGAACTTGACCTATCTCAAAGCCAAAACTCCAAAATGGCCGATGAACAGCACAAAATTGGTCAAACCGCCATTCAATGGCCGGTCTGACCGCAGGGCGGTCTGACCGCGCCTTGAACGCCGATCTGACCGCGCCTTGAACGTCGGTCTGACCATACTTGACCTGATAGTCTTTCAACCTTTGATGAAAACGCGTGATTTGACAAACCGAAAATGTTATTGCCAATTGTAACATCATCCTAAGATCATGAGCATATCCCCATGATATCCACAAATTAACATCGAACGGCCAGCACTCGTCCCTCACCCTTTCCTTCTTTTGCTGCCACCTACAAGTGGGCCCGCCCGAATGCCTTCTCCCCCTTTCCTATCTTCTTCCCCGCGTCACACCTTCCTTTTCTTCGCTGTCCGCCATTGTCACCGAATCAGACCTTCCATAAATCGGCGAAATCTCCATCACGTTGCCAAATTTCTGCGCGCATTTAATTCTAGGATCCCCTCCGCCTCCGACACGGCCCTCTCTTTCCAACTTCGTCCCAATTCCTCAATCTTCACTGGAGACGCCGCGCGGCCTTCTTGGGCGATACGACGAACACGTGCCGCCCTCGCCCTATAAAAGGACGCCCCAGGTGTGCCTTGAAGCACTCATCCCAACGCCCCAAACCCCCAAGCATCTCCCCTCCTCAATCGCCGTGAATTCGAAGTTTTTCGGCGAACCCCGAAGCTTCAATCTTCGTCTCTTCCGGCGCCATCAAGCATCCCCTGGCCGCCCCGACCACCCCATCGGCATCGCCATCACCCGTGCCACCTTGTGCGCGCTCTCATTCGCCCTGAAGATCCCCGAAGCCCCTTCTTCACTGTCGACCCCACGCCGCCGCTGCTAAACCTCGTCGCCGACGTCCTTTCCGCCATGCCCCTCTGCCGCAAGGTAGCGCACCAAGATCCCCATCTCACCCTCTCTCTATTCCACCCATTCATGCGTCTCGCCGTGGCGTAGAACGCCGGTGAGCTCATCGCTGGCTTTGCCTCCCCATCGGGCACACGTGGCTCGGCCATGTCACAGCCAGGTCAGTGCCACCTAGGCACTAATCCGACGTGGAGCCTACATGGCGCCACGTCAAACCACGCGCAGCAGCCGCGCTTCACCCCTGTGCACTGTACTATGGGGCCCACCTGTCAGTGGCACATCCGAAACGCTGACGTCGAAATCCGGATTTTCCTTTAGGAAATAATTATGAAAAATCCTATATTTCATCATTCATGTGATTTTGAAACTTCCCGGGGTTCGTTCTCCTTCATACGAACTCCGATTTCATCGATTCAAATTTCTAAATTCATATAAATTCAAGATCTAGCTAACTAAACTAAAATTATTTAATTTGGAGTTCATTTGAATTTTGTTTGAATTTGGCTTATTTTCGTGTTTAGATTTCGACGACTTCGGAGAGTCAGATTTCGACACTGGTTGAGGACAACCTATTAAGCAAGGCAAGTTACATCTTTGATCATATTTGATCCCATTATTTCAAATTATTTAAATTCTATTTTAAATTATTACTACATGCTTATTTTTATTCAATGTAATTTAAATACTTGTTTTAAAGTGTGGTTATGCTTAAATCCTTTGTATTGCCAATTTTGACATTGAAATAAACCTACCTTGATACATTAGATCAAAATCTAGTTTATGCAATAGTATGAACTAGAACACTTTGGAAAAAATATGTGCTTACTCATGCTTAGACCCAAAATTGTTTTGATTTGGGAATTTTCAGCCAAAAAATCAAATGTTGTTTAAAATGTATCCATAGCATCGGTGTGCCATGGAAGTTTGCAAATGATTTTGAAAATAAAATCAAATTGAAAAATTGGTTTGGACTTGGGCGAATTGGATAGTTGGTGAGTGCAAGTTTATCCACGGGCTCAATGTAGCGAATGGTTGAGGCCTAGGGATTGTTTTGTAAGTCACCCAGTTAATTAAGGACTGGTCTGCGAGTTGCAGATTGTTAAGCCAAAATTGTACTAACACATGTCCTGTGTGGGCGGGACCTGGCTAACTAATTTTTCAATGTTTCAATGTGGTTGTGCCATCCGGTTGTGTGGGTGTCGTGAAGACTTATTGTTAATACTCACATGGCGCAAAAGGGGGTTATCGTTGGGTGCGAAGCCTACGGTAGTGAAATCGTAGCGGGCATAACTACTTTGGGATGGCGTATTGGAAAGGCCTTGTGATAATCACTTAGTCGCACACCTTTGGAAGTGTGTGAGCGGACATTACAAGTTGATTATCTCTTGTGCGTAAAGTTGTACAACCTCTGTAGAGTGTCAATCTATTCGAATAGCCGTGTCCACGGTCATAGACATGCTGAGCAAAGCCTTTCACGGATTAGACTTACATTTTGTTTTCAAAATGTTTTGTAAAACAATTTTTTTTGGCATGGATGGGTGTCAATGAGAAAAGTTATGGGTTGAAGCCCCGGGTTGGTGCCCGTGTTTATGTTGGTGTTAGGTTGGTGCCTACACTAGCTTTATTAATTCAGTTAAAACTCAATTTTAGTTATTTTAAAATTTGAGCTTTTGAACTTAGTATTATATTTAAATGGTCAAATATTGCTTTTGCGCAAATAACCCTATAAGCCATCCTTTGTTACATCCATACATGCATTAACTCTGTTATTGGGTGTAACTTGCGAGCACGGTAGTTGTGCTCATCCTTACTTTATGCAAATAAATTTCAAAGGAGAAGGACTTCGCTACTGGTGTGGATCTCGACGATTAGGCCGCTACCCCAGTCGATTGCCTGTGGCAGATCAGCTGGACTCCACTACTTATTCGTCTTCCACTGTGTTCTTTATTGTTGGCTTGTAAGCCTCTTTTGTAATAAACTCTGTTGATTATTAATAAAGTATTGCGATTTATGGATGTTACAATATCTGTTTACTGTGTGAACTAGTGACTGATCATGGGACTATTTCAGAAATACACAGAGGATTTGGGGGTGTTACTCCCGGGTCCGACAGCTCCGCATCGACTTCACCCCTGCGTGCTTCCCCGCTATTCACCGCTCGCCGGGGGGGGGCCAGACGCGCCGCCCGCCTCGAGGCCCATGCCTCGGCATGGCGGCTCCGTGTCGACTTCGCTCCTACGTGCTCCACCGTTGCTCATCACCCACCTCGAGGCTATCGCCTCAGCGGGGTGGCCCCGACGCGCCGCCCGCCTTGAGGGCCACGTCTTGACGTGGCAACTCTGCTTTGACTTCGCCCTTATGTGCTCTGCCGCTACTCACCGCCCACCTCGAGGCTATTGCCTCGACAAGGTGTCCCCGATGCACCGCCCGCCTCGAGGGCTCATGTTGATTCCCTCTGGGGTATCCCGACTCCCGAGGGGTCAGGGCCAACAAGATTGCGTTCGCTCGATCCTCGAGATAGCGGGACCATTCCTCGCGACCTCGGACCACACAGACGAGGGAGTTGTCGTAGCCGGGCACCAAGGGGTGCCCCACACCCTAGGGTCATTAGGAATACCAGTGCACCGTCAAAGATGCTGTACATGTGTAGACCAAGTCCATATGGTGTATTTTAGACAAATGTACCTGAATACCCTCTCTCTCTCTCGATACATTGTGAGGGAAAGAAGGTAAATGTCCCTGCTTGCCCTCCTATAAATAAAGCCCCAAGGGCATGTACCAAGGGGGGATGGGCCTCATTCTCTCGTACACACATTCATAATGCAATGCACAAACCACTTGTGTCTTTGGCTCCTCCCTTTCGGTCTTCTTCCAAGAGAAAGGGTACTTTGTACTCACTGTCTAGCCTTTTCTTGCTACGATAATTATATCCATGTATAAATTTGGGTTGCACAATACATTATTTGTCTCAATTTGGCTTAGTCCTCTTCGGTTTCTAGTAAAAAAAGCATAGTCCTTTGAGCCCCCCTCCATTTTTATCCTGGCATCACCACTGCAATGTAACGCGTTAAAAAATGTGCAAGAGGAACTAGTTACTATAGCCCTTGATTTGCACCGCACCGTTCGCTTCGAATCCGACTGTTCATATTCACTGTAAGGAACCCACCATTCAAGCAAAAGTAGATGATACACTTCCTATTAGGGATAGCAATTGTGCATGATTACCCGCGTGCCTACGGGCAAATGCCTTAATAGAGCTGGGCATGGGGTGCTTTCTTTGCCCACGGGCATGAAAATAGGTGCAATTCTCTGCCCATCTGGTAAACAGGCACAGACATTGGTGAGCTCCACACGTGTTCATCTCGCCCGTTTACCCGCCAACCCACGCTAACATGTAGGCTTGACAAAACTGTAAGGCCAATATCCATTCGGCATTTCGACTAGCCATCACTCCATCGTGATTCAACCCAGCACCGCCACCAACCCTAAATCCCCAATCTCATCTCAGTCCCAATCCTATCCTCAGCCCTCGTTAGCAGACGACTCTTGCCTGATTACTTTGTCGATCTGCCGCGATCTGTCCTTGCTTGCAATTGACCCGTCTATCGCCACCCCCATCCATCGCCGCCCTTTCCTCCCACCCAGCTGCACCGCCCCCTCCTCATGCCCTCAGCTGGTTGGCCCTCCTCATCCTCCTAGGCTCCTCGGTGCTGTCAGTGATGAAGGCGGTGGAGGCTCCCTAGCCGGAGTTGATCGTGACGAGCACGTGGAGCTGCAACGAAAGGCCGAACACGAGCAATCGACACATCACATGTGGAGACGACGGAGCGGCGGGCGTGCACGGAGGAGCCGATGGTAGCGAAGGAGTTAGAGAGGAGCAACAGCTTGATGAAGGAGAGCGTGGAGATGATGATGAGGATGATGGTCAATAGCTGCTTCGGCGACATCATCTTGCTCCCACCACTGCCGCTGCTCATTTGCATCTACTTGTTCCTTCTTGATCTGGTGATGGTCTTCTTCTCCTCCTCTTGTGTTCTACTGATTTCTTTATATGGCCTTCTTCCCCATTTCTGACCGGTTCCTTTCACCTCCCCCGTCCTCCGGCCAGCCACGCCCTCCTCTCCTCCTCTGGAGTGTGGGCATGTGGCATGGACACGGGCATGCCCATGGGTGACAGGCATGGGCTAGGTTCTATGCCCGTCGCCTTTGCAGGCATGCCTGTGTGGGAGTTTTGGGCTGACGGGCATGGGTTTGGGCCAGCACTACCCGCGCCCAATTTCCATCCCTACTTCCTATGAAGATGGACACTTCTATAATCTATACTCCATCAACAAATATTATGTACTACAGTACTAGATCCGAGGGGCGAATCCATTGGGGCTTCGTTAGTCCACCTCCCCCCTCGGTAACAGCGGCGGCCAATGGATCATGGATGCAAGAGCTAAATGTTGAGGGAGGAAGAGATTATAAGTCATATGAAGATAGATCATTTCTCAGCAGTTGCCCCACAACTGAATGAGCAACTAGCAATCACCCCACCCTACCAGATCGAACGAGTGTGGCGTACCTAAATAGGCACCAGGGAGAGCTGAAACACTAGCGGAGTAGCGGTGGGCCGGCGGCTATGCGGAGAACTAGGGAAGCGGGGGTGGTGACGTGAGGAGGCATGGCCCGATGGATGGTAAGAGGCCGCGTGGCGTGCGGGGAAGCTCGAGCTTGCAGCCTAGGACGACGGGCGGCAACATGATGAGTTGGAGGCAGGGAGGGGGAGGATGAAGAAGCGGAGGTGAGAAGGGGATTTGCGAGGATGCAGCACAATGAGCTGGAGCTCGGGAGGGGGAGGGCGAAGGAGCTGAGGAGGGGAGGGGATTTGCTTGTGTTGGGCGCCGCCGTGATGAGCCGCTGCGGCCAGGACCAGAGAGCAGCGGAGGCCAAGGAGCGGAGGAGGCAAGGACAGAGACACAGAGGAGGGGTCACCGGGTCGAGCTGTTGATACCTTAATTGTACTTCTCTCTGTTTTTTTTTTGCTTTGCTTCTCTTATATTAATATATAAACTTGGATTGCGTAACAGTAAAAGACAATGTTTGTGTCAATTTAGCTTAGTACTTTGAGCTCACCCTCCATTTTCATCTTGACTTCACCACTGGTACTTGATGCTAATGTTATTTGCTTTCTATTTTTATGATTAAAAGAGCACATTGCACCATATGCATTGAAACAAAAAACTGGTTTTAGTTGTTCCAAATTTAAGGGATATATAGCATGTCCAACTCGATCAATCTACATTTGAAATTAATATTTTGAACCTAGGATTAGTTTAAGTATTTTTTTTATATAAAAAGATTAGTTTAAGCCTTTCAGTAATATAATTTTAATACAATTTTGTTATCCATCAAAATAGATAACAACTGGCAGTAACTATAGAAGTCTAAGATCATGTACAACAATATACATAATTGATGTCTATATAGCCCTCCACATCATCTAGTAAAAAATTAGAGACAAAACTTACAATCGAATAGGACAACATTTGTCTATACTCCGGTGGGCCCTACAAATTACATTGTGAGTAAACAAGCTATCTACAATGGATATGACGTTGTCTATAAGTGCATTGGTTCATGCTAATAGATTGCCTGTTCAACAAAAGACGGCATCTCTCTCCTCCTCACTTTACTCTATATCAACATGAATGTGTCATCGTTTATAGATGGCTGATGTTGACTACTGTACATGCCCTAAGAGAAAAAAGAGAGAAGAATTTGTATCCACTATGTAATGGCCCCAAAATCTAGGGCTGTTAAACTTTTCACAACCACCCAGGATGTGCAGTTGCGAAGTAAGAAGTGTCTCAAGCAAGCTTCCGATTACAACAAAAACCAAACTTTTATTACATGAGATTAAGGCTTAATAGCCAGTTGTAGCACTAACACAGGTATCCAAGCCCAAATTTAATATAATACAAGACAAAAGAACTTCAAACCACATGCACACTTGAGCGCGGTCGAGATCTAATAACAGTAATCGCTGCCATCCGTGGGTCCACCAAAATCCTGCTCAATAAGATCTTCTGTATTTTCCCAGGTTTCCTCTGTAGATGTTTTGCAGATATTGCAAGAATGGGTACTACTACCATACTCAACAAGCCACATGGAAAAGCTAAATAATTACATGCAAGGAGTTCAATAGATGGTTAGGGTTTACCTTAACATGCATATGTGGATGCATTTTGTATTTAAAGCAGTTTATCTTTAAAACAGTAAAACATTAATAAATAATAACATCAGGGGTTTCTCAACAATCTCAATTACCAACTTAACATCTCAAAAACTCTACTTATGCCTCATATACTGGAATCACCTATTAACACAGCTTCATTAACCGGAAGCACGGCGTATTCGAATACCTTTAATTATATACTCTACAGAGTTGCTCAACTTTACCCATAAGATATCTCAAACCCACACTGTCAGATCATAGACACGCAACACATTAGCGTGCAACTGAGCTGAGATAGCAAAGCCTTTTCACTGCTCAATTCTTTTTAGCCTTTACACGGTAGGTTCTAGCCCATACAGCCCTCGGGAGACCACCGGCCCGCTGTGGAATTTGTGCCCCGATGCTGACGGGACCATACCGTTGTGTAGACCAGCGAGTGTCCCCTTCCGGCCCACCCTTATCCCATTCTCGATACTGTAGATATTTAATCGGAAGAGCAGTGTACTAAGCTAGGGAGTAATGACCACACATGTGGTTGAACGATTTTCTGTGTCTGTTACTTTGGCACAAGGTTCTTGTCCTTACCTGTCTCTAGTGGGGGAGTGGACTGATAACCAACTCATGGCTTTCCACCCTCTTGGCCCCACCTTCGACTCACTTTTAACACCAGTCTATTGGGTTGTCCAATTTCCTGGACACAACCCTCAACTCTCCACCAAAACCATTAGTGAACCGCCAATACTGCTCTTTTAGGATTATAAACACATTTGTGTGACAAAGCTACTATATAGCTAATATTTTATGTAAACTTGTCAAGGTGAATATGGCTTACAAAGGATTTTAACCTTGTCAAGGTGAATATGGCCTACAAGTACTAGGTGGGTTTGTCTGTGGGGTAATAGGATTTATCTAATTATCATGGCATTCGAATGCATTATTTCAATAATAAAGTAATTGGCATAAATACAATAATGAAAGTAATAATAAATATATGAATTTATAGGTTCAAAATGATCAAAGAATGCAACTTGCCTCCTTGCACAAATTCTTCTAGATACTGGTCTTGTCCGGAGTCTTCTAGAGATTGGTTGTTGAAGTCGTGACCTAGCGCGAAAAGAAATAAAATAAACCAAGTAAAATCCGGCTCCACAAGGAATGAGCCTGGAAACGAATCCAAGTACAACAAAAATATAAAAAAGAGATAATGAAACAGATAGAAAAGTAAAAAAAGATTTATTGGGAGCTTGGTATAGCTGATCGGAGTCAAGAATGGGCTTTCTAGGTTCGAGATGGTCGAAAAGAGTATAATATGTCGAGTTAGGGTTTCCGAAATGAAAATATGTCAGATAATGAATAGTAGTATTTTTACTATTCATTTATGATAATGGATCGGTGAACAATAATCAAAATTACTATTTTTAGCTGAAATGAATAGTTACTATGCATTTTTCGGGTGATAAACAATAACTAGGATTATTGTTCGTTTGAACAGTATTTGGTTTCATTGTTCACGTGTTGTGAACAGTGTTGGGCTGAGTCCAACGCTCAAATGGGCCTTGGCCCAAATCGGCCAGGCTATAAAGGCCCAGTAGCCATTACCTTCGAGGCTTGAGTGCTTGTGATCGAAAGGCAAGGCCTTCGCCCGTCAGCGGCGGATGATGGCCCAGGCGGGGTGGGTGGTGCGGTGAGCACCACAAAATATATCAGGGATCCCATTTTGGGGTTTGACGAAATTTGGAGGTGTGGGAATGGGGTGGCGAAGGTGGCGGTCGATCGGGATAGGGAGCGGCACATCGGCTCTCTGGCCATGCTTCGACCAATTGGAGGGGCGTGGGAGCATCAGTGAGGCGAGAGGGTCCTAGGGGTGGCACTGGTGGGGCTTGGGGCGGCCTGAGGTGGCACGACGACGTGAGCCGTGAGAAGGGTGGTGGAGAGGGGCGGTGCCGGTGAGGCTCCAGTGGGAATTGGGGAGGAAAAGGTGGGGAAAAGGGCGGGATGGCGAGGCCAGACTACTTGGGAAGGGTGAGGAGGGAGGAGCAGTGGCGGCCAATTACCTCGGGGCTCGTCAGAGAAGAAAATGGAGGCGGCGGCGACTTCTTGAAATTTGCCGGCCTTGGGGATGAAGGAGCGAAGGGGAGATGTTGTGGTTGAAGGTGAGGATGAAGGCAAGCTCCGAGTGGGCTTTTATAGCCGGGGATAGGCGGTGGGAGCAGGGATTGGACGCGACAGTGGCGGCAACATGGGCGGCGGTGATTGGTTGGGCGGCGCCGGGTGAAGGGAGGTGGCGGCATGGGCGGGGTGAGGTGGAGGGCGGCGAAGGCGGTGGAAGCGTCGAGTGGGGGCGAGGTGGCGCTGCTAGTAGCGGCTGATGGAGGCGGAGGTGGCAGCGATGACGTCGCGGGCGTGATGACACGCGGGAGGAAGAAGGGGGAGGCGCCCGGGTGGAATGCGTCTCCAGGCTGGCAAGGCGGAAATGCCAAATAGGGAAAGCGGTTTTGGGCTGGACTTTCCAAAAAGGGAAAGTTTTTAAATTTAAACAAAAAAGACTCCAATTTTTTTTTGAAAAACCGAAATTTTGGGTTATTTCACACTAATTAACATTTAGATAGGAACAACTTTTTACTAAAAGTCACTTACTTTGCTCTGGTTCCCATCTGAATGGCAATCTCGCGTTTTTCAGCCTTAATCTTTCAGCAATCAAATCCACATATCTCGATATCTCAGCAAACCGAGGAGCTCAGTTATGTTGGGCGACTCTAATGACCCGAAAGGAACACTGCTAGTCTGCTAGTAACATGGCACATGGAGGAGTGGCAAGAAACGACAACGCAACGACTGCGCTCAACTCAACTGACGACTACGAATCATGCATAAAGCATGCATACTCCCCCAGATCGATCACTGAGAAATCAAGCTTAATTAAACCCGGAAATAATTATTTCAGCCGAAGAAACCGCGAAATGGAAAGGCACACGCGGTTTTCGCAGAGTTTTGCTGGCTAGTTGGTGGTGACTCGGCGCGGTGTGGTGCATGCATGCACGGCATCTTTTTCTCTCTGCTGTCAACTGGCAACCCGTGAGGCCGTGAGCTAGGCAACAACCAACAAGGCCCGCGCGCTCACGAGCCGAATAGAACCAAACACGCGCGGCGCCCCATCCATCTCGCTCAATTCACCCTCGCCACTCACCACCCTCCCCTTCTCTCTCTAAATCAGTGCCTACTGCAGCTGCAACTACAGTTTTTAGAGTTTACCACATCGCTCCAGCCAATGCACCCTCGCCGCCTCCCCTAGATAATCTTATCTCGCTGAGAACGACGAGGTAGCAGTATAAGTTGGTGGCCTGGCCGCCGTTACGAGCAGAGAGACGGAGATTTCTGGAGGTTTGGAGAGGATGGCACACGGCAGACGCAGCTCCGGGCGGTTGCATCTACTCGCGGTGATCGGCCTCCTTGCCTGCGCCGCCGTTGCGCCGCCCGCCGCCGCGCTCGACGTCGGCCTCCAGTCCGTCGGCGCCGCCGGCGACGGCGTGGTACGTACACAAGCTAGCTCACACCTACACTATATATGTATGCACATCTCCTCTTGTCGATTAAGCAAGCTGATTGTGCTTTTCTCGATTAATTCTGGGGGGAACGCCGACGCGGATGCAGAGCAAGCAGGCGTGCAGCCGCACGTGTGAGTCCGACCACTGCACGAGTGCGTAAGCCTGCTGCGAAATTAATATAATCTTTGTGTGAACATGTATTTCTTCGTCATTGATTGCGTGGCTTGCACACTGAAGTTTTGATCTTGTGCTACGCGCCTACGCGTCGATCCATATGCAGCGCCGCCGTTCTTGCGGTACGGCAAGTACTGCGGCATCCTGTACAGCGGCTGCCCCGGCGAGCCGCCGTGCGACGCCCTCGACGCCTGCTGCATGCACCACGATAACTGCGTCCAGGCCAAGAGTAGTGATCAAATAACAAGCTCCATCTTGTCAATCACCAGCAGCTTGATCCGTCGACTATATATACGTGCATAATATGTGACTCTATTCTCTGTTGCTTGATTTTTCATCTTTCATCAGATGACTACCTGAGCACGGAGTGCAACGAGAACCTGCTGGAGTGCCTGGCGAACCTGCGGCAGGGCACGTCGACGTTCGACGGGAACAAGTGCATGATCGACGAGGTCATCGACGTGATCTCGCTCGTCATCGAGGCCGCCGTCGTCGCCGGCCGGGTGCTGCACAAGCCGTAGCTAGCTTCCACGCCGGTGGCGCGCGCGGTGGGTGTGGGTAGAGCTAGCGCGCGAGAGGACAAGTAACGGTAGGTGGGTGGAACATGCTTTGCTTGCTTGGTGTGTCCTGGCCTGGCCCGGCTGCGTCGCCTCACATGGGTGATCCTGATCCCTAGCTAGCTGAAGGCCTGGCCGAAACTTACGACAAATATATGGAGATGATGATCACATTACATGCTTAATTTTAATTTTGGGTCGTTTTGCTGGTCCTACTGCTATTTCTGTATAATAATAAGTTTAAAGGAAGCTTGTTGTTTAAGGCTACGTGGATTTCCTGGGTAATCTGCAGATCGGTGCTGTAATTTGTGTCGTCTGAAATATATGTAGGACAAAGGCAACTTGTCCTTTTATTCGGATCATGTTTAGAATGATGGCATAGCCTTTGAGTATGCAAGCAGTTAGCATAGCATGTCTAGAGCGATCACTGGGTCGCATTTTCGAATAGGTTAGTTGGTGATGACAGACTATTGAGTCGATATCACAATTCATACGAGCATATATTATCTGAATTTCACATACAACGGATACTGAAAGGTCTACTGGGAGCGATACTATATTGACACACACAAGCCTTGTACAACATCACACCGTAAGACAATCGTGACCTTTGTTGTTCTTAGATGCTTTCTACACCACACAACTGTTCTACACCGTACGTGCAGGATTGGTTCTTCCATCGGCTTGTACAGGAAGTAGATCACCATATGTAGCACATTTGCCTGACCTCCTGTAATGAAGTGTTGTGATTGATTTGTACGTCGGAAGCGTAATTTGCTTGTGGCCTGAAGAAGAGTTAAACTCTAAACAAGGAAATGCTTTTTTATTATATGGCTCATAATGTATTTTTTGTCCAACAACCACAAGATAATAGGTGATATACCATCCATGGAAGTGAATACTGGTGGAACGTTAGCACTGAAAGGTGCCAACGCTAGGTAAGAGAGTTTTCAGAACATCGCAATAGAAATAGCTGGATATGGAAAATATGGCATATTGCCTTTGCATGAATATAATTCGATATAATATGAAGGATAGAAGCTTCAATGTAGCTGTTGGCATGCTAAAAGCCTAAGCATGATTTGATGTATTCTGCAATGTTGTTGGCAAGTGTACTTCAATTCATATACTTCGCAGTCTCTTCCACTTCGTCCCTGAGCTGCCTACTGGTGAAGACTGGCGATAGTAATCGGACTAATGCTACCAATAAGAGGTCACCATGAGGAATCATACGAAAATAAACATAAATGATGATGAATATCATTTTCCTGATGTTAACACCACACATGCATGTTAATGTAACCTACAGAGGAAAATGAGTGTTTCAACGTTTTGAAACTTATGTGGATAGGCTCCTCAGAAAATGGGCATGGAAAGGGAAAGGTATATATGAGCTGAATAATAGCTGCCAGGGGTGACAATCCCACAGTATTACGACATGTGTGTTATTTGTTTACTTCCGTATGCAAGCCTATCAGCAAGAAAACGGAAGTAAATATACCTAGCCAACACCAACATGCAAGTATTCATATGGCAACTACACTAAATCTGTAACCTTTAGAGCTAAAGCACAAACAAATTCTCACAACCACCATGGACACATGATCATATGAACAAAATTACTGACATGTTAACACGAAGCAGCTCTCAAAGTTTGAGGCTCATCAAGTTTAATCATGACCATATTACCATAATGGAGTGGTAGAGCCAAACAACTTCATATTTAAATTTTCCTAACAGCTGGCAGAATAATAGTAAGAGCAATCGGGAATAAAGATGTCCTAACACCGAACTGAGGCAAAAGAAGTAGGCATTCCTCTAATAGCACCCTCTAGTTTGTACCACTACTCAAAATAAAATAATGTTGGAAAGTAGAGATCCGGCAAGGAACAGCAAATATCATCACTAAATCCAGAATTGAATCTAATCCCGCTTCAGCACCCAGCCGATGGCTTAACCCAATAGGATCCTAAAGGAATTATAGGATGCATATTTGGTTTTGATGAGTAAAGCCTTTTGTCATTTGATACTTCACATATTGAAAGACTCAAATAACCAAACTTGATACATGGACTGGCAAAAAAAAGAGAGATACTGGAATATCTTAAACCATTGAACCCGAGCAACCTCGCTCTTTTTAGGATCTGATGAGATATCTCTGGACTGCTGACAGGAACGGATATCTTTGACGTTCTACACAAGAAACTTTGAAGTATCAGGGGAACATTTTTTTCTACGGACAACGAATGAGAAAACTACAATGTGACCTATCTCATACAAAACAAAGTGACAGCCCTGCAGCTATTAGCTATAAGAACAACATGAAAAGGCAGACGAAGGATGTCGGATGTAATCTCTGACACCCTTGAGGCTGCAACCATCTCTGTTTCAAGCATGAGTCCATGATCAAGAAGCAACCTATTAGCACAATGCCAACAAACCAACATTAGTCAGGGGAAATAAATCAAATAAATGAGTTTAAAGAAGAAGTGGTCGTGCTCGTCAGCCTTGGTGCCGATCTTCACAGACTGTCTCGATAGCATCTCCTTCACTTGGTTCTCTCTACACAAGAAGAAACCGAAAAAGATCAGGAACCCAAACAATAAAAAAAATTAAAAAAACATTGGCAAAACAGAAAAGAAACCAAGATTAAGTAGCGAAAAAAAAAATCAAAGAAATTACCTTAGAGACGAAGCGCTCGTGCTCGTCGGCCTTGCTGGCAATCTTCACTGCCATCTTGGACAACATGTCCTTCGTTTGATCCCTCTGCATATCAATGAACCCCAAAAGACCAAGAACAAAAAAAATCAAGACAAAAGGCACAAAGAAGCATTGATCCAATAGAGCGGTCGCGACGACCTACCCTCTGTTGGAGATCCGCAGTCCCATCGACGACCGGCACTCCCGCTGCCGCTGTCTCATGCTCTGGTGACGTAGACCCTCATCCTCACCATCTCCAACGCCTCACCCCCACCCTCCGCCGTCAGAAACCTAGCGAGCGGAAGGGGGCGACAGAGATAGTGAAGAAGGGGAGGGGAAAGAGGGGTGGCGACGTCACTATGGATGGCAGTCGCGGAAGAAATTTGGATGGTGGTCTTGAGGAAAAAAAAAGATGGGTTCTGCGTGATAGCAAGCTTACTGTGGAGACCGAAAAAGGAAAAATCGGTCGGTTTTCTCGGTTTCTTAAATTTAAATTCTAATTTTTTAATTTTGGTTAGTTTTTAAGCAAATTCAAGCAAATTTTGTCTGGATTTTTCTGAGAAATCTGGTAACCAGTCGGTTATCGACCGGTTTTTTTTTGGCTGGCGACTAGGATTTTCATTGGAAACGGATTTTGGATCCTCAGTGGTACGAACATCTTGAGGAGGCGAGGACAATGTGGGGCTCTCCCGTGGCCTTTTCCCTGCCGGAATCGCCATCAATGATCATCGCATACCCTTCCCCTCCATCACCGACCGCTACATCCCCTGCCGAGGGGACTGATCGGTCATCATTGGCACGCTGGTGTTAGAGTGGAGAAGGTCATGTTGAGAGCACGCACATGAGCCGAGAGTGGGGGAGTGGAGGACGGTTCATCAGCGACGGAGGGGCGGAGACAAAGATGGAGATTGGGAGGGGGGAGAAAAGGGCGGTGTGGGACTCGAGCCTCGATGTGATTCGATCTTGGTGGAGTGGGCAGACCTGATAGATCTGGACCGCTCCTTCGCTGATCTCGCGATCCCATGGATTTCCAAGCGCTCGATCTCATGTCCCAGCAACTGGCCATGAAGGGCAGCTGTCGTGCATCGAGAGGTGTTGGCGACTGGCCTGCGTGACCCAAGTACCGGCTGGGCGGCTGACCGGGTGGAGCCTCCGTGCACGGCGTTCCCTCGCACGAACGGAAGAAACGGAAACACGAGGCACTCGGTGATAGCCTGATAGGAGGACTAATCGTACGACGCGCTGTTACGCCGTTCCTTGCAGGTTTAAGGGAGTAATTGATAGATATACATATAGCTCGTGCTTACACTGTATAAGCTTTGCAGAGCGTGACTGTTTTACAAGCAGTAGCTCCCCTCTACGTGCTTGGCTGACACACGGCACAAATACTTGTCTCAAAATCGTACTCAGACACGACTTTTGGCTAAAATGGCATATTTTTAAAACGAAATAACAAAACAAGCATCGAGAACGAAATGACAAAAATGACATCCTTATCGTGCGATATTGCCGCAAAAAGCCACATGCCACGATCCTAGACCGCGGTAGGTGACGTGTCACGCTCTCAGATTGTGACACATGGCATGCCGCGCATCTCGTCAGCGGCAGAAACGTGCGCAGGTCACTTACCGTGCTGGCATGCCATCCTGCCGCTAACCGTTACCATCCTATCGCTAACTGAGTGGGCTGCGATCTCGGCACGTCGCCTGCCGCGCGGTCTAGGATCGCAGATCATGGCATGTGGCTTTCCGTAACAAAATCGTACGATATAAATGTCATTTCGTACGTAGACGGGAGAGAGATTAGTTATGCTATTTTGTAAATAAAAAAAAAAGGCTAAACGAGCCCAAAAAGGCTTCTCAGACGGTCATACACTACTGTCCCCTTTGGAAGTCTCCAGGGACTCGCGCGCGGGACCTTGCTTTGTTCCTAGGCTCAGCCATTGCTGAGATCCCAAACGGATAGTGTCACACAACATAAAGAGCGGCTGCGGCAATTCTGAAGGAAAATGGTTTCGGTTCATGCTTGACCACATAGTGAAGTATGATCTATTTTAGAGAGTGATTTTTCCACATGTACATGAATGTCCATATACTATCATCACCATCAAATATGCCTTAAGATTGGTACAACTTTCAAATTTCTAACCAACGCCCTATCTTCTAATAATTTTTAATGTCTTTGCACAAATCTCAGAGCACTTTGGATAGATAGGATAAGGATCCAAAACCCGGAAACCGGTAGAAATCTTGGTTACCGGATTTTTCGAAAAAAAAATATAAACAAAATTCGCTTGAATTTGCTTAAAAAGCAGCCAAAATTCAAAATTTGAATTTACAAAACCGGAAAAAATCGGCCAGTTTTTCCTTTTCTGGTCCCCACCGGTAAGCCCAATTACCGTAACTGGTCAGTTTTTTCTCCCTGGATTGGATAGTGCATGGACATCCATATATATGTGGAACTGCATTTCTCTTTTGAGTGAGCTAGTATTGCTCACTTCATTTCGTGCACAGTGAATTCAACATGATATTACTAACCGGATACATCATAGGCATAGATATTCATGCAAAACACAGTAGCAAGTATTTACACTGTTTACAGGTGAAAGAAAGGTAGCACTGCCCCTCAGCGTTTCCCGATTTTATTGCAACGAGGATAAACAATTAAAACACAACTGGTTTAACTAAGACGCATAAAGCGGTTCAGGTGCAGTTTTCCTCTGTAACCTGAGAAACAAACATAAAAAAGAAAGCATGTTAGGAAAATGATGAAAAACAAGAAGTTTATGTAAACAACGTCACTAGGTATCATTCCACGATGCTGCATGAGGTGTAGGATATGCTTCACCTTCACCTTCACCATCACACGCAAACTGCCAATTCTAAAATGAGAGTACTATTTCCTTGAAACTGGATAACCTCCAGTATTTTTTCTACTATCAACAAAACCAAGAACACTATTATTGACCTAAACAAAACAACATGTTGCCTTGTTGTAAGTGTCTTTCAGTGATTGACAGGACACAGCATCCCTAATAAACAACAACTGTTGTATACTTGTATTCAGATGATTTCAGTGATTGACAGGACACAGCATCCCTAATAAACAACAACTGTTGTATACTTGTATTCAGATGATACCTTGTTTATTTATTCTTTGAGAATAACCAAATGTATCTTGAGTTACTGCAAAACTATCATACAAATGTACTAAGGGTAGACAATTATGCAGTTTAAAACCAGCAGCTTGGTTCTAGGAGTAAACAAGTGCTGGCCACATTCAATACATACTAGGATTTGTTTCTAAGTAGTTCTAATTCTTGCGGTTAAATATGTGGAGACCTTCTTGAGCAAATAAAAACTCAAAATAAAATTGTAATTGAAGCATTATCCAAAAGTGTCATCATGAACTAACCAATTTTCCTTGGACCATTCACATCCTTCAGTATCAACTACATGTAGGCTCAGTGCATGTCTTGACGCTGGAGAAAGATTCTCAAAGCTGTAGAAGAAATCTATATTAGTAAAAGATGAAACAGCTGATTGTAACGGGGAAGCAGCTGCGAGCCTGTGATATAAAAGGAGAGCTTCACCTCTGATGTATAAGATCTCCGTGAATAACCACCAAAGCACCTGATTTTACTTCCAGTGGCACAAATTCTTTCTGACCATAGGGTGGGGAGGGGCGATCAAAATGAGTACCATTTTCATCTCGGATCATTCGCCTTTTCAGACCATCTGGTGCAAAACATTGCAAATGATAAAAACTTTAGACAGTCTGATAGCCACAAGAAGATTTTTGGCATTAATAATTGGGTGAAAAAATATACTTTTGTGTGATCCAGGAATTGCCCATAGGCAACCATTGGTTATTGTTGCATCTTCGAGTGCAAGCCACAATCCTGTGCATGATGGAGGCTCTGTATAAAGGAATGTATTATCTTGGTGTGGCACCACCTCGCCACCAATGCCTGGTTGCTGAAATGCATACAGAAAGAAAATAACACAATAAGGAATGAAAAATGTATATCATGCCATCAAGAAACTAGAGTCTGCGAAAGGTACCTTAAAGATGTACATAGATTGAATAACTGCAGGTCTCTTGTAGCCTAAAGAAGAGAACAGGCTAGAAACATTCTCCGAGAACGAAAACTTTTTGAACACGGGGTCAAGTTCATGTAAGGCTGCATAACATACAGCATGGTGAAGATTAGATATTTCAAGAGTCAAGAAATATCGTATAAATATACAAGTATATAAATTAAATAAGCCATTCACAACATGGAAAACAGCAGCTCATATTAACTAGAATATAATAACCAAGCAGGATAAACTAATTCCAAATTACAAAACAAACTGAACCACATGAACATTTGACTTAAGCCTAGACCGGCGAAATTGAAAACAGCTGAAATAAATGCAAGTTTGATCTTGAAATGATGTATTTAGAATAAGAACGCCATCGTCCATTGAAATGCTACATGATTGGTTATTTTTAAGACCGTTACCACCAGCACCTCTAAATAAGATGTGATTTTGTTTAGAATATAGTTTGTTATCTTCTGTCCTAGATGTAAAATAACATATTTACTAGTACAATCACAGAAGGAGATATCAATTTTCTTGGTTTTTAGTGAAATAGGAAGTGTCCTGGCTGTTTCTCACACAAATTCATCTTACTAGACAAATTAGAATATATAGGACATGAGACATCAGGTTCCCAGCCCATGCAATAGAAGCAGTCAAATGATATTGCAAGAACCAATCAATCATGGTATGAAAGACAAACAAGTAAAACGGATTTCTAGCTGAACTTGATTGCACCATTGAAATACTAACCATGCCCAACTTTATTAATTGAAAGTTCCTTCGGCTGTTTCAAGCATCCATCGTCTCCAAATGCCTTTTCTGCGGGTCATAGAAACAGCAAGAGAGATAACAGAGAAATCACTATCCAAGTCAAACTTCCACAAGCTAAGAAGATGTAAAGCAAGAACATAACTAACAGCGCAGTACGACAGCTATACGTCTGTATGACTGTATCTCTTATCTTTTGCTTTTATAACAAACTGATAAATGTTACTAGTTCAAAGAACATGGCCGGTAAATGTTACTGATTTGTGATTCCTAATTGACATGATACAACTGTAACTCATTTCCACAAGTCCAAGATGAAAGAATTCACATACCCTCGAAGAAGAAAGAGATATTCTCCGCGCTGTTAAAGTAGTAGTCATCCTTCACCTGCCGCTGCATTGGAAAACAAGGTAAATTCAAACCGTGCTGCATGTGCGACTCAAAATCAAATCTAGCAAATGAAATTTGAGGTTACTTCCTCTGGATAACAGTACATGGGACACGCCTACAAAGTTAGTTACTCGGGAAATAGTAGGGCAGGGTTCGAGACGATTCGCTTCTCATCGCGACATACATGATCCTTGGTGGAGAAGACGGTGGTGTTGGCGCCATCGAACCCGTCGACGAGCTCGGCCATGCGGTCCCGCATCACCTGCACCTCCTCCGCGCTCGAGAACGACCCCAGCACGAGGTACCCTGGGACCAACGAGAGCACAGACACGATTAGGAATAGGGCTTCCGATTTTAGTTTTAGAGTTGAGCGATTCGCCTCCGGTTGCTGAGAGAGTGGGGAGGGTGAGGGAAGGAGATTGAGCGGTGATGCGCTCACCGTTGGCGTCGAAGAAGCTGAGCTGGTCTGCGGTGAGGCTACCGGCCGGTGGCATAGCTACGGCGATGGAGGAGGAGGAAGGGGACTAGAGGTTTGACCCGAACAGGGGATGGATGGATTGGAGAGCGGACGAGATGGTACGGAACGGATTGCCAATTGAGTTTCCGTTTTCTTTATGGGGAAGCTACTCCGGTGGACGACCGGCAGCCGGCGGACTGGTGCCAAGATGGGCGGCATGGCACGGCACCACTGTCCGGCCCATCCTGGCCGTAAAATAAATAGGCTCTGTAGTGTTGGTCCACATGTCAGGATACGGTCCAATTATAGTCTGACGATCTTTCGTGGCCCACTTAGCCTGTTAGCCTCAAAAAATTCTAAAAAATCATTAAAAAATATGTACAATTCAGACAAACATATTAAAAAATAATAAAAAAAGTTTTATTAATGTTCAAATGACTGTCTCATTAAAACCTTTGCTAGGTAAATGCTCAACATGAGAAAACCTTAACAAAGGAAAAAAAGTACAACATATAGCTCTATATACATCATTGTTCTACGTGTCGCTGTCTAGGTGCATATTTTCGAACACCTCAAACAACTCTGGATTTTCACATAGTGTTGTGTTCATGAATCAGTTTGTTCACAGTCCTTCACGGTTAGAAGTATCTCTATTATCTCATTTGTAAGACGTGTTCTTCTTTCCTCCAATATTCTTACAGAAAGACCGAAAGCCAGGGGCGGACCTGCCATTATGGCATGGTCTAGCGTCCGCCAGAGATTAGCCCTGTACCGAACCCCCCCTACGCCGGCGTCGGAGAAGAACCTCGCCGTCGGTGCGCCTCGGCGCCTCACTGCATCAGCTGATCAACGTTTCTTTTCTTCGCTGTTCACTCGGACATGGCCCACCCAGGCACCCAGCCCAATTGCCCAAGTGCCTTCACCAGATGCCCAGATCCAATCATCCAATCGAGCTCTCGTGAATCCCCAATTCCATTTCATTTCTTCTCTCGTCTCGGATTCTCGGTGACTTCGGTCTCTCCCAAGTCACAACCCTAACCCTAAGCGGCGGATCGGCGGAGCGCGGCGAATTAGAGACGGGCGGCAAAGCGGCGGCGAATCTGGCATAAGCCGCGAGCACGGCCGCCGCCGCCGAAAGCGCCCGGAGGTCGACAGTGATCGTTAATTGATGTCGCGAACAATCTTGGCGTCGGCGTGGAAACACGTTGAAGCGATCGGCGATGCCGCGCTATCAAGGGCTCAAGGCACCAGCGACGCTCAATGCTGGGCAAAGGCGGCGGGAGGGGAGGCGGCAGCGCAACTGCTCCTCCCAAGCTCACTCCCAGCCTCGAGCTCCAGCCCCAGTGGCCAGCCGCCGACGAGTCTTATTGCTACTTTCTTTTCTTTGCTTCTTACTGTCGTCTTCTTTGTCGATCCTCACTGCTTTCATTTGCTACTTTCTTTTCTTTCTTCTTGATCTGTCGTCTTCTTGCGGCTCGATCCTCCTGCTGCTTTCATTTTGCTTTTCTTTTCCCTAGCTTGAGCTAGCACAATGTCAAAATTATGATGAAGTGGTTGTGGATTTGTCTTTGTGGTTGTGGATTTGTGGTTCGATAATAAATGTCGTGGTTGGTGGTTGTGATTCTTGATTTGTGAATGTGAATGGCCGAAACTTGCTCTTGAAAGATCGCTCGAGTATGCGTGTCGAAAATATGATATCTCGACACTATTCTTATGATGGCAATGTGCATGGAAAAGCGAATTTCATCTCATGTCGATTATCGGATCGACCCTCGACATCGGTATGGCCACAATCTGCATTTCTACTACCACCGTTGGCTCCATTGTGAAAGCAAGCGACCATTCTTCTCTTTATTGCGAATCGCAAAACTCGAAGACTAATCGCATCTCGAGCGAAATCAACAAACAAGGTTCTTGACAATTACGTCATTACGCAAGCAGGTTGGATGTAGGTGAAGGGAAAGATGTCGACTTAGAAGAGCATTGCCCTAGATGGAAGCCGCACAAGCAATGCATCAAATACCTTGGCCTGTAAGTTTTCATCATTCCTCTTACATTACGAAAGTCCGAACCAACCATTCGAAACCTTTCATTGCGGTTGCATCCCACTAACATGATAAGTTGTCGCAGAATTCTGCAGAAAGAGTGGGAGTCCAATGAAGTGATTGTCGAGGATGCAAGACTGATGTACAAGCTGAGCCGTCAGATCGTCGACACAACCAGAAGCCCCAAGAGCACAAAATGGATCTTTGTGTTGAGCACGTGCAAGACTCTGTACATCGGCAAGGTGAATGACTACTATATCCATGCCATTTCTTTGATAAGCTGCAACAAAATTTCTTCAACCTTGACAACATTCTGGTAACTGATGAGATGCTGAAATCTTCAACATCGTTACAGAAGCAGAAGGGCACATTCCAGCACTCTAGCTTCCTTGCAGAAGTCTTCAACATTGTTACAGAAGCAGAATACGCTTTGGTTCGCGATTGCGATGCCACCATACCTAAAAATTAATCCTAGGCCCGCCACTGCTGAAAGCAGACTTGAAGAAAATTGTCGAGACAAGAACAGTTAACACATCACGTGTAAGTACGGATAGCACGGAATATGCTAACTTATGGTCATGCCACCAGTGTAAAATTTCAAAGTTTTCTGAGTTGAAATTCACTGTATCGCTGTCCAGATAGGCGGATAGTTCCCCACTCCTTGAGTGAGAGGTTGGTCTTGGACTTTGATGAGAAGGTGTCGCCGTAGAAGAAGAAGACTTGGACCTGAAGGAAGAGCCTACACCCTAGATTTTGTCCCGCAAATTTGTCTTGTTACTTGAGGTGGGTGCTACTGGAGATCGTTGCAAGCAGACTCCCTAGAACTTATTTTCGCACCTTTGGAAAACCTCATGTAATCGAGAACGGACATCTGTAAAATAGTTAGAATAGTCTAGCCCTGTAGCATCACTAAGAAGATTAAGAACATTAGCAAATCCGTCAACTTTAACTCTAGGATCTAAAATAAATGCAAATGCATATAGAAAAGGGATTTCTTTCCAATATTCTAGGTATTTAGTTTTCATAGCAAAAATGGTATCTCTTAAAACTGTGTCATTTTCATAGCTTCTTAAATGACTAGCAATCTGTAAAATCCAGTAGTCCCCACCTCAAGTGGGAAGACAAATATGTAGGGCGCGATCTTCGATGCCTCTTCCTCCAGGTCCAGGTCCAGGGGTTCTTCTTCTTCTTCTACACCAACGCCTGCTCAGCCAAGACTCACAAGGAGTGGAGAACTATCCACCTATTTGGACAGCGATACGGTATATTTCAACTCAGAAGGCTTCGACATCTTGCAATGGTGACAAACCCATAAATTAACATATCCCGTGCTATGCATACTTACACGTGATGTGTTAACTGTTCATGTCTCTACGGTTTCCTCCGAGTCTGCTTTCAGTTTTTCTAGAAGGATATTGGGGGAGAGAAGAACAAGTCTCACAAGTGAGATGGTAGAGATCCTTCTAACTGTGAAGGATTGGGAACAAGCTGATTCACGAACACAACACTCTGTGGAAAATCCAGAGTTGTCGGAGGTGTTCGAAAATCTGTACTTAGACAATGACATCGACACATAGAACAAAGATGTATCATGTATGTAGAATTGTAAAACTGTAGGCTGTACTCTTTTTCCTTTGCCAAGGTTTTCTCATTTTGAGTTTTTACTTGGCAAATATTTTAACGAGGTAGCCAATTGGACATCAATAAAGCTCTTTATTATATTTTCAATATGATTGCCTCAATTTTTTTAAAATTTTATGTCTACTTCTGAATTCTACATATTTTTCTTTTTTTTTTGATTTTTTTGTTCTAATAGGCCAAACGGACCACATCTGTCCGACCAGACCAACAGACTCGGTGGTCAAACGAATGCCCGTCGGACCGTGCCTGGGCGGCCACCCTGGCCCGTGGGCCGGTCCGGCACGGCATGAATAGTACATGGGCCAGAACAGGCTGTGCCTAAATGGGTCGTGCCTAGCTGGGCCCGGGCCGAACGGCCCATTTGGCCAGGTCTGCTTGTTTCAAAGAAAAATTATAAAATATAAATATTGAAGAGTGTATTAGAGACTATCTATTGAAAATGTTATCTCTAAAGATGATGTAGCATATGTTAGAGACAAGGTTATCTCTAAATATTGGAGATACTCCGATGACAAACACTTCAGCCTCCCAAAATAGTAACTATTCCGATGCATCAGCTCCCCTCAAAAGTAACGGGGCTGTATACAGCTCCGTTGATCAATCGCCTTACTTTCAGAAGTGTTATCAGGTCAGTTTAGAGGTCGGCTTGCTTCTTCATTATATCACCACATTATAGAGTTTTTATACACTGCTAAGGAAGCACTTATATGAAATCCATACATGGTAAATTTCTAGCATTGCACATGCACATCCATTTAGAGAGATTGTTCAAAAAATGTTCCACGTGAACTCTGATGCAAAAAATAGTATTGAAGTTTTCTGATACACAGACAAAAAATGAATTCAATATATTGCTGGTACTGTTAAATCTGTCATCATTTTGAACCAATCTTTGATGTGTCTTGGACAGTTGCCAAATGTATTCAAAATCTTTTTGCGGGAAATTTGTTATTCATTTGAATCCACGTCCATTCATTGAAGCACATCCTGTTGTAATTTAGCCTTTGCGAATTGGGCATTACTGTTGCTTTTTTTTTTTGGAATAGCATGAAATTGAAGCACATCCTGTAATGTAATTAGATAATGTTGACATTAGTTTGTCATGATATGGTCAATCTTTTAAAATAATCTGGATAACTCTAATGCATTTTATCATTACTATTATATGTATTATGTACACAGTGTTCGTGCAGCTAATTGAGTCGGACACACAAACAATCAATGGAGTGTGTGGAATGATATTATATATGCTCGCATATTTTGCCGTATGAAAATGCTCTATTTTGCTGGTGTTAATCATACATTAGCAAGCTAATCATGTATGATACCATAAGCTTGACATCTATTCGCAAAGGCTCCAAAAAACAGAAATGCTTTACAATGATCCCACACAGAGCTCTGCAGGCTGCCTTCGCCTTTTGGGACCGAAACCAACCTACTGTCCACTTCACTTGGTTTCCTTCCTTACAGGGTGGAGAGCTGGGGTGACCTTCTCTAAACTCCAAAGAGCATGATTTGATTGCCTTAGCTTGCAATTTGATGTTCCATACCATCTCAGTTTTCTACAAGGATCCAGTTAAAACCTATGTGAGTGTTGAGAACTTGAGGATACATTGTTTTTTAACAGTTGTTTGATCTAATGTTTGCACAATTAGAGCAGTTATGGGTACACGAGGACCAAAAGTAAAAAAGGTAATTCAGAAAGCATAACATGCTTAATCCTCCTTGGTGGTTATTCATGTTTGGATCTTGCTATTCTGGCGGGTAGAGATAACCAGTACAAGTATCTAGATAGATAATTTAATTTGATCAGGCCAAATTAAGGTTGCACTAAGGGCTCAGTAGGCCAATCCAAAACTGATAGGTGGAAGTATTTCACAACTTAATCATTAGGCTGTTAATAGGAGCAATGACAAAATTGACTTAAGTAATGTTGAACTATAGATAAAGAACTTTCAATTATCTGAGAGCATATTTACAAACTTATTTGCTGTTCTTGTGAGAAATCACCCTTGCTTATTTTGTTTGTCTATATTTTGCTCTGTAGACCAGCGTTGCCTTTTTTTTTAGTTCTTGGTTACTGACTTAAAGGTATTAACAAAAGGATGTTGGAAATGTGGACAACATTTTAATTCTATATTTTATTATGATGCAAAGATCACTTAAAATTACAGATGCATAAAACGAGGCTAACAGCAGGCAACTCAATGCACTTCTAAACATACTCAATAACAGGTTTATAACAGAATATACTGGTCGTACAACCAACTTACAACAGGAAGTAGTGTAGACTCGAAGCAGTGGTTGAAGCAGTGCAGAATGTAGATGATGCAATGTGGCGAGCGGTCGCGCAAATGCGCTGTCCAGAAACCTTATTGCCGCCCTGTGTAGGTGAACTCTGCGACAATAGTTCAGAGATATCCGTTCACCCTTCTTCCCGGTGCACGCCGAAGAGAAGGGACAGCTTGGTTCAAACAGCACAACTCTCCAGCCAGTAGAACAGAGAGGAAGAAGTGGGAATAATGGAAGTGAATTGATCAAATCGCATGTCTGGACGTCTCCAGATGTTTTGAAGGGTCGAGTCAATTACTCTCTAGTAACTGCTCAATAAAGCACACATTAGAATACTGGTAACTGCTAATTCAAAATCAATTAATGATCATTTAAGTAGTGTTCATTGATCCTGATTACATACTGGTCTATAGTTTCGACCACTAGTCTACAGCTTCAACCACATTATTTGGACCACTCTGTTTTGATCACTTTATTTTGACCACAGTGTTCCGACCACATTGGTATGTGGCTTCAACCACTTTATTTTAACCACTGTGTTTCGACCACTTATTACGACCACACTAGTCTATGGCTTCGAGATCTTGGAGTGATCCGAATAAATCTCCAAGGGAGTTCCAAGAGGATCTCCCGAAGAGGTCCAAGAGCGGTCTAAGGAATAACTCTCAATGGTCATATGGCTTCGAGTTCTTGGAGTGATCCGAAGAACTCTCCAAGAGAGGTCCAAGAGGATCTCCCTAAGAGGTCCAATGGTGGTCTAAGGAATAGCTTCGACCATACTGGTCTAGAGCTTCGACCAGTGAATTACGACAAGAGAGAGAGAGAGAGAAATGCATAGTCAGCAAAAGAAAGGTGGGCTACACGTTCACGGTCGTGCGTCACAAGTCACGCGATTGTCATGTGAATAAACGCACGCGCGTGCTTACGTGCGTGTGTGACCTTAGCTATAGTCATCCTTATGTCACATGTATCAAGGGATGGCAATGACTCTACCTTATAAATTGCTCTCCAACAATCATGCATGCTTTGAAATTTTAGGAATGAATGTGTCTTTACTCATATGGGCCCAATTCTAACAAAGGAAACAGCGAAGTGTTGACTTAAAGGGTTATTGGCATAGCACAACACTTATAACTGCTTATGCATTGCTCACCACAAGCTAGCTTTGTTTCATTTCATTTGCTAAAAAAACATGTAAGCTAGCGGATATAATGCTGATCCAAGTGCTATGGCCAGAGTCAGGTGGCTTGAATATAATAAGCAGTACATAATTTATACAGTTCGGTGCATATTATTGAAAATCTTCAGCCCTAAAGCGCCAGAAATGCTCATTGTCATAAAATCATAACTCAAACTTGCTTTGCAATAAGTTAATGGGGGATGAACAGTAGCAGTGGAATGCACCTTTAGGGTAGACCTGTTCAAACACTGGGCCGGACTTGAAAAGCCCGGTTGCAAATGGGCAGGCCCGAGCCCGGCCCAAAAAATCATTGTTAAATTTAAATATATTATTTTAAACACTTTTCGGAATAAAAGGGTATTATTTAATTCATTTCCGGTATTTAAAAATAGATTTTCATTTTTTATTGTGTTTATTCCGGATTTCGGGCCGGAATTCCAGTCCCAAACCCGACTCGGACAGTGTCGGGCTCGGACCAAGTCGCCCGTGAACAGGTCTACTTTAGGGTAACAAACCGTACACTAATCTTTTTCTTGAATGAGATACAGATAATACCGTCTCACATAATAACAAGGACTACACGCTACACAGGGTTGGAGATGATAACAAAGTTAGAAAAATCACCTCGAAGCAAATTAAGCTGCAACATATATAGCTTGGCCTGGGAAATTATGCAGATTGCAAATTTATTAACTGATATGGCTGCAAGCAAATCTGCAAAATAACAAGGACGTCACACTCTCCAGTGAATAAACACACACCCACACACACAATGTAGTACTGAAAATTGAACGAGGTACATCCAAATTAATTAGGCTCAAAAGAACAACATGGATACTTAAAATAATGAGGTACATCCAGCTTGACCAAGTCATAATCCGGATCACAAATAAGAAGGATGTCACATCTGATTATAATTAAAATCTGGAGTGGTACGTCTTGATTGTTGAAAGTAAGTGAAATAATTAGGCTAAAAAGACAAAATTCCAGAAAACACAGGGAGGTACCTCCTAAAGGGCATTAAATAGCCCACAAAGACTACTGGACATAGGTGCAAGTAATGTACCTCCTAAAGCTTAATTTGTTCACACCATAAATAGCATCAATTTTGAAAAACACTACTGATTAATCAAGATGATGCCAGAAAAGAATTAACTTGATGATCACACCAGTATATAATAGTAACAAACTTATAAACACACTGGAGCTCTCAACAGAAAAGGGCAGCAGTTATAACCAAGACTGAAACAAGCTTACACCATGAACTAACACCAACAACAGATGCTAATAACAACCACGAGACAAAAGGATTTCACAGGATTATATCAAGAGGCAATCTGCTGGTTTGGTGCACATAATCAAATAACAAGGGAGCTGGAAGATCAAATTTGAGATTTCAAATGCCTAACCTTGAGCTGTAATGGACTATAGCTTCATCTAAGAGAGTAAAATTCAGCCAACATCATGTGCTTATATCCAGTGCACTAAAATCCTTCAACTCTTTGCACTGGACTGGAGAAAGACAGCACAAATATTTTTGCTCCTACATGTTTAGTTTGTCATTTTCTGATAATTATCATCAACTCTTTGCACTGGATCTAATATATTTTACTATACCTCAGTCATGTTTCATTGGACAGCTAACATCTAAAAAAGTTGGCATATGAATAGCACAGACCATAACATAATTGAAGAGAGTGTAACATTTAGCAATCAACCAATCACTGCAAGAGTGGTCCAATTTAGGGTAAATCATATTAGAGCAACTATTTTTATCTATCAACTATGAAGTATCTAATTACCCATCAAGTATCAACGATTATCTATCAAGCTATCAACTATTTTTAAAACAAAGAAAACCATATAGGCCGGTAGAAGACACAATATGGTAGAAGAGTATAGCGGGGCAGGGGACTTACCTTAGGAGTTAGGACTTAGGAAGATCCCCACGATGCTGGACAAGGAGATAATGAGGAGGAGAAGTGGAAGAAAAAGGATTGGTGGAAGAAGAGATTTTTTACTTTTGTAGTGTTAAAGTAGCAGCTGTCGGGCGTGCAACCACCGTCGCTAGCTGGGCGGTTTGAAATGAATGTGCTTTGCAGTTAAGATTGCAGTCAAGATTGGCGATTAGCGAGGGAGATGACAGTAGCATTATCGGCTTTTGGCGCTGGACCGGGAGGCAGATGGAGAGGCGGCGGCGGTAGGGGTGAGGTGGGGCGGAGCGCGGAGGGGCGAGGGAGGATAAAGTCATCACGAGCTCGGTGGAGGCGGACGGGGCATGGCGAGGCACGGATGGGAGGGAAGGATGTGGGAGCAGTCTCCGTCCCAGGGCGACGATGGCTACGCGGATGCGAGGGGCGTGTCGGCATAGATGTAGTAGTGGCCGAGAGCGGAGGGGCGAGGGCGTCGCGGCAGCGCGAAGGCAATGGGCGAGGGGCGAGGGCGGCGCGGAGGAGATGGGCGAGGGGCGAGGGCGTTTCGGTGGATGCGGGTGAGGGGCGAGGGCATCGCTGCGGCGCGGAGGCAATGGGCGAGGGGCGAGTGCATTGAGGCGGGGGGTGAGGGTGGCTCGATGGAGGCGGGTGGGGCGTGACGCGTCGCGGATGGGACGGAGGGACGAGGGCGTTGCGGCGGAAGGCAATTCTACCTCCTCCACACTCTTGGATCTTTTCATCCACCTTATACACGGTAACAGATGGACGGTGGATACGAGGGGTCTCCTCTGAGGTCCCATCTCAGAAGATTTATTTCCCGTTGCGTCGGGGGGCGAGGGCGACTCGGTGGAGGCGGATGGGGCGTGACGCATCGCGGATGGGAGGAAGACACGAGGGTGTTTGGTGCGTGATGCACTGAGGTGGGACAATTGCTAGGTGGCGAGGTTTTTTTCGTGCGTGAGGTACTGGGGGGACGATTTTTCCGTTTGCGGGGTAACTCTAATCTTTATTAGTTAAAGAAAGAAAAATATTATTTATGTAAGATTTAGGATTTTATTGTAACGCATGAACACTCTACTAGTAACTAGTAAATTTGCTTGAGATCGTCACGGAGTTGTAAAAAGATTGGACTCACAAATACTATCTTCTTCAGGTCACAAAAACAAGTCGTTTTGGAATACAAATAGTCAAACTTTAAAAACTTTGGCTATCAATGTCCTTTTAAGTATCTAGATTAGATACACAACAATCATATGTATAGATTTGTCTTGAAAAATACTTTTACAATATTATAATTTTATTGGTGTTACAAATATATTATAATAGTAATTAGTGGTCAAAGTTGTATTTTTAGGACCGTGTCGATATCCAAAATAATTTATTTTTGTGAATTTGATGGAGTATCATATACGCGAAAAATTCATGGAAAATGCCTCACATTTTTCGTCCTTAGGGTGTAGAAAGACTATTCTGCCCTCATTCCTTCTTCTATTTCTTTTATTTTTGTGCTATTTCTTTTATTTTTGTTCTATTTCATTGCTTTTCCTTCTTCGCGGGTCGTTGCCCATGGTGAAGGGAGTGATGGCCAGACTTGGCTTGGAGGATGGGCACAACGGGATGCCACGATGAGGCCAAGCTAGTGGCGGCGGCGACTTGGAGTAGGAGCGTCGGAGACATGCCGGTGGTAGAGATGGGTGGCGGGACAGCACGAGCGGTGGCATCGACACACTGAACAAGAATGACAAGTGACCGCGTCAAGATGTAGAGAGGCAAGAGAGCTTGGGTAAGAGGGAATCGTACATAGGATCGTCGTTGGTAACAACGTTGGCAACGAACCTTGACTAGAGGTGGGGGGAAATGGAGAAATTAACCAAATTAACTTTGGGGTTTGGAGGAGAAATGGGTGAAACACGATGTACACTCACTGAGGCGATAGGAACATGACGATCATCTTCAGTTGTTGGCCAGCGCCTCTGTCATCCTTCTAGGCGTATGATACATAGGCGGCTCGTACAACTAGTGAAAATGAGTTGTTCTTGAGAGCTTGAGCTAGTCGCCACCTGCAAGTGAGCTACACGTCCTTTGTCAACATTAGTCTGTGTCAAGTAGGCATATGACCACTCTCCTCTGTCTGCTGCTCTGTGTCAAGCATAGTTATTAATTTCATTCTGAAGGCCATCGGTACCGATCCATTCCGACATATTGTTCTAAATTTTTATACACACACACAATTTCACTAGAAATGTCACTTCAAATACATAACCATAGAATAAAATTGACACATAATTTAATTACTTCGTAAATATAATGGGCGTACGCAGTTAAATAATACAACATGAGTTTATTATTTCATACATGTTACCATAATCTAGCATAATTTCACTTACCGAAGGTGTAGTATTGGACTTGGCCTTCCGAGTTGATTCAAAGAAGTGGTCATTTCAATTTTGATTTTTTTTTACTGGTACCGGAATGGCGGAATGGACAGTATTGACTGGTATTAAGGCCGGTACGGGATTGAGACTATGATATATCGGTTTGGGTGTCGGTATGGTATATTCTGACTATTTCGACCGATACCGAAATGAAATTGATACGTATGGTGTCAAGTAGGCATATGTGATCATGCCTCCCTTTCCCCCTTACGTTTCACATGCAATCGGGACCATTTGTTTGCACACACTAAACTTATAAGGGGCAAATGTGTCATTTTGTAAGTTTTCTCTTCCTAGATGAACTTTGACATCACAAACAACAATAGCATTTTCCACAGTTTTTTTTTTTTGCAATGATATTTGTAAGTCCGGCCTCTTCATGATGGTATTTTACAACTTTGCGGCGAAGTCGACGTTGGAGAGCAAATTTACTCTTTCATAATCCATGTTGCACGTACATACATGTGGATGCAGCGTAAGGGTACACTATTTTGTTTTTTTTCAAAAGAAAACTCTGGTTTATAGTAAAATAAAAAAATACATCAACAACCTAACTTTTATATTAAAGACTATATAAGAGGGAATTTACTATTTACCACTCATAGATTGCCACTCTACAGTTTGCCACCCCTCACTTTATAATTGATTATTTGCCACCCAATAAGTTAGAACATTGATTATACGCCACTTTCAATTATTTTATTCAATTTTCCAGCATCTACGCACCCAACTTTATGGTCTGGCTTAGAGCTGTTCAAATACCGGACCGGGCTTAAAAAGCCCAGCCAAAATTTGGCAGGCCCGAGCCCAGCTCGAAAAGATGAATTTTCTATTGAAATGCATTATTTTAATCTTTTTTGGAAAAAAGTATTTATTTAATTTATTTTCAGGATATTTCTATTATTTTAGTTGTTTTTTCAGGATTTCGGACCGAAATTACGATCCTAAGCCCATTCCGAACATGATCCGGCTTGGACTAGGCCAGCGGGCCGAGCTGCCCGTGAACAGGTAGACCTAATCAAGCCATATCCTTGTTGCACCCTGCATTCAAGTTCCCGTTCCTTCCCCTGCTGCGATTCTGACCATCGGCGACAGAGGAGGCGGGTTCCAGGTTCCTCTCCCTCCCAACTCCGACAGGTAACCCTCTTCTCTCTCCGCCGCTCTGTTTTTCCTTGCATCCTGGAATGTACATGGAAGTCAAGCAACAACATTGCCATTTCTATTGCTCGGATTAGAATGTACAAGCTATTAATCAGATTAGGACGTACACGTACAAGCTATTTATAGAAACAATCTACAATCCACACACAGGTCATGCAATCACTCAATAATCCATACACGGGTCATGAATGCTTCAGCTTCTCCCAATGCTTATCCATCAGCAGCCGAGATCACAACTTATTCATGCACTGAAATTTGTTCAAATCATGCACTGATTTCTTCAAATCAGATCATACAATCCATACACAGGTCATGCACCCACACAAAGCATGCACTGAAATTTGTTCAAATCACACCTTATTCATGAATCTGCAGCCAAAAAGAATTCAAAAGGGCACTGAAATTAGCACTAATTAATAAGCACAACTTCCACAAAATTCGCAGAATTGTTGACCTACACATTCGGATGCAGAGGCCGGGCGGAGGGGCGGAGGGCGGCGAGGAAGGCGCTGAGGGCGATGTCGTCGCAGGAGAAGAAACACGTAGAGGCGGCGCCAGACGCAGTCCCGGCGAGGAAGGGGCGGAGGGCTCGATCTCTTTTGTCGCCGATGGGCAGAGCAGAAGCAGGGGAAGGACTTCACAGGAGGAATGGGGACTCGAGCTCGGTCGAGTCGAACAAAGTAATCGGGTCCAAAACAGGCGCAGGGACAAAATCGGAACAACAGGTAGGGCTAAGGGCTAAGACACTGGAAAAATGAATAAAACAATTGAAAGTGGCATATAATAAAGGGAAATGGATCGTCTGCATTGAAGATTTCAACGTTCAATCAAAAAGAGAATATCCATATCAATTACTATAGTATTTTTGCTGTATTGTTTTTCACCATAGTAAATATTTTATTGTATCTACAGCATTACTATAGGCCGCTGTCAAGTGCTGTTTATGCACTTATAGATTACTATTCACACAACAATCTGGATCCATAATCGAGGTCCCAAGTCCCAACTAATTGGGTGCCATAATCAATTAAAAAAGTGAGGGATGACAAATTGTAGAGCGGCAATCGATTGAGCGAAAATTAGCCAATTCTCTCGTGTATAAACTACCTGTTACCACCAAGTCATGGAGTCGATGAACATACTGATCTCAATCTTCCTCACCAGTGGATACTGCAAACTCACCGTAGACTTCGAATCGAGTGTTGCCACTTGCCACAAGCAAAACTCATTTACGCTGCTATAGCCCGAATTTGATTTTTACTAGGCTCAAAGCTTGGAATTCCCTTAAAAATGATAAAGCTTATTATTGGATGCTATTGCTCTAATTTACATGGTGGGCTATATTGGCATCACGCCGTAACTGGTAGGTAGGGAACTTGCTCTCAGTCACATCACAGTAATAGCTTAGAAAATAGGGTGTGACTAGCGCTCGAATATACGATCCGAGCGCTAGTGTCGTACGCTGCTCTAATATTGATGAACATTTTTGCAACATCTCAGGATAAAGTGCGCAACAAAACAACTGAATAACCGCAACAAATAGTGAGGGGATCCCAATCTCTCAAAAAAATTCACATAAGTGACACACCTCTTCATAGAAAGAGAAAAACTAGCACGGAATTTTCAAATAGAATAAATCTACGATGTTTGAATTATTGCAACATTTTGGTAGTGTGCAACAATTGGAAAACACCACTGCAACATTTGGTAGTGTCCATGCAACAATTGGAAAACACCACTGCAACATTTTGGTAGCATGCAACAATTGGAAACAGCAATGGGGGAGAGAGGAGGGACTGCATCAATCATGTTGAAGACAGACATTGCAAAAAAAAAAACTCTATTGCAACAAATTGACAAAATGGCCAAAACAAAAACAATTCCTCATATTGCAACATCGAAGAATACCTATTGCAACAAATTGACAAAACGACCACAACAAAAACAATTCCTCATATTGCAGCATCGGAGAATACCTATTGCAACAAAATAATTTGAGAGGAGCATAGAGAAGGAGAGGGACGGGGCCGTTCTACACCAACACCCCCATCACTAGTGAGTGAAATTTGTTCAAATGTCGGTAGGTAGAACTTGAAAAGCCAGTAAATTTGGCGAGTTCAGGCAACCCGGCCAAAAAGTTGATTTTTCTATTAAACTGCATTATTTTAATATTTTTCGGAATAAAAAAGTATTATTTAATTCATTTTCAGGATTAAAATAATAGATTTCTATTTATTTAATTGTTTTTTTCGAAAATTGGTAGGCTTCCTTCCAGTAAAATCGCAATCAAAGCTTGGCCGACATGCTCGGGCTCACTTTGAACAGGTCTACTGGTGGGCTTAGATCTAGCAGGGCAAGGTTGGCCCAAAAAAACCCGCACAAAGTAAAACACATGAATCGGATAAGGGAGCGAGCGACGAGCGGCGGAGCGGGGAGAGCCAATGGACCAGACGATACCATTGGCGCCCTTGCCGATGGGGAGGATGAGGGGCTTGTACTTGGCGGTGACCTTGAACACGTTGCAGAAGATGTTGTAATGGATTAACCTCCCGCTGTGGCTGAGTGTGGCCTGGATGTTCTCCATCATCCCGTCGGCCAGCGCAACGATCGCTTGTGCAAACTGTCTCCTACCCCTACCCCTTTTAGCCCCCGCGGCGTATGCTATCTCGTGATCGTGATTGCGCCCATCATCCCATCGCCACACGCGGATTTGTATTTCGATCGTGAGGGGAAGGCAAGGGAAGGGAAAGTGTGTGTGGAAGTGGTGGATTCGTTGCAAGATTTGGTTGCTTTCGGCCATTTTTTTAGTAGCTCGCTCCCCTCTCCTTTTTTAGGGCAATAGTGGAGCCAGTGGATCAGACATACGATACGCTAGGACGTCTGGTGCATAGCATTACCCATAGGGTGCGTTTGGTACGTGTAATCTCATATTCCCATGTAATCTAATATTCCCCTCAATCTGATTACTGGTAAACACATTATCAGTAATCTAAGATTCCAACGTTTGGTTGATTTGAAGGAAACTACATATTAGTCTTTATCATAATTTCAAACCATGAAGGTTAACATCTATAAATTTTGAATTTTACAATTTAAAATTCCAACATTTAGAATTTCATTTTTTTATGATTCAAAAGTTCAAATTTTGGATTTTGAAAATTTAAAATTTAAAATTTGAGTTTTGGAGTTTAAATTATCGATATTTAAAATTACAAAACTCAAAATTGAAACTTTCAAAATTCGGCTTTATAAAATTTAATTCTCGGAATTTGAATATCTGAAATCTAGAGTTCGAAATTTGAGAGAAAGAAAAAAATATTTTCGAAAACCAACCTTGAAATTTTGAATTTTCAAATTTAAATTGTCCAAATTTAAGATTCCAAAATTTAGTATTCAAATTTTTGATATTTTGGTTTCGAAATTCATATTTTGAAAAAATAATTTTTAAATTCCATAATTCAGATATTCAAATGTTAGAATGAATCATAATTTGGATTTTTTAATTCTGAAAGTTCAAAATTTGATTGTGGTGAATCAAAATCACATGATACAAAAACGTAATAACAAAGATTACTTTCCCTTGGTAATCTAAGATAGACACCCTTTTCTACGAGAAAGAGATTCCTGGAATTGATGGTAATCTGTTTCCCCAGGTAATCTTAGATTTCTGGTTCAGATTCCTGGATGTTTTACCAAACAAGGTAATCTCATAAGATTACTAGAGGATTCCTGATAATCCTCGAAGGATTCCGCCAACCAAACACACCCATAGAGAGAAGGCTTCACCCTGAGACCCTCTCAGCCGTTCAAACCGAACCGATCCCCGGGGGGGGTCTAAAAGTGAGGCCTCCCCCGTCACATTTTCTTCCCCTCCCGTGTGGGAAATAAGCAACCCGGAAACGGCAACCGCTCTTCGCAATCACTCTCCTCCGCCGCGATCGACTTCCCCGTTATAAACGAACCTCCCACCCCAACCACGGCAAGCAACCGCAAGACGTTGCCATGGCGGATTGGTCGGGGCTCCACGAGGACATGCTCCTCCTCATCATCCGCCGGCCTCCCCTCCCTCGACCTCCTCCGCTTCCGCGCCGTCTGCGCCTCCTGGCGCTCCGCCGCAGCCGTCTTCGCCGCGGGCCGTGGCCGCCCGCGCCCCGACCGCCCCTGGCTCGTCCTCCCCACCGACGCACCCGACCCCGACCGCCGCCGCCTCCTTGTCTCCCGCGACCGCGAGGTCCCGTCGTCACCCTCCCGCGCGCCTCGGCCGCGCGCACGGCCGCGGGTTCGCGCCCCTCGGATCCGCCCGCGGCGTGATCGTGGCCGCCGACGATCGCGGAGATATGCACCTGCTCGACCTCGTCACCGGCAAGCGCAGGCCGCTGCCCCCCGTCGCGACGCTCCCCCTCGTCGAAGGGAGCCCGGCCGGCCTCAGCGTCCACCACGGCGGCGGCGTCTCCCGCATCGACGGACTGATCCACAAGGCCGTCCCCGTGCCCACCCCGGACGGCGGAGTCTTGGTGGTCGCCATCTACCGGCAGCAGCACCACCGCAACCAGTGGGCCACGGCGCGGCCCGGCGACCGCGCGTGGAAGTCCGTGAAGCTGACCAGCATCCCCGCCGTGGTCGACGTGGCCGTCCACGGTGGGCGGCTCCACGCCAACACGCGGTACGGGATGGTGTACGCCTTCCCGGAGCTGCGCGGGCTGGGCTCCGCGTCGCCGGAGATCATCCCGTCCGTGACGCGGCGGCCGAACTCGTACGTGGAGCGCAGCTTCCTGGTGGAGTCCCCCGGCCCCGGCGGCGGGCTGATGCAGGTGGAGCTGCTCCGCACCGTGGCCGCGGCCGGGGGCAGCGAGGGGTTCGTCGTGCGCGTGCTGGACGAGTGCGGTGAGACGTGGGAGGAGGCGGAGGACATCGGCGACGTCGCGGTGCTCGTGGACGCGTCCGGCGCGGTGGCCGCGTCCACGAGGGACTGCCCCGGGCTGAGGCCCAGCACCGTCTACTACGCCGTGGACCTCGACGGCGAGACGCGGGTGTGGGCGTACGGCCTCGCCGGCAAGAACAAGAAGATCGAGGTCGTCGAGTCCCTTCCCAGGCCGGAGGGATCCAAGCCGCCGTGCTTCTGGCTCGCGCCAGTCTACTCGCAGTGATCATGAGATCGATGGTGTCCGTTTGTTGCTGCATTTTGGCATGTTTCATGTAGGTGTTAGATATAGGTAATTGAACGATCCGTTGGCGAGTTCTTGCATGTGTTAATGTAGCTAGAATAGCGACGTCGAGGAGTCTTCCACGCGAGCTTGTTCTTGCATGTCTTCGTTCTTCAGGCTTAATTCTTCGTTTTCGTATAAATGGTATCACTACGAATGGGTCTGATCGGAATGTTCTATGAATTTGTGCAATAGAGCACTTGTCAGTTGTGACAGGTGGAAATTGAATGATCATCGTAAGGGTGTTAGGAACTTTGATCGGCGCTGATTATCCCTGCTACAGTCTGCAGGTAGAAAATTCCCACTATAGTTAAAGACTATGGCAATAAGAAGAAGAAATTAAAACTCACCTCTAGGTGTTTCGTTATCATTGTTATAAAAAAGCTTACTCTTGATTTGAATACAAGCAAAAGATCGTGCAAACTTTGATCTCATGCATGTTGGGAAGCTGCAAATTGGAGAGGTCGTTTAGTTACAGGCAGTTGTGTGATGCAAGCTACGACAAGATGCGAGAGGCATTTGCTGCCGGTTAATGTTGGTCATTTGGATTGCTCATTTGGCTAGTCCATGAGCTTCATTGGCTTTGTCTTGTATGCGGATGTCTTGTATATCGCCTTAGTAAGTACTCCTATATTGTCTAAACTTTCACTTAGGACATTGGGCCGGGCCGGGCGGCACGGCTCGGGGCCCGGCCCCACCGTGCTTTGGGCCGCGTCGTGCTATGCCGGCTCGGCTCGGTCACCCTATCGTGCCATGCCGTGTCGGCTCACCTCGCCTCCGGTCAGATCCAGGCAGGGTCGTGCCGTGTCAGTCCAAACCCAACTCTAAGTAACTATAGGCGTCTGAAAAGACAACAACCGCTGCCTCCTAGGAAGACAAGACACTCATGTGTCATACACACCCATTACCTATCGCCATAGCCTCCTCCTCCTCTTGGACGTTGATGAAGAACTCCGCCACTCGGCCAAGCATCAGCGCTGAGGGGTTAGAAGAACGGCACGAGGAGGTGGCGGGAAGGAGAGCGATGGGCGGCAACGCGTGGGGAGGAGAGGAGAGTGAGAGGGATGGAGGTGGCTGGAGGAGTAGAGGAGGGAGCGGCCGGCGGCGCTTAGGTAGGGAGAAGGAGGGAGGACGGCGATCGGCGGCACGTGGGGAGGAGGGCGGCTGGAGCTGGAGAGAGGGGGAATAAGGGAATGCAATTAGGGATTGGGAATTTGGGAGCCAGGCTTGGGATATAGGGTTGAGGGAGGCCGAGAGGGATGTTAGGCCAGTAGGTGTGTGCAAGGGGTTATTGGTTGGGCCAAGGCGGGGGTGGGGGAGTGATTGGGTCAGGCCGAGAGAGGGAGGGATTGAGCTAGAATGAAAAGGTTGTGCCTATTTCGTGCAGGGTCGGTCTAAGCATGGTCCAACTAACCGTGCCCTGCCGTCCAAGAGGTTGCATTCTTAGGTCCAATCCGACCCGCCGTTCGTGCCGTGTTGGTCCGGCCCACTACATGCCGTGCCGTGCTATATCGTGTTTAGATCATACAGTATTGACCGTGCTTTGGATTGACCCGAAAAAACACGGCCGAGTTAGGACCAATTTACGATTGCTACG
The DNA here is from genome assembly GCA_036346405.1 of Phyllostachys edulis. Lineage (NCBI taxonomy): Eukaryota > Viridiplantae > Streptophyta > Magnoliopsida > Poales > Poaceae > Phyllostachys > Phyllostachys edulis. The sequence continues at coordinate 19,987,068 of CM070549.1, read as the reverse complement.
TTACGCTGTGCTGTGCCATGGAATCTTTTACCCCGGAAAAAGCACCCCGGAAAAGTCTTCGGCTAAACCCGCTCTCTCGATCGGAGGCGAACCCTTTGCGGTGCACGATAGAACAGCATGCCGGGTGACGCACTGCTCCTATACTTTCGTCTCTTCTGCTGCCTTTCGCTTTGGGCCAGCCAAGCATTTGCATGGCATAGCCCGCGTCGCAAGTATGCGCAGTTTCGCAGAGGCAGGCCGGTCGCTGCCCCGTCGCGCTGTCTAAACTCCAACCGCAAGTTTTGCGGTGGGCCTCGGGCCCTTGGCGACGCCCACCGCACTCTGTCGCCGGATCACTGGTCCACTCGCCCAGCCGTCGACCAAACCCAACCCGTTAAAAGTTCAGCTGCTCCGTTCCAACTGTACTTGTTCAGCTTTCCTTTATTTTCCCTAAAAAAAGAGAGAAATAATTCCATTAGCACGAGCACGAGGTGGGAGGAGGAGGATAAACAAAGCCGCGCGAGGCCATGGGAACTGTGTTGGATTCCCACTTCCTGGCGCTTACGGCCATCGTCACTGTAAATCCCTTAACCAGCTCTTTCTCTTCTTCTTTCCTCCCTTGGATGAATCTGGAAGGTTCTGATTTCTTGTTCCATTTTTGGTGGTGCCGTTAGGTGGGGTACCAGCTCGTCTTCTTCGTCGTCACCGCTCTCCTCCGGTTCGATAAGGTCACGGATTTCGCCGGTAATCACCTCAATTCTGGCTTCTTCTCTCCTTCCTTTTCTTTTGTTCTTGGCGTCTTCGCGTTGCTGAGGGAAGGAATAGTTACTTTGGTTGAACCTAGTTAAGGTTGGAACCGCAGTGCTCTGTTTCTTGGCCCGATTAACACATAATTACTGGTAGAATTCCAGTGAATCCACTGTTGGGTTACCCTCTCTTAGTATTTGGAAGAAAACGTTGAGCACAATGAATTCTCGTTGGAAGGTAGTTTGGATAATACTGTAAACAGCAAAGTTTATTATTCCTGTCACCGTTTGTGCCTTTTGTTGCTCCAACGAACATCTGTTGACGCACACCGCTGAATGACATATAACAATCTCTAGCGATAGCCATTCTACATTTCTACTTCTTTTTATTTTAGAATTCTTTAATACATCTGCTGAACCATAATATTGTCGACTTGTTGTGCACGTGAGCTTAGATGCTACCCTGTTCTTCAAGTTAGGAGGCAACCACTGCCTTTGGAACTAGGTGTTGTGATGAACTCCCTTGTTGTTGTACGAGTGTCGGAGTGTGTATTCTTAGTTAAGTTTTCTGCAACGGAGTAGCTTTGTAGTATCCCTTTTCTTTTCAGTGATTTCTGTTCTTTTTTTTCAGGCGGTACAAATTTTGTCATACTTGCCATCCTAACACTAGCGTTGAAGGGAGCATGGCATTTCCGTCAGGTAAATAGTTATATGAAGTAAACTTGTTCACTTTGTTACTCATCTGGTGTAAACATGACTCTGTAAGATGACGCTTTCTAATACAGCAGGGCAATAAGCCTTTAGTCTAAAAAAATGGTTTAAACATGGCCAATAACTACTGCTGTTTTTCCCTTTATGCTGAATCACATTTTTTTGGCACCAATGCTTAAAACAATATGTGCATTTCTGAACATCGATCCCTTTCTCAGGTTGTGTTGACAGTGTTTGTTGTAATTTGGGGACTTCGCTTAGGACTGTTTTTATTAATGAGGTATGTTATCCTAAAACAGTACATTCCGTTGAAAGTTGAAACACATAGCCCCCAGTGGACTATGTCTATGTGTTATCTTAATTGCTTCGCCTTCATGTGTACATCTTGTGTAGTTGATCTCACTCAGGCAGATTATTATTCATTTTTTACAGCGCTTAGCATAGATGAACAATAACAGGTACTTGTTGTTCAACAGTATAGTAGTACATAAAGTCTAATAATTAGGATTATTTTCGTCTTGCCATTGCAGTATTCTGCTATCACTGTTGGCTGTTGCTGAGCCCATGTCTACACATTTCAATTCATTCATTTCACTTCATGAACTAGAAAATGAATTTGCATCAATAAGCATGTGCAGTATTCAATCACCCAAGTGCAGATTCAGATGCACACACAAGATTGAACCTTAGAAGAAAAAGGCATATGGAGTGTGCACTGAAAAGAAAGATTTATCCTTAACAGTTAATAATAGGACAATGCTGCTTCTCTATTGAGATGTTGATTAGTAGTTGAATTCAGGACTGATGTGGATTGTTGAGAATCCAAGTAGTTTTTTCAATTTCTAGGAATGGGAATAACCCAGGAAGTCAACTTTATTTTCATGTTGTTCAAGAATGTTTTTTCTCAGTCTTTCTCCCCTGCAAGATGTTGTTACATGACCTAAGTACTTAGCATACCTTTGTTACTGCTACACAAAGTGATCCTTAGCTTGAGCCAAAACATATTGTTCTTTTCAAAATGAGTCACTAATGCTTGTTTTGCCTAGTGGTATCTAGGATTTTGCAATGGGGAGAGGACAAACGGTTTGATGATATGCGCAATAGCTTGGGAAAATTAGCGGGCTTCTGGATTTCTCAGGTATCTTTTGCAACTTATGTTCGGCAATTAGATCTGGTTAAGTAATCATGTCTTTTCTCAAGATAACTTCACCAGGCCTTTTATCCTGATTTGGGCAGGCTGTCTGGGTTTGGACTGTCAGTTTGCCCCTTACAATTGTGAATGCAAGTGACAGAAACCCCTCGGTCGAAGCTCGGGATATCATTGGTTGGATAATGTGGTTGATTGGGATATGTGTGGAAGCGACAGCTGATCAGCAGAAGCTTATGTTCAAGAATTCTCCAAGCAACAGGGGAAAGTGGTGTAACATGGGTCTTTGGAGTTATTCCCGCCACCCAAATTACTTTGGGAGGTTAGTCATTTCACTTGGTTATTATTGGCATATATGGTGTTTATATATATATATATATATATATATATATATATATATATATATATATATATATATATATATATATATATGCTTGGCCGTGGTTTAATATATGAATCTAGCTACCATCCTTCATGCTCAAAAAATATGTTGATTACCCTCTCCATCCTGGATTCCTTTCCCTAGGGTGCACTCAACATTAGCCAAAACAACATGACAGACATGATTGATACATGTGCTGGTTCTAGTGGTTTAGGACACAGTTTCGAAAAGCTGAGACATTTCTAAGGAAGAAAGACCCAACCCAAACAAACCTAATATGATTCACTAGCGGCATTTGAGGTGTCATCATTGGCCAATGGCTGCTAATTGTCAACCATATTTGAGGTTCAAATTTTCACTGCGGTAAGCTCAAACTTGAAACTTCACAAGTTGACCAGTACAACTGATATGCTTATATACTAAGGTTGGCTGGCATAGTTAATGAGAAAATGGTTTGGTTTTAGACAGAGGTAAGGTGCAGATATTAGACAAAGACATAACTCGCCTAAAGAAAGACAGGAAAAAATATTAGGGAGAAGTATATTGTTCAGAATAATAGGAAAGGAAGACATGCAGCAATAAATGAAAATGCTACAGCTCACAAATTAATTTAGAGCAAACATTTTTGTGCACAGGCTAGGTTTTAAGTGTAAGATGTAAGATGTTACATATGTATATATCTAGGGTGTTCTTTTCATGTCCTCTCACAGTCAGGTTCTCTCTAGTTACCAGATGTTCGCCACCATGGTTCGCACTCAGTTTGATTCAGCCATTCGTATGTTTCATGCTGACTCTGCTGGCGAGTACCTGTCTGCTGCTTTGCGTCACTTTGTCATTGAGTAGGGTACTCTTACCCAGTATTCTTGCCATGGTGCTTATGCTCAGAACGGTGTCTCTGAGCGTAAGCATCATCACTTGCTTGAGACAGCTCACGCTCTCATGTTTTTCTCTTTTGTTCCACCACACTTCTGGGCTGAGGCTATCTCCAGTGCTGCTTTCCTTATCAACATACAGCCTTCCACTGCTCTTCAGGGTTCTACTCCTGTTAAATGTCTCTACAGTTGGGCTCCAAAGTACAGTCACCTTCGTTGTTTCGGTTGTATCTATTTCGTCCTTCTTCCACCTCGTGAGCATACCAAGTTGACTGCTCAGTCAGTTGAATGTGTGTTTCTTGGCTACAATCTTGAGCATAAGGGTTATCACTGCTACGACCCTATTGCTCGTTGGATGAGGATCTCTCGGGATGTCACTTTCGATGAGTCCCAACCTTACTACCTTCGTTCCCCTATTGTCACCTCAGACTCTCTTGTTGACTCGATCTCCTTTCTGATTTTTCCTGACCCTCAGCTTTCCATTTATATTTAGTTTCTACCTTCACTTCTTCACTTCCCTCTTCTCCGACTCCACCTGTCCCCTCTCCGTCGGATTTTCCTTCCAGCTCTTTTGTTAAGATTCCACCTTTTCTCTTGCACTACTCTCACCGTCCTCGGCCTACTCCTTCTCCAGTTGAGTCTCCGTCTTTGCTGGGCCCTGTTCCCAGCTCTCCTTCTCTGCCCTTGCTTGGTCCTGCTCCACCTTCTCCCAGATACGATCTTCATGATCGTCACACTGTCAGGCCTCCTGAATACTACGGTTTTGCAGTCGTTGCTCTTTCTGAGCCTACGACCTACCGTGAGGCTACTGCTCATCCTGAGTGGCAACTCGCGATGTCTGAGCAGATTGCTGCTTCAGAGCGTATTGACACTTGGGATCTTATGCCCTTACCTGCACGTGTCACTCCTATCACGTGCAAGTGGGTGTACAAGATCAAGACCCGCTCGGATGATTCCCTTGAGTGCTACAAGGCTCGTCTTGTGGCGCGTGTTTTTCAGCAGGAGCATGGTCGTGACTACGATGAGACCTTTGCTCCTGTCGCTCACATGACCACTGTTCGCACTCTCCTTGTTGTGGCCTCTGTTCGACAGTGGCTCGTCTCTTAGCTGGACGTCAAGAATGCCTTTCTAAATAACGAGCTACACGAGAAGGTCTACATGCAACCACCCCTAGGTATTCTTCCTGATGGTATGGTTTGTCACATTCGTTGCTCTCTCTATGGGCTCAAACAAGCCCTTCGTGCTTGGTTTGACCGCTTCTCCTTTGTTGTCACTACTGCCGGTTTCTCCGTCAGTGATCACGACCCTGCTCTCTTTATACACACCTCTCCTCGGGGTTAGACACTCTTCCTTCTATATGTGGATGATATGATCATTACTGGAGATGACTCACTACATTGCCTTTGTGAAGGAGCGTCTAAGTGAGCAGTTTTTGATGTTTGATTTGGTTCTCCTTCGTTACTTCCTTGGGATTGAAGTCACTTCTACACCCGAGGACTACTACCTCTCCCAGGAGAAGTACATTTAGGATATCCTTGCTCGCGTTTGTCTCACTGATCAACGCATGGTGGATACTCATATAGAGCTTGGTGTTCACCTTCAGTCTACTGATGGTGAGCCTCTTGAGGACCCCACTCGTTACTGCCATCTTGTTGGGAGCCTCATCTACCTTGGGATTACTCGACTTGACATTTCTCACCCAGTTCACATCCTGAGTCAGTTCGTCCCTGCTCCCACTCAGCTCCACTACAGTCACCTTCTTCGTGTTTTGCGATATCTTCACGGGACCATCACTCGTCGCCTTTTCTTTTCTCATTCCAGTTCTCTGCAGCTTCAGGCTTACTCTGATGCGACCTGGGCTAGCGATCATTCTGAATGATCGTCGGTCTCTTTCTACCTATTGTGTTTTCCTTATATCCTCTCTGATTGCCTGGAAGACCAAGAAATAGATTGTCGTTTCCCGTTCGAGTGCTGAGACTAAGTTGAGAGCCATGTTGTCATTGACAGCTGAGATTACCTGGCTTCGGTGGCTACTTGAGGATTTCGGTGTTTCAGTTTCTACACCGACTCCTCTCTTATCAGACAGTACTGGTGCAATCAGCATTGCTCGAGATCCAGTGAAGCATGAGTTCACCAAACACATTGGAGTAGATGCTTTGTATATGAGATCACAAGTACAAGACCAAGTTATTGCTCTTCAGTATGTGCCTTCAAAACTTCAGTTAGCAGATTTCTTCACTATGGTACAGACTAGAGCTCATCACAGTTTCTACCTCTCTAAACTCAGTGTTGTTGATCTACCATGAGTTTGAGGGGAGGGGGGTGTTACATATGTATATAGCTAGGGTGTTCTTTGCATATTGCCACCAACACTATACATGTTATATTTGCTTTTGGCCCATTGGAATAGACATGATTCTCTTTCCAACATAAGACATTTACTGATGGAGTTTGTCTATATTTTTTAGCAATGTAATAGTACAAAAAAAGAAAGAAAGTAAGTAACTTCTGCTCTAGTCTCTACGAGCGACAGCGTTCTCTACAAGCAGGTCTATTGCTATTTTGGCTACAGTGAAAACTTGCTGACCTTCTCACGCTTTGTCATTGGTCCATCATGAATAGCTATCTGTTACTGCTAGTTCCAAATAGTAACATCGACGCATACTGATGGTCACATCCTTATGAATTTCGAATGCTAGCACATTATATTTTGTATACAACCAGCCCTTTATGATATAGATTCTGTGCAATTTTGTATGGAGGTTTGAACAAATCCCGGCATGTGTTTGACAATTTAATTTGATGCAGATGTTACTTTGGTGGGGAATATTTGTAGCATCAACCCCAATTCTCTCAGGAGCTGAATGGCTTGTAATCCTCGGACCTATATTCCTGTCACTCTTGCTTCTTTTTGTTAGTGGAATCCCACTTCTTGAGGTTAGCCTCTATTGTTATGCATTCAAAATCCATCGCTAATTTGCTATATCACTCTCAGAGTGCTAATTCATCCCATCTTTTATATTTCTATGTGAAGTCATCTGCTGATAAGCGCTTCGGTCAGTCAGAAGAATACCGTGTATACAAGAACACTACAAGGTAAGCGAGCATTTTTATACTGGCTATTTTGAGATCCCTCTCCAATAACTGCTTTGTAACAGCAGAGAGTAACTTCTTCATGTGTTGGTTCTCTGCAGCCCTCTTATCCCATTGCCACCTGCTCTGTATGGAGCCCTGCCTGCATGGTTCAAGGTAGCTTTCCTACTTGAGCTTCCCCTCTACAATCCTGGGCCGGAGCGTGATCCTGTCAGTTGAGTGACGAATGCACATTGTTCTGCTGATCTTAAATGATGTTCATGTATAATGTATAGCCCTCTGACGTACTTTGTTATTGTGGATGAGCGATTCTTTTACCTTGGATTACAAGGGTCTACACTCTACAGTGAAGTTTATCCGTATGTATCTCCCAGGATGTTCAAAAGCATATATTGTGTTAAAGTGAAAGTTCGAATTTATTTTCTGCCCCTTTTCCCCCCATGTTTAGATGATTGTTAAACGTGCATCTTTTAAAATTAATCAGGTTCGAACCGATAGCGAGCATATGCAATTCCATCTGTTATATTACCTGTGGTCTGTTCATATATATCTGGATATTGGGCCTGAATGTAGCGCTCCAATATTAGAATTCTGCGGGAATTTTGGAGGAAAAGAAACATCCTACAAAATTCCGTTGAAAATCCTACATTCCGAGCGGGACCTTGATAAGAAATCAGTGTGTAAGCTTTAAAAAATCTTCAATTATTTGAGAAATTTTGCCTGTAAATCGAGCTACTGGTAATGTAGCCAAGCTGCCAAATGCCTGTAGTATTGTCCCACACCAGTACACCACAACCAAGAACATAATCTGATCTATCTGCTCGCGTCCACAGAGCCTCACGACGGCGCGATGGACACCTTGTCGACCGCCACGACGTACTCCAGCGTCGCCCCGGGTGGCACCTGCGCGTCGTCTCCGAAGTCGGCGCCGTCGTCGCCAAAGCCGAGGCCTGGCGGGACGACCACCCGCCGCTTGCCGCCGGCCTTCATGGACCGCAGCACGTACTCGACGCCCTCGCACATCCCCCTGGTGTATGGCCTGGAACCCATCACCAGCGCCAGCGGCCGCTTCCCGTCGCCGAACGTGTCCACGAAAGTCTCGCCGCCGCCGGTCACCCGCCCCTGCAGGTTGATCACCACCAGGTCCCCGGGCCGCGGGACGTCGCCGCCGCCGACTCGCATCTCGTAGTACCGAATTCCATTGGGCAGAACGACCTCCTGCTCTTGCTCCACATCCCTGAAAGCAAAGGAGACGTGCAGCGCGGACAAGAACGACGGTTAAATTAACTGGACGGCGAACGCAGGGGAAATGCTTAAAGAATTAATCGTGCACTGACTTGGTGTTGGCCTGCTGCTGCGCGACCTCGAAGCGGGTCTTGAGCTGCTCCGACACGACACCGACGGCGAGGAACCCCACCCACGCCAGCCCGGCCCCGATCCCGAACCGCCGCGTCAGCGACGACGCGACCCAGTCCGTCGAGTCCGCGGCCGCCGGCGCGCGCTTCGGCCTCGCCGCTGGTGCCACCTGCGGCTGCGGTGTCTGCTGCTCGGGCGGCTGCGGCTGCTGGGGGCTGGGCAGGCGCGAGGACTGAGCGCACGAGAGGTGCGGCTTGGCGACGGGGCGGGCGAGGAAGGCCGGCGAACTGCCCAAGAAGGTGGCCATGGTGGCTCGGTGGTGTTTCTTGGGTGATAGACGGATAGCTGAGAAGCAAGCTGGGTATGTTTTCGTGCGTTTCTTGGACTGAAATGTGGCCACACGCGCGCGCGGGACTGCATGGAGGCTTATCCAGCGTTTTGTTGTCTGCTCTATGGGTACGTGCTGATCCGAGGGCAGTAATAGCTGAGCTGACGCCTGACGGCCAGGGTCTGTTTGCTTGATGAGCTGAGTAACGTGCCCGAGAGGAGCCGGAGATTCCTGCGCTGTCTGACTAAGCGCGCTGAACTACGTTGTTTGGTTAATAGCGTGTGCCCGAGAAAATATAAAGTGAAATTAAACTTAATAATTACTTTATTTGTGCAATATGCCCATATAATCAGACACGGATGCATTCATATCCTTATCCACAAATTATTGTTTGGTTAATAGCGTGTGCCCGAGAAAATATAAAGTGAAATTAAACTTAAATAATTACTTTATTTGTGCAATATGCCCATATAATCAGACACGGATGCATTCATATCCTTATCCACAAATTAAGCCAAGAGCACCTCAAAATTTTTAAAAACACTAAAGCGGTCGTTATAGCAGCGTCGACTCCTAAATGGAAAATTCCGGTTTTTGCCACCGATTGTTTTATAATTTTGGTTTTTGTTATTGGTTTTTGGCTAATTGGTTCGATGTCACTAGAATCGTAATCTTCTTTGGATTTTTTTTTAAAATTAAACAGTAGGAGAGGGTCCTACGATATATATTAAGAAAAAAAAAACCGGAATATGTACAGAGACAAAAGAAAATAAAAAAAACAAAGTTATAAGGCCGTTATAATGATCCTAGCCATTATGAGATTGTTGTTTGGAAGCTTGCATTGGCGTGAAACACATGAAGAGCTAAATCTTGTATAAACAACATTTTCCATCTTGAGATTGAGGGAATGTTGTGATCAAAGATTTTCCCATTCCGTAGTTTCTAAATGTGTCAAGCCGCTATAACGAATATTTCCATGAAAAAGTCGTGCCCGAAGTGCAGTCTAGCATGAGAAATTAGATCAATAGTGCTCACTGCTCAGCAAATTGTGCCATTGAATTCCTAATTTCTGCTAACACTGAGTACTTAATGGACAAGCAAAAAAACAGGAGTAAGATGGTTTCATCTGCATCAGCAGAATGACATAAAACACATGCTATATCTGTTCTTGAATAAAGACGTCGCCTTCGCAGCATACTTTTGGTATTAAGACGGTCTTGTAACAAGAGCCAGGTGAACACCTTGAGTTTAGAAACACATTTACTTTTCCAGGTCCATTTAAAAACCATTGGTGATTGTATTGGCTTGTGGATAAATTTGTAATACTTATTTGATGAATAAGCTGCTTGCCCCATATGTATGTCCATATATCCGTATCCAAATCATTCAAATTAAGCACATTAATCAACTGTTGTAGTTCAAATTCAGTGTGTGCTTCAATAGACAGAGGAAGATTATAAATTATCCGAGGGTCCATGTCTTGAATATAACTTTTGACTGTGATATCTTGGTTTTTGACATAAGAGAACAACCAAGGGAATTTATTGCAAAGCACATGCCCCTTCCATAAATCTTTCCAAAAAAGAGCCGTATCCCCTGCTTTCAAATTGCAAATTGCAATCCCGCGATGATCTATAACGAAGCTCATAACATCTTTCCACCAAAAAGAACCAAGAAGTTGACAAGCATGTGGAGGCTGTTGGGTGTAATAGGAACTCCAGATAAGGTGAATCCAAGGAAGATCATGCTTGTTGTATAATTTATGGAGATATTTGAGAAGTAAAACATTATTCTGCAAACGAAGATTAAGAACTCTCAATCCTCCTTTCTCCTTTGGTTTACAAACAAGATCCCAAGCAGCCAGTGACTTACAACGAGCTTGCAAATCACGCGAGCCTCTCCAAAGACAATGCTTGCGAGCTCTGTCAATGTGATTAATTCTTGTTTTCGGAAGTTTCAGAGCACACATGTAGAGATAGATTGCATAGAGATTACTGAGTTCACCAAACTAAGCCTCCCACCATAGGAAAAAAAAATGTTGCACTACTGGATAATCTTCGTTCAATCCTATCCACAAGAGACACAAAATCTTGAATACGAGGTTTGGTCGTTCCCAAAGGTAGACCAAGATAAGTAAAAGGCATTTTCCCCGTTGAGCAGCCAAAACTACTTGCAAAATGAAGAAGCTGGTCTTCTGAAATATTGACAGGCATCATGCAAGATTTTTGATAGTTGACTTTGCGGCCCGTGGATTCAGCGAAGGACTGCAGTAAACCCTTTAGACAACTGAGCTGCCTTGCATAGGCAGGTAGGATCAACAAGGTGTCATCAACATATTGAATAATAGGATATCCTTGCCCTATACTAATTGGAAGGAGAGGAAATTGGAGAAGCCCTCTGTTTGCTACACCATTAATAATCGACTGCAATAGGTCCACAGCTAAAACAAAAAGAAGCGGTGACAAAGGATCCCCTTGCTTAACTCCATGTTTGCATTGTAAACGTTTTCCTGGTACTCCATTAAGGAGGATGGCCGAATGGCCCGAAGAAAGAATTTGTGAGATCCAGGACAACCATTTATTGGAGAAACCTTTTGATTGCATGACAGAGACAATGGAGGAGTGCTCAATCATATCAAAAACCTTTTCAAAATCAAGCTTCAAAACCACAATAGGTCTTTTAGTCTGTTTGCATTGATGGATATATTCAAAAGCCCATGCTAAGCAGTCCCGAATGGTCCTGTTCTTAATAAAGCCATATTGATTCGGATGAAATAAATTCAGAATAGAACCTTGCAATCCATTGGCCAATAATTTGGTGAGGAGCTTCATGCTAGAGTTTAACAGGGAAATGGGCCGATAGTCATGTACAGTTTCCGGAGAAGGTTTTTTGGGAACCAATGTGATAAAAGACCCATTTATACTGTGGAGATTCAAATGGTCGTCGTAGAAGTCCCGGCAAAGATAATAAAAATCAGAAGAGATTATGGGCCAACATTTTTTTCACGAACATTCCATTAAAACCATCCGGTCCAGGAGCTTTATCCACAGGTAGTGAAGCAATAGCAGCATCGATTTCTTCTTTCGTGAAGCTTACCGAAAGATTATCCACTCTATTAAAAACATTAAGCAAGTCCTGGAGATTGTAATGCATCACGTGGTGCAGAGAAAGACCCATTCTGTTACAAAAAGCTTGCCATAAAGCTGTTGCTTTCCTACGATGATCAGACACCGATCGGCCATCATTAGTCTCCAAGTGAGAAATTGAGTTTCTCCTGAATGTTCAATAGCTACGGGGTGGAAGAACTTTGTGTTTTCTTCACCAAGGCAAACCCACCGAATCGAACACCTTTTTCCAATAAGATTGCTTATAAGAATGTAACAGAAGTAATTGCTTTTTAATAATGTCACAGAAATTATACTCAGGAACGAGGAGGGTCCTTTCTTCTTCCAAAGAGTCCAAGAATAGAATAATTGTACTGCAGTTTTGAATGAGCACTGATAGACAAGAAAGTTGTTTACTCCAAATCTTTAGTCCTCGTCGTAAGCAATTAAATTTTGCTGATAAGCAGGTAGCAGAGTTTGAAGTATGAACTGGCAGACTCCAATAATATTGAACCGTTTCCATAAAACCCTGGGTGCTTTGTCCAGAAGTTTTCAAACCTAAATAATCTTGATGATACATAGGATCGATGATAACTTTGGATCCGTGCAACCTGACGAACCGATGGTGCCAACCACTGTCAAAACAGCAACATGTGACAAAAGAATTCGCCCAACAACACGCTCGTGATCCCGTCTACCTGACCACACAAAGTAGACGTGTCGCTACTCCTGCAAAACAAAAGGAATCACAAGAACAGCGGGACGACACAACAGATTGGAACTCCCTATTCTAGTGGGGGCAATATTGCTCAAACCCTAGAATCAAGAGTATATTGATCTCTAAAAAACTATCACGTCCCTCCTTCATGGCGGCGCCGCCTCAGCATTAATAGCTAGCAAACCCTGCGCACCTAAAAGTCCAGTCCGAAACAAACTTTGGTTCAGTCAAACAAAAACCCAAAATGGACTCAAAGTCCTAATTGATTACATGGCCGGATTTATTGGCTCGGCCGGACTTGACGCAAGTTGGTACTGCCTTGATCTCCTTGGCCTCCCACGCAAAGACCAAAAGCAACCTTGGACTTCCCAGCAACAAAGTGGCTTGACTTCTGGATCAAGTGCTCCTCACGCACACACACATGCATGCATCATCTTTCTGGATCAAGTGCTCCTCACGCACACACACATGCATGCATGTACACCTCACGTTGCCTCACACAACACACATGCATGTATGCATGTTGCATGCATGCACATCCGAAATTCATCTTCCTGCTGTAGCTAACAAAGATTTTGTTCAATGCTTCTTGCTCCATTGTTCTCGGTCACCGCATGCTTCTATATGTGTATATGTTGCACTGAAAAGGCGACTAGAGGGGGGGGTGAATAGGAGCACGATCACTTTTTCTCCTGGATCGGATTCAACAAGTGTTCACTCCAATAGCCATGGAAGCTATGAAGATCAAAGTACAAGCACAGCGGAAGACTTGTATTGAATCAAAAACTCAATTCACAATGAGTTGGGAGGTCAGACCTCTCAGCCTAGCGGTCTGACCTTTCCATGGGGCGGTCTGACCTCCAGCCTGATGAACAATGAAATCAGTCCGAACTTCCAAAACACAAAATGGTCTAACTTTTGATTCGTGACTCCAAATCTTACCAAACTTGAGACATACCTTCTCTAGGATGTCAGGAACCTATTCCAATCAACGATCATGAAGATCATTGTCAAAGTTTCGACCTTTTTCCGTTTGAGTGAAGGTTGCTCTAAAACCGAGTCAAAACGAAAACGTGATCTAAAAGCTTGCTTGTGGGTGATTGATGATCAAGATGATCCTAGATGTAATCCCACATGTCACAGCAAGCTAGAACAGGGGCAGAAACCAAAGGAAAATGGAGGAATCAAAGAAAGCCCCAAAATCACAAAATAGAGAGCAAGAACACAAAGAGATTCATCTTTGAGAAATCATGCATAGATTGATTTGTGATTATTGTTGGTTTACAGTCACTCCATCCAGGAGGACAAAGACTCAACACATGAGCACGAAATCAAATCCAACTCTCTAGAACCCTAACCTCCCACTATCCTCTCCCTAAGCACCAAAGGCAAACTAGGGTTTCACAAAAGAAAGGGTTGGAGGGGTGCAGTCAGCACCCTCCTCTATTTATAGTGGAGGCTAGACCTTCTAGAAGAGTATTCCTATTGGGCACCCGTTAAGCCCACACACAAACGGGTTCACTCATGCATGCATTTTAAAGCGTCGTCTTCATCTCCTCTTGACCTAATCCGCTTCATCTTGCGCCATCTTGCGCCGCGGGTTGACAAAAGGTCACCAAGGCTGTATTTAGGTGAAATTACCAAAATACCCCTTCTTGGTATTTTTCCAAAGACCGAGTCCCATCTTCGTGAAGCACTCCTCATGCTTCGGCACGTGTAGGTTGATCAGCGGCTCTCATCATGTCGGCAAGTCTCTCCTATCCGACTCCCACTGAAACCACCATAGCACTTGCACCGACCCCCACGCCGCTTGATCCAACCCGTCGCACCGAACTGTCCGTTCGGTCATCCTTACCCAATTTGCGCAATGCCCGACATCCCCGATCGTTCTGGACCTCAGCTCTCCAAGTCTAGTCCCGATCATCCTCGCCGTTGACCGTCATTGACCTCCAAGCAACCTGCACAACAATAGACCAAAAAATCATTTCCAGGAACAAGTACTTCGCAACTTGACCCACGTTAGTCAAAACATGCATCATGCAACACATATGCACTGAAACCTATGAATATGACCTAACCAAGCAATCATCGCCACCGAGTTGGCCGATGAACAAGCCAAAACCGGTCAAACCGCCACTTTAGCTCGGACCGCCCCGGCCGATCGATCACACTGCTGGCGGTCGACCGCCACTGGGACTTAGCCAAATTTCCTCCTGAAATCCGAAACCTACTGGAATTTTCAAACCAATAGAACTTTTGACTCGAAGCTCCAAAAATTATGAGACCAAGTGTAGTAGAATCTCCTCTCTTGCCTACACCCTCTATTTTTGGCCTGGCTTCAAAATCCAAAATCTCTTAATGGCCGGTCAGACCGCTGTCGCTACCCAAAGGCCGGTCTGACTGCCAGCAGTTCACCCGAAGCATTGCCGATCATACCGCTGAACAAAGGCCAGTTAGACCGCCTGAAGCCTGACAGCACTTGAACTCCGCCGAAAACGAGTGATTCGACAAACCTTCAACGCCATTGCCAATTGTATCATCATCCTAAGATTGTGAGCATATCCCCATGATATCCACAGTATAACTGCACAAACAAAACATGGAACTATTAGGCAGTAACATATATTCATTAGAATCAACATTAAAATTAATTAGGAGCGAGTTCACCTGCTGATTAATTAATTTAGCCCTTGCTCGTGTAATCGGTACAATCGGGATGTCCTCATTATCCTCCCTCCCTTGAAAAGGAGTCGTCCTCGACTCTGATTCTTCCGGTCCAAAGAATGGTGACAAATCAGCAACATTGAATGTAGAACTCATAGCATAATCATCTCCCGGAAACTCTATCTTATATACATTGTAATTGATCTTCTCAAGTACTTTGAATGGACCATCTCCTCGAGGCATCAACTTGGACTTACGCTTGTTCAAAAAGCGTTCTTTGCGTAGATGCACCTAAACCAAGTCACTTGGTTCAAATAACATCTTCTTTCTTGACTTGTTCGCCTTCTCAACATAGTAGCGCATCTTCTTTTCAATTTCTTCTTTAGTCTTGGCATGAATTTGCTTTACATATTCAGCATATTTTGACGCCTCCATATTAGCATGTTCATGTAGCGGAAGTGATAGTAAATCAAGTGGTGTGATTGGTTTAAAACCATACACCACCTCGAACGGGCACAATTGAGTAGTAGAATGTACCGCCCTATTGTACGCAAACTCCACATGTGGCAAACAATCTTTCCACTCATTTATATTCTGCTTGATCATCGTTCGTAGTAGCATTGAAAGTGTTCTATTCACCACTTCCGTTTGTCCATCTGTTTGTGGGTGACAAGTTGTTGAGAATAATAACTTTGTCCCAAGCTTGTCCCACAAAGTTTTTCAAAAGTAGCTCATGAACTTGACGTCACGATCTGAAACAATCGTCTTTGGCATATCATGCAATCTTACAATCTCCCTGAAAAACAAGTCAGCTACATCCGACGCATCGTCGCTTTTGTGACAGGGAATAAAATGTGCTATTTTAGAGAACCTATCCACAACTATAAAAACTGAATCACTTCCCCTCTTAGTCCTAGGCAGTCCTAAAACAAAGTCCATACTAATATCCTCCCAAGGTACACTAGGAACAGGAAGTGGGGTATATAAACCATGTGGATTAAGTTTAGATTTCACTTTGTGGCATGTCACATATCGTTGTACAAACTTTTTGACATCACGCCTCATTTTAGGCCAATAAAAGTGATCGCTCGACATCATGAAGGTCTTTTCTCTCCCAAAGTGTCCCATCAATCCACCGCATAAGATTCACGCAATAAAAGCAAACGCATGCATTTAATCTGGAATACATAATTTGTTAGCACGAAATAAGAACCCATCATGAACATGAAACTTGTCCCATCCTTTCCCATCTTTGCATTTAGAATATGGTTCTGAAAATTCATGGTTAGAAGCATATAAATCTTTCAAACTTTCTAATCCAGGTACCTTTACTTCCAATTGAGTTAAAAGCATATGTTTTCTAGATAAAGCATCAACTACCATATTCTCTTTTCCTTTCTTGTACTTAACAACATATGGGAAAGTTTCAATGAATTCTACCCACTTAGCATGTCTGCGGTTCAATTTAGCTTGGCTTTTCAAATATTTCAAAGCTTCATAATCAGAGTGGATAACAAATTCTCTAGGCCAAAGATAATGTTGCCAAGTTTCAAGCACACGTACCAAAGCATACAATTCTTTATCATACACAGGATAATTCAATTGAGCACCTCCTAGTTTCTCACTAAAGTATGCTACGGGTTTCCCTTCTTGCATCAAAACACCACCAATACCTATTCTACTAGCTTCATATTCAATTTCAAAAGTCTTAGTGAAATCAGGCAAAACAAGCAATGGTGCTTCAATTAATCATTTCTTCAGCTCTTGAAAAGCTTTTTCTTGTGGTGTACCCCGTTCAAACATAACACCCTTTTTAGTTAACTCATTTAATGGGGCAGCAATAGTACTGAAATCTTTAACAAAATGGTGATAAAAACTAGCAAGATCATGAAAGCCTCTAATTTGACATTCTTAATTGCTTCAGTTTTAGATTCATCTACCTCAATGCCTTGACCAGAAACAATGTAGCCTAAGAACACAATTTTTTTAGTACAAAAAGTGCATTTATCAAGATTAGCATGCAGTTTCTCATTCGTAAGCACTTCTAACAGTTGTCTAGTATGATCAATGTGTTCATCCATCGTTTTGCTATAGATCAAAATGTCATCAAAGTATACCACAACAAATTTACCAATCAATGCTCTTAAAACATGATTCATCAATCGCATGAATGTACTAGGTGCATTAGATAATCCAATGGCATGACTAACCAGTCATACAACCCAAATTTAGTCTTAAAAGCAGTCTTCCATTCATCACCGAGTTTCATCCTAATCTGATGGTATCCACTCCTCAAGTCAATTTTAGAGAATATAACAGCATCACTAAGTTTATCTAGCATATCATCTAACCTAGGAATAGGATGACGATATCTAACAGTGATATTGTTAATGGCACGACAATCAACACACATTCTTCAAGTACCATCTTTCTTAGGAACAAGAATTACAGGAACAACACAAGGACTAAGACTTTCACGTACATACCATTTCTCAAGTAGCCCTTACACTTGGCATTGAATTTCTTTGGTCTCCTCCGGATTGGTATATCATGGTAGACGGTTTGAAAGTGATGCGCCGGGAACTAGATCAATTTGATGCTCTATTCCGCGCAATGGCGGAAGTCCCGCTGGTATTTCCTCCGAAAACACATCCTCAAATGCCTGCAAAAGAGAGGAAATATCACTAGGAAGAGAGGTTAAGTCGTTAGTTGAAAGCAAAACAGTTGCATCTTTGTACACAAGCACAAAGTGCATCTTTGATGGGTTATTGCTCACATCTCTCAAATCTGATTTTATGGCTAACATAACCAACTCTCCCTCACTCTTACTTTTTCCTCTCAAATTTGGCTTGTGGCTCTCACTCACCAATGTGTGGAAATCACTCTTTTCTTTCTTTTTACTCTCATTTTCAGCAAACTTCTTTTGCTGAAATTCAGCATGTATTTGACTAGGAGTCATTGGATTAAGCTCCTTTGTTTTCTCCTTTCACTTAAAAGTATATCTATTGGAACGGTCATCATGTTGCACACTTCTATCATATTGCCATGGCCTTCTCAACAGCAAATGACATACGGGCATAGGCACCACACCACACTCAACAGTATCCTCATAATCACCAATCTTGAAAGTAACATGAACCACAAACTGAACCTTCACATCCCCACATTCGCTAAACCATTGCACATGATATGGACGTGGATGTTTCAGCATCTTTAAACCAAGCTTCTCACACAATTCAACGCTAGCCAAGTTATGACAACTACCTCCATCAATAATAAGTTTGATTACCTTGTTGTTTACCTTGGCTTGTGTTTGAAACAAATTGAATCGCTACGGATATGCATCTCCTTCTTGTGCAAGCATGTTCAAATTTTTAGTGATTACTAGTGCCTCTCCCGTTTCATAACTCAACACATCAATCCCATCACTGTTATCTGATGCATTGTCATATCTCTCCTTTTCATGACTGAGCTCAACCTCATTTTCACTTGTGGATTCATACTCTCCATCTTCCGTCACAAGCATGACTCGGTTGTTGGGACACTCCCTAGCTATGTGTCCACGTCCCAAACACTTGAAGCATTGAATTTCTCTACTCTTTGCTGTAGCATTAATTGAAGATGTAGGGGATAGAGCCACCTTCTCACTTGGTGTAGGTGCTGATTTTGCAATCGAGGAAGAACGAGCATTAGTATTTGAACTAGTACTAGCTGAAGATGTACCTCGTCCCAAACTGAAGCGTGCTTTGGTGGCATTAGATGAGGATGATAGAGCTTTCAAGTTGAAAGATGTTGTCCTGGGTGCTGGTTTTACATCTTCTAGTAACTGCTTCTCCGCCTTTATCGCTTGATGCACCAAATCAACAACAGTATTGTAGGGCCGATATTGCACTATGTGTTTAATGTTTTTATTTAGGCCAAATAGAAAATGTGCAAGTGTTTGCTCTTCATCTTCGTGCACATGTGCCATAATCATAGCTTGCTCTATCTCCTTATAGTATTCCTCCACCGAGCGACCTCTCTGTCTCAAATTCTATAATTTATCAAAAATATCATGTTTATAAGTGTTAGGAACAAAACGTGCTCTCAGCTCTTGCTTCATTTCAGCCCATGATGCAATTAGCGGTTCCCCGTTATCTTCTCTTTGGTTCAACACTTGCTCCCACCAAATCAACGCATACCCATCAAACTCAAGTGAAGCCATGTGTAGCTTCTTCTCTTCCGAATAATTGTGCATCCGGAATATCTTCTCTACCTTGAGCTCCCATGTGAGATATGCATCTGGATCGAAAGCGCCTTCAAATTTGGGAATATTGAACTTGAGCTTCCCAAATTTTTCCTCCACGTGCTGGTCATCATGACAACGGCCATGGCGTTGATAGGTATCATTGCGGTGTAACCAAACGTCACCGCCGAAGTCCTCAATGTGGGCAGCACCGCTGCGTCCACGGCCACGGCCTCTCCCTTGGCCATGGTCAGCGCCTAAAACACATCCCCCACGCCCGGGAAGGGGTGGTTGAACCACGTTGGTAGCGACTCGACCCGCTTGAGCTTCTCTAGCGAATCGTGCAGCCCTCTCCTCATCGGTCTCATCAAGCTCAACGCCTTCTTCATGGACACCAACTGGGTCCTGCTCTTTGCGAAGCTCCTCTAGTATCTCCCTCCTCAAGACGCTCATGTTGTCATTCAACTGAGTGTTGAAATCATTTGTGAGCTTCTCAAGATCAGTTTGTGTAACATATGCTGGTTCTCCTTCTTTTCCTAACATGGTTAGTGCAAACAACAAAGAAAAACTATATATGTGGATGTGAAAGTTTTTATTTATGGAAATCACTCAACCTCACCCTCTCTTACCGACCGAAGTTCTTATGCGTCCTTGATGGAATTGAAGAGATGCACGCACTTTGGTGACGGTAGACAACACAAGGTGATAGATTAAGCGAATTCAATTGCACAAGCACTGTTAGACAATGGCTTATTTGTGGAGCTTGGAGAGAAAAGTATTTACCTATGCAATCTGAAATTTCTAGATATTGTAAAGCTAGGTAACAATCCAAATTAGAATTCAATGCCTAGTTGCTGATCTTATGGTATAAGCGAAGAACGAAGCAACTCACACGCAAAGATGATGGAACTTAGTGCAATTAAAGGAATGAGCTTATATATATATATATATATATATATATATATATATATATATATATATATATATATATATATATATATATATAGCGATGAACAACTAGCTCGTATTGCACAAGTTATGGAGAGACGCTAGCTAATTGCTCAATGATATAAAATAGGGCATGAGATTGTTCAAAACAATTAAATAGCACAATCTAAAATTTTCACAATGATAGGGTGTGCTCACAATAGGTGATCGGCCAAGTTTTTCGTCTTCTCTTTTTTTTCTGTCCTCTTTTTTTTTTCTTTTTTTTACTGACCAAACAAATTGTCACAAGAGTATCACTTAAAACCCTACTTTCAGCTATGAAAGTAAATAACAAACCAGAGGTGTGCAAAGTGTATAAGAACAACCCTAGAGCAATATCAATAGCTAGTCTCAATAGGAGCAAAGTATTCGCAAAGGATTGAATTGGCTCACAAAAGATATAAGCGAAGTTTTTTTTCTCGCTCTGTAGCATTATTTGAAGCAGTATTTCTTTGGATTTCGCATGCTACTGACAATACCATTTATGCAATAAAGCAAGATTCGACAAATCTTGTAGCAAATAAATCTAACTACGGGTAAATTGATCCTACCGTGGCAAATACTGTAGCAGCGGAACAGTATTCAGCAAGTACTGTAGCAATAAATCTAACTAGGGTTTATATTTGTTTTTGTTTTTGTTTTGGCTTTGTGTATAGGCAGAAAAAAATCTAACTACGGGTAAATTGATCCTACCGTGGCAACCGATGCTCTGATACCAAGATGATACGAGGGATGCCCGATCTTCACGATGTAGGATCGATGATAACTTTGGATCCGTGCAACCTGACGAACCGATGGCGCCATCCACTGTCAAAACAGCAACATGCGACAAAAGAATTCGCCCAACCACACGCTCGTGATCCCATCTACCTGACCACACAAAGTAGACGTGTCGCTACTCCTGCAAAACAAAAGGAATCACAAAAACAGCGGGACGACACAACAGATTGGAACTCCCTATTTTAGTGAGGGCAATATTGCTCAAACCCTAGAATCAAGAGTATATTGATCTCTAAAAAACTATCACGTCCCTCCTTCATGGCGGCGCCGCCTCGGCATTAATAGCCGGCAAACCGTGCGCACCTAAAAGTCCAGTCCGAAACAAACTTTGGTTCAGTCAAACAAAAACCCAAAACGGACTCAAAGTCCTAATTGATTACCTGGCCGGATTTATTGGCTCGGCCAGACTTGACACAAGTCGGTATTGCCTTGATCTCCTTGGCCTCCCACGCAAACACTAGAAGCAGCCTTGAACTTCCCACACAACAAAGTGGCTTGACTTCTGGATCAAGTGCTCCTCACGCACACACACACATGCATGCATGTACACCTCACGTGGCCTCACACAACACACATGCATGCACATCCGAAATTCATCTTCCTGCTATAGCTAACAAAGATTTTGTTCAATGCTTCTTGCTCCATTGTTCTCGGTCACCGCATGCTTCTATACATGTATAACTGCACAAACAAAACATAGAACTATTAGACAGTAACATATATTCATTAGAATCAATATTAAAATTAATTAGGAGCGAGTTCACATGCTGATTAATTAATTTAGCCATTGTTCGTGTAATCGGTCCAATCAGGATGTCCTCTTCACTTGACCTTGAGATGGAAGTACCTATACTGACAACGCATGACACATGATCAGAAATGTTCTTTGACAAAGCAAAGACAGTCGAGTTTGGATATATGGAAGTCCAATTCTTTGGATTTTGCCACTATTAGCTTACTTTTTTTTAATCAAAATTCCAGAACTGCCCATCCCCTTTCTTCTCAAAACTATCTCTATATTACGATTCAACAAGGCAGTCCCTAATCATGTCCGCATTGAAGTAAATTATGTACAGGCGGCGGTGTGACCTATGGCTGAGGGCCTCGATGGCATTTGATTGAAAATTTGACATATTTGGAAGGGCAAAAGAGCCATTTCCACTCAGTCATGGGCATTGACTTTGTCATAATGGTATTTTCCAAAGGAATTTTTTTTAATCTAATGGCATAGTAAGAATTATAAGAAAAGCAATGGCCAAAACCAAAAGTGCAAAATAACTAGGGGCAAAAACCGAATTTTCCCTTCCCAAATTCCTTGAGGCCTTCGATCTACAAATCTATCCACAAATTAATCATTGCAGGCTCATCAATCCACGAATCAATCCCCAAATCCTTATCAGAGCTCTCGAATCTTTCGGTGGCCGTGGGCTGCGAGGGAGCTCCACGTCATTTCGGTCAGAGCAGCTTGAAGTGGCGGGCAGGCTGCAACAGGGATGGAGGCGGCGACGGCGGCTCTACACGCAACCGGTGACGGCGGCGGCGGTGGCACAAAGCGTGGCTGGGGCTGGAGGGAGCAGCGGCGATCAGGGCTGCAGGCAGATGGGCAGCGACGCCAGTCGCAGCACAGAGGCGACGGTAGGTGGGGATTGGAGATGGACAAGCAACGGCGCCACTCCCAGCAAGGTGGTGACGTAATGTGGAGGAGTTGGATTAGCATGCGGATTAGCTATGGATCGCAGTCGTCCAGAGTCAGCCCTTGGATGGAAAACGAAAGGGCAAGGTTGGGTGTGCACAGTAGGAAATCGGGTCACTGTTCAAAATCGGGCTCTTAAGCTGATGATCAAGGCCGTTGATATCTAATCGTATGGCCCGAGATGAACGGAAGGTACTGTAGCTCTATGCATTATTAATGCAGAGGATCTCTTTTCGGAAATAAAGACTGAATGGCATGTCCTGATTCCCGAACAGCAACGTAGATAGTACAGTGTTCCGTCGGATGACAACGGTATACGCAAGACTTCTAAGATTCTTCTTTTAGCACTTGAAATGTTTGCTAGATGCTAATCGTAATTCGGTGTTCTCTTGGCCTGATCTGTAGTTTGGCGCAGAGATTGGTCTCTGTTGGGAACAGATATAGGCGTATTTTCCAGGACCTGTGTGATTCAAACGCCGAGATTAATTTACACGTATAGCATAGACCAACTAGGAAAATGCTTCACGATACAACGATTACGCGTGTCCGACGCCCACGCCGCCCCCGTCTGGCCGCCTGCATCTCCGCCAGGCCCACAACACCCCAGGCGTGCGCCCGTGCCGTCCCCAGTCGGCCACATGTGTCTCTGCCCGGCCGCCGTCTGCGCCTCTGCCTCTGCCCTCTCCTCCTCCTCCCCCAGGCCACCGCCCCTCCCTCTGCACCTTCCACCTTGCCACACCGCCTAGTGCCCGCCCAGCCGTCGCGTGCGTCGTATGTATAGCATAGTCAGACTAACTATGTTTATACTGTGGATGAACAGTGCGGATCGAAAATAGCACGTCTCCGCTTGAATCACATAGGTCCTGGAAAATACCCCTTCGGCCCTTCCTCTCTCTACTTGTTCCTGAAATAACCCAAGAATTCCAGGTTCTCAAAAAATTTAAAGCTTTTTGGTTTGATTTCGAAAACTTTCCCTTTTCGGAAACTCCAGCCCAATTACTGCTCTCCTCTTCCGGCCTTTCCATTTTTCCTTCTCGGTGGCGCACATCTTCCCCGGGTGCCACCCCCCTCTTCTTCCCCAGTCGTCTCCTCCCCGGCGTCGCCTCCGTCAACGCCGCTGCCATTAGCCGCCACCTCCCGTGCCACGCACCGCCTCCACCAGCTTCTACCGCCTTCGCCGTGCCACCTCACCCTGCCACCTCGCCCTTCCACATCGCCGCTCGCACGTCGCCGCCCAATTCCTGCTCCCACCGCCATGCCCTGGCTATAAAAGCCCCCCCGAGTGCACCTCACTCATCACCCCTCCCTAGCACCTCCCACTACCTCCCTTCCCCTCCAACGCTGGCCAATTGCTCAGATTCCCGCCGCATCCTCCTTTCTTCCTCGACGAGGCAAGGTAAAATTCACCGCCTTCGTCCGCTCTACCACAAATTGACCCCACGGTAAGCACCACCTCACCGTCCCACCCCTTTTCCCTAAGTTTCTCACCCCCCCAATGTCATCGGCACTGAGCCTCTCCGCCGCGCCTCTCATGGCCACAACCGCCACACCACCATGAGCCACCCCAAGCTCCACCGACATCACCCTCGAACTCACCTTGGCCCTCTGGTGCTCAAGCACCGGCCATCTTGGCTGGGGCTTGACCAGAGCGCCACCAGGCCATTTCCCTGCTCCGACTGTGCGCCTTCACCGCCGCGCGCGCTTGGTCGAAACCCCTCCACCCGTGTAAAGCCCCAAAACGGGTTGCTCATACACCTAGGAGGCTCGCCGCACCACCATCTTTGGTCAAGCCATCACCGCCATTGAAATCGCCATAGCCCGTTTCTTCGCTCGGTCGCCATGGGAGCGAAGCGAGCTCGGCTAAGCTCACGGTGGGCTACGCATAGTTCCGGGCCAAAATGGCCTTTGGGCCTAGCCAAATAAATGGGCCGGCCCAATTACCGTTCGCTCTTTTCAGCCTTTTACTATTTAATGAATAGTAAACTTCTTTTACTGTTCACCCGAAAACCTGAAAAACACTATTGATCATCCGAAAAATGACTAAGCACTGTTCATGTCAGGTAAAACAGTAAAACGGCAAATGACTGTTCATAAGCCATTTTTCGTATACGAATAGTAAAAATATTACTATTCGACACTTTTCTCGCCGGAAACCCTAAATAGACATTTTATATCCTTTTCGATTGTTTCGAGCCCGTGAATTCATTTCTCGACTCCGTTAAGCCAAATGAAGCTCCGAATAAATTCCTCCCCACTCCACACCAACTATCTTTATATTTCTTTTTGAATTTTTTTACTTGCATATTGTTCCTAGCTCATTCATTGTCGAGACGGATTTTATTTGATGTATTTTATTTCTTTTCACGCTAGGTCACGACTTCGACAACTAGGCTCCAGAAGACGCCGGATAAGATCAGTATTTATAAGAATTTGTGCAAGGAGGCAAGTCACATTCCTTAATAATTTTGAGCCTATAATTCATATATTTATTATTACTTTCATTATTGTAAATGTGCCAAATACTTTAAATATTCGAATAATATTTTTGAATGCCATGATAAATAGATAAATACCATGATCCCACATACAAACCCACCTAGCACTTGTAGGCCATATTCACCTTGACAAGTTTAAAATCCTTTGTAAGCCATATTCACCTTGACAAGTTCACATAAAATGTTAGCTATATGATTAGTTTTGTCACATGTGTTTATAAAATCATCAAAAGAGTATTAGCTATTCGCCAATAGTTTTTTAGGAGAGTTGAGGGTTGTGTCCAGGAAGTTGGATAACCCAATAGACTTATGTTAAAAGTGAGTCGAAGGTGAGGCCTGAAGGGTGGACAGCCATGTGTTGGTGTTGGTCCATCACCTCACTGTAAGACGAGGACGAGAACCTTATGCCATAGTAACAGACATAGAAAACCGCTCAACCACATATGTGATCATTACTCCCTGGCTTAGTACACTGCTCTTCCGATTGAATATCTACAGTATCTAGAATGGGACAAGAATGGACCTAAGGAGGCACTCGCTGGTCTGCATAGGGGTGTAAGATCCACTATAGCCGGTGGAGTCTCCCGAGGGCTGTATGGTCCATAGACCTATCGGGTAGAGGCTAAAAAGGATGAGCAGTGAAAAGGTTTTATTATCTCAGCTCAGTCGCACGCTAACAGGTTGTGTGTCTATGTTCTGACAGTATGAGTCTGAGATATCTTGTTGGTAAAGTTGGGCAACTCTGCAGAGCATATAATTAAAGGTATTCGAATACGTCGTACTTTCGGTTAATGAAGTTGTGTTAATTGGTGATTCCAGTACATAAGGCATAAGTAGAGTTTTTGAGATGATAAGTTGGTTTGTGCAGTTGTTGAGAAATCCCTGATGTTAATTTCCTTATTGTTTTACTGTTTTATAAACTGTTTTAAATTCAAATGCATCCACATATACCTGACATGGTAAACCCTAACCCATTCCTTTGATAATCCTGGCATGTAATTATTTAAGGATCTCTATATGGCTTGTTGAGTACGGTTGTTGTACTCATTCTTGCAATATCTGCAAAACATCTACAGAGGAAACCTGGAAAAATACAGAGAATCTTGTTGAGCAGGATTTTAGTGGACCAACGGATGGCAGCGACTACTGTTATTAAGTCTCGACCGCACTCAAGCGTGTCTGTGGTTTGAAAAATCTTTTGTCTTGTATTATTTTAACTTTGGGCTTGGATGCCCGTGTCAGGTTAAAACTAGTTGTTAAGCCTTAACTTTGTGTAATAAAATATTGATTTTTATTGTAATCGAAGGCTTGCTTGAGATGCAACTTACTTCACAACTGCACATCCTAGATGGTTGTGAAGGGTTTAACGTTCCCGAATTTTGGGGGTGTTACAGTTCCACTCGACAATCTGCAAAACAGAGACTTGACCAAAGAAACATTAAAACCGTTGTTCGTGTGGGGGAATCTACCCAATCCGTTGGGCAAAGATGGATGCAGTTTTAGCACGTATGCATGTGGTTGGATGCACTATTCTCATCGTTGAAATGTCTCGGGATTCATGCAACCTTTAGAGAGGGCATCGAATACGTATTGAGTGAATCGATCATTTTCCCTATCTTTTATCTAGCTTCGACGATTTGCCACTATTTTGGATGCATCTGATTATTTGCCTCGTCTTTCACATTTGGTTTGATTATTTGCTATTTTTCGCCATTTTTGTATTTTTCTAATTCGTTTTCGCGTTCTAGCCCACGTGAAATGACCCACGTGACATCATTTCACGTGAGCTAGAATACGAAAATGAATTAGAAAATATGAAAATGGCGGAAAGTGGCAAATAATCAAGCCAAATGTGAAAGAGGGGGCAAATAATAAGCTACATCCAAAATAGTGGCAAATCATCGAAGACAGATGAAAGATGAGGGCAAATGATTGATTTTCCCAGAAAAAACCCACTTCCACTTCCACCTCCCCCCTCTCTCTCTCCCCTCTCTCTCTTCTCTATCTCTCTCGCCTCTCTATCCACCGGTGCTGCACCAATGAGTGAGGCAACGGCGCCGTGCACCGACGATCGAGACGGGCGACGACGGCTACAATGATCGGATCCGGTCCTCAATGTGTCCAACCGCCAACTCTGGGCGTTATCCTGTTTGTCGGCGACACCAACCACAGGAATCGGCGACGTCTTCCTCTGCTCTAGCTAAGATGCGGTGGTGTATTCCTCTCCTCCGGTGGCGTCTTCCTCTCCCCCTGAGTGCCGGATCTACTCCCCTCCTCCACCGCCGGCCTCCTCCTCCACACCCACCCCGATGCCCCTTCCACCACCATCGGTGCCGCTCTCTCCCCCACCTACTCCACCTCGCGCCGTCGTCCTCAACCGCGCCGGCCTCCACATTAGGCGGTCTCCACCCCGGATCCGGCAAGGGAGAGGCTGGATCCACCCGGCGGCCATGGCGGTCCACCTCGCGATGTCGTCCTCCTCCACCTCCCCAGCCTCCAGATCGGATGGTCTCCACGCGCGGATTCGACAAGGGAGAGGCCGGATCCACCCGGCGATGTGATTTTTCTTATTCACCCTTTCGATTTTTCTTAGAGGAGATGAATCCGATCTTAACCTTGAAAATGAAATAAAAAACGACGTGATTTTTTGTTTGTGAAATACTGTGTTCGTGTTCATGCTCATGTCTGATTAATTACAAGCTTGGATCCGAAATGTTACAAAGTTTGTCCAAAAAATGAATCCGAAGTGTTACAAAGTGTCCCAAAAAATCCTTAAAAATAATGTTCTTGCATTTCTTGATGCAAATTCTTGATAAAATCCAAAAATCATCGTAGAAAGAGAGGAGAGAGAATAGTGGGAAAGGAGAGGTACGTTTTTACCTCATCGCGATTTTTTTACTGTATTCCCCTTCCCATGTGCAGCAATTTTGAAGCGAAATGTGTGGTAATTTTGAAGCGAAATGTGTGGTGAGGATAGTGCATGGAACCACATATACAAGCGGTATTGATTTTTCGGGCAAAGAGACCTGTAGTTAGGGGTGCTAATAGGTTGGGTTCAAACAGGTTAATTGGGTTAGCTTTGGATGGATGACAACAGGTTGGAAGAGCCAGCGGGTTGGGTTTCCTCGTAGAAAGGGTTAGATTGGGGTGGGTTGGGTTCAGAAATCTAGGTTAAGAACGAGTTGAATCCGTGGGTGTTACAATAGGTTCCTCCTTGGGTTGACTCATGGCTAGGCTAACCCTATCCGTACCTGTCGTCAATGAAACGCCATCCAACCGTGAGATGGTGGTGCTGCTGCGGTGCCACCACAACTCCAATTGGCCGCTCTCACCCTGAGGTTTGCTCTAAATGAATCCTCCTCCCTCTTCTATGGCCGAATGTATATGTGTTGTGCCCGAGTGGGGAATGTGATGAATGCTTGAATGATTTGCAGATGGATGCTCCAGAGACGCAATTCATGAACTAGAATCAAGATTGACATGATTTGTGCTAGGTTATTTCACTGGTTTCATGATTTAGCTCAAGAACAAATGTCAAGATGCATTCTTGAATGACATTGAATTAGGAAACAGAGTAATAACATTGTAGTGATGAAACTAATTGAATCTGAGCATTGCAAGGAAGTTATCAGATGTAGTTGCTATTTATTGCATACGATTGGGTTCTACACCGCTACCAATCCCCATCTCTTCTGTGCGACAGTGCGAGTGGTCTAACATTGATGCAGACGAACTAGCCGGGGATCGTAGTCGACGCCATCCTCGCCGTTGATGTAGACGAACTTTCCGACCTTCTTGTGCACGACGTACTCCTCGGGCTCCAGCTCCCGTGGGTCCACCCGGTGCCCCAACGAGCTCCTCGCCGCCACTCCCTTCTTCCTTCCACCACCCTCTTCTCCGTTGGCGCCGCTCTCCTCTTCCCCGTCCGCGCCGTCGCCTCGAAAGTGGCAGAGGCCAAGGCGCCGCTACTCACGGATAATGTGGAGGTAGGCCTCCGCCTGGGTGGGTCCATAGGGGAAGAGGCGGCGGACATGATTGAGCTAGGGTCGCGACAGCGGATGAGCGCACTGAGGCGGTGGTTGAGCTAGGAGATGTTGTTGGGAGCGACTGCAGCCGGCCGCGGCCGCGGTGGTTGAGGAGGATGTGGGGATTAGGTAGAGGAGCACAAGGGATGGGGATGGCCATGGATGTTGCGGCATGGAGGTGGGCCGTGGGGGGTTAGGGGAGGAGGAAGAAGAGGGAGCATGCATACTTGGGCTTGATGGGATGGGTTAAAAAATAAGTAGAACCCGTATTGAGAAAATTAGGTTAGGTTGATTTGTAGTTGCATATGGATTGAGTTGGGTTTTGGAGGTAGAGCAGTAGGCTAGTTTGGATTGAGTTGGTGTGAAGTGAGTTAAGGCATGTTTGGGTTAGGTTTCATTAGCAGGCCTACATGTAGTAACGCCGTAACTTCTCGCACTCCGACTTGTCGCCGTCCTTAGCCTTCATACCTGAACGCAACCAATTGACATGGGAGCATGCCTGCTTCATACCTGAACACAACCAACTGCCATGCGAGCATGCACACGCGTGTACCAGTGGTACTCGAGGTAGCGCACGTAGCAGTGGCATGTCTGGTTCTGGCACGGGAAACGGTAGTCGCTCGGTGCCGTCGGGAGGAGGCAGCGAGCCCTCGACGCTGTCGGACTCCTGCGGTGGCCTGGGCGCCTGCTCACCTCTGGCCACAAGGGCCACGTCCCTGCGGCGCATCCTGTCCCGCAGATTCGCCGCGGTGAGTTTTTTTTTCCTTATTTGATATTGTTTCGTGACGCAAATAGCAAATGTAGTCATGTCTCGAGTGACTTTGCAAAAATAACACTGTAGACATACCGACGGAGACATGTGTCGTCTGCCGTGCTCCCACGGAGCTGCACGCTCGAAATGTAGTCATGTCCTGAGTGAATTTGCAAAAATAACACCGTAGACGTACCAACAGAGATAGGTGTCGCCTGCCGTGCTCCCACAGAGCTGCACGCTCCCCGACGCGCCCCACTGCCCTGCAGGGCGTTGGCACAGTGCGCCAGCAGCAAACGACTGTAGCCACAGTGCGGAAAGACCAGTTATGGCAGGCACCGTTCAGCGTCCGCCTCTGATTTCTTCCGGCAGCGAAAACGAGCACTGTGGATGAGTAGAGACTACATCTTAATGATCTAAAACACAACACACATCCCTAGCTATTTATAAGTGGAGACTACATCATAATTATCTACAATAAAACACACATCCCTAGTTATTCATGGGTAGAGATTTGACAAATATATATAGATAGAAGGCTACAAGCATGACAAAATATATTCAGAGCAGCAGGGCTGGCATATAAATTTAAATAGGTATATGAACTTACCATTTTCGGCATCTTAAGACTTAAACAAGCATAGTCCCAGCCAACAAATCTAAATAGGTGCATTCTAGATTTCAATAATTGACCAAAGTCAAAACCGCAAAGCATGGGTTTAAGACATTTCAAGAATTAACACAAGCTGAAACTTGGAACATATGGATTAACACAATCCGAACTTGAAATGGAGACGGACCAAATGATTAAGCAAAATGCCAGTTAAATACATAAAATCAATCGCCTAACAATTGCACCTATTAAAAAGTAAACAAATAAACAACTACAGTCCGACAGAATATTTTAATGCGTACGCCACTTGCCAACATTTATGAATATACCTTGTGATAAAAATTCAGAACAGATCACTTTGTAATAATTTATATAACCACAAGTATATGACCATATCAAGGATCATCTGATCTAAAAGCATAAAAACCTATGATCTTAAGAAAACATACACTATTTTACGTCATCTACACACACCAGATTAGGTTATCCAGCACAAATTGATTGGCTTCAGTATGACTGTAACACAGATATGTGATTGTGCAGCCGTAGCCCGTACAGGACTAGTACATAGATGGGTCAAATTACTCATTAGCCAAAACTCAATCAGATGGTACTTAAAACTCTCTGAAAATTCACTGACCTTTTTACAAGATATAACCTCATTGCACATTTCGACACATTTGGTCACACAGCAATCACGACACAACACAGAACAGAGCAAGATATACTCAATTATTTGTTCCCATATGACAAGGTACACTACTACATATAAACACCTGACTCCATCTGAATAAACCATTAGGATAGACCATAGAGGAATCTGGCTTAAAGTGATTTGATTCAAAGAACCAACATAGAACATAACTAAAGGATTCTACCATAGCCAAACTGATCTAAGACTTTATTGATTCAACAGGCTTCAGCACCTACTGATATTCACACGACCACTGCTCAGAAGTTGAGCAGTTGAGCTCAACAAAAGCATTTTTTATCACTGCATTTTCACCAAATTCTTCTAATTGGACAGGATATAATTATTATTGAGACTCAAAACACATAATAATTATGATTTGCGCAACCATAAACTGTTGAATTTTTTTTTGTATAGTAATTGGGTTGTTTTTCGATTCTTTTCTTTACCTAAAGCTTAGAAAGCAAGACAGCTCTAAAATTGAATACAGAAGTGCATAATAAAACAAAGAAAATAAGAAAGTAATTGGCACCTCTTGGGACTAAAATGCTGAAAGAACCACATAAAATCTCCACAATGAAGATCAGATACAACATATTCCCTCTGCAAAAATAATAAAAGAATGAATCTGAAGCTATGTGCTAGCTGTAAACATAACAAAGTAATTAATAAAATAATGCATCAAGCATCTGTTTAACCTGAAAATAACACACCAAAAACAGAGAAGGGTCTACGTTTGGACATGACAAAGTTTGAATTATAGCACCAAGGATACGATAATAAGTCCAGTGTAAAATCATCATAAAAATATACTAAAGTTACAACAATATAAAACCTGGTTTGCAAACATTAAAGGTAAAATGGTTCTAATCATCACAATGTTTGTACCTCATAAGTACTAATCTAGATCCCTCACTTTCTAGAATAAGTTTCCCTCATAATAGCCGATCTTCAGCTCCTTTTCCGGTAGATTGCTTCAGTGAGATGCATAGACCGTGTCATTACGTCTTGCAGGTCTATCAGGAATTGAGCCTGGCTTAAATTTTGAAGCCTCATGCCTTGCAAGTTCAGGTGGCACAGGACTGTTGCTCTGTATAAGCATCTGTTTCAGATCAAAGAAAACATCAGTGTTCTCCAGAGTTAAAAATGAAGTTGCGACTCCCTTCTTTCCTGCACGTCCTGTTCTTCCAATACGATGTGTGTATGTATCAATTGAATTAGGCATCTCATAGTTAATCACATGAGCCACATCAGGAATATCAATACCACGCCCTGCAACATCAGTCGCCACAAGAACATTGAACCGGCGGTTCCTAAATCCATCGAGGCTGATCTCTCTCTGATCTTGTGACTTCCCTCCATGTAGGGTTGTGACACGGAAGCCTGCCTTGTCCAGATCCTTAGCACGGGTGTCCGCCGACTTCTTTGTATTGCAGAACACAATAGCTGTCTTGTCCCCGAGATCTGTGAGTATCTTTTGGAGCCGTGGCATCTTCTCTGACCCCTTCACCATGATCACGTTCTGGGTGATAAGATCTGTTGTCTTGCCAGCTGTACCAATTGTGATGACAACTGGGTTCCGGAGGTACTTCCTAGCAAGGCGCTCCACAGCAGGTGGCATGGTGGCACTGAACATATAAGTAGTCCTGTAAATCTTCTTCTCATCAAGCTCCTCATCCTCATTCTCAGGTTTCAAGTTACTTGATGGCATCGCATCAAGGACACCAACAACCTGTGGCTCAAAGCCCATATCAATCATCCTATCAGCCTCATCAAGTACAACATAGTTGCACTGATTGAGCACAGCATACCTTCTCTCCAAGCAATCAAGAAGCCGACCAGGCGTTGCAATTACAACCTCACAGCCCTGCCTAATCTTGAAACCCTGCTCCTCAATCGACTGACCACCAACAATGGACACGACCTTAATGCCTAGATAGGTTGCAAATTTTACAGTCTCTTCCTCAATCTGTTGAGCAAGCTCACGAGTAGGTGCCATGACGACAGCATAAGGACCTTCAGCCTCATTCTCCTCGCTTATGGGCGGCAGACGGGTAATGTATGACAGCATAGGGAGCACAAAAGCTGCAGTCTTGCCAGAACCTGTCTCAGCAATGCCTATCACATCGCGCTGCTGAAGACCAAGTGGAATGGCAGCCATCTGGATCGGCGACGGTTTTTCGTACCCAGCCTTCTCAATAGCACGAAGAAGCTCAGTCCCAAGCCTGCTCTCAGTCCACTTTCGCATTGGCCGGGGTATGCGAGATCCCTTATAGGCGATATTATAGTCCTCACGGAAAATGCGCCAATCCCGCTCAGTCATCTCCTCGAGCCCCTTCTCAGTCCAGTGCCTGTCCACGCGCATGTCAAAGGCGTCGTAATTCTCAGCAGCAGCAGCCTTCTTCTTATCCACCGCATCATCCTCAGGGCGGTCCTCCATACCAGCCTTGCGCCGCTGCTCGGCGCGGGTCTCCTTCTCGAACGCAGCGGCCGTTTTCTTCTGCTCGCGTCGGTCTATACCAGCGAGGAAGCCACGGCCGTAGAGGAGCCGGGCCTCGTGCGGCGTCTGGTAGAGAGTGTTCATGTCGCGGCTGGTGTCCTCCGTGTTCTCCCAATCGAACGAGAAGCGGAACTTCTCCGAGGGCTTGATGACCCGCTTCTTGGGCTTCTTGGAACCCAGGTACTGCTCCTTGATCGCCTCCAGCTCCTTCTCCCGCTCCCGCTCCGCCATCTTCTCCAGCCGATCTCTCTCCTTGTCCTTGTCCCGGTCCCCACGCTCCCTATTCCGGTCTCGCTCCCTGTCACGGTCGCGTTCGCGATCTCGGTCTCGGCGGGAAGACTCGTCTCGGTCACGGTCGCGGTCCCTGTCGCGATCCCGATCTCGGTCGCGGCGAGAGTCGTCGTCGCGGCGGCGGTCGCGGTCCCGGTCCCGGTCCCGGTCCCGGTCCCGGTCGCGGTGGGAGGCAGAGGAGGTGTCGCGAGGAGGGTTGGATGCGGGAGGTGGCGGAGGGGGGCGGGGGAGCGACTGGAGGAGGTCGAGGGCGGAGCGGCGCTGATCGGAGACGGCGGCCTGGCGGCGCTCGAGGGCGAGGCGCTGGCGCTCCTCCCGGGAGAGGAACACGGGCTTCGCCTCCATGGCGTCTTGGGAGCGCTTCATGGCGGCGGCGCGGCTGGGGCGAAGCGTGCAGATGCGGCGCCGATGCGTGGAGGGGGAATGGCTTGTGTGGACGGGTGGGGAAAGAATCCGGTTGCTACTCATCAGTCATCAGTCATCAGGGTGGGATAGGAATTACTGACTTGTCGATTTGGGCCGTGTTGGTCCGTGAAAGTAACACCGACTTACAGCGTTTGGGCCGTGTTCGTCCGTGACATCGACACCGCCACACAGTGTTTGGGCCTTGTTTCGTATTGGAGACGGAGACGCATGTTGTGATATGGACCCTAGGGCCTGCACGATTCGCGGTGTGGATCTTTGGTACCGGAGGGGGGAGATAGCATCATGTGCTACGGTGTCGATGTTTGGTTCCCTTTTCTCTCTCACACACACAATCAAGGTGTCTATCATTTTCTTGTTTGCGTCAATTCACTAAAACTCAATGGGACGTGGAATTTAATAGAGGTTTGGTTACATAAATTCAATTAGAACCCATACTAGCTCACAAAGGTCACCCAACCGAACATCATCTTTAACCAAAGGAATAAGTTCATTTTACTCGCTCGAACTTTCCAAAAAGTATGTTTAACCTATCAGCTACAAAAACCGGTTTTTAATCCCCTAATCTTATGAAACCAGGTCACTCAACCCCTTAAGGCGGTTTAGGCCACCCATCCACGAATTGTGCCTAATAAACCTCAAATCAACTAAGATTGTTCTTCCTCCACTCTGGAGATGGTGAGCACCGAACCACTCACAAATATTGCCGGGCCTCTTCACAATCTTTTTGAAGAGATCACTGCACAAACTTTCTCCAAGCCGTTCAGGTGCCGGCAAATACCAAGAGTAATAAATCACAGCCCTTGCTTGAAGGTTATCGAGTGCCAAAAGATCAACAAATGATGCAAATACACTTCAATGCTCTCAGCTACCTCAAAATAAGAAATATGAGCAAATAAGTAGTAGAGAGTGCACCAATAGCTCAAGGGTATTCAATGAGGTCGGTTATTATGAGCTTGGTGCTGGTGAGGGGGTATTTATAGCCTCCAACCACAAATTCGACCGTTTGAAGCAAATCCTTAAAAGATTCAGCAGGTGCGTACTACCACCATTGATCGGCCGGTACTACCGCACCTACTGTTCAACAGTCATATGTGGTTCATTAAATGTTTCTGAACTAGCCGTTACAGTGTGGTGCGGTACTACATCACTCAGAAGGTCCGGTACTACCGCACGATGGTAGTACCTCTCGGCTCAATCGGAACTACCATTTTCTAGGGGAGGGAAAACTCCCAAAACATACTCTCTGGAAATAATATACCACCAACTAGAAATCGGTCATACCACACTGCGGTGTGCGGTCATGCCATTTTTACTAATCTTTTTCCAGATGCAATTCTAAATGCAATGCATGACTCTTAGCTGATCAATGTGGCACATCATAAGTTTTCAAGCTACTAGTCATGATCCCTCTTTATAGTACGGTGTCTAGCCTATAAATCCGGTCTTTTCAACAATCACCAAGACCAGTAAGAACTATAAAAGGGTCCTTAGGCTACACAATACCTTTGCCTTGAACCATGTTAATCCTTTGTTGTCTTTGCATTGCTATTTCCATGCTGTCACCCATAATCCGGGACTAAGCCTTTAAAATATCTTAGCACACATGTTTGCTTCTTAACACATTGTTGTCGTTAATTACCAAAATCATTTTTAGGGGCCTAGATGGTTTCACCGTCCCGATTCTCATGGAACCTAGCCACCGCCCTCTCTCCTCATCGCCGACCCAGAGCCCCGCCTGGAGCCCCTCCCTCTCCAGTGCTCTTCGTCATCGCGCCTCCCGTCAGCCTGTCCTCACCACCGTGTTATCTGCTGGCCTCATCCTCGCCGCACCAGAGTGTCCCCGTCGTTGTCCTAGAGCTCCTCGCCCCTATAAGATCAAGGAGCCCGACTGGGGGGGGTGAATAGACGGTTTCAAAATTCTTTTGGGCAAAATTGAGTTTTATGCGGAATTGTAAATCAATTCAGTTTTGCTCATTTAAAGCCTAAATCAACTAGTCAAGACTAGGTGCACCAACAACCTAAGACAAAAGATTGCAATCCTAAGGGTACAAGCAAGCAATCTAATTATATAAATGTAAATTGCAAGAAGGTAAAACTCAAGAAAGCAAACCACAAAAACACTTGAACTTTTTCTCGTGGTGATCGGAAACTTGCCGGTTTCCCTTAGTCCACGTTGAGGTAAGCCCAAATGAATTGGACCAACTCCACAAATTAAGTCTACACCTCGAATCCACTTGGGGTTGCTCTTCCTCCACTCCGAAGATGGCGAGCTCCAAACCACTCAGAACCGCTCGTGTATTCTCACAACCTTCTTTAAGAAGATCACCGGCCCAACTCCTCCAAGCCGTCTAGGTGTCGGCAAACACCAAGAGTAACAAGTCGGAGACGCTCACTTAAACGAATCAAGTGTCTAAGCTCAATGGATACTAAATCCAACACCTAATGTAACACATGCACTAGGATTTTGCTCTTTAAGATCACTAAGTGCAACATATGCATAAATGAGAGGAGATGGCTCGTTCTTTGCTCAAAGGGGACTAAAATGGCACATCCCTCTTTCCCACAACCGACCACAAGGGGTATTATATACCCATACACAAAAACTAGCCGTTGGAGAAGAATCGATGCATAAGCGGGACGACCGTCGGGCCATGAGCATAGGGACGGTCGGCCAACTCTGAGTAATGGTAAACTCTTTAGTAATCATTGCTACAGAATCTGTCCGTTATGCCAGGTCCGGTCAGTCTTCCTACTCAAGATCTGGTCAGACCGGGTTCAAAAGTTTTCCAAACCAGGGAAAACATGCTACTGAAAAAAAACTGACCGTGCTAGTTAATCTGGGGATCCGGTCTGATCAGTGACAACACCGCGGTTAGTTCAGCGAGGAGAATTCAGTAGCAGGTCGTAGAAACAATCATCTTCGGAAAAAGCTGACTGCGCCAATGAACTGGAGGTCCGACCCTCCAACCACGGTGTCGGGACCCAAATATGCAAATCTGGACCCTCTATGTATAATGCACTAGTCTAGGATCACACTAGTGCACACAGTGTCAATATAGATGAATATCATTCCACACAAAACGAATATAAGCATAAACGACTAATTTGATTAATAAATAACGATTGTGACCTTATGGTCGAGTTTACATTTATTAAGTCACGTAGGGCTGACATTAAATAAAGAGACGGTAGCGGAACAAAAGCAACTCCAATGAAAATCCATCGACTTGCCATAGGCAATCGACTGATATCAAGACCTAGCGATCACCGTCCTCGTATAGCTCATCCTCAAATGCATGCGAATATTCCTCCACTTCAGCTGAATGGTTGTAGCAAGAATGAGTACTCCGAGTACTCAACAAGTTACACCGCAGAATACAATTATAGATGATGGTTTATTTCAAAGGAAATGACTTCTGTGGTTATTTTGCAAAAAATGCAACATTTGCAATTGAATACAAGTAATAGATTGAAAGCGTAATTCAAAACAAATAAACAATAATAGTTTAACAATTGTTTTCACAAGAGACATTAAGCCTAACCAGTTTCTTTCACACAGCTACATAAATGTCCCCACACAGCTGTCCCTCCCAATTGTTTTATGAAAATCTACCCCTCGTATAAAATCCCTGAGTATGTCCATGATTGCGGACGCGGCTATTCGAATAGATTAACTAACACTCTGCATAGGTTGTACACTTTACCCACACGATATAACTAGTGTAGCTAGCACCAATCATAATAAAACCTTTTTGAAACTTCACCTTGACGATTGACCCTTCCGGTGTGTTTTACCATCGTACCAACCCAACCACAACGCTTTGGTATGATGCACACCGTTGGACCTGAAGACGACGAACCGCTCATAAATGTGACTCTACCACAGTGGTACACACCTCCACCCTAGCACACAGTCTATCTTACATGTCTGAGTAGTCAATGTCAAGATTCCATAGCTTACTAAGTTAGGTCTGTCCCATACCAGGCATGTGGTTGTACAGTGATGGCTCTGTTCAATGGCGCACAAAGTTGTGTCCTTAATTTACCTAGGCGAAACTGCCAATTTCTAACTACATTACCAAGAATTTATATTTTTTTCAGTCCATAGTTCCATCCACTCGCCTCTGTCTAAATCTTTTCTCACCTTGTTGGTTAAGTGCAACACGTGCCATCAACCAGTAACAGTATACTGCACACTGTTTTACACAAGTTCCATAATCACTTAGTCAAGTTTATATTTATAACACAAATAATATCAATGACCCGTTGCATGGCTAAGCAAACTATTCGTATCTAACCAACCCACGTTGGTGCTATGAGAATACCAGCTAGTAATTAACCAATTTAGGATGACAAAAGATCATGGTAATACAATGAGCAAAGTGGATATAATCAATTAGGTATATAACTAATCCCAAAATATTTAAATAAATACTTCAAATAAAATGTTGTAATTTGAATCAAGGTAATTTTGAAAAACTGGGTTCAACATGGTCAATTGTATAACTTGCCTTGGAATAAGTCTTGGTACTAGTCTTGAGCTTGATCAACTCCTCCTTACTCAAAAGTTCCTAAAATATCAACGTTTACTCGCAAATGAAAGTGAATAACCAAATAAATATAATAACAGAGAGATAAACAAACTCCAAAAATAATTTACATTGTTTTCAATCAACTGAAAGGGGGGGGGGGTCTCAACATGGTCTTTACATTATTTCAATTAAATGAAAAGGGGGAATGAATTATTTCAATTATTCGTAGTATGGAATAATGGATCAAGCTATGAGTTCGTAAGAGGCAACGCGTCCACTACATACCTGTAACATTGGGTTGAGTTCGAACATTGGTAAATACCTTGTTGGTGTTTTAGAACCACGATCGAAAAGCGATCAGGTCGAGTGGAAGGGATCAAGCAGTCACCCTTCTCAAAGGAGATGGTGACTTTCGACCACTTCAGCAATTTATTGACAAGAGAAGGGTCGATAGAGTTTACCTTGCATTTGACAGCCTTAAGCTGTCGTTTTGACTCGTATGTCGATAATCCCCCACAGATATGCTCGATGGTGTGCTCGAGATCTTGGAATGGCATCTCCTCGTTGTCGTCTGACTACGTACGACCACTGGCTTTCCCTACCTCTTTGAGGGTGGGAAGTGATCCTTTGCCATTGTAGTAGTCCTCGAGTTTTCGTTGGAAAACTCGGCAGTTGCGAAGGTCATGGCCTTCTTTTTATGGAAAGGACACCACCTAGGCTTATCGTTCTTCCGCTCGGGGTGCTTACCTTTGCCTCGATCAGAGTATGGCTTAGAGCTTCGAGGATTTTTATCGCTCACGGCCAAGACCTCCTTGGAACTGTTGGCTTAAACCTTTTGGCCCTTTGCATTGTTCTTGGATTTTTTGGCCTTCTTATCCTTCTTCTTACCACTTTTGCCCACCTCTTGAGGAACTTTATCATCTTGATCAATAGTGTTGTTCCACTTGACCGCTTCAGCAACGGTAGCATATCGATCGGCCATCTCGAAAAGTTCGGCAACAGTGGCAAGAGGATTTAAGGCGATATCCTCCGTGATCCTTCTACTACAGACTCCCTATTTGAAAGCTCTGATGACAGAAGAATTAGAAACCTTAGGAATGGAATTTCAAACCTGATTGAAGCATCAAATGAACTGGCGCAGAGTCTTATGGTCGTTCTGTCTCATCCTGTGTAGGTCGTCCTTCTCCCCTAGGCGATGGTAGGTGCCCTAGAAATTTGCCAGTAAGAGGTCGCAGAGGTGCTGCCATGAATAAATCGACTCGAGTGGCTGATTTAACAACCACAATTGAGCAGATCCCTCGAGCACAGTAGGAAGGTAATTTGCCATTACATGCTCTCCTCCTCCTGCTGCTCGGACAATGGTTGTGTAGATCTAGAGGAATTAAATGGGGTTTTGAGATCCATCGAATTTCTCCATGTTTATTGGTCAAAACTAAAGCGGCCAGCGAACTGCTCGGAGGTCGGGTGAGAAAGCCCGACATCTCGTAATGACTTCTTGACGCCTTCTTTGCAGAAAAGAAGGATTGACATCACCAGGTGATCGTACGTGACAATACCCGGTCGTAGGTGGACCCGACCTGTGGTAGGTCTCAACCTTACGAGGGAAATACTCCTCGTATTCTATCTGGTGTCGCTGATTTCTAGGTTGGAGCGGTGAACGATCACCTCTCCTGGGAACTTGTTGGTCATCAGGCGTTCGAGGAACCCTCTTTCGACTGGAGCGAAGGTCAGGAGAGTGTCGTGATTGGTTGTCACGGCGATCTCCATGCGGTGAGTTTTTGAGCAGTCGAAAGCGATGAAGTCTAACGAGGATATAATAATCCTTATTTTATTATATATCTATAATTCATATTATGGATAATAATGACGTCATATAACTCTTGAGTATACCCTTAATATTCATAAGGAAGAAATTTGGAAGTCGTAAGTTCTCCTCGACCACCACAGTAGTCGTGGGTCTTCCTGCGACTACCCCATAGTCGTAAGCCCTTCTACGACTATCCCGTGATAGTAAGCTCTACTACGATCGATCTGTGGTTGTAGGCTCTCCTACGACCACCACTTGGTCGTAAGCTCTTCTATAACCAGTCCTCAGTCGACAAGACTCACAAACATGTGGGCCTAGTCGATTAGGGAATCTCATGTACCGTATCCAAGGATATGAGCAATCAACTCTGTTGTTATTCCTGAAATAACGTGACGACTTAACTCTCTCGTTATGGTGATAATTATGCGGCAATGTGCGAACGTTACAACTCCCGTAATAATCTCCAGTAACGGCTCCACGATCTGGTGCGTTAATGTGACCTTTATACTAAAGATCCAACGGCGCACCCTGGGGGCAGTATAAAAGGCAAGGATCATCAGAAAGGGGGGAGGCAAAAGAAGATTAGAAGGACAATACTCTAGTCTCTGATTCTATCTTGTAATCCAGTATACTCAATACATGCACACAGGAGTAGGGTTGTTATTCTCCCAAGAGAAGGCCCGCACCTGTATAAAAATCCTCGTGTCCCCATCTCTATGTGATTTTGAGCCTAGAGGAACCCCCGAATCAAATAATCTTTACGTAAGTTCGGTTCTAAAACACCGACAGTTGGCGCCGACCGTGGGGAGTGGTCGTAGAGACCGAGCGAGGCGACGTCGATCTTCGCGAGGCATCGAGGCGTCGTCTTTGGAAAGGAAAACGACCTACACAGGATGCGACAAAACGACCGTGAAACACTATGTCATTTCATCAAGCGTTTCAGTCAGGTTCATAATTCTATTCACGAGGTTTCGGCGATCATTATCGAGCCTTTAAGCGGAGTCCGTAGCAGAAGGATCACGGAGGACATCGCTTTGAACCCTCCGCTCTTGTGAATGAACTCTTGAGATGGTGATCGATGCGCTCGCTAACGGCGGTTGAGTGGACCAAAATCATCGATCGAGATGACCAGTACCCTCAGGATACTGGCGAAGGTAGCAAAAAGAAGGATAAGAAGGCCAAGAAATTCAAGAATAAAGCAAATGGACAAAAGCTTCTAGCCAATACTTCTAAGGAGATCCTGGCCGTAAGCGATAAGGAGCCACGAACTGACAAGCAATACCCCAATCGAGGCAAAGGTAAGCGCCCCGAACGGAAGAACGATAAGCCTAGGTGGTGCCCTTTCCACAAAAAGGAAGGGCATGACCTCCGCAACTGCCGAGTTTTCCAACGAAAGCTTGAAGACTATTACAACGGCAAAGGGCCACTTCCTACCCTCGAAGAAGTAGGGCAAGCCAGTGGTCGTACACAGTCGGATGACAACGAGGACATGCCATTTCAAGATCCCAAGCACACCATCGAGCACATCTTTGGAGGATCATCGATTATGCGAGTCAAGAAGACGACTTAAAAGCGATCGAGCGAGGTAAACTCCATTAACTCTCCTCTTGTCAATAAAATCTTGAGGTGGTGGAAGTCACCATCTCTTCGAGAAGCGTGTTGTCCGATCCTTCAACCCGACTGGTCATTTTCGATCGTGGTCGAACCCACCATCAACAACTGTCAAGTAAATCGAGTGTTGATTGATGGTGTTAGCTCGTTAAACATTCTGTTTACGAGCACCCTGGATGAAATGTAAGTACCCAGGGCCAAGGTAAGACCGGTAAGATATGCATTTCATGGTATTGTATCAGGGTCTTCGGCCAAACCCATTGGTTAAGTTTCTCTTCCTTTAACATTTGGTTCACCAAGTAATTTCAGGACGGAGAAAATCTCCTTTGATGTGGTCGATTTCGATACGGCATATAATGCCATACTCGGACGACCAGCTTTGGCAAAATTCTTAATGACAACTCATTATGGGTATCAATGTCTTAAGATGCCAGGTCCCAAA
This sequence comes from Phyllostachys edulis, assembly GCA_036346405.1. NCBI lineage: Eukaryota > Viridiplantae > Streptophyta > Magnoliopsida > Poales > Poaceae > Phyllostachys > Phyllostachys edulis. The sequence goes on along the minus strand of CM070549.1, from coordinate 19,944,099 downwards.
GGAGTAATCACAATTCATTGTGATAAGAAGATGGCGCACACGTGTAACCGTCGATCTCTCGAGATGGTGGGTCAGATACCAGCTCGAGAAGAAAAAAGGCAGCCTTCGACCAAGAACTCGAAGCCTAAAGTTGTGCCCAAGCCGAACGACCAAGTCAAATAAGTTCCCCTGGATCAGGAGGAACCTTCAAGATGTTACGCATCGGGATACTTCGACCCCAAGTAGGAAGGCGCCTCATCACTTTCCTCTACAGACATGCGGTCCCGAAGTGATCGAGCACAAACTAGCTACGGCGACAAAGTACCAGTAAAACAAAAATTACGGAGATTTTCCCCGATCGACGAGATGCTATAAGGTCGAGTTGGACAAGCTACTTAAAGTAGGCTTTATAAGAGAAGTCGACCACCAGTGGTTGGCCAACCTGTAATGGTTAGGAAGTATAGCGGCAAGTGGCGAATGTCGCGAGACTTCACCGATCTTAATAAAGCTTGTCTAAAAGATAATTTCCCTTTACCTCGTATCGATCGGTTGGTTGACTCTACTGCTGGTTGCGAAACATTAAGTTTTCTAGATGCATATTCTGGCTACCATTAGATTAATATGTGTCTAGAAAATGAAGAAAAGACCGTATTTATTACTCCATTTGGTATATTTTGCTATGTCAAAATGTCATTTGGTCTAAAAAATGCTGGCGCTTCTTTTCAACGTTTGATGCAATCGACTTTTTCACCTTAGCTAGGCCAAAATTTGGAAGCCTATGTTGACGATCTAGTCGTAAAAAGCATCAAACGGCTTGATCATGTTTCAGACTTACAGGAGACGTTCGACAACCTCAGAAAACACCACTTGAAACTCAATCCTGAGAAGTGTGTGTTTGGAGTCTCTTCAGGAAAATTGCTTGGATTCCTAGTCTCCGTACAAGGGATTGAAGCAAATCCTGAAAAGATAAAAGTCATTGTTCAAATGCGCTTTCCAACCACGAAGAAAGAAGTCCAAAAGCTCACAGGGTGTATGGCGGCTTTAAGTCGTTTCATTGCACGACTAGGGGAAAAAGGACTACCTTTCTTCAAACTTCTAAGGAAGCACGAGGGTTTGAGTGGTCGGAAGAACAAGCGCGCCTTCGAGGATGTCAAGAGATATCTTACGAGTGCTCTGTTACGGTTTCCCGAAACCGGAAGAGCGCTCTTAATTTATCTAGTTGCCACGCCATACAAAGGATGGCGCGATACTAGTTGTAGAAGCGTGAAAGCGTTCAGCGGCCGTGTACTACGTAAGTGAAGTTTTGCACGGACCTAAGGAGCATTACCCTCGGGTCCAAAATCTTCTCTATGCCCTCCTCATGTCTTCGAGGAAACCGAGGCATTATTTTCAGGCGCACAAGATAATTGTGCCGTCTGAGTTTCCTTTAGGACTGATCCTCCAAAATAGGGAAGCAGCGGGACGCATGTCTAAATGGTCAGTAGAACTTGGGGAGTTCGACCTCCATTTCGTGTCCTGAATGGCCATTAAATCCCATATCTTGGCAGACTTTGTCGCCGAATGGACAAATCCTGAACCTGTTCAGGATCCCCAATACGATACCCACGACAAGTGGGCGATGTACTGACGGGTCACTTACTTTAAGTGGCTCAAAATTTGAAGTGGTCTGGAATATCCTAACAGAGAGACCTTAAAGTATGCCATACAGTTAAACTTTCAGGCCACTAACAACGTGGCAGAATACGAAGGTTTACTAGCCGGCATACAAGCTGCGAAAGCACTGGCGATTCAACGACTACTCGTGAAAGGAGACTCTCAACTAGTCGTGAATCAAGTCGGAAAAGAGTACCAATGCTCTAATCCGACAATGTCTCGGTACTTATCGGAGGTTCGAAAGTTTGAAAAGCATTTTTTCGGTTTCGAGGTACAATTTATCCCTCGAAAGGATAATTTCCTCATGAACCCGACTTGCTCGGATAGCTTCTTCCCGATCACAAGTGCCAAAAGGGTCTTCTTGGAGCAACTCGAGCGCGTCTCGTGGACACACGAGACATCTCCTATTGAGACAGCATCTCTAGATTACGAGGATACTTGGATGGATCCCATCTACAAGTATCTTCAGACGAGTTCCGTACCCGATGATGATCTCGAAGCAGATTGTGTATCCCGAAAGGCCAAAATGTATACTTTGGTCGAAGGAGTCCTCTATAAACGAGGTACTCAAGAGGTACTTATGTGATGCATACTGCAGAGAGAAGGACTAAACCTCCGTCATGACATACATGGGGGCATCTGTGGAACTCATGCTTCCTACAGAATGTTGGTCGAAAAGGCCTTTCGACAAGAATTTTACTGGCCAACAGCCATCTACGATGCCAAAGAGTTGGTTAAGAAATATGTACAATGCCAGTTTCATAGCAGGCAAATACACCAACTAGCTCAGGCATTACAAACAATCCATTTATCTTGGCCTTTTACGACCTAGAGTCTCGACATCCTAGGACCGTTCCCAAGGGCTCCACAAGGCTTCGAGTTTCTTTTTGTGGCTATTGATACGTTCACAAAATGGATCGAAGCCGAACCTGTGACTGGGATAACAACGAAAGCCGCAAAATGGTTCATGATGAGAAGCGTGATTACTCGGTTTGGTGTCCCAAGTCGAATAATCACAGATAATGGTAAACAATTTTCGAGTGCAAAATTTAAGGAATTTTGCGACGAGTTGGATACCAAGCTCTGTTACGCCTCTGTCGCCCATCCCCAAAGCAATGGGGCAGTCGAACGAGTGAATGGCCAAATAATACAGGGAATTAAAACTCGGGGCTTGGGTACAAGAATTACCCTCGATATTATAGGCGATTCGCCTGACCGCTAGTCGGGCAATAAATGAAACACATTTTTTCCTAGTTTTTGGTGCGAAGCCATGCTTCCGCGAACTAAAGATCGGTCTACAAGGGTCGAGAGTTTCAATGACTCAGCCCAAAAACAACTTCGAGCGGATGACATTAACCTGCTCGAAGAAAAGAGGAATTAGGCCTTAATCCGTTCAGCAGTCTACCAGGAAGCCATACGCAAATACTACAATCGTAAGGTCCAACCTCGCAGCCTTACTGTAGGTGACTTGGTATTGAGAAAAATTCAATCCCAGTCTAATCGGAACAAGCTTTCCCCCCAAGTGGGAAGGTCCTTACACAGTGGTTGAAGTTATGCGACCAGGTTTGGTACGACTGGCAATGGAAGACGGCCGAATTCTCTCAAATTCTTGGAATATCGACCAGTTACGTAAATTCTACGTGTAAATGACCAACCGTTCAATAAAGCATCAGGTTCTTTCTATATTTATTGTATTACTTTGAGTAGCGCTTTGAAAATTCTTTCAACCATACCCTGGTCAGAGGTCTACCCTCGACCAGTTACTAAGTCGTGCACTCTTCCACGATAATGCACTGGTCGTAAGACATTCTACGACCAGTACCTAGTTCATCTTTATATTGGTCGAAAGGATGGTAACGTCACCTAGTCGAAGCCTTTCCTCTCTGCCGTGGTCATACTAGAAGGAACTTCCTAGAGTCGACTCGTTCGCCCCTTTTTTACCAACACAAAGAGCTTGGGGTCGAAACATGGTTGAAATAATGTCAAGCCAACCCTTAGTACCTTAGTTTATTTCTTCATCCATCTTTTTTAAAAAAAAATTAAGTAGAGTACACTTTCCAAATTTGCTTGACTACTTTCGATAAACTCGATTTGTTTTAACTAGTCGGAGGAAGTTGCAACACCTAGTCAAAGACTTTCCTCTCTGCACGTGGTCCTGCCCACTAGAAGGAACTTCCTAGCGTCGTTCTGTTTCTAACTCTTGCTACCAGAGCGAATATACTAAGTGCATTGAGATAAGTTGGACAAATTTTTTAAGGAACTTCAGACGTTTATCTAACTCAAGTTGACCGTTCTTAATTTGATTAATCTGGTCGGAGATGGTAATATCACCTAGTCGAAGTCTTTCCTCTCTGCACGCGGTCCTGCCCACTAGAAGGACCTTCCTAGTGTCGACTCGTTCCTACTCTTACGACCAGTGCAAGATTATCGTGATCGAAAAACTACAAGTTAGCTAAACCTCTCTCTTTTTCAGAAAACCCATTAAACACTATTTACTTGGTTTATCTAAATAAACCAAGCAAATAGTCGGGGGCTAGGATAAAATTATTAACTTGACTTCAATTCATAGTCTTGCTCTTTTTCCATTCATTATCTTATAAGTTACTAACTACTCGATAATGATTTTCAGAAAGAAGGAAGGATTGTATATCAACATCAACAAAAAAAATTGTCTTTACAGGAATCTGGTACATTCTACTCAAACGGAGGAGAACTGATTTGCATACCCTCCATGACTAACTCAGCGATCGACTGCATTGTCGCTATTAACCGCTCAAACTTCAGCCGAGGCGGTGAAGTCATCTCTGACGACAGCAGTTAAGGGTGGGATCATGAGATCTAAGTTTTGCTAAGACAAATCTTATTCCCTCTTGGATCGCATCCTTTATCGAGTCGAATTGGTTAGCTCTCAGCGTAGTCACCAACTCTTGTAAAGATCCGACTTGTTCACCAATGGCACTCGATTGGGCAGACAACGTGTCGTCACGAGGAGTAATCCCCTCAGCATGAAGCCCACCGAGTACATTGTTCAGGAGCGAAATATTGTCTTGAAGATTGATCTTCAAAGCCTTCATTTCCTCCTGATTGCGAGTCGAAGCCTCGTAAAGTCGTTTTACTTGTACTACTTGTTCTGAAAACAATAAGGTCAGTCAAATAAAATGACCCTAAGAGAAAAACACAACCAATTGCAGCTAAAGATTTTCTTACCAACTAGTTGAGAATCTAACTTCTTGACTTCTTCAGCGTGGGCGGCGGTGTCCTTAAGGTAACGTTGCTCCCACGTCTGGACCTCTTGGTCTTTGTCTGAAAGAAAATGAGATTCAGAAAAAAGAAAAGGAGGTCTAAAGCGATCCTAAGTTCAGCACTTACCGCTTAGTCGTCCTGCAACTTTTGGTTTTGCGAGTTTGCCTCTGAAGCTTCTTAGGAGGTCTTCAACCTTCTCACTTAGCTTTTTATTCTTGGCCTCTCAAAGTCGAGAGAATCGACTAAGGACTTCTCGTCACTCTTGAGCTGAAAAGGAAAGGGTAGGCGTCGACATAATTCGGTCGTAAGTTCTTACGTGACTAGCTCCTTGTCGTAAGTCTTTCTACGACAATGTCCTGGTCGTAAGTTCTTCTACGACAATATAATGGTCGTAAGTTCCTTGTCGTAAGTACTTCTACGACGGAGCCCTGATAAATAAGTCCTCCTCGATCGATTACCTAGTCGTAAGATCTCGATAAATCCCATAAATCTTGTGTAAGTGGTCAAAACATGAAAGGCTACAAAAGCGATTACTTACAACCTCTCACTTTGCTTTCATGAGTAGCGCTTTGTCTTAATAAATGGCGGACAAGTTGCTGTTATATTCAAAGAATGATGATAATTTGTTCGGCGTGTTTTGCACAAAGAAAGACAAGAAGAAGTGCGAAAAAGTATAGATGTAAATACCAAATTTCGGTACTTACATTCATAATTTGTCCGAAACAAGCGAAGATACCACCCTTGTAGGGTCCCTCGGTTCATCAATCTCGTCAACTTCGGTTCCACCAAACCCTTCGAGGCGCTTGTCATCAAAGACATCCCTCTATTATGAATGTCCTTAGGGTGAGAACACGATCACGAGATCTGAGCGCACGAGGAGACAACTAGCGATGGCGAAGCGAAGAACCCGAAGGTATGGTCAAAGAGCTTGAACTCTTCTTCTGCTTCGGAGGTGGTGGCACCAGTAGCTTGGCCTTGGGAGCTGGGAGGATCAACCGCAGCAACCTCCTTCCCAGCACGGTAGTCGTGGCCGAGTCAGCAATAATGACACCCTCCACCGTTTGGACGGTGGTTGACTCTTCGACCACCGCCACTGCTGTTTCTTCGCATGCCGAAGAAACTGTAGTGGATTTCTTGGCAGGAACGTCCTTAATGATAAAAGGAGCCAAGCTAAGACCATAAAAAGGGAAAACATGATCAGGTGGTAAAAAGCAAAAGGTAAATGTTGTTCTTACACTTTTGTCTCTTTTACATACCTCCGAGTGTCGGATTTGATCTTAAGTTTGGAAACAACCCTCCCTAAGAAAGGTTTTTTTTGACTTTTTCTCAACCACTTATGGTCGAGACTCAAGTTGAGGAACAGTCACGACCACGTCTGATTGTGGAGCTTGATCGAGCACCATTGCTCCTTGAGCCTCTTGGCTCTTCGTTTGGCCGAGACCTGTCTCGACCACCTCAACAGTGGCACTATCCTCGACCACGGGCACTGCTGGCGCAGCAGTCTCTTTCACAAAAGACATGAAACTCTTCCAGTTCTCCTTTTCTAATCGCTTGATAAAGCCACAAGAGGCAGAAACTGCGAAGATTTTACTGTCATAATAGAAGGGTACCTTGGTCTTGCGGGCCCTGGGTTTGAATACTTCAGCTATTCCTTCCGCGATTGCTTCCTCTGCAGCAATTATTTCCGTGGCAAGATTAGCCAAAGGTACAGACGGAGTAGCGGAGCTCGAGCTTACACCGCCCTCATCAATAGCTTGCGCGAGCCTCCTCCCCCTGGTCTGAGGAGCATCTGCTTGCCCAACAGCAGGGCTCGAGCTCGAGCCTCCCTTGTCAGCGGCCTTAAGAAGCCGGCGTATCTTAGCCGGGGGAGAAATAAACTGCTCTACGGCTACACCAATGACCATCAGTTCGACTTCTTCATTGTCCTAACGGTCCTCCTTGCCTACTTTCTGCAGAAATCAGAAAGAGAGATATTATAAAGCCGTTGTAAGTTCTTCTACAACTATCACCATGTCGTAAGCCTTTCTACGACAACCCCCTGGTCGTAAGTTTTTCTACGACCAGAACCTGATCGTAAGCCTTCCTATGATCAGTACCCAGTCATAAGTTCTTCTATGACTACAAAGTCCTAAAGACAAAATCGATTCTTGATTACCTTTAGGCGCTCCACCTTGTCCTCTGGAGACAAGTCAGCCAGAATTGGAGGCGCCACAACATGGGCTGGGGTCTTCTCACAGATGAGTTTGACCCGAGCGTCAATCTCCTCTAGTGAGAGGTCTGCAGGGATAAGAGAACCTTCAGTAAGCCTAATTTAAAACTAACACAAAGAAGGCTTACTTACCCTCCGCGTAGTCCCTCGTCGGGTCCGTCGGGCCCAAGTACCTCCACATCTGATGAGCCCTCTTCTTCAGAGGGCTGATGCGGCGTGTGATGAAATTCTTCACCACGTGCCATCCGGTAAGCCCCTCTTCCTTCAAGTCTGTAATAGCTTGAATGAAAAGGGCGATCTGGCCAAGATCCTTGGGAATCGAACCCCAAGTGGGAACCTTCTCGGTAGGCTTCCCGGCGAAAGAGAGGCTGTCCTCGTTGGTGATCTCCCAATAGAACCACCTCTTCTTCCACCCCGGCCACGACGACCGGGTAAACATCTGAATGTACTCCCTCGACTTCCCGTCGTGTAGTTTGACTACAACTACCGTGATTCCGCTTAATCGGGTCATTAGTAGTAATACCAAACAACTCGGATCGGTTGGAATCCCGGGTAGGCCTCACACAGTATTACGAACACCCCCAATATTGTGATAGAATTGGGGACAAGGTTCAACAACTCCACTTGGAAATATTCGAGTACCGATGTGAGAAAAGGATGAGCGGGTAATTGAAGACCACACTCACAGAATGCTTGAAAGACGGGGATTTGCCCAATCTCCTCCGACGGCCAATGCTGTCCGAATTCCATCTTCGAAATCTTCTTGGAGTCGACCAAAGCCTAGATTCTGGTCGCATCCATCTCCGATTCGGCCCACTGGGAAGCGGCTCCGGCCATTTCTCCCAAAAGTTGAAGATTTGGATGTGGAAAGATTGAAGAAGAAAGCTTGATTTGGTCGGCGGCGAAGAACTCGGGAGTTCGAATAGCAAGAACAATTTGGGGGAAGGTAAAGGACCTTATCCTCACCCACGATGAAGATTTATAACCGCACACCCGAAGTCCAAAAGATGTGGCTACCCCAACGGTCGCCAACACTTCGGGAACTGCTCCAATAGATAAGGGTAAGGGAGTTGATTGGGACTCTTAAATTTGTCTGCTCGAGGAAGTCAGGTCTGTTTTTACACCTCAAGCGAAATTACCTCCTTGACCAAGTCTTTTTACGGTCAAAAGCATAGCAGCGATTACAAAGATCTGCTTCGACCACGATCTTGCTACCACTCGGTGACCGTTAAATCTCCCACGACCACCTTGTAAGTCACAAGGTTATTTCACAACTTTCTTGATCAAGTAAATTTCTGGCCAAATGAAACACCAGTCGAAGAGTTCTTCGTTCGACCATTTCCCTATGACCACTTACTGGTCGTAAGACCATCTACTGCTCCTTTTCCAAGTAAGTTATTTTCGCTTAAGCTGGGGGGCTAAATGATGAGGATATAACAATCCTTATTTTATTATATATATATAATTCATATTATGGATAATAATGACGTCATATAACTCTTGAGTATACCCCTTAATATTCATAAGGGAGAAGCTGGAAGTCGTAAGTTCTCCTATGACCACCCCGTAGTCGTGGGTCTTCCTATGACTGCCCCATAGTTGTAAGCCCTTCTACGACTATCCCGTGATCGTAAACTCTACTACGATCGATCTGTGGTTATAGGCTCTCCTAAGACCACCACCTGGGCGTAAGCTCTTCTATGACCAGTCCTCAGTCGACAAGACTCACAAACATGTGGGTTTAGTCGATCAGAGAATCTCATGTACCGTATCTAAGGGTATGAACAATCAATTACGTTATTATTCCCTGAAATAACAGCATGACTTAACTCTCTGTTATGGTGATAATTGTCTGGCAATGTGGGAACGTTACAACTCCCGTAATGACATCCGGTAACGGCTCCACGATCTAGTGCGTTAATGTGACCTTTATACTGAAGATCCAACGGCGCACCCCGGGGACAGTATAAAAGGCAAGGATCATCAGAAAGAGGGAGGGAGGCAAAAGAAGATTAGAAGGACAATACTCTAGTATTTGATTCCATCTTGTAATCCAGTATACTCAATACATGCACACAGGAGTAGGGTTGCTATTCTCCCAAGAGAAGGCCCGAACCTGTATAAAAATCACCGTATCTCCATCTCTGTGTGATTTTGAGCCTACAGGAACCCCCGAATCAAATAATCTTTACGTAAGTTCAGTTCTAAAACACCGACAAAGTCGTACTGCCGTGACTTCTAGGTTGATGTCGGCGAGGGTGCTCAAGTTTGGCCACCATGCTTCGAAGTCTTTGTGTGATCTCTTCAGCAAAGAGGTCGTAGCCAAGCATTCGAGCAAGTTCTCGAGATGGGTTCTCGAGAAGGTCATTGATATGCTAGAGTTCTTGAGCTTCCTCAGTCTGATAATGAACGCGCCCAGACGGATTTCTTTGGGCTACTTTTCTTCTCTGTCGGGTTGCTTCAGGAACGTCCATACCTGAGTCTCGAGTTTGCCTCAGTGGAGTAGAGTATTTCGAGAATCTCCTTCACACTCATCAGAGTGTTGACTCTGTTCATCGCCGGAGGTGTCCTCGTCATTGCCGCGAGGGGTCACAGCGTGTGATCGTTGGGGAGCATCCTCAGTCCTGTCTCTAGGAGAGTGATCGTCACCTGAGGAAAGGACGAAGACCTCCCGTTGATGATCTCCACCTGCGCTTGAGGCCTCCTCGCTTGAGGAGCAGTCGAGAGACACCGTCTAGCAACTTAGAGTAGACCTCTCCAGGAAGGGGAATTCCGGGTTATAACCATCTCCGTCCACAGCTGAGCTCTGCGATGGGATGGTCGAACTCACAAGAAAAGCATTTTTGACCCCATCCTTTGTGGGGCTAACCTGAGAGAGACAACCACCAGGTGCTGATGAAGCTCTGAAATGATTGCCTCCAGGACTTGTCATGCCAGGTCGGACTGTCTTAGACAAACTTGAACATTTGGAAGGGGAACCCTCGTCATGCTCTGAGCCTATCTTGATATAGTCCTGATTGTGGTTGGATTGACCCTTGCCCTCTGAGGAAGTTGATTCCTCATTCGGACGTAATGTTGTGGGGGATAAGGATCCCTCCTCAACTCCATCGATGGTATGGTCTCCTGGAGAATGATCTTCGGAGGCGAAATCACCATCGGATGATGCAATACTCGGCTCGTAGTCGAAACCTACATCCGTCTCGATATCTACGTAATTGGCCAAGTTGAACCAGTTCTCCTCGTTCTACTCTCCTGCCATGAGAGCATTAGAGTTGGAAAAGAGCGAAGGAAAGCTGATGACTCGAAGTTCCCCATAGTCGGCGCCAACTGTCAGTATTTTAGAACCGAACTTACGTAAAGATTGTTTGATTCGGGGGACTCAAATCATGCAGAGAGAGGTGACACGGGGATTTTTATACAGATTTGGGCCTTCTCCGGGGAAAATAACAACCTTACTCCGGTGTGTATGTATTGAGTATGCTGGATTACAATATCAAGAGAAAAACTTGAGTGAGACGTCTTGTGCTCCTGATTCCTCTCTCCCCTCCTTCTGATGGTTTTGCCTTTTATACAGTACTCGGAGCGTGCTGATGTTCCTCCAGTCCAAAGGGCGCCTTAATGCTTCAGATAATGGAGCCGTTACTGGAGATTATTGTGGGAGTAGTAATGTTCCCACGTCACGAGGCAGTTATCACCATGATAGGAAGTTAAATCGTGCCATTATTCCAGAGAATAACAACGTAGTTTACTGCCTCTATCTTTAGATATGGTGCGGAAGATTCCCTGGTCAACTAGGCCCATATATCTGTATGCCCCCATCGACTAGGGACTGGTCGTAGAAGATATTACGACCAGGTGGTGGTCGTAGAAGAGCTTACGACCATAGACTGATCGTAGGAGAACTTACGATCATGGCATAGTCGTAGAAAGACTTATAATTATGGGGTAGTCGTAGGAAGACTTACGACTATGAGGTGGACGTAGAAGAACTTACGACCTCCAGCTTTTCCCTTATGAATATTAAGAGATATACTTAAGAACCATATGACATCATTATTATCTATAATATGAATTATATATAAATAATTAAATGAGGATTATTATATCTTCGTCATACCTTTGGTCCACCACTATTTTTTTGGCGAGGATGCGTTGCACTTTGTAGAATCGTTAATAACAATTAGAGAGGGGTGAATGATCGTGGAATATTTTTATTTTTCAGCCTGCAGAATCACTGAAGCAAAAACAGCCTAACTCCGTTTATCTGTGGCTCACGGCGGAGCATTCGCTGTCACTGGCTTCACCACCTTGTGCCTCTTCTGCGCACGGCCTTTCGCACATGCAAGTGCGGTCAGCATCGCCGTAACAAATCCCCGTGGCGTAACCCTCGTTTATCTGCAAACCTAATCCTGCAGTAGCCAAACCTTGCCGCCTGCTCTCGATGCCTGCTGCGCGCTTGCCAGCAAAGCCTGTCACGCGTCCGTTCTAGAACCCTCGAACTGTGGCCGCCATTAGCATTTTTTTCAAGCCGTCGCTTACAGTTCACCTCATCTTGCAACCCCCAAAAACGAGCACAAAAACAATGCTAGCACATCACGTAATGCTTTTCACCAAATCACGTGAGAAAGTCCTTCAAGACCTTACAGCCGCCAGCAATCACATGTCACGCACGGCCGCCAAAGCTCATCTCGCATATTTTTCGAAGATCGCCCACAAACAAGAATCAAGCCTCCAGCACTAATCTCTCCAGTGACCACCCTAATCACATCCCACGTACATGGTATATATCCAGCCGCTGGGAGCTAGCACGTCATCACGTCTACAGACCCCCAGCCCTAGTGCCTTCCCACGTTGGCACCTGATCACCCATGTACAGCCCAAATACATGGGCCCAATATGTGGGCTTATACGCTAGGTTACAATTTTATGTCTACTTTTCAATTTTGGACACCCTAAAATTATCACGTGTCGTTGCCTCCGAACCACACCTCCATAGTTTCGACACGCATCATCCAATTTTGATCTCCATGCGCCCTAACTCGAGCTCGACCGTCTCCACCAGCATCCTCGACCCTTTTGACCATGACTTCGCACCAAGCCGTCTCCCGGTCATCACCGTAGACTACGATCGTCTTCGAGTTAAATAACATCGGTAAATAATATTGTCAATTATTCATCAACTAAATTATTTTAGACATAGCCACATGGTCTAACACACTTATTTCATTCACTGTAACTTAAATATAATATACACTAGTAGGGTGCCTATGCGTTGCAACGAAACACCAAAAGGGAGTGATACATATCAGTAGACGAGATCCTAAACCGCATAATAAATATCAATTTTCTTTCACATGAATATAAATAGAAACACTAACTCTGTCTATTGCACCACCTGCTACTACTGCTACCCGAAAATTAAAATTGTGAGCTCATAGATTGTTTACCTTTGGAAGTTGAAGTTGATGCAGACTTTCCTCCCTGACGCGTCACCCATTTCCAACCATTGTCGGTTGGCAAGGGAAAGGGCTACACATCGATGGCCACCTTCTTCCACCCTGAACCCAAGCCACGACTCGGTTCTCATGGCCATCGGCTTATATAGCCTTCGCCAGGCACATCGCAGCGGCTCACGTAGTTCCCCTTGCCCATGCTGGGGCACCCCAGGTGTTGGTGATATGCCCTAGAGGCAATTATGGAGATGATTATATCACGTCTATGTTTATGAGTTGTTGAATAAATGTTATTCTGTTCCTTGAATGAATCATCGGTTATAAAGATTAACAAGTATGTGACTTGTTGGTGAAGCTCTTTTAACTTATATGATGTCATTCTAAAAGTATCCCTGGTCGAATGTCACTAGTCGGAACACTAATGACTTATCGATCAACACATGTATTGATTGATGACCATGTTTCACCGGTCATAAATATAGAGATATCGAATCAATAATGTGAACACATGTTAGAAGACATGGGGTTGGATTGACCCACCTTGAGACACTATTGAGATTGTTATGATTTTATGTGTCATCAGTTGGTCTCAAGCAATGATGATGTATAATCCTTAGACATGAGATCTGTATGGTTTCCTACATGTATAACAATACACTTAGGGGCTGCCAAACGCTACTCTGTAACTGGGTAGTTATAAAGGTAGCTTTCGGGTATGCTATAAAACATGCGGAGGAATGTGACTGGTCGGATATGGGATTTGCCCCTCCTAACATAACAGGAGAGATATCTCTTGCCCCCTCAATGTGATCGGATAAAGAAAGTGCATGGCCATGCCACTAGTGGTCGAAGAGTTCGACCATATAAAGTTATCCGACACTCGATCGAGAAAGCATTGAACAGTCCATGGATGACAAATATCTCACCTGGAGTTCAAACTAGATATCGTGAGGCAAAGGGAGAATGCACGAGAAGGTCGTTCAGTTCGATCATATACAGACTAGTCGTATGGAGATACGAGCTGGTCGTAGACTGGTCGAATATGATCACTTAGTAGTCGAAACCTGGTCGTAAGGAGTTACGAACAGGTCGAGACTAAATATGGGCTGGTCGTAAGTGACGAGGATCCACTCGTAGATCATATTGCATTAAGGCTTGTCCGATACGATTTGTGTGTATTTGAGAATCGTTATGTCCTGCTAGGAATCGCTAACGACCCGTGGCCGGAAAGCGTTTCCAAATCACAACCGATTACACATGAACCTATAGGGTCACACACTTAACGGGTTAGAACAAACATGTTCGGATAGGATCCGTCATGGGCACTATATAAGGAGATGCTTGAGGCTATGGGTTAGACAGACGAGTTGACGTGAGTTGCTCCACCGAAACCCTAGCCACCATCTTCTCGAGAGAGCTCTGGTGTATGACTTGGTGCTAGCACACCAGCGTACGACATTCCATCCCTGGATGTGTGGATACCGTGGAGGCGCGACTGCGGTTGCTGTTGCGCTTGAGGACGATCTGCAATCTTCGCAAGGAACTGCAAAGGTTGCTGGAGGAGACGGTCGACTACGACCACTGCATCGACGTGCTCAACGTTGGACGATCGACTACTACAACTACACCAACGCGCTCTACATTAGATTAGGCAGGTCCAACTCTTCTTCTGCTGCACTGCGCGTCTAGTGGTAACGATCTGTGATCCTCAACTTGCATGGCTTTCTGGTTTACGTGGTAGAATTTTTGAATTGCCAGCTAGTGTAGCCTACCCATATCCCTTCACCAGAAACACCCACTGCACGTTCCTCTCCTCCGTCAGCTTTCGCCTCATCTCTGCCGCCGCGGATGGGAAGGCCACCAACGGCGCTGAAGGCAGCGACGCGGAAGAGGCGTTATACGATGACCATGGGAGGGAGCGAAGGGAGATGGATGGGGAGGTGAGTGGGTGTGAGAGGGGTGGGAAGGGGAATGGTAGCGGGCGGCCATGATGGAGGATGCCCGCATGGTACATGGAGTAGGAGAGCACGCGCGGGCGTCAGCATCGAAGGGGCATCCATGTGGGTGTTTGGCGGAGGGTCAAGACGCGGTGGCAACGAAGGAAACCGGGCGTCTGGAGGGGGGCGAATGGGAGCTCACAAGAGTGAGGGGATGGGAAGGGGAAGGACATCGTGCGCTTGCTCTTGGGTGTGAGGGGGATGGGAAGGGGATGGCCGGCGGACAGCGGCTCGCGGGAGTGAGGGGGTGGGAAAGGGAAGGGAAGTAGGAGAGGGAGCGGACGGTGGCGATAGAAGGGAATCGCGAGGGAAGGGAGAACTCGCAGGAGTGCGTGTGATAGGCAGGGTCTCGGACGGCGGTGGCGGGGACGGCGTTGAGGAAAAAGGCACAGGCGTGGGCACGAGGTCGAGCTCCCGGTGGTGAGAGGGGAGATGGAGGTGTGTGGAGGACGCGATGGAAGGGGGTGCAGGAGAAGAGGAAGGGGGAAGGTTCCGCGGGTGGCGGCGTTGAGGAGAAGGCGTGGGCGCGTGCACGAGATGGAGGCAGAGCATGTTGAGAAAGGAAATCGAATCATGGCCCACGAATCGGCACACGACTTTTTTTTGTGCTGAGGAAGGGAATCGAGTCATGGGCCTACAAGTCGGCACACAACTTTTTTACGAGGAGAAGAGGAAGAAGAACGCATAACTCACTATCACTAGTCTTTTTAAGTAGTAAAGATATTAGTTTTGAGATATCTCGTTGGCCAGTAACTTGAGAAGGTGCTAGCTGCAACATAGTAACACAACACTGTAACTACATTAGTACTATGCAGTATGGCTAAGATTGGGGACTTCGTTGCGGAGAATGGTTCAGGAGGATGGGGTTTTGTGACCCGTGATGACAGCGGGGAGATGATCTGTGCTGGAGCAGGCCACTATTCAAACCTTCCAAGATGCAGTTCATGCGGAGTTGGAAGCATGTATCAATGGAGTGGAAGCAGCTATCGATCTAGGAATGGGCCATGTCATTGTTGAGACCGACTCCATCGTTCTCAAGAACGCCATCAAAGGTGATGCTTTTGATCTCTCCATCAATGGCGTCATGTTCTGTGAGCTTAAAAGTTTGTTGCGTCTGCACTTCATTAGCTATTGTGTGGTCTATTGCTCTCGTCGATGTAACCAAGTTGCGCATGCCTTAGCTGTGCACGGTCATTGTCTTGGTCAGATTGAGGATCTGATTTACTATAACGGACCCTTGATTTTGTATTGAACTTGGTGGCCATTGATTCTGTTGTGCCCTCATGGAATCTTAGGGTTCCACCGGAAAAAGATTTTTTTTTTTTGGGGGGGGGGGGGGGGGGGGGGCAAAGCGTCGACGGCGGAAGCTTGTTTTGGGGCCGTGTTGGGCTGGACACCAGAACCGAGTGGAATGGGCCTGGTTTTGAATGGGAATCGAAGAACAGTAGATATCTCGTGCGGGCCTGGAGGTGGAAACCAATTGGATAGGTTCAGAAAAACACGAGTAATAAAAGTTCAGAAAAAGGCTCCAGCGACAAACATTGTTTTTTTTTCAAAGGGCTTAGTTGGTTATCAGAGTTATTTTTAAGAGAAAATTCATAATATACTACTGAATAACTACATAATTTATAATATACTACTCATTACGAGACTAACATATGGATCATGTGCATATGTTAGTGAGACACCAATAGCACAGAGTAAAAATCTGAAATTATTCAATGACATATAACAAATTGCCTCTAATTTTAAAGGCTTGAGCACCAAGAGGTTATAGGATCAAATGTGTAGTTGGTGGGCAAAGTGGTAAAAAAACAGACGGGGAGATTTTTGGATGGTGTTAAAGTGTACTCGTCTATTTCTGTGGTATGGATCTTTCGGTGGCATGAAACCAATTTTGCCGCATTGTATTGGATCTGCATCTGCATATCTGGTCTGGAGTCTTTGACAGTACTACTATGTTTGCACTGTCAATTGTCATGCTCAAATCTCATAACCACTCATCATCCCGCTGGAAACGGATCAGCAAGCAGCCCTATTTACCTCACGTGTTGTCCTGCCTTCCCACGCTCCACATGCAAACCACACTCGCAGTCGCCTGAGGCAGGAACGAGCAATGGGGCCACCTGTCAGACTAACATAACTTGCTCTAATCGCCCCCATGCTTAAAGCTAAAGCCAACCAAGCATCCCTGTCGCGTCGGTTCGGTTGTCGCGTCGGTTCGGTGGATGCGATGCAACTCAGAACTGTTCATCCCTTCGCAATCGAAGAACATAGATGACAGACCATCTCGCTTACATGTGGGCCCTCAGCAAAAACCCGGTACAAGTACTGACAGATCCAGCCTACAACATCCGGACTATTTAGGTAGCTTTTGGTTGGTGAAATCAGGGCTGAACGGGATGATTCTGTTCGGGAAATAGAGTGGTTCACGTGTTTGGTACGGGGAACAGAACCGAATGGTTCAAGATTGACTCGTTCCACGAGAGGAAATATTCACTTGATATGCCGAACGTTTTCGTTCCACAAAAATGACTGAACCACACGGTTCAACAGCACCGCGTCGTCAGTTCCAGCTTCGCATGCATTGCATTTATTGCACTTGGAAAATCTTTATCAAAGATTAAAACTATAACCTAAATAAACTCCTCCAAAGAAAACAGAAATAAGTCCTTACAAAGACCTCCGTGAAATAATTTATTTAAATACTATAATATTTATCGTGAATAAATATAATTTTTCCCAAATTTTTAGAACCTAAGTTAACCCACAGAAAATTCAAACTCATTTCGAAAGCCTTTGCATTTGCAGAATTTAAACTAAGCAAATAAAAGATGAACAGTGAGGTTTAAAATTTTATATGTGTTCTAGGTTAGCCCAGGAACCTCTCTGAAAAATTTCAGATTTTAAAATTTTATTTGCTATTTTATCTCACCCGGTCAAAGTTATTCTATTTTCGGTCTGTTGAGACCGTCCGATCGGATGGGAACAGCCCATCCGATCGAACGGTCCGAACAGACTGAAAATAGAATAACTTAAAAAATGCATCACTAATTCAAAGTAGTTCCAAATCAAATGAAACCAATTTTGATAATTTTATTATTAAGTGAACTTTAATTTAGAATAGGTTTCAAACTTATCTCTGTCCCAGAAATTATATTGTTTGGAAATTAATCCAAAACCGAATTATTATTATTTACACTAGAAAATGCTTTTAACTTTGGAAATTCATAACTAATTCATGTAAACTCAATTGAGGTGAATTAAGTTATTTTGGTCTTATAATTTTATTCTCTATTTATCTATGTAATCTTTATCTCCACCATCGTTCTACAAAATTTCACTAAATAATTAAAATTGGATGAATAGTAATCAAATTGTATTTTTCATTTTTTTTGCGAAACCTGATTTTCAAACTACTATAACTTTCACTTGCTAACTCCAAATAGAATAATTCTTTCACCTAAATTCATCTAAAATCATGACCTAGCTACTATAGAAAATTCTTGCATTTTTTAGCATTCGAATTTTATAGTATTTCTCGGTGTTTTCCGAAAATGAAAAACATTTTAAATGAATAAAATAAACTTCAATTAAATTTAATAAAATAATCAGGATTGTATTCTCGGACAATTGAAATTTCACTTGCGTCACTTACGACTGCTCAAATATAATGAGCATAACCAGAATTACTATACCCACCTTCATCCATTAAACCAAACACCAACTTGAACCATCTAGGACCATTCTATCCAATCAACCAAACAAAATCTTATATCATCACGTCCAACCAACCAAACACCCTACTTGTACCATCCCATTCAACTCCATCTCATCCATCTTGTACCATCTCATTCCATCCAACTTCGTTCACCCATCCAAACGCACCATTAGTCATGGGCGGCAGCAGGGGGGTGCCTGTGGTGCACAGGCACCCCTAAAAAAGTGTAATTTTTGTTCAATTATGTATATGTATGAGTAATTGGCACCTGGACTGGCCAAATTTCAGCAATTCAACTCAAGAAGTTTTGAAAGTACTAGAATTTGGTGAGATAGAAAGTGGACGGGGATTAAATCAAGAGATAGGGTTAGTCAGGCCCAGTGACACTCCTTGGGGTTCTCATTATAGAACTATTTTACATATTATTGGTATGTATTCAACAATCCGCAAAGTACTCATACAACTTGGAAAATACTCCTTACAGAAGAATGATTGGCCAAAAATACATGTTATGATTGGAGCTTTTGAGTCATTTGACTTTGTTTTCAATGCACACTTGATGCTTATCATACTTAGATATACAGATGAGTTGTCTCAGTCTTTGCAAAAAAGAGACCAAGATATTATTAATGCTATGGCACTTGTTAATTTGGTTAATGATAGAATGCAACGAATGAGGTGTGATGGGTGGGAAGAATTTCTTCAAGAAAAGATAACATCATTTTGCACTAAATATGGCATCAAAGTTCCTAAGCTGGATGGTAGATATGTGCCTTATGGAAGATCATCATGTTTTTACCCAAAACAAACAAATGATGATCATTGTAGAAGGGAAGTGTATTTTGGCATCATTGATAATGTTCTCCAAGAACTTGACAATCAGTTTGACAAGGTTAATATGGAATTTCTTGTTTGCATGTCCGCTTTAAATTCTCTGAATTCATTTGCTTCTTATGATAGGGACAAAGTGCTTATCCTTGCCAACTTTTATCCCAATGATTTTTCAAGCACGGATTTAATGAGACTTTCTTTCTAACTTAATAATTTCATTGATGATATGCAAAGCGATGATAGATTTAAGGGCCAAAAGAATCTCAGTGAGTTTTCTACTAAGCTTATTGAAACAAGAAAGCATGACAATTACAAGTTGGTGTGCTTGCTTCTCAAATTGGTATTGCTCTTACCGGTGGCTTTGAAAGAGTATTTTCGGCGATGAATCTTGTGAAGAACAAGTTGAGAAATAGTATGAGTGATTAAGTATTGAATGATTGTTTAGTCACCTTTATAAAGCGAGATATCTTCTCGAAGGTTAGTGATGATGATATAATCAAGTGCTTCCAAGGAATGAGATTGCGTCGTGTGGTATTGTGATTTTCATTAGCTATTTAGGACTTAATGAGGATCTAATAATCCTCATTTTATCTTTTATCTATAATTCTTATTATGGGTAAATATGATGTCATGTGGTCCCTAGGTATACCCCTTATATTTACAAGGGAGAAGCCTATCAGGTGGTCGTAAGTTCTTCTACGACCACCCCCATAGTCGTAAGTCTTGCTACGACTATTTTATGGTCGTAAGTTCTTCTACGATCACTATCCAGTCGTAAGTTATTCTACGACTACCCTATAGTTGTAAGCTCTTCTATGACTAGGTCAGCTACGACCACCTTATGATCAATAAAACTTACAAGCGAGTGGGTCCAATTGATTAAGGAATCCAAGCAGTCAATATACGTTGTTATTCTACGGAGTAATAGCACGCAATACCCCATTATCTCTGACAAATAACTGTCAGGTGGCATAAAGGAGTTAACACTCCGGTGATTACTACAAACATGCGCCCGTTACAGGACATGATGAGGCGCCTCTTCACCTGGAGAAACGGCTACTCCTTCACGATTATATAAAGGCGACGATCAGAGAAGAAAGGGGAGGCAATCAGAGAACACAGGCACTATCTTCTGTAATAGTCTTAATCTTTTCTCCTGATTGTACAAGATACACTCAATACCATACACATACAGGAGTAGGGTTATTATTTTCCCCGGAAAAGGCCTGAACCTGTATAAAAATACATGTGCCAATCTCTCTGAGTGATTCCATTCTAGGAGACCTCCCAAATCAAACAATCTTTACGTAAGATCAGTTCTAAAACACCGGCAGGACTCTTTTATTCATGTAAGATTTTATTTGAACTATTTGTATTGCATTGTTAACTAATTTCGAACTCTTTTGTGTAATTGTGTTAGACTTGTGAAATTACATATATATCGTACAAGATTTTTTTTTCAACCTTAAAGTGTACACTCCATTGTTAAATTCCTAGTTCCGCCACTGCGTATCCCATTCTCATCAAGAAGCTAACAAACCAAGCTTCGATCAGTGCAAGAAGCAGCTGTTCTTGTCAAGCTAGCAGAAGCAGTGGTAGTACTGGAATACCACAAAAAGATAATGCACAACAGGTTCATTCATGCATGGGCAACATCACAGCATGGTAGGGCAGGTCCACCCAACAAATTGTTTGGTGAGCAGCATCCATGCACAGATGCACTGGGTGACCAACTGGTAATCTCATGATCTCTGACAGCTAAACCAATCATGCATGCTTGTTGCTTTCAGGGCATAATTAAGCACTTGTGGCTGTATCCATTCTCAAAGGAAAAGCAAGTACTAGTAGTAACCAAAATAATAAAAGAGGAAAGGAGCAAAGAAGCAAGGCACAAGTCACAGCAATGCAGTGCTCATCAAACAATTATGCTATGCACAATGCACTCAAACACCTCACATTCAGAAAGCCAAAAGCATTACATATACAACTAGAAAATTTACAGGAAAAGAATAAATAGAACAACTAAAGAAGCCCACTGAGCTGAGACTACCCCTTTTTAGCCTTTTTATACTCACTCTATACCTGGCACCAAAGCTGGCACTGGCATGTTTCGTGTTAATGAATTCCAAAGCTTTCACAAGCCATGATTTCTGCCACAAAACACACCTCATGGTCATGGGGGACGGCTCACCAACCCTCTTGCCCTTGAGCAAAAGTTTGGAACCCCCATACAATGAAACCAAAAGGGGGAAAAAGAGGACGTGGAAAGTGGTCCACAAAAACCTTGGACCTTGGAAGGCAGAATGGCAACATGATCTGCCTTCCGATGGCAATGCCGAACCAACTGTAGAACGAGAGCACCAGGAGGAGCTCCTTTTCCCCTGGCATGAGCCAAACTTCTGGCATGGCAATACTAATTAGTCAGCAACTCTTTTTTTTTTCTCATTGTGTATTTCATCTTGAATGCATTATCCTCGAACATGATCGTGGGGCTCCACAGCTGATCTGAAACCAACAAGCAAGAATTAAGGTTCTGACAGAATTCAATTGGGTTAGAATATGGTTCTGTTAGGCAGGAATATTTGGTGAAAAAATTAGTATTGTGCAAAGGGCATGTGGGGTGCATAGCTTCTTTTAGTGAAGCGGTATTTTGTCTATTCATCGAGTATGGAACTAAACAACTTGTACTAAACTAATTTTCTTAGAACCTAAACAAAGAAACAATGATTGTACTATAGTCCATGCTGAAAAGAAAATTCAGCAAA
Source organism: Phyllostachys edulis (assembly GCA_036346405.1). Classification (NCBI taxonomy): domain Eukaryota; kingdom Viridiplantae; phylum Streptophyta; class Magnoliopsida; order Poales; family Poaceae; genus Phyllostachys; species Phyllostachys edulis. Next base: position 19,922,248 of record CM070549.1, on the reverse strand, counting down.
GCATCATCAATATAAAGTGCATCTTTTTACCTTCAGTCCGTGTAAGGATGCAGATAATGGGGTGAGAGATCTCCAGAGTTCCTTGCACGCTGCTCAATCCTTCTCAGGTCCCGAAGATGGTGTAAGATCTCCTGAAGAAGATCAAACCCCTTGCCTCCTTTGTTCAAAGACCTCACACACTGTTTTATAAACTCCCTGTCTGCCTTGAGAGCATGCAGCCGCTCATGGACTTGATCAATTTCATTGGCAATTGCAATTTTATCTTGCTCTTTAGAAAGTTCCAACCCAACTTCTGCTGAATCATCTGCCTCAGCATCTTGCTTTGTTAGGAGGCCATTCCCATTTTCCACAGCCACGTCTTCAAATAGTGGGAGGAGCTTCTTTCCTCTATAGCTTACACCTTTTCTTTTATCATGAAGTTTGATGCTGCTATCCTCATCAGAGAAACCATTTGAGGCACCACTTAAATGGTTTTCTGGTGAGAAATGCTTGTCCGTTTTCATGTTATCAGATTCTTCATCTTCGAGGTCAAAAAGCCTCTCCTCTAGCACTTTGAGCTGTTCCAGTATGGAGAGTCTCTCTTCCTCAAAATCAGCTAGTGAGCCATCAATTGTAACCAGATGCCTAGCAGTTTCTTGTAAAACAACATCAGTAGGAATACTGCCATTGCTTCCATTAAGACCATGGGCAGATTCATCACCTTCATAGAAACTTTGGGAAAGGTCATCACTGTCCTCAGCACTTGATGATGCTGAGGATGACCCATTCTGGTCATCGCCCTTGCACCTGGACATTTTCCTCCTCTCCTTTGCCTCGTAGAGATGAACCTTGTGGCGATACAGTTCGAGCTCTCTCTCTAGATCTTGCTTCTCCTTATCTCTCTTCACAATTAGTTCATTCAGCCTCTGCAGTGCTTCTTGATCATACTCCGATTGTTCTTCCATAAGCCGCTGGTACTGAATCGCCTCCATCTGCATTGCTGCTTTCTGTTCTTGCAAGCGATTTATCATTGCCATGGTCTCATCAGCAGCAATAGCAGCTGCACTCCTCTCATTTTCAAGTTCAGCGTATAGGGTGTTCAATGATTTGCGTGCAGCTGCCAAAGCACATTTTAGTTGATCAACACTCACCAGTTCAATGCTTTCCAGATCGGTAGACATGGTAGCAACGCTTGAATCTACAGATTTGGCATCAGAGGTCATTGCTTTAGGGTATGGAAACTCCTGTATATCATTGATACCTTCAATATGAATTGGTGTATCAGGAGCTCTCTCTTCTTCGATATCATTACAGTCGGGAGATAATTTGTCTAAGCTTGTTGAAGGTCTATAAGAAATTTGGTATAAGCTTGGTACAGCAACCTCAGTTGGATCAACTTCAATATCATCTGTTCAAAATTAAGAATCAATTTGAACATTATACAATCATATTAGAGAAGTCAATCAGAATGCAGCGAACTGGTAGAAACAAACAAAGCATATTTATGATCTTAGCATCTTACCTTTGCCTGTGTCGATGTTGTCATCGAAAGAGTCTATTACATACTCGAGGACACTTGATGTCATAAAAGTGGATGCCTGCTTCAGCTCAGCCTGTTCAACCTGCTTCTCTTCAGTGTTCTCATCGGAAGTCACATGAACTTGTTCCCAAGAATCAATTGCCACAGAGTCCAATTCTTGTTTTAACTCAGCATCCACAATTTTCTCCTCGTCAAATTCTTTATCAGCATGCTCCCTGGGATATATCGGTACCGAATCCAATTCCTGATTCAGCTCAGCTTCTTGAACCTGCTTCTCCTCAGTATTCTCATTTGAAGTCTCAGAGGCACGAGCCACAACTTCAATTGGCATAGAGTCCCGTCCATTCTTTAGCTCAGCCTGTTGAACCTGCTCCACCTCAGTACTTCCATCTGATTTGACAACAACAAATTCATGCTCCCTGGGATCTATTGGCATGGAAAACAATTCCATTTTTAGAGCACCCTGTTCGAGCTTCTCATCCTCAGATATCTCGTTTCCAATAGATGTTTCCTGATCCTTGGCTTTCAATTCACTCTCCTCCTCAGGAGCCGCATCTAATATTTTAAAATAAAGGTGGGTTGCTTAGTAATATTGAAAAAGCAAAACTATCAGCACGGAACAACTCAAAGGACAGTAAATGACATGAGTTCACTTCCATTTTGTTAAGAGGTCCATTTCATCCTATCAACATTCAGTTAGTTTAGGTCACTTCTCCTTTTTCTTCCGTTTCAATAGAGGTTCATCAATACAAATGTGATAATAGAGGCAGATGAAAACATGAGCGCTTGCTAAAATCAAGCACATCAAATGGATTACAGTAGCTAAAACACGAAATCTAGGAAGAAATACTCAATGACATCTCCAGCAGAGTTACATGACAATTTGCAAGGAAAAAATCTCTATTCTACTTTAGCACTGAAATGGCTGGCAGAATAAACAGATATGCAAATTGGCAGGTAAAATAAATAGATATGCAGTGAAGCAATTGCAGAAGCAGGTGATATTTATAGCCAGAGCAAGGGTAAAGTGGAATACCAAGAATTTAAGTTTATCAAAGAAAGATTGTCTTACACTGCTGATCAGCTAAGCCCTCCATAGTTTCCCCGGCGTTTTTCTCACTGTCGAATCCATCCTCCATACAAGCCGGCGAGACGACCAACGCAGCAATCTCTTCATCAATCAGCCGATCGACCATATCATCCACCTTCTGATCATCAGAGGTCACCACAAATTTCTCATCATTGGCATTATCCGTGTTCTCCGGCACCACATAGTCCCGCTCTGCAGTTCCATGATCAACTGCTTCCTTCCCTTCACCATCGGATTGAGATGACAGCAGAGACATGCCGACAGCCAACGAGTCAACGGATTCAAGAGGCATCAGCCGCTCAACATTGCCAGCAATCTCAGCACACTGAGCTGCCATGCCACCAATCGAGTCATCCTCCACCAATGGCGTCTCGTCAAAAAGCTCGATCACAGGACCCTCCTCGGATACAAAGACTACGCCTCCATTTAGACTTGCTATGGCCTCTTCCTTGTAGCCACAATCCAGGTCGCGCGGCGCTGGCTTGGGGAGCAAGAACGACGGCGAGTAGAAGCCACTCTCGAGCGCGACGCCGCAGCACGCGCAGGCGAGGTCCCGCTCGCCGAGCTCGCTGCGCCTCATCCACGACAGCAGCGCCTTCCCAGGCGCAGCCGCCGACGCGCAGTCCTCGCACATGTCCCCGGCATCCGCGAGCCGCCGGTGCGCGCAGCAGTACCCGAGACGCGACACCTCGGCGGCGTGAGCGTCGCACAGCACGCGGCGCAGGGGCTCGCCGCCGCCGCCGCCGCGCTGGTGGTGGGGCTCGAAGAGGCTGTCGACGCCAAGGCGGGAGCAGAGGGCGCACGGCGGCGCCAGGCCGAAGAAGGCGGCGAACCTCGATATGAAGAAGGAGAAGACGCCATTGGCGAGGAGGAGAGCTATGAGGATCCACTCCAGGAGCGCGTAGGCGAGCACCCGCGCGACCCGGTTGCTCTTCTTGCACAGCGCCGCAGTGAGGTTAGCACCCGAGGCCATGGGCGCCTCCGAGACCATCTCCCCAGCTCGGCTCTCGGCAACCGGAGGAAATGCGATCAAGATGCCAATTTCGGAGCCAGAATTTGCCGTGGAATCCAAGAAAGCACAAAAATCCGTGCTTTTGGCACCAAATCCCGCGCCGGCGTCGCCAATTGGATTGAAACGTATCAGAAACACGATCCAAATGTGATTTCTAGTGGAACGGCCAACCACTCTAAGAAGAAGCCAGTTTCTTGAACAAAACTCACCTCAACTTGCTCCTTCCTAAACTGAATACCCACCAGCTACAGCAGCTTGCAACAAAGACGAGATTTTTACAGGCGGGATTTGGGATTTAAAACGAGATCAGAACCTATTGATGAAATCCTTAACGTGGAGAAGGAGTGGGGCTAGTGATAGTGACAGAATCATGTGCGCTAATATTCACAAGAACAGATAGGAGGGAGGGAGAAGGAAGAGAGGGGAAAGGGGAGTTTGGTGAAAAGCGATGGACTGATGGGGGCAAAGGGAAGGCGGGGAGGGAGACTTGGAGGCAGAGAAATATCGAGGGGAAATGAGCTGGGGCGGTGCGGTGGTGACTGGTGAGCACTGCTACTGCCTACTAGTAATCCTCCGCATTATTAAGCCCTAATGACCGTAATTAAGTAGAGCCCTGGGCAAGAAAGAACAAAGCGAAACGTTGGGACGACGCGATAATTAGCTGGTACTAATTGCAAGCTTTTTTTTCCGTTGGGAAGGTTAATGATGGTACGAATCTGCTGTAGTAATCGGCTGACCACTACTACTCTTAGGCGATGTAGAACGGGCTGATGTAAGATGTCTATAAGCATTGCTACGTAGGATTTTTAGTGATGTAGAGGAAAGAGAATAAAGAGAGAGAAAGTTGTTGTCTACAATTCTGTAGTCGACTGTAGCACCAGAATCAAGAAAAACATTAAAAGATTGTGTGTTGTCTACAATCCTGTAGCCGATCGTATCACAACAACTCATTGTATGAGCTACCTTTAGTGCTATCTATAGATGATATGAAAAGTTTCTATAGACAGCAGCTGTCTGTACCATTGTACATACTCTTACGTTTTTCTCCCTTGCTTTCTACTCGTTTTTGGACTTCTTCTGATCTCCTCCCGATTTGGACCATAATTAGCTTTTCTCCCAATGAGTAGTATCTTAGTGCAGTTTCTTTAGTGTATGAGAAGTGTTAGGATACTATCTTCTCAATGTATGGTTTCTTATTATGCAGTATTTTAGGCTGTTTCATTTAATTACATGCATGATCTTTGCTAGTATTTGAGCATTGTGGTCTATTTGTGGTATGTACTAAAGCAATACATATTTGTTGACACACACAAACGTAAATACACGGGATTGATCACAATAAATTTTATACGTTGGATTTCGAGACCGAACCGGTATCCAGATTAGATACTAAAGTACCATATCTCTTTATTAACTATAGTGTCACATCATCATTTTGCCTACATGACAGGCTTAAGATACCAGTCAAGGTGGAGCACTGGGAGCAGCGTCTCTGAGATTGTATAGACAAATAAAATAACTTGTACAAATTTTACAGGAATCGTTATAACTTTCTCGCAGGGTTATTGCAAGATTCCTGGACCTTAGCGTCTTCAAGGAAGAAAAGAAAGAACCACATTACATGGATTTTGCAATGTGCTCGCAGCGGTGGTGTGGTACTTCTCCCAGTTCTTTTTCTGCTGTTGCGGTACATAGATTCTGCTGCCATCTGCTTTTTCCAAAGATGTCTCAGTCGAACGGCGAGTGAGCGACCAGCGAGATCGGTCGTCGCGTCAAGCACGGCGTTTAAGCCCTGCAATTTAGACGAGTTCGTTCGTGTGCTGATGATGCGTTTGCGCAAGGATGCTCGAGCGGTATTGGAGAAAAAATGGCACGGCAGCTCGGACTTGCCGCTGCTAGTTTAGTTTACTTGCTAACCAAAGACGACTGGATCGTACATACAAAAAAATGCTAGCTTTCACTGCCTCACGATCTGGAAGAACGTGGTGGCACTTCTGGAGATCCTGGCGTCTTTGACCTGGCCGCCTCATTATCAAGCCAAATCCTTTGTGAGCGTGTGGGGGATTTTGCGTGCTCTGAAACTGTGGTAGTACCAGTTCGTTGGTAGTTCAGGCCAACTGAGTGTTTTTTTAGACGTCAGCTGGGAAACCTTGGCGGTTGACACAGCGCATGTCGAGATCACTTGCTGATGTGTGGAGTGGAGTGAGAGAGATCTGAGCGGCTTGAATCTGCTGCAGCTATTGACTAGGAGGTCAGAAAATAATGCCTGAATCCTCAAGGAAAGGGAGATAGATCTTTGAAATCAACTGCGTGTCATATGAGGAGCTTGCTTGGAAAATCTAAAGAGAAACTGACAGTTTCTTCGTCCAAGCTCAAGCAAAGTATGGCCTAGTTTGAAATACAGGGACTATACATAGCAGGCAAGGCAAGTTAAGTAGGAGTACATTGTTTAAGACAACAAGATGCATGTTTGTGACTAACCAATGAGTTTTTGGCTTAAACGACACTGTTTCGCGATGAAATAGCAAAAATAGTCTCTTTCTCTATGCGAATAAATTGGAATAACACCGCGGACACGCCGACAAATGACACGTGTCACCTACTGCACCCCCACCGCGCGGTCAGGGGACTACCGCACCTCCACCGTGCGCAAACAATGTTCTACTGTGTTGCATAAATAGTACATGAACAGTGTGGGCACAGTGTTCGGCGCTGTTTCGCGCTGGTTTTTTTTGGCAGGTGCCACTCGGTGGGAGCGTGACAAGGGGATTTAGGCGGTGGAGGCACGGTATGGGGCACGTGTTGCCTGCCGGCACGTCCGCAGTGTTACTTTTGTCAACTCGCTTGCGAGAACTATTTTTACTATTTCATCACGCAACAGTGTCATTTTAGCTAATAACTCTTAACCGATGGCTGATCCAACCGGTATGATACGTCTTATAGCTAATGGCCCCAATTGGAGTCCGTAAGTATACATCAATAATGTTTTTTTTCTGTGAGAAATCATTCTTGTTCTAGTAACAGGCACCTGGCAAAAATACTTTTCCGTGCAATTTTTGTTGAAATACTATTATTTTATACCAATTCAAACGTATATATTTGCACCCGATGTAATCAGATATGAACCGGTGCCCATGGGTCCATGACCATTTGTTGGAACAGAGGTACCCAAAAGATTCTCACACCGAGGAATTGCAAACTGTTCGTGCAGCAGCACTGCTCAGTGAGACAAGAGTCACAGATGCTCTGCTAATAGACCATTAGACATTAAGTACTAGTCTTGTTATTTGCAGTGATAGTCCGACATTAGCACAGAAAACAATCATCTTCGTCTTCATGATCACGTATATCAACAGAAGTAATCGGCGGTCTGCACGGCATATATCGACATTGATTCAAACGGCAACAGCCAAGGGGCAATTTACATGCTCAATTTAGCTGGATGTATACGGCATGAACTTAGTTTCTTTTTCAATCTCACTCACGAATATTTCTGTTTTGCGGCTGTGTTATCATTTTAAAAAATAGTGAAAATGAACAATATTTATGGTACCCGGGATGAATGACAGAGCCCCTGCATTGGTTTAAAAAATCACTTTTGTCGTACCAATCACTCTAAATATCGTGGGCAAAAAGCCTTGTTCGCTCTAACGGCAAAACCACGACGATGGTTCGATAAAGTATCACCCGATTATAGTCCTACAGGTAAGGCACTAATTTTTCAGTTTCATCAGTGTGTTAGTATGCAGTACTACATATCATCTCCTTTTTTCTTTTTTTGAAGAGAATAAATATCGTCTATGATTACGATATTCAATGTAGCCAGCCATTCTCGTGCCCATTCAACTGAAGCGCACGTCGCAGTTGGATAGCTTGTGCACAAGGAATTGGACGCTGAATAATGCAATGTCGACAGCTCAGGGGGCCCTGACATTTGAATGCATTGGATCAAGGCGGCCTATGGTGACGAAAGGAGAAGGAAAAAGAAAAGGAAAATTCAGATATGGAGAGCTGGAATCAAGTGACTTGTTGGCAAAAACAAAAACTGCGGGAAAAGGTGGCCGTTTATTCAAAGAAACTAAATAAACTCGGCGTACTTGGCATGTCAGAATTAGCTCTCCACCTCGTATTATACGCAGGCAGCTTTACACAGATGATTAGCCAATTCAGCCTTTTGGTTTGTCCTAAGTTTGGTACGCTACGGGCAGATCAACTTCTAATGCCGAGTAATGTAAACCATCTGCATTGAGAATTTTAATGCAAATGGTCCATTTCCCAGTTTGGCATTGTGGTGTTGCGTTGTACTGCAGCTGCCATAGCCACAGTGTCGAACGAAGACTACGTTTGGAGCGGAAGTTTTTCCTGATTCATATGGGAATTAAACTGTTTTCTGTAAAATTTATATGTTCCAAACAGAGCCTAAGCTTAACTAGCTTGTCTTGTTCCAAAAAAAAATTGCTTGCTTTGCTTTGTTCATTGATCTTAATTCTTAAGAAAAGGTCATGTTCAGGTCAAAATCAGTAACACATAACTAAACTACAATATCGTTTAGCAATGCAAATTAGTTACTTTTTCCAGTATGATAACATAATAAGAAGTGAATAAATGGGGAAATGTTAATAGAATTAGCCTAATACAGAGTCAGGCTTGAACAAAATGGATGTGAGGTGTGAGCCCCCAAGACAATAGCTTTTGCTTTCGGCTATCCATCTAGGGGTGACAAGTGCTACGTATGGCTTTATCCGTAGCTGCCCAACGTTTAGCTTTCTAAAGCTCCTCCTTACTTTGCTCGCACGTACCCCCACTAAGAAAACCCCCAAATCATCATCATCAATCCCAGAACCAGAAGAATCCGCATTCTGATTAAGTTAAACGCGGGATTCTTTTGGAGTTTTAAAGTCAGAATGATTCGAGAGAGAGAGAGAGAGTGTGTATGGTTTTCACCAAGGAAGGAATGTCGTGGTAGTACATGATTACGATGGTAATGCGTGCACGTGTTAGCCCAGGCAAAAATAAAGGACGGCCAAAACAAAGCCATGGAACCCAAAGGATTATGTCAGGCACGAGGTTAATTTAGCAGTCAAGCTATCATGGAGTTGTATTTGTCCAGCCCCCGGTGCTACCAACTGAAATTGTGATGCTTACTTATTTAGAGCTAGAACTAAAACCATTTTTAGCAGAAAGTTCAATGTCTTTGCAAACCATGCAATCAACCAAAGGTCTTGAACCATGTTGTCCCAAACTGCATCAACTGGTACACACTCACATTGGAGATGGTTAATGGTTTACTGCAGAATGGTAGAGAACTGCACCACTTGAAAGAAGAAAAGAGAAATGCCAAGTACAATATCCAATGTTTTAATTGCTAAGAATAGCTTGCAGTTTTGAACAAGTAACCTGTGTGAGTCACTGGATTAAGTGATGCGAAGGCCCTGCTGCCATCAAATGGTCCTACGGTTCTACCTTCCACAACGGAAAAACTAATACCAAGTCGCACTGATCCCGACTCTTGAGTCCTAACCAAACAAAATCTAAAGAGCAGGGAGCATGGCTAATTGGCTATATGAAGACCTGACAAAGTACTCTTGCATCTTCAAGTTCGGTACTACATCTTCAAGTTGCTGCGGATCCTCCTCTTGTCATTCTTGGACTTCGCAACCATTCCTCAAAGAATGCTACTGTAGTAGTAGTAGTACCGATACGGTACGGTATGACTAGCATGGTGACATAGGGATGGATTTGTATCCTCTGCCATTTATATTGTGCCATTACTTCTAAACTAGTAGAGTGCCCGTATATTGCAACAAAAACAGAAACTCTCCACGAGATGGGAGAGAGAGAGAGAAGATGGGGACAAGGAGTGGGTGGAGCAGTGACGACGGAGCCTAAGACGAGAGAGGGAGATGGGGAATGCAACGTAAGGGGCTCTGTAAGCATCGAGGGATGGGGACGTATACGGATGGCCGGTGACGTGAGTGGTTCTGGCGACAGCGAGGTTGAAAGAGCGTGAATCAAGGGTGACGGCGCCGACGTTGATACGAGGCGGGGCGGGGGTGAATCAGAGGAAGAAGAGTGGAGCGACGATGGCGCAGATGCGAGGAGCGGCCACGTTAAGGACACGTTGGTCCTAGTGCGTGCGGAGGTTTCCCTAGGTTTTTTTTTACATGCGTAGAGATACGATGATCCTCCCGCACAACCTCCCGCTGTGGGAAGTAAACTCTTTTTATTAGTTAAGACTAGACGTTGGACGTCCGTTTGGATGTACAAATGGGGGCATTTCAGAAATTTGGATACAGCCGGTGGAGGACCAGATAACGGTCATACAGTACAATACAGATTCAGATAAAGCTAATAACTCATCCAAGATTTCCTGGTACTGGAGTCAGGACAGCTGCTTGTCCTACTTCAGTAACTCAAGTGGATGTACAACATGCACACAACTCAAGCTAATCCCAGAAGCATACATGCATGACATAATTGGGACGATCCACGGACTGACTTATCGAGGGAATTTTGAGCAAGATCATCAACTGTAGTTCAAAACCTCTGTTTTTTATAATTTGATTGCATGGTGTGCACCTTGCTTATATCCAACAAGAAAAGTTTATGCTATTGGTCATGCACCTTGCTTATAGAGCGCCAACAAAATCAACTGCCGTGCTTTTGTCTACAGTGCAACAGAACATGTTTGTAAATAGTTATCTGAAGTTCTGGACCATGATGTTCTGCTCATGTGTTTTTTTTTTGGTAGAGTATGCTTAGTTGTCTCCAACATCCAAAATACCACTACAATTTCCTTTAAGAAACCAACCTACACATTTCAGTGCATAATAACTAGTGCTATAACAAAAGGTTAGATCTGGATCTGCAAAAACATCGTCGCCACCACATCAGAATTAATAACCAGTATAATTATACAGAAATATACTCAACCAGGAATCCAAAAAATATCAAAACGCTTTATGCAAAAAGGAAAGCATTTAGTTTAGCATATAGGCATGTGCCTTTTGCGAAAATATCCAAAAATTAAATGAACCATTGTTGCAAAAATCTCAAAAAACATATGTTCATGTAATACACATATGCAAAAATCAGTTCTCCTGGAGCACCATTTTAATGAAAGAATCGATTCACAACATTACATCACGAAATACTGCCATACAAACTGACATCCTGCCTAAAATGAAGGGCCTAGTTACAACTTACAAACAACACAACACTTAGAAAGATATGCTTCCAATTGGCGTGGAAACATACATATGTATGTAATGTCACGCTGGGATCTAACAATAACTATGGATCTAGTACAGTGGTAGCAAATGAGAGTTGTATTACCATACATCCTAAAATGAAATGAGCAAAACAGATTTGAAGTTTCACATCTTAAGTTCAAACCATATACTTAAAAACCGTATCTATGTTAGTTATTGTAATTACAATACACAGCCATTCCGATGTCAGATGGAAGTCATACTAGGATATTGATGCATCAATCTACTTATATATTGATTCTTCAATTGATGCTCACCAGGTATTTTGTTGGGCTTAATTGTTTCTCAGCAAAAATGTAATTAACTCATGCAAGCACCTAGAGCCCGATCAAACGTGCAGACAATGACCACCAGCATCACATCAACAAGCAATAGGGCATACAGCAAAAGGGGCATGTTGAAATTTGCTATCCAATTACTATCGGCAAAGACATAATGCTTTCACTGAAAACAAAATTTGCTTCTATAAACAAGCTACTAATGAAAACATTGTGCTATAGTAAGCTAAGAACATACAAGTGGAATAGGCCTGCCACAGTCTGCAGAGTGATTATTATTGATAGAACAAATTATATATTTATATTCATCATTATTCTCATATTGCATCAAAGGATGTAATTGAACAGTTTATTTAATACCAACAACACACTTGGTCAGACTAACACAAGCCAGATGTTTCTCTACCTTGTTTTATTTCACCAGTATAGGTCTTGTTCTCTTTCATCAGTATAGGAGGGGGGGGGGCGCTCAAACTTGGCTTAAATTAGTCGCCCAATAAATGTCTTGAACAAATTAGACTCAAATACAAAATCATCATCAAAATGAACTGATCATATCAACATACACAATTAGCTAGAACACAAAGTCCGACTATTCTTGCCACGAGTCCATGACACCAAAATTGCACAACATCACTGCTGAAGTGTACAGCACGATCATATGACAACCAAATGAAAACCCAAACTTCCATGATGAATATTGCTAATTTTTGTGCATGTATAGTCTTTATTCAGGATTGATAATTCTGATAATGCCAGCACTTTTGACAAGCTACAACATTTTATGCATTAATGTTCACAACTCAATCAGAGAATAGCTGGTTGAATTCAGACATTAAAGTAAAGTGATAGTAGAAATTGCATTAAGGTGGGTTAAGAAAAAACATTCAGAATAAAAGTGGTTGAGATTCACAAGGAAACATAATGTCATTCTCTCACAGCTTATAAGTTACAACAGCTTCTAAGAAGGTGAAATGGCTGAAGCTACACGAACTAGTTATCAATAACGTCAATTAAAAATGATACCAACAGCAGGAGGCTATATAAACAACAATGCTGGAATCACATAATACTATGCTGCAGAAATGATTAAACTAAACAACAACATCCGTAGCGATGTACATAGACATAATTATAATAGACCAGCTAAAGCAAGGCCCAAGCTGAGCGAGGCACTACAAAAGCATAGCATAATAACCTAGTTTCTATACAAATGCGGCAAAGGGTGGAAGCACATCACCAAAGCCACCAATATCTCACTTAGTTCCCAGCCTACATAGACATAATTATAATAGAACAGCTAAAGCAAGGCCCAAGCTGAGCGAGGCACTACAAAAGCATAGCATAATAACCTAGTTTCTATACAAATGCGGCAAAGGGTGGAAGCACATCACCAAAGCCACCAATATCTCACTTAGTTCCCAGCCGCTGAGCATCCTCAATGAGCAACCTAAGCCTCCGGCTCAACACATCAAGCTCATCGATTCTCTGCGCCCTCCACCGCTTTGCAAGCTCGCTGTCCTCAGCGCTCCCATTGGCCTTTGCCTCCCTCAAACACTCCTCAAATACATCCAGCACGGCATTTGCCATGCGATGCTCATTGCTACATGGCACCACCACCTTGCAGTTTCCATTCTCATTGCCAACTCCAGTATCCCCAATGTTGGGGAGAGCAGCTACAGTCTCAGGCTGCCCCTTCGTGATCCCATCAAGGATGCCATCGGCAGCTACAAGGGCGGCACCTTCGATATCATAAAGGTGCGTGCTTTCCTGCTCAAGATACATCATATCCTCGCCGTTCCCATCCGGAAACGCGCCTGGAGTCCCCGAACTAATCCCATTGTAGTCATGGGAGTTGCTATCCCCCGAGGGGGCCAGGAGAGCGAGCGGGGCGGCAGCGCCACTCTGGGGGTTGGCGCGGCGGCGCTTGTTCCCGGACGTACCGGCGTTGGCGGCGAAGGGCGATGTGGCGGCGTTGGTGGGGTCCCAAAGTCTGGAACAGAGGTGTAGCACGTCGCGGTCGTGCGGGGCGAGGCGGGCGGGGTCGAGCCCCCTGGCGACGCGCGCAGAGACGCTGCGGAACTTGTTCTTGAGGCGGCGGAGCTTCTCGGAGAGCTGGGAGCGGGTGTAGGGCTGGGGCATGGACTCGGAGAAGCGGTCGTAGAAGACGTTGAGGTCGCGCGGGAAGACGAGGCCCTGCGCGCCGCAGCCGAGGAGGCCCTGCAGGAAGCGGAGCTCGTCGGACTCGGACCAGATGCGCTGGAACTTGAACGGCGGCTGCTGCTGCTGCTGCTGCTTGAGGGGGTCGGAGGAGGCGGGGGAGGAGGAGGGCGAGGACGGCCGCCGCGGGGAGCGGCGCTTGACGGGGAGCTTGCGCGCCGCGGAGGCGGAGGGCGGGGTCGGGTCCGCGATTGGTGCGGTCGGGGTCGGGATCTGGTTAGGGTTGGACGGGGCGGGGAGTACTGGGAGTGGGAGGGTTTGGTCCGAGGCCATGGCGCGCACGGATCGAGCGAGCCCTGCCTGCGAGCGAGGTGAGGTGCGACGAGATGTGGCGTGGCGTGGTGGGGTGGGGTGGGATTGGGTCGCGGCGCGGCCGGACGGGCAGGGGGGGTGGGGGGGATTGCGGGAGGTGGTGGGATGGAGACGGCTAGACCTAGACGGGACGGGGGTGGAGTCGTGGTGATCGATCGATTGGATTGGATTGGTTGGGTCGGCCGGAATTCGTGGGTTCTGTGGCCTTGTGGCGCTGCGCGGTGGGGTGGGGTTTGCGGTTGTCAGCTGCACGCCTGCACGCGGTGGGAGGAGGGCGTTGGTAGGCTGACGCGTGTTCCACGGTGTTGTTTGGTTTGGGTGTGTTGGCTTGCCTGTTGGGTTTTGGTAGCGGCGTGGACGCGTGGTGCTTTCCTGCTTGGTTGTTCGTAAGTCGTAGCCTAAGCCTATCCACCCTGCCGCGACCGGTTCGTCTGAATTTTTCTTTGGCAGCGGCTTGTTTTCGAGGGACGGGGCTGGGAATTTTGCTGATGAAATATGTGAGCAGTATAATATCACTTCATGCGAGTGTATATATCTCCTAGATGATTGGTCCCATGGCAGTATTCGACTTTAGTTGATTTCATGGTGGATGTCTAGTTCAACACGAGAGTAATAGGCCCGTCCATACATTGTGTAGCAATGCAAATTCCTTCGAAGGCTTAACACTAATATAGTTAAGCAAAAGCCTTCAAAAAGAGAACAATTGCATTCTCATCCATTGGTAAAAACAAATACACCGCATTCACCTTGGCCTAGTTTCATCATGGTACTGGCGCACTCCATGGTAAACCCTTGTTTCTTCTTTCCATTATTAGCATCGTAGCGTCAAAGCCATTTTTTTCAACGAGAGAATTGATCATTTGCCCTAAAATTATATGGGGTTCAATGATTTGTCATCCTATCCAATGAAATGGATCTTATGCTCCGAAGTTCATGACCCAATTGGTTATCTGCCCTTTTGAACAAATTTACCCTCGCCTTTCTTCCTCCTCATTCTACCTATTTATGGTTGCCTCCCCCGCCGACTCACACCACCCACAATGCGGCGCGGCGGCAACCGGCGTCGTCCCTGGCCCTCTCGACTCCGATGCTGCCATGAGAGAGAGTGCGGTTGAGAGAGGATATTATTTTTTTGTGATTTTTTTAATGTAACATGTGTCCCAGTTATTAGTAGGAATTAGATCAATACATTGGAGAAAAACAAAACTCAGTTCCTTGAATGCTTATGTGGCATCTCTTTGAATCGACGTCGATTCAATACACTAAAGATGCTCTTATGTAACAGATCTTATACCCCAAAGTCACGTGCCAATTGATTATTCGCCCTTTTTAAGGAAAAAAATGCCAATTTTGGCAAATTTTCTTCCTCTTCTTCTTTTCTTACTTGCTCCAGCTTTCCGGCCATGGCCGACCTATGAGGAGGCCCACCGTGCGTCGCACCTCGGCGGGCAACCCGCGTCTACCTCTTTTGCACAATGGCCCTCCTTTCATCCGCCTCCATGCCATCCCACCATGTCTTTCATGCACTCGTCAACCTCTCCCTTGCCCTTGCCAACCTGGCCTTTCTCGCGTCGTGCACCTGCACCTCCTCACGGGATCCCTTGCCAATGCCCCTCGCGACACCGGGCAGATCTTAAGGTGCTGGGCTCAGGGACTGTAAGGACCCTTGATATTGGATTTGTTTCAAATTAAAAGATTACATCAAAGGTATAATTTTTAGCAAGAAACAAACTCAATTTCAAGTTCCCGGATATGTGTCTTACATTAGTTCCCAGGATCAAAGCCTAATATACACATATCCTAAACAACATTGTTCAAAGTCATACAAAGGCCATATATTTATAACAAAACTTTGCAAGACCTGTTTTCAGTACATAAGTTGCAAATATGAACAACTGTCAACTAAAAAAAAAGTTTGCAGCGGAAACAATATAAACAGTAAAAGAACCACAAAGTGTGCCCATCTTCCCAAAGGCAACTGAGTGGAGGTAGAAACAATGTCATTCGTTAGCGTCGCCCTGATCAGTGCTAACGGAAGGGTTGTAAACAAAACCGTCCTCACCTGCAACAAGTGGTTAAAGCACCTGAGTACAGAAGGTACCCGCAAGACTTACACAAAACTACCAAAAGAAAGTGTTTAGTAGGGCCTAACTAAAGGATTAGAACTTTTATATGCTTAAGGCTGATCAAAGGAAAAGGTTATAGTGGCATTAGTTTTGCGTAAAGCAACAAGTTTTTATTCCTACACTTACCAAGTTTTGTTAAGGCAGTTTTTATAAACAACTTTGGACTAAAACAACAAGTAATTTAAAGACTAAACAACAAACAAGACAATGTCAAAGTGGCTGTCCACTTTGACCAATTAATATGCATGAAAACCCTTCATGCCAAAGCCAGTAAACTCATGACACAAATTATTTCAAAGTCTATACTGAGCTGTCCATCAAAACAAGTGTTGTCCATAACCGTGGATACGGCTATTCGAATAGTTTTAACCCTACAGGGGTGTACATCTTTACGCACACGACTTAGTCAGCCCGTAAGTCTTCGGATGCCTCCGAATGATGACACACTTCCTTTGGTATGCCGGCCGGGTAAACTAAGATTTGGTATTTTTCAGCAAGTTGATATTATTGAGTTGATTTACCCACGTGCGACTAATCCCGCTTAGTACAAACGACGGATAGCGCCTGCTAACCGGGGCACACATGTTGTGTCGGGAAAGCCGATTCAATGAAAAGAAATTAAAATTGTGCACCCCTGCACATATAGAATTGAAATCGGAGCCCTACGAACACGTGAACTTCACAAATATCCTCACTCCACCAGTTCCTCAACTCAATAACATCATCCCCTTACTTAACCAAGCAACGCCCACACACCGCGTGTGAAAGTATGTAAGGTACTTGAATTGACAGGTCAAAGTTCGGTCCTTAATGATCCGAACAAGACCACCACATTACCCAATCTCGTGCACGAAGGCACCCTCACTAGCAACCACTTGTCCAGATCTAAATCATGTTTTTATCAAAACAAAAATTAAATTAACTTTCAGTTTTAATAATCTGAACAAAGAAACCAAAAATAGAATTCATTTAGTGTTTCCCATGACTGACTAGATAAGCTTGTCAATCAGCTATCGTTCTACTAACTTGCATGGCTAAGCAATTATTTAAAGACCCAAAATACTAGCACCAGATTTCTATCTTAAGCATAAGTGTATGAATTTGATTCAGGATAAGCCACAAAGATTGGGATATAACTAACTAGACTCACAAATTAATGTTACTCCAAAATAGCATGCACACAGTTATCACTACATTTCAAAATACTATAGTATCAAAACTGAGATCAACATGGTGCAAGAGAATGCTTGCTTGGATAATAGACCACTTGTTTACTTTTTGGTGCTCAGCAATATAACACTCACATCGGTTATTTCAGAATCTAGAAAGAGTGATAACAAATGAACATCGAGAAAAATAGCAAACTGCAAGAGTGCAGAAAATGCATGAAAAACTTACAGCAAAAAGGTTATGATGTCAAGGAAATTTTAGTGAAAATTTCAGTTCAAAAGGAGTTATTTGAAATAGTTATGAATTTTGAAAGGTTAAAGTCTATAATGTATACTTAAAATAATTAACAAAATTTTCTACAATAAGGTCAGGTTTAAAAGTTACACTAGATTAAAGTTTAGTAAAAACTAACACTAACAAAACTGATTTCACTCAATTTGGAGTTAAAACGAAATACTTATGAATTTTTGAAGTTCAAACTATTTTCAGTACAAAACTAAATCAATTCGGGATTTTAAAACGCATTCAAATCCTTTTCTACCGAGCCGCAGTTAGCCCTACACACTGACGAGCGGGGCCTAGGTCCACGTTGGACTCAATCAGATTGACCCAGCCCAGCCGCGAACGCAAGGAAGGCGTAAATTGAAAAATACGCTTCCCAGAAACAAAAACGTACTAACTAAACTTACACAATCCTTAACCAGTCAAATGGGCCCACGCGTCAGTGTCTTAGCACTGAAATCAGTAGCTAAAGCATGAGGTTAAGCGCTTGGTCCCACCGGTCAGCGATACAAGTTAAGACACATTAAAGGGCTAATCATTACTTAAGTAAAACCGACAATGGTTAACGGTTAACGAGCTCACTCTGATCTTTGTCATTTGTCGACAACAGAGCAAGCATACGCCGCTTGTTTTGTCAAGCGGCTAGCCGAGTCAGGCCCATGGCGGCGCTAACCAATGACTAAAATGGATCCGCAATAGAGTGACGGTCCTGCAGCGGCGCGGCAAGAAAGGGCGGCGGTGCAAAATAAGGCAAAAATGGATACGCCGTCTTGAACATGCATTGAGCAAGCGAATGCATGCTTAAGCTACTAGGGGTCAGTAGGGACCTACCTGAGCTGAAGAGGGGGTCGGAGTCACAATAGAGCTTGCCGGCGACGAGAGACCGAAATGCGGCAATTTGGGGATCCAAGGTGACAAGATAACCTGAGCAAGGAATGAACGAGTGAGTGGTTGGTATAGGTTAGTTAGGTCCCTAGGAAGCTCACATGGGAAGGAATTGGAAAAGAACTCACTCGCCCGGAGTTGGAGACGAAAGGGCAATATCGGCCGGAAAAACAAGAAATTCAAAATTCGACAAACCTGTTTGACAAAAATGTGAAATTGCATAAGGGGTTTTGCTCCTTACAAGAGATCACATAATGTGACACGAACGAAATAGGGAAGATCTCACCGAATGTGAAGATGACACGATGCCGGCCTTCGGTGCATGCTCCGGACACTCAAAATGACAAACCTTGGTTCAAGATCTAGGAGCAAAACCAAGGATCCATATTAGCTTCAAAGATACGACATAAGAATAAGAGATCAAAGGTGCTAAGGTGAGAGGATATGCCTTAGCAAGGAGGAAGAAACATATGCGTAATAGTTCGGCCGAGGAAGATGAAGGTCGGTTTTTATGGTTCTCATCACCGGAGGAATCGAGGATGACCGTGCGTGGCAATGCGAGACCAACGATGGCAGCAATGTGATGCCAAGTGGCACTTGCATGCGCTGAAACGCTCGGTGCAACGCCACCTCGCTTTTGGGATCGTGAGCGGCTGCCACGGCTAGAACTGGCGCGAAGAAGACGAGACTGTGCGGATGACAAGCGGCCCTGGGATGCCAGCGAGACGAGCAAAAACAGCGCGGCAACAGGCTCGAGCCCGAGCCAGGTCCGAACGACACAAAGCAATGCGAGCCGCACGATCATCAATGGACGCTCTAGATTAGAGGCGAGTTTCGGATGGTCCAAACAGCACAAGGGTTACGAGCCGTTCGATCTGCATCGGAGGGTCCAGATTTAGAGGTGAGTTCGGATGGTCCGAACAGCACAAGGGTTACAAGCCATTCGATCTGCATCGGACGGTCCAGATTTAGAGGCGAGTTCGGATGGTCCGAACAGCACAAGCGATGTGAGCCGTTGATTTCCGATCTGACAGCTAGAAAGGGTTGGGGTGAAACTATGTGGGTGAGTGGGTGCGGTCCAGGCAAGTTCCAACGGCCCGGTCGCTACAGTGCACGGTGGTTTGGTTTGAGTCCGAAGGTTGACTTCATTTAAATTTAAAACGACCTAGTTTGACTGGGGTGCTAAAAATAGTAATAAAATTCATAAAAATATGAAATTTTTCAAAGATGCTTATGGGATTATGTAGTTCCCATAAAAATTTTGAAACACCAATGGTCACGCTAAAAAAATACTTAATTAACTACTTTACCCGAATAGGTTTAAATAGAGAACAAAGAATTTTCTTAAGGTAAAAAATGGTTTCAAAAAATTTGACGAAAAATATATTAATTTGCTAAAAATAATCTAGTATTTTATAAAAATATTTCCCAAGCTTCAATACAAGTATTGACTTGCATTTTCATTTGAAGTTTCAAAACAATTTTGAAAACATGGTTTGAAATTAGGGTTTTTAAAAGTAACAACTTATGCACATGCCCCAAAATGACAAAAATGATATGAAATGCATATAATTACTGTTTACTGAAATAAGGATGTTACAGGGATGATGACGGGAGCGGCTATGGTGGAGGCAGAGGTAAAGGTGACGGGGAGCAACCATGGTGGCAAAGGAGGAGGTCTTCCTCGATGGCAGCGCAATGTTTAATGCTTTGAATCGACTCCTATGTAGAGTCCGGTTTTAGAAAGTTTTTTTTGTTAGAATCGACTCCTCTAATGTATTGAATTGATTAAATATCTTCTCCCTCCTTTAAACCAGGTAAAACAACACATTCGAGATGGTCTTAGATAGAATGGACACATATAACTTTAGGGCAAATAATCAATTCCCTCTGGTTCAACCGACACAATAAAGATACGGCCTTTTGGACGGTCTGATCGAAATCGACGCTTGAGATCAGAGCAGAAGAGAAATTGAGCACTTTGGCACACTTTGGCAATCTCTCAGAAGAAACTGATATCGTACCGTGCCCAATTGGCCATAGACCATACGTCTGGCGAACATCACTTGATTCACTTCTGAAGTCTGACGTCCAAACTCTAAACCCTTTAAAGTTTAAACCCTAATCCTCTATGCATTCCCCTCTCCGCTTCCACCCAGCCAGCCCCACGTCCATGCTCACCTGATTCCCTCCATTCCCCAATACTATCGTACCCATCCGCCATGGCCTCCTCCGCCAAGCTACTAGCCCTCACCCTGAGCTCCTCCTTCCTGCGTTCCTACCATCTCGCCTCCACCTCCTCCCTCCCGTCTGCCCCCTCCCGCCACCTCCCAGGGGCATTCCACTCCCTCCGCTTCTGCTCCGCCGCCGCCGCCCCCTCAGTGGTCGATGTCGCCAACTCTGCCGTCGCCTCCGCCTCGGCAGGCCACCCGTGGCCGGAGTGGGGCGACTTCCTCGAGAGGCTGCGGGCCAAGGGGTACTTCGAGCGACCCGTCCCAGCCTCCGGCGCGGATGCTGCCGAGGGCACCGCCGGAGATGAGGAGGCGGCGGCGGCGGAGGTGGATACCGTAGCCTCGGCCGACCCTTACCCCTTCAGGGATCTGAACAGGGTGAAGAACGCGTGCCTCAAGTTTGCGCGCGAGCGCTTCGATCTCCTTAGGTTGGGAACCGTGGATGCCTTGTATTTCTGTCGTGCTTTGCTTCTGTGCATGAATTGGACTTTATTTTGTTGCATACTTTGCGTAGTCGGTGACGTTTCGGGTTAATTATAGTTTGGAATGCGTAGCTCTTCGGGTTGTTGGAGACTACGCCAATGATCATGTCGGTGGCTGAGTACAGCAAGAATTGCTAATTTGGGCTTTGGTCTGCTCCTGAAACAGGCTTCCAACAACAATAACCAATAGTTCTTCCTAATGTTCTGGGAGGCCCATTTACATGCCATGTAGTGTTAGATTTGTCTGCTTTCTGCATTTTAGTTAGTAAGCCAAAGAATTTCTACTGCATTTCTGCCCTACAATTAAGCATGTTTGATGAGCACTTGTTGATGATCATGTCTTGGAGCATAAACTCCCTTCACAATGGTTGCTATTTGATTAACATAAGAATTAGGTTTTATCTAGAGAATTCACATATAATTAACATTAGGATCATGGTTATCAGCGATGATTATGATCAGTAACCGATTCTTTGGACTGTTTGCGCCTACTACTTTTGCAAGTATGATATATTTGTTGCTTGTTTGGAGTTTAATTTTACTGAAGTATTGTTGGAATTTAATTTTACTTGATTATTGTTGTAGCTCCCTTCCCAAGCATGATATCCAAGCTATTGTTGAGTGTGGCTGTCCTAATATCTTCCGAAAGGCTGTCAATTCCGCAAAAAGGCTGAGAGAATTTGTGCAAGTTGACGAAGGAGATGTAAGTTAAAATGTTGTTTTTTGAACATGCTTTTCTCCCTACGGACTTGATTTTCTTTACATATAAAATATTGCTTTCTTTACTCACAATTTACTTTACCTCACAAGAACGCTCTTAATATTTTTTGAAGTAAATTTCGCAAAACTACATGTTTATTGTCAAAATATCACAAAACTACAGGTTTAAGCAACAATTTCGTAGAACTACATTTAAGGGACAAATGTTTCACAGAACTACATGTTTTGAGATTTCTGTCATATGCGACGGTTCCATAACAGCAGGGCCCAACTGGCAGCGAAATGTGAGACCCGGCAATGAAATGGACGTGCAAGGCTACTTTGTGACGCTGACACATGGGTCCAAGTGTCCAGAACCGTAGCATATGACTAGAAAACTGAAAACCTGTAGTTCTGTGAAACATTTGCCCCGTAAATCTGTAGTTCCGCGAAATTGTTGCTTAAACCTATAGTTTTGTGATAGTTTTGACAATAAACGTGTAGTTTTCCGAAATTTACTCTATTTTTTGTTTTAATACAGGCATGCAGTGCTTGCAAATTACGTGGATCCTGTGATAAAGCTTATGTCATTCCAAAAGCTGAGGAAGGAGCTCGTACCGTTGATGTTGTGCGCATACTGCTAAGTTATGCAATAGATCCAACCAGCCTTTCAGGAGAAAATTCTGTTGATGGGGGTGTGCAAGAATCTGCAAGAAAGCTGCTTTCAAAGCTTACTATGCTTAGTGACACAACAATTGATCCGTATCTTCCTAAACCTGTATTTCAAACTTCTAGCAAGCAGGAGTCATTGACCAAACCTTTTGACAAGGGCACACCATCAGTTGCAAAATCTCGGGTCTCAGCTGGAAAGGGTAAAGAAACAACTGTGACTGAAATGAAGAAGGGCGATTGGCTGTGCCCGAAGTAAGTTCTTTATGCTATATTAACTGAGTGTTATGCCGCCCTGCCTTCTGTTTGTTGTGAATGAGGATAGAAAACCCGTTACCGGGCAAAATCCCGCTCGGAGGCCGGTAACCGGAAATCCTGGAAAAATTCGGTCGAATTTCGTCTGAATAAATTTGAATTTGGGATGTAACCGCCGGAATTTTGAATTTGAATTTGGAGTTTTCCGGCTGGTATTTGGAATCCCAGTTCCCACCGGTAACCGGCCGGGTTTTTCCCCCCTAGTTGTGAACCTTGCAATTTGTTTTTTTACATTGCACTGTAAGATTACGAAGTTATGATGATTCTCGCAGCTAGTGTATAAAACTAGGGATCAATACCATTATTAGCACCAGTTATTTCTGCTCGGATTTAACTCGTTCTGTTTAGTGGTGGGTGTTTACACTTTTTGTGCTTGCCAGTTGCCACAGTTAAGAGAACAAGACAATTTTACTTCCTATCATATTACAGAAGGCCATCTATATGGTTATTATTTTGTATTGTGCTTATCTATTTCCATTTGAATGCTGTTAACTAATTCATTAAAAGAAGTTGTTTTATGGCAGTGTTTTGTATGCTTATTTACTGCTTACCATATTGTAGAATATTGCTAATCATCAGACAGTGATGTGTGTGTTTTTTTTTGGTGAAAATGACAATGGCTTTTAATATGATTCAAAATAACTTTTGTTATTCTATATGATGGCCAAGTTTTTTCTTTTAGATTTTGCTCCTCGTAAGTTAAGCATTCTGAATTTCTGGTTGAAGTTGTCTGTTTGTTCTTTTTCTATTCCAATATTTTGTACTTCCTGTGTTTTATTTTGCACAAGCACAACGCACACTTAATTGCTTATATATTTAACCCAGTGGGCATTGACGATGTGATCAAGCTGTCACTGTGTTCTCTTGATTAAATATGAATAATCTCGATTCTGAAGAATTCTGCTGTAGCATGAGACATTCTACTGTACTTGCATTATTTCCTTATTTGCAAAGTCTATTTGCATGTGCATTGTGCAACGACAGCCGGTCTATGGAAAATTTAACCAAATTCAGATGTATCAATTATGTACTGAAGGCAAGTTTGAAGTACCTGTTGGAAAACCATATCTAATGTTATGATAGGATTTCCTACTTCCTAGTATATCCACAGATGATCTGATAAAAGATTAGAAGGTGACTCACAGAAGCAAAAAAGAACATTTTAAAATAAACTTAGAAGCCTCATACCTGATACTATAATTAAACTTGCTTGAATCGTCATAACCCAGGTTCTACAGTTTGTAATAATTTTTTGGACAGGTTGTATAGTGTAAAATGTTGAATCTGTGCAATTTTGTTTTGGTGGATCATAGAAGCACACCTTAAATGGAATTTGGGTTATCAGGTTATGGTTGATTTTGATTTGACAACAGATAACTTATTATTTGTTAAGCCGTGGTGCCAAAAGGTTAGGTTAATCTGTGGCCTCTTCTCTTGTTCACTTCACAGTTTTTCTTTTATTTTTTTCATGCTCATGTGGGAGGATGTTGGACTGTTAGTGGCTGTCTGGCTGCTTATGTCTTGTTAATGGACTCTGTCCTAAAATTCCCCTCATTTTGACAGTTGCAGCTTCTTAAATTTTGCTCGAAATCGGCACTGCCTTGAATGCAAAGTAGATGGTCCAACGAAGATAGAAGCAGCCACCACCGAAATGAAAATGGGAGATTGGATCTGTCCACAGTAATTATCTATTCTTATATGCATTTTCTTCTATTGTTCAACATTGTTCTGTTTGTCCTAGTCACTTATATGTGCTTTTAGGTGTCACTTTATGAACTTCGCACGGAATAAGATGTGCTTTAAATGTGAAGAAACTCGGCCGAAGAGGCAGCTCAACCCTGGAGAGTGGGAATGCCCCTCGTACGTGATTACCTCATTCTCTTTGTGACTATTCTCTACTTTAACACACTAATGAAACATTATCTCCCTTTATAGATGTGAATTTGTGAACTTCCGACGCAACAAGGTCTGCTTGAAGTGCAATCACGACCGCCCTGAAGATGGTACCCAGGATAGTCAGCTCGGATACGATGTACGGAGAAGCACGAAACGGGCTGACAATGGTAGAAGTTTTGACTTTGTTGGTCGGGAGGAGGACGACGAGGAGGGGGTCTTGCCATACCAAGGGGAGCGCAAGCATGCAGTGAGCAGAAGGGCGGCACCGGCACAGAGGAAATTCACTGGCAAGAGTAGAAGTTTTGACTTTCTTGGTCAGGACGACGACGTAGACGATGTCTTGCCATACAGAGGGGAGCGCAAGCATGTAGCGAGCAGGAGGGCGACACCATCCCAGAGGAGATTCACTGCTGCTAGAAGCCGGTGAGAATATCTAGTAGCTATATACTCCCTCCGGTTTTTTATTGTTGACGATAGTACTCCCGTCAAGTAATGGGGACCGGAGGGAGTATCATTGATGTTTCGCATGTAGCATATATTGTACCGCGTACATTTTAGTTGAGCACTTGACTCGCGAAATAATAGTGTTATTGGAATTTAGAAACAATTTTGGCAGCCTCATATGCTCCTTCGATTGGAATTCTCCATTCAGTCAAATTCCGGTATCGCGTGAGAGTCGAAGACACACACACAGACAAACGCACAAACACACTCATACTTTGCTTGTTAACACCGGAAGAACGATACCACACTACATCTAAATGACTCGAGTCACAGCCCCATCGGCAACATCACAACAAGCAACATTACTCAAGTCTCCAACTCACACGTCACGTGAACCTCAGATCGCCTCCCTGATGACCAGGTTGATGCCGAATGACGCTGTGCAGATGATGAGCCCGAGCACCGCCAAGAAGTTGAACCCCCTGCAGCATTCACCGGAAGCAAATCGACCAAATTAGAGCCACTTCGATCAAAAGAAGACTTCGCCTTGAAGAAAAGAGGAAATGAAATGCTAGCATGCTGATGCGTATTGGGCTCAACGACGCATTAGTAGGTGTCATATGCCGCAAATTCTGATGAAGCTTTAGTTCAGGTCGATCCTTCTTATTACTAATTTCAGATCTTACAGGCAGTCGATTATAAACTGAACTGCTGAAGTGGTTGATATAGGACAAATGGTTGGGTAGGATTACACATTAGCAATGGCCTATGCAATGTGAACGAACCTCACCAACTGACCAAGGTATTTGCCTGTAGTAACGACCTATGTGAACATTGGAAATTTGGACAAGGTTGTGCAGGCGCTGGGGTCTTAGCTGCTGGGGCCTTGGCTACAAACGGATTGCAGTAATAAAGATGAACAATTGAGAACAAAGGCACGTCTAACATCTTAAATACTAGAATACTATATGATCAAGAATTTCCAACAAACACTTGAAAGCTACTCCACGTTGTCACTGAGCACCAATAAACGCACCTTTGACATTTTTAGTGGAGTACACTGTACCATATCGAGCATTGACTACCTACTTACATTTGAAAGCTACTAGTGTTGAGTATTCACTATTCAGGTATGAAGTCCGCATTAACTTGATGTGTGTTTGGTTCACTAATACTGCAATACATCCTTTCCATAGAACAAAAATGGATTAGGAGCATAAAGTTTCTAACCACATTCATACATTCCTCAAGACAAAAAAATTCCTAACAAATTAAAACATTGAAATCTAGTTGATCTCTACTACTTCTCTCATGCATGAATTTTTCCCCCTTCACATCCACCAAAATTGCTATGGAATTATCACCATTAACCAGCCTTAGGAACCTGACTGTATTATCTATGTTATCTGCTCATGCACCAGTTAGACGGAATTAGAGATAGGGACATGGTGCTAATTGCTGGGAAAAACATACCCAATCTTGAGACGGTTATCCGGAACGCCGGTGGCGTAGCCCTTGAAGTAGAAGAACCTCGCGACGATGTAGAGCACCCCCAGCGAGGCGGCGATGACCGGGTGCTGCAGGCCGCCGAGCAGCAGCGTGACGAAGAACATCGGCATCATCTCAAGCGAGTTCTGGTGCCCCCTCTGCACTCACAACACAAAGTCGTCAGAATTTTAACACACCGCGCCTTCGAAGAAACACACACGCAACAGATCAAAAGCGCAATCTTGCGGACCTGGACGCAGTTGAAGAGCTTGGCATCCTTGTTCTCCGACTCGACAGCGTACAGGTTGGGGTAGAACACCTTGTACCTGCACAACAACAACAGCAAAGAACCGCAAAAATCCATCAAATTCTCCGAGACAAAACGAACAAAGAAGAAACATGGAGACGAACAGGAACGGAATTTCGCGCGACTCACTTCTCGCGGGCCTTGCGGACCCGGAAACTCATCCAGAAATTGAGGAGCGCGTAGGCTACCAGCACCAGCACCACGTACCCGTACTCCTTCGTCAGCTCGATCGACACCGCCATGGCTGCTACCTCTGCCTTCTCTTAGTTGTTCCTGTTTTTTTCCCTTGAAATCGAGATTGGTGAGGAGGGCATTACGGCTTGGAGGCCATGTGGATGGAGATGTCTATCTTATAGGAGACTGAAGGCGTCTAGAAGGTTCCAGAATCTGTGGCTGTCCTCCGGCCCAAGAAAGCTTTGACCAATTTCTTTGTTCTCTTTTCTCTTTTCGTTCATTTCTAATTTTCTAAGAGAATGATCGTTTGACTTGGATAAATTTTTCTCAAAGTCAATGGGAGCATTGTTAATTCCATACGTCATGCGTGACGCCCGTGTACTAACCCAAGAATATTTGTCGTGGAAGATAGTGAGGGGACCTTGGCTTTTAAGCGAAGGGCCAGAGGATCCTAAGAGTGAGATTTCTACAAGAAGTTACATACATACTTTTATGAAAGTACAACTATCCTAGGGTTAGAAGGGTCTTTTTCTAGTCTAAGGGTAGGCCTCGGCGTATGGTGGACTCCCCTGTTCCTGGTCTACCGGGATAGTGAGCTTGGTCCACCTTTGTTGCACTTTGCTGATGGTTGCGAGACCCCTTTAGGGCCTTCCTTCGGGACGCCCGCGGGCCCCACCTCGCGAGGGCATCCTTGGAGCCTCCCTTGGGGGCCCTCAGGAACCCTTCGGAGGCTTCGGGAGTGCCTTCGGAGCCCTCAGGGCCCCTCCGGAGGTCGCCTTTAGTGCCGCCCTCGGAGCCTCCGGAAGTGTCTTTGGATACTTGAGGCCTTCGGGAGGCGACCGGTCGCCGAGCCCTCGAAGCTGCCGGGTCCCTCGGGACCCTTTGTCGCACCACTTGTCTTGGTGGGGTGGTAGACCGCCTCTGACAAGCCCTCATGATCGAGGTCCCGCCGCCATGGTAAAACCGCCGCTGATTCTCTCGGAGGGTCCAAGCACACCGTCCCCTTGGGCTTGGCGAATCGTATCTTTGGAAGAGCCAGCGAAGATGGGTTGCTGGTGGCGTTCGCTGGCTCCTGGGTTCCCGCGCGCCATGGGATGGTGCACGGCCTGGGTTGTTGTGGGCCATAAATGGCGCCGCTGCCTCTTGGGATTTCACTCGTCGTTCTTTGGGCTTTGTGCCGGTTTAATGAATGGTGGGCGTGCTGCAGGGTTTGTGCACGTGGCACGCGCGGATTGGCGCGCGATGCCTCGTTTCCAACCCACGGGTTTCGCTCGCCTATATATATGCACCCCGCTCCTCCCTATTGGTGTTCATTTCCAGTTTTCTAGCCCATCCTGCTTTGCGCTTTGTTCCTGCTGCGGTGCTTGGCTTTTTGGCGAGGTCCATCTTCTCGCTTCGCGCATACCAAAGCGCTGCGAAGAGAGCGCGAGGCGATGTATCTGAGCGAGTTAGAGGTCCATCGTGATCCGATCTTGTCCTCATCACTCTTGTTGACGAGGCAAGTTGGAGAGCCTTGAAAAGGTCCGCGCTTGAACAAGAGACCACGCCGCTTCCCGCCGGACGAGGCGGTGGTCTTTGTTGCCTTCTTTGATGCTTGGCCTCCGCTTGCCATCGCGTCATACCGTTAAGGACGCGCCCGGCCAGATGGGGTGGAGTTAGGCGCAATCGACGCCGAACTCCATCGTGAAGTGAGGTCTTCAATGGATGCTTGGCGGCGGGGCGATGACGAAGGCGTTTGTTTGCCCATCTTCACGACGGGCGCTGCCAACCGAAGAAGAAGAAGAACACTGGCGAGACGCTAAACTTTGGCAGCGTAAACTTCGGTAGAGGACCCGGTGCGGATGTATCTTCCTACTGGCGGCGTACAGAATCACTGGAGACGGATCGACTCGCGGTGGTTCTACCACAAGTCGCCGCCGGAGGATGGTCTGCAATCTCGGGGTGAGCTGATACGGCTCATCGCCAGCCCCGAGATTGACCTCAGCGCGAGGGAAGAGGCCCTCCTTCAGCTTCTATTGGATGTCACGAAGTGCTTCTCCACCCGCGACCTGGCGGAGGAGTTCTCAGGTTTTGATTCGCCCCGCCCAGATTAGAGCATGGAGATCGGGGGTTCGAAGATCAGGCGCCCGATCCTTACTGTGAAGGGATGGGAGGGTACGGATCTCGACGACTTTAATTTTCTCCGTTTCGGTATGTGTTGCTCATTTTTGGCACGGCCTCTCACGGTTGTATTGGTGATGGTTTCGCAGTCTTGCCTATTACCGAAGCCACTCGCGCGGTGGAGGTGCTTCTGGGCCCTTACACAGGCGAGGAACATTCAAAGCGTGTCACAGTGGTGCGAGAGAGTCAGCTTAACTAGGCGTACGCTCCGTCGCCGCCTTCCGAAGCGTCCGAACCGGATGCCGACAGGCAGTGCGGCCAGCCGCCGCCGCCTCGTGATGCAAACAGCCCTGCGGAGGTGGCGGAGGACGCGAACCGGCCTGCCAAGAAGTTTGCAGGGGCCGTGTAACAGGTGGAGTCCTCGCCTCGAAGCTCCTCGTCCGCCGAAGCGATTGACTTTGCCGATGAAGACGACGGGATGCGACGGTGCCCTGCGGCGGAGGCAGCTGTGGCAACGAAGCGCGACGGCCGACGGCATTGTTATTGCTGAGTCTTCGAGTGAAGACACTCCGTCGCGTGTTTATGGCATGGATGTCGAGGTTGTGTTGGCCACCCCGCCTACTCCGGGGCGTGCTGATGTCGTCGCCGACGACCCTCCTGCTCCGCGATCGCCCCAAGGTAGTGAATCTTGGTCCTTGTGTGTGATTGTGCGTGGCCCCCCTTGATGCGCGGCCTAGGCGGTGGGGCGGGGAGTTGATTGCCCACGCCCCTGATGTCTCCGCACTTGGCCGGCTGCTGGCGGCGATTCATGTAGTCCTGCATGGCCGCAATAGTGTGGCAGTCGACGGTTGTGTGCGAGCATTCGCCGTGGAGGTCACAGTATGACGTTGCGCCTTCGGCGCCATTGAGGGTGTCTGGCTGGCACCCGCCACGACGCCCACGGCCTTTGCCCCTGCCGCGGCCTCCTCGGCCGCCTCGTTTCGCTCCTCCGGGGTTCTGGCCTGCATCTACATGATAGATGCCATGGCCTTTCTGGCGGAAATTTCCGCGCGGCTTCGGGTTGGTTGGCGTGGCTGAGGTTGTTGCGGCGGGGGTTGTTGTGGCGGGGCGGCTCGCTCGGTTGGCCGGGCGGCCAGCGGGCGTGGTGGTGATTGCCCCTTCCGCCCTTCAGTTGCTGTCCTCCTCCGCTCGGGCGTATTCCTCCATTTTGTTGAAAAGCTTCGCAACGGTGGAGATGGGCTTGTGGGCCAGCTTTTCCGATAATGGGCCCTTTTGCAGTCCGCAGGTCGCTGCGTTGATGATTGTTGTCTCGTTGACGCCCTTGACCTGGCAGTTAACCTCCGCGAATTTCTTAAAGAAACTGCGGAGGGACTCGCCTGGGGCCTGCTTGATCGCAAACAAGTGCCCCGCGTCCTTTGGCTCGATGTAGTTCCCTTGGAAATTGTTGCGTACCAGGTCCCGTAGCTGCTCCCATGCGTAAACGGACCGAGGGGGATGGTAAAGAACCACGTGAGGGCGACCCCTTTGAGGGCGAGCGATATGCTCTTCGCCTTCGTCGTGTCATCCCCACCCGAGGCCTCTATTGCGGTTTTCATAGACCCGGAGGAAATCCACAGGGTCGGTGCAGCCTTCGAAGGGTGTCACATCTGGCATCTTAAAATCTTTTGGCCAACACGCTGCTTCGAGCCTAGCGCTCAACGGTGAGTTGGGGTCCCCTCGGAGCAGCGGGGTTGGTTGCGCGCCGACCAACGCCGCCGGGGTGTCCGATGGTGGCGCCGGGACGGTGAGGCTTCTCCCGGCAGATCGCCGCAGTCGAGCATCTCCGTGAGGTCGGCCACTCTTCTTCAGCAGGTCTCGTAGGCTTCCTGTCACCTCAACTCCCGTGTGGGCCCGGGGATTGGTTGTCGGGGAGGGAGGATTCGGTAGGCGGAGTGCCCCCCCGGCAATGTCACCATGGGTGGAGTTGTTTGCTTCTTCTTCCGTGGTCCGCGCAGCGGCTGCTGCCGCCGCGGAGGCCTTGCTCCGCTTGGCCCTCGGTGTGTTCAGCGCTGTGGCCGCCACCGCTGCTTCAGCTACCAAAACTTTGGATACGGCCCTCCTGGGAGCCATCCGATGCTTCATGCTTGTGACCTTCCTGCCGAACCCCACGGACGGCGCCAACTGTCGTGGAAGAAAGACTAGACAGTAGAGTGAGGGGACCCTTGGCTTCTAAGCGAGGGCCAGAGGGTCCCAAGAGTGGGATTTCAGCTGGAGAGGTATTTGTATTTGATTCAGAAAATATTTCTTATTCTCCTCCCTGATGATAGGGGAAGGAGGCTATTTATAGCCTCCTTTGCTTGGTACAAGAAGTTACATACATACCCCAATGAAAGTACAACTACCCTAGGGGTAGCAGGGGCTTTTTCTAGCCTAAGGGTAGGCCTCGACGTATGGTGGACTCCCCTGGTCCTGGTCTACCGGGATAGTGAGCTTGGTCCACCTTTGTTGCACTTTGTTGATGGTTGCGAGGCCCCTTCGGGGCCTTTCTTCGGGACGCCCACGGGGCCCCCTCGTGGAGGCATCCTTTGAGCCTCCCTTGGGGGCCCTCAGGAACCCTTCGGATGCTTCGAGAGTGCCTTCGGAGCCCTCGGGGCCCCTCCGGAGGTCGCCTTTAGTGCCGCCCTCGGAGCCTCCCTGCGTCTCCGAGTACTTGAGGCCTTCGAGAGGCGGCCGGGTCGCCGGAGCCCCTGAAGCTGGGGTCCTCGTGGGACCCTATGTCGCACCGCCTGTGCCATGGGGCCGGTGGGCCGCCCCTACGACAATATTCAATGTCCCCAACGGAACTACGAAAGTAACCTATGTTACCTATCCACTTAAACGGTTAGAAATTGGCATAAAAATCATCTCTGAAGATCGCCCATCTTGAATCTATCAATGGCCACCTAAATTTAGTTCTCTTGGGAGACCACAAACGCAGAGAAGTCGAATACGAGGAATTCTCTTGCTAAGGCGACCAACAAGGTGTCCTGCATGCCACCTTGGTTGAAGGGGAAATGTTTCAAATGTCTTGGTTCGGATCACCTGCTTGCAACATGTTGTAATCCTGCTCGATGCACTCGCTGTTGGGGTTATGGTCATTTTTCTCACCAATGTCGTCGACCACATTCTATTTCTCAGCCATCAGTACCAGCTACACCACGCCCATCTCCTGCACTGCCTCTCTTACATTCGGTAGCAACCTTTCCTCCATTGAGTCGATCTGTCGTTGAGACTGAAGATGTCATCAGATATGGCAACGACTGCTAATTCTATTACTGAACTTAATTCTTGTGTACAAATTGTTTAGCATTAATTAATTTCAGGCACCACCGAGCATGCGTGTGTGCATGGTGCAATGCATACGCGTGTGTTATGTATAGCATATGGGAAAGAACATGTGTACGTGGATTTGCCCTGGTGACCTAGGACGCATGGACCAAGAGCTAGTTCAACGAGTCTTGCACGTACACGTTTCCAACCAGGAGATCAATTCAGACCGTTTAGAAATTGACGTGAAGCTTGGGAATGAATTCAATTCGGTTGGTATTAGTTGGAAGGATAATATCTTTAAACCAAAATACAAGAAAAGATCTTCAATGAAAGCTGGATTGTACGTGAAGAAAGACAAGAATGGAAAGATACG
Organism: Phyllostachys edulis; assembly: GCA_036346405.1. Classification (NCBI taxonomy): domain Eukaryota; kingdom Viridiplantae; phylum Streptophyta; class Magnoliopsida; order Poales; family Poaceae; genus Phyllostachys; species Phyllostachys edulis. The sequence goes on along the minus strand of CM070549.1, from coordinate 19,889,617 downwards.
TGGATTCTCGGCGCAAGAAAATAGGAAGAAAAAATATATGTGTCGGAGATTTGGATCTCACACCTTTCTTTCTCTCTATGCGCTAGGTTGGGTCCACCCATCCATGATCTACTACAACAACATGACGCACTAGGAGTCTGAGTTTATTTAGTTTATTTCTTTAGGAAATCGCGTCGGTTTTTGTGAGTTCTCTAGGAAACCAAAAAGAGTTCAGGTTGAGCACGTTAATTATGTACGCGAGTGAGTCCTAATTGACCTTAAGTCCCGGTGTGTGTGTGGCCTGCGTGCTAAGGTTTTGTGCGTGGTGTTGGCCATATAAGACGTGTGTGTTTCGGCCATGCGCCATTATGGTTTATCCCTGTGTATCATGTATTGAGGTTTTCTCATATGGGGTTTGTGATAGTTGGTGCAGATCAAGGTTGTATTGTTCTTGAGATTGTCTACGGAATCTATACGATTCAATCTTCTAATTCATGATCAAGTTCACGGTTTGGGAGGCCACGACTAATCGCTTCTACTTCAGTTCTTACTGATCTAGTGCGATTCAACCATGTTATCAAGCTCGTTACTACGCTACGAAAGTTGTGTTACTACACGAAAGATGTAGCGTTACTACACCACCACCAAAGTGTTACTACACCAAAGACATCGTGTTACTACACTTTTGCCGCTGTTCCATGGCGAAACATCGGGCAACGTACATGATTTAATCTCATCTCGATGTTCAATCCACATCATCCTCTCTCAGTGCTGTTTTGTTCTGGTGACTTTCAATGGGGCACAATTGTCCATCACCGCGGGGAATGTGGAGAGGGCCATTTGTGACAAGCTTGAGATACCATGGGAGGTAATTCGAGCAGAGCTTCTCGGTGAGGTTGAGGATCCTGGCCATTACAACAAGCTTGATTGGACTTTTGGTGACCGGTGCCAATGTACGGTCAATCCTCAAGTCCTAGAAACACCTGTGTCCGATCAACAAGGAGAGCAAGATCCCACAAGGGAGTACGTTGTTCAAACACAATGTGCGCAGGGTCAAATTCAAAGATCAAATATCCTTGGAGCGCCAAACATCATGGTTTCCATTAAGGTTGCCACAGATGGCCAAGCTTCACAGTTGGTTGATTACTCTCTTGAGCTTGTTTCTCCCCCCCCCCCTTTTTAACAAGGATAAACCCAGCTTTTATAAAAGCTAATCAGCAGTTTACAGACAAAGACAGAACAGAAAGATAGAGAGAAGCTGGGAAAACCAACTAAACTAGATGCCTAGTAAAAGCCAAAAACCAACAATCTCCCCAACATTTATACAACTTAACCAACAGGGGATAACGACTGAAGGACACTGATATGAGTCTTACAGAAAACAAAATACTAAACCAGGCGAGCACAGCTAAATCTGACTAGAAGCACCAACAATCTTCATCCAGTTCCCCAACTGCTCTAGAGGATGTGCAAGCTTTCGCCGGTCAGCGCTTGTAAGGAGGATAAGCCATCTCTGCAAGCAAGATATGAGTTTGAACATAACTTCAATTGAAAATTTAGAGAAAATCCTTTCAATAGCCCCTTTGTTCCTAATATTCCAAAAAGTCCAAGCAAGAGCTGCAAAACTGAGAAGACCAAAGTTATAGTCAGTAACACCCCTTTTATCGAGCCACCCTAAATGCAGACCATTAAGAGAATTTGGAGTTCTATCCCAAAGAAAAACTTCTTTGATACAACACCAAGCAAATCTTACCAAAACACAACGAAAAAGCACGTGATTAGAATCCTCAATGACACCACACAGAACACACTTAACTTCCCCCTTCCAACCTCTTAAACTCAGCTGCTTAGCTGTCTGAATTCGGTCCTGGTAAACCCGCCAAAGAAATTTTTTAACTTTCAACAGAATTTTGCTGCTCCATAATCTTTGTAATTTCCGGCTAATCACCCCCCAAAGCAATATGTCTATATAAAGACTTGACTGAAAAATGCCCAGAAATATGTAAGCACCACTTCATACTATCACTTCTATCTTCTAAAACCACCCATTGCAGCAAACTTTTCAAACTATCCCATTGAATAGTTTCCTTACTCCCAAAATTTATGATAAAATGAATGTTCCAAGTCCTGTCCATCCAACAATTAGCTACACAAATTTCAGGATCCTCACAAATCCTGAAAAGCTTATCAAATCTAATTTTCAAAGGGTAGTGGTCAATCCACACATCTTCCCAAAAAGAAATAGATTTGCCATCTCCCAAAATGTGATTCACCTCACTCATGAACAAATGTTTCACTTTATGAAGATTATTTCAGAACTGAGAGCCTTTAGTAAACTTAGACACCCAAAAACCTTTTTTTAGGAAAATACTTAGCTTTTAGAATTCTAAACCACAATTCATCGTTAGCCAGCTCAATCTTCGAAAACCACTTGCTTAACAAACAATCATTAAAGAGCCTGGTATTAAGCACTCCTAAACAACCATAATCTTTCGGTCGACACACCGCTTTCCAATTGACCATATGATACTTAAATTTCTCGCTAGTCCCTCTCCAAAAGAATCTCGACCTGATAGAGTCCATTCTCTTGTGTGTCTCCTCACTCAACCTATAAAACCCTATAATATAAGTAGGAATACTGCTAAGACAACTGTTGACCAAAACCAGTCTACCTCCTGACGATAAAAGATTGCTCTTCCAAGACCCCAATCTGTTTTATAGTTTGCCAATAATCTTTTCTGCCACATACGTTCTTTTTTACAACTTTATCCCCAATAGGGATCCCCAAATAGGTCAAAGGTAATTGGCCTAATTTATAGTTTAAACTGCTTGCCACTCTTTGAGCTTCTGCAATGTCCACCCCAATCACAAACACTTCGCTCTTGTGGTAATTCATTCTTAAACCTGTCATCCATTCAAAACAATACAACAGGAATTTCATATTAAGGATATACTCATCCTTATACTCAAGCATGAGGACAATGTCATCAGCGTATTGAAGAATAGGGACAACCCCAGGAATTAAATTGGACACCACCCCTTTAACAAGATTGCCTTTCTTAGCTTTAGCTATGATAGAAGTCATCACATTAGCTACTAGATTGAACAACAGAGGAGAAAGATGATCACCTTGTCTAGGTCCTCTATGAGTGGTAAAGTAGGAACCAATTGTCACATCCCCAAATAAATAAAAAGGGATTACTGTACATCTCATGATAATCTCAAATTAATAAAGTTGATTACTATGCATCTCACTAGCATGCATCATGATTTCTAGCATTTACATTTTATATTGCACTTGGAAAATCTGTGAAAGGATTAAACTTATATTGTAAATGGAACTTCAAAAGAAAAACCAAAACAAATGCTACTGAAGTTTCCTTGAAAATAATTTATTCAAATACTATATTAATTATCATGAATTAATATAATTTTTCCTAAATTTTTGGAACAAGTTTAAACCCTATTAAATTCAAACCCAATTATATAACATACCCTAAGTTTGAATTTATACTATACAAATTATATCATGAACAGTAAGAAATTATAATTTTTATAGACACTAGACCTTCCCAGGAACCTATGTGATTTATTTCACAATTTTAGGAATTTTATTTCTATTTTTAGCACCTTGGTCAAACCGAGGATCGATTTAAGTCTTAGTCAAACCCTAAACCAAACACGTCGCTCATCGTTCACCGGGTTCTAACCCGACCAGCGAGCCGGCTCAAATTTCAACCGTCTAAGTGCACCGTTACATGCAGCCCTTGGATCTATGGGCAACGCCCGAGATCTCATCGCTTACAACCGCCCAAATCTTCCCTTCAGATCTCGAGCCTCTATTCTCGATCCAACGGTCGCGCGCCACTCACTTGCGTGGCGAACGCCTGAGCTGCTGTGCCACTGCCATCTCGGGCCCACGCGTCAGGGTCGTCTTCTTCGTCCGTTATGCCTGCAGAGTCTGTGCCACGCGGCCGCGTTCTCCTTCCGCGAGCAGTCGACGCCATGACCGCACCGCCCGTCCTGGCCACTCCTAGCGCTTCTCCCCTTGACGCCGCCTCCGCGCCGTCACGTCCCCGGGGATAATACCCCCCTCTACGCCATCAACCAAGCTCACTTCTCCTCTGTTGACTGAGGAGGGGGAAGCTGGGTTGAGCTCTCTACGCAGGTGCGTCCCCTCCGCGTGGTGGCCCTCGTTTCAGCACTCAATACCCTCTTCATTTGTGCTGACCTTACCTCTTGATCTTGCTTGTAGCCTTTGGACCACTACGGTGCCAGTACAAGCTCTAGAGCGCGCCCGGGGCTAACCTTTGTTGTCTTTGCCGTCTCCGGTGAGCTCTTCTCGAAACCTTTCGCGTCACATTGTGCCTTAGGGCCTAACTAACCTTTCCCCTCAACTAATTTGTCGGATTGTGGACAGGAGCTAGGGAATTTGGGGATTTGCCCCATTGTCGGCTAAGAACCCTTTTTCGTCCCCCATTGTCGATCGGGTAAGACGTTTACCAATCCTTTGTTTTTACACCATCCCCTTATCCTCCTTAACCTCCCAAGAACACTCATTGTTCTTCGTTTTGTGCCTAGTGCCCTACCCTCGGAGAGCTTGTCGCCGCCGCCATTGCTTGTAGCCAACCCAAGACTGAAGCCTCGGCCTCTCTGAGCCTCGGTAAGCTTCAGTGCGCCTCACTTTAGCTAATGCGCGCGCTTGTTTGCACACCGTGGAGCTCAATTAGCACATGCACGCACATCGTGGGAGCGCCGCCGCCTAGCTCAGCGCCAGCGCCGCCTGACCACCGGGGACTCGCGCCAAGGCACCTTATGTCACAAGAAGAGCCGAGGAACCCATTTCGGCCCTTAGATTGCGCCGCCGTGGACCCTAGCTCCCATGAGGCTCGGGCAAGGTCATGCGCAGGAGCTCCCAGTGTCGGAACCTCCGACCCAGTCAGAGTTCGGAAGTTTGAACCAAATCGCGGTTGTTTAGGGTTAACCAGGGTTTAAATGCGCTTATGATTGAGCATTAATTAGCCTGAGTGTATGACATATGGGTCCATGCACAGAAACTGAGGAGGTTAAATGCACCGGGTTTAGCTTTAAGTGTATGACATGTGGGTCCCCTGACGGTTTAGAGTTAGGGTGGAGTTGTGGAATACGCTTTCCTTTAAGGAAAACGTATTTCTTCTCGGCTTACATAGAAACTGCGTTTTGAGTTTAAGAAAACGTATTTAGCGGAATACGCTTTCTGTTGTAACTCGGTTGGTCATTTTGACCAAAGTCAACCGTGACGGGGTCTCATTGTCAATGACCATGCTAACAAGCCACTCGGTAAGAAAAGGAATAAATAGATTAGAAAATTCGAAATCTGTTTATTTGCACACTGAAAAATACGTATAACTTCAAAAATACATAACTAGATCATTTTAATTCCAAAAACAGTGAAACAAGTTTTGTTAATTTTGAATCTAACTAAAATTTATTATAAAATTGGTTTCACACACATCACTATTCCAGAGAAAGTATTTGGTGGAGGATAACCCCAAAACCCCAAATTATTGGTATACTAGAAAATGTTATTAACTTTAAAAATGCATAACAAATACATCTTAACTCCAAAATGGATGAAACCACTTATGGTAATTTTCATTTTTATTGAACTTTATATTAAAATTGGTTTCAAACTTGTCTCTGTAGCAGAGAGTATTATTATGGAAATTGATCCATTAAAACTATTATTTTTACAAAAGGAAATGCTGATAACTTTAGAAATTCATAACTAAATCATGAAAACTCCATTTGAGGCAAACTCAACTGATTTAGTCTTATATTAATATTCTAAATTTATCCATATAATCCTTATACCCTCTGCTGCTCTACAAATTTTGACCCCATAATTAAATTAATTAAAAAGGGCATATTGAAAGCTGAAATTCAAATCGTTATAACTCTCACATGCTAAATCCAAATGGAGAAATTCTTTCACCTAAATTCATCTAAAATCATGATTTACCTACTGTAGAAAAATCATGCATTTTTGAGTACTTTGGATTTTTGAGTATTTCTCGCTATTTATTCGGTATTGTATTTATCTAGATACCGAGCCTATTGATATCGACCTTTACGCTACTGAGGGAGAGCAGCTTAGCTACCAACAAGGCAAGCATCATTTGAACTTTCTTTTGCATCATATTTGATCCTAGTTTTGTTAAGTTAGTGCAATGGTAATTGCTTGCATGCTATTTTTGATAATGTCGCTATTTTTGTGATGAATAGTTAGATACATCCTATTACTTTGTCATTGTGGTTATCCATGAATTACTCCAGTACTGAAATGCTTAAGATAGGATTGTGTGAAGTGTATTATGTTCGGGTTTGCTTAGCCATGCAAGTCTAGAACGGTAGATTGATTGTCGGGATTAACCCGACAATTATGGGATAAACACAACTTTCTTTATATACCCTTGTTTCAGATCTTCGTATCTGTTTTATAAGTTAAATTTTATCACTTTTAAATGAACTTATGGTCTGGACAAGTGATGGTTAGTGATGGTGCCTTCGTGCACGAGACTTGGGAAAGTGGTAGACTTGTCTGGACAATTAAGGACCGAACTTTGGTAACATCTTTGATTCAAGTAAAACTCGTCTTTGCCACATGCGTGTATGGGCACCGCTTAGTTAAGTAAGGGGTTGGTATTGTTGAGTTGATGACTGGTGGTGTGAGGGCGATATGTGTTCCATCGCATATATGTTCCATAAGTGGTACCGATTGCAATTCTTTAGTGTGTGGGCGAGCCCTATTTAAACTTTATTAATTGGGTTGGTACTTCCAAGACAACTTATGCGTGCCGCTTAGATGTAGGAGGCTAGCCTACACTTAAACGGGTTACGTCGCGCATGGGTGAGTCAACTCAATGGTATCAACTTGCTGAAAAATACTAAGTCTTGGTTTATCTTACCAAGATACCATAGGAAGTATGCTATATTCGGAGGCATCCGGAGGCTTACGGGCTAATCAAGTCATGTGGGTAAGTAGTACACCCCCGCAGGTATAAATCTATTCAATAGCCGTGTCCACGGTTATGGACAACACTTGAGTTACATGGTTGCTATTGTTAGATATGGAAATTAAAATTGTGGTTATAACTTGGTTCGTCATGAATGGGTTATTCATGTTGCTTTATACTCAAAGTGGACAGCCACTTTGTCTTTTGTATGATTCATTTGTTACTTATTCTTGTACTTTACTCCTACTTCAAATCTGTTTATAAAATTGCAATTGAAAAACTAGTATGTGTAGGTTGTTAAAATTGTTAGTCCCTTTCGCAAAACTAAGCCAATATGAGCCATCCTTTGGAACAACCTCTATGCATAACTAATTTTTATTTGTGTAAGACTTATAGCACGTTTGTACTCAACCCGTTGCTACAATTTCAGGTGAGGAGATTTGTGAGTTTGTCGATCTCGTCAGCGCCGATTTAGGCGACGCTGACGAGTAGTGCTATCTTTTATCCCCGGTCAGTTGCCGATGGGTTATGGGCATACTATGCTGGACTTTTGGTTTATTTACATTGCTTTCGCTGTTACTTTATGATATTATTTCAATTTGGCCGGTCGGCCACTTGTAATAGTCGTACTCTTGAACTATTATGTTGTACGTCTTTCGAATTATGAATGTATGAATGTTGTATGGATGTGATCAACGTTGAATGAGAGTGTGGGCATATTGGTCGCTGATCTTGGGAGCCAATATGTTTGCATACTCGCTGTTAGTGGCTTCCTATTTAACCCACTAAGTGTAGCGTTTGACTGTTTGGGGAACCGACAATCATGTAGTGCTTGCATGGGAGCAGTACGCATGATCGTTGGGGCTCTAGTGTTAGTTAAACCTTTCACTTAGATTGAGTTAAGTTGGAATCCATTTACTTGAGGCTCAAGGGTTATGTCCTTAAGACCATGCTTAGTCTCGGTCTTACGGAGATAATTCGGGGGTCCTCACACCAATAGAACCATTAATATTAATACTCACTTTACCCCCTCTCATTGAACTCATCACCCAGCTAATCCACTTTCTAGAGAAGCCTGTACTGGACATAATAGATTCAAGAAAATTCCAATTCACTTTGTCAGAAGCTTTCTCAAAGTCTAGTTTAAGTATTATACCTTTCTCTTTTATAACTCTCAACTCATGCAGGATCTCATGGAGAGATACCACCCCATCTAATATATGTCTCCCCTTAATAAAGGCAGTTTGACTCTCATTTATAATCTTATGGGCCACATTCCCCAATCTAACAGCCAATAATTTGGTGATAATCTTGAAACTAACATTCAGAAGACATATTGGCATGAATTGCTTGATGGTATTAGCCTCCTGAAGTTTTGGTACCAAGGTAATAAGCCCAAAATTTAGCCTTTTCAAATCAAGTCTCCCTTCAAAAAAGTCATAGATGAGATTCATGAAAGACTGCTTTATACACCCCCAAAAGGACTTATAGAAACAAGAGGGAAAACCATCCGGTCCTGGAGCTGAGTCTCCACTTAAACCTTTAATAACCTTCCAGACTTCATCTTCAGAGAACTGATGAACCAAACCAACATTGTCTTCCTTAGAGATCATTTGAAGATCCTCCCAGAAATTGGAGGTAATATCCACCTGAGGTCCATTGTCTTTACCAAAAAGAGCTTTATAAAAATTGTATATATGATTTCTAATATCAGCTTCTTCAGTAAAACACCCCCCTTCATGATCTAGCTTAAAAATAAAATTCTTCCTTCTTCTCCCATTGGCACAACTATGAAAAAACTTTGTGTTTGCATCCCCTTGAGTAATCCATTTGATAGTCACTTATATGTGCTTTTAGGTGTCACTTTATCGCACGGAATAAGATGTGCTTTAAATGTGAAGAAACTCGGCCGAAGAGGTAGCTCAACCCTGGAGAGTGGGAATGCCCCTCGTACGTGATTACCTCATTCTCTTTGTGACTATTCTCTCCTTAACACACTAATCAAACATTATCTCCCTTTATAGATGTGAATTTGTGAACTTCCGACGCAACAAGGTCTGCTTGAAGTGCAATCACGATCGCCGAAGATGGTACCTGTGATAGTCACTTCGGATATTGTAACAAATTTCAAAAGCGGGATCATAGAATCTTTACAACTATCCAGGATGTACAGTTGTAAAGTCGTGGTTTCATAAGCAAGCAAACGTTTGCAACAAGAGACAACATTTTATTACAGCAGTTAAGGCTTAACAGCTAGTTTAAAATCAGAAGTGGGTATCCAAGCCCAAAGATAATATATTACAATGTAAAAGTGTGCTGAAACCATATGCAAGCTTGGGCGCAAAAGAGACCATAACACCAGTAGTTGTCACCGTCTAACGGTTCCTCCTGCTCGTAGAGGTCACCTGGTTCCTCCCAAAATTCTTCTGTTGATGTTAAGCAAGAATGAGTACAACCACCGTACCCAGCAAGTTGTATAAGAAATTCTATTTAACTATATGCTATGACTATCAATGGAAGGGTACAGTTTTACCGCCACAGGTATATGTGGAATGCAACAGTTGAATTTAAAAGCTGTACAATAATTAAAAACAGTAAAACAATAATAAGTATACTAGTATAGCCACAGGGGTTTACAACATCTGAAATTACCAATTAACATTTGTAAAAGCCTACTTATGCCTTGTATATTGGAATCACCCGTGAACATAGCTTTATTATCCGGAAGTACGGTGTATTCGAATACCATTGATTTATACTCTGCAAAGTTGCCCAACTTTACCCACAAGATATCTCATACTCATACTGTCAAGCTATATACATGCAACCAGATAGCGTGTGGCTGAGTTGAGATAACAATGTCTTTTCCACTGCTCAACCTTTCTAGTCTCTACCCGGTAGGTTCAAGGTCCATACAACCTCGGGAGACCACCGGCCAATGATGGAATCTGCACTCCGAGGCTGATGGATCCATATCATTGTGTAGTTTAGTGAGTACCCTAACAGGCCCACTCCTGACTCACCACACTCCGCGGCTGCTCTATCACACAAGAGCAATTGACAGCCTGTAGATATTCAATTGGGAGAGCAGTGTACTAAGCCAAGTTGGATAAACCATGCTTGTGGTTGAGCGAGATCTGTGTCTGTTTACTTAGCACAAGGTTTTTGTTCCTACTTAACATTCAGTGAGGTGATGGACCATTTACCATCTTGTGGTCGTCCACCTCAAGATCTCACCAATGTCTCACTTTTATCAAGTATATTGGGTTGACCATCCTTTTGGTCTCAACCCTCAACTTTCCACCAAAACCTATTGGCTCAAAGCCAACCTTCCTTATCAGTATTTAGAAATGAGTTTTTGTATGACATTATTGAATATTTGCTATTATTTTGTGTGGACTAAACTTGTCAAGGTGAATATGGCCTACAAGAATGGGTGGTTTGATATGTGGAGTGCAGGGTTTTATCTAATCAACAAGTCATTCCAAAGTATTATTTCTTTATTTGAAATAATTGGCTAAAATATACTAATGAAAATAATAATATGAATTATATGGAATCTAGATTCAATATGTTCAAGGTATGCAACTTGCCTCCTTGCTCGAAGTCCTCAAAAGGTCCTGCTACTCTAGAGTCCTGACCGATGCTGTCCTGAGCTGGCTCGTCGGAGTCAAAACCTAGCGTAAAACACAAAAACCAAATAAAAACCTGGCTCGACAAAGAATGAGCCTGGAAATGGATCCAAGTACAACAAAAAATATAAAAAGAGATAAAGAACAACTTAGGAGGTAAAAAGATTTATCGGGAGTTTGATATGGCTAAACGGAGTCAAGAATGGGCTTTCTAGGTTCGAGACGGTCAGAATGGGTATGAAATGCCAATTTTAGGGGTTCGGTGAATAGTGACCCTTTTACTGTTCATACCTAAGAATATATTATGAACAGTAATTAACCACTAAACTTGTTTAAGAAAAAATAATCTATTTTACTGTTTCCATGTTATGAACAGTGTATGGGCTGAATTAAAGAATGAACAGTGTTTTTGCTATGAACAGTGATGGGCCACGGAATTGGGCCGAAGCCCATTTGCTTTACAGCCCGAAGGCCTGCTACGCCCGGCCTTAAAGGCCTTTTGGGGCGCTCGGCCAAAGGCTAGAGCGCCTCTTGGCCATCTTGGCGGGCGGAGGAGTCAAGAGGAGGCCGTGACAGACTTCAATGACGGCGGTGGCATGGCCATGATCGGGGAAGGAGCGGGAGGCTTCACCGAGGTGAGTGCCTCTCCTTTTTGGGGGTTTTTGCTGTGGGCTGGGGTTTTGGATGTTGGGTTGGGGTGGCGGTAGTGAAGGGATGGGCGGCGTCGGTGAAGTTCCGACGGAGTGGTGACCGGAGGTGATGGGGGAAAGGGTTGGGGAGGGAAGGGGGTGATGTTGGGGTGCTGGGTGGGAGAGGAAGGGATGGGGAAGGCGCAATCGCCTTACGGCTTGATGGGAGGGAGCGGAGGCGGTGGCGGCTCCTCCGACTTGGCCAGCCTTGGGGACGAAGGAGGGTGGGGGGGGAAGGTGTGAGGGAGAAAGAGCGAGCGGGGGTGACTTTTATAGTCACTCGAAGGCGGTGGGAGCAGTGGTGGCGCTGGTGCGCGGCGGCGACGTGGGCAGTGGATCGAGAATGGTGCCGGGAAGGAGTGAGGTGGGGACGTGGGCGTGCTCGTTGGCAGCGTTGCGGTGGCCTGGCTCCCCTCACTGGAGCAGGCCGGGAGGTGGCGCGGTGGGGTCGCTGAATGCGGCATGGTATGGCGATGAGATGGGAGCAATGTGGGCGCGCGAATACAGGCTTGGTGGACGTCGATTGAAGGCAGAGGGAGGCGGCGCGGCGAGGTGGCGGTGCCTGGTGCGCTTTGGCGCGAGTGGCGGCTGTGGCGGTGGCGGCGGCGTCTCCCATGAGTCGCCATGGAGCGACGGGTGGAGGCGGTTTTGGTGAAGCCATTTTTGGAGAGGGGAAGACGGGAGGGCAAAAACGAAAAGCGGGGATTTACTGAACTTTGCTGAATTGGGAAAGAAAATGAAAATCAAACCAAAATTTCAAATAAATTTTGAAATCTTTGAATTTTTAGGTTGTTTCAACCAACCCCCCTTAAAGGAATCTTGACCTCGAGTCACACAGGACCGGGAAATAGGTTGGGGAAATCTCGCTGCATTTTCGATTCCTTTTCCCATGTTGCTTCTTCCTCTGTATGATTTTTCTAGAGAATCTTGCAAAATCTGATATTCTTGCTTCTTAACTGTCTTTCTGTGGTGTCAAGTATCAAGAGGGGTTCTTCCTCATAGGTCAAATCATTCTGCAGTTCTATCTCTTTAAGTGGTACTTGTTCTGTTGGTTATCTCAAACACTTTCTGCGTTGAGATACATGGAATACATCATGTATACCAGTCGGGTTTGGTGTCAGGTGTAACTTGTATGCCACTTCTCCTATTCTCTTCATAATTTTGTATGGGCCAGTGTATCTTGGGGCTAATTTTCCCTTTACTTGAAACCTTCGTACTGTTTTGAATGGTGTAACTTTTGAGTATACCAGATCTCCTATTTCAAAACTCAAATCTTCCCTGCGTTTGTCTGCATACTCTTTCTGACGGTCTTGAGCAATCTTCATTTTGTCTTTTATCATTCTGACTTGATCTTCTGAGTCCTATGCTATCTGAGGACCTAGTAACTGTCTTTCCCCAGTGTCTGTCCAGTTTAATGGTGTTCTACACTCCTTGCCATACAAGGCTTCAAAAGGTGTCATTTTGCTGCTAGTCTGATAACTGTTATTGTAAGAGAATTCCGCAAAAGGTAAACATTTATCCCAAGTTGCTCCATAGGCTAATGCACATGATCTCAATATATCCTCTAATATTTGATTGACTCTCTCTGTCTGTCCCCCAGTCTGTGGATGATAATCTGTGCTAAATGCTAAATCTGTTCCCATGGCTTCATGTAATTTCTTCCAGAATTTAGATGTGAACTGTGCTCCTCTATCTGACACTATTCTTTTTGGAATCCCATGTAATGATATTATCTTGGTCATGTACAATTCTGCCAACTTATTCTTTCCATATGTCTGCTGGATTGGAATAAAATGTGCTACTTTTGTTACTCCATCCACTATTACCCATATTGCATCATATACTTTTTGTGTTTTTGGCAATCCTGTGATGAAATCTATACCAATTTCTTCACATTTCCAATCTGGCACTGGTAGGGATTGTAACAATCCTGCAGGCTTCTGATGGTTTATTTTAATCTTTTGATATATGTCACACTTGGCTATGTACTCAGCTATCTCTCCTTTCATCTTTTTTCACCGAAAACTCTTCTTCAAGTTTTGGTACATTTTTGTTCCCCCTGAATGTATTGAGAATTGGGATGAATGAGCTTCTTGTAGAAACAACTGTTTCAGTTCTTCATTATCTGGTACACACAGACGGTTTTTAAACCGTATTACTCCTTGATCATCTTTCTTGAATTCCACTATTTCTCTATCTTGATTATCTGCCAAGAGTTGCTGAATTTCCTGATCTTCCTATTGTGCTTGTTTGACTTGATCAACTAAGTTTGACTGTATCTCCAAAGCTGATATTGATCCTTGTTCAACTATTTCTAAGTTTAAATGCTGCATTTCTAATAGTAGCTGTGACTAACATTTCTATAATGCATTCAAATTATGATATGCCGTTCTGCTAAGTATATTAAGATCATAATACATTTTAGTTGAGCACTTGACTCGCGAAATAATAGTGTTATGGGAATTTAGAAACAATTTTGGCAGCCTCATATGCTCCGCTGATGTATGAACACATCAGCTGTGTGTACCGTGGGGCGTTGGCTACGAGGCAAGCGAGATCAATACAACTGTTTCTTGACAAGGTTTTCTTTGTCACCGTTTGTGAACAATGATGGATCCAATGACAACCGTCGCATGACATTTGACAAACCTAGTACTCCTTTTTTCTTTTTTAACTATTGTCTAGGAAGCATGAATGAGCTAGAGGTTCAGGATTATATCTACTCACATGCACAAGTTTCAGAAGTTTGACGAATTTTACCGTGACGGCAATGCTCAAAGTTGCACGTTCCTTTGGAGATCACAACGGAAACAAACATGGCTCTTACAGATGACAGGTAACGGAATTTACGACTGTATTTAACGCTGATGCTGTAAAAGCTAAACCTTAACAATGCAATCCCTCTACAGAGAGCAGCAAGAAACCAGTAGCTGGAACTGTGACGTTCCTGCTTCAAGCCCAGGTAGTCATCCTTCGATTGGAATTCTCCATTCAGTCAAATTCCGGTATCGCGTGAGAGTCGAAGACACACACACACACACACACAGACAAACGCACAAACACACTCATACTTTGCTTGTTAACACCGGAAGAACGATACCACACTACATCTAAATGACTCGAGTCACAGCCCCATCGGCAACATCACAACAAGCAACATTACTCGAGTCTCCAACTCACACGTCACGTGAACCTCAGATCGCCTCCCTGTTGACCAGGTTGATGCCGAATGACGATGTGCAGATGATGAGCCCGAGCACCGCCAAGAAGTTGAACCCCCTGCAGCATTCACCGGAAGCAAATCGACCAAATTAGAGCCACTTCGATCAAAAGAAGACTTCGCCTTGAAGAAAAGAGGAAATGAAATGCTAGCATGCTGATGCGTATTGGGCTCAACGACGCATTAGTAGGTGTCATATGCGGCAAATTCTGATGAAGCTTTAGTTCAGGTCGATCCTTATAAACTGAACTACTGAAGTGGTTGATATAGGACAAATGGTTGGGTAGGATTACAAATTAGCAATGGCCTATGCAATGTGAACGAACCTCACCTACTGACCAAGGTATTGCCTGTAGTAACGACCTATGTGAACATTGGAAATTTGGACAAGGTTGTGCAGGCGCTGGGGTCTTAGCTGCTGGGGCCTTGGCTACAAACGGATTGCAGTAATAAAGATGAACAATTGAGAACAAAGGCACGTCTAACATCTTAAATACTAGAATACTATATGATCAAGAAGTTCCAACAAACACTTGAAAGCTACTCCACGTTGTCACTGAGCACCAATAAACGCACCTTTGACATTTTTAGTGGAGTACACTGCACCATATCGAGCATTGACTCCCTACTTACATTTGAAAGCTACTAGTGTTGAGTATTCACTATTCAGATATGAAGTCCGCATTAACTTGATGTGTGTTTGGTTCACTAATACTGCAATACATCCTTTCCATAAAACAAAAATGGATTAGGAGCATAAAGTTTCTAACCACATTCTTACATTCCTCAAGACAAAAAAAAATCCTAGGAAATTAAAACATAGAAATCTAGTTGATCTCTACTACTTCTCTCATGCATGAATTTTTTTTCCCTTCACATCCACCAAAATTGCTATGGAATTATCACCATTAACCAGCCTTAGGAACCAGACTGTATTATCTATGTTGTCTGCTCATGCACCAGTTAGACGGAATTAGAGATAGGAACATGGTGCTAATTGCTGAGAAAAACATACCCAATCTTGAGACGGTTATCCGGGACGCCGGTGGCGTAGCCCTTGAAGTAGAAGAACCTCGCGACGGTGTAGAGCACCCCCAGCGAGGCGGCGATGACCGGGTGCTGCAGGCCGCCCAGCAGCAGCGTGACGAAGAACATCGGCATCATCTCAAGCGAGTTCTGGTGCCCCCTCTGCACTCACAACACAAAGTCGTCAGAATTTTAACACACCGCGCCTTCGAAGAAACACACACGCAACAGATCAAAAGCGCAATCTTGCGGACCTGGACGCAGTTGAAGAGCTTGGCATCCTTGTTCTCCGACTCGACAGCGTACAGGTTGGGGTAGAACACCTTGTACCTGCACAACAACAACAGCAAAGAACCGCAAAAATCCATCAAATTCACCGAGACAAAACGAACAAAGAAGAAACACGGAGACGAACAGGAGCGGAATTTCGCGCGACTCACTTCTTGCGGGCCTTGCCGACCTGGAAACTCATCCAGAAATTGAGGAGCGCGTAGGCCACCAGCACCAGCACCACGTACCCGTACTCCTTCGTCAGCTCGATCGACACCGCCATGGCTGCTACCTCTGCCTTCTCTTGAAGTCGAGATTGGGTTACTGCTTGGAGGCCATGTGGATGGAGATGTCTATCTTATAGGAGACTGGATGCGTCTAGAAGGTTCCACAATCTGTGGCTGCCCTCCGGCCCAAGAAAGCTTTGACCAATTTCTTTGTTCTCTTTTCTCTTTTCGTTCATTTCTAATTTTCTAAGAGAAGGATCGTTTGACTTGGATAAATTTTGGTCAAAGTCAATGGGAGCATTGTTAATTCCATACGTCATGCGTGATGCCCGTCTACTAACCCAAGAATATTCAATGTCCCCGACGGAACTACGAAAGTAACCTATGTTACCCATCCACTTAAACGGTTAGAAATTGGCATAAAAATCGTTGTGAAGATCGCCCGTCTTGAATCTATCAATGGCCACCTAAATTTAGTTCTCTTCGGAGACCACGAATACAGAGAAGTCGAATACGAGGAATTCTCTTGCTAAGGCGACCAATAAGGTGTCCTGCATGCCACCTTGGTTGAAGGGGAAATGTTTCAAATGTCTTGGTTCGGATCATCTGCTTGCAACATGTCGTAATCCTGCTCAATGCACTCGCTGTTGGGGTTATGGTCATTTTTCTCACCTATGCCGTCGACCACGTTCTGTTTCTCAGCCATCAGTACCAGCTACACCACGCCCATCTCCTGCACCGCCTCTCTTACATTCGGTAGCAACCTTTCCTCCATTGAGTCGATCTGTCGTTGAGACTGAAGATGTCATCAGATACGGCAACGACCGCTAATTCTATTACTGAACTTAATTCTTGTATACAAATTGTTTCACATTAATTAATTTCAGGCACCACCGAGCATGCGCGTGTGCATGGTGCAATGCATACACGTGTGTTATGTATAGCATATGAGAAAGAACATGTGTACGTGGATCTGCCCTGGCGACCTAGGACGCATGGACCAAGAGCTAGTTCAACGAGTCTTGCACATACACGTTTCCAACCAGGAGATCAATTTAGACCGTTTAGAAATTGACGTGAAGCTTGGGAATGAATTCAATTCGGTTGGTATTAGTTGGAAGGATAATATCTTTAAACCAAAATACAAGAAAAGATCTTCAATGAAAGCTGGATTGTACGTGAAGAAAGACAAGAATGGAAAGGTACGTGGATTCTCGGCGCAAGAAAATAGGAAGAAAAAAATATATGTGTCGGAGATTTGGATCTCACACCTTTCTTTCTCTCTATGCGCTAGGTTGGGTCCATCCATTCATGATCTACTACAACAACATGACGCACTAGGAGTCTGAGTTTATTTAGTTTATTTCTTTAGGAAATCGCGTCGGTTTTTGTGAGTTCTCTAGGAAACCAAAAAGGGTTCAGGTTGAGCACGTTAATTATGTACGCGAGTGAGTCCTAATCGACCTTAAGTCCCGGTGTGTGTGTGGCCTGCGTGCTAAGGTTTTGTGCGTGGTGTTGGCCATATAAGACATGTGTGTTTCGGCCATGCGCCATTATGGTTTATCCCTGTGTATCATGTATTGAGGTTTTCTCATATGGGGTTTGTGATAGTTGGTGCAGATCAAGGTTGTATTGTTCTTGAGACTGTCCACGGAATCTATACGATTCAATCTTCTAATTCGTGATCAAGTTCACGGTTTGAGAGGCCACGACTAATCGCTTCTACTTCAGTTCTTGCTGATCTAGTGCGATTCAACCATGTTATCTACTAACCCAAGAATATTCAATGTCCCCAATGGAACTACGAAAGTAACCTATGTTACCTATCCACTTAAACGGTTTGAAATTGGCATAAAAATCGTCTGTGAAGATCGCCCGTCTTGAATCTATCAATGGCCACCTAAATTTAGTTCTCTTTGGAGACCACGAGCGCAGATAAGTCGAATACGAGGAATTCTCTTGCTAAGGCGACCAACAAGGTGTCCTACATGCCACCTTGGTTGAAGGGGAAATGTTTCAAATGTCTTGCTTCGGATCACCTGCTTGCAACATGTCGTAATCCTGCTCGATGCACTCGCTGTTGGGGTTATGGTCATTTTTCTCACCAATGCCGTCGACCACGTTCTGTTTCTCAGCCATCAGTACCAGCTACACCACGCCCATCTCCTGCACCACCTCTCTTACATTCGGTAGCAACCTTTCCTCCATTGAGTCGATCTGTCGTTGAGACTGAAGATGTCATCAGATACGGCAACGACGGCTAATTCTATTACTAAACTTAATTCTTGTGTACAAATTGTTTCGTATTAATTAATTTCAGGCATCGTCGAGCATGCGCGTGTGCATGGTGCAATGCATACACGTGTGTTGTGTATAGCATAGTGTACTGTTGGATTTTTGAGGGTATGTTTGTAATTTCTCAATTAGAGAAAAGAAGAAAAGAAAAAGAAAAGAAAAGAGTGGGGCCCACCTGCCGGTGGGAGAGAAGAAGGATAAGGCTAGAGACCTAGTCGGGTCTCCAGCCCGATCCAAATTTTGCTCACCTGACTCTCTCGGCTTGGGAATCAGGATTTTGTGCACTCGAGTGGTTCGGTTTTGGCCGGCTGTGGACTTGATCTTAGGGAGGAAGGTGACCTCCGATTTGATTGCTGACCCTTGGTGTTCTCGGGTGCACTCGGCCAGTGCGTCTGTGTGGTTTTGTGTGACACATCCTGTACCTCGGCTCCGTTCTTCGGTGTGTCCCAAAATACGAAGATCGACATTGTATCTCCGTCAACATTGTCTACTTTACGCAGCATATGTATATGTCCCGAAGTGAGAAATTACGTATGTATATGTTAATTTTGTTATTTAAATGCTACTGGAATTATGCTTTAATGTCTTTATATTATGTTGGAATTAATTCTAAATGTTTGCTAAAATCGCTTTATTTACAACATGTACGTGGATTTGCTTAGCGGCCTAGGACGTGTGGACCAAGAGCTAGTTCAACGAGTCCTGCACATACACGTTTCCAACTAGGAGATCAATTCAGACTGTTTAGAAATTGATGTGAGGCTTGGGAATGAATTCAGTTCGGTTGGTATTAGTTGGAAGGATAATATCTTTAACCGAAATACAAAAAAAGATCTCCAATGAAAGCTGGATTGTACGTGAAGAAAACCAAGAACAGCAAGATAGGTCGATTCTCAGTGCAAGAAAACAGAAAGAAAAATTATACACGTCGGAGATTCGGATCTCACACCTTTCTTTCTCTCTATGCGCTAGGTTGGGGTCCACCCATCCATGATCGACTACAACAACATGACGCACCAGGAGTCTGAGTTTATTTAGTTTATTTCTTTAGGAAATCGAGTCGGTTTTTGTGAGTTCTCTAGGAAACCAAAAGAGTTCAGGTTGAGCACGTGAATTATGTACGCGAGTGAGAGTTCTAATCGACCTTAATTCCTGGTGTGCGTGTGTGGCCTGCGTGCTAAGGTTTTGTACGTGGTGTTGGCTATATAAGACTATGGGGTGCACCCAATGTAAGGCCATGGTTGGATTATAAATTGAAAATACGTGTGTGTTTCAGCCATGTGCCGTTAGGGTTTATCCATGTGTATGATGTGTTGAGGTTTTCCCATCTCGAGTTTGTGATAGGTGGCATAGATCAAGGGCATGTTATTCTTGAGATTGTCCACGAAATCTATATGATTCAATCTTCTAATTCGTGATCAAGTTCACGGTTTGCGAGGCCACAACTGATCGCTTCTACTTCGATTCTTTGCTTATCTAGTGCGATTCAACCACGTTATCAAGCTCGTTAATACGCTACGAAATTTGTGTTACTGCATGAAAGCCATAATGTCACTACACCACCACCGAAGTGTTACTGTACGAAAGACATCGTGTTACTGCACTTTTGCTGTTGTTCCACCGCAAAAGATCAAGCAACCTACATGATTTAATCTCACCTTGAGGTTCAATCCACGTCATCCTCTCTCAGTGTTGTTCTGTTCTGGTGACTTTCAATGGGGCACAATTGTCCATCACCGCGGGGAATGTGGCGAGGGCCATTTGTGACAAGCTTGAGATACCATGGGAGGCAATTCGAGCAGAGCTTCTCGGTGAGGTTGAGGGTCATGGCCCTTACAACAAGCTTGAGTGGACTTTCGGTGACCGGTGCCAATGTACGGTCAATCCTCAAGTCCTAGAAACATCGGCGCAAGATCCAACAAGGGAGTACGTTGTTCAAACACAATGTGCGCAGGGTCAAATTCAAAAATCAAATATCCTTGGAGCGCCAAACATCACAGTTTCCATTGAGGTTGCCACAGATGGCCAAGCTTCACAGTTGGTTGATTACTCTCTTGAGCTTGTTTCTTCCGCTTTTGAGGTGGTGGAGTTGGAAAGGCAAACAGCTTCATGTGTGAGGAAGCTAATCTGAATGCAAGTTGCAGGTCATGTGATAGGGTAACTGAGCCTCATGCTTGTGAGCTAGTCGTAGCGGCCCATGGACTGGAATCCATCCCTAGTTATCGACGTTCAAAGGAGATTTTTGAGGAGTCAGGAGGAGAAATACCTTGCAATATTGGTGAACAGTTAAGAGCTGTCCAGAACATTGGGATATCTCAGCCCATATCTGACAAATGCTCGAACCAGGCGAAGGATTCAACTACTGATGTTATCGCCATTGAGGAGCTTGTAGGCAAATCCATAGAGTCTGCATCTTCTGTTATCCAACTACCAGTGGAGAAATCATCAATCACGCTATCACCCATGAAGGAATCATCGAAGTTACTGCCAGCCTCAGCCGCCCTAACACCAATTGATGGTGGCTCGTCTCAGGTTTTGCCAACCTTCGAAGGAGTGCCCGTCTTACCACCAAAGCAAAACGGAGAAAAGGTAATGCGGAGGAAAACACAAATTATGCATTTGATGAAGAATTTAGGCATCATTGGGAAGGATAATAAGATAGATGAAAATGCCATAGATGAATTCATTGAAGCTCTCAAGGTTTCATGTTAGGATGCCCTAATAATGCCGCATAGGATCTTGTTGCTAAGTGTTTTAGGAAAGAATAATCATGTCCACTGTGTAGTAGGTGGTTTTAGGTGACTTAGGTGTTCTCAAGTTATTTATTTGTTTTTTCTTGGTGTTTGGTTTTAGGTGACTGGGTGATCTCAAGTTGTTTAGAGGGGTGTTTGTTTTGGCTTCTGACTTTCGTTCGAAAAAGCCGGAAGCTGTTCCAAATACCGGCTTTTCGCAGTCGCTTTTTCCGAAGTTGGAAGACGTCTTAACGTGAAAAAGCCAAAAGTCGGAAGCTGCCGAAGGGCAGTTTCCCGCAGCTTCCCAATAATTGTTAATTGTTGATAATCGTGGTAGTTGTACAGGTTAATTCTGGTTTATGGCACTAATTGTGCTAAATAGTGGTATATTGCGATAGCTATCGTCAAATGCGACCAATTGCGGTAGTCGTCGTTAATTATCGTCAAATAATCGTTAGTTCTCATTAAACATTGTTAATTGCGTTAAACGGCATCAAACAAGCCGTTACTGCTCTTATGGGCATTTCAGACATTTCTCATATCAGAAATTACAGCCAGTATACCTAAAAGCTAGACAGCCAAACATCAAACCAGAAAAACCCAGCCGTTTAGCTTTGCAGCCCAGCTAAAAACCGCTTTTCAGAAAAGACCAACCGTTTCAAACATCCTCTTAGGTTTTTTTTGGTGCTCGTAACGCTTCTTCGCTTAATGGAATTAAATGCAGTTCTTCTGCATTTAGTTAAAAAAAGAGAGAGAAGTCGAATACTAGTCTGGTTGGAGATTGTAGAAACAGACGATGTTTTTGAGACATGTACTTTCTACACGCAGCTGGTAGAGTTCACAATGGATCTGTCGTGGAGAAGTCTTTAACTTGGACATTCAGAAGCAAAAAAGAAAAAGAAACTGCAAACTGGTACAACACGATGTCAAAAGTGAGAGAACGAGGGGACCATGACGGAAGAAAGATGAGGTTCAAGTTTGGTGTACACTGCCGTTGTAACTAATATGCTGTTTAGTCATTTGCCCTTTTATTTCCCTGTTCAGTTCTGGGACAAATAGAGAGCAGACAAGGCCTAAGAGCTGTTAGTATTTCAAAGGGATAATTGATTATTTGCTACTGCAAAGAAGAGCCTTTTAGGATTTGTCACTCCTAACAATACAATTTATAATTTGCCACTCCAAAGGTGAGTTGTTTAATAATTTGTCATTTTGGCATTTTAATGATATTTCTTGTGTTTTCTCTCTTTTTTCCCTACGTGAAATGACCTTACTGCCCCTCGCACACGCGGATGCTAAGTCAGTAAGCAACTAAGGAATTTATCTGTGTACACACGCAAGCCATATGTTTATCACGAGCATAACTACATAAGTATGTGCCGTTTGCATAATTTACTTACTAAAGCTCTGTTCCGAGGTTGTATGCAGTTCAAATGGGGTACCGCACTGCAGTTCAGAGTTAATTTGCAGATGCTGCCGGAGTCGGCGATTTCTGTAGCTTAGTATGGTTGAGATATGTATTAATTTGCTTATAGAATCTTTTAGCATCAGGTCATAATTCCAAAGGATTGAATGTTATTTCTACTCAGTAAGGGCTCAATCGGTAGAGAGAACATTTGATGTTCTACGTAAAAACCAAAGATAGCTGTAAGCCTATAATTATTTTGTCCTTTCAGTACGGCCATGGTGTCAGATAAAATTAGCATGCCGCATCCCAAGCACAGTAGCCAATAAGTAAACTTGGCCAAAAGGGTAGTAAGGTCATTTCACGTAGAGAAAAAGAGAGAGAAAACATAAGAAATGTCATTAAAAGGTCAAAATAGTAAATTATTAAGCAACCAATCTTTGGAGTGACAAATTATAGATTGCATTGTTAGGGATGACAAATCCTAAAAGACTCTTCTTTGCAGTGATAAATAATCAATTATCCCTATTTCAAAGGCCTAGAATTCCAGGGGCGCTGTAGGTACACAAGGCCTAAGAGCACACAGCATGCTGAAGTGAACTAAACCGAGTTCTCCACAAAGATTAATTGAGTCAGAGATGAGTGTAGGTCTTTCTGACTGCCGAGTCAGTGTTTACATCAATTAAATCATTAACCAATACGCAACTGTAACCAGCCGCGCGATCTGAGTGTGCATAATTTTTTTCAGGTCAGCAAATGAATCGTCATCAAAGGCAAGAGACAGGAACTCCTCAGAACAAAAATATCCAGTCAAATTCAACATTGCACACCCAAGTAGAGCCACACTAACACATAACACAATCTCCTAATAACCTAGAATTATAAACCAACTCTCACAATAACGAAATGTAAAGGAGCCAAATATATGAACCAACGAATCATCGCGGTCACGCGGCGTTAACCACGAGCTTCATCCCGAGGTTGCAGTGCCCGAAGCGGGTGCAGATGAAGAAGTTGTCCCCCCTGGCGAGCTTGACGCTGTCACCGCCGGACGTGTAGGTCCTCGACCCCGGCGGCGTGGTGCAGCCGTTGTACCCGTCCTCGTCGACGGCCACCACGTTGTGCACCCACGGGATGTACCTGAACACTGCAACCAAACAGTTTCAATGCGCTGGTTGGAATAGGGACGCTTCACTCAGTACTCATTATGCAATTCCAACCAAATGCACATGAGAATGCTCAAGATGTATGCAGCGTTAATTAGCTTTACCGAGGACGTCCCCGGCGTGGAACTGCTTCCCGTTGGGCCAGCTCGCGCTGCTGAAGGACCAGCCGTTGCCGTCCCCGACGTCGTAGGTGGCGGCACTGGCGACACTGACACCACAGCCGGCAAGGCAGCAGCACACGACGGCGAAGGCGACGGCCATGGCGCCTCGGCCTGCACTGCCTCTTCTCCGAGCCATCTCACTACTCACTGTAATTCACTATACTAGCTACGAGTATTGGAATTTTGAAGTAAGGGGAGAAATTTCTGCACTTGATTGGCACAAAACGAACTGGTGAAATAGAACAAGGAATGGGAGTGTTGCCTTGCCTGGGGAGCACCAAGTCTGATGCGATCAATATTGTGCAGAGGACGACGAGAAGTGGGGCAGAAGGCTGTAATGTATAGCTTCAATGCAGCATAGGACGCAAGTCCGTGATCACATGACCGGCCAGCCAGACAAGCGTATCCCGCTGCAATGCTAGACAACAAAATCGTCATTATAAACTATTTATACTAGCTTCTCTCTTTTTAAAGGGGATTATTGATGATTTGCCATTAAGTTCACGTGCAATTGCCAAAATACCACTCCATATCTTACTGACGTGTGGTGCCCGGGACCACATGTCAGTGAGATATGGAGTGATATTTTGGCAATTACACATGAACTGGTGTGGCAAATCTGCAAATGCCCCTTTTAAAAGATCACTCCTTGTAGTTGTAAGTTAGGGGTAGAGGGGAGGGGTGCGGCGTAGGGGAGACGCAGCAAAGCGGGGCAACGCGGCGCAAAAAACCCTAGCTCGGGCGCAAGGGCGATTGGGGAATGGCGCTCGGGCTAGAAGAGGGGAGCGCGGGGTGTGGCGCAGGGAGATCTTGGCGAACCAGGCCTTGAGGCATCGGTCTGAAAACCCTAGCTCGGCGCAAAGAACAATTGGGGAATGGCGCCTGGGGGCGAAAGAGGGAGTCTTAGAGAGGGGATGAGAGAGAGTTCGGGTGGTTTTTGTAACATCCCAAAAATCCAAACTTGGGATAGTTGTACTGATAATAAATAAGAAAATATTTTGAGCATGTTTTTAAAATTTTTCTCAAATCAAATACTGCATTTGCATACAAACAGTAGCATTAAAAGAATTTTTGAGAAAAATACAGAACAAATAAAATTTTAGAAAAATTACACAAGCAAACACACTGTGTCAGGAGCTTCCACAAAACATTTCATAATTTTTGGAGCTCGTTTGCGATATTTAGAAATTTCTCCAACTCTCAGCCTTTTCTAAAAATTAATTTTCAAACCAATTCCATTTTCCCGCCGCCTTAATGGGTTGAAAGCCCAATGTGGCCCAACTTGTCTGCGCTAGCCAGCCCGCCAGCGCCCCCTGCTCTCCCTCTCCTGACATCACGGCCCCACCCGTCAGATGGCTTCTTCCACCTCGCTTCGCCTCCGCACGCCAGCGCGCTCGTGCTTGCTCCGCCATTCACACACGGGAAACGATCGCTGCCCACCATTTTGGAGCTCAACTGCCCCCTGTCGCCTCTGCATTGTGCTCCGCATCACACCGCCTGCGCCAACTCTCGTCACGTCGCTAGGGCGCCATCACTATCGCAGATTTTCTTGTGCGCTTGTCGCTATCTCGCCACCATCTCGCGCCATTTTGAACGGTACATAAGCCGCACAATGGCGTCGTCGTCTTCCTCAGCCCAACCCCATTCCATTTTCGCGCAAACTTGAGTTTATCACTCCTTGGTTTGCGCGTCATTCTCGACTCCGATAAGCGCGCCTCCGCACCATTACCGCTCTGGTGAGCTTCTCCTCCCACGACGTGCGCATCATTTTGCCCCTTAAGCCTCACTCATCCTATCTCTTTACTCAATGTAGCCTCTTGGACTCCGTAGCGCGATTGCACCACCTTCGTCTTCGTCTCCAACGCGCACCCAGATCCAAGCCATTGCGTTCTTGCCTCTCTGGTGAGTTTGAGCTCAACCCAAGTGTGTCACAATGTGTTTCACTCCCTAATCATGTTGTTCCCCTACTTAACGTTGTCCATCTCGCAGAGAATCAAGCCCCTCGATATCTTCCCCAAATTCGGCCCGCCACTGCCACTCCCCGCCGTTTCTCGTAGACCGGTGATGACGCGTTTTGGTGTTGAAGGTGCTACAAGAAGGTGCGCAATAGCTCACCATGAACCTCTTCGCTGCTACCATTGACGTTCTCCCCTCTCCAATGAGCCTCTGACCTCATTAAGGTTATCTTACTCATCCTTGTGCCCTCCTGAACACTTTCTTGTGCTCTGTTTCAGCCTGAATCCACCGAGGAGCTCCGTCCTTGAGAAGCTTGCCGCCGCACGTCTTCCCCAACTTCATCAACACCCCTCGGGTGACTGTGGTGAGCTCCTGAGCATGATGCGCCCTTTAGTTTGCCTCGAGCGAATAGGTTGCATCGTTACTCTCGTAGCTGTCCATGGCGCTGCTGCGAAAAACACCGCCGGCTCGCCTCCAACGACCCTAGGCCCCCATGCCTTGCCCATTAGCATCACCTAGACCCACTGAGTCTAGTGCACCAAGCCATTAGCCCAGGAGAAGTCTCCTTCATGAAAGCCACTGCGAGCCCGAGCGCCTCCGCCGCCTCTCGCTGGTGTAGCGTTGCCTCCGGCTACCTCCCTTGTCGACACTACCACCTAAAGCATTGCCATGCAACCCTCTTTCTGTTCCACCGCTCAACATCGCCGTTCATCACGTCATTCACCGCCAGCGATCTCGCCTTCGTGCTAGGCCACGCATGACTATGGTTCCTTCTCTCTTACAGCGGCCCCGCCAGTGGATTAAGGTTTGATTAGCGCAAATGAATGTAGTTAAGGCTACTAAGTCACTGACATATGAGACCGGCTAGAAAACTAATAAAAATCTCATTTAAACGAGGTTTAGTAAATTAGTCACTGACATACAGGACCCACTCACTATTTCCCATATTAAAATGTATTTAAAAACCGAGAGACTGACATGTAGGGCCTCACATGTAAGAAATGATTTTCAGAAGAAAAAAAATGCAAAAATGGAAAAGCCGCTTTCAGTTCAAAGGAAATACGCTTTATCCATTGGAAAGTGTAAATTTCAGAAAATACGCTTTCGACGTCACAATTTTCTTATTTTTCAGGATTTTTCAAACAAACCAAATTCAAACGCAAATAACTTTTGCATATATACTCCAAAGTGGATGATTCTTTTTTGTAAATTCATATAAAATCATCCTCTATCTGAATATGCAAAAATATTTGGACTTTTTTTGCTGTTGAATTTATTTTCTTATTTATGATTTGTTTTCAGCTCTTTTCGAATAGACGTCAAAAACGCGAACGAGATTGTCGACAATCAAGCACCCTGATTCTCTGAGCAACCTAAGAAAGACAAGAACCTCCTTTGACCAGGTTGATCCTATTATTTCAATTATTGTATTTTGTTTTGTAAAAATATATTATGCATGAGTGTATGTTTAGCTAAAATTTCTATATTCACGGGTAACGGTAGTTAAATTCCTGTTGAATGCATGAATCCTCCTTGTGAATTTGCCATCCCTACTGTTATAGCCATTATGATATAGTTTAGGCTGTAACTAATGTCAATTTGGTTATTTCGATTACAAATATCGAATAGATGCTTAGCCGGGCTCTAGTTTTGCTAAATTTGAACAATTGATGGAAATTGAGTATGGATTAGGGAGAATTTGAAATGTTGGTCCAGAGGGGTTACCTCTGTTCATTTGTATAAAAATGAAAATGAAAAACTTAGTCTTTGATGCGGGCAAGTTATATTATGAACTAATGAACGTGAGAGGTGTATCTCGCGTGTAGATAGCGGGAGATCCTCACCCGGGTCAATTAAGGACCGAATGCTGGTGTATCCAACCTAAGCCTAAGCGTACAACTACATGTGCTAGTTATGGGATAGATTTAGCTAATTAAGTCATTTAGGACTAGCCTTGCATGTTGGTAGGCCGCAGTAGTACGAGCATGTCCAGGTAGGTTTGCTCGTAGGGGCTCCCTTCACTGAGACGTTGGGTCCAAAGTCTTCTGATACAATGATGAATACCTCACTGATATGAGGGGTAGCCTAGTGAAGTGAGGGTGTTTCATTCACCGGGCAATGCAAGGTTAGGACTAGGTGATGTAAAGACTTTGTTAGGAACTCTAGACTACATATTATAATGTTGTGCGTGGTGGTATCGACGGATACCAAATAAACTACAGACCTCGTATCATGTGGGTAAAGTTACAAACCTCTGCAGAGTGTAAATCTATTTAAATATCCGTGCTCGCGATCATGAGCGTGCTAAGTGTCGTTTCCCCGGGTATAGTCTCTACTTTTGCAAAAATGGGCTTGTTGGGAAATGTTGGGATGGTTTTGTTGTTGTTATCATGAGTGTCATGCCTATGGCTGAGAATGAGATGATGATCGCAACCGATGAGGGTTAAGATTTTACTAATGTTAAGTTACATACTTGTTATTTCATTATCTGTCATTTGCTCTTTAAAATTTTTGTTGCAAACTATTACATATCATTATTGCAAATTAAACCTGCTTAATGCTGAAAATAACTTGTAGTGTAGGGCCTCATCCTTTGATAGCCTTGCATTTATATTATGTTGTGATACACTACAAGTCATGTTTAGTACAAAATGTATTCAATCTTGCTTAGATTGTTGTTCAGAGTATGATGATGAATCAATTCCGAACGACGCATTCTTCACACCCGGTACAGGAGGATACGGTGATGGGTCCTGCTAGGGTTTTGTCCTTGTAGGTTGCCTGAGGATATGGATGGGCACACCGCTAGACCTTTGGGTTTTACATGCTATGCTTCTGCCGTTTCATTTAACATTTGAGCATTAGTTTGGTCGGTCGGTCGTGTATTGTAAACTTGCGCTGTAAACACATAAGTTTAATGTCCTATTTGTTTCATGTTGTATGTATAAATTGTATGGGTGTGATTATCAATATTGTGGATGTGTGTACTAGCCACTGATCTTGGGACTAGTACGGTATACAGACGAGGGCTTCAGGTATTCGACGCCTGGGGTCCGACAGTGTTGGTATCAGAGCCATACTGACTGTAGGTTAAACCCTAGTTAGAATGGCTATTAGTTTAGGATTTGGTTTTCAAAATGCAACTTATCTTAATAATAAAAATAGTTTTGAAAAATGTAGGAGTTTTTGCTAATCTTATCTCTCTTAGCTCTCTCCTCTCATCTAAGTCATTCTTTTGTCATCTCTTCTCATCTTCCCTCAAATAACTCTTGTTTTAGAAGCAGTTGTGCTCTCTGAAAATAAAAGTTTTCAGCAAAATTTTATCATTAAAATAGAACCAAAATATTTTGAAAAAGTCCCTAAGACACTAAACCAAAAGGTTTTTCGAAAACCTGATTTAAACTAACGCAAACATTATTTTGATGTCTCTTCTACAAGAAATTTCAGAACTACCGTACGTGCTGAAATTTATGTGTTTTATTATCCCTTTAACCCTCTCTACACTCGTTTTGTGGTGATTTGATTGGGTAGTAAGGAGTTGTATTTAATGGCATAGACCAAAGGGTGGTATAATTTGAAAATGAATCTTAGGGACCAACAAAATATTGTAGAAAATGTAAGACAACATATTGTTTTACCCTTCTGTTTTCCTAGCATCATATCTTATCTTTACCTCTTATTTTACATTGTAAAAATGATCACTAACCCGCTGCCCCTGAGTCATATCACGTCGCCAGGCGCAATGACGACACCTAGACTATCAGACGGGAACTCACTTGTTGAGAGGCATGTGAGCTAATTTTGGGTATTTTGGTGCGCTAAAATATATAAGACACTGATGTACGATGATTCCATTTGCTACTTATGCTTGGTTTAGTTGCTTGTTGTATGCTTAAGCAAGTGGATGGCGCAGAAATCAGCAAGCAGCGGCTCGTCGAAACCACGTGTTTGGCAACCGTCAAACGTACGTCCTTCGGCGCCACCACCTCTGAGGTATCAAGCACAAGGCCCCTGCCCACAGCAAGCCACGGTTCAACAATATAAACGAGGAGGGCAGCCGTCCGGAGGTCAAAACCGGGCAGCCGGCTTCACCTGCTACAAGTGCGGTGGGCGCGGACATTATTCGAATGAATGCCCACAAAAGAAGCTACAGGTGCCTCGTTCTCAACCCCAAGGGGTCTAGCAGCGTCCTTAGGGCCTTGCACGATGCCAAGGGGGGCAGCAAGCTCTTAAACCGGCTCAAGACTTTAGGCGCAATCGTCTGAACCACACGACCGTTGAGGCCAAGGAAGCACCCGATGTGGCAATGGGTACGATCCTTGTGCACTCAGTACCTACATTGGCTTTATTTGATTCCAGAGCTTCACATTTATTCATATCTAAGAAGTTTGCTTTACGACAAAAGATAAACACTACACACCTAGAGATCAACATGCTAGTTTATTCACCCGGGTCGGTCATGAAAACAAAACTTGGATGTTTTAGAGTCAAGATTGTGATTAATGGGGTAGGATTCAAAGTAAACCTCACCATGATAGATACACCTAGGTTGTATGTAATTCTCGAGATGGATTGACTGTCCAAACACAAAGGGTTCATCGATTGTGCCGAATAGACCATTTCTCTTGTCAATTCCGATGGAGAGCGGATCGTTTTCTCCTTCACTCATGCCATCTCTTCGCAGTAGCCCACTCTCAACTCCATTTCAATTTCAGAGCTTGGTCAAGTTTCCGTGGTGTGTGAATATCCTGGTGTGTTTCCGGATGAATTGCCAGGAACGTTGCTAGACCAAGATATGTAGTTTGCCATCGATTTGCTACTCGAGACAGCACCTATCTCCAAGCGACCTTATCGTATGCCCTCGGATGAGTTGGTCGAATTAAAGCTACAACTCAAGAAGCAATTGGACAGAGGATTTATCCGTCCTAGCTCGTCACCATGGGGAAGCCCCAATGCTGTTCGTGAAGAAGAAAGACGACAGTCTAGGGATATGTGTCGACTACCGGCCCTTAAATGAAGTCACCAACAAGAACAAATATCATCTCTCGAGGATTGATGATTTTTTTATCAAATAAATAGTACATGTATCTTCTCCAAGATTGATCTGAGGCTCAGTTATTTGCAACTCAAGATCAAGCCAGAGGACATTCCAAAGTCTGCATTCACCACCTGTTACAGTTTGTACGAGTACACCGTAATGTCATTCGGACTTACCAATGCTCCCGCAAGTTTTATGAATCTTATGAATATGATTTTTATGAAATATTTGGATCAGTTCGGGGTGGTCTTCATAGACAACATTCTTATCTACTCCAAGAGTGTAGAGGAACACGAGCAACACCTGCGTATGGTGCTCGGAAAGCTTCGCGAGCATGGACTATACGCAAAATTCAGCAAATACGAATTTTGGCTAAAAGGAGTTGGCTTCCTGGACCATGTTCTTTCCGAAGGGGTTGTGGCCGTGGATCCGAGCAAAGTACGTGATGTGCTAGCTTGGGAACAGCCCCACACCGTTTTCTAAGTTTGGAGTTTTCTTAGTTCAGATATTGTCGTCTGTTCATCGAGAATTTCTCCAAGATTACAAGATAGATGACCCAACTCCTTAAAAGATAAAAGAAATTTGAATGGTTACCGCACATGGAGAGAGTGGATGCGAGGCGCTGGGCTCTCCTACTCGAGATGGAGATGGGCTATCGGGAGTGCACGCCTACGGGAGATACATGGGCAGACGGCCTGGGCGGGGGCCGAGTGTAAGCGGGCGGGGCGAGACACACTTTGCTTGGGTTAAGATTCGTTCTGTCCCGGACGGTACGATAAAAATTTGGACTTTGGAGTTTTTCGCCGCGGTTAAGCCAACCGCATCATTGAAGATTTGAAGGGATTTGTTAACATTACAGAACATACGAAATAATGAAATGTGAATCACCAACGTACTCCCGCAACCTCAATAGTTCCTGAAGAATAAGCGTGCTTACAAATAGGCATGAACTGTCGTATTATACACAGCAATTCAAAACAACATGGTACATACAGCCGGACCAACACAGCTGTATGGCTTTTATTAGCTAGTTTTTCTCACATCCACATCACATAAATCTATTTCTCTATGGTGCCAATCTGCCAGACCTAACACGCACGTACGCGAGAGACACAGTATCATTGAACAGACACCGTTTAATTTACTAGTTACTTTAAGGAGATTAAATTGAATTAAATTGACCCGCGCGGCCGGCCGGTCATCAGCTGATCAGGCGGCGGTGACGGCGATCTTCATGCCGGCCTGGCAGTGGCCGGGGAAGTTGCAGATGAAGTAGTTGGTTCCGCGCGCCAGCGTGATGCGGTCGTTGCCGGACCTGAACACCTTGGCGCCCCTCGGCGTGCTGCACGACCCGTACCCCGCCGCGCTCACCGCCACCACGTTGTGCGCCGACGGGCTGTACTTGAACACTGCACCATCGCCATATTCCGACAATAAAAGTTACAAAAAAACGCGAGAGCCAATCCATTCGGTACGTGCATCGAAACTTCAACGTTACTCGCCTTTGGAGGATTAGGCAGCGTGTTTCTTTATTGTGCATAGCTCTATCCGAGCTTTTCCGTCTACCCAGAAAAAAAATGTTATTCTGCACAAGTGGTGGACGTACAAGTCGGTGTGGCATTTCCCACAACGTACTGGTCACACAGAAATGTCCAGCTTTTCACACCAGTGGGGCCTGGCAATTAAGTGACAACCACCATACCGAGCCGTGCATGTGTTTCGCTAGTACTTTGCATTTGCAATTAATGAGCTAGCATTCATGAGCCACAGGACGCCGTACGCACGTACTCTCGCCAAACTTGCTATGTGCTATGCGTCCGACGCAAATTAATCGGGTCCCATGCTTGGTGCCACGTACGGATTCGCTCTTATATGTGAATAAATTGAAAACTACTTGACGTGTGACATGAGCACTCACCCAGCACGTCGCCGGCGCGGAAGCGCTTGCCTCTGGGCCAGCCGCCGGTGTTTAAGGTCCAGCCGCTGCGGTCGCCGACCGTGTACACCGCCGACTCGGCGAACTCACCGTGAAGGAGCACGCAGAGGAGGACCAGCGCCAGCACGGCGGCGTTGCAACGAGCGCTGCCCCTTCCCTGAACCATCGCTGATGATCGACTGGTCCTGTCTCACACACACCCACTAAGCTCAGGAAAGGTGCAAGAGCAAAGCAAGCGAAGGTAGTGGGTATGAGTTGAGTGGTAGTGCTCAGTGCTGGGCAACGGAAGCCTCTTTTTATAGGCACACGCCACACGCGGTACACCATATTTGTGCCTACCCACTACTACAGAAAAGGTATTCACAGACGGTTCAAAAACGTCATCACAGATGGTTCCATGAGCCGTATGAGTTTATGGGTCAGTGATGACATGAGGTTATCATATACGATTTTCTAATCGTCTGTGATGCATATTTTCACTGAGCAGTTACGTGATAGATTTTCACGAGCGCTTATTAATTGAGAACCGCTCGTGATAGGAACCTATCATGAGCGGTTTGTATCAAACCGTCATGATGACTTTTCTCTATAAAGCCACCAAGCAATGACTGTTTGTGCCTTTAAAACCGGCATCATATTATATATATATATATATATACATATACATATATTGTTCTTAATCCCTCAGTCACTTTTTGAGGGTCGTCCACGCAGCATGAGGAGGATGAGACAGCAACCATGGGCAACTTCATCGAGCCCCTGCAAGTTTAAGAAGTACAGCTACCAGGAGAGCGTCAGGACATCATTACCTGGTTGCTGATACATGATGCAACTTTCTAGTCAGAGTACCTGCGCGTCCACATCACTTTCTTAACACGTAGGTACTTCGACTGGGAAGTGGCATCATGTATTAGCAACCAAGTAAT
This sequence comes from Phyllostachys edulis, assembly GCA_036346405.1. Taxonomy (NCBI): domain Eukaryota; kingdom Viridiplantae; phylum Streptophyta; class Magnoliopsida; order Poales; family Poaceae; genus Phyllostachys; species Phyllostachys edulis. Next base: position 19,855,967 of record CM070549.1, on the reverse strand, counting down.
TGGATGTCCTGACGCTCTCCTGGCAGCCGTGCTTCTTAAACTTACACGGGTTCGATGAAATTGCTCGTGGCTACTGTCTCATCCTCCTCATATTGTGGACGACCCCACGGGAAAGTGGCTGAGGGACTTAGAACAATATATGTATAATATATATATGATGCCGGTTTTAAAGGTACAATTAGCCACTACTTGGAGACTTTATAGAGAAGAGATTAGGAATGGAATGGCAGGACGTAACGGATGACATCTTGACAAATCAACAATAAGTCATAACATACATATTACACATTTTATACATCTATTTTTGCAAATCATCAATCATACATATCAACAGTCCATGGTTCACCAAGCAAGTTTCCACTATCAATAGCAGACAACACTTGACACTTCTGAATAAGTCATAAGTCATAACAATATAACATATCAACAGCCCATACATATCAACAACCCAATAAGTCATAACATATCAATAACCCATACATATCAATAGAAGAGACAACACTTAACACTTCTGAATACTTCAATAGCTGACAACACTTACACTTTTGAATTCACTCATTCAGCAATCAACAATCAACACAAGTGCACAATCATTGCATTTATTTCTCTACTTCTCTCTACATGTATGTATTACACATTTACACTTCTCTTCATGTATGTATGTATTACACATTTAGCATCTGGGCTATGGCCAATGGCCATCACCATCAGCATCAACCAACCAGACAACATCAAGAAGACAAGAAGGTGACTTACGTGTTAGTAGGAGAGCCGGAGAGGTTGGAGGCGCGAGGGAGGTCCGAGGTAGCGCAACGAGCCGGCGGCGATAGGGAGGAGGAGCTGGGGCTGCGGCGTAGGGAGGAGGAGCCAGGGCTGGTGGCGTAGCGAGGGAGGACTGGGAGCTTGATTCGGCGACGCGGGGAGGAGGAAGCTTGATCCGGAGGTGCGAGAGCTGGCAGCGAGAGGGAGGAGGAGCTCGATTCACATGAATACCAACAGCACATACCAATAGGTGATAGATCTGTCTTATTTCGACATCACCGGTGGAGAGGTAGTCGGGGTCACGCACGTTGGGGGGAGGAGGAAGAGGGAAAGGCGCGCAGCGTCACCGTAGTTGTGGCACAACGATGACACTGCAAAAGACACTCTTATCGTCGGCGACGGGAAGAATGGCGGCGTTGGGGAGGGGAACGGACAAGAGTAAGGCCGCTGGGGAGTGACGAGTTAGCGCAAACCCTAGCGGGCTCCTACTAATAAAGAGACTTATCACAGTCGGTTCTATTATGGAACCGTCAGTGATACTTATCACAGACGGTTCCACAATAGAATCGTCCGTGATATGGTCTCATATCACAGACGATTGATTATTAAAACCGTCTGTGAAGTATTACAGACGGTTGTTTTTGAAAACCGTCTGTGATACTAAGTAATATCACAAACGGTTCTTGTTCAGAACCGTCTATGATACTTCACACACGGTTTTCAACATGAACCGTCTGTGATATTACCTCTTCACAGACGGTTGTATTATCTATTAATTATATATAGTCATATACATAAGCACCAGTGCCTGATCAAGCATCGATGCTACAAAATAAGCATGTTATCTATCCTACGTAGCAAGAAAATTCAGTTTTTCTTTGCTAAACACATCTCTTAGCACCTGCATTGTACATGCTCTAATAGAGCTTTTTAGGCCCCACCGGGAACATGGGAATTTTGCAGGCTTCTTGCATGAATTGCATTGTCTTGCAAAATTCCTACGGTTTAGGCAGGCTTGTGGGATCTGTTTGGACGTGAAGGACCAGGCAAATTCCTACATTCCGAACAGGCTTTTAGGGTCTATTTAGATGTGGGCGACTGGGCTCAGCGGCGGAACCACCCCGAGGCAAGCCAGGGCAGCTACCCCCGGGTCTCCCAGGCGACCCCCCTCCCGCCGGCGCCCCCGACCAAGGCCAAGCCACCGTGGCGCCATCGCCAAGTCTTGTGAAGCCACAAATACTTCCTCAGACCGCACATGGCCCTAGGCCGAGACGACCGAGTGGGCCGTGACCCAAGCCAAATGCACACTAGATAAACCTAATTCCCTATTTCTCCGTCGTCGTCACCACTCTTCAACACCCACCCTTGTCCATTTGTCCTCCACGGCTCCACACTCCACCGTAGCCATTGCCTTGCGATCTTGACGGTATGCCGAGGCGCGGCGCTAAGGCGCTAATGCGCGGCGAGGGTGCTGCAATATGGCTGGCGCTGGCGAAGCGCGTAAAGGCTGCTGGATCGAAGCAAGTGGCCTTGAGGCGCGGCGCAAGGGTCAGCAGTAGTAAATGAAGCGTGGCGTAGGGCTAAGGTTGCATCTGGCAAGGATTCGGCGAGTGAGGCACCAAGACGGCAGTGGGCGTGGCAGTGGCCGAGACTCAATGCGGTCTGGCGAAGTTCTGAGCCAAAGACAAAGAAGTCGGCTCGTCTGGATCTCCCAAATTTCTAGTTCCACCACTGAATGTAATGTTAGGGATTCAAGTATGGGGTGTCAAATGGATTTTACTACTTACTAGTAGTGCTTCTATACTTCCCTAAAAAGTGAAAAGCATAAACTTCAAAGCACTGGTCTACTTTGCAGCTATCCATTAATCCACTGCTAAAAATTTGTACCAGAGATAGTGAAAACGAACAGAGAATTGGAGCTTGCCAGTTCAATAGTCCAGATAGGATATGATGCAGACAAAACCATGTTTAACATTTTCAGTTAAATATATTATCTGATTGAAAAGAATTATTGAGTTATAGTAAATATTATCTGGTGAATTCTTATTTAATTGGGTCTTTCTTTACTATACTCGAGATACAGGGCACCTGCTATTTTATTTACTTAAATGCTTGTCCATATTTGATCTGTACGCAAAGATGTATTTGGAAGACCTTGAAAAAAGTGTTGCATATCAGAATAAATATTACCATTGCGAATATTTTATTGACCAAACAGATATATTATTTTCTATATTTCAACCTCGGTGAAAAAGATAAAGATTCAGAGACTCGAAGATTCAAAAAACACGTGGGCCCACCTATCAGCTCGTGGGCCGCACCTTCATATGCTACCACCGAACCACACTTCAATGTCGGGCCCCACATGCTGCTGCTGCATCAACATAGAGTAAAGATTCTTCACAACTAATTGGTTCAAAGCTAGGTGTACATGAAATTCTACACAAACTTTGCTCTAGTTCCAATGACACGCGGGCCATTACAAGGAGATGCTTATTTTGGCAATCGGATGAAACAAGTGTGCCGCCTCGGCTATGTTTTCGGGAGTTTTTGACTTATTTAACACTTTTTAAGTGAAATAACAAAAATAGTCTTTGAATGAAATGACACCTCAACCGTATGAGATTATCGCGTCAGGGGCTATGCATGATAGGACACATGGAGAGGTGTCATTCGGCGGCAGGACGGCAGGTAGCCTGCCGCCAACTAGGTGCGCGACATGAGTGTCATTTTTGTCATTTCGTTTTTTTTTGTTATTTTTGCTATTTCACTTCAAAAAAAAAGGCTAAATGAGCCAAAAACTCCTGTTTCGTGGGACCAGGAGTCCATACATCTGAGACGATTTTAATTAGAATATTTTGTTAGCATCCGATTAGATTTCTTTTCGGTAGTTTTTGTTTCCTTATCTTGTGGTTGTATCCTCTGGCTATAAATAGTCATGTATCTTCTCATTGTAGCTTAGGCCACGTTTAATTCAGAAAATAGATTGCTTTTGTATCTACACAAAGCCTTGTGTATGTTCTTCCTATTTGTTTGGCACAACCACAATATAGAGGGGAATAGAGTGTTCTTCTACTAAAGATCGTTCTTGCTTTTTCGTTGGGAATTGAACGTTCGATATCTTTCACTTAGTGATCTTGTGGATTTATCATGAGAAAATTACATTGTAGGTCTCTGAACTTATGAGGTTGTTACACTTAGCTCCCTGAACATGCATTTTACTTTTCCAGCCCCTTGAACTTGCGAGGTTGCGCTACTTAACTCCCTGAACTTGCGTTGAAGCGAAGTTCGTCAGATGTCATGCCAGCGAGTTCATCCCTCCGAGTCCGGTGGACTCGTCGCCGCCCTCTTCTGGTCGTGTTCATCGTCCCCATCACTTCACACCGACAAAAACAGATTCTTCGTGCTCGGGAGCGCTCGCGTCTTCGCCGGAGCTCCACCATCGTAGCTTGCCGCCGGCCTCGCCCTTGCCTCCTCTAAGTCGGCCGAGAGAGAGAGAGAGAGAGAAATACATTCCCAGTATCAGAGCAGACGCTACTCACCCTGCACGAAGTCCATTTGACCGTTTGTTAACAGGAAAAGCTGAGCCGACGAATCACCACGAGAGGGAGAAGTATTGTGCCCCTGGTCTGGCACTGGGAATATACTTCTCTCTCACTCACGATCGACTTAAAAGAGGCAAGGGCGAGGGCGACGGTAAGCGCCGATGGTGGAGCTCCGGTGAAGATGCGAGCACGGTGCGTTTCCAAGCTCGAAGAATCAATTTTTATCGGCGTGAGGTGACGGAAATGATGAACATGGCCGTAACGGGGTGGCGATGAGTCCATCAGACTCGGAGGAAGACAAAGTCGCCAGCATCACATCCGACAAACTTCGCTTCAACGTAAGTTCAGAGAGCTAAATGACACAACCTTGTAAGTTCAGAGAGCTAAGAAAGTAAAATATAAGTTCAGTAAGCTAAGTGACATAACCTTACAAGTTTAGAGAACTGATAAAGTAAAATACAAATTTAGGGGACTACGTGACACAACCTTAGAAGTTCGTGAAGCTACAGTGCAATTTTCTCATTTATCACCAAGGGTGTGGTGGCCAAATTCAAAGGGTTGTAAGTCCATTGTATCTGGTTGCGGGTAAGCAGCTACGGATCGTCTGGTAACAGCGACCCGTATCAGGATATTTAAAGAAGATACTAGTGCATGATTTAAGTGCAAACTAGTACATTATTCCTTAAAATAATCCAAGTACCATCTGATTAGTCCAAATGCGCAGTTAATTAAGAGAATGTTTTCTTGTACTAGATCAGACACGTGGAAACTGCATTGGTGCGTCAGAAACCCACCAAGAATAGTTCAATATATACAGAATTGAAAGGTCTGCATCATGTTCGGCTGTTCGCCAACAAACTGGCTTGCTTTGAAGACACTCCTAGAAAGTTTAGTCCTTCTGAACTGCACACTTTTTTTTTCCTGTACTAGTACGTGTGTAGTTGTGGTATGCGATAATGCGAAGCTGCCGAAAAAAAATGCATGCCGGCCCTGGGTCAACTTGAGCTCCCAGAGTCCAACCTTGGAGTACAATTGCCGAATCACAGTTAAGGCAAACGGTAGGAACTTGCACGCACTCCCTTGCTGTACGCCTGCGAAGTTGGTTGAATGTATGGCTACCGAAAAAGAGAGAGATAGAAGTCAGACATGTCTGAATTTACAGATGTCTCAGGCTGTTGTGCGCACGAACCGAACTTCTTTCAGAAATTCCGTAAAACTCACACCATGAGAGCAAGGGCGGGGTCAGCGGTGCCAACCTGATTGCTGACGAGCTATAAGCTACTCCATATATTCACCACTGTTTCACATTAACTCAAAGGTCCTAGGGCATGTAGTTGTTGGAAGTTCACCCAACATCCTATGAATTCTTGGCTCTGCCACTGCATAAGAGGGTTCCAGACTTCCAGCTCCACTGCGCTGCACAAGTTGAATTCAAAAAATTTGTCTGTCAATGTCGTGGAACTTGGTAATTAACAAGGGAGCGTATCAGCTGCATTAGTCACCATCGTACCACCCATGCAACTCGCGATAACGTGTGTATGCCAGGATGCATCGGGCATGTACAATACACATATTTATACATGGATTGTCTTTTAGAGAGGGAATATAGCTATATTATTAAGCATCTATGTAAAAGTCATTTTCCCAATGCAAGTATCTTTTTTTGTAAGTGTTTAGATGGTTGTATTTTTCAAGTAAATTTCACTTTGGTCCATATAATCTTACCATGGTTTCATTTTGCGCCACTCTTAGCAAATCTTTTCACTTTACACCACATCTTATTTTTGTTTCACTTTGCACTAGGGAACGGCCTGTCAGCGAGAGTGAAACATGATAGACGTGCAGGGAGCATGCCAACATCGAGACACGAGAGACAAGGTAGCGGCTACCCAAAAAATAGAGAGCAAGCCGTTTTGCCGTCGATGTCGTTGCTATGACTGCCGTCGACGATGCTCCGACTATTCTTCTCCTATTTCAATCCATTTTTTAGCTTCGTCTACCTCCCCTCTCTCCATCCCGTACCTCGCCGCCGCCTTCCGCGCCGTCATTCACCGTCGGTGAGCACCAAAGAAGACGATCAAATCATGGAACTGTCTAGAAAACTTGCGACTATTTTCTTGAATTCAAAACAGTCACATTATGAACTGTAGGATGAGATCCGATATCATTCATCTTAGAAACATGCTTAAAAAAGAAACTCAGCACACATCTCAACGCATATCAAATGACCCATAATATGACTGTTTTGAACTCAAGAAAACAGTCGCAAGTTTTCTAGCAAAAGCCTCACTCTGGTGCAAAGTGCAACATATGGTAAAAAGATGTAGTATAAAATGAAAAGATTTGCTAAAAGTGATGCAAACTAAAATTATAGTAAGATAACATAATCTGATGTAAAAATTACTCTATTTTTTAGGCACCTCCTGCTCTTACAGTGTTTTTGCGGAAAAACCCCGCGGAGCACTCCCACCTCGCGAAGGCGACCTCCCCAAATCGCACGGGTTGCACGATAGTGCTTATTTCACTGGATATGTACAAAAGGAATGCCTGTACACACAGCATTTTTGCCTAATGTAATAGTCACAGCAGGTAAATGGCAGGCAGGCCATATCCTCATGTGTAAGCTGTTGCTGAACCGTTAGGATGAGGTAGCTAAGCTAGGTGATCAGTAGCAGACAGATGTCTGCTAACAGTGTGAAAATTAGAAAGATGGAGTGAGTTATGCATGTCCACTGTATATCCAGATGGACGGCTGCTACAATGCTAGTACAAGCTGCTGAAGCCTAAACTATCGCTGCTACGGGTGCAATTAAAGTTCCCATTTTAGGTGTGCTCGCCTGATCTGATCCACATGCACTGGACGGTCACATTAATCATATGCAGTTCTTTGGCCTCATTGAGCCATATGTATGTGGCCATGAAGCTAATGGAATTTCTCATACTATGGTCTGGTTGGTTTACGACCTCACGTAGCTGTATCAAAATTTTGATAATAGTAAAACTTAGGTAATACTAAAATATAAACAAAAAAAATAGCGTTTGGATCGTAACCATACTAATTCACGAGCAATACCGAAATTAATGTGTTTAGATTGTAGCCATGCCAAAATTTACCAAAATTGTGAGTATAACACGTGGGTTCCACATGATATCTATTTTTTTGCCCCAAAATATGTCAACGTGGGTCTTGTTTTGTTGATAAAATAACAAGGAACACAACCGTTCAAACGGATCACAAATCGGATACTCGGTTTAGAAAATATGATCATTTCGAACTTGCTAATCAAACTAATTATGTAATAAATGCACTTAGCCAAAGCCTATCTCCACCTGCCACCTGTCTCAATTCACTGCTGTTGCCAAGCCAAAGCTGGGGCACGCATTTTGGCCGCTGCGCAGCGCCAGCGTCTTACGTTGAAAAAATTTGGCAATACCAAAATTTTAAGGGTATTACCAAATATTGAAAGAGAATCAAATGCTAGTCAAAATTTTAAGGTATTACCAAAATTTTAGTATGACTTCTTAGGGTGATAAATCAAACAGCCCCATAGTCCTCCCATTTCGCACACCAACCCACCTACATAATACTACGCATCTCGCGTATCATTAGCATCACAAAGGGCGAGGTTGGCATGCATATACAACTAGAGGCATGTGCGTGACTTGGCACGCGGGGAAAAGCGAAATAGTTGACTACAACGTTGTAATTATGGATGACAATTTTATTGAGGTAAGCATGAAACCATAGCAGGTTAAAATCAACAAATTTTCCTGGTAGAACTTGAAAAGACAATTATTTGTACCCTAAAACAGAACAATAATGGAAAACATATTTGCATATGTATTAGGCTATAGATATCACCCTTTTTTAGTTAAAATTTCAAACTATGTCTCGACATGAATATATGTTCCAAGAAAACACATGCCTATGGTTGGGCAACATGCGCAAATAGAGAAAAACAATCTACCAGACTTTTTCCTTTATTTGATCAACATGTGAACTGTCGCATACACTAAATCGAAAGCTTCGCCATTCACAATTTTATTGTTTTAACAAAATATTAGTAGCATTTTACGTTATGGTAAAACATATCAAAGAAAAGAACACACGTACTGACCAAGTCAACGTTATGGTAAAACATATCAAAGAAAAGAGCACACCTACTAACATTACTTATTCATGGCAATTGGCTATCTCAAATGGAAAGGCAACGACGAATTCTTGAAATTTAGCATCAAGGGATATTTAGTAGTTACACTGATAAACAATAGTTATTCAATTATGTACAAAATAGATACTTTATGCGCATGACAAATGATAATATACATTAAATATGTGCAGAAAAATAGGGAAAATTGAGTGAAATGCAAAACCAAGCAAATCAAGGCCCAAGCATCCACGGTCCCAACCCAACAAAACTAGAGTTACTAACAAGGTATTCGTAAAAATAAAAATAGGAGATTGCAAATGGACACTCAACATGTATATGCAGGCTGATAACATAGAGGCGAATTGTTTTTGTTTGTTTGGTCCTAAATGTGATACGTTTTGTCCTAAATGTGGTATCATCAGTATGGAAAACAGCAAAGAAAAAGATAAAGAAATTGCTAACTTGTTTTGTACACGACGCGACTTCGAAAAGGCTCTTTCGAGTAGAAGGCAGTGCCGCATGCGGTTCCTTGGTCCTGATAATATGGAATAACAGCAATGGTATAAGAAACATGAGAAATAGAAATCTAAAACATTAGAGTATTAATAGGCAGAGCAATTTCTATGGTTCATTATTTACAGTAAAAAAGACATTTCAGTTTGTGATAACTCTCTAAATCTTGAAAATTACCATGTTCGCAACAAAACGCTGAAACTACAGCCAACAAAAGTACAATTCCAGATACTAACTTGTCTGCACTAACCATAACATGAAAAAATTGTAAGAAAACATAAGAGGTTGGTATGCTCTTGAGACATGTCCAAAATAGGTCCATGCCTCACAATATAGAAATCTGATGATATTTTTAGAATTTAATAGGAAACTTAAACATTCACATATTATCCCACCGCCATGAGAACCATCATTAAGCACCCAACCCTTGAGGGTTTAAGATTAAAAATTACATCTGTACCTAAGCAACCTTATGGCCCTATGTATTGTCCCAAAATTTGGCTTTTCAAAAATCTTTTGAGTAGTTTAGGTCTCTAGAAAATTTCACCAATTTTATTTGAATTAATAAAGCTTAATTGGGAATTTTCCTAAATTAAAAATATTTAATTTGACTAATATAAACATCAATTAAATAAAAACCTATGTTATTTGGTTTCTTTGTGTGCCAAGGAATTTTTTGGTATTTTTTGAGATTTTTTCGGATTTGTTTGCTATTTATTCGGTCTCTTTGATTTTAGGCTCTTTCTTTATTCCGAAAATCCTTTCCTTTCTCTCTCCTCTCGGCTACTACAGTACCGCACGTGGTTACTGTTCATCTTCAATCCCCAACCGAACCGAGAGCTTGTTTTGTGTATGCTTCTCAGCCAAAACTTCCAAAAATCATATCTCCCTCTACAGTGCATATAAAAGCAAACTGTTCGTGTCCAAACGTCTATCTTAATCTCCTCTTCTAATCCCATGATTTGGTTTCCTCCGAATCGATCTATTTTCATCGCAATCAGCAAAATACCGAGCTCCAACCGAAGGTCTTCTCCGGTGAGTTCACTACTATAGAAAATGTCTTCACAGACGGTTCAAAAACGTCATTATAGACAGTTTCCGGAGCCGTATGAGTTTATGGGTCAGTGATGACATGATGTCATCACATACGATTTTGGAACCGCCTGTGATGCATGCTATCACAGACGGTTCGTGTCTAGAACCTTCTGTGATAACTGTCTATCACAAATGGTTCGTGTCTAGAACAGTCTGTGATATATAAATAAAACCTCCAAGCAGTGGCTGCTTGTGCCTTTAAAACCGGCTATATATATATATAGGAAAAATACTTTCTACTCCCGGGTGTAGTTGCTCCCACTTTTGATATACCACCTAAAAGAACTTGACATACTCCTTTATCACTTTAGGTATACTCATATACTAATTATAAGATACTCCAATATGAACCACACGAAAAAATTGTAAGAGAGTTTATAGTTTTTAGCATATTTTGTAAATACCTTCATATTTGCATATAAAAAGGAGTATGTCACATAAAAAGGAGTATGCCTAAAAAATTGTACATACCACCCCTAAAAGGTGTGAATACCACCTAGGTTGTCTTATATACTGTATACTACACATACATACTCTCGGTTCATAAAATACTCTCTATGAGTAACTACACAGGGAGTAGGAAAAAACTTCCTATATATATATATATATATATATATATATATATATATATATATATATATATATATATATATATATATATATATATATATATCGTTTGTAGTCTGACCACTTTAGGGGTGCGTGAGAAGGATGACCACGGCTTCCACGGGCAACCACTCATCGAGGTACAAAGTTCAAGAAGTCTGCAAGATAGAGCGTGTGGACATACAATTACCTGGATGTCGTTGATAGGTAATTGGACTTGACATCAAGGAATGGTTGGTTGCTGATACATAAAGCCACTTCCCAGTCGGATAACTTCTCTGGACAATTACTCCGTAACCGTTGATCCCCTCCCTTCAACTCCACCACCGTTGGGTTCGCGTCACCGCGTTCTACGCCGTGCTCGCCTCCCTTTTCGCAAAGCATCTTCGAAAGTGTTACATGCCCGTGAGGTCGGCGCCACTGCCGTGTTTCGCCTCGCCACTGGCACATGGTGCAGTTTCTCGTTGTTTTGACCACGTCATCTTGTCCGCCTCATCGTTGTCATTCCGTTTTGCCCATTCACCGAAATTGGTTTGCCTCCGTCCGCCGTCTACGTCTTGCGCAAGAATCAGCCGAGCAGCTCTATGTTGTTTTGCTTCGTTCTGTTGTTTGTTGTTTTTCGTTCTATCCTCTCTGTTGCTTCTCTGGGCAGTGTTTGTTTCCCTGCTGCTTCGTTCTATCCTCTGTTAATGCTCCTCAAATCCTTGCTTTGCATTTCAGTGCCAAAAGCTTTGCCATCTCTTGCCAATTCCATGCGCCAAGGAGCATGCCACACTCTTTGTCTTTTCTCTGTTTGTTCATGTTCTGTTCGGCAGTGGTGTTCTTTGTAATTCAATCAATCTAAGCTAAGTAATTCTCTGTTAATCTTTTTCCCTCTTCTCTCTCATGGTTGGGTCCCACTTGTCATTCAACAATCAATCCATACATTCACTAATCACAGCCATACATCTAATACTTTCTCTTCCATGTGGACCCACATGTCATCTGCCCAGTTAAAAACCTAATTATTTCTCTCTCTTACGTGTGGGCCCGCATGTCAGCCAACTCTTGGTCAACCCTAGTTCACGAGCTTGGTCCACTATGGACTAGCATATCTCTGTGGACCTTGTCCATAGACCAGTGCTCCACATGTCAACCCCCTAATCCTATTTTCGGGAATTAATTTAATTCTTGAAAAATCCTTTTATCTTATTGGTCCTACATGTCGCTCTCTCTACCTTATTTCTAGAATTATTTTTAATTCTAGAAATTCATAAATACCAGTCGGTCCCACATGTCATACACTCAGCCATTTTCTAATATTTTTGGAATAGAATATTATGAGAATATTCCGTAGACCCCAATTGTCAATTTCTCTCATTCTTTTCCTTTTTCATCATTTCATGTGAATTTCAATCTTCCGAGAGTCCGTTCTCCTCCGTTCGAACTTCGATTGAACCCATTCAAGTTTCTAAATTCATAATCTACCTTCGAGTACCATTTAATTTTAATTTGGAGTTTATTTTATTTGTCTTTTTGAATTGTATTTGTTTTGCGCTTTCTTTCTCGTTAGACGTTGAAGTTCCGGAATCGTCCAAAGGAGCTGAAGATCAAGGAAGTAGAAGATCAAAGATAAATAAGATCATCATTGCTATAACAAGGCAAGTTATACCTTTGATCATATTGAATCCAGTTTTCAAAATACTTTGATTCAAATTAATGCATTTACTTTAAGTATTTATTTAAATGCTTTTGGGTGTAGTTATTAATCCAATTTGTTATATCCACCTTGTCTATTGTTATGTTATAATCTTTTGTCACCCTAGATTGGTTCATTGTTTAGTTGGTATTATCGTAGCACCAAAGTGGGTTAGTTAGATACGAGTAGATTGCTTAGTCATGCCACGAGTCATCATTTCATGTGAGTTGCAAATATAAATCTAACTAAGTGATTATGGAACTTTGTGATAAAACTGTGTGCACTCTGTGTCATTACTCTTTGGTGGCATGTGTTGCGCTTAATCAACAGGGTGGGAAAGGATTTAGACTGGGGCCAGTGGTGGATACTGTGAGAATTGGTAGAGTTCTGTGAATGGATATGATAATCTTCATGGCATAGTTAGAAATTGGAAGTCTTGTCTTCGTCATTTAAGGACTTAAATTTATGCGCCATTGAACTGGGCCTTCCGTACAACCACATGCCTGATGAGACGGGTCTAACTTAGTAAGTTAAGGATTCTTGACATTGATTACTTATGTAGTAGGTTAGGCTGTGTGAAAGGGTGGAGGTGTGGACTATCATGTAGTACACATTTATGAGCAGTTTGTCGTCTTCAAGTCCAACGATGTGTGTCGGACTGGCTTTATCCATGGGTTAGTCTGGCGGTCATGGGAGTGTCGATGTTTGAGATGAGTTTCTAAAGGGTTTTGTTGTGATCAACTCCGTACAAGTTGATTGCATCTTGTGGGTAAAGTGTACAACCTATGCAGAGTGTTAAACAATCTATTCGAATAGTCGTGTCCACGGTCATGGACATGCTCGGGGATTTCACATGAGGGTTAGATTTTCATAAAACCAATTGGGAAGGGACAGCTATGTGGTTTAAGTCATATGGCTGTGTGAAAGAATTTGATTAGGCTTTGTGTCCTTTATGAAAACAAATTGGTAAATTATTATTGTTTCTTTGTTTTGAATTACGCTTTCAATCTATCATTTGTATTTAATTGCAAATGTTGTATTTCCTCAAAATAACCACAGAAGCCATTCCTTTGGAATAAGCCATCATCTATAAATTGCATTCGGTGGTATGACTTGCGAGTACGGTTGTGTACTCATGCTTGCTATAATCAACCAACAGAAGTGGAGGAATCATTAGTCAACAAGGTATACTTTAAGGATCATGGAGAACTAGGTCACGCTACCCCAGCCGATTGCCTGTGGGCATATGGGTGGGCTTCACTAAAGCTATTCCATTACATTCTACTGCAGCTTCATTGAGCTATTCGCCTTCTGAGGCATTAATTGTAAGCTTTGACCTTACACGCTACCCAGCCGATTGCCTGTGGGCATATGGGTGGGCTTCACTAAAGCTATTCCGTTACATTCTACTGCAGCTTCATTGAGCTATTCGCCTTCTGAGGCATTAATTGTAAGCTTTGACCTTAAGGTCGTTACTCTGATATTTATTATTATTTGCCTATTTATTAGTCATCTTTGTATATGGAAATGATATTTCATCAATGTTGCCACTGTGTGCACTAGCGTGATTCTGGACTAGTGCAATATACACAGAGGGTCCAGAATTGTATTTTTGGGTCCCGACACCCTAGCACAAGCCCTAGCTCCGAGCTAGGGATATAAGAGATGAATCTTCAACATGAGACGGTGTGCGACTCACCGTCTTACAAGCGCCATGTGATTCGTTCTCGTGGAGTAGCTAGCGGGGAAGCCCCCATAATGAAGTAACCATAAAAAACTGGAAATCGGTAACACATTGTAAGGATTGTTGGAAAGTACTGATTCTATATAGAAAAGCTGATTCAGTGTAGCTACCATTATATTATCACCAACAGTGTAATAAAACACACATCAGTATATTCATATCAACAAATACTATGACATCTTTCCTGACATTTTATTAAGATACCAGATGTCCATAACTCTGTATAGTGAGTGTATATCATCAATTTCTTTGATCTTTTAGGCCTTGGAGCAGCAATATGTTTTTCGTCTTCTGCATGACCACTCTCTGGGTAATCGCCCTCTATGAGAGCCTCTCCATTGTTGTCTGCATTGTCATTATCCCATGACTTTGGAGTTTTCTTGTGCGAGTTTTTTCTCTGGAAATATTTTAGGAGTTACTTATTAAATTAGTAAGGCTTACACATACCCAGACCAAAGACAATGGGATGAATCTAAGTGGCCACAGGGGGAAAAACATGAGGAATAATCTATCATGTTTGTTTTGCAGACGTTTTCACTATCCAATGTTTCAGAGCTACATACTGGATCTGTTGTAATGTTGTATGAGTAGTTTGACGCATAGAACAGTAGGTTCACATTGCAAGATAAAGGTATTTCAATATAACATCAAGCTGGGCAATGGCTCATGAAGGCAAAAGACGACAAAATTGAAGAAGCAGCATAAGTCTAATTTCCTATACCCTTCGGCCGACCCTTCGAAGGCTTCGAGCCACCCTCGGGGTACCTCCTGTACCCTTCGGCGGCTCTCCGGAGGCTTCGGGCCGCCCTCGGGGTACCTCCTGTACCCTTCGGGCAAACACCCCCAGGGGCCTTCTATGGCTTCGGTATTGTTCGATAGGTTGTTGTGGCTGGTGGGCTGCCCCTACGACACTATTAAGATCATCAAATCAAAGCACCAACCTTAGTATACAAAACTAAATAGAACACCCTGAACTATTGTACTTCAAAGTTGTTAATAGGCACCAAAGCAAAATTCTGATATTTGCACACGCCACGACCACGACATTGCAACTTCTTATACCTAGCACTATAGCATTATACTACTACATTGCAACCTCATACATCTAGTACTACAACGGAGACCCTAAAGTTCAATTCGACAATAAGAAAACTAGCATTTTCAGCGCAATAACCATTTTTTTGGGATAAAACGAACACCGGCCTAGCTCATATACACATCTAATATATATGACCTATTGTATGCTCTGAAATACAAGACTATAGCAAAACACCAACTGAAGTTTAAATAGCAGTACTCTCATAACATAATAGATTTCACATGAATATTACCGTAGAAATGGGTTCAAATAAGTTATATTAGATCCATACCATCTTGCTATTAAGCTCATTGTCATAGTAGGGCACCAAGTCATGTGTGTATGGACTAAGTCCATGAGGTGCATCTATAAAAATGTACCTAAATGCCACTCTCCCTCTCAATGTAAGGCAAGGGAAAGAAGGGAAATATCTCTTCTTGCCCCCTATATATGCGGCCCTAAGTGCATGTAAGAAAGAGGTCTCTCCCATTCACACATTCATAATACAATGCTCATACCTCTCACACTCTTTGGCTCCTCTCATTCGGTCCCCCATAACAAAGGGGTACACTACTAGAAAAAAGGTCTCCACAGACGGTTCAAAAACGTCATCACAGACGGTTTCATGAGCCGTTTGAGTTTATGGGTCAGTGGTGACATGAGGTCACCACATACGGTTTTCGAACAGTCTGTGATGCATACTATCACAGACGGTTCGCGTTTAGAACCGTCTGTGATATATATTCTCTATAAAGTCTTCAAGCAGTGGCTGCTTGTGCCTTTAAAACCGGCTTCATATATTGTCGTAGCAAAAAGGACTAAACAGTAGATAAAGGGGACCCCTGGTATACACGGGGTATCCGAAGGGTCCTCGAAGAGGGGGACTGGTTGTCAGGAAATATGCTGAATATAAATGTCTTAAAAAAGTCTCTCTTCTTACATGGGGGTAGAGTGCTATTTATAGCCAAACTAGCAGGGCACGCGAGATTACATATCTACCCCTACAAGGGTACTGTCAGTGTAGGGACAGCAGGGTCCTTTCCTACCCCTACGCGTAGCCACGGTCTCTGGTGGGCTTCGTGGACTGGCTCACCCAAAGATGTGTGCAGTCCACTGTCTTCTCCTTCGCTCTGGCGGGTGGCAACTTTAGACACCCTTCGAGCATCCCTCGAGCTTCAGGCTACCCTCGGGGTACCTCTTGTACCCTTTGGTGGTCCTCCGGAGGCTTCGGGCCGCCCTTGGGGTACTTCCTATACCCTTCAGGCAAACACCCACAGGGGCCTATCAGGTTTTGGTCTTTTCGCCCGATTCTTTGGGGCGGTGGTGCGCCCTCGACAAGCCCTCACGGTAGATGCCTTGCTTCATCATGGTTGAAACCGTGCCTTTATCCCAAAGGGTCCAGGCACACCGTCCCCTCCGGCCTGGCAAAGCATTTTGTCCAGTTTTTTGGTGGTGGGGTGGTTTGCCTCGAATTCATTCTCGGGTGGTGCGCGCCGGGCAGTTAATGGTGCTGGCGTCTTCTCGAGCCATGTGCGTCGTTTTTGCAATGATGGCGCCCCCTTGGGGGGCGTGCGTGGTGGGTGGCTGTTGCGTATCATTAGGGTGGTGGTATTTGCCATGTGTCAAGGTTGTATTGGGTCGTAGCTCTTCGGTTTTCCCCCCATTTTTTCTATTGGTATTCTTGTTGCCTATAAATAGGTGTCCCCCCTGTCACTATCTTCTCATTCTGTTGCCATCTTGTCTTGTTTTCTTCCTTTCTTTGCGGCGCTTCGGCGAGTTGTGAGGGTTTGGTTTGCACTCTTCGGGTATGACGAAGCGTAGCAAGGATGGAGGGGCTGATCCTGCGTATACGAGCGACCTGGGGAGGTCGACTGTGACGAGGCTGGTTCTCCAGACGCTTGTGGGTGAGGGCAAGCTTGAGGACCTTTCAAAGGTCCGTGCTCCTGGTTCGGAGACTGTTCCTACTCCCCTGGATGACGAGGCGGATGTCTTTGTTGCGTTTCTTGATGCGGTCCTTCGGATTCCCTGTGTCGAGCTGGTCTCGGAGGTGCTACGGCTGTACGGAGTGGAGTTGGCGCAATTGATGCCCAACTCCATCGTAAAGCTTGGTGTCTTCGAGTGGATGCTAAGGTCCGCCGGAGTGGGATTCAAGGGGGCGAGGGTCGTCTCTTCGCTTATCTTCACGACGGGCGTTGTCAGCCGAAGAAAAAGAAGAGCTCAGGAGAGGACGTATCCCTATTCACCCTAGTCAAACGGGGTGGCTGAAAGAAAGAACCGCACTCTAACTGATTTGGTTAACGCCATGTTAGACACAGCGGGTCTTTCCAAAGCATGGTGGGGGGAGGCTATATTGACTTCATGTCATGTCCTAAACAGGATTCTCACGAAGAATAAAGAGATAACCCCATATGAACAATGGGAGAAGAAAATACTATCACTTTCATACTTGCGCACTTGGGGTTGTTTGGCTAAAGTCAATGTGCCAATTCCCAAAAAGCGTAAGCTTGGACCAAAAACTGTGGATTGCGTCTTTTTAGGCTATGCTCATCATAGCGTTGGATATAGATTTGTAGTGGTGAAATATGGTGTACCTGACGTGCATGTTGGTACAATTATAGAGTCCAGAGATGCTACATTCTTTGAGAATATTTTTCTGATGAAAGATATGCCTAGTTCATCGAATCAGGAACCTGATACAATTCCTAAACCTGCCATTCCAATGGAATATTTTGAGCAAACCCCAGAGCAAATTCCTGAAAAGGAAGACAATGAAACTCTGAGGAAGAGTAAAAGACAAAGGACTGCAAAGTCTTTTGGTCCCGATTTCATTATGTACCTTGTGGATGATACTCAAGTACCATTTACAAGCATATGCTTCTCCGGATCTGAGAATCTTTGGAAGGAAGCGATGCAGAATGAAATGGATTCCATTATCTCTAATGGAACTTGGGAGATCACTGAGCATCCTTATGGTTGCAAACATGTAGGATGTAAGTGGGTGTTCAAAAAGAAGCTTAGACCTGATGGTACTATCGAGAAGTACAAGGCACGGCTTGTGGCCAAGGGTTATACCCAAAAGGAAGGCGAAGATTTCTTTGATACTTAGTCACCTGTGGCTAGATTGACCACTATTCGAGTACTACTATCTCTGGCTGCCTCACGTGGTCTTCTCGTTCATCAGATGGACGTTAAGACGACTTTCCAAAACGGAGAGTTGGACGAGGAAATTTACATGGAACAGCCAGATGGATTTGTAGTAGATGGTCAAGAAGGAAAGGTGTGCAAGTTGTTGAAATCTTTGTATGTTATTAAACAAGCACCTAAGCAGTGGCATGAAAAGTTCGACAGAACTTTAACATCTGCAGGCTTTATTGCGAATGAAGCTGACAGATGTGTGTATTATCACCATGGTGGGGGCGAGGGAGTCATTCTATGTCTGTATGTTGATGACATACTGATCTTTGGGACCAACCTTAATGTGATTGAGGAGGTCAAGGATTTCTTATCTCAGAATTTTGAGATGAAAGATCTGAGAGTAGCTGATGTTATCTTGAACATCAAGCTGTTGAGAGGTGATGATGGAGGGATTATATTGTTGCAATCCCATTATGTGGAAAAGGTTCTGAGTCGTTTTGGTTATAGCGACTACAAAGCCTCTCCAACACCTTATGATCCTAGCGTGTTGCTTAAGAAGAATGAGAGAATAGCCAGAGACCAATTGAGATATTCTCAGATAATTAGTTCACTCATGTATTTAGCTAGCGGTACCAGGCCTGACATCTCGTTTCTTTGTGAGCAAACTAAAATTTTTTTGTTTCAATCGGGAGATGATCATTGGCATGCTCTTGAGAGGGTAATGCACTATCTAAAGGGTACTATGAACTATGGCATTCATTATATCGGGTGCCCCAGGGTACTAGAGGGTTATAGCGATTCAAACTGGATATCTGATGCTGATGAGATTAAGGCCACAAGTGGATATGTCTTCATACTTGGAGGTGTCGCTGTTTCATGGAAGTCTTGCAAGCAAACCATCTTAACGAGGTCAACAATGGAAGCAGAACTCACAGTATTAGATACTGCCACTGTTGAAGCTGAATGGCTTCGTGAGCTCTTGATGGATTTGCTAATGGTTGAAAAACCGGTACCGACTATTCTGATGAACTATGACAATCAAACTGTGATTGTCAAGGTGAACAATTCTAAGGATAATATGAAGTCATCAAGACATGTGAAGAGAAGATTGAAATCTGTCAGGAAAATAAGAAACTCCGGAGTAATAGCTTTGGATTATATCCAAATAGCTAAGAATCTGGCAGATCCCTTCACAAAGGGTTTATCACGGAATGTGATAGACAATGCATCGAGAGAGATGGGTTTGAGACCCACGTGAGTTATATCATAGTGGTAACTCATCCTATATGATCGGAGATCCCGTGAAGTAGGATTGGTGAAACAAGCGATTGGTTAACTACGAGGAGAGTACCTTTATAGACCCACTCCATTGGAGATGCAATTCTCTCCTAAATCTGTATGGCAGGTTGATTTTTATCTTAATGTGTTCCGTGGCTTGTTAAAGCAAAGATGCTGTCCTACAGAGCAGTCTTGAAAGAACACACCTATATGAGCCCGACTGCTAGTCACAATCTATGAAATAGGGTAATTTCTAGGAAGCTCATGAATAGGCCAGGAGTACGACTTATATGCTCCAACCCGCGGGGATGCCTGACAGCCTAGTATCAGTTAAGGACTTAAGTGAAACTTATTCACACAAAACTGTCGATTCAAGGCTTAGTCCATTGTGCATTTGTGGATAAGTATAGCTTCTGTTCTAGGTGGATGTTCAACCTTAACCGGTCTCCATCAAAACACTGGTATATTAAAACAATACTGTAAATCAAGGCATTTGATATGTGCCTTTAGGATCTGGTGGGGGATTGTTAGAATTAATGCGGGCTAGGCCCATGTTTAATTCTAATTAATTCCTGAAAAATCTCAAAGGCACATGTGCACGTGCTAGAACTGTTTAGTCCCACATGGAGGGATGAAGGGGAGTTACACCACTTTATAAGGTGGAACGTGGTAGCCCCTCTTGTGGAATTGGGGAGAGCCATCACATGCGCCTTGCTTGCTCGCTTCGCTTCGCCGAGCCGTGGCCGTCTTGCGTCTTGCGTCTTGGCCTTGAACACAGCAGTGCGTGTCGGTGCGGACGCGTTTTTCTTTATCTATTCGAAAATCGAAACGCACTGACTCGTAATTGATGGCAATTCAATGGCAACCGTTGGCCTCTGGCCTCTTTGTTTTTGGCCTTTGAGTTTTGCTTCTTGATGGCGAATTAATGGCAACTGTTGGCCTTTGGATTCCGCTTCTTGATGGCAACTGTTGGCCTTTGGACTCTCGAAAATTCTGCTTCTTGATGGCAACTATTGGCCTTTGGACTCTCAGTTTTTGGCTATAAAAGGAACATAGTTACGCTTCTTACGGTTGCTTCCTGTCTGAAATTCCACAGTTTTGTTGTTGTCTCGGCTATCTCCATCCCGACGAGGTGTGTGTGCGGCATGCAGGGAGAGCGAGCCTCCGGAACCTTCGTCCTTGAAGGCTTGCGGCGAGGGCGAATAAGGTTTTTGGGGCGTTATACGATTGCTTTCGCTATTCCTCTGCTACATTCTACATCAACTGCACGCCTAGTACCACGACGTCTACTACGCCATGACGAACGACGTCCTCATCAAGAACTCTGCTGCAGCTTCTTCTTCCACTGAATCTGGGTATGGCTATCTCTCTCTTGTTACTTGGTTTTGCTTTACTATCTGTTGTTATCTTGAACACTGAGATAGGTATGCTAGCTTCTGTCCTTCTAGAATCTGGTATGACTATAATGTTCTTGGTTATCTGCTTTGTGAAAATAGCTAGAGTATTTTCCATGTTTTATCTAGCATATTTCTGGATTAAAGTAATTTGAAAAATGCTTATATCTTCATCACTATCGTAGCAGAAAAAAGTCGACGATTCTTGAAAAGAAAGACATATAAAGTTCATAAATAGCAAGGGGGAGGAAATTTAAGGTTACAAAAGTCCTTACAATTTAACTTTTCCTTTCGAGCAAATTGCATTAGGAATCTAAAAAGAAAGAATTGCATCAGTGACCCCACAAGTATTTTCAGCTATGTCGCATCATATCATTTTTTTTAACAAGGAAATTTCGTGGCTTATATTGAAAGCTAATAACCGTCCTTACAAAAGATCATAGTTGCTGAGGAAACCAGCTAACTATTAAGCCTAAAACCAACTGACATGCGAAACTGAGAAAAGTTTCCAACCAAGGTTTTCATGCAAAGGCCAACAAGTAGTACAAAATACAGCTATGTCAAATCCATCGCACAAATCCCTTGATCACCCCTTTTGGTTAGGATGCATCCGCACTGCAAACAAGAAACAGATTTGAACATGACTTCAATTGATTGTTTAGGAAAGATCATCTCAATCACCATTTTGTTTCTAATTTTTCAGAGTGTCCAAGCCAACGTTGCAAAACTAAACAAACAAACATGATAATCATTAGTGCCCCTCCCTTCCAACCAGTTGAGTTGGAAATCTTCTAAAGACCCGGGAATCCTCTCCCAATTTAAGATTTCTCTCACACATAACCTACAGAAAACATCTCCTTTCCAACCTCTTCTTATCAACTGATTTGCTATTTGGATTCTATTATGATAGACCTGCCAAACGAAAATTTTGACCTTAAAGGGAATCTTACTTTCCCACAGTATTTCCATTTTTCTATAAGTAACTCCACCAAAAGTCGTATGTCTGTAAAGAGATTTAACTGAAAAGAGACCAGATTTATCCCATCCCCAAATCACTTTATCTCTCTCAGCAGTAAAGTTAACATCAATCAGGGAGTCCTTTAAAAGCTTCCACTGATCACCCTCTTCCCCCCCCCCCCCAAACTTATGATGAATTTAATATTCCAAGCCCCCTCTGTCCAGCAATCAACAATGTTACCGTTTGGGTTCTGACAAGTTTTGTATAGCTTATCATATCTGATTTTCAACGGGCAATCCCCAAGCCACACATCATTCCAGAAAAAAGTATTAACATATTTCCCTATCTGAAAGAAAGCCCCGGTCTTAAAAAGGTCCTTCATCTTCTGCAAACTTTTCCAAAATTGGGATCCCCTTGTAGCGTCAGAATAACTCGCATCACCCCTAGGAAGTATTTGACTTTTAAGATTATAAACCAAAGTTTATCTCTAGCTGAAGCAATTTTCCAAAACCATTTTATTATGAAGCAGTCATTCATTAATACTGTGTTAATCACCCAAGTCCACCATATTCTTTAGGCCGACATATTGCTCCCTATCTACTTGAATTTATCACTTCGCATCATATCATTAGCTTGCATATCTGTAATGAGTTTTTAATATAAATATTTTTCGGACGCTTGACACAATTTTTGCCGTACCTTTTACCGTGGCATTTGTTATATCTCCCCAGCCTTGGCGTTAGCACGGCAGCACCACGCTGTGAGCCGTGACGCTGCCCGCACGCTTGGTCTCACACCGCTCGCCCGTCCTCCGCAGTCCGCACCGTACAACCTCTGGCCGTGCGCTACTGGATCTGGGACCAACACGGTGCATCCGTAGTCTGACGACTGACGAGAGGCAGCGTGGCGCTTTGAGCTGGCCCTCTTTTTTTTTTTTTTGAGGGAAGAGCAGGAGCCGCCTCTCTCCTGCGCAATGGCTACAAACACCGCAGCGGCGGCCGTTGCAGGCTTGCAGCCTATGGATCGGGCCATGCGCGCCATGTCGACTGTCCGGCCTTCGTTTCTGGGGAAGGAAGGAAGGAAAGAAAGCCGGATTTGTCATAGTTTTATGGGCGCCTTTGAGCCACCATTGTCCCAAGGTGGGCTTGAGAAAGTGAAGGGAAGGGAAGGAATGTGCTCTCCGCCCCCTGGGCTAAATTGACGCCTGCTCAGACCATCAAACTTATGGAAAGGTTTGTTTTCCCTGGACCAATTTTGGGCTGCCTTGCCTTTTTCTTTTGGACTGTTTCGGCTGCTAGTTGCTACCTCCGTTTTAATATACTTGGCAGGACCAATTCACGCATATTAATAAGATGATCGTACTGTTTGTGAAAACAAAAAAGGACAAAAATGGATAATTATGTATCGAATAAACAAAATGATATGCTCCTTTGGGAATTCTTGATTTGTCTTTTGCGTCTATGCGAATATCTAACCGGAGATTGTGTAGTTCACCAAATCCCGACGCCATTTCATGACATCTGGTTAATTACATTTGTAGGACAAGCCTACGTAATACCTCCGATTAAACTGCGTTTGTGGCTGTTATCGTGTTTATGTTGTCCGTCCATATGCAAATATGGTGTTAGTGTAGATGCAGGTGGTGATAATGCGGATGTGATGCGGGTGGCTTTATTTCGCCGATGCCCGGTCACATGTACGCCATCGTTGTGTCGATTCGCAGACAAGATAGGTTTATGAAGAGGATGACTTTCGCCTTATCGGTGCCCAGTCATGTGTACGCTTGACTTCAAAGGACACAGATGTGTGTGTCGCCTTTGCCTCATCGGTGCGCGGTAACAGAGTGTCTGGTTCTGTCAGTTAGGACCTGTTGATACCGTAGTGACCTTGCCTCGTCAGCACTAGCCATAATTTCTTCTAGCCTCATTGGTCATAGACGGATGGTAGTGTGGATGCGTCTCGCCTTGTTTGCCGTAGACGGATTATGATAAACCAGCATATATGATCCCATGGACAATGATGTGTCGATGTATTTAAATTATGCGGATTGCGTGCCTCGGTCTTGCGGCTGGCGATGTGTATACGATGCAATGGACGATGATGTGAAGAAGAATGTAAATTATGCGGATTGCGCGCCTCAGTCTTGCGGTTGGCGATGTGCATATGATACATTGGACGATGCTTGCTTTGAAGCTTTAAATAATCTTGCTCCGGTGCAGGGCAAAATAATATGACATTCTCCTGTATTTATTTGCATAGAGTCGCAGTCGGATAGGCCAACCGGGAAGCCGCACTACGCTTTAGTAGCTTTTTGTAGCTATTCCATCGTGTTGAGTAGGGATGACAACGAGGTCATTGCCCGTCGGGGAGTGGTGGAACATCTCTGTCCACGAGAGAAAGAAAATTCTCTGTCCCCATCCCCGTCCTGGGGTGCTATTCTCCCCCGTTCCCCGTCCCCATCGGGTTATCGGGGCCCCACGGGGACCCATACCCGAAAGTTGGATCACCAACCTCTCCTACATAGACACAGTAGTTACCTAAAATTGTCTTGATTGCAGCACGAGCTGCCTTCTACTCTGCGTCCTTGCTTTTTGCAACTTTAGTAGTATAAGTATTCCCATCAAACAACACAGATGCAACAAACAGGGTCATGGACTCATGGGCCCTAACCCTTCTGGATTAACTACAGAGTAAGAGGGTTGAGTAGCTTTTGTCTTAATAGTGAATTCATGAAGAATTGATTTGTAGAACACCATATCCTTATGGAAGAAAAATGAATGTGTATGTTAGAGGCCAATTCCTTCATTTATTGCATTATTATTAAAATTATAAATTTCAAATGAAGAGAAAATAACATCCACAATGTTATAAAATGGGTATGAATATCTACATGCAATGCTAAAATGACAATATTTTTTGATTAATTAGCATCCGGAAAGTAAAGGATGCAAAAGAAATTATCGGGCTATCGCCTTATCGGGTTGTACGGTAGTGGGCTAGTGGCCATCGTCGTTCGCCCTAGAGGAGGAAGACAGTGGCGCCCACATCTGGCCGGGTACAGATCCGATGGCCCCGGCCCTGGCGACCATGACAGCACCACCCCTCGTCGTGGCCTCAGGTGCACGTTGTCGTCCACGCCAAGCCTGGGTCCCGCGTCGATGAGCTCAGATTTGGCGAAGCCATGACCACCCAACTCGGATTCAGTGCTGGATAACTCAGATCAAAGCACAACTCCAAACACACGTCTGTGAGATTCTGAGGTGGATATCGCCTGGCTTAAAAAGGGCGATGGCGGATCGTGAGAATCACCGCATGAATCACCTCCGTGAAGACCAAAATGGAATGTGTGGCCCCATGGACCGACACCAGCTTGGCCCGACGCTCTTGTGGAGATAGAAACGCCCTGACGGCAGTTGGCACAAAAAACGTCGTTGACGAGCCTCGACCCGGGGCAAAATTTCAATGCTAGCCCTTCGTGCCATTTCGACTAGTGTCGAGTGTTCGGGGCGCCCCCTATGCATCGAAAATGGCCACACATGTATGTGGGGGGCAACAGAGGTGGATTTATCCCTAGCTTAAAAAATAAGCCAGCGATCTCGATCAACAGAATCACTGCATGAATCTTCTCCATACAGGCCATAAGCATGTGCGCCCCCCCCTACCGACACCGCCTTGGCCCGACACTCTTATGGAGATAGAAACTCCCCAAGGGGTGTTGGCCCAAAAAATGCCATCTGCGAGCCTTAGCCCTGGGCGACATTCCAGCATTGCCCCTGCGTGTCGGTTCGAACGACGCCGAGCGTCTTTAGTGTCCCTAGGCACTTGAAATAGGCACAGGGCACACAAGATGCCAAATGCACGTACGCTCGGGTACGCAAGTAGATTTCGACCCTAGCTTCAAAAATAAGCCAGGTGCCTGGATCAGCAGAATCTCCACATGAATACCCTCTATGAAGGCTGGAATCATGTGTGTGGCTGGTCGGACCAACACTGGATCTACCCAACAGTCACGTGGAGATAGAAACTCTCCGACGACCGCTGGCCAAAAAAACGATGTCACCGAGTTCAACCCAGGGCGACATTGCAATGCTGGACCCTTCGCGCCGGTTTGACCGGCGCCGAGCATCCACGGTGCCCCATAGGCGTGCAAAATGGCCACACACGACAGCAAACACACATATGTGGGCCTATGTTGGTGGATTTTGCACCTGTCTTAAAAACTAAGACAACACCCGAATCGGTAGAATCACCACATGATTCACCTCCATGAAGGCTGAGATCCCATCGGTACCCCCTGGGACTAACACCGGCTTGGTCTGATGCTCATGCGGAGATAGAAACACCTCGACGACAATTGGCCTAGAAAACATTGTCGGTGAACCCCAACCCATCTTGGTATTGCAATGTTTGTCCCTTCGTACTAGTTCGACCAGCGTCGAGCGTCTACAGCGTCCCTAGGAAGCCGAAACGGCCACCCAAGATGTCCAACGCATTTACACGGGGCTATGGAGGTGGACTTTGCCCTAGGCTTCAAAAATAAGCTAGCGGCCTCGGTCGGCAGAATCAGTGTGTGAATCACATCTGTGGAAGCCAAAATGGCGTGCGTGGCCCCAAGATCGACACCATCTTGGACCGACACTCCTGTGGGGGTAGAAACACCCGACAATAGCTGGCACAAAAAAAACATTGTTGGCGAGCCCTAGTCTAGGACAACATTGGAACGACGGCCCCTTCATGCTGGTTCGACCGGCGCCAAGCATTCGAGGTGCCCCCTAGGCGCCCGAAATGGCCACACACAATGCCAAAATCACGTACGAAGGGCAACGAAGGTGGATTTTGCCTAGATTAAAAAAAAGCTAACGGTCGAGATTGATACAATCATCGTTCGAATCACCTCTGTACAGGCCAAAATCTAGGCTGAGAGAGAGGGAAAAAAACAAGTTGACATTTGCATATCTTAACTACTATAATTTAGAGTTTACTCCCATCGTCCCTCCAGCACGCCAATATCTCTCACTCTTCTCGCAACTGTCCTCCCCACGATTCCCTGCCATTTCCCACGATCTCCTTGCATTCCCCTTTCCACCGCCATGCTATTCCCCCTCCCCTTTGCCCCTTCTCCACCGAACGCAAGAGTAGATCGACAGTGAGGAGGGCGGATAGAGGTCGTGCCCCTCTCCCTCCCCGCCTCCGGTTCCTCTCCCTCTCCCTCCACCGGTCTCCCCACCGGCCCCGCGCGCCCTCCGGATCTCGCCTCGCCCTGCAGCACCCTCCTCCTCTCGTGTCCCTTCCTTCCCGGGCCATCCGCCATCCCCCTCCCTTGCACGCACCCTCGCGTCGCCCTCTTCGCCTCATTCTAGCCCCTGGGTCCTCCTCCTCCTCCTGTGAGGTGCAGGCGGAGGGGCCTCTGATGGGTGGGCCACAGTGCCCGTGAGTGGTGAGGTGGGCGGGTCTAGCGATGGTGGGCTCTTGATCTTGGAGACATCTTGGGATAGGAAGGCGGCGTGGTTCGCGGATGATGGTGGCTCTTGGTGGAGGACAGCTAGGCTCAGGCTGCTGGCCGTGGCCATGGCGCAAGAATAGCAACCTTGTGTTGGTTGTCTGGTGCCGTGACATGCCGGGATGGGAAGGCGGTGCGGCTCATGGACGGCGTACCTACTGGCGGAGGATTAGCTAGGCAGGCCGTACAAGCATGGCCGTCTTTGGTTCCACGATGTCATCGCGAGGTTTTGCATTTCTATGTTGTGCTTTGAGCCACCAGTAGTATGTTTGCCTAAGATTGTCGTAGATGCACTCGAATTTAGGCATTTGGATTTACATCTTGAGACTTCTTCTTTACCTAGGCGTGAGAGTGAGGTGTTAAGGACTAGTGAGTGTGAGAGTGTATTACTAGGACACTGGATTTGATCGTAGTGACATTACGAAATAGTATTCTATAGATTAGTAGAGATAGGATGGTGTCAATTTCACCTTTTTATTTTCAATCGCTAATTGAGCATGGCTCAAAGCATCGATGACTGGCTACTTCCTTTGTGAAACAATGAAGAATGTAACCAAATAGATTTTCTTATTTCGTTTGGATAAAAATCCTGCAGTCCATAGCAGAACCTAAATATGTTCTATCATTAGCCAACTCGCTAGGAATATGGAACCATGTATGACGAGTGTGTTTGTTAATTTGTGTGGCAAGAAATTGAGCAGTATTATTAGTTCATATTGATTTACTCGTTATATAGGCGCTTTCTTACAATTGCGGTAACTAAACCCCAAGAAAACCATAACCGGTACAATGCTTACTTTATTTGACATTGTCACATGCCATGGTTGCCCAGTGCTTTTCCTATGCCTTACGGATGAAGTATTTCTTTCCATGACGAGGAATGGGGGGTTCCAGTTCACGACGATAGGTATGAAATTGCAGAGTCCTGTATTCTTCCATCTTTGTTATATATATTCGAGAAAAGGCTGAGCGGTTTAAGGATGTCTAATCATGACCATTTCACGAGGAGGTTGTTCGAGCTACTTGTACTATCTGGTGCATTGGCCGAGCTTACATGGCTGAAATTCAAGAAGAGGCAAATTTTCGGTATTGGTTCTCTAATGTTACAAAGAAGCAAAGAAATTTTCTTACCATTGCGGTAACTAAAAGCGGTGAATCTGAATGTTTTGAATGCTATCCTTGAACAGAGATTTTGGACCATTTTTAATTCTAATGACATTATCCCTAGGGTGGTGTAGCTACCTCTATGCACAGAGGTTCGCCATATTTCATTAGTGGATTCCTTGCAACGGAACCCCATGTTGCGCATTTATCACCATGATGTTTTTTTAATGTTCCCACCGAGCATATGAACATCTTATTCTTGTCAAAGTTTCTTCTTTCTATATCCACGACAGTGTTTCAGGTGTCAATGTACTTTATTTTGTCTTGTGATTAATTTTGTTCAGATAGGTTTAGGACATTTTAGCCCTCAAAATTAGAAATAGTAAAATGTTCTAACAATCCATTAGTCCAATCAAAGTGCCAAAATGTTCCCATAATTAATAGAGAGTTCAAGGCCTTTATATACTCAACACCTCTGTGTTATCTTGTAATCAAATTTCCCCCATGGGCATTTTATTCCTTCTGCTTTGACTAGAAAGGTGTTGTTGATCCTTTGAATGTTTTTAAGCGATGCTGCGCTAACAATGCTTTATTCACTAAGTGGTAGGGAAAATACACCTTAAAATTTAGTAGTGATATATGTATTTGTAAGCAAAACAAATGATTTATCAGAGCAACTAATTTGACCCTAAGCCAATTAAAAGAACCAATTTGGTACCTTTCTTTGATTCCTTATTCCCAGAGGGTACTTTTATGCTTAGGAACTATGGAGCTATGAGACCATAATTTTTATGCATCATTTGGCAATAGTGGTTTACTTGAGATAATAATTTTATCTTGTAACTCGGACAAGCATAATAATTCCATCATGCATGGCCACTGAACATTATGGTCACTGAAAATTGTTTTCAATCATTTCATATTTTTTAAAAAAAAATCATCTTTCATTATGGTCTTCCTTTGGGGTTTAATTGTCCTGTATTTTACACCCTATAATATAGATTTATGTCCTTGCTGTTAAGCAGTAACAAGTGCATATTTGCCTTCATGAATTGATCAAGCTGTGGGTTTTTTTTCCCCTTTTATTGATGGTTGCTTTAGTGATGTCTCACTATGATGTAATCTAAGTCTCTCGCCCCGCACCCTGTCCCTCACATCCGCCCCGCCCTCGACCACCGTCGCGCATCCTCGACTCTTTCATGTCCATTTGCTTAATATGAAAACGAATGGTTTATGCAAACCGGGTTGTATACCGCATGTAATAGCTTTTGTTGTGAGTTGTGACCATATGATTCTTTGCTCTTGGCTCTGTGTTAGTAAAGTGTACAACTTCATGACATTATGAAGAATGTGGCGAGAACATTGTATTGAAATTAGTAGAAGGAACACTTCATGTGTTATTTACTGTTCAAAACACCTCTGAATAAACTGAAGTATTGTTTTGTTTGGATGTTCTCTAGGTTGTTTGTTCATTTCGAAGCATTCTTAAATTTCTTATTAGGTGGACTTATCCTTGTTTCCTTTTGTAAACTGGGAGCGGTTTAATCCTAGCGCCTGTGCATGGGCGTATGGGGTCAATGTATTTGATCTCGAGGCATGGGGACAGGATGGTTGCACGGAGCTGTTCCATTAGTACATGGAAATGGTGAGTTGCAGTGTTCTTTCTTTACAACTTGCAAGTAGTATTGTGGTACATTGGGATTGTTACTGGCTGCATCAGTTAATTGTTATGCTTGGTGTCCAGTGTCCTTGTGCCTTGTGGTCATGAGTGCCTTACTTCTACAAATTGTCAATTTCACTAGCTTTATGCAAGTTACCTTAGTTTTCTTTTCCAATGTCATTATTGTCATCATGTGATTTTTTGAGAAGTGGTCATCAACTCATCATGTGATTTAGCCACCTTGCTTTTTCCTTAAATTTGTAAATTGCTTGAGTAGGCATTTAGTATAGAAGATTTTTGCTAAAAGATTCAACATCTTGGTTAACTATTCGGAAGGAAGGAATAAAGATGGTTGGTTAACCATTCTATTTGGCTCTTTCCATTGATGGTCGTGTGCGAGAATATCGGATATCAACCCCATGTGTATGGCATTTATCATTGACCATGCGGTGTATTCTTACATACTACATAGATTGATAATCTATCACAGCTCAAATTCAACTAAAAGTATATCTTAATGAGAGTTGTTTTTGTGGTTTTAAATGTTTTCTTATCCTTTTGAGTTTGAATAGGTTCCATATAATATCCGATGGTTGTGCTCAAATTTAACTTAACAATTTCTTATCTTCACGAGTTTAAGTAGATTCGGATACATCCAATGGTTGTGGAGGTTTGGTTGTAATTAGGTTCCACCGGATTGAGGGACGGATGTTTTTCCTTATTTGTGAGAAATTCGTGTGTTTCTCTCTCTCTTTCTTTAGGACATCCGATTGAACCATGTCTCATCATTTTTTAGTATATGGTAGTCATAGGCTATTAACGACATGGTTTCTCCTTCTTAACTAATGATACATGAAACATAAAATGGCAATTTCACTAGGAAAAGCTCCTAATGAGACTTGGTGTCACGCACACCAATGACTTTTTTTTTGCTGACCTGTTAGTGTTCATGCTTTTATGGTTAGTTGGTTACCACATCAATATTAAGATAATTAAAGCCTTT
The DNA here is from genome assembly GCA_036346405.1 of Phyllostachys edulis. Classification (NCBI taxonomy): domain Eukaryota; kingdom Viridiplantae; phylum Streptophyta; class Magnoliopsida; order Poales; family Poaceae; genus Phyllostachys; species Phyllostachys edulis. Next base: position 19,824,763 of record CM070549.1, on the reverse strand, counting down.
ATTTACAATTTATGTTTGCATGTCCTTCTGGCTAAAGATACGCTCTATGTTGTTCTTTTACATGTACCATCGTATTCCATTATGCAAATGATCTTTGTTAGTTGCCCATTTACGCATCATTTAGTGGTAACATGGTATGCATTTTTGTGCACCAAGGCAATGTAGTGATGTGTATGGTATAACCCAATATTTTCGTTCTGAGAATGAGGACGGCGACCTCTGGGATCCAACATCCATTCTACCACCGGGTGATGGCCTTCTACGACAATACAAAGCCACTCGATAAGTCATGGCATGTAATGGGTCTTGGGTATAATCCCAAAGATCGATCCCCGAGGTCCGTGGTCTTTGCTGCGATACACTTTAACGGAACATGAAACCGTGGCTTGATATTACTTTGAACGGTACAAGGCCTGCGGACCAAGTATGTTGACAACTGAAATGGAATTCGACACTATGTAACTTTGGTCTCTTAAGGAATTCAAGAAATGCTCCAAGAATAATGAAACCAAAGACAATATGCTTGTTATTTTAGCTAGGCAAAAGGGCCTACACAAGTATTATCTCTTTTTCTCAGGCGAAGTTGCTCCTCTGCAGCAATTTCATACCTTTGTATTGGGGCAACAATGTTCTGTAGATTTTGTAGTTTGTTCTTGATAGTATTTATTTTGTTAGATAAGATGTACTGGATCATTGTGGCATATAGTTTGAGATAATCTGTTGGAAGGAAATTTTAGATGAGCATTCATGTACTATCTATAACAAACATTCTCCAATTGTATTTATTAAAATGAAGAAAATTCTTGGCTCGAGTTGACATTTTATTACATCAATATTCTTGGTTTTTTTAGTATGACGTTAAATATAATCGCATAGATGGGTACCAACTTTATTAACAATCCCTTCTAAAGTCCTGCGTGGAAAATTGGAAACGCTGCTCCTACCAAGATTTTTCACTTGTTATCTAGAATCCCAGGTATGCTAACAGGTTTCTTCATATATGATAATGAATGGACATCTAATTTTGATATAACTGTAAGCATTTAGTGTGAATGCTTGCATTTCCTCCGCAAATAACATATTGGCAATACAAAAAAAATTGTTGAGGATTTTCTTGCCCTCTCGCTAGGATCTTGATGAGGCAGTCGCATACATAAACTTTTCTTATCCATCTGGCATTGTATCCCTTAGCAAATTCCGCCCTCGTGAAACCATCACGTCGAATGTGGCACTCCACATGGCAACACATGCTGATGTGACACCCCACCACCCCTTGCTCATATTTCTCCATTTCTCTTCTATTCTTAAACACATTGAGTTTTTCCTTTTTAGTTCAGCAACTTAATTTGTTTTTTTACAGGTGGATAATTGAGTCACCTTTGTAAGTTGTTGTTCCTACCAAACGCACTTCACGTGTTAAAAATAAATATTATTTATGTAAGTTTGGAGTTCCGTTGCAACGCACGGACACCCTACTAGTTTGTTAATATGCTTCGGCGTTATATGTTGTTATTTTATTTGTGGTACTTTTGATTCTTCTCTTTGCAGGACTTTTTATTCTTCTCCATCACACCGGTGACAATTATAGGTATGTGTGCATTAGCAATCCGATTAGAAAAAATATCAACCGATTGCTTTATTTGAGTTTGCCATACGCAGGCTGGTTGTTTGTTCTAGGTTGACGCATATTACTAATGGATTGGTAAATTTGACTACTTGTTCCTTCACTTGTTATAGTACTTTTGAGGTTATTTTCTATTCATTTTGGTTATTCTCCTGATGAGTTTTTTCGCCTCTTCTGTTTTGATGTATTCCAGTTCTCCCGTCGCGATGTGCCATGTGGCACCTCCATGCCTAGGTACTCTGATCCTTGTGTCTCCTCTTCTTTCTTTCCTTCATCAGAATGGTTGCGCCGTTGCGGAGCTTCGTAGCCGCTCGCGTCGGGGAGCTCAGCTTGCTGGACACCGCCGTCATCGCCCTCCACACTGGTCGCATTATTGAAAGCAAAGTAGCAAATGTTCCAGAACAGAGGTGTGAGTCGATGCCTCTTGGACTTGTCAGGTTCGGCTCCACGACAAGTGCACCCCTGCTGCCGGCCGGAGAGGTTGTCGAGTCGCTCAAGCCACAGAGCCGCAGCCCACGACTTGGGCTGCTCTTTGTGAGGTGAGATATATGCATTTGTGTTTCATCTAGGTTGCATGCAGGCAAGATATGTTTGACTATTACTATTACTTACATTTGGATATAGAGGTTTGGATATATGATCACTACTTTTTCTTCGCTGTGTAATTGTTCCTTTCTTCTCTTTACTTGATTGTGTGTAGTTCCTGTTTTCAATTTGTGTTTTGCAAGGAATGATTATTTCCTTGTTTTCCACAAAGTTTAAAGATTAGATGATAGCGTGGAATTTTATAGGCACGTATTAAGATTATCATGGTTGATGTATGAAAATGACAATCTTAGTGACATTGCTAATCATAGGTAGGTAGGGAGAGGAAGCAGTGTTGCAGACTCGGTGCTTGATGTATGCAACGGATGGTTCTTATTGGAGCCAAGAGTTACTTTTGAGGTGTGATTTAGAACTTTACTACACTAATGTGTTTGTACATACGCAGTCATGATACCCGTTTTTCTATAAATCTGATTTCATTGTGAATGGATCCAGCGACATCATCTTGTGATTAAGTATGAACTCACAGCTTATGTGATTTGATATGAGCTAATAAAATTTTATGAAGCTGCACATCTCACTCCCTATACCGATGAGAACCACTATGGACATGCTTGGTGCTATCTCGGGTAAAGTTTGTGTTTCGACAGCTGGTTTGCTATATATATATATGCTAGACTCTTCCGCACGCGGTAGAACAGAAATATTGGGCGCGACCATTTCCTCTCACTGTGCTTCAAGTTTTCAACTGCAGCCGGCGCACCGTCGTTTTCCACCCCTCTAACCCGTCCGTTTCCCCAATACAAACTCCCGATTGCCCGGTCAAACGAATCGAAGACGAAGAAAATCACGCCCACTTCACGAGCAACGTGGCGGTTGGCACTTTGGATGCCGTAATGGCCCGCGTGCCCACCTGACGATCCCCAAGCGAAATCTTGCTCGGTCGGACGGACAAAACCCGCAGGCCGCGCGCGCGGTGCCGCTGACGAAACCGGTCTCGCCCGCGGCCACACAGTCCGTGTAATTCGTTAGCCACGGCCCACGGCGCGGTCACACGGATAAAGATTAGCTGGTAGTAGGGTTGTTTCTGGTAAGAAGGTTTCGTAGTTTGTATTAGTCCTGCTGGCAGTTGGGTTACTCCTTTATTGAGCGTGCTTTGCAAAATGGTCTCTCTAGTCTTGCTTTCTGTTACTTGTCTTTTGTAAGAACTTTTATATGCTTTCTATAAAAAGCAGGCCCCCCCCCTCCCCTCCCTCTCTTCAAAAAAAATCTAGGTTGCATTCAGGCAAGATATGTTTTACTATTATTATTACTTACATTTGGATGCAGAGGTTTGGATATATGATCACTACTTTTTCTTCGCTGTGTAATTGTTCCTTTCTTCTCTTTACATGATTATGTGTAGTTCCTGTTTTCAATTTGTGTTTTGCCACGAATGATTATTTCCTTGTTTTCCACAAAGCTTAAAGATTAGATGATAGCGTGGAATTTTATAGGCACGTATCTAGGGAGACAAAGCAGTGTTGTAGACTCGGTGCTTGATGCATGCAACGGATGGTTTTTATTGGAGCCAAGAGCTACCTTTTGCGATGTGATTTAGAACTTTACTATACTAATGTGTTTGTACATAAGCAGTCATGGTACCCGTTTTCTATAAATCTGATACCATTGTGAATGGATCCAGCGACATCTTATTGTGATTAAGTATGAACTCACAGCTTATGTGATTTGATATGAGCTAATAATTTTTTTTGAAGCTGCACATCTCACTCCCTATACCAATGAGAACCACTATGGACATGCTTGATGCTATCTCGTATAAAATTTGTGTTTCTGTTGAAACGTACTGTAATGTAGGGACACTCACCTAGTAGATTTGCTAGACTCTTCCGCACGCGGTAGAACAGAAATATTTGGCGCGACCATTTCCTCTCACTGTGCTTCAAGTTTTCAACCGCAGCCGGCGCACCGTCGTTTTCCACCCCTCTAACCCGTCAGTTTCCCCAATACAAACTCCCGATTGCCCGGTCAAACGAATCGAAGACGAAGAAAATCACGCCCACTTCACGAGCAACGTGGTGGTTGGCACTTTGAATGCCGTAACGGCCCGCGCGCCCACCTGACGATCCCCAAGCGAGATCTTGCTCGGTCGGACGGACAAAACCCGCAGGCCGCGCGCGGTGTGCCCGTGACGAAACCGGTCTCGCCTGCGGCCACACAGTCCGTGTAATTCGTGTAAAGTTCGCGCGACAGCTAAGCGAGCCGCACCAGGCACGCAAGCGTCTACTCGGACGTTTAAATACACGTCGCCCTCGCAACGGCGCCTTCGCCACAAAGCAAACCATCTCCATTCTCCACAACCACAAGCAACCGCACCGCGCGTACCCTAGCGCAGCGCCCCCGCCTGGATCCTTCCTCTTTCTTAATTGTTTCTTGCCATTTTCGCACTCACACTCACACCGCGCCACCCGGGGTATATAAAACCAAGCCAAAATCGCCTGGTCTTCACACTTCGGTGGAGTCAGGACTGGGTCGGGAGCTAGCGGTTGTTGAGGCCTTGAGGGAGTGGGGAGGTAGCCATGGGGAGGAGGCTAGACGTGCTGCTGGGGCGGACGTCGAAGCAGACGGCGCGGCTCAATTCGTTCCTGGGGCTGGCGGTGACGCGGCTCGGCGTGCTGCGGGGGCACCGGCAGGTGCGGTGCTCGCAGGCGCGGGGGGACGTCGAGCAGCTGCTCCGGCTAGGCCACCCCGACCGCGCGCTGCTACGCGCCGAGCAGGTCATCCGCGAGCAGAAAATGCTCGACGTCTTCCTAATGCTCGAGGACTACTGCAACCTCATCACCGAGAGGGCCGCGCTCGTCGACGCGCACAGGTGAGCAGAGACGCCAAACGCCAACCGGTTCTTGCATCTGTTTTATACTTGCGTTTCTTTCCGATTTCCAAATTTCCATCATATTGATCAGTGTTTCGACCGTGTTTTTGATCTGTCGTGCAGGGAATGCCCGGATGAGCTGCGGGAGGCGGCGGCGGGGCTGGTGTACGCGTCGGCGAGGTGCGGGGACCTGCCGGAGCTGCAGGAGGTCCGGCGCCTCCTAGCGGTCAAGTTCGGCAGGGAGTTCGTCTCCGCCGCGGCCGAGCTCCGCAGCGGCTGTGGGATCAATACCAAGGTGAGGACCGAAGACCCTTGCGCTTTTCTCGTAGCTTCTGATTCATCCAAGCAATTCTGTGATGACTCTAAATTTCTAACGGAACCTGAATGATTTTAATAGATTGTGCAGAAGCTGTCGACCAAGCAGCCGAGCATGGAGAGCCGGCAGATGGTGCTCCAGGAGATCGCCGCGGAGAAAGGGTTCGCCGTGCACGTTCACCAGCCCTCCTACGAGGATTCGGGTTCGAACCAGAGGAAGAAGAAGCAACATGACGACGAGAGGCACAGGGCGCCTCAGGTAGACTTGGAGAAAGACATCTCTGCCGACTCGGCGCAGAGATACAAGGACGTGGAGGCAGCAGCGCAGGCGGCGTTCGAATCGGCGGCCACGGCAGCAGCTGCCGCGAAGGCCGCCGTGGAGCTCTCGCGAGGCGAGTCCGGGGGGCCCGACGACAGGAGGAAGCCGGGAACAGTGCAGATGGACGAGACAAAGAAAGAGGTGCTTCATGGCGGTGAGGATTTGGCTGATGCAAAGAAATTCGAGAGGATCGGACATGTGCGGGGCCATAGTTCAGAGATAGAGGTTCTGCCTGAGATTGAAGCGCGTCATGGCGACATTGCAGAGAGCGAGTGGAAGCACACAGAACAGCGGGATCCGGCTAGGAGCAGGCCGGTTTCAGTCAGAACAAAGAGAGGACTTTAGCTGCAAACATATGGCAATAGCAGAGATGGTTTCTTGATCTCATAATATAATTAGTATTTGAACTTTTGCAGTTCTATGTTGCAGATTCCATGTTCCTATAGTTTTAGAGCCTAGGCTATTCCATGTATGTAATGTAAAGAGAGAGAAAAGAAAAAAGAAAAAAATATTTTGATTCGGATTTTTTTTCATCAGTTAAGCAGAGAGCAAAAAATCACCAGCATATATTTTCAGTAAGATGCATTGTTTGTAGATATATTAAAGAGGATGAAGAATTGTTCTATTACACAACTGGTTCGAAAAAAATCTTCAAACCTCGTTACTTGTAGGATAAACTAATGCACTGAAGCTACCAACTAGAATACTCATAGAGCATTAACAGAGGACAACGTCATTGGTCTGGAACAACTCAGCTACAAACACCTTACCTATGAAATTAGTAAAACCATGAAACTGTTTGGCTGATAAAATTGCTGTAACATACATTTGATTTGAGATACTCCAAAATCTACATCATCAGCGGGAAACTTTTCTCCTTTTATTGAGACTCGTCAGCATGTCACCGTAAGACAGAAAGTTCACATCGACATCTTCATCATACTCAAGACCAAGTTCTTCCTGCACAGATACATATTATTCATCAGCATGATGGCTGGTTGGATGACAGCAATAGAAAGTTTAACTGACAAGAAGCGGTGACAACTAAAATCCTACCAATTACAGCCTGCCATTCAGGTGATCAAATCAAGAGAAGCATATATGTACTAAGTGCAGGGAAGATGCAAAAGAAAAAATGCACCAAAACCTTAAATTCCTTCTGATCTTTGGGGCTATTCTCAGTAATATTATCCCATAGCTCCTTGAACATCCTCTTTCGCTTTCTCCACTGGTTAACTTTATCAGAGAAGGACTCTTCAATGATCTTCTTGTCCTCAGGTTTCACCAAGATGACACCACTCCGCAATTTATTTAGTTTTTCTTCCATTTCCTGAATCTGCACAGACATGACGTCTGCCATTAAAACTGGTTGAAAGGAACACATTTATGTGCATAAAGCAACATATTTATATGTGCGTACTTCATTTTGCAATTTAGCCTCCTTTGACTTAATCTCTGCCAAAGTCAAGTTTGACTGCAGACTTCGTACATCTGCGATAGAATTTGTAGTTAGATATTTCTGAACTCTGATAATTGTATACTGCATTCAAAAAGACCAAAAACAAGACAATGGCACCAAACGGAACATACCAGATTCAACCTCACTAATTGCCTTCTTTTGATCTGCAAGTTCTTCCTGTAGCTGGCTATTTGCTTTCTTCATCTCCTCAAGTTCTTCCCCATTGGGAATGTTGAATTGATCTTGCCGAGCAATGTAGATTTTCTGCTTGCCATACTCCTTGAAGGAAATCTGCCCACTGTCAGCCAATGCATCCAGTGCCTTCTGCACTGCAGTCTTTTTAAGATTAAACTTCTGTAGTGAATCAGCTGCATTCTGAGAGTTCAATGGCCTATTTTGCTGCAGAGTCATGGCAATAGTCAACTCAACAAGATTGCTTATAAGAACTTATCTGCTGGTAGGGTAAAGATCAGAGCTATGGTACCAAATATAGAGTATGGACAGAGTGATTTTGAAATCATCTAAATTGACCACACAGTGCAACTCTTATTGATATTCTGTATAAAATGCAAGCACAATATATAACTCCTTTTTCAAATAATTTCCCATTTTACAAGGAAAATCACACACACTGTTTAGTCAGATCAGTATAACTGAGTTGGCTTTGACCAAATTGAGGTAAGAACAGTGTCTGAAAGGAAAAGCCAGAGTATACCCATCCTATTTCAACCAAAAAGAAGGAATGCTACATCAAGTTAACTGGGCAATAAACAATATATCAAACTGGGCAATAAACAATATATCAAACTGGGCAATAAACAATATATCAAGCAAAACTAATGATGATACATGATGACTTATGCAGTAATGCTTTTGAAGCAAGTAGAGAGGAAACAGCTCAAAACTGAACTTAATGAATTATCTTGACCACATAGGAACATACGCAGACTAGAATGCAAGACACACCAAGGATTTTTTTTTCCTTGAGCTGAAACAACTTAAAACATCTCCTCAACTTAGCGATCAGCATAAAATTCTGAAGACAAGTGTTAAATATGCACTTCAAGTTAGGCCTCAACATTTCAGCAGATAACATGGAGTAGCTGCTTAGTTGAAGAATGATCACAACTTCAGCCATTTGGAATTCTGTTAACCCTATGATAAACAGAGTAATGCAATGCACATAGAGCGACTAATTAGGTCAGCGATCATATTTTTTAAACATGATACAAAACTGTTCAACTTGCGTCTCACGATGCAACTATGGATGACAACCAACCAGCATACATGAAACAGCATGCTGTTACCACGGACTACCGTGCAATTAATTATCACCTTAATATAATAAGCTTGTCCCCCCCCCCCCCAACCCAAAAAAAAGGAGGCCCCATTATACACTCCTGATACGCGACGCACTACATCTAACATATTGATACTGAGGCAGATCCTACCATGGTTTGTCATAGAATGACGCATCGCGGCGAAAGTAGAATGGAAGAGGAAAAACCCAACCCTAATCGGGCAAGCGTGGCTGGTTTTTAGGGACGGAATTTTAGGCAGCGGAGGGGTCGTTACCTCATTAACGAAGTTGAGGACGATGCCTGCAAAAAAAAACATCAGCAAAATGACCATCAGGTGCATCGATCAGATTGATCAAAGGATTGGTGGAATTGGGGGGAATCGCGGGGATGGTTAAATCGGGGAGATGGAAAACATACCTTCGACGCTGTCGGATTTAGGCGGCATTGCCTCCTCGCCCGCTCGCCGCTGCCCGCCTCGCTGTGCCGCCGCCGACTCGCTGCTGCTTCCGATTTGAACGAGATAAAGGGAAAAGAAGGCGGAGGAAAGTGGGGCAGAAGATGGGAAGGGGAGGGTTTGCCGTTTGGCACTTCGGCCTCTATTGTTGACGCGGGTCACTGTCTCGCTGACACAGCGGGGACCGCCGTGGCTACTGACGTGGGGATTTCCCGCCAAAACCCCAGTGTGCGCGGCACGAGTGTGACCCTCGCAGTCGCAGGCTTCCAATGGGGACATTTGATGGGAGTCCATAAAAGCCTACACACCATGGAACTCCAGTTCCAGTGAAGCCCAATTTATCCCCACCCAATAGTCAGTTGAATTTGTCGGCCACAAATTTTCTGATCCATTACCTACACAGCTTCTCTTACTAGTAGCCTGGCAAGGGTCCAACTCCGAATTTAAAAGAATATATAATTGGAAGTGCAAGGCATCCAAAATGTGCAGTGCCTCTGCATCCCGCACTCTAAGGTCGTCCGGAGTACTAGTGTGCCATCGGAGATAATGTATATGAGTAGACCAAATCCATATGGTGTATTTAGACAAATATACTTAAATACACTCTCTCTCTCCATACATTGTGAGGGCAAGAAGGTAAATGTTCATTCTTACCCCCTATAAATAAAGCCCTAAGGGCATGTAAGAGGGGACTTCCCCTCGTTTCTCTCATTCATACATTGAAGACAACATGAACACCCCTTGCGTATTTGGCTCCTCCCCCTTCGGTCTTCTCTTAAGACAAATGATACTCTGTACCTACTGTCTAGTCTTTTCTTACTACGACAGTCACTAAAAATATCACGTCACTGCTACATTAAGTTTGATTTTCTCCTCTAATGTTTTAGCACCCATTATCTTAAGGGACCCAAAAATAAATAAAATATCATGCTCTCTTCACACCACTCTCTTTCTCTTTCTCTTTCTCTTTCACTCGATTCATTGACAGGTGGGCCCATCATTTTGTTTATTTTATTGGAAACGATACTAGAGAATATTTCCTTGGCCCCTCTCTCCAATGGCCATTCTATCTTGTATCCGTGGACCAAGAGTCCCTGGTACCGGCAGAGATCACACTGGAGGCGGCCTAACATATACATCGAGTGAAGACTCGCCCAGTTGACTATCAATAGGCATGATGCATCCCCGTTTCCATGTTGCATATTATGATCATTCTTTTTGTTTCCTGGTGCAGATTGGGAAAATACTTGTTTGGGGATAGAGCCAACATTTAGAACTCATAAGATAATTAGACACCAATTCAACACAATACTAGTCGATTGTACATTTCTACTCCTTCACATTCGTAAATAACACGGTACAAGTTCACAACTACCCTTACCATGCATGGCATGAGAGTTACTCTTTACAAACAAAGTAACACATATTATCCACACAAATCAACAGCAAAGCAAAGCAACCACTCCAAATAAGCTGGATTGATCCCACGCTCCACCAAGCCGGATTTGAAATCGCAAAATCAAGAACGTTCAGCTTGGAAAAATAAAGGAATGTTCACATGGAGCTCTAATCATGTTGCAGACCAAACTGGTCCCTATTCTGATGCTCTCTGTGTGCACTAATTATTGCTAAATGCTACAGTAGTACAGGTAAAATTCCACCACTCGTTATATACTTATTCCCGTACATGAAATGGACGAGGACTCCGGGTGATAAGTGTTTTGTTTGGGGCTAGTTATCTTAAATAAGAACACTATATCTAGAAATGCTAGGTGAAATTTTTTCGTATTGTTAAGAGCCTCCTCACCAGAGGAGAACCCCTCCACAATTTAACGTATGCTGCTTATTTTAGCATGCACACGGTATTCTTTAGTAAAAGGCGAAAGAATAGTTCGCTCAATGCTCACCACTCAACTGCTGGATTCGACCAGATATTCTGGGCCACCAGCTACCTCGCGTGATGGGCCTGTAGGCTCGTAGCTGCGGCTCGTCGACGAAACCCAATGCGTACGTAGAAATGGAGACACGCGTTCCGCTACACTTGAGGGGTATTTCGGCACATTTGCTAGAGGGAGCCCAAGCGATGTCCTTGTCCACGAAAGAAAGGGAGGTTCAGGAGATTCCAGAGGCTTCCAGAGCTGGAACCGAAGCTTCTCCAGGCTTCCTCCGCTTCGCTCCACTTGTCCATTGCTTTCCCGAGCAGAGCCCATATATCTCCCGCCGTTACGCATCCCCTCGCCGCGAGCACACCGGGATTGGCAGCGTTAGAGTTGCATTAGTAGCAGTTTAGCTCGTAAGCGAGAGAGGCAAGCAAAGCAAAATGGTGGTGCTCAACTCATCAGACCCAGCCATATCTAGAAATGCTAGGTGAAACACTCTATTAAGAGAACACGGACAATAAACTGAAACTCGCTTAGAATAAAAATGTTCTTAGAAAACCTTACTGAATCTCTGTACAGATTAGAGGAGCACCTACGCAGCGAATGGGCGCAAAAAAAAGGTCAAATGCCAGCCATTCAATAAGAAGCGGTGTTAGCCTGAGAACTCCGCTGAGAAACACTAGAGTAACATGGAGGGAAAACTGAGAGAACCGAGAAGGAAGAGATATCCCCCAGGAAGTTCATAACCGCGTCCATTTACCATAACGTGTGGCAAGTGTAAGCAAAGCAGCATCTAGCGATATCCCTCCTGAGGCTGGCATAACATAGGGGCCAGGGCAAACCAATAAATATACATGTAAACACACTGTTAGTTGGGGGAATTCACTATTTGCCCTCCCTTTAGTTGTGTTTTCAGATTTTGCCTTCTTTCCCGACCTAATACATTTTTTGCCTCCTCCTTTGTCTAATTCTTCAGATTTTGCCCTCTTGCATTATTTTATTCTTTTTTGCTCGTTTTCCCGTTACATGACATGCGAAATGACTCTTTTGCCCCTCGGTTAAGCCTGACCTCGTTCGTCGCTTTTGACCAAATCCTCTCGATCGCTTATGCCGCTAGGGTTCATCCTTTTCTCCCCAACCCCTTCTCTTCTCTCTCTCATTTCTTGCTTTCGCCATGGAGCCCTCAACGCCATCGCGCGCTTGTTGTCCTCCTCCTCTTCCACTTCTGGTGCCGCCACACGCGTCCTTCTCGTTCTTCGTGACCGTGATTCGGCCTCTAGGGTTCATCCATTTCCCTCTTCTCCCCATTGCCCCCAATCCCTTTAGGGTTTAGCCTGATAGCTACTGGCGGGTTGGCCTTAGCAAGGACGGCATGTCGCGATCGGCGGTTCCTCGAGCGTTGAAGGATGGTCAGTACACTTCCGGGTTCTTCGATGATAAACTTGTCTCGCATTCTCTTGGGGCGACACTAGACTTCCCTTGTGGAGTGCGGGATCGCAAGAAGGTCGCCTTGCTCGAACTCACTTGCGGGAAGGGTGCAAATCTTGGGAAGATATTTTACAAGTGTCCTATGAACCAGAACATAAGTAGTCCTTGCTCGATTTGGGTTTCAAGTTGGGAGGGGTTGCTTCATTTGATTTTGGGATCCCTTTGCTGTTTGGTTTGTCGTAGGAGCGAAAGACTTGCTCCTTCTTCGTGTGGACCGAATAATATATGGATTTTCTAACCAAGAAAGGGGTGATTCAAGAGGACACCACTTCCCCCGAAGATGCAATTCAGTTACTTGAAGCCACATCTACTCAAGACCGATTTTGAGGCTATGAAAGTAGAGCTCATGAAGTTAAAGGCTTTCAATGGTAACTGCGATGCCACCATGTACAAGGTGTTGAAGCAAGGAGAGTTTCTATCACAATTGGTGCTCTCAACTTGTTGGTCGTTGCTTTAGTTGTAATGGTTGTAATTGTTGTATCGGGAAGTAGTTTGTCACTTGTACCTAGTAGTAGTCTCATTTTGTCTTGAAATGGAAACTCAACTTGATGTGTAATATGTCTTGATCTTAGTTGAGGCATTTTAGTTGCTTGGTGTCGACAAGGTGGTGATCATTTTGTTTGCAAAAGTGAACATTATGTGTAATTTCATCTGTTGAAAATGGCAAGCATTATGTGGATCATAACATATGTGACATGATGACTCTTATCTCTTTTGTATATGTGTGTTAATATCAAATGTCGGATCAAGAGTCGAAGATATGGCTGTGAAGGCATAATGTCATACCTGAGCTTGTGCCTGAGTAACTTGGGATGTGCATTTTCTGCAGGGGCCCCTTTTCTAGAAGACAATGCATAAGAGTGTGCATTTCTGACAGGCTGACATGCTAAGATCTAAGAGAACACCTCTGAGCAATGAAGACCTCATGAGTCTGGTGAACCTATTACTTTTCAATCAAGCTCAACAAAATTTAGTGGGCTGAACTTTTCCTTTGGTGCATCACTGTCCCCTCAAAGCTCACTATCAACACAAAGACATTACAAACAAAGATGAGGACAAGGCACTTTTCAGACGCATTTTGTACCATATACTTGTCTGTTCAGTACTAGAATATGGTCAAGTACTAGAATATGGTCAAGTACAATATAAAGCGCTAGTTTACACACACAAAAATAGAGATTTATGATGTGAAAGAAGATAACTTGCAGCCTGCGCAGAATTCCATAAATCTGATAGTGTTCACATCTATGACAGTATGCAATCAGTCTTCAAAAAAGCCCGATCTAGTCAGCAAATCCGACAAACTCAAACAAGCGGTATCAAATTCATCAAGCATCATCAAATTCTTCCGGACATTATGCTCATCACAGAACAAACACTGCTGCAGATCAAGTCTAGAACATAGGAAATATGGTCAGGTTCTCGACCATAGGCATACATTGCAAAAAAAAGCTGCAGAACACAACATCTTGACAAAATATTCGAAATGGCTACAAGTCCATGCAAACAAGTCTAGAACACAAATTCTTTGTTTTGCTCATTTCTTCTTCTTGATTGGTGTCAACTTCTTCACAGGACTAGTAGTGACCTTCTTTACGGGAGTTGCAAACTTCTTCCTAGGAGTAGTGTCTTGGTGTCACCTCCTCCCATTGTCGATTACTAATTTTTGCATACATATTACATCCATTGTGAGATGCCCATACATACTAACAAAATGCAAGTCCATACATATTGACAAAATGCAAGTCCATACCTCCTAGTGAGCAGGACCGAGTACATTGCTCGGTGTTCTTGGCTGCAATGCTGACGAGGGTGTACAAGCAGACGCACCCTCTGTTGGTTGCAATGCTGACGAGGGTGTACAAACAGACGCACCCTCTGCTGGTTGCAATGCGATAGGGGTGTACAAGCAGACGCACCCTTTGCAATTCCTTTCTTTGTAGCCTTTCTCTTCCTATTGTACACAGCAGTTACACAAGGCAACAAGGAAACATGTAATGCAAAAGGTATAAAGGCCTCATGATGTTACCTTTTTTGTTTGCATTGAGACTACTGAAATCGGCCACGATGGCCAAACTCCCCACACTGCATTTGCCTGCCTTCTTGCTCTACTTGATTTCCCCTTCTCCAGGAATGATGGAAACCTACTCTTGCGAGGTCTTCCTGCTGATCTCTTCCCAAGTGGTGGAAACAACTTAAATCCTGTCAACTTTTGGCCATTGGTTCTTCTGGGTTATTGGTGAACAACCCTTTCATAAGCGACTCTGAACTTGGCAACCGAGTAGTAATTGTGTACATATCCCTCCATATTTGCATTTCTTCTTGTTGTAATAAATGCCATTGCATGAGGGCATGGTTTGCTGATTAATTGCCACTCCCACATGTGCACTCATGTGCAAGGATGTAAACAACATGTCTGTGAACTTCATGATTGTTGTCAACCTCGATTACCTCTGCAGATTCATGTGATGATGTACCCACCTTCAAATGATCTAAATTCCTAGTCTTCATATTGAGTTGGTGTATTATGGTGGGAGAATTTCCCCAAACCTCTCTCCAATTCTCCTCCTCTTGTAAAACATTTCCATTATCTTTTCTCTTAGCTTGTCGACTAGTTCCACAACAAGCAAGTCCTTGACCCTTTAATCCAACTGTTGAAACTCTCGGCCAGTTGTTGTTGATGTAATCACATTTGATGTCCTTTGAGAATCTGCTCCTCATCCATAACAAATTATGGTGCTTCTTCAAGTAGACTCCAACCTCGGGACTTGCTTCAAGCATTACGCTCATGTAATGGTCAAATCATGCACTCTGTATGCCCTAGCATTTGGGTACATGTTACCAAAAATAGGACCATGAAATTTCTTCACAAAGTTACGCATAAGGTGCCTAAAGCACTCTCTCTGCTTTCATTGCAGGAATACATTACTGCAGTATTTTCTAGACCTTTACAAGCATCGAGCATATAGCAAGGGTGGGAGGATTACCTATTGCTTTCTTCAAGCGCTTCATGAACCAAGTCCGATTATCGGTTGTCTCGATTCTATAAAACCAAAAGCAACGAGAACATCCAATTATGTCCATCTAGAGCGATCCTTTATGACTAGTCATCCATTCCATTTGCCATTCAGAGTCATTAAGTCAACACTCAAGTATGGTCTGCAGCCTCTCAAAAAACAATCAATACATGGTTTCAAAGCCATGAAAAATCTATGAAAATATGTCTTGTCACCTATTTGTCTATTTGCTATCTCAATAATACTACCAGGTGACTTAAGATCAATCTCTGCCTTGAATCTATACAACTCCTCAAAACTGTGCTCCCAGGAACCAAATGTCCTATCCATTGCCTTCTACCTACCAGCCCACACTGTCTCATATTGCAATGTGACTTTGTACTCATCCTGCAACCTCTCTTGGATTTCTTTGGCCCCTAGATGTGGGTGCTTCCTCAAGGTCCCCATAACCCTGTCAGCCACCCAACCTTGAGATGCCATACTGGTCTTCACCCTACTAGTCGATGAACATGTGTGTTCAAATGGCTTCTTGGTCACCTGCAAATACAAACATGACAATTAGCAACATCATATAGCAAACATGACAGTTAGCTACACTTATCAAACATAGTTAGTACCCTGATGGTTTCTCCTTTCCTGGTGCTATGAGCATTAATTGTCCATGGGCAGCACACATCCTTGCATCTGCCCCTGAACCTTGTTTTGTCAGATTTAATGGTGTGGATGTCAAATTGCTCATTAATTGCATACTTTCGGACCGCCAGTCTGAATGCTTTCATGTCAGGGAAGACGTCGCCAACACTCATCGTTGGATTATCCTGA
Source organism: Phyllostachys edulis (assembly GCA_036346405.1). Classification (NCBI taxonomy): domain Eukaryota; kingdom Viridiplantae; phylum Streptophyta; class Magnoliopsida; order Poales; family Poaceae; genus Phyllostachys; species Phyllostachys edulis. The sequence goes on along the minus strand of CM070549.1, from coordinate 19,808,666 downwards.
TCAAACACATTCCCACTCTCTCCAGGTATGTCATCATCCACTGCAATTGCTGCCTCAGCAAATTCTTCCTCAATTCCACATGGAAGAGGACTTGCCATTGGTGTTGTTCTTCTAGAATTAACCCTGGCATCATCATCAGCTCTCAAGCCAAGTAAGACATACATGTCATCCTCACCCATAGCAACATCTCTATCATCGTCGACAAAATGGAGCACCTTGTGTGATTTCAATAGTTGTCCAATCCATTGTACATTCGATGCCCAAGCGTTGCGGGGCTTATTGGAAGTACTTCCCATTTGGTTGTGATACTGGCAATGGGAGCGGAGAATGAGGTGCATTGGAGGCACAAGGACCATCTGCTGACGATATCAATTCTTCTTGCAATTCGGTCATTACCACTAAAAACTTCATCAAGGCGAGTCACACTAGGTATTTGACCGATATCGACTTTGGGGACAACCTCTACAAATAAGAACAAATATTTAAGGTTCCATCGATCCATTAATGCCTCTTGCAACTCATGTGTGTCTGAAACTTGACATGTTCATTGGTTATCTTGTCAACTCCGTATGTAGATGCCTCTGAGAAGGTCCCCAAATAATCCTCTCTCCAAGATCGACATACAACTTGTCAATCGTGTAACCCTTAACATTTATTATCCACTCGGATCTGTATGTGGCATAGCCGTTGTGCTACCATCGTTCAACACACAATGTAGCTCCAACTCTAACGCTTATCCTAAACGCCAATTCAGGGTCAATCCTACCGGATTTACCTTGAGAGAAAAACAAAAATTTCATCACTCATCAGTAGTTCATACCTACGCGACAATGGCACAACAGAAGGCAGTGCAAAGAAAAAATAGAAATTTCATCACTCATCATTGCAAGCTATGTTGTTCACACGCATCAAGCACAACAAAAAGGGATACAGATCGAGCGGGGAAATGGGGACATACCCGACTGGGATCTCCTTGGGATCCATGGCGCCCTACTAGCTTGCTCCGCCGCGTCGCCGCCTTCAAGTTCCGTCGGGAGCACGAGCACAGAGAAGGGGATTGGGGAGCCACGTCCACATGCACCACTGCTGCACGCCGCGTCGCCGCCTTCAACTAGCGCGAGCACAGAGAAGACAAGGGGGTTGGGGAGAAAAGGATGAACCCTAGCGAGCGCAAGCAACCGAGAGGGATTTGGTCGGGTGCGATGGGAACGGGGCTGTGCCGACCGAGGGGCAAAAGAGTCATTTCGCATGCCATGTAACGGGAAAACGAGCAAAAAAGAATAAAATAATGCAAAGAGGGCAAAATCTGAAGAATTAGACAAAAGAGGGGGCAAAAAATGTATTAGGTCGGGAAAGAGGGCAAAATCTGAAAACACAACTAAAGGGAGGGCAAATAGTGAATTCCCCCCTGTTAGTTTGTTGCAGTATTCTCATTTTTTTTCATTGTGTTCTTTGTACATTCATCGTAGGGACTTGCGCTTGTCGGCCGATCTTGCCGCGGAAGGATATTCCGGCGAGAAGGGGAAGGCGGCAGGGCGGTGATCGGGATCGATCTCGGCATGACCTACTCGTGCGTGGGGTGTCTGCGGAGCGAACGCGTGGACATCATCGCCAACGGCGAAGCGGATCACGCCGTCGTGGGTGGCCTTCACCGACGACGAGCGCCTCGTCGGCAAGGCCGCCAAGAACCAGGCGCCGCTCAACCCGCAGCGCACCATCTTCGACATCAAGCGCCTCATCGGCCGCAAGTAAGCTAACGCGGATTCGACATTTACACCACCTTTTACTTTCTCAAGGCATCGGAAGTTTGGAACAGTTCTTGAGTAACTTTGGGCTGGTAGGTTTGATAACGAGGAGGTGCAGAGAGACGTGAAGTACCTACCGTACAAGGACGGGAAGCCGCATGTCGAGGTGCGGGTGAAGGGCGGCGAGAGGTGTTGGAAATTAATCTAGACTTGTCAAGTAATAGGGTGTTAGGATCCTGATGCAATCAGTATCGGATCAAATTTGTTTGTTTTCTTTGTTGAGCTTTTCATGTTTAGCTTTCCATGTTTAGTTTCGTCTTGGTTAGCAAGCTGATCACGTAGCCTTTATAAGGGCACGTATAGTTTTGTAACCATTGCAACGTGAGCAAGCAATGTAAGATTGAGTTGAAGCAATAGAAAAAAATAGAAAAGCTGCAGCACCAAGATATCATTCTGTTCTTTCGCTCTGAAGTTCCAGCGTACGTGTATCGTGTACGTATGGATCAGCGTATGCGTGTGTTCTAGTCCTTCCAGCAGCGTACTCCGTGTGTGTGTTCCTTCCAACGAGTTTGCGTACGCGCCAACAAGAGGAAGGTGTTCAGCCCTGAGGAGATCAGCGCAATGATCCTCGCCAAGACGGAGACAGCTACCCAGGGCCGTTTCTGGCATTTTGGAGGCATGGGGCGAGACAAAATAGGAGGTCTTTTATTTTAACATAAACATATAATACTACTTTTTATATCAACTGCAAAGCTATTTAATACATATAAAAAATCCCAGTTTCTTGGATCATAAATATCAATAGTAAAAACTAGTTGTTCATCAATAGTAAGAATTTCTATATGCAAAGGCTATATGAGTTGATTTCGAGTAGATCCGTTGCAAATTGAAGGGATTGATGATGAATTGGTTGGAAATCCATGAGATTGGGCTCTCCTCCTCCTTTAATAGGGAGACCATGATGCATGTGGTACGTCGGCTTTCGTTTTCGGGGGAAGAGTAGAAGAGGGGAACTGGGGAAGGGAGACTGTGAGGCGTGAGGCAGGCGGTGGCGTTGGTTTCATTGCAGAAGGATGGGGGCATTGAGCAATCAGTGATGGGATGGGATGGGATGGGATGGGATGGGATGGGATGGGAGACTAGGTCTCAGAGTTGCCCTATTGGTGCTTGGGTAGTTGGGTGGACCTTAGTTGTTGATTTCTTGATTTATGCCCATGTCCTGACTAGCCCAATCTAGTTATACAACCATGCAGAGCATATACATGGTATACGTATACGTATATGTATCAGGATCGGGGGCCTTGGCTGTGGTGGGCCCTGGGCGGTCGCCCCGTCCACCCTCCCTCAGGAACGGCCCTTTCCTACCTCGGCCAGCGCATCACGGACATAGTCATCACCGTGCCAGGTACTGCAACTGCAAAAGGTTTCTTCGCGCCACCGTTTTGCGGCCAAGTTGAGCTATTTTTAGACTCATCAATGCAAGATTCGACTATGCTTTACAGCGTGTTGGGTTGATCTCGGCTAACTACCTCTGAGTTTCAAGGGGGCACGCCCCACTACGCGCCCTGATCGGGGGCGCAACCAACTCGTTTTGGTTTCGGTCCCGTCCACCTAGTGCTACATAAATAAGGGGATTCGGCAGGCTTGTGACCATGTGGTTCCAGGCTACAAACATCACATTCATCTTAGACCCGATCTAATCCCGAGCACTTTGGTGGGCGAAGACCGAAGGCCCCCGCCGGAACCGTGACGCTGTAGTGGTCGCCCATGCTAAATCCCTACTCTACACTAACGGATCCGGCTCTACTTCAATGCATCTACAACCCTAATGGTATCTCCAAGTTCGGGTATGTACAATCACGCTTCCGCTCTAAGGATTAGACTAGGTGTTCATGATTAAGCTAGGGTTAATGTCATCAGATCATGTTTAGCATTAGATTATGCCAACATTTGGTATCAGAGCCCCCCTAGACTTGTCTTGAACCCATTTAGTCCCAATCGAACTTGTTTATGCCTGGATCTCTCGGTTTAGCACTTTAGAAGGAGGGGAATCAAGAACTTTTGCAAAATCCCGAGAATCCCGAAGCAATCCAACCAAAAATCGGCGGATACTTACATTTTTTTTGGAGATCATTGAAGCCTCTCGGGTTCAGGCGCGCGGGGAGCAGGGCTGCAACAGCGCCGCCTCTTGCTGCCGCCACCTCAAGTGGCCGATCCGAGCGCTCCCTGCATGCGCACTTCAAGCCGCCGCCGACGCGTGAGTGCAGCGCGCCGCTTCAGCCGCCGCTCATGCGGCGCCCTCAAGCCGCCGCTCCGTGCTCCCATGGCGACTCATGCCGTCGATCCCATCCCATGACACCTCATGTCTGTCTGGTCGTCGGCCGACGGGCTGGAGCTCGTCGCTCGCTCATGGCGCCTCAAGCCACCGCCACCCATTTTTTTTCCGGAATGGAGAAGGGGGAGAATTAGTAGGGTTAGGGTTTTGGGACTTTTATTTCCCTCAGGAGCCATCTCAGCCGACCATCAGATCCAACGGCTACAAAGTAATGGGCCGGCTGAGTGCATTGTTTTTGGGCCGGCTGAGAGTTAAGATGGATTTGTGCACTGTTAAGTTGTCTGGTTAATTAATGTTTAGTTGTGCACTGTTTAATTAATGTTTAGTTGCCCAATAACAATGTATTATGCATAATGTTTTATCTCTAATTAAAATTGAACCAACGAGATATTTTGATTAGAGATTTTTATGTTTTATTTTGTCATTATGTATGCACATGATTTTATTTTGACCAACGTTGTTTATAGTCATGTGTCGCCATATTAAATTGTTAAGTTCTTTTCCATTTTCTGCCTAATAGTGATATGGATTAGAACTATAGTTTTGCATGTTGTTAATCAAACCAACGTAGGGTTAATTGCATGCAGTACATCTTTATGTTATTTAATTTTGCAGTAATAAACGCTTCGAATGTTGCCGCCACAATTCACAATATTGAGCAGCTCACGGGAAGCAACTTTCCCGCTTGAAAAGAAAGAATTCATATTGTCCTTGGAGTTTTGGACCTTGACTATGTGTTAAGGATAACTTCTCCCATTTCCCCCACCGATTGTGAGGATAATTATGATGAGAAAAAGAAAATTTACGATGCTAATGCTAAAAAATGGGAGCGGTCCAACCGCCTGTCACTAATAATCATGAAGACCTCTATCTCAGTTGAGATCATGAGAGCAATCCCTGATTCCGAAAATGCTAAGGAGTACTTGGCTTCAGTTGAGGAAAAATTCAAAGGCTCCACTAAGGTTTATGCTAGTACTTTAATCCAAAGACTCTTATCCACTAAGTATGACGGGCCCAGTAGTATAAGAGAACATATCATGATGATGACCGATATGGCTGGAAAACTCAAGGGCATGGACATGGAGATATCCGATGGTTTCCTAGTCCACTTTATTATGACTTCTCTTCCTACTGAGTACACTGTATTTAAGATAAATTACAATACTCAGAAAGATAAATGGAACATGAGCGATTTAATCGCCTTGTGTGTCTAGGAGGAAGAAAGAATAAGGATCGAAAAGAATGATTTTGTGCATCAAGTTGGCGGCCCTAACAAAAGGAAGTTCCAAGGGGACTTCAAATCCAAAAAAAGTTTACTCCCCTAATTCGGATAAGTCGGGGCCTAAGGTGCACAATGCACCTAAGCCCCATGTTGCTCATTGGAGCACTTAATGGGGATGAATGTCACTACATGTGACGGGGCATTTTCAGAAGGATTGTGTTGTTTTTCTGAAGTGGCTCGCAAAAAGGGTAATGATACAATAACGTTTATTGATGAAACTCTTTATGCTGATTTTTCCCTTAAGTCCTGGTGGATTGACTCAGGTGCAACTGTGCACGTTACCAACTCTTTACAGGGATTCCATACCGCGAGAACACTAAGAAAGGGGGAGCGAAGTCTTAGAGACATGGATGGAAAAGAAGCTGAAGTTGAATCAGTTGGATCTGTTTCATTAATTTTAGATAGCGGCTTCATACTTCGTCTTAATAATGTAGTCTATGTTCCTTCCATAAGGAGGAATTTGATTTCAGTTTCTTTATTGGATGATGATGGTTTTAAATGTAGTTTTGGTAATAATAAATGCATTATTACATTTAATTCAAATAATGTTGGTCATGCTTTTAGACAAGACAAGCTCTATATGCTTTCCCTTAATGAATCTCTTGTATCCTTGAATGTGTGTGATGCTAAGCGTAAAAAGAATGATGAGACTTCTTCAAAATTGTGGCACTGTCGTTCAGGCCACATTTCGAGGGGAGAATGGGCGTCTCATTAAGGAAGAAATTCTCCACTCATTAGATTTATCGACTCGAGACGATTACATTGATTGCATTAAAGGAAAATATGTAAAGCAAATAAAGAAGGAGCCACTCATGACAGACTCTTAGAATTAATTCATCTTGATATTTGTGGTCATTTTCCTATGACATCGATAGATGGTTTTGATTCCTTCATCACATTCACTGATGATTTCTCCCGTTATGGTTATATCTTTCCCATTAAAGACCGATCTGAGTCACATGACAAATTTAAGATATTTAAGGCTGAAGTTGAAAATCAGCACAACCTAAGAATTAAAGCGGTAAGATCGGACCATGGGGGAGAATATTATGGGTGACAAGCCTCTTATGGGCAAATTTCTGACCCTTTCGCTAAGTTCCTTCAGGAAAATAGCAGTGTTGCCCAGTATTCTACACCAGGTGAATCTCAGCAGAATGGGATAGCTAAGAGATGCAACCGTACACTTATGGATATGGTACAGAGCATGCTTAGCTATTCTAGTTTACAAACTGGTTTGTGGATGGAAGCACTAAAGACAGCTGCACATATTCTTAATCGGGTTCCCAGTAAATCAGTGTCTAAGATACCTTATGAATTATGGACTGGGTGGAAACCAAGTTTGAAATATTTACGAGTGTGGGGTTGTCGTGCTGAAGCTAAGATATTTAATCCACATATTGGGAAATTAGATTCTAAGACAGTAAGTTGCCATTTTATTAGATACCCTGAAAGATCCAAAGGGTATCGATTTTACTGTCCTGATAGGATAACTAAGTTTGTAGAAACAAGACAAGCTGTGTTCTTAGAGAATGACTCGGACCTGGAGCCCAGGAAAATAGATCTTGAAGAGAAGCGGGTTTATGTTCCTTCATCGCTTATCCCAGAGACCTTTATTCCTGTGCTTCAGGTGGTTGCACCTCTAGTACAAAATAATGTTGTTACACCCACTGTTGAGGTCTCTGAAATTCCTAATGTCGCACCTAATGATGAGCCTCAGCAGTCTCTTGCAACAGCTAATGAACTTATTAGAAGATCACAGCGGGAGAGAAGATCTGCCATCCCAAATGATTATGTCGTTTATATGAATGAGGATATTACGGATATAGGGAAGATAGATGATCCCACCTCTTATAAGGAGGCCATGATGAGTGAACAATCTCCTAAGTGGCTTGATGCCATGAAGAATGAACTAAAGTCTATGAGCACTAATGATGTATGGGACTTAGTAGAAATTCTGACGAGTCAAAAGCGATGAAAGTTGTAAATGGGTCTATAAAACCAAGCATGACTCTAAGGGAAATGTCGAAAGGTTCAAAGCAAGGCTTGTAGCAAAAGGCTTCTCACAAAGAGAGAGGATTGACTATAATGACACCTTTTCTCCTGTCTTAACTGAAGATTCATTCAGAATTGTTATGGCACTTGTAGCTCATTATGATTTAGAGTTACATCAGATGGATGTTAAGACGGCATTCCTTAATGGCGACTTGCGAGAAAACGTTTTCATGGCTCAACCAGAAGGTTTTGTCGTGGAAGGCAAGGAGCATATGGGATGTCGACTTAAGAAATCAATTTATGGCTTAAAGCAAGCGTCGAGGCAATGGTACCTTAAATTCGATAAGTCATAAGGAATTTTGGATTTAAGGAAAATGAAGTTGATAACTGCATATATGTTAAGTTCAAGGGGAGTAAATTCACCATCTTAGTTCTTTATGCGGATGACATCTTATTGGCTAGCAGTGATAAGGATATGCTGTTTGAGACCAAGAGATTTCTTTCATATAATTTTGATATGAAGGATCTTGGTGATGCCTCTTACGTTCTTGGCATTGAGATTCATCGAGATAGGTCCAAAGGAATATTAGGTTTATCTCAGAAGGCATACATTGACAGAGTACTGAAGAGATATAATACGCATAAGTGCTCTGGCTCGCCTGCTCCTATTGTTAAGGGCGATAAGTTTGGGACATTTCAATATCCAAGGAACCAATATAAAACTGATTAGATGAAGTTGGTTCCTTATGCTTCAGCTGTCGGAAGTATTATGTATGCTCAAGTATGTACACGCCCTGATTTAACTTTTGTAACTGGGATGCTTGGCAGATATCAGTCAAATCCAAGACCAGACCACTGGAAGGCCGTTAAGAAAGTCTTGCGCTATATGCAAGCTACTAAACATTTCATGCTCACATATAAGAATTCTGACAACCTTGAAGTTGTTGGTTATTGATTGATTTTTTATGGGATATGTTGATACTAAGAAATCCACATCGATTATATTTTCACACTCATGAGGAGCTATCTAGTGGAAAAGCTCAAAACAAACCCTTACGGTATCTTCAATGATGCAAGCTGAGTTTGTGGCATGTTATGAGGCTACGAGCGGTTGTATAGCTTAAGAACTTTATCCGAGACTTAGAGTGGTAGACGAAGATCTCTAAACCACTCACCTTATACTACGATAACGAACCCGATCTTTTATGCGAGTAACAACAAGTCAAGTGGTGCTTCCAAACACATTGACATTAAGTACCATGTTGTGAAAGACAGAATCCAGGATCAAACCATTAGTATCAAGCAGATAAGTACTAAGTCAATGCTTGTCAATCCACTTACTAAAGGCTTACCACCCAATATTTTTCGTGATCATGTTGCTGGTATGGGTTTATTGGAAAGCCTCTGATTCTGGATAAAAGGACCTTAAAGCAAACCAACTCCCATCAAGTATAATGATTATCCATTTCAAGATGGGATAGTACACTATAGGTACTGTGGTTGTATGGCACTTCAATTGGCCATGCGACGCATTGTCTTGGTATGTTGTTTTATTGAGAATGGGCTTATGATGTTAGCCTTATGATCAAAGTGGAGAATGTTGGGTTGATTTCGGCTAACTACCTCCAAGTTTCAAGGGGGCACGCCCCACTACGCGCCCTGATCAGGGGCTCAACTAACTCGTTTTGGTTTCGGTCCCGTCCACCTAGCGCTACATAAATAAGGGGATTCGACAAGCTTGTGACCATGTGGTTCCAGGCTACGAACATCCCATTCATCTTATACTCGATCTAATCCCGAGCGCTTTGGTGGGCGAAGACCGAAGGCCTCCGCCGGAATCGTGACGCTGCAGTGGTCGCCCACACCAAATCCCGGCTCTACACCGACGGATCCGGCTCTACTTCAACGCATCTACAACCCTAATGGCATCTCCAAGTTCGGGTACGTACAATCACGCTTCTACTCTAAGAATTAGACTAGCTGTTCATGATTGAGCTAGGGTTAATGTCATTAGATCATGTTTAGCCTTAGATTATGCCCACACAACGTACTTCAATGATGCGCAGAGGCATGCGACGAAGGACACCAAAGACGATCGCCGGTCAACGCGTCGCGGATCATCAACGAGCCGACGGCGCGGTGATCGCCTCTGACGGGCGGGGAAGGGGCGGAGATGAACGTCTTTGGTGTCACGACCTCGGTGGCGCCGCTTCGGCGTGAGCATGCTTAGCCTAGACCACGGCGTGTTCGAGGTCCTCGCCACCAGCGGCAACACACACCTTGGCGGCGAGGACTTCGACTAGCGCATCATGGACCACTTCATCCGCCTCGTCAAGCGGAAGCACGCGAGGACATCATTATGACCCACGCTCGACAAGCTCCGCGCGAAAGTCTTGCGCGCATGCCGCCAGCTCAACGCCTAGCACCAGGTGCGTGTCGAGATCGAGGCATTCTTCGACAGCGTCGACTTCACGGAGAAACTGACGAGGGCCAAGTTTGAGGAGCTCAACATGGACCTTTTCAAAAAGATGTTGGGCCCGTTAGGAAGGCCATCGCCGACGCCAAACTCAAGAAGGCCAACATTGATGAGATCGTCCTCGTCGGCGGCAGCACCAGGATCCCCAAGGTGCAGGAGCTCCTTAAGGAGATGTTCGACGGGAAGGAGCCCACCAAGGGGATCAACCCCGACGAGGCCATCGCGTGTTGGCACCACCGGCTCACACGAATGGCCTAGACAAAAAAACGCACACACACACGCCCTGGACAGCAAAAGATGAACACAACAGTTTTTGGTGTTGCTTAACTTCACAACCCTTTCTGTTTTTCTCCTTCTCTTATTTATACTCAGTAACAAGAGACTTACAAGCAACTAATAGCTCTAATGCACTACTAGTAACTCCACGCACAAAATGTGCCCACTAGTGTTGCCATTTCTAGTCATTAGTGTCAACTAATGCTGCTGTTTCTAGTCACTAGTGCTGCTGTTTCTAGTCACATGCAAAATAAACACTAATGCTACATGCAAAAACCAATTAAGTTAAGATTATAGCTAACAATTTCCCCCCTAATCTTGACATGCTGACTCACTGTTGCGGATCGCCCGCAACCTCTTGCCACGCGCAGCGGCTCCTCTTGCACGACTCATCGCGCTATTGACGGTCTTCAACACTTATCTCCAAGAAGTTTCGCCTTCCTATTCGGCACGGGTTAGCAACACAAGTTCTCTTTATGTGTCGCCGATTCCATACTCGCAGCCGCTTCTTTACCACGTGATGCACTCCGCCTTGAGGGGCAGTACAATCGCCCTCACCACGTGATCACACTTGAGGGACAATACCTTCGCCCTCGCCATCAGCGACCATGAACATGGGCGCCACCGCAACCCATGCATCTGATAGATCTTCTTGTCGAGACACGGAGATGGACAGTATATTCGCCCATCTTGCCTTGCCTATTGACGACGACGTTCCTTAGTAGCACTTCATTGCATTACTTCTAACGTAGAGTGTTTCTTGATATATAAAATGAGAAGGAAAGCGAATAATTGCAGATGTTTGGACAGCACCAAAACGTTTTGTGTGTTCATCTTCTGAGTTTTTCAGTGTACTTGTATGTGTTCAGGTTTTCGCGTGCGTAGACACCGACAGTGCCAACATCGTGTACGGCGCCGCCGTGCAGGGCAGCATCATCAGCGGCGAGGGCGGCGCGGAGACCAAAGGTAACGAAGTGCTGTGACTTGTCAGTGACAGATAGCGACGTGGGTGTGGCTGACAGCCTGACATTGACATACAATTCGGTGTTCTTGCTGACCAGACATCTTGCTGCTCGACGTGACGCCGTTGACGCTCGGGATCGAGACGGCCGGCGGCGTCATGACCAAGCTGATCCCCCGGAACACGAGGATCCTGGTGAAGAAGTCGCAGGTGTTCACGACCTACGAGGATCACCAGACCACAGTTTCGATCAAGGCAAGCATAAGTTTCAACTCACGAATCTCTCATTTGTTAGACGCCATTCATTCTTCAGAATGATTACAGTTGAAATTTTTTGAACATTTCCAGGTGTTCGAGGGCGAGAGAAGTCTGACGAAGGACTGCCGGGAGCTGGGCCGGTTCGACCTGTCCGGCATCGCACCGGCGCCGCGCGGCGTGCCGCAGATCAAGGTGGCGTTCGAGGTCGACGAGAACGGCATCCTGCACGTGACGGCGGAAGACAAGGCGGCGGGTCGTTCCAAGTCGATCACGATCACCAACGACAAGGGCCGGCTCAGCCAGGACGAGATCGACCGGATGGTGCGCGAGGCCGAGGAGTTCGCGGAGGAGGACCGCCGGGTCCGGGAGCACGTCGACGCGCGCAACCGTCTCGAGAACTACGTGTACCGCATGCGGAGCACGGCGGGGGACGGAGGCATGACCGGCAAGACCGGCGAGGACGACAATGAGAGGATGGAGGCGGCCCTGACGAAGGCGCTGGAGTCGCTGGAGGACAGCGACGGCGGCGGCCGGGCGGCTGAGAAGGAGGAGTACGAGGAGAAGCTGAGGGAGGTGGAGCAGGTGTGCGGCCCGATCATCAGGCAGGTGTGCGAGAGAAGCGGAGGAGGCGCGGACGGGTCGGCCGGCGCGGGAGATGAGGACGATGTGAATGAGCTCTAGAGTTTTTTCGCTGCTCTGTTCGGACCCGTAGTTTTGCCTCGTGTTAGGGAGGGAATGGTGATGTAAAATGAACACTTCATGTAAAGGCCTCGCTGGTTAAATGATCCTTGTTACCCTCGTCTGGATTTCATCAACGTACAGATTTTGATTTTCTAAGTTCTTTATCAGCTACAACACCAATCAAACGGAAGTATGAAACTTGTGAATCTGGCGGTAATTATCTGCTCCCCCTTGTACGCGTACACAAGGGGAAATGCTAATAGAAGTATAGTACTACTGGTAGTTAGCAGTAACACTTGCAACAATCTGGGATCCGTAATATTTGATCCCGTAGAATGCAGAGTATCTGTATACATTTGCATGGTTCGGCGCGTGCATCGTGCAAGGCTACGTACGTACGCTAGCACAGCCGTGATCCTCTTCGCGCGCCACCACCAGGAGTCGGCGCGGCGGCACCGCGAACTCCGCGGCCTCCGAGCCGAACACGAACTGCGCCCACTCCCGGGCCTGCGCGTCCACCTGCGCCTCGGCCTCGCGCACGCCCCCGCCAGCCGACGCCGACGCGATCACCGCGGCTACGATCACGACGACGAGCAGGGGGGCCAGCAGGGACACCATTTCCACCGCACTCTCCGCGATCATCATCGTGCACGTACGACGTAGTCACGTAGCCGCTATATCCACAGAAGAAGACGCCTAAGGTAGTAAGGTATGTGTGTCTCTCACACTGTCAGGGAATGACAAATGGGCAGCGTTATATAGAGGATTGCTCGCGTAGCTTTCTCGTGCACAACTACGTACCAGCCCATGGATTGTGTGAGCAGAGCTGCAAAGGCCTCGCCATCTTTTGCTTCGGATCATGAAAAGCTATGGCAGAACTCGAAAGAAGAAGAACATTTGATGCGCGCTGTCCGCTTTATGGTTCCCTCTCTCTGTGGGGAATTCGGTTCCGGTACTACTCTCGTGGGTTTTGGTTGAGACTCGAGCGGTTGAGCCCTGTACAGCGGCGCCTCCCATTGGGGTAACTAGGTGTTCATTAGCTGATAACGCGTAATGGTGGAGGAGCACAAAAGTACAAATGATTTATTGCTGTTGCTAGGAAGGGTGAATGAACAACTACATCTGCAGTTAAGAATTATTCAAACTGAATCTGATACAGTCTAGTTGATGCTGGAAAATGTTACACTGGAATCTGGGATGGCTGCAGAGATTATGTGTATAGTACTTGGTACAGAAGGAGATGTGTAAAATTCATTCGAAATATATGTTAGTAGGAAGAGGGCAGAGAACAATGAACATACAAACTTGCTTCCTTCGGCTGATGTGCGCGCAAAATATTCAGGCACAAAAAAAAGACATGAAAAATATAGTCGAATTTCATCACCAGTTCACCACTAAATAACTGTATTTTTTTTCTGATTTCAACATAGGATTATCTTAGAGAACTTTCAGTACATAATAGAATGAAATTTGTGAAATACATTCGAAATATACATTTTGTAGGTTGATAGAAAATACACAAACTTGCTTCCTTAGAGTGATATGCGTGCAAACCATTCGAGTACAAAAAACAAGCACAAAAAATATAGCTGAATTTCATCACCACTAACCATCTGCACATTCTTTTGATTTCAGTGTAGGATTATTCAAGGGAAAATTCAGTACACGATGATCACCAGCAAATTTTCTTAGCACTATGGTTTCAACTGAATCTTGTACAAGTCTTACTGGCTACCGCAGAGCCCTATAGCTCAAAGAGAGAGCATTCATTCCTTTCGGTGATGTCTCCTAGACAGTCCTACTCAAGAGCGGGTGCTACCTCAGTTGGATTGCCTTCGAACACATCAGAGCTTGATGATTCTGACTCTTCTGGGAACTCCTGCGTTTGAACTGATTCCTTGTAAGAAGGAGTATCTCTGAAGTCTGTTGCCCCATCGTTATATGTAGCCACGGCGACACCACAAGCAATCAACTGCACAAATATGCAACATCAATTGGCAGATGAGAAGTGAGAATCCACAGACAACTGTAATTTGTCAATTGCTTGAGAGTTAACATGATTGGATTTGGTGATATAAGAGGATGGAATGACATGCAAAGTTCTCTCTAGAGTAGATATTGAGTGGGAATCTGTCATGATAGGCGGTTAAGTTGATGTATTGCAATGACCAAACACCAGGATGTTTTATCACTAATGTAATTCAATGAAAAAGTGTTAGATTATGTCTTGTTAAACAGTCCGCAAAGAAACAACTTCATGTATGTTTTAAGCAACACATTCTTCCTTTTCCACCCACTGCACACAGGAAGGAACATCTTTTTAGTCCATATATGGAAAATAATCAGTGTACTAACAAACAGTGAGATTAAATCCTATAAAATGAATTTGGAAACCTCGCTGTTTACCACTAGAAATGAATTCGAATGAGTTTCAAGTTTCACATATCAAGCTCACATACTTATTCTGCAATTCTAAACGCCGAAGGGGTTGTTTCATGCTGACTTCCTTGTTTGAAAAGCATTTCAACATAGAGGTGTTCAATTAGCTGCAAACTAAGTTTCACTGGCGAGGGTATCTCAGAAAAAAACTAAAGATTTACTTTTGAGCGCTAGACTAATGAGCAGGAATACACAGCATATATAAATAACACAACAGCTGTACTACAGCGCAGCGCGAAGTAATGGAGGAGGAGGAGGAGGAGGCGCTCACAGCGAAGACGACGCCGAAGGCCCACATGTACTGCACGAAGAAGCCGAGTGCCTCCCACTGGGGGCCCTCCCAGAAGTTGGGCTTCTCCGGGTCCGGCAGCTCGGGCATCGGCGTCGTCGACACCTCGAACCCCAGCGGTTCCCCCTCCCACTCCACCCCCTCCCCCGCCGCGGCGGAGTCCTCGTCCACGTCGGGCGGCGAGGGAGCGGTGACGCCGCCGCGGCGCTTCTTGCCGCGCTCCTCGAGGCGCCGCTGCGTGCGGGACGAGACGCCGCCCTGGCGCGCGAGCGCCACGTGCAGGGCGGCGCGGCGGCCCGGGAGGGCAGGGAGACAGCGGCAGCCGGCGGCGGCGGAGGCCGTGCCGAGCGGCGTGGGGGAGGTGAGGAGAGACATGAGGCCTGGAGGCGGCGGGGCTGTGCGACTGTGTTGAGTGTGCGAGTGTGAGGTCACGTGGAGAGGCTGGAGCGGGGAAGTTCCTGGCTGTCGACGCTTCTCAGGAGCTGTGTGAGGGCCGGGAGGGAGATGAGATAAGATTTTTCTCTCTTTTCCTTTGTTTTCTGGTTCGGGGTTCTGCTTTGCATATAAGCCATTTTAGTTTTCCATTTTTCTACTTTTTCTAGCAAAGAAGGGTCACATTTCTTCTTTCTTTCTTTCGAAGGTAAAGGGTTAAAATTCCTATGTTAGATGTGGAGTTAACCCTACTTAGAAATCTTTTGTACTTAATCTACCCCTAGCGTCGTACCCTCTAGCCACAGAATAATGACATCCAATAGTTCGTCTGGTCAAATGATTGTAATTTTGACCGAAGGTTTTGTTGTGATTGTGAATATTTAGGTTGAACATATACAAGTGACACGAGTAAGTTTTTCATTTTAAAAAACTTTCATACTGGGCTTGAACAGTCTAAGCTATTTAATCAGGGGATGATTTCACCCCAAATGATATATATAGCTAAAAACAGTTCGATTAAATATCATATTTGCTGGTTTCCTTCATGCATTTTTGGACACGCAGAATAGCTGCCCGGTGTTGGCCATCACAACCACGACATAGCCCGGTGTTGGCCATCACAACCATGACATACTCATTATTGACTTGAGGGTATAGGAGGGTTAAATATTTACTCCATCGAATCACAAAAGAGTGACGCTCTAGAGTACGTATAGTCAAGCCTCATCAATTTTGACCAAATATATTATTTAAAACGTATAGTTTGGATATATGAAAATGATACGGGTGAATTTGTAATAAAAATATTTTCATAATATTGCATTTTTACAACTTTTCTCACATATATGGTAAGAGAATTTAGCGGTCAAAAGAGCCTCTTGTTGACTTTGAAAAGTTGAAAACTTCACTCTTTTGTGTCCGGCGGGAGTACTAAATTTCGTAAAGCACCATTAAGAAGATTAATTCAGTGTAGACAATATCCTCTTTGTAAGTTGAAAATAGGCAATTTTATAGGGTTCAAATCAATATTGCATAGGTCTGCGAGACTATGCTTGTTTGGTTGGCGCCCTGAGCTTCATGCCTGGTAAAAAGTGGTGTCTGGAGGTAGCCTGAAAATCAGATAATTTTTGCCTAGTTATGCAAGCCTGAGAATGGGGTGTTTAGTTGGAGACCCGGGCCTAAGGAAAACGTAAAAATTAAAAAATCACACTTTCAGAAGGAAACATGCAGCTGCGATCCAGTTATCTCGCAAACCGTGTTCGCACGCTGCTACCTGGAGGTCTGACGTCCAATTTTGTTGGCCTGAGCCAGGCTAATAAAGTTGCCAGAGAGCATGGAAATGCGGACATCTCCAGCCAGGCAAATCTTCCCTAGGGTCCAAACCAAACAATGTCCCGGCATATGCCCTGATTTCATATTTCCTATGCTCATTCCTTTAAGTGGCCATAAGGAAGACTGGAATGCAAGGATTTAACCACTGGTTTGCTCCATGTAATGGTACATTAGTCCGTCCTTTGTTCCTCTATTTTTTAAAACTCAATCAGGAGTTGCAATCTGTTGAGGAACCGTCGCTGGTGAGTCCAGTCCGAACGATTACCTCGTAGACAAACGTAGAATCACTTAGAACAATGCAAGAACATAAGAACAGAATAGTAGATTGAACACAGAGATATAGGGGGCTTCGTGCTTCTCTTTATTCCTTCATCAATCGATCAATCGTTTACAGTGAATAGCACCCCCTATTTATAGGCTAGAGACCCTACTAGGGTTTGGGATGGGGAGCCCATACATGGGCCGGCTTCTGGGCCAAGCCCATAGTTTCTTAACACTCCCCCCTTGGGTACCCATCCTCACATGTTCATACCTCGTCAAAACTCCATAAAAACCCAGTGGGAAAAATTTAGAGAAAGAGCACATGATACAAGTTCTGCTGCGTTGCACGAATTGCCCCATTAAAAACCTTAGCCGAGAAACTTCAGGAAAAATCATCAAGGGAAAAATAGTGCAATCCACTCAATTTCATTTAATCTCCAGGATTTACTCTTTGGGTACTCGATCTTCGTAATCAAGTTTCAATAATGAGTGCGTGAAGATTCTCCCCCTGAATTCTGCACTTCTCTAAGTCTCGTCATTACAATTCCACGTATGCACCTTTCAAAGCTAGATGTTAAAAGTAACTTAGTGAATAAATCTGCAAGATTTTCACATGACTTAGTATGCAGTACTTTAATTTTGTCCATCTTTTGCAATTCATGAGCATAGAAGAACTTGGGGTTGATATGCTTTTATAAGATGATTCTTCACATAACCCATCTGCACTTGTGCAACACAAGCTGCATTATCTTTATAGATAATAGTGGGGGTTTGCGCGGTATTCAATCCACACGACTGCTGGATGTGGTGAATCATCCGCTGAAGCCAAGCACATTCTTATGAGGCCTCGTACAGTGCTATTATTTCCGAGTGGTTCGTCGAAGTTGATATAAGACTCTGTTTAGACGATTTTCATGAAATTGTAGTTCCACCACATAGGAGTTCATAGCCTGTTTGTGATTTGGTTGTATGCGGGTTCTACAGGTACTCAGCATCTGCGTAGCCATTCATAGTTAGGTCTTGGTTCTTTCTATAGAACAGACCAAATTCTTTGCTTCCTTGAAGGTATCGGAAGATGTCCTTCATTCCCTACCAATGCCTTTGGTAGGTTCTGCACAATACCTTTCAAAGCTAGATGCTAAAAGTAACTTAGTGAATAAATCTGCAAGATTTTCACATGACTTAGTATGCAGTACTTTAATTTTGTCCATCTTTTGCAATTCATGAGCATAGAAGAACTTGGGGTTGATATGCTTTTATAAGATGATTCTTCACATAACCCATCTGCACTTGTGCAACACAAGCTGTATTATCTTTATAGATAATAGTGGGGGTTTGTGCGGTATTCAATCCACACGACTGCTGGATGTGGTGAATCATCCGCTGAAGCCAAGCACATTCTTATGAGGCCTCGTACAGTGCTATTATTTCCGAGTGGTTCGTCGAAGTTGATATAAGACTCTGTTTAGACGATTTTCATGAAATTGTAGTTCCACCACATAGGAGTTCATAGCCTGTTTGTGATTTGGTTGTATGCGGGTTCTACAAGTACTCAGCATCTGCGTAGCCACTCATAGTTAGGTCTTGGTTCTTTCGATAGAACAGACCAAATTCTTTGCTTCCTTGAAGGTATCGGAAGATGTCCTTCATTCCCTACCAATGCCTTTGGTAGGTTCTGCACAATACCGTGCTAATAGGTTAACGACAAATGCAATGGCCGATCTAGTACAATTTGCTAAATACATGAGTGCTCCTATTACACTTAAGTATGGGAATTCCGGTCCCAAGACTTCCTCCCCCTCTTCTTTAGGTATGTACGAGTCTTTGTCTTGCTGCAAAGATCCCCCGATCATTGGCAATTTCAAAGGGTATGCCTTTCAAAATCAAACATTTCTAACACCCTCTGAGTGTAGGTTGACTGATGCACTAAAATCCCTTCAGGGAAATGCCCAAGCTGCAAGCATAGGCAATATTTGGTTTTACCCAATTCTTTCATTTCAAACTCTGACTCCAACTAAGAGCTTACTTTCTTAATACCTTCTAGAGTTCCAATAATATTCAGATCATCTTCATACACTGAGACTATACAAAATCCATCTTGGGATAGTCGTATAAATACACAGAGATAATTCTCATTGTTCGTGTAGCCTTTCTTGCATAGAAAGTCGCTTCAAGCGATTATACCACATCCTGCCTGATTGCTTAACTTCGTACAATGACTTTCTGAATTTCACACTGTACAGATTTCTATTTGCTCTGTCTTGGTTCGGGACAGGGATACATTCAGGTATCTTCATATAAATGCCCGAATCCAATATTCCATAAAGGTTTGCTGTTACCACATCCATCAATTTCACTTTTAACTTCAAGTTTACTGCCATTGAGATTAAATATCTAAAGGGTGGTTCCGCCCATGACCGGGGAATAGGTTTCTTCATAAACAACTCCTAGATGTTGAGTGAAACCTTATGCAATAAGCCTTATTTTACTTCATTATTTTCATTTCTCTTTCGAACATATACCCACTTATGCCCTACGGGGTGCACATAAGGAGGCGTGTGGCTTACAGGCCCAAACACCTTTCTTTTTATTCAGAGATAATAATTCTGCTTCTTTTGCCTTCTTCCAATCTTCCTAATCTGATCTTTTCTTTCAATGAGCGATACAGGCTCTGGATCAAGATCGATGATTGTGGCAATTTTCTTTGCAAAATCAATGTCGACATTGGTTGTTGTCTTATTCATAAATTCTCCCGAGGTCACAAAGTTTATAGCTATTTCTTCAAGGGGCGATTCTTCTAATGCTTCTACTTGCTCACCGCTACTTTCATTTACGGAAGTAAGTCCCTTTAGTTTTTCAGCTCCGATGTGTGCGCACACATCTATGCTTATGTCTCCCTTCATGGGGATGTTCAATTCTAGTATGCCTTTTCTGAAGGTTCCATACTGGTGCCAGGTCTTAACTGGCTCCTCTTCTGGTTCTGGGGAACTTCGGTGATCGGTTGTGTCAAGTCATTCTTATCCTTTTTCACCAAGCGTCCCCGGTTACTTCGGAATCAATAGGTCGGAGTTCTCGTCCTTTCAGAGGCCTTATGATGGGATTAAGGATACCTTCATTGGTATTTCAACCCTCTCCGGTGCATTGCGTGCAGGCATATGCGACTTGGTCACGCTCTTCAAATCACTAAAACGGTTTGGCAATTGATTCGCTAATACTTGCAAATCAATTATCTTCTAGACTTCAATTGTCTTCTAGACTTTAATTATCTTCTGAACTTCTCTATTTACTTCACTAGTGCGCAGGTCATGTGCATGGATTTCAATTATCTTCTGGACTTCAATTATCTTCTGGACTTCTCTATTTCCTGATATTTTCATCAAGGGGTTTATTTCCTCCCCCTAATGACAGGAAACTAGCCTCATCTAATATACTATCAGTGAATCGAGCAGTATGCAAATCTCTCATCATAGGTTCCAAATACCTGATTATGGATACTGTCACATAACCAACGTATATCCCAGACTTTCGGAGAAGGCCCTTTGCAGTTCGCTGTGGTAATGGTATAGGTATATAAACCTTGCAACCAAACCTTCAAAGATGAGAAGTTTTCTGTGTTGACCCTTGCACTAGTTGCATAGGTGAATGGATGTTATATACCGGTGGTCTAAATTGATGAGAGTTGCTGCGAGCAGGACTGTGTGTCCCCAACATGCAGTTGGTAAATTACAATTCTTCAAAGGTGGTCGGGCAATAAATTTAATCTTGTAATTAATGCCCCTACTAGTTCATTCTGGGTGTGGACATGCGGTACATAATGCTCAACTTTAATTCCCATTGCCATACAATAATCATCAAATGCCTTGAAGTAAATTCTCCGGTGTTGCCCATTCTGGTGGACTTCACATGATGATCAGGGAAATTATTTCTAATTTTAATTATCTGCGAGATTTAGCTTTGTAAAAGCCTGATTTCTCGTAGACAATAAACATACATGCGACCATTTCTAGGAAGCATTGATGAGCACCATAAAATACCTAAATAATCCTTACAGGAGCTGTATAGGACCGCAAAAAGTCTCCCTGGATACGGTCTAGGAATGTAGGGACTTCATCCTTCGCTTTCAGAGCAGAAGGTTTAATTAAATTCCCGGCGGCACCTGCAGGGCACACAAAATCTTCCTGATTCGGGAAATTATTTACATTGACATTATGTCCTTGTGAATTGTTAATTATATTTCTCATCATTCTAAGACCTGGGTGGCATTGTCTATCATGCTAGAGATAGAAAAGACTCAGAGCTTCTAAATACGGTTTTCAGGGCAGTATAGGCTGCAGGTGCCTTAATATTAGTGTAGTATAGCCCAATTTCAAATGAAGGAAGTCGTTCTGATACCATTTTTCTACTTTCTTCACGCTTTATAATGAGCAGGTATTTCTTACCATACTCTTCTTCAGTCTCTACGTGGAAACCGTTTGCGCGAATATCCTTGAGAGTTCTAGTCGATTCTAGGTACAACGAGGCTTCTTTAATGACCAAAGTTGTGCCCATTAGGGGTATAATTGAGGCTCTTCCTAAGCCTATTATACAAGTATCGCTGCCTGCGATTGTCGTAAGACTACCGATTCTTGCCGATCGAATCAAAGATTTTCGCTCTCTCAAGATGGTATTTATTGTGTTTGCTACCTTAAGCACACTTCCTCCAATAGGGCGCCACACGCGTTCTAATATAATGTACTTTATTAATATGTAGCAGAAAGCAAGTAACACATAAATAAAACACTTCAGATATCAGAACATAACTTGTTATTATAAATACGGGAATAATTCTTGCCGGACTCGTCATAAGAATTTAATGCTTTGCTCTACTAGAGTTACAACCATTATTCAAAAATAATTCAATGTTGTGCTTCAATTACAAACTGCAAGTCACTATAAAAGATCCAAGTGCAATGCGTGCACTAGATCGAATCAGCGAAGTATTCAGAAACTTCTGCCTCAATCTGCTCCATGGAGATCTTCTCCTTTTGGGCAACTACGGCTGCGGCCGCTGCGATGTCCAGAGGAGGGATAATGGGGCTGCTGCTAGGCTATCCACATCCATGAGTGCAATTAATGGGTGTGGATCTTCCGAGCCTGCAATGGCGAGGTGTGCCTCATGCTGTCCTATGCCCTTCTTCTTAGACTGGAAAGCATCAATAACGTGCGACTCATGACCTTACCCTTCTTGCTCCTCTCCTTCGTGAGAGGCTTTATCACTTAGTAGTCGCTAGCATTGGCTTCATGGCCAACATTGCTACTAGGTGGTCATCGATTTATCGAATCGCCGATCTTACTTAAAATAAACGAGGAAAATGACGTGGAATATCCCGAATGGAATGGGGGTCGCTCTTTATTGATATGAACTGGATTTACAAGATGTGGCTAAGTACTACCCTGAATTACAATCGAATGGAGGAATGTTTAACCGCAATCGACTTAGAATATGAGTCTAAGGTGATTATCTAGCTTCTAATTCCACCGCTTAGGCTTCAGGCATATCTTTGCCTTGGCCTTGTTTTGTGTGTCGCCTATCGCCTCCCTTCTTGTCCCTCTCGCCCTTTCGCCTTCTCGTGCTTCACCTTTAAATAACTTCCGAAGAGGTGGCGCATACTCGGAGAAGACGTCCTCGTGAAGCGCTACGACCGGTCGAACGGTAGAGAAGTTAGCAATGTGCTAACTTCCTTGCGTTGCTTGTGACGAGGGTGGTTAATAGTCGGTGTCTCGTGGTTGTACCATCAAATGGTTTGGAACGATAACACGTGTTCCATTCATCATACGATAAGAAATACCAGCTTCAAGAATTTTACGAAGCGGTTATCTGGTCGGGATTAGGCACAAAGCCTCATCCCACAGTGGTACCCATTAAGTAACCTTCGAATACTAACGACTGTGGAGGTCGTTAGTCTTAGGGGTTACGACCATGAAGACGTATGGTCTTTTATTATGCATTTAAAATAATACATAGAGGTTTTAATCTCGCCACCAGCCCCTAACTTTAAATGAACCGGTCGTGTATATACCTTTTCCCGATGAAATCAGACGGCAGACGAACCCATTTAATGTCGTGGTATACTGGTGGTCTCAGGTTCACTTTAAAGTTGAGAACTTGCCTTGGGAAACGAAGAGTTCCTCTCGTCTCGCTT
This sequence comes from Phyllostachys edulis, assembly GCA_036346405.1. NCBI lineage: Eukaryota > Viridiplantae > Streptophyta > Magnoliopsida > Poales > Poaceae > Phyllostachys > Phyllostachys edulis. The sequence goes on along the minus strand of CM070549.1, from coordinate 19,785,725 downwards.
GAACAAAAAGAAGCTTTTTGTCGGTTGGACTTTTGTAGAAATCCTTCAAAGTATCTAAGGCTATAAGATCTCCTCTCACCGGGCTCTTAGAATTTTTATGCTTCCGAATCCCTTTCGATCCCCTTTAGCTTCTCGCCAAGAAATCCTCCGAGTCTTTTCCTATTCTTCCGACCACAAAGTCTCCAACTTTTGCTACTCATTCTTGAGGATTTTCGCCATGCTCGGAGCAGATTACAAAGTGGTTGCCTTCGAATTGGGCAAGAAAAAGCTTGAGGCTTTGGCGAAGATGGGAATGCTCCCAGATAGAAATCGATTAATTGGAGACCGCGACCGGAGAGCATTTTCCGAGCCGTGAAGATGAGGAAATCCTGTTTTCTCGCCTACATCGAATGTGGGCCGAGATTATCGGACACAAATTCCTCCTCCGCTCTTGAACATTACGGGTGGAATTGGTGAATTTGGCCCCAAATTCGATCGCAAATATTAGTATTTTCGATATTTGTGCGAGGCATACCGGGAATACAACCGAACTTGAAGCTCTTTAGTTATTTCTACCGCATGGTGATGGGAAAATCATGCAAAATCTGAGGCGCCTCTGGGGAATGCACATTGCGCCTTCATGACGGAAGGCCGATGAGTACATCTTCATGTACGCGAAATCTTCGTGGTCGTCGTGGAAAAAGTACTGGTTTTACATGACGGTTACGAAAGACGATGGCCTCTACTTCGCCGGAACTAGAGCAAGTGAAAACTCCAAGTGGAAGGAAACCGTAAAGAAGACAGGGATAGTCAAAAGATGGGCGGATGCCATCTATGACTTGCGAGTCAGGGGCCTGACTTCGTGGCATGTGGTGAAGGATTTCACCTTTCGTCAGATTAGCCCATTGAAGCTCCGGACTCATTCCCCGCCCGTGCCTTGATCGTGATGAAGCTACCTCGGAAGGTGGTAAGTCTTTGAGATAAATTCGATCGGTATTTTGATTTGATTAATGTATTACCTTAAAATCATCTATTCTTCCTTCATAAAGCTCTTTCCCGGGAAATTAGAGAACGAGTCGATGATCTGTATGGGGGAGCTCGGAGAAAAGGCCAATGCCCCAAGATCTTAGCCAGAACTCCTATTGAAGGAGACCGGCAAGGCTTAAGGTAATTTAATCAAAATTCCTTTTACCATGTGTATACATATATTCCACCAGATTTCCAATCGTGTTTACTTTTGCAATTTCGGCCGGATTGCGAATCATACAATCTGTGAGGATCAACGCCCCACCTTAGTTCCGACCGAAGTTGTGCCTCGAGGCACTTGAAGGAGATGAATCCTCGAGGTAATAGAACATTTCTAATCATATATATACGAATTTTTAGATAAAGGATTTCTTCACCCAATCAAATTTGTTCTTTGATTTAGGTGGATAAGTTCGAGGGCCCGCAGAATGTAATCATGGAGGTCAGATTCCAGAGTGGTCGCACGACCTTATGGTTGTTATCAAACAATCGATCCGAGATTGATGAAACCACTCCTCCCACCGATAGTCGAATGCGGTCCTTGATGAACTGGTCGAGGACATAGCTTCCGACATCTTGTTGGAGGATGTGAGGGTTCCAATAAACCTTGCCGGTCCGTAACCAAAGAAATTGGAGGAGAAGAAAAGGAAGGCTAGCGCACGATTTCTCTCTTGCTGCTTTTGAGTCAAATCCGGAGATTAACAAGGTATGTACAAATGAAAGTGGTCGATAAGTATGTACCTCTAATAACAAGGTCTTCGTGTTCCGGCTGCTTCCGACTGTGTTCTTCCCGAGGACTCTGCACTGTGGAAGTTCCCCATCAGAGCACTTCTCGTGACAAAGTTCCCGAGGGAATAGTGGTCGAAGAAGCCCCGAGCAGTGACAAGGGCAACGGTTGAGTTGGATCCTTTGGTGATTGAAACCCCTTCGTGAGGTAGATGCCTCGAGAGGTCTCAACAGTTCCGATCATCGTTGATAACCCTTCCCAACCTAATAAGTTCCTTTTCGCCCCGATTTATCGAGGATAAGGAGCTTGATGAGGCGTGGCGAAGTATCGGATATTCAACTCAAGATGCACCTGATTTGATTTTTGCCGGTTATAATGACCAGCAATTCGTAAGTATTCTACGACCCGACTTCATAGCTCTTCTTTAAAAAGTTTATAAGAAACTTAAGAAAGAGAACGCTATTTGTGTAGCATTTGGTCGAGAACTTTGTCAGGATCGGAGGATCGACCCAAATGAAGTTAAGGACTTGGAGCAAAAGCACTCGAGTTGGAAAGTAAGAACTTTTCCTTTTGAACTTTTGTTTCTTCTTCAATACTTTGCTCCTCTACAATTATTCTCCTTATCATATTCGATAGATCCGGAGAAAATAAAAGAGGAGGTTGTGGAGAAAGCCAAGACAGCTTCTTCTTGAAGAAGAAATAAAGCTAAAGACCACTATTTGTCAAGCAAGTTCAATAAAGACCGCTTGATCGGCAAGCAACGACCAAATATGAAACACTTAGCAAAACAAATGAAGGTAATATGTCATAAGCTTGATTTTTCCTTCACTTATGCTTGTGTTCATTAATCGATTTGTTTTGCAGAGCAAACGCAAATGCCGAACAGAGTAAAGAAAACTCAAATTTGAGCAGATAAGGAGGCGCTCTTGCTCAAAATATTGATGAAAAGATTCATGCTTTGAACAAGATGATCTTTGATATGGGATCGTGATCAAGCCCGCCTTCCTTAGGAGATCCAATAGAGAAAATGAACTATTTGGGTCAACTTCTAGAGGACCTTAAAGTTCGCTTCAAAACTACTCTGACGAATTATGCCTGTGCCCTAAAAACAAAGGCGTTGCAGTGGAGTTAGTTTTGCTTTGGCAAAACCGAAAGCTTCCGACCCTCCATTGATCTCCAAGTCATTAAAGATGACTTCAATCGCCCACTGAGGAGGCTACTCAAGTTCATGGAAGAACTCAGCCACTTGAGATATAGTTGTAGAGGAGATGGAGGTCTAATCTCCACAAAAGAGTTAGGTGGGAATATTTCTTAGAGTAGGTTCCTCGCAAGTGTAAAAATATTTGAATATCTATGAAAATCTTACCTTTTATGTCATTGACAAAGCTTTTGTTTATCCTGCTTGACTTTTTTAAAATTTCAGATATTTCCTAGCCCCGAACGCTTGATAGTAGAAGAACGCTATCGCAAGCAAAGGAGCCAAGAAAGAGAATAAAAGAGGTCATAACTATGTATGTGAGTTTTGAAGGTATGTTTGGACATGTAAGACAAAATCGATCGTTATAAAGATTAGGAAATCAAATGTGGTCAGACCAACAGATGATTTCGACTAGTTATAGATCTTTGTTTGTCATAATGGAAATACCAATCAAAAACACTATATATGGTCGGAAAAAGACTTTGTCAAACTTGACATAAGAAGAAATGCAAATATGTATGCAACAAATTATAAGTGAACTTTGTTTATATCTATTGTCCCATAACTGCCTAACTAATGCTAAGACTCAAGGCATACGACACATTTCTTGAAACGTGTTCAAATTCTCAGATCCGATCGGTAGCGAGGATCGAAGAAAAGAACTGCCGCTAGGAAGCTCCTTCCAAGCAAGGTGACCACGCATGTAAAAAGGAGAGACTTCGACTAGGAGGCTTTCCGTGTCCCACCAAGAGCTGACAAGAATAGACCGTAATCTTAAAATAATGAAGCATAATCTTCGAATCGTAAGCATATCATTCATGAGATAGTTAGTTGTGTGGCGCTCGATTACTCATTTTCTTTGAGAAAAGAGTGTAGTCGCTGGGAATCATTTGAAGAAAAATGCTCACGACTAGGACCATAGAGTATCGTGAGATCCTTAAAAGGATATCGAGAGAAAAATATCTTCTCCACTGCACTAACAATAATAAACCACTGTAATGTAGGTGTATATATATAAGCAAGGTTGCACTTCTTAATTAATTAATGAATTTAATGAAATTGAAATTGAAAGAAATGAAAGAATGAAAATTAAACATAGAACTTACGCAATTGATCGATGTTCCAAGAATTTGACAAAATTTGCCCATCGACATAGCCAACAGATTTTAACTCGGTCAAGTTACTTTAACCACAAAGTAAGGACCTTCCCATTTAGGAGAAAGTTTATTGCATTTGTTTGGCTCAATTTTTCTCGAGAACCAGATCACCTACAAGAAGGTCAGCGAGGTCGCACTCTTACGACTATGGTACCTTCGCATGGCTTGTTGGTAGACCGCCGATCGCATAAGGGCTTGGTTTCGCTGTTTTCAAGGAAATCGACGCTGCCGAAGTCGTCATTCATTCTCGATCATTTTCGCAAAACGATCACCGAGCAGAGCCAATTTTGAGTTCTAGAGGAAGCATGGCTTCAAAGACCATAAACCAAAAAGAATGGAGTTTCACCGCCGCACGATCGGTCGGGGTTCGAACGCCCATAACACGTAGGGAAGTTCTTAACCTGCTACCGACCGCTTGATTAATCGGGTCAATACTCGGCGCTTGATCCTCGCATAAGGATACCATTAGCTCGCTTAACCGCCTCGCTGTTCTGCGGATGTGCAATGTATAAAATGAACTTTGACACTAAGTTCATCGCAATTCCCGGAATTGATCACCGGAGAATCGGGAACCATTGTCCGTGATGATACGATCGGGTACACCAAATCGCGTGATCACATTTTTCAGAGAAATCTCTAGCGCCTCGCTTGTTATTTTAACGATCGCTCGGCTTCAATCCATTTTGTAAACGTGTCAATCATGACGAAAAGGAATTCAAGCCCCGGTGCTCTTGGGAAAGGTCCTGTAATGTCCAAATTCCCTGTTGCAAAAGGCCAAGAAAGAGGAATTGTTTGTAAGGCTTGTGCCGGTCCGGTGTACTTGTCGGCTATGAAACCGGCATTGTACACACTTCATCACAAGCTCTTTTGCATCATGAAGGGCGCTTAGCGAAGAATAGCCTTGCTTAAGGCTTTACCGACCGTGGTTCTCAGAGGAATGGTGTGCTCCACAGACACTTCATGGATTTCGTTAGCAATCTAATGCCATCCGCTTGAGATATGCATCTCATCAACACTCCATGAGATCCTCGCTTATACAAGGTACTTTCGATTAGAGTGTATGATTTGGCTTTTCGTATATACGATCGCCTCTACATCATCTTCTCGAATTGTGTCATGTCAAGATAATTGTAGATCGATGTCATCCAGCCTCTACCTTGATCGTGATGTACCAACCGTCAATCGACTTGCGGAGCATCCATGTTCCCTTGATTAGTTTGTTCAACTTGCAAAGAATCATGTATGTTCTCAAGGCTCAACTACCGAGGGTGAATTGAGTTGCTCGAGAAAAACTCCCAAGTGACGGCCGACCTCGTGGAGGCCATCCGCGCTAACCGGTCCGCCAGAAAGTTTTCCTTTCTAGGAATATGTTGATCCGAAACCAAGAAGTGCTTTTCGAAGTTTTCGTTTCCGCCAGATAAGATGACATCTTGGTACTAGAGCATTGATACTTTTTCCCACTTGATTCGCTACTAGTTGAGAATCGCTTTCACTAGTAATCATAATCCCGAGCTTAACGAGCCGCCGAGTCCCGCCAAGAACCTTCATATTCTCGCCACATTATTGGTGGCGTGAAAATTTAATCGATGGCGATTTGATGTGTTCGCCAAGAGGGATATCAAGACCACTCAACTTTCGATCCTTGTAACATCAAGGAACCGTCAAATACATTGTCCACTGCTGTGGTGTTCGCACGTCCTTGGGTGGGTTCAGGTTTGTCCATTCGCAATGAATTTCGCTATTGCTCGACTTTATTGTCGTTCGTGAAATAAAATGGAGATCGAACGCCTCTAGCTCGACCGCCCATTTGGCTATTCGTCCCGATGATTCCTCGCTTCAAGGACTTGACCAAGGATATCCCAGAGGTACGACCACTTTGTGGGCTCGAAGTAGTGCCTTAGCTTCCTTGAAGACATAAGGAGGCCATAGAGCAACTTTTGTACCGTGGGTATCTTTCTTTTGGTCCATGTAAGACTTCGCCACGTAATAGACCGGTCGTTGGATATTATTCCTTTCTACAACCAAGACACCGCTAACTCGTCTCGTGGTGTTGCCGCCACGAATTAGCAATGTTTCTCCCGATCTCGAGAAACTAAGACCGGTACTCAGAAGGTACTTTTTGAGTTCCTCAAAGGCATCGCTTGCCTCTTTAGTCCACTCAAACTCCCATGTTTCCAAGAAGTTTAAAGAAAGGTAATCCTTTTCCCTAATCTTGCTATGAACGGCTTAACGCCGCCATACACCAGCTTAGTTTTGGACTTCTTCTTCGTGGTCTGAGGGCGATCCGGTCGATGGTCGCAATTTTGGCCGGATTAGCTTCAATACCTCTAGCCAAACTAGGAAACCAAGCAGCTTTTCCAAACAGAAACTCCAACACACACTTTTTCCTGGATTTAACTTGAGGTTATGTCTTCTCAAGTTGTTAAAGGTTTCTTGTAAGTCGTGAATGTGGTCGCCAAATGGTGGTCTTTACGACCAGATCACAACATAAGCTTCTAGATTCCAACCGATTTGTGGACTAAAAGTTTTTGCATCAACCTTTGAAAAGTTGCACCAAGATTTTTGAGACCAAATGGCATCTTAATATAACAAGAAGTACCATATGGGGTGATGAAGGAAGTTTTCTCCTCATCTTCTTTACACATACTAACTGTGGTATTCTCAATACGATCTAAAAACTTAGTAACTCGCACCCGTAAGTAGAGTCTACTAGTTGATCAATGCGGAAGGGGAAAGTCATCCTTCTGACAAGCTTTATTAAGATCTCAGAAAGTCGATACACATTCGCCATTTCCCATTATTTTTCCTAACCATTACAGATTAGCAAGCCACCGTGGGTGGTTGACTTCACGTAATAAATCCCGCCTCGAGAAGCTTGTCAATCTCCGATCGATTGCTTCTTCCGATCGGGTGCAAAACGTCAGAAGTTTCGCTGATCGGTTTTTTATCGCCGAGAGCAAGCCTGCGGCTCGATCACCTCCCGGGACTCCAGCATATCGACGCTGCAAGCAAACACGCCTTTGATTTGCTCGGAGGAAGGAGACGAGCGACTCTTCCTATTTAGGGTCGAGTCTTGCCCCACCGTAATCTTGCGCGGTTGATCCGTTGTCTCCGACCCATGTGACGACTTGACGCCGTCCCGAGAAGCGCTTTTGTCGAGTAGTACCTCCTTGGTCCGGCTCGGATGGTTTGGGCGCCATCTTTGGCTTCGAGTGCTTGACTCGCATGGGAGACGGATTAACCTCTCCGGTCGGAAGTTCATCAACCAATGCAAAGGATTTCGATCGCATACGTAGTTTCATTTTCTCGATCTCCTCGATTGTGATGACTCTTCGCCCCAGATTTTCAAACTTTGATAACCGTAATGTGTGGCTATCAAGAATTTTGCTAATGCCGGTCGATCGAGGATTCCGCTGTATGCGGATTCAAGTTTACTACATCAAACGGATCTTCTCTCGCTCGAAATTGTCGTTTTCCAAACGCCACCTAGAAGGAAACTTGTCCTATCTGGCTTAGCGATAGAACCCTAACTATACCATGAAAAGCATATTTCACAAGTTTCACCTTTGACATGGGGACCGTGATTTCTTCTAAAGCTCCTACAAATAATATATTCAAGAACTACCCCATCCACTAAGACCCGATTAACCCGACAATTATTAATAGTTGGTTCAACGACGATGGGGAACCTACCCTACGAGTCGATGGATGGTGTAGTCGCTTTTGTCAAGGAAATTATGTGTCCGACCACTTCGAAAGTGCTTGATTACGCTTGGAGATTCGACGAGGTTGACCTCCCGCCCATGGCCTTCGATGACGCCTAGACTCGTATGAAGAAGATCCTCCAAAATCATGTTGATCGTGTGTTGGGGATCCCGGTACTCCATCTCCTCGCCATCCTTGTCCTTTTGGAGCTCGCTTTCCATGTTCCTCAGATACGAAATGGTCCTTACCGCATAATAATCCTCCAGCTTCTTCCGCCAGACACGACAAAAGCAGATCATGCCCTCGTCACGTGAAGTGGACACCACTTCTTATTCGTCTCGAATCCTTCTATTTAACTTTTGCTTTGCTTCGACCAAGATAGTCCTTCTTGCCCTTCCCGATCTTGTCTCGAACGGCGAGGACCTCTTTGTCGCCGGGTTCGCGGTTCTTTTTCTTCTTGAGAGACTTCTTGTTCTTTTTTCTCCCGCTTGTCCGCACCGGCCGGGAGTCTTGTCTTTCCGATCGATGGCTTCACACCACTCGATTGCTTCACTAGCAAAGGGCATATTTGTCCGCCATATCAAAAAGCTCAACTGTTGTTCTTGGAGGGTTCATTGCTATGTCCTCCATAAACCGCCGATTCCTTAGACTGCTTTTAAAAGCTCAATAACAGAGGACTCGCGATTTCGGGTATAGAGTTACGAACCCGGCCGAACCTCTTGATATATTGACGAAAGTCTCATCGATCCTCGCCGATTCTCAGGGAGATCGCCCTCCTTCCTGTATGGCCAGACGCACTCGAAGTTGGCAATCGAAGATCACAGAGTTGTTCCTAAGTATATATGGATCCGACCGTAAGTTTAACAACCACGACGCGCACTCTCGAGCACGCTGGGTAAATAGTTGGCCATTACATTCTCATCGCCACCAAAAATTTCTCGAGAAGCGGTGGTATATATTTGGAGAAATTCCAATGGGTTTTGAGTTCCATTAATTTTGTCCAAGTTGGTTTGGCCGAATCGGCTAGGCTAACGCACGCCTTTGGAGCCCAGCAGAGAAGGCTCGACAACCTGTGATTGATTCATGGCGCCTTCTCCGAAGGTGTCGGATTGTAATCGGCCGGAGACCGATCCCTAAGATTGGAACGCTGAACTCCGGTATCGATCCTGTCGTGGACATTGATATGATGTCCACGCATCGCCACTTGGTTCAAACGATGTCGGAGATCGTTAGGTCCTAGTGGTGGTTCTTCTCGACGCAGTTGGGAGTATCCTCTGAAATAGCCTTCTCCTCGTGACTCCTTGGTCGGAATCGCCGAGGAGGTCTTGGTATCGATCGCTTCCGTATGACCGCGGTTGCCCCTCACCGAGGGGAGGAGCTGGGACGAAGTCCTAGTCCGACTTCCGAACCCTCTCGTTTCGATACGCCTGCTCACGCATGGTCTGCTGGAGAATTTTGATACCGATTTACGAGTTGTATAAAATTAGGCGTTTCGCTAGAGCAGATCGAATTATTTAACATGTTTTGAATACGCCGCAAGTTTTGTACAGCCATCAAGGTCTCGTGGTTCATACCGTTGTAGGTGTACCGTTCAACCTTCCCCGACCTTCGGATTTGTTCGTCCCCGCTACCACTCGTGGGCAAAGCAAAGTAGTTAACCGATTGACGCCGATTAGTTCCGCTGTTCCCGGTTGGTGCTTGACGGTCCGGATCATCTCTAACAACACGTGATGGCGGGTAGAGAGTGTAAGACCGCAGGCATCTTGATCTTCATCTCCGATCGCTGACCTCGTGGTTTCCAAAGATTGATCTTCCGGCGAGCTTCCATCATAACTAATGGAGAGCTTGTCGCCGCTTCGCTGTAATCTTCCACGATGGAGATCGGCCGGAGATGAGCACTTCTCGAGGTCTTCACCGATCCGACGAACCGCCGATCGATGTCGAGTGTGATCATCCCCACATGGCCTACGCACCAATGGAGGTTTCATCGACACCGCTACTGTGTGACGCTGACTCCTAGAATTGCCGTGGTCAATGAGAGTATCTTTCACCATGATTTCATCAATGGTATAGAGTTTTCCGGTGATGGAGCTGAAATTTCTTCACTGCTTTCACGGCCGAGAAGACCGGACTTGAAGAGATCCTCCGCATTCGAATCGGCCGGAACGGCGGCTTCTCCCGGTTGCGCCACCGTAGTGGCGGCAAGATCTTCATCCATCCGACGACTCGCTAACGCCTACGACGCGGCGAGCCGGATGGAGGAGGATGACTCGCCATTTTCTTCCATGGCGCGATACATCCTTCCATGTCGAGGTTGGCGAGTCCGCCAAATCGAATCAGCTTTCTCATCCCAAACTCCGCATAGTCGCATGAGCGATTGCGTAGTTTTTGGGCGAGGATTTTCTTGAGCTTAAAAGAAAAAATTTCTTCAGAAACTTACGCCTTCTTCCCCACTGGACGGCGCCAAATTGCCGACGATCGAATCGCCGATCTTACTTAAAATAAACGAGGAAAATGACGTGAATATCCCGAATGGAATGGGGTCGCTTTATTGATATGAACCGGATTTACAAGATGTGGCTAAGTACTACCTCAATTACACCGAATGGAGGAATGCTTAACCGCAATTAGACTTAGAATATGAGTCTAAGGTCGATTATCTAGCTTCTAATTCCACCGCTTAGGCTTCAGGCATATCTTTGCCTTGGCCTTGTTTTGTGTGTCGCCTATCGCCTCCCTTTCTTGTCCCTCGCCTTTTCGCCTTCGTGTGCTTCACCTTTAAATAACTTCCAAGAGGTGGCAAGCATTCTCGGAGAAGACGCCCTCGTGAAGTTGCTACGATCGGGTTTGACCGGTAGAGAAGTTAGCAATGTGCTAATCTCCTTGCGTTGCTTGTGAAAAGCTTAACCGTAGGGTGGTTAATAGTCGTCTCTCAGTGGTTGTACCATCGCATGGTTTGGAACGATAACACGGTTCCATTCATCATACGATAAGAAATACCAGCCAAGAATTTTACGAAGCGTTATCCGTCGGGATTAGGCACAAAGCCTCATCCCATCAGTGGTACCCATTATAACCTTCAATACTAACGCACTGTGGAGGTCGTTAGTCTTAGGGGTTACGCACCATGAAGACGATGGTCTTTTATTATGCATTTAAAATAATACATAGAGGATTTAATCCTCGTCAGTGGCTATGAGATGTAGTTCTTCCTTAGAACATTATCTTAAGCTTCTGCAACTTGCATGGTATCAATTAATGCGGCATACTCCGTGCAGCCGTCTTGACGATAGTTGCGTGCAGATTGTACCGCATTTAGGTGAAAGGTAGAGAGTTGAAGACTTGTACAAATTTTGTACAAATTCTGGCCATGCTTGGTCAGTTCTTCGAACTCCTGGTTCGTGATGCCAGTCATCTTCTTATTCATGCAAATAGTTCATAAGATTACTGCTAGTAATTTACATAAAATAGTTGCAAAATTCTTATAATGCTCTTCGAACTCCCGGTTCGTAATCCCGTAGTTTTCTATGTATTTTCATGATTTACTGCTATTTTCAGTGATTAAAAGTAATTTAAACAATCACAAATAATCAAAAAAGTAAATACAATAAATAAATTGCATGGAAATAACAATAACAGTGTTAAATATGCTTCAAATGCAAAAATTGATTCAAAATTTGAATTCTCGAGACCCTTTTCTATTGAAAAAGACTTTTGGTGAATTCTGTAATTTCCAGGGGTTAAAACAGGAAATTTCAGTTCAGATAAACTTTTCACGTAAATTTCAAATTTCCGGAGGGCCTTTTTGCAAAATTACCTCCCCCGCACAAGTTACCTCGTAATTTTCAGAATTTGAGAGGGTTTCAAAATTCCTGATTCTTTTCTCGCTCGGCCCGCTGGTCATTGGTCGCCCATATGGCCTTTAACCGACCAACTTGGCCCATTAAAAGAGGGCTGATGAATTTAGGTTTCACACTGTTTTCAAGGTGGCAATGACTAATTCGTCATCGCGGCATGGGCGGCGGCGCGTAACCTGAGTCTGCAGGCAGCGGCGGCGTCGGCACCGGAGTCACAGGCAAGCGGCGGCAAGGCACCGTGAGTCAGCAGCGTCAAGAAGAATTCTGGGCGCGGCTATGGGCCTTTCCCGACGGCGGCTTCTTCTCCCTTTCCGAAGCGCATGCATGCATGGTGGTCGCCAGGCACATGAGTGGCTCCTGCCAGCGTAAGGGTGTCGTGGCGGTGGGCGCGTAGCCGTATATGCGCGAGATGGCTGGCTACGGCTTTTTTCGCAGGTCAGCGTTTTTTTTTTCTCGCGCTTTGTGTGCATGCCGATGGCACCTAGTCGTTGAGCGACTTGACTAAGTCGCCCATTGGTTGAGCGACTTATATCAAGTCGCCCAACCATCGGGCGATTTCAAGTAGTAGTCAGATTGCTTAATAAACCGATTGAATAATCAAAGGGAATAAATGTTACATTTTGTAGGTATTACATTTAGCAAATCCTGTTGTAGGATGTTTTTTTTGGAAATAAATGGGTGGTGACAAGGTTGGTTGGTCCGTTAATGAATTTTGTAGAATCTCAAGGGTACGAAATTTGTCAGACTCGCAATAACATTTTGTGATCGTCGTATGTTGTTGTAGTGCGCTAAATTTTTGAAGAATTTTGTGAGAACAATAGAGGTAGCAATGATTCGTAAGTACAAGGTAAGTGATATTACGATGCGCCGGAAAATTCATACATGGTGGAGAACTTTAGAGAAATGGTACAACGATAACAACACGACAGTTGATTCGACAGAACTTTAGAGAAATGGTACAACGATAACAACACGACAGTTGATTCGACAAGGGGTCACATGGCAAGTAGGCTAACAAACCAAGGACGGTACACGCGTGCCTTTATGGAATTAGAAATACATGGGACATATGGACGAAGAGGGTCGATTATCACAGGACCGGCCATTTGTCTTTCTTGCGAGCTCTGTTGTACTCCTCGCCGCCATCTTGGCCTCTACCGCCATTTCTCTCTTTTTCTTGGCCCTCTCGTGTGCTCAAGGCCCCCTACGCCGCAGACGCTTTGAGATGTGCCTGTGTCTCCGCCGATACACTCAAGCAGTTTCTCTTTGCTGCTCCTCCTCCTTTCTCTCGCTCCCAATTGGCATCCCACTCATCACAGCCGAGACTCCACCGGTCATGTGGGTGGATTCTCAGGTCGATCCACTCTATGAGTAGCCATATAGCGGATCCGGGGACTACGTAGACGGGAGAGGTTGTTAGTGCGGACTTTGAAAGAGAAATAGTAGGGGAACATATCGCTACTGCCTCTTACGGCCGCCGATAGCGGCTGTGGCCCAATCTGCCGACGGATAGTCGCAGGAGTAGTTTGTGCAACCTCAAAGAACACATGCCCAAAGCTTAGCTTGTGCTTGGACTTGAAGAACTTGCATCTGCTCCTCGCACAAATAGAGGGGGGAGTCTCCCTGGGTGGGTGTTGGCAAAATAATGCTCGCTTGGGATATTAGGGTAGGGGTTGTCGCACGGGGCGTGGTCATTATGGGAGGTGGCCTCTGCATGTTTTTTGTTCCTCCCGGCCACATACTCTCTTTGCATTTCATGATCTCCTCCCAAAGGCTTGTCCATCTCGAAAGCGAGATTGTGTTGAAATCTGATGCGTGAAAACCCGACGAGACGGTAGTACTTATATGCCGAGCCTGCCAAGCATAACGAATCAATTGTAATTCAGTTGAAGGAAATTCGTGTCCGCGAGGCGCCGCCCCAAAGCGCTCGCTCGCTTGGTCGCGGTCGCTCGAAAAGTCGACTCATCAAGTCATGTCATCCTGAAAAGTTGACTCGTCGGGTCACATCATCCTGAAAAGCTGACTCGTTGGGTCACGTCCTACTATGCAGAGAGTGGTCACGTCCTACTTTGCAAAGAGTGATCACTTCCCACTTTGCAGAGAGTGAGTGGTGACGTCTTCCTTTGCAGAAAATGACCACGTCCTGCTTTGCAGAGAGTGGTCATGTGATGCACTGCCGAGCGAGGTCACATCGTGCATTTCAATTTAGATAAGATATTGATACTTCAAATAAAGTTAAAATTTGCAATTACGATACAATTAGTTTCACCGTGCTTACAACAACCAAAGTACTGACTGAAGTACAAGTTACAACATGCTAGCAGTTCTAATCTTAGTACCACTACGCACCCAACAAGAAGCTGTGTCAGACTTCATGTCGGAAATTCCCACGTGGTCGGCAAACGACTTGTAAGTTCTCACAAGCAGGGCCTTCTCATAGAACGGCCGCAACGTCTACCCACCACTTTAGCCTCCCCTTCGTCCATATCATTTCTAATGCGACGACTCTATCGACGGCCCTTCCCCCCTTCAACAGGTCAAGATCTGAAATACAAGTCCTCTGTGCAGTATCCAACATAGCAAAGTTGCCCACAACCCTGAAGCCTCTCAACTCGCCGTACCATGCCTGTTGCACCCTCTCCTTCATGAAGTACTCTGATATGAAGTTCAATGGATCCATATGGATGGTCCCACACACGGCGAGGACATGAGAGTACAGCTTGTGAAGGAGCTTTGGCTTGTTGTATGTGCAGCTAGGTTCATTCACATGGTCTGCAAGGCATACCTCGTGGGTAACAAGAGACCGAGCCGTCCCAAATCCGGCTCTATCTGGAAGGACCACGTCAAAACAATACTCTGTATTGCCCATTACGAAGACCATGTGCGATCGAGCCTTTCTGCCTTGGCTCGCATGTACACTCGTAATCTTCGAAAGCAAGACGGTATATGGGTTGGTCAGATGAAGTGCCGATTTGCATGCCTTTTCCCCGAAATATCCGACAGGCTCATGCGTAACGCTTCCACGATGGCGCGAGGGCCGAGAATGGAGGCCCCTAATAACCCAGCTTGTACACCTCAAAAAGGTTAGTGGTCATTATGCCGCACCTTGCACCGTCCGTGTCGTCGCAAAGAAGGACCATTCGATGGCTCGACTCAATCCAACGGAGAAGCACTGATGTCCCTTGACGCCCTCCACGCTAAACGGGAGGGTCAAGCTCCCGTAGTGGTGTGAGGCGTTCGAGTTGCGCCACCCCAGGAATGAGCGGACGCTTGTTCCTCTCGACGACATGCTTCCTGGTGTGCTCCTCCAACATCTTCCACAACGTATCAAATTTACACTACTAGTTCTGTATAGCAAGCCTCTTGAATAGCTTCATCAACGGTTGCTGCCTGAACTGTTTGAAGAAGTTCGCCCCCAGATGGCGAATGCACCATCTGTTCCTCATGTCTGGCCAAGGAAATGGCTCATCGGGGTCTTGCTGAAGTTTTTGGATGGCCTTCATCATCCCAGGGTGGTGATCATGGATTAACCAGACATCAAGACATGCCCCAACTACTCCCTCCTTCAGATGTCGAAGGAACCACAACCAACTGTCGAAATTCTCACTTTCGACGAAAAGTGATGGCTAAGGATAGAATCTGATTATTGCCATCAACACCAATTGCTGTCAGGATCATGCCCTTATATTTCCCAGTTATAAATGTCCTATCCACTGAGATCACGGGCAACATGTGTATGAATGCTTCGATGCAAGGACCGAATGCTAAGAAGGTCCTCTACAATACAAGAAAACCTAGCGGCGGTCTTTTAGATGACTTATCCTTCACAACAATGTATGTGTCTGGGTTCCTGTCCTGCAACACCTAGAGCATACGATGAAGGTTGTTATAAGATGCCTCGAAAGAACCGAACCTTCTTTCCAAAGCCTTCTGCTTAGCACGCCATGCATTCGCGTAGTTAATCTTGTACTTGAATTTCTGATCGATAGCCACCATGATGTGCTTGGCTTTCAGATCCGTCTTCTTCACTATCTCTTCGTACACCACATTGCCTATGAAGGTGGACGTCAGGTTGCGATGCCTTAGCAAAACACTACTGAGCAAGCAGGAGTGCGCCTCCACCTTGGAGACAATCCAAAGGAGTCTCGATTTGGGTCTTCGTATGCAGACACGCTAAGCACACCCAAAATTCAAATTTCACGCACTACTTGTACTACTCCTAGCTGGATTTGAGGACACAAAACGTCCACTGCATGGATAAAGCCCACAGCTTAATGGCATCCTGCAGTGATCCCCTGTCAACAAACATTGCATGAAGCCAACCTCCATCCCATGGTACTCCCATGGTGATTCATGCTCGTCGTGCACAGCAAGACCCTCAACGTCCACCCTATTCTATTCCTAGGGGATGGTACCTTTGTCCTCCTCAGAAGAGTCATCACCATCCTCTTCTAAAGCTTCCTCCTCCGCCCGAGTTGTCAAGTCATCGATCTCCATCTAATGCACTATGCTGTCGATATGCTTCCCTGCATCTTCTTATGCACTGGGCTGAGTGTACGGTGTGCGATATTCCTCTTCTGCCTCAGCAACATGGGTCACCGCCTCCTCTTCTGCCTCCGCAACATCGGTCACCTCGTCCTCTTCTACATCCACAACATCAATCACCGTGTGTTCTTCGTGAACCACGCGCTCCGCACCCGAGCTGCTCCCACCAACTCGACGATAGCCGTCGAAAGGGCCTCCGACGACTCCCTTCGGACATGGTTGCACGAGTAGCATGCACTCGTAGCCACGGTGCCTGCAGCCTTCCAGAAATCTCTTCCATGTAACCATGCGTATCAGTCTGGTCAACTCCCGTCGAATGTGTGTGGTGGACCAATTCTAAAGCCCTTGTACAACGACACTTCATACCTCGGGGTCCAAGGAGAAGCTTCCGATGAGCTAGCGTAGGACATCTTCGATTCGGGCATCCTCTACGTCCAAGTGTACCATACTGACTTGCTGAAAACCACTTAGGTCAACACCGTATGGACCTTCACGAACCGTACCAACACCGTAATGCACTTTCAATCCTGTGGGCTCCGACATTACTGATTTATCACTGCAAATATTTCAAACAATGCAACTAGCGATTTCTCAACATACATTCCCCAAATATGTGCTAAACCAATAAGTAACTACACGTCGCCTACATTCGCCCGAGAACAAGAACAAACAAGACTATTACCTTCATGCGGAGACCTTCTCTTCTTATCAACGAGCTTCCTTCGTCTTTCTTTTTCACGTCTCGAGCTCCTCTCCTCCCAAACCGTCCTCTCCTGAGCTCCGCTTCTCCCCTTGTGTACCTCTCCCAAGTTCCTATCCTCCCCTTCTCTCCCTCTCTCTCGAGCTCCTCTGCTTCTCCCTCTCCCTACCTTTCCCCCCTCTTCACTCCTATCCTTCTATCCCTCCCCTTTTCTCCTCTCCCGATCTGCTCTGGTTGTCTGTCGAGAGAAATAGCGAAAGAAACCGTGATGGGACCAGGTCTGGCTTTCTATACAACCAACTAGTCGCTCGATCGTTCGACGACTTGACAGTAAGTACTGGCTCAATGGTTGAGTGACACATGGACTAGTCGCTCAACCGTTGGACTACCTCGGCAAAAGCATCGCCCAACGTGTTTAGCGATCGGATTACTCGGCCAACCGCTCGACGACTTGGCAAGAAGTAATGGCCCAATCGGTTGAGCGACACGTGGATTACTCGTTCATCATGGATCTACTTGGCTAGCAAAGGGGCCACTTTTTGCTACCAAGTCGCCGAACGGTTCAAAGGACTAGGTCACTAACGATTGGAAAGTAATCTTTGAATAAGTAATAGTACAATACTAGAGGGGATGCATAGACAACCATATCATAGTAACTATGAAGTAGAATACGTAAATACATAATACAAGTTATAGAACAATGCTAGAGGGAATGCATAGACAACCATGTCATAGTAACCGTGAAGTCAAATACGTAAACACATAATACAAGTACGCAGAGCACAACGAAGACCCCCTACTGGCCACCCACTACGCTACCCGCAGCACCTCCTCCGTCGTCTCCACGTCCCACACCCGGTCCGCACCCACCAATACACCCCTGCTTGGGCTTCCGAAGCACGGGATGCTTGGGCCAGGGCCCAGATAGGGAAAGGCGTTCAGGATCCCTGCTGATCCGTGCTCCCAAGGCCTCGAGGGTCGACTCCACCTGTGTCTGCGTGACCACTGGGGGCCCGCTAAGCTGTGACCACTTCTTCTTTTTTTGGAATCTTTCGGTCGGAGCTTTTGTCTTGCCCCGACCGGTGTAGTCCTTTTTGCCCTTCATGAATTTATCAGAATGGCTAGAACCTCCTTGTCGCCTGATCTACTTCGCTTCTTCTTCTTGAGAGACTTCTTGTTCTTTTCTCTCGGTTTGTCCGCACGGCCGAGGAATCTTGTCTTTCCGATCATCGGCTTCAAGACCACTCGATTGCTTCGCTTAACGGTGGCATACTTGTTTCGCCATATCAAAAGCTCAACGGCTTGTTCTTGGGGTTCATTGCTATGTCCTCCGTGAAACAAATCGATTCCTCGCACTGCTTTTGAAGGCTCAATAACAGAGGATTCGCGACCTCTGAATAGAATTGCTAACCCGCTAAACCTCTTGATGTATTGACGAGAGTCTCATCGAGCCCCACGGATTCGTGGAGATCATCCTCCTTTCCCAGCGATCGTGACGCACTCGGAAATTTGCAATCGAAGGTCACAGAGTTGCTCCTAAGTATAGATCGTTCCACCGGTTGGTTCAATAACCACGACAGTAAGGCACTTTCTTCGAGCACGGTGGGTAGATAGTTGGCCATCACATTTTCATCGCCTCCAGCAGCCTCGATGGCGGTGGTATAGATTTGGAGAAATTCCAACGGATTTTGAGTTCCATTAAACTTGTCCAAATTGGCTTGTCGGAACCTAAGTTAGGCTAACGCGACGCCTTGGAGCCCCGCAGAGAAGGCCCGACAACTCGTGATTGATTCATGACGCCTTCTAGGAAGGTGCCGGATTGTAATCGACGGAGACCGGTTCCTAAGATTGGAACGCTGAACTCCAGCAGCTGATGCGTCGAGGATATTGGTATGATGTCTCCGATCGCTTACTTGATTCAGACGATGCCTAAGATCGCCGTGTCCAAGCGATGGTTCTTCTCGACGTGATGGGAGAGTGGCTTCATGAAATAACCTTCTCCCTCATGACTCCTTGGTCGGAATCGCCGAGGAGGCCTTGGTATCGATCGTTCCCAGTATGACCATGTTGTCCCCTCACGAGGAGGAACGGTGAGATGAAGTCATAGTTTGACTCCACAAACCCTTTGTTCCCGATATGCTTCAAGCAGTCAGATGGTCTGCTGGAGAATTTCTGATACTTAACCTACAAGTCGTATAAAACTCGGAGTTCTCGCCAAAGGTGATCGTAATTATTTAATATATCTTGAACACGCCGCAGTTTTGTATAGCTATCGAAGGTCTCATGTGCTCGGTGACCGGTCGAGGTGTACGCAGACTAACCTCCCCGACCCTCGGATTTGATCTCCTATCAACTATTCTAGGTGGGCGTGCAAAGCAATTAGTTGATGGACGCTGATCGCCCGTGGCCTCCGGTTGGTGCTCGACGGCTCGATCATCTCTAACAACACGTGATGGCGCAAGTAGAGTGTAGGACCGCAGGCATCTTGATTTTCATCTCCGATCGCGTTGACTTCGTGGCTCCAACAACGATCTTCTCGATGAACTTCTATCGTGAATCTAATGGAGAGCTTATCGCTGCTTCGCCGTAAGTTTCCACGACGGAGAGCGGCCGGAGATGAGCACCTCTCGAGGTCTCTCACCGATTCGCGATCGCGATCGTGATGTCGAAGCGTGATTATCCCCACGTGGTCTATGACCGGGAGGCTTCATCGACACCTTTACCAGATGCCTGCTGACTCGAATTGCCGTCGTAGGAGAGTATCTTTCACCATGATTTCATCGAGGGTATAGCGATTTTCGAGTGAAGATGTCAAATTTTTTCACCTGCTTTGCCTATTCGAAAAGCGTCGCTTGAAGAGATCCTCGACATTCCGAATCGATCGAATGGTCGGTTCTTCCGACATGCGCCACCGAACGGTGGCACATCTCGCCCATCCGGCCGATCTCGCTATCGTCGGCGACGCAGCGAGCCACGGAGGAGGAAGATGAGGATGATTCGCCATTTTCTCCATGGCACGAATGCATCCTTCCATGTCGAGGTTGTCATAGTCCGCCAAGTCGAACTAATTCTCCTCATCCTGCACTCCGCATATTCGCATTAACGATTGCCTAACTTGGGTGAGAATTTGTGTGAGCGAAAAGTTTCTTCAAGAAACTTACGCCTTCTTCCCCTACTTCGGCGCCAAATGTCGCATTTATCGAATCGCCGATCTTGTGAAAATAAAAGGAGGAAAATGACGAGAGTATCCCGAAGAGAATGGGGCCGCTTTTTATTTATATGAACCGGGTTTACAAGACTTGACTAGGGACTATCTCCAATTACATCGAATGTATTGAATACTACCGCTTCGCTTCGTGGTTGCCTTCGTTGTTCGCTGTTGTGTGTCTCTTTCCTCGCCTTCAAGGCTTCACCATTAAATAACTCCCGGAAGGGACGGCAGCACTCCCGGAAAGACGCCCTGATGAAGCGCATAACCGGTCGGAGGTTTAAGGTAGTTAACAATATGCTAATCGCTTTGCGGTTAAGTATTTGTGAGATATTTAACCGCAAGGTGGTTTATCGTCGAGTCTTGTATGTCATCGTAGTTATGGAACGCTTAGCACGGTTCCATTCATCATACTAGTTAATGGTACTGCTCATAGCATTTCGAGCGTACCACCGGCTCGAACCTAGTCCCACCAGGTACCCAACGTGTAACCTCTCAAATCCTCACGACCAAATGAGGTCGTTATATTAGAGGTTACGCACCATGAAGACGTATGGTCTTTTTGTATTTAAATTAATACATAGAGGATTTAATCCTCGCCGCCTAGCCCTCTAACTTTAAATGAATAGATCGTGTGAATGCCTTCTCCCGATGAATTCATATCGCGCACCACCATTTAATGTCGTGACATCCGAGGTGGTTTGTGTTCATTTTAAAGTTGAGAACTTGCCTTGGGAACCAAGAGTTTCTCCGTCTGGGCTTAAAAAGAAGCTTTTTGTCGCTCGGACTTTTGTGGATATCCTCCGATCGTAATTCAAAGACCCGAGGCTATAAAATCCCCATCGCTAGACCTTTTGGATTCTTTATGCTTCCAAATCCTTTTTCTCGATCTCTTTACCTGCATAAAAATCTTCGCCCTTCCTTTCTTGTTCTTCCGACCACAAAATCTCCTGCGAGTTCTCGCTTCATCCTCAAGGATTTTCATCATGTCGAAGCAAATCACAAAGTGGTTGCCGCCGGAGTTGAGCAAGAAAAAGCTTGAAGCTTTGGAGAAGATCGATGCTTCCTGACAAGAATTTGATCGATAGAGATCGGCATTTGGAGAGCATTTCCAAGTCGCTAAGATGAGAAAATTCTGCTTTCATCGCCTACATCAAATGTGAATGAGATTGCCAGACACAAATTCCTTCTCCGTGTTCTTGAATTCTACGGAGTGGAATTAGTGAATTTGGCCCCAAATTCCATCGCCAACATCAGCATCTTCACATATTTGTGTGAAGCATACCTGGGATTGCCTCCAAGTTTGAGGCTCTTCAGGTATTTTTACCGAATGGTGATGGGGAGAACCACGGAGACTCCTGGGGAATGTACATTGCGCCTTCACGACGGAAGGCCGATGAGTACATTCATATGTACTCAAAATCCTCATGGTCGTCATGGAAGAAGAACTGGTTCTATATGACTATTCTGAGGACGACGGCCTCTATTTCACGCATGAGAGAGCACGAAAAATCCCAAATGGAAAAAGACCGTGGAGAAGACAGGAGCGGTTGGGCGATAGGTGGATGCCATCTACGACCTACGAGTCAAGGGCTTAACCTCTTGGCATGTGGTGAGGGATTTCACTAAGCGCCAAATTAGCCCATTAAAGCCTGACTCACTCCCGATCCGTCCATTAGTCGTGATGAAGCTATCTCAGAGGTGGTAAGTCTTTGAGATAACTCCGACCAAAGATTTTCATTTGATTAATGTATTACCTTAAAACATGTTCATGTCTTATTTTTCTCTTCTTTGAAGCTCTTTCCCTGAAGAAGTTAGAGAAAGGATTAGGCCGATCTGCAGGGAGCCCGAGAAAAGGCCGATTTCGAGATCTTGGCCATAGCCTCTCTTGAAAAGAGAACAATAAGGCTTAAGGTAAAAATCTCTTTTATCATGTATACATATATATTCTCCGATCAGGTTTTTGATCATGCTCTGTTTTGTAGCCGGTCAGTTAAGAATTACACACACTAGTGAGGCTAAACATCCCACCGTTGTTCCAACCGACTCGTGCCCAGATGCACCGGAAGAGGATGAATCTCCGAGGTAATGTAACATTTCAAAAGAAATATATATATATAGTTTAGATAAAGATTTCATCACCTAACCAAATTCATTTGTTGGTTTAGGTGGAGAAGGTCAAGGCCACCAAAGATGCGACTCGGAGGTTGTTAACCCTGCATCGGCCGTTGATTTAACGGACAGCTTGTTGCCGAACAAGCGGTATGGAGGTCGGTGAAACCACTCCGTCCACCAGATCATCAAGGACGAACTTTTGACGAGCCGATCGAGAATATCGCATCCGATATTCTCGCTGATAATGCAATTTGGCTAATCTCGCCGGATCGTAATCGTGAGGCCGTAAGAAAAGAAAAGGAAGGAGATTTGCAGATTTTACTCTTCCGCTGTTTCAAAGTCAAATCCTTGAAATTAACTAGGTACGCCAAATGAAAGTGGTCGATAAGCGCATACCTTTAATAACTTCTTGATGATTTGATGCCTCTCTTTTTTTAACTTCCCTTATTTGCTTGGCATAGGTCCTCTGGCGTTTGATGCGCTTCACTGATTCTTTCTAAGGACCCAATACCAAGAGGTCCATGAGCGCACCACTTCCCGTGATAAAGTTCCCGAGGAAAGAGTGGTCGAGAAGCCCCGAGCAAAGGCCAAGGCCAACAGCTTGAGTTGGAACCATTGGTGGTTCTAACTCCTTCTGGAGGTAGATGCCCCTAAAGGCCCTCAACAGTTCCAC
Source organism: Phyllostachys edulis (assembly GCA_036346405.1). Classification (NCBI taxonomy): domain Eukaryota; kingdom Viridiplantae; phylum Streptophyta; class Magnoliopsida; order Poales; family Poaceae; genus Phyllostachys; species Phyllostachys edulis. Next base: position 19,762,835 of record CM070549.1, on the reverse strand, counting down.
CATTGTTGGTAATTCTCCTCAACCCGACAAGTTCCTTTTCGCCCCGATTCATCGAGGATAAGGAGCTTGACGAGGCATGGGGAAAGATATCGGACCATCAAATCAAAATGCATCCCGATTCCATTTTTGGTGGATACAATGATTTGGCAATCCGTAAGTATCTACGACCAGCTTCATAATCTCTCCTAAAAGTCTTTTAAAGAGAATTTTAAAGAGGAAAATGCTATTTGAACAAAGATATGGTCGAGAACTTTGTTTGTGGTCGGAGGATCCACCAAATGGATTAAAGACTTGGAGCGAAACACTCCGAATTAGAAAGTAAGAACTTTCCTTAGTTTTTTCTTTCTTTAATGTTTCGCCTTTGCTAATTATTCTCCTTTATCGTATTTGATAGATTTGGAGAAAATAAAAGAAGAGATCTGGTGAGAAAGCCAAGACGGCTCTGCTTGAAGAAGAAATCAAAGTTAAGGATCGGTCGATCGCCGAGGCTACGACCAAAGAAGGAAGACCTTAACAAGAAAATTGAAGGTAATAGGTCGTAAACTTGACTTATTATTTTCCTCCAATTATTTTCTTGCTTATCACCTGTTTTACTCTTGCAGAGCAAAAACAAGTTTTGGACAGAGTAGAGAAAACTCTGAAATTTGAGCAAGACAAGGAGGCAACTCTCGTTCAAAGTTTAAATGAAAAGACTATATTTTTGAACAAGATGATCGTTGACATGAGATCAGGATCAAGCCTGCCTACCTTAAGAGATCCAGTAGAGAAAACGAACTATTTTGGTCAACTTCTAGAGGATCTTAACAATCTGCTCAAGGCTACTCGGAAGAACTATGCCCAGGCCATGAAAACAGGCGTTGCTAATGGAGTTAGTTTTGCTTTGGCAAAACTGAAAGCTTCCGACCCCTCTATTGATTTCCAAGTTGTTGAAGATGACTTCAACTGCCTACCTAAGGAGGCAACTAAGTTCATGGAAGAACTCAAGCCACTTGGAGATAAAGTAGTAGAGGAAATAGAGGTCGGATCCCCATCAAGCAGTAATTAGTCTGGGAACATTTCTAGAGTAGACTCCTGCAAAAAAGTGTAAGAATATCGAATATGTGTAAAACTTACCTTTTATGTCATTTAACAATGCCGTTGTTTTATCCTCGCTTGACTATTTTTAAATTCTCACACACCTCCTAGTTCTCGATCGCTTTATAGTAAAAGAACTTTACTATACAAGCGGTAGCCAAGAAAGAGAATAATAAAAAGTCGAAACCATAATTTTGAATGTATGTGCCGATATGAAGTCAAAACTGATCGTACCAATACTAGGAAATCATTGTGGTCGGAACCAACTTATGACTTCGCTTAGTTATAGATCCTTGTTTGCCATGATCGAAATACCAATCAAAAGTTATATATGGTTGGATAAGAGACCTTGTTTTGTGACATAAGGAGAAATGCAAAATGAATGCAAAGAAATTATAAGTGAACTTTGTTTATATCTATTATCCTAAAGTCCAGGCTCAAGGAATGCTTTAGATCTGAATTCACATATCATATTTCGCTAAACGTGTTCAAACTATCTATCCGATCGTAGCGAGGATCGTGAAGAAAAGAACCGCCGCTAGGAAGCTCCTTCCAGCAAGGTGACCACGCATAAAAAGGAGAGACTTCGACTAGGAGGCTTTCCGTGTCCCGACCAGTAGCCAAATAAGAGCAGAGCAGAATCTTGAAATGATGAAATATAACCTTCATAATCTGAGGCATTTCGTTCAGTATGGGAAGTTATTTGTACGATACTCGATTACTCATATATTTCATTAAGAAAAGAATGTTGTCGCGTGGTAAAATGCTCACGACTAGGACAAAATGGCGATGATTTAGAAGTCGCTGTTGAGAGTAATAGAGATCCTTAAAAGGATGTCGGAGAGAAAATTGTCTTCTCCAACCAGCTTTAAATTAACAACCATGAACGATCAAATTTATAGGTATATATATATAAGCAATGTTACTTATTATTATTATTATTTAGAGCGTAAATGATTTTATTGAAATTGAAAGAAATGAAAGAAAGTAAACAATAATTAAACATAGAACTTACGCAATTGATCAATGTTCCAAGAATTTGACAAAATTTGCCCATCGACATAGCCAACAGACGGAACTCGGCCTGTAATTTCGACCACAGTGTAAGGACCTTCCCACTTGGGGGAAAGTTTATTGCGATTTGCCTGGCTCTGAATTTTTCTGAGAACCAAATCACCTACAGCAAGGCTGCGAGGTTGTACCTTACGACTATGGTACCTTCGCATGACTTGTTGGTAGACTGCTGATCGTACAAGAGCTTGATTTCGTTGTTCTTCAAGGAAATTGACGTCGTCGAGTCTTCGTTCATTCTGATCGTTTTCATTAAAACGATCAATTCGAGCAGAGCCAATTTTGAGTTCGAGGAAGCATGGCTTCACTCAGTAAACCAAAAAGAATGGTGTTTCACCGGCCGACGATCGTCGTGGTTCGAACGCCCATAATACGACGGAGTTCTTGAACCCAAGCTCCTCGACCGCTTGATTAATCGGTCAATACTCGGCGTTTGATCCCTTGCATAATGATACCATTGGCTCGCTTAATCGCTCCGCTGTTCTGCGGATGAGCGATGTATAAATGAACTTTACACCAAGTTCATCGCAGAATTCTTGAAATTGACCGCTAGTGAACTGGCACCATTATCTCGTGATTATACGACTAGGTACACCAAATCGTGTGATCACATTTTTCACTAGGAATCTCTTAGCGCCTCAATTGTTATTTTAACAACCGGCTCGGCCTCGATCCATTTTGTAAACGTGTCAATCAAGACGAAAAAGAATTCGAAGCCCTCGGGTGCTCTTGGGAAAGGTCCTAGAATGTCCAGTCCCCAGGTTGCAAAAGACCAAGAAAGAGGAATCGTTTGTAAGGCTTGTGCTTACCGATGTACTTGTTCCGCTATGAAACCGACATTGTACGCGCTTCGTCACAAGTTCTTTTGCATCATGAAGGCGCTTGGCCAAGAGTATCCTTGCTCAAGGCTTTACCGACCGTAGTTCTCAGAGGAATGATGTGCTCCATGCACTCTTCATGGATTTCGCTTAGCAACTTAATGCCATCCGCTTGAGATATGCATCTCATCAACACTCCATGAGATCCTCGCTTGTACAAGGTACGCTCGATTAGAGTGTATGATTTGGCTTTTCGTATATACGATCGCCTCTACATCATCTTCGGAATTATGTCATGTCAAGATAATTGTAGATCGATGTCATCCAATCTCTACCTTGATCGTGATAATACAACCGTCAACGACTGTGGAGCATCCATGTTCTTTTGATCGGTTTGTTCGACCAGAAGAATCATGTATGTTCTCAAGGCTCGACTACCGAGGGTGAATCGAGTTGCTCGAGAAAAACTCCGGACGGATGCTTGACCTCGTGGATGCCATCCGCGCTAACCGGTCCGCCAGAAAGTTTTCCTTTCTAGGAATATGTTGATCCGAAACCAAGAAGTGCTTTTCGAGTTTTCGATTCCGCCAGATAAGATGACATCTTGGTACTTGAGGATTGATACTCTTTCCTACTTGATTCGCTACCGCTTGAGAATCGCTTTCACTAGTAATCATAATCCCGAGCTTAACGAGCCGTCAAGTCCCGCCAAGAACATTCATATTCTCGCCATATTATTTGTGGCGGGAAAATTTAATCGATGGCGATTTGATGTGTTCGCCAAGAGGATATCAGATCACTCCACCTCCGACCCTTTTAACATCAAAGAACCGTCAAAGTACATTGTCCACTCGTGGTGTTCATACACGGCCCTTGGGTGGGTTCAGGTTTGTCCATTCGCAATGAATTCTCGCCATCGCTCGACTTTATCATTGTTCGTGAAATGAAATGGAGGTCGAACGCCTCTAGTTCAACCGCCCATTTTGCTATTCGCCCCGATGATTCCTCGCTTCAAGGACTTGACCAAGGATATCCTGTCAAGACGACCACTTTGTGGGCCTCGAAGTAATGCATTAGCTTCCTTAAGACATAAGGAGACCATAGAGCAACTTTTGTACCGTGGGTATCTTTCCTTTGGTCCATGTAAGACCTCGCCACGTAATAAATCGGTCGTTAGATGTTATCCTTTCACGACCAAGACACCGCCATCGCTTGTGGAGTTGTCGCCACGCACATTAGCAGTGTTTTTCCTGGTCTTTGAGAGACTAAAACCGGGGCACTTGTAAGGTACTTTTTAAGTTCTTCAAAAGCATCGTTTGCCTCTTTAGTCCATTCAAAACTCCCATGTTTTCGGAGAAGTTTAAAGAAAGGTAACCCTTTTCTCCTAACCTTGCTATGAAATGACTTAGCTACCGCCATACAAATTAGTTAGTTTTTGGACTTCCTTCTTCGTGGTCGGAGGTCGATCCGTCGATGGTCGCTATCTTTATCGGATTCGCTTCAATATCTCTAGCCGAGACTAGGAAACCAAGCAATTTTCCAAACAGAAACTCCAACACACACTTTTCCCGGATTCAACTTGAGGTTATGCCTTCTCAAAGTTGTCGAAAGTTTCTTGCAAGTCGAGATGTGGTTGTTAGCGCTGGTGGTCTTTACGACCGGATCATCAACGTAAGCTTCTAAATTCCGACCTATTTATGGCTAAAGGTTTTTGCATCAACCTTTGAAAAGTTGCACCACCGCTTTTGAGACCAAATAGCATCTTAACATAACAAGAAGTGCCATATAGAGTGATGAAGGAAGTTTTCTCCTCATCCTCTTTACACATACTAACTGGTGGTACCTCGAATACGATCTAAAAACTTAGTAATTCGCACCCTGAGGTAGAATCTACCACTTGATCAATGCGGAAGGGGAAAATCGCCCTTTGGACAAGCTTTATTAAGATCTCAGAAGTCGATACACATTCGCCATTTCCCATTATTCTTCCTAACCATTACAGGTTGGCGAGCCACCGAGGGTGGTTGACTTCACTAATGAATCCAAATTTTGAGAAGCTTGTCAATCTCTGACCGATTGCCTCCTTCCGATCAGTGCAAAACGACGCAGCTTCGCTTGATCGGTTTTTATCAGTCGAGAGCTAGCCTGCGCTCGATCACCTCCGGGACTTCGGCATATCGGACGCTCGCCAAAGTAATACGCCCCGATGATTTACTCGGAGGAAGGAGACGAGTGACTCTTCCTATTTAGGATCGAGCCTTGCCCCGACCAGAACCTTGTGAGCAGGTGGGCCAGATCTTCGTCCGTAACGACTTGGCGCCGTTCGAGAAGTGCCTTTGTCGAGGATACCTCTTTTGTCCGGTCTGAGGGTTTTGGTGTCATCTTCGGTCTTGTGTGCTTGGCTCGCATGGCGATGAATTAGCCTCTCTCGGTCGGGAGTTTATCGACCGGTTCTAAGGATTTTCGATCACATGCATAAGCCATTTTACGATCACCCGAATAGTGATGACTCCTTTCGCCCCGAAGATTTTCAAACTTTGATAACCGTAATGCGTGGCTATCAAGAATTTTGCTAACACCGGTCGACCAAGAATCCAATTGTATGCGGATTCAAAGTTTACCACATCAAACGAAATTTTTTCCGTTCGAAAGTTATCAGGCCTTCCTAACGAACCCAGAAGGAAACTTGTCCTATCGGTTTAGCGGTGGAGCCAGAACTATGCCATGAAAAGCATATTTCACCGGTTTCACCTTTGACATGGGACCTCGTGATTTCTTCTAAAGCTCCTAAAATAATATATTCAAAGAACTACCTCCATCTACCAAGACTCGATTAACCCTACAATTATTAATGGTTGGTTCGACAACAAGAGGGAACCTACCTGGTCGAGTCGAAGGAATGGGGCAGTCGTCCTTGCTGAACAAAATTGCAATGTCCGACCACTTCGATTGCTTGATAGTGTTCGGAGATTCGACGAGGTTGACCTCCCGCTCCACGGCTTTCAGATGACGTTTGGATTCGTATGAAGAAGATCCTCCAAAAATCATGTTGACTGTATGTTGAGGATCCTGGTACTCCATCTCTTCGTTGCCATCCTTATCCTTTTTGGAGCTCGTTTCTCCGGGTTCTAGTATTGCGGGAAATGGTCCTTCACCTGCATAATAATCTTCCAGTTTCTTTTGCCAAACTCGACAAAGCGAGATCATGCCCTCGTCACGGTGAAGTGGACACCACTTCTTCTTTTTCTAGAATCCTTCTGTCGGAGCTTTTGTCTTGCCCCGACGGTGTAGTCCTTTTGCCCTTCATGGATTTATCAGAATGGCTAGAACCTCCTTGTCGCTCGGATCTGCGGTTCTTCTTCTTCTTGAGAGACTTCTTGTTCTTTTCTCTGGTTTGTCCAGTAGGCCGAGGAATCTTGTCTTTCCGATCAATGGCTTCAACCACTCGATTGCTTCGCTAGCGGTGGCATACTTGTCGGCCATATCAAAAGCTCAACGGTTGTTCTTGGGGGTTCATTGCTATGTCCTCCGTGAACCGCCGATTCCTCGACTGCTTTTGAAGGCTCGAATAACAGAGGATTCTCGCGACCTCGAATAGAATTGCGAACTCGCTAAACCTCTTGATGTATTGACGAGAGTCTCATCGAGCCTGCCGATTCGTGGAGATCATCCTCCTTTCCCCAGGCGATCGTGACGCACTCGAAATTTGCAATCGAAGGTCACAGAGTTGCTCCCAAGTATAGATCGCTCCGACTTGTTGGTTCAATAACCACGACAGGCGCACTTTTGAGCACGGTGGGTAGATAGTTGGCCATCACATTTTCATCGCCTCCAAAGCCTCGATGGCGGTGGTATAGATTTGGAGAAATTCCAACGGATTTTGAGTTCCATTAAACTTGTCCAAATTGGCTTGGCCGGAACCTAAGTTAGGCTAACGCACGCCTTGGAGCCCTGCAGAGAAGGCCCGACAACCTGTGATTGATTCATGACGCCTTCTCTAGGAAGGTGCCGGATTGTAATCGATCGGAGACCGGTTCCTAAGATTGGAACGCTGGAACTCCAGTGTGCCGATGCGGTCGGGGATATTGGTATGATGTCTCCGACCGCCTACTTGATTCAGACAATGCCTAAGATCGTCAGGTCCAAGCGATGGTTCTTCTCGACGTGATGGGAGAGTGGCTTCATGAAATAACCTTCTCCCCTCATGACTCCTTGGTCGGAATCGTCGAGGAGGCCTTGGTATCGACTGTTCCCGAGTATGACCATGTTGTCCCTGCTGAGGGAGAAACGGTGAGATAAAGTCATAGTTTGACTCCTCAAACCCTTTGTTCCCGATATGCTTCAAAGGCTGTTGTATGGTCTGTTGGAGAATTTCTGATACTTGACCTACAAGTCGCATAAAACTCGGAGTTCTCGCTAAAGCGTGATCGTAATTATTTAATATATCTTGAACACGCCGCAAGTTTTGTACGCCATCGAAGGTCTCGTGGTTCAGATCGGTCGAGGTGTACGCAGACCAAACTCTCCCGACCCTCGGATTTGATCTCGCCCTATCAACTATTCTAGGTGGGGCAAAGCGGCCGAATTAGTTGATGGACGCTGATCGCCTCGTGGCCTCCGGAAGTTGGTGCTCGACGGCTCGGATCATCTCTAACAACACGTGATGGCGTGGCGAGAGTGTTGGACCGCAGGTATCTTGATTTTCATCTCCGATCGCGTGACTTAATGCCTCCAACAACGATCTTCTGATGAACTTCCATCGTAACTAATGGAGAGCTTATCGCTGCTTCGCCGAAATTTCCACGACGGAGAGCGGTCGGAGATGAGCACCTCTCGAGGTCTCTCACCGATTCGGCGTCTTCGCCGATCGTATCTCGAAGTGATTATCCCCACGTGGTCTATGACCAGTGGAGGCTTCATCGACACCGTTACCAGATATCGGTTGACTCCTGGAATTGCCAGAAGCCGTAGGAGAGTATCTTTTAGCCATGATTTCATCGAGGGTATAGCGATTTTCGAGTGAAGATGCTGAAATTTTTCACTTGCTTTGCTTCGGAAAGGCCGCTTGAAGAGATCCCCGACATTTCGAATCGATCGGAATGGTCGGTTCTTCCGATTGCGCCACCGTGCGGTGGCACATCTCGCCCATCCGGCCGATCTCGCTATCGTCGGCGACGGCGAGCCTACGGAGGAGGAAGATGAGGATGATCGCCATTTTCCTCCATGGCACGAATGCATCCTTCCATGTCGAGGTTGTCATAGTCCGCCAAGTCGAACCAATTCTCCTCATCCTGCATCGGCATATTCGCATTAACGATTGCCTAACTTGGGTGAGAATTTGTGTGCGAAAAGTTTCTTCAAGAAACTTACGCCTTCTTCCCCACGTCGGCGCCAAATTGTCGACGATCGAATCGCCGATCTTGTGAAAATAAAAGGAGGAAAATGACGTAGAGTATCCTGGAAGAGAATGGGGCGCTCTTTATTTATATGAACTGGGTTTACAAGACTTGACTAGGGACTATCTCCAATTACACCGAATGTATTGAATACTACTGCTTCGGCTTCTGTGTTGCCTTCTGTTGTTCGCTGTTGTGTGTCTCCTTTCCCTCGTTTTCTGCGGTTCACCATTAAATAACTCCGGCGGACGCATAGCTTACTCCCGGAAAGACGCCCTTGATGAAGCGCTATAACCGGTCGGAGGTTTAAGGTAGTTAACAATGTGCTAATCGCCTTGCGGTTAAGTATTTGTGAGACATTTAACCGCAAGGTGGTTTATCGTCGAGTCTTGTATGTCATCGTAAGTTATGGAACGCTTAGCACGGTTCCATTCATCATACTGATTAACGGTACTGCTCATAGCATTTCGAAGTAGACCACCGGTGGAACCTAGTCCCACCGTGGTACCCATCGTAACCTCTGGAATCCTTACGACCAAAGGAGGTCGTTAGCCTTAGAGGTTACGACCATGAAGACGTATGGTCTTTTTATGTATTTAAATTAATACATAGAGGTTTTAATCCTCGTCAGGGCCATCACCCCGAATTGGAAGTGGAAGGTGTGCGTCTCGGGCCGCCACCGGTCCACCAGGGTTGTTAGGAGCGACCGGTCGAACGGGAACCGTCGTGACCGCTCCAGACCGGCCTGGACCTCCCCGTTATCCTCGACCGGAGCGACATCCTCTTCGGTGGCCTCCACCACCCGCGCGAGAGGTAGAAGGCCAGCACGACTCAACCTGCAAAGCACAAAGAAGTAACTACATAGCGGGCATATGACACAAAACAAGTGGCACAGCTTGCAGACAAACCTATCTACCTAGCGTGGGTCCAGTCTCCAAGGCCGTCGGGGTGTCTGCGTACGAACCACCCCCCAAGTTAGCCGCGTCGTCCCCGTGAACCGGATGCGGGACACGATGGCTCGCGCGGTTGTGTGCGTCGACCAACCGGTCCAGTAGGCCGAAATGCCAGTCCGAACCACTAGGGTCGTGAGCCATACCTGCAAATCAATTTCTAGTTAGCAATTACGACACAATTAGTGGGTTAAATTACTTATAGCGTCTACTGATTTTTTGATCATAACCTACCATGCTTTCGAAAATAACCTAGCATGATTTCATATGCAAACCTAAGACTACGCTATTTACAACTATTAACAATATGCATGGACCTGTCAATTATAAAATAAACGAGGTATTACATAGGTTTGTCGATTATAAAATAAATAACAAAGAAATTAAAAGGCATTAATGTTAATTGAGCTTTTAAATTATATTCCAATGGCAAATAAATCATATTTGGTATGTTCTTAGTGGCACCAAAACACTTTGCTTGAACACGGTCCTAATTAAACGAGATATTACATAGGTATGTCTGTTATAAAATAAATAACAAAGAAATTTAAAGCATTAATGTTAATTAAGCATTTAAATTATATTCCAATGGCAAATAAATCATATTTGGTATGTTCTTAGTAGCACCAAAACACTTTGCTCGAACACAATGGTAATAAATATACAATTTCATGAAACCCAAGTGGTAAACACACAATTTTCCCTACAAAAGGTTATATTACGTTAACACTTGTACAGGCTGCTATGGATTGCAAAATACTTAAACATCATCGTTACTACGCATATTTATAATGGGTGAAGCTTTCAGGGGAAAAAAAATTAAAATTTCACATGTTTTGGAATCCTATGGGTTTGGAACCATGTATCTGTGATTTTTGTCTTAGTATTTTTATAATCCCTTAATCCAACCAAAACTATAAATAAAATGCTATCAATTCTTTATTGTGCAAATAAATACATGTATTTAATATTCTATAAACTAGCATTTGCGAATGCACGGGTTATTGACATGTTTATATAATAGAAAAGTAACATATTATCGTTCATCAAGCCCGGGCGCAATTAGCGCAGCATGCGAAACAGTACAAATGAATTAATTTTCACCGACAATTTTTTCCTCCATACGAACTTTCAAACTAATTGTATTAATCATGGTATCTCCAAACTAAGATTTTTTAAATTAACCTACTATTATTTCATTTGCTAACAATATGTTGATACACATGATGTTGCTTGCTAATCTACTATAGTTTCAAAAATACACGCATACAAAATAATAGTAGAGACTTCATGCGTCGATCTTGAAGAAACTTTTTTCCCTCCTCTCCTCTCCTCTCTCTCTTTTCCTCTCTCTCTCTCTCTCTCTCTTTCTTCTACTCTACCGTCGCTTTCAAATGGCGATCGCTCACTACGCCGCAGGCGCAAAGATGGTATATAAGCACCCTAAGTCGCCCAACGGTTGGACGACTAGGGTCCAACAGTGAGCGACAGGTGTCCTAGTCGCTCCATCGTATGGCGACTAGGACCGAGTCGCCCAACCGTTCGGCGACTAAGAGGCGAAAGGTCAAATCGCTTCACGGTTAAGCATTTGGATATCTTTTGCTCACCCGTTGTACGACTAGTCTAAGTCGTTCAACCGTAGAGGGATACATGATTATTTCTAACAAAAAAAATAAATAATATTATTCCTATAATTCTGAATAAAAATAGATTATTAAAAAAAATCTCCAAACATGCCCTAAATGTACTCAACCAGTTTCTATCTGTAACATGGTTTTGGACGGTCGGTGTATTTGTTAGGCACAGATAGCATGTGATCCGATCATCCAACATGATCAACGAGATCTGATCGGTGCGCACCTTCCCACCCCGAGGTCAAAACTCCAGAGAGGACGGTCTAATAACACGCCGCCACGTACCCACCCCTCCTCGCCAGTCCACTGGACCCGTCCCACGCACCCTTCCGCCCCCCGCTCCCGCCTCGCCCGGACTACCGGTTTGACCGCGCCCCGCTGGCCTCGTGGCGCCGGGACGCGTCGGCTTTCCATTGGACGGCCGCCCCCAGAGCCAGGAGAGCTTCTCGAGGGGCCGCACCCATCGCTCTCCTCTCCCTATTTTTCTATCTCCCACCCCCTCCCCTTCCCACTCCTTCCTTCCTATCCCCCCGGACTCCCACGAACCCAGCAGCGCACGCAGATCCGCAGCCGAGAGGAGTGGAGATCTCGCGAGGAAGGGAAAGCGCGAGGGGAAAGGTACTTGCTTGTTCTCTCCTCGACCCTCTCTCCCCCTCTCTTTCTCTCTGTCTTTACCTACCTTTGCGGTTGCTGGGTGTGAGGAACTGATTGGCTGGTTGCGGGATTCTGAGGTGAAGTTTTTCGTTCTTGTGCTGTGATGGATTATTTTTCTTGTTTGTTTTTTCTTTTGTGTTGAACTTGGACTTTAGAGTCCATTCTAGCATGGGTCGGTTCAGATCTAGGGTTAGCTTGTTTGCTTTGTTAGGGTTCAGGACCTAGATCTGATCTGCTAGTTTAGGTTTCTTGAGAGAAGTGTAGTTTTGCCGTCAGAAAAGTAGATTTGATGCAAATCTTGCCCCGATTTGTTGTATTTTATTAAGATCGAGGCGGGCATATTAGTGAGGGCTTGAGATCTGCTGGGAGCAGGTACTTGTCCATTCGCATGATAATGTGCTCGCGCAACTGTTCCCCGTAGAGCTAGTTTTGTAGATCCAGCGTGTTTCTTGGTAGATGTAACTCGCCTGGAGTGAACTGTAGATCTAGTCATATTGTTGAGAGAAGAGTATGTATGAATGGTTCTGTACTGCTGGTGGTGTGAATTTCAACTTTTTGTCCGTCGCTTGCTATTCTGTGGAACAGTGCCTTGTCGTTTTCTTAACCTCAAGTTTGGTGGTGTTAAGACTAGATCAATGATTTGACAGCCACTTTCATGTTGATTTGTCTAACGGAATCTCAAAAGAATAAAAGAAGAGGAAATGTTATAAAGAAAGGTAAATTAGATGATGGAGTAGAATATTTATGTCTCAAAAATTATTCACTGCATACATACATTGAAAAGTATGGGCTAGTGTAATATGGAAAGTGGTGCCCTATCCACTTCGCCGGAATAGGGGAAATGAGGGTGATCTGTATGATCCTCTTGGGTTTCGTTCATTGTTCTTCATAGTCGGAAGTGGTTATCATGTTGATCTCTATTCCACTTGTGCTGGTTTTCAGAGAATGGTACATATTCTTGTAGATGACCCGCTAGTGGTATAGGTTATTATCAAGTTGTGACATGTTTTAAAATTCAGCAATAATTTTAAAACGTTATTTGCAGGTATATAAGGTCAGAACAGGTTCTTGTCTAAGATCAAAGCAAAGGAAAAATGTCTACTGCTGAGGCAACCCGTGAGGCGAATGTGTACATGGCAAAGCTTGCCGAACAGGCTGAGCGTTATGAGGAAATGGTCGAATTCATGGAGAAGGTGGTAAAGACCGCTGATGTTGGTGAGCTCACTGTTGAGGAGCGTAACCTGCTTTCTGTGGCTTACAAGAATGTGATTGGTGCCCGGAGGGCATCATGGAGGATCATCTCTTCCATTGAGCAGAAGGAGGAGAGCCGTGGGAATGAGTCATATGTTGCAACAATCAAGGAGTACCGTAGCAGGATTGAAACCGAGCTCAGTAAGATCTGTGATGGCATACTCAAGCTTCTGGATTCCCACCTCGTCCCCTCTACCACTGCAGCAGAGTCCAAGGTGTTCTATCTGAAAATGAAGGGCGACTACCACAGGTATTTATTTGTGGCATATTGAGAATTAGCGCAGTTAGTAAATTATTAAAATTTTGAATGTTTATTCTCTTATTGTGAATGTATAGGTACCTTGCAGAGTTTAAGTCAGGAGCTGAGCGGAAAGAAGCAGCTGAGAACACTCTTGTAGCATACAAGTCAGCTCAGGTTGGCTTTCATGGATTGATTTCTCATTTGATATCTAAGGATATCCAGTTTGACAGTTTCATGTATCAGTTTGCTAAATCATGATTTTTTTTCTTCTCGGAGTAGTTTAATATGCGATAGTTTTTTTATGTCATTCCTGCTTCTGATCTAGTGCCTTCATATCATGTCCTTTGCACATTTTTAAAATTTTACACATGGGAAGTACATTTGCTTGTCCATTTAGGGAGTTGAGATGTGCAATGCTAGCTATGAATTTGCTTCCTTATGTGCCAGCATGAAGTAAACATTTTATTTTATTTTAGTAGTTCTATGGATTTGTGATGCTTATGTTACGAGTGAACATTATGACATTTAATTTTACTGATTTAGGATATTGCGCTCGCCGAACTGCCTACAACCCACCCAATAAGGCTTGGACTTGCACTGAACTTCTCAGTGTTCTACTATGAAATTCTGAACTCGCCGGACCGTGCTTGTAACCTTGCCAAGCAGGTTAGCCTTTTCTCTCTCTTTTTTCACTTCTGCTTTAGTTCTTTGGTATTTTGTATTTCTTGATAATTTGAATTGAAGATACTTGATTGCTATTTGTCATGAATGATCTACAATTTTGATCTTTGGTGAAACTGATGCATAAGCATGATGATTCTCTTTATGTTTGATCAAAGTGAAAATTGCATGGGTGATGAACAAACGAGCGCTATTTGACTTGGTCTCAAAAGTTGTGCTTTTTTCATCAGCCAAATCCAACTATGTAAGAACTAAACCCATCAATCAAAGCTTTACGCCACTTGAAAAAAGGGCTGATGCATGCCTTGTATACCGAGAGAAAGTTGTGCTTTTTTCATCAGCCAAATCCAACTATGTAAGAATTAAACCCATCAATCAAAGCTTTACGCCACTTGAAAAAAGGGCTGATGCATGCCTTGTATACCGAGAGATGCAATGCATGTATCTACTATCTAGAATGAGTTTTATTTTGTGTCTGCTGAGAGATGCATGTATCAACCATCTAAAATGACTTTAATTTTGTGTCTACTTATTAGGCGTTTGATGAGGCTATTGCTGAGCTGGACTCCCTCGGTGAGGAGTCCTACAAGGACAGCACCTTGATCATGCAACTTCTTCGTGACAACCTGACTCTCTGGACCTCCGACAACGCGGTATATGCCCATTTGTTCCATCCCATCATATTGTAGTTGCTTTCTGGTGACGCGAGGTGTACTGAACCTCAGTATTGATAAATTCCATTTGTTCTTTCTCTTCTAGGAGGACGGTGGAGATGAGATCAAGGAAGCATCAAAGCCTGAAGGAGAGGGGGGGCACTAATTGGAGCTCAACTTCACCCATGTTTATTTCTGAGTGCATTTACTCAGCTACCTGTATTATCGGATCATAAGATGTACTAGGATTGATTTCACAATGTGGACACAGTAGGGCTGCGTTATCTAAAACTTACCGAGCTGAAGTACCTAGTGTACACAGTTTATGTGGACAACGTTGCTTCAGGAACCGCGTTACTAGTTTGTTAGCAACTTTCTACTATTTCCTGTATTGCAGCACATTATTAGTATTGCTGTATTAGCAGTTTTCATTGGCTTATGATTGAAAATACAGGTGCGTAACATTGCAAAGTTTGTGTGGTGTTGTGACATCTGATGAAACTTTTAGGTTTGTTGAGGTCCTCGAGGCAACATGCTCTTGTTTGCTGTTGACTCGTGAGCTTGTGTCGAGGAAACGCGGAAGGCTGTCACGGTGTTGCCTGACTAGTGGACGATAGAATTTCTATTGCTATAGGCGATAGAATTTCTATTGCTATATAACTGTTCAGAAGCGATAGGTTGGGATACCAGCGCATACTGGTCCAGGCCTATTTGGGTTAGTGTCTAAACTAAGCGAGTGGGGGATTATCTCGTTCCTTTTGCTGTGTCTAGAAATTGCAAAAAAAAAAAAAACAAAAAAAAACAAAAAACGAAACATATGCTATACAATCACCCTATTTGGCGCACCCTGCAAGGAGCCGTGTTTTCAGATAAGCATGCTACATTACTTTCTTGCTCTTAGCATATATCATTCTTCAAACCCAGTTTGTACCCATCCTATGCAGCTATGCTACCTACAAAAGTAAACTGAAAAAGCCTTCTGGCTACGAAACAGCTAACCAAGAGTACAAACTAATTTATTCAATTGTAACCATAAAGGGCGTTACATCAGGAAGATATTACAGTAACTCTTGAACAAAACTCCCAGGGCAATGGTAGAGCCACAACAGGTTAAAGCGCTAACCACTAACCAGCTATCAAAGGTGATGGAAGGACAATGGTGTTGAGGAACCGTCGCTGACGAGTTTAGTCCGAACGATCACTTCGTAGATAAGCGTAGAATCGCTTAAAACAATACAAGAACACAAGAACATAATAGTAGATTGAAACACAGAGATATGAGGGGACTTCTAATTTCTCTTTATTACTCTTCTATAAACGGTAATACAATAGTAGATGATGAGCCCATCATGGACCAAACCTACAAGGTCTGGGCCCAGGGTTTCCTAACACTCCTCTTTAGGCGCTCATCCGTCATGTTCATGTCTCGTCAAAACTTCACAAAAATCCAGTGAGAAATTTTTTGGAGAAAGAGTACATGATACACGTTCTGCTATGTCGTACGAATTGCCTCGTTAAAAAACCTTTGCCTAGAACTTCAGCAAAACTCGTCAACGAAAAAAGGGTACAATCCACCCAATTTCATTTAATCTCCAGAATTTATTCTTTGGATACTCGATCTTCATGATCAAGTTTCAATAATGAGTTCGTGAAGATTCTCCTCATGAATTCTGCACTTCTCTAAGTCTCATCATTCTAATTCCATGTATACACCTGTCAAAGCTAGATGCTGGAAACGACTTAGTGAATAAATATGCAATATTTTCACATGACTTAGTATGTAGTACTTTCAATTTCATCTATCTTTTGCAATTCATGAGTAAAGAAGAACTTAGGGTTGATATGCTTTGTGAGTTAACTCTTCACATAACCCATCTGCACTTGTGCAACACAAGCTGCATTATCTTCGTAGATAATAGTGGGCGTTTGTGCGGTATTCAATCCTCACGACTGCTGGATGTGGCGAATCACCCACCAAAACCAAGTACATTAGCGTGAGGCCTCATACAGTGCTATGATTTCCGAGTGGTTCGTCGAAGTCGATACAAGACATTGCTTAGACAATTTCCATGCAATTGCAGTTTCACCACTTAGGAATACATAGCATGTTTGTGACTTGGCTATATGCGGGTCCGATAGGTACCCGGCAACTGCATAGCCATTCATAGACACGTCTTGGTTCTTTCTGTAGAACAGACAAAGGTCTTTGCTCCCTTAGAGGTATCGGAAGATGTCCTTTATTCCCTACCAATGCCTTTGGTAGGTTTTGCACTATACCTTGCTAATAGGTTTACGATAAATGCAATATCCGGTCTAGTACAGTCTGCTAAATACATGAGTGCTCCTATTGCACTTAAGTACAAGAATTTTGGTCCTAGGACTTTCTCCCCCTCTTTTCTAGGTTTGTACAGATCCCTGTCTTGCTGCAGGGATCTCCCGACCATCGGCACTTTTGAAGGGTATGCCTTTCCAAAGCCGAACATTTCTAACACCTTTCGAGTGTAGGTTGACTGATGCACTAATATCCCTTCAGGGGCATGCTCAAGCTGCAAGCCTAGAAAATATTTGGTTTTACCCAAATCTTCCATTTCGAACTCCGACTTCTGATAAGAGCTTGTTTTCTTAACACCTTCCAAGGTTCCGATGATATTCAAATCATATACATACACTGAGATTATACAAAATCCATCATGGGATCGTCGTAAAAATACACAGGGACAATTCTCATTGTTCGTGTAGTCTTTCTTGCATAGAAAGTCGCTTCAAGCTTTTATACTGCATTTTGCCTGATTGCTTAAGTTTGTACAGCGACTTTCTAAGTTTCACACTGTACATGTTTCTACTTGCTCTATCTTAGTTCAGGACAGGGATACATTTAGGTATCTTCATATAAATGTTCGAATCCAAATTTTCATAAAGGTATGCAGTTACCACATCCATCAATTTTATTTCTAAATTCAAGTTTACTGCCATTAAGATTAAATATCTAAAGGGTAGTTCCGCCCATGACTCGTGAATAGGTTTCTTCATAATCAACTCCTGGACATTGAGTGAAACCTTGTGCAAAGAGCCTTGCTTATTTTTATTTCTCTTTCGAACAAATACCCACTTATGCCTATGGGGAGGCGTGCGGCTTACAGGCCCAAACACCTCTATTTCATTCAGATATAATAATTCAGTTTCTATTGCCTTCTTCCAATTTTCTCAATCTGATCTTTTCTTACATTCAGCGAGTGATACAGGCTCTGGATCAAGATCGATGATTGTGGCAATTTTCTTTGCAAAGTAAATATCGACATTGGCTGTTATCTTATTCATAGATTCTCTCGTGGTCACCAAGTTTATAGCTATTTCTTCATAGGACGATTCTTCTAATGCTTCTACTTGCTCACTGCTACTTTCAATTACGGGGGCAAGTCCCTTTAGTTTTTCAGCTCCGATGTGTGCGCACACATCCATGCTGATATTTTCCTTCGTGGGAATGTTCAAATCCGGTATGCCTTTCCTGAATGTTCCATACTGGCGCCAGGTCTCAAATGACTCCCCTTCTGGTTCTAGAAAACTTTAGTGATCGGCTGTGTCAAGTCTTTTTTATCCTTTTTCACCTGGTGTCCCCGGTTACTTCAGATTTGAGGGGGCGGAGTTCTCGTCCTTTTCTGAGGCCTCAGGACGGGATTAGGGATACCTTTTTATTTCTTTGGTATTTCAACCCTCTCTGGTGCATTGTGTGCAGGCACATACAACTTGGTCACGCTCTTCAAATCACTAAAGTGGTCAAACGGTTGATTCGCTAATGCTTGCAAATCAATTCAATTATCTTCTAGACTTCAATTATCTTCTGGACTTCCCTATTTGCTTCACTAGTGCGCGGGTCATGTGCATGGATTCCCGTGGCATGCCACGTTAGTTCCCAATATTTTTCATCATGGGGTTGATTTTCTCTCCCTAATAACGGGAAACTATCCTCATATAGTATATTATCAGCAAATCAGGCAGTATGTAAATGTCTCGTCATAGGGTCCAAATACGTAATTATGGATGTTGTCTCATAACCAACGTATATTCCAGACTTTCGGAGAAGGCCCATTGCAGTTCACTACGGTGGTGGTATAGGTACATAAACCTTGCAACAAAATCTGCAAAGATGAGAAATTTTCGGTGCTGACCCTTACGCTAGTTGCATAGGTGAATGGATGTTATATGCCGATGGTCTAAAATTGATGAGAGTTGTTGCGTGTAGGACTGCGTGTCCCCAACATGTAGTTGATAAATTACAATTCTGCAAAATCTGCTAGTCCATTCTGGGTGTGGACATGCAGTACGGAATGCTCAACTTTAACTCCCATTTCCATGCAATGATCATCAAATTCCTTTGAAGTAAATTCTCCCGCATTGTCCATTCTGATAGACTTCACATGATGATCTGGGAAATTATTTTTCAATTTAATTATCTGCGAGACTAGCTTTACAAAAGCATAGTTTCTCGTAAACTATAAACATATGTGTGACCATTTTGAGGAAGCATCGATGAACACCATAAAATACCTAAATGGCCCTGACAGGGGTTGTATAGGACTGCAAATATCTCCCTGGATACGGTCCAGGAATGCAGGGACTTTATCCTTCGCTTTCAGAGCAGAAGGTCTAATAATTAATTTTCCGGTGGCATATGAGGGGCACACAAAATCTTCCTGATTCGAGAAATTCTTTACATTGATATTATGTCCCTATGAATTGTTAATTATATTTCTCATCATTCTAAGACCTGGATAGCTTAGTCTATCATGCCAGATACAGAAAAATTCAGAGCTTCTAAATATAGTTTTTCAGGACAGTATAGGCTACATGTGCTTTAATATTAGTATAGTATAGCCCAGTTTCATATGAAGAAAGTCGTTCTAATACCCTTTTCCACTTTCTTCACGCTTTGTAACGAGTATGTATTCCTTACCATATTCTTCTTCAGTCTCTACGTGAAAACCATTAACGCGAATATCCTTGAGAGTTCTAGTCGATTCTGGGTACAACAAGGCTTCTTTAATGACCAAATTTGTGCCCATCGGGAGTATAATTGTGGCCCTTCCTTGGCCTATTATACAAGTATCGCTGCCCACGATTATCGTAAGACTACCAGCATTTTGGCTGATCGACTGAAAGAATTTCGTCTTTCTCAAGGTGATATTCGTTGTGCCGCTATCCGCTAAGCACACTTCCTACATAGGACACCACACGCGTTCTAATACTTCAAATATCAGAACATAACTTGCTATTATAAATACATGAAAATTAAGCCTTGCCGGGCTCATCATAAGAATTTAATGCTTTGCTATCCTAGAGCTTACAACCATTATTCAAAGAATAAAGTAATTCAAAGTTCTATGACAACCACTAACTGCAAGTGATGGTAAAAAGATCTAAGTACAATGCGTGCACTAGATCGAATCAGCGAAGTATGTAGAAACTTCTGCCTAAATCTGCTCCATGATGATCTTCTCCTCTTGGGCAACTACAACTGCGGCCGCTGCGATGTCCAAGGGAGGGGTGATGGGGACTGCTAGTTAGCTGTCCACATCCATGAGTGCAACTAATGGGTGTGGATCCTCCATGCCTGCAATGGCGAGGTGTGCCTTATGCTGTCCTTTGCCCTTCTTCTTAGGCTGGTGAGCATCAATAATGTGCTGCGACCCACGCGCATTACCCTTCTTGCCTCCCTCCTTCGTGAGAGACTTCCTCACCTTGTAGCTGCTAGCATTGGCTTCATAGCTAACATTGCTACTAGGCGACTGTGAGATGTAGTTCTTTCTTAGAATATCATCTTGAGCTTCCGCAACTTGCATGATATCAATCAAATCGGCATACTCCTTGTAGTCGTCTTGACGATAGTTGCGTGCAGATTGCACCACATTCGGGTGAAAGGTAGAGAGAGTCTTCTCAATCTTCTGCTCATTCGTGATTACTTTACCACAGAATTGAAGACTGGTACAAATTATGTACAACTTCTAGTCATGCTGGGTCAGTCCTTCGAACTCCCGGTTCGTGATGCCAGTCATCTACATATTTCATGCAAAGAGTTCATAAGATTACTGCTGATAATTTGCATAGAATGGTTCGTGATCCCGTATTTTTCTATGCATTTTTCATGATTTACTGCTATTTTCAGTGATTAAAAGCAATATAAACAATCACAGATAATTAAAAAAAGCAAATAAAATATATAAATTGCATAGAAATAATAATAACAAAGTTAAACATGCTTCACATGCTCAAAATGATTCAAGAAATTGAATTCCTGATGCACTTTTCTATTGGAAAAAGAATTTTCGGCGAATTCTGCAATTTCCAGGGGCTTAACAGCTAATTTTCTGTTATGAGAAAATTTTGCGTGTTATTTTAGAAAACCTGAGGGTCTGTTTGCAAAAATCAGGATTTTCTTTTCCCTCCCCCTTCTTCTCTCTTTTTTTTTCTTTTCCGGCTGGGCCAATTCTCACGGCCCATTGGGGCCTTTCCCGGGCCCATAACTACCGGCCGACCTTCTTGGGCCCATCACCGCCGGAGCAAAAGGGTCCTTGTAGGGTTTCCCTACCCCCTGTTCAAGGAGGCGGCGATGGTTGCACATGCGCGGGCTCACAGAGGCGACAGCGAGCGACACTGGTGGCGGGAGTCAAGCACGTGCGGCGCGTGGCCTCCAATGAAGCGTGGCGATTCTTGCGGCTTTGGCTTTGGCGCAAAGCGCGGAGGCGGCGGTCGGGCGGCTTCTTGGCGCGATCTCATGCGGGCCGTCGCTTGCTGGTGCCAGAGCGGCGCCATGCGAGAGGCTGCGGTGCGTGGCGCTTTGTGGGAGGTCGGCGGGACCAAGCGGCGCCGAGCCTGTGCAGAGGCGGCCAGCTTCAAGTGCACATGGAGGCGCGCAGGCGGTGTGAGGGGCGACCGACATGGCTTCGGGCGCGCATGCATGGCTTCGGGGCGACCATGTATAGACATGCATGAACATGATTGAACCAACTTCAGCGGCGCGACAATGGCCGGCGCCGCGCGGCTTCCAGCACGCGGCGGCAGATGCGGCGCTCCAGCGGGTGACGGCGTGGCTCCTGCGCGGCGACCAGCCCGCTTGGCGGCGCGATGGTGCGCGCCATGTGCCGGGGCGGCGGCGGGCAAGCAATGGGGCGCGGTAGCCCGTCGCGGCGGCGGTTTTAGTACGGCGGAAGGTAGCGCGTGTGCATCGGCCACGGCCGCAGTGCTTGCCTACGCCGTGGCTTCTGGTCGGTGCGGTGGTGTGGCCGTGTAGGGAGACAGACGTCGTTCACGAGTGTTTTTCTTACTGTTCATGCAATATAGTGCAATCCACGATCCCTCCTTCCAATTAATCATCCGATCAATGTTGTGCCGGTGATTACAAGTCGGCTCACGGAGATTAGAAGAAAAATATGCAATCTACAAACTACAGTGCAATCGTCGTCCACTCTTTCATACAACCCACAGATCGGCATTTGTGCTGACGACTTTAAGTCAACTCGTGGTAGATTAGAGTGGATTTTCACCGTAGGAAAAACTCTAGAAAGCCAAATTTGCAGAATTGAAAGCGATCTAGAAAATACGATTCGATCTACGAGCGTCGTGCTACGACGGTTACCTCTTGATCCGAGTAGAGTAGGCCGGAGTCGATCGTGCTGATAACGTATTGAGAAACCGTCGCTGGCGAATCCAGTCCGAACGATCACCTCGTAGATAAGCGTAGAATCGCTTAGAACAATACAAGAACAAACAGTACAAAATAGTAGTGACGAGGATCTAATAATCCTCATTTTATCTTTTATCTATAATTCTTATTATGGGTAAATATGATGTCATGTGGTCCTTAGGTATACCCCTTATATTTACAAGGGAGAAGCCTACCAGGTAGTCGTAAGTTCTTCTACGACCACCCCCATAGTCGTAAGTCTTGCTACGACTACCTTATGGTGGTAAGTTCTTCTACGATCACTATCCAACAGAAGTTATTCTACGACTACCCCATAGTCGTAAGCTCTTCTACGACCGTGTCACCACGACCACCTTATGATCAATAAAACCTCTGCATTTAGTGGGTCCAATTGATTAAGGAATCCAAGCAATCAACATAAGTTGTTATTCTACGGAGTAATAGCACGTAATACCCCATTATCTCTGACAAATAACTACCAGGCGGCATGAAGGAGTTAACACTCTGGTGATTACTGCAAACATGCGCCCGTTACAGGACATGATGAGGCGCCTCTTCACCTGGAGAAACGGCTACTCCTTCACGACTATATAAAGGAGGCAATCAGAGAACACAGCAAGCAATCGGAAAGACAGACACTATCTTCTGTAATAGTCTTAGTCTTTTCTCCCGATTGTACAAGATACACTCAATAACATACACACACAGGAGTAGGGTTGTTATTCTCCCCGGAGAAGGTCTGAACCTATATAAAAATACCCGTGTCAATCCCTTTGCATGATTCCATTCTAGGAGACCCCTCGAATCAAACAATCTTTACGTAAGATCGGTTTTAAAACACCGATAGTTGGCGCCGACCGTGGAGATCTTCCGGTAATCTCTTGTCAACATACTCTCTTTTTCCAAATCTCATGCACTCATGGCAGGAGAATGGAACGAGGAGAACTGGTTTGACTTGGCAGATTACGCAGACATCGACATGGATGCCGGTTTCGATTACGAACCGAGTATCAACTCATCCGATGGTGTTGCTGCCTCCAGAGATATTTCTGCAGATCCAGGAGACCATGCCACTGATGGAGTTGAGGAGGGATCCTTATCCCCCACAACAGTACGTCCAATAGAGGAATCAATTCCCTCAAAAGACAAGGGTCAATCCGACCACAATTAGCACTACACTCAAACAGGCTCACAACACGACGAGAGTTTTTCCTCCAAGTGTCCAAGTCCCCCTCAGGCGGTCCGACTTGGTAAGACAAGTTCTGGAAGCCACAATTTCAGGGCTCCACCAGCATCTGGTGGTCCTCTCTCTCCAGATAACTCCAGAGAGAGCGGGATCAAGCATGCTTTTCCTGCAAATTCGACCATCTCTCCGTAGGTCACACCTGTGGACAGAGACAGTTATAACCCAGAGTTCCTCTACCTGGAGGGGATTACTCCAAGTCACCAAATGGTGTCTCTCAACTACTCCTCAAGCGGGGAGGCCTCGAGCGCAAGTGAGAATCATCAACGGGGGGTCTTCGTCCTTCCCTCAGATCAAAGTCACTCTTCTAGAGACCGAGCTATGGACACTCCCCGAAGATCACGCACCACGCCCCTCGTGGCAATGGCAAGGGCACCACCGGTGACGGACAGAACCAACACTTTGATGAGCGTGAGGGAAATCCTCGACATACTCTTACTCCATTGAGGCAGTCTCAAGGATCTGATGTGGAAGATCTTGAGGCTATTCGACGAAGAAAATTGCGGCGTAAAAATTTGCTCGGGCGATCCAAGATCAATCGAGGAAGCTCAAGAACTCTAGCACATCAACGACTTGCTCGAGAACCCTACTCGAGAGCTCGCCCGAGCGCCAAGCTACGACCTACTCGTCGAATAGATTGCACAAAGGCTTCAGACCACGATGGCAAAACTGGAAGCACCTCACCAACATCATTCAGGAAGTAGTAGCAATACAACTTTCTTAGCTACCAGTCATTCGAACAATACCCTGCGTAGAGATCGGCGCAAAGACAAGTCGCAGCGATCTCCTACCCGGAGAAATGTCTTTCGAACGTCAGATAATCAACAAGCCCCTCGAAGAGGTGATTGCTCACCATTCCGACATGGAAATCTGCAGCAGCAGATGGAATACGAGGAGTATTTCCCTCGTAGGACCGAGACCTACTACAGGTCGGGTCAACCAGTTACTAGGTATCGTCGAATACGATCACCTGGTGATATCAACCCTTCTTTCCTACAAAGGAGGCGTCAAGAAGTCATTACCGGATGTCAGGCATTCTCGCCTGACCTCCGAGCTGTTCGCTGGCCACCTCGTTTTCGACCAGTGAACATAAAGAAGTTCGATGGATCCCAAAATCCCATCGAGTTTCTTCAAATTTATACAACAGCTGTCCGAGCAGCAGGAGGAGGAGAGCATGTAATGGCGAATTACCTTCGAACTGTGCTCGAAGGGTCCGCTCGATCGTGGTTACTAAACCAACCACTTGAGTCGATCTATTCTTGGCAACACCTCTGTGACCTTCTACCGGCGAACTTCCAAGGCACTTACAATCGCCTTGGGAAGGAGAACGACTTGCACCGGATGAGACAGAACGAACACGAGACCTTGCGCCAATTCATCAAGCGCTTTAGTCTGGTTCGTAATTCAATTCCGGAAGTTTCTGACTCATTTGTCATTAGGGCTTTCAAGAAAGGAGTCTGCAGTAGAAGGATAACGGAGGATATCGCTTTGAATCCTCCCGCTACCGTCGCCAAACTCTTTGAGATAGCTGATCGATATGCGATCGCTTCCGAGGCGGTCGAGTGGAACAACATAATTGATCGAGAAGACAATGCCTCTCGAGAGCCAGGAGAAGGTGGCAAGAAGAAGGATAAGAAAGCAAAGAAGTCCAAGAACAAGGCAAAGGGTCAAAAACCTCAAGCCAGCGGTTCCAAGGAGGTCTTGGCTGTAAACGATAAAGAGCCACTAAGCTCCAAGCCGTACTCCGACTGAGATAAAGGTAAGCGCCCAGATCGGAAGAACGACAAGCCTAGGTGGTGTCCTTTCCATAAAAAGGAAGGACATGACCTTCGCAACTGCCGAGTTTTCCAACGAAACCTCGAGGACTACTACAACGGTAAAGGACCACTTCCCACTCTCGAGCAGGTAGGGCAAACAAGTGGTCGTAAGTCGTCGGATGACGATGAAGAGATGTCGTTCCAGGATCCGCAACATACCGTCGAGCACATCTACGGGGGATCGTCGACATATGAATCAAAGCGATAGCTTAAAACTACCGAACGTGAGGTAAACTCCACAGACACTCCTCTCGTCAATAAATTACCGAAGTGGCCAGAAGTCACCATCTCCTTCGAGAAGGGTGATTGCCTGATTCCTTCGACCCGACCAGGTCGATATCCGATACACACACAGGAGTAGGGTTGTTATTCTCCTCGGAGAAGGCCTGAACCTGTATAAAAATACCCATGTCAATCTCTCTGCGTGATTCCATTCTAGGAGACACCCCGAATCAAACAATCTTTACGTAAGATCGGTTCTAAAACACCGACAGTTGGCGCCGACCATGGGGATCTTCCGGTAATCTCTTGTCAACAGTGAACATGAACAGTAAAGAGAAGAGATCGCATAATGCCTATCGGATGGTTAATCGAAAGCAAAAGGGATTGTTGATTGCATGAACAGCGAACATGAACAGTAAAGAGAAGAAGAAAAATGGTTGACGCAACCCCATAAGGCCACGCCGCCGCCGGCCGACATGCCATCCACATGCGGCTACTCTGCGCGCTACCGCACGCAAAGACCATAGTGCTCGCGGCCGAAGCCGCTGGCCGGCTGCGCCGCCTCCTCATCATGAACATGCATGAGCGCACCGCATCGTGCGCCACTACCAAGTGCGTCCGCAGCCGCGCCGTCGGAAGCCATGGCCGTGTCACGATCGCCGGCCGCAACCGCCACCGCGCGCACCCACGCCGCCGGGTTATGGCCGTGTGTCACGCGCCACCCGAAGCCGCACAACCACCACCAGTACAGAGACACGCCGTTGTCCGGCCGCATGCCACCCAACCATGCGCCGCCGCCCGAAGCTGCATCCATGTTGGCCGCACCCACACCGGCCTGCAGCCGTCGGCTCCTGCGCCGCTCGGTCCTTCTCGCACGAGGCGCTGCCGCGCCACGCCTGTCGCCTATGCGAATCTCTCGCCCGCCCGTTGCTCCTCACCGCACTCAGCCGCCACCGGTTGCCGCGCGTTTCGTGGCGCTCGCATGCGTGCCACCGCGCCACACTCCACGCGTGAGCCGCCCAAAGCTGTGCTGTCCGCCACGTCCACCGTCCTGCAACCGTCGGGTCCTCCGCACCGCACGCGCTTGAAGCTACTTGTCGTCGCTTCGTCCTGTAGACGCGCTACTGACCAGAGGTCGCTTCGCCTCGCGCGCTGCGCCTCCGCTCCACCAGCGTTGAGTTGGCGTTCACCGCGCCACGGCCACGCTGTGCTTGCCCACGATCGCCTCGCGGCGCAAGCGGGTCGCACTCGCCGCTTGCGCCTCAGAGTCTCTACACGAGCCTCCGCCCCCCTCCTGCGCCGTTCGGTCCGCTTGGCGAGACACCATCGGCCAGATCACAGAAGTTCAAGCGCCACCAAGGGATCCACCGCCACCATTTTGGAGCAGCCGAACAGGGCAAGGGGAAACCCTACCCCTCCCCTTCGGTTTTTGACTAGGCCGATTTGGGCTGATTTTTGGCCAAGAAAAGGAATGGGCCCGGCCAAAGTGATTTCTGAAAGAAAGAAAAAAAATCGGGAGAGAAAAGCAGGAAAATCCCGTTTTTGCAAAAAAGAACCCTCAAGATTATGAAAATTAAGAGGATAATTATGTAGGTAAGGAAATATTGCAAAAAGGCCCTCGGGCTCTCTGAAAACCACGCGAAAAATTTCTCAGAATTGAAATTTAGCGGTTCAGCCCCGGAAATTGCAGAATTCGCCAAAAATCCATATTCCAGCAGAAAAGGGCGTCAGAAATTCAAATTTTGAATCGGTTTTTGCATTTGAAGCAAGTTTAACTTTGTTATTATTATTTTCTATGCAATTTACATATTGTATTTATTGTTTTGATTACCTGTGATTGGTTATATTACTTTTAATCACTGAAAATAACAGTAAATCATGAAAAATGCATAGAAAAATACAAGATCGTGAACCGGGAGTTCGAAGAGCATTACGAGAATTGTACAACCATTTTATGCAAATTACCAGTGTTAGTGTTTTAGAACCGAACTTACGTAAAGATTGTTTGATTCGGGGGTTCCTCTAGGCTCAAAATCACACAGAGATGGAGACACAGGAATTTTATACAGTTTCGGGCCTTCTCTTGGGAGAATAACAACGCTACTCCTGTGTGTATGTATTGAGTATAATGGATTAAAAGATCAAGCTAGAAAACTAGAGTATTGTGCTTCTCAGAATTCGGGCTCTCAGAATTCGGGGTCCCCCCATTGCTCTGATGCTCCTTGCCTTTTATACCGTCCCCAGAATGTACGCCGTTGGACCTCTAGTAAAAGGTTACTTAATCATCCAGATCGTGG
Source organism: Phyllostachys edulis (assembly GCA_036346405.1). Taxonomy (NCBI): domain Eukaryota; kingdom Viridiplantae; phylum Streptophyta; class Magnoliopsida; order Poales; family Poaceae; genus Phyllostachys; species Phyllostachys edulis. The sequence goes on along the minus strand of CM070549.1, from coordinate 19,735,134 downwards.
CGCCGTTACTGGAGATTACTGCAGGAGTTAAAACGTTCCCACGTCGCCAGACAATTATTATCATAAAAGGGAGTTAAAATCGTGCCATTATCTTAGAAAATAATGGCGTAGTTTACTGCCCGTATTTCGAATACGGTGCGGAAGATTCCTTTATCGACTAGGTCCACATGTCTGTGAGCCTTGTCGACTAGGACCTGGTCGTAGAAGGTCTTACGACCAGGGGATGGTTGTAGGAAAGCTTACGGCTGCATACTGATCGTAGTAGAGATTACGATCATGAGATAGTCGTATAAGGACTTACGATTATGGGGTAGTCGTAGGAAGACCCACGACTACAGAGCGGTCGTAGAAGAACTTACGACCTCCATCTTCTCCCTTATTAATATTTAAGGGGTATACTCAGGAGTTATGTGACGTCATTATTACCTCATAATATGAATTATGGATAAATGATTAAATGAGGATTGTCATATCCTCGTCAACCAGCAGTAATCTTATGAACTCTTTGGATGAATATGACGATGAGTAGCATCATGAACCAGGAGTTTGAAGAACTGACCCAGTATGGCCAGAATTTGTACTAGTCTTCAATTCAATGGTAAGGTAACCACGGATGAGCAGAAGATTGAGAAGACTCTCTCTACATTTCACCCGAATGTGGTGCGATCTATACGCAACTATCGTCAAGATGGCTACAAGAAGTATGCCGAATTGATTGACATCATGTAAGTTGCGGAAGCTCAAGATGATGTTCTAAGGAAAAACTACATCTCACAGCCGCCTAGTAGCAATATTGGCCATAAAGCAAATGCTAGCAGCTACAAGATGAGGAAGCCTCTCACAAAGGAGAGGGGCAAGAAGGGTAAGGTCGTGGGTCACACGTTATTGATGCTTTCTAGTCTAAGAAGAAGGGCAAATGATAGCATGAGGCACACCTCGCCATTGCAGGCATAGAGGATCCACAGCCATTAGTTGCACTCATGGATGTGGACAACCCAGTAGCTGCCCCATCATCCGTCCTTTGGACATCGCAACGGCTGCAGCCGTAGTTGGCCAAGAGGAGAAGATCACCATGGAGCAGATTCAGACATAAGTTTCTACATACTTCGCTGATTCGATCTAGTGCACGCATTGCACTTAGATCTTTTTACAGTCACTTGAGTTTGTGATTGTAGCAGAACATTGAATTATTTTTAAATAATGGTTGTAAGCTCTAGGAGAGCAAAGCATTAAAATTCTTATGATGAGTCCTACCAGGCTTAATTTCCCATATTTATAATAGCAAGTTATGTTCTAGTATTTGAAGTATCAAAACACGTGTGGAGCCCTATGGAGGAAGAGTGCTTAGCGGATAGTGGCACAACGAATACCACCTTGAGAGAGTCGATCAGCAAGAATACTGGTAGTCTTACAACAATCGCATGCAACGATACTAGTATAATAGGCTCAGGAAGAGCCACAATTATACTCTCGACGGGCACAGCTTTGGTCATTAAATAAGGCTTGTTGTACCTAGAATCGACTGGAACTCTAAAAAATATTCGCACTAATAGTTTCCCCGCAGAGACTGAAGAAGAGTATGGTAAGAAATACCTGCTCGTTACAAAGCATGAAGAAAGTGAAAAAGGGTATTAGCACGACTTCCTTCATATGAAACTGGGCTATACTACACTAATATTAAGGCATCTGCAGCCTATACTGTCTTGAAAAACGTATTTAGAAGCTATGAACTTTTTTGTCTTTGGCATGATAGATTATACCACCCAGGTCTTAGAATGATGAGAAAGATAATTAACAATTCACAAGGACATAATATCAATGTAAAGAATTTTCCGAATCAGAAAGATTTCGTGTGTCCCGCATGTGCCACCGGGAAATTAATTAATAGACCTTCTGCTTTGAAAGTGAAGGAGGAAATCCCTGCAATCCTGGAGCGTATCCAGAAAGACTTTTGCGGTCCTATACAGCCCCTGTAAGGGCCCTTTATGTATTTGTAAGATCGAGGTGGCCGACTAGAGGGGGGGTGAATAGGCGTTTTAAATTCCTTTAGGCTCTAAAAACCGATTTCTAATGCGGAAGCTAATACAAATACGGTTTTGCACAATTAAAACCTAAATCAACTAGGTTCCCCTAAGTGCACCAACAATACAAGTCTATTAATAAGTATATCAATTAAGCATATGACTTGTAAGCTAATCAATTCTAGCAATGATGAATAGCACAACGAACAATTGCAATCATACACAATGAATAAGCAATTTAATACAAGGTATATAAATTGCACAATGTAAAGCAAGCATTCATACACAATGAATGTAAATGCAATAGTAAGGCACAAGGATGCAAACCACAATGGACACGGTTATGTTTTACTCGTGGTGAATCGGAGACTTGCTTGCCTCCCTAATCCACGCTGAGGGAAACCCAAACTAATTGGGCCGGCTCCACAATTAAGCCTTCCTCCGAGGATCAAACACCTCGCTCCACTTGGGTTGCTCTTTCCTCCACTCCGGAGATGGCGAGCACCACGCCACTCACAAACCGCCTGGTCTTCTCACAATCTTCTTTGAGAAGCTCACCGGCCAAGACGACGCCCACGCCGCCTAGGTGTCGGCAAACACCAAGAGTAACAAGACTCTAACTCTCACTTGAACCAATCAAGTGTCAAAGCTCTATGGATACGAATCCACAACCTAAGGCAACACATGCACTTAGGGTTTGCTCTCTAACCTCACTAAGTGCAACACATGCACAAAAGAGTATGAGAGGCTTGCACTAGCTCAATAGAACTCAAAGGGCACCAAAGAACTCTCCCTCACACGGCCAAGGTGGGTATTTATAGCCCACACACAAAAACTAGCCGTTGGGACAAAGTCTCAAAAAGTTAGGAAATCGAACGATCACCGTTATGGGGCGGTCGTATCGCTTTTCCTCCAACGGCTATAAAACTAGCCGTTGGTCACCAAATCGAACGACCGCCAACTAAGGCCGGTCAGACAAGAACAATCGAGACAACCGCACAAACACTGCGGTCGCATCGCTCCACAAAGGAGCCAAATGCGGCTAAGTCCCACTTAACACTGTTTCGAATTTTACAACCGCCACAGAGAAAACGGAACGACCGATGTGCGGTCGCATCGCACTAAGAAATCGGTCGAACCACAGCGGTTGTACCGCCCAACACACGCTTCGGTATTACCGCCCAAGGGTTTCTCAAAACGAAAGTCATGCTCAAATGCATCTTCTCGGAAATATTGAACCGCCAACAATATCGAATGACCGCCTACGGTCGTATCGCCAAGACACGCCGCATTACCGCTTCCACACCCAGAGCAACACATGCTCAAGAAAAGCGGTCGTATCACAGATAATCGCCGCAGATGACCGCATCCTGGCCGTATCAAGACATTACACGCTCGGTTCATCCGATTTTCCCGAGAAAACACAGATTGCATTCGCTTCAACTCAAATTGCAAAACACATTTGCTAATTTGATGCGCAATGCACACAGGGCTTAAGTGAGATTCTCAACAAGTTGCAAAACACATTTGCACACTTTTAGAATCACACCACAAGGAATAAGGTACATGGACTTACACCATTTGCAAAACGATTCGCAAACTTAAGTCACATGCTACAAGGATTAACCATGAGCCACAACTATTTGTAAAACACATTCACAAATATTGGCAACATGTTAAAGTGAGCTAGAGCAAACACAATGAGCTATCAACACATGACAAACTCAAGCTACTAGTCAAAGACCCTCTTAATAGTACGGCAACCTATACTAGCAATCCGGTCATCCAACCAAACACCAAGACCGGTAAAGACTAGGAACACATCCTTAGCCCTAGCTAGTCATACCTTTGCCTTGCGCAAACACTTGAAGCTTGATGACGCACATCCTTGCTTCAACTCCGGTTCTTGACTTGATATGCATCAACTCATGATGCATCTCACTTGACCTTCATCAACACATGATGAAGCTTTACTGGATCTTGACTTGATGCTCATCAACACATGATGACATCTTCCATCCCGAGTCTTGATATGCATCAACACATGATGCACTCTTCACTTGACATCCATCAACTCATGATGGGTCTTCACTTGACTTGATGATCAACACATGATCATCTCTTCTTGACTTGATGACTATCAACACATGATGTCATCCCAAGTCATCAACCACCGAACATAACCTATTCATCCAACTCATGGAAAATGTTAGTTCCACAATATGATTATCATTAATTACCACAACATACCATTAACTCATAATGGCGGGACAAGATACCACAATCTTTCCTCATTGGTAATTGATGATAACCACTTCAATAGCAAATAATTGAATAGAGTTTGGTATGAGTATATAAGTACTACATAAGTTATATATACTCAACATGAGTGTATACGAACTACACAAGTCGTATTAACTCAAGAATACATGAGCATATATTAACTACATAAGTCTCATATACTCATATGAATATATTAACTACACAAGTTAAACATATTCAAAGATATGTGAGTACACATGAACTACACTAGTTATGTTCTACTCACATATAAGTATATATAGACTACACAAGTCTTATACACTCTTATGAATAGATTAACTACGCAAGTTAAACATATTCAAGAATATGTGAGCACACATAAACTACACAAGTTATGTTATACTCACATATAAGTGTATATAGACTACACAAGTCATATATACACACTTGAATATACTAACTACATAAGTTATATATATTCAAGAATATGAGCATATATAAACTACACAAGTTATATATACTCACATGAATATATTAACTACACAAGTTAAATATATTCAAGGATATGAGTATATACTAACTACACAAGTTATATATATACTCATATGAATATATTAACTACACAAGTTAAATACATTCAAGAATATATGAACTACACAAGTCTCATATACTCATATGAATAAATTAACTATGCAAGTTAAATATATTCAAAGGACATGTTTCAAAGTAAAGATCCCAATTGTATATGGACAAGGAAATATGGATCAATACTAATGAAACCACAAAACATATATTGAGCTCCCTAAATGTGTGCATACACAAATGTGTAATGGAAACATATGCACATATTCAAGTTAGACTTTTGGTGGAGTTCAACCTATATTTTGGATCCGAGGAATGCAACAAGATATATGAATACAAAGTAGAATGCATACCTCTTTTGATCTTTATATCCAAACGAGACTAAACATGATATAACAAATAGAAATGTTAGTCTCACAAATAGATTCATCATTATGAATGCATACCTGTTTGATTTTCCTTTTGTTTATCCAATGAATTGGATTTTTCATTAATCACATGCATGCCTTCATGATTATTACCTTTTATATCCAAATAAGACTACACAATATGTATATCAATGAAAGTGTTAGTCTCACAATTAGATTTGTCATTAATCACCAAAACCCCATTAACACATAATGGTAGGTCTAGATTCTTCAATCTCCCCTTTTGGTGATTGATGACAAATCCTTTATAAATGACAACATTTGGATATAAGTCAACATAGGATAATCAATTAGGCTATTTGACTATATGCATGCATTGAAATGACAAGAGAATCTTGGTAAACTCCCACTTTTGGCACCACAAGATTCTCCCTTTAGGCAACACAAGAGATCAAGAGAATAACAAATAAAGCTCATACAAATTAACATCCAAATGTAGCTCATACAAATTCTCCCCTTTTGGCATTAAGCACCAAAACCTAAACAAATCTTAAGCAAAAGGAGAGTCTTTGCAAAACTTATCAGCTAGGCAATAAAACTCAGTTTTTTTGAGCAAATAAGCATACTCCCCTTTGTCATAAGACAACAAAATCCAAAGTAAAACGAAGCCATAAGGAGCCCTTTTAAATTGGTTTTCCCATATAATAGATTACCCATTTAAAAAATCAAAACATTTTTCAATAAGGTTTTCAAAAACTTTTTAGGAAAACTCCCCCTTACACAAAGGTTCCTTTTGGACATTCTTCTCCTTTGACACACAAAGGTTTTCTTTGTCCAATCCATATCTTTGCTTTTGACACACAAAAGCTTCCTTTATCCAATTATCTCCCTCTTTGTCATCTTTTGAAATTTTCCATCCAAAACTTAAGATGACTTCAACCTCTTCCACTTGATCTTTGATTTGCATCCAAAAACTCTCTCTTTTGACATTAGGCACAAAAGCATTCTCCCCCAATGTCTTTATGTGTACCCACTTGTAAGATAATCCTTATACATCACTTTGTAGATACCATGAGTCGACAATACCACTTGTTGGTAATACATGTAGATACCACTTGAAAATAATACTCTTGTAAATCCACATGTTGATACCACTTGAAGAAAACATGCGACAAGGCTTGAAAGCAAAGATGATACCAAATAATAATTAATTCCACTTGTAGATACTTGGTACCACTTGGAGAGATAAGACTTAGATAGATACCACTTGAAAAGATATATCATGAAATGAAAGTATCTTGAGAGATACCACATGAAAAAGATATATCATGAATTGGAGGTATCGGAGAGAGCTTGGTTTGAAAAGAATTGATTGGCAAGGATTGAAAAAGATATCACTTGTAGGTGGGTATAAGAAGTATACCACTTGAAGGATATCACTAGAAAGAATACCACTTATAAAGACAAGATGATATCATTTGAAGAATACCACTTGTAAACATAAGTAATATGAATTCCATGCCTAGATCAAGATGATCAAAAGGTGCTACCACTTGAATGAATACCACTTGAATGATAAATATATCACAAGGATCAAAATGGTATTTGGAGTCAACAAAGCATGAGTGGGTAGCTTGCAAGGATTGCAAGGATCAACACGACTTGAGAGGGATAGCCAAAAAGATTTAGATTTGAATCTTTTCGATGTCAAGATGATTTTGAGAAGCTACTCTTGGAAAGGATACCACTTGAGTAATTGCACTTGCAATCAAGGACAATTAGTAGTGAGTAGCTTGCAAGGATAACAAGGATCAATCTTGACATGAGGGAGGCAAATCAAAAGATTTAGAATTGAATAGAATTGAAATGGAATCAATTGATCGCAAAAACAACAAAATCGGTACAACCGCAGCTCAATTGCCGGTCATACCGTTTCTTCGGTCGCATCACTGCAAAGGTTTGTCGCATCAAAATCGGTTGTACCGCCGAATAACTCCTGGCCGTTCCGATTTTCCCGAGCTTCGAAATAGATCAAGGAATAGGAAATTTTGCAAATGATCCTTTGTTTTAATATTCAAATAAATGTTACTTAGGATCCTTATGCATTAGATTGGAGATAGTAAACTTCAATGAATATAGTTTTTATGAATTAGTCTTTTGAATTTTCGAATAAAGCTCATTTTTGAGAAACTTCTATACAAGAAGTCAAATTTGAGCAAATGAGGAAATTAAAGCATCAAATTTCATGTATGAGTTATAAATACCATTATGGACCTTTTCATGTGAATAGTTTTGGTTCATATGGCAAAACTCACTTAAGTGCTAGAAAGTAACCACTTAGGTCAACCTTGAATTTTGGATGAGTTTCAAAATCGAATAACTTTTGATAGGTTGGCCTTTTGGAAATATTTTGAATACCAAAATTGTTTAGAATGGCCAACTCTAGGTTTTTCCTTTTGGGACTAATGTCAAATTCTTTCTAGAATAGATTTTACACAAAAATCTAGTTTTGGTCAAAAACAAGATACTAAGATCTAGAATTTTGGTTAGAAACTCATTTTCATTTGAAATAGATTTTTCTTGAACCAAAACCTTTGAGAAGCATTTGTATACATTTTGCAACTAGTTTTTCAAAGTTTATACTAATAATTTCAAAATTTTGACTTTTGGCTAAATGGCTCATTTTGAGAAACAATACTAGCACTTAATTTATTTGGGCACACTTAGGGATGTGGTATACATGGTTATGATTTAGCACTCCCCCTTAATGTGCCACCACTTTCTTGCTCAAGAAATTAATAACAACGAATTAGCACAAGAGCAAGAACAACCCTTTTTAAGATTTTACATGAATACAACCTACACAAGGTATAAGGGCTAGATACTTCAATGTAAATACTTGTTACCGAGATAGCATTGGTTTATGATATAAATTTATCTTCCTTAAGCTTGGCTCCAATTTTGTATATGATGGAATCCACCTCTTCATATATGAGCCAAACCTCCAATGCTTCTCCAAGTACCTATTTAATCATTTAAGCGCATTTTGGTACCCAATACTTGGTTGGGTCCATGAATGTTAGTCACAACACTTTTGGGCACCCAAATGGCCCTAGCATTAGTTTTATGTAAACTAACATTCCTAGCAAACACATTGCCATTTCTATCCTTCCTAAGCAAATAATGATCATTATAGATGATAGGCTTAGGAGTGATACCTTTGGGACATTCTTTACTAAAATGTCCTTTCTCCCGGCAATTGTAGCAAGTAGGGCTTTTGCTTCCCTTGATGTCTTCTTATCTTGCTCAATTCCGCTTGCCTCTTCTTTGAATGTCTTGACTTGACATCCTTTTGATTTGGACACACCGAGGCAATGTGACCATTCTTCTTGCATCCAAAGCACTTGATATTGTTGACTTGTTTTCTATCTTGCTTTGGAATGCTCTTCACCTTCTTCTTGGCGGTGAGACCAAGTCCTCCTTTGTCATTCTTCTTGTTAGGGCATACGGAGGCAATGTGACCCTTCTCATGACAATTAAGGCACTTAATATTCTTCATGTGTCTTGCATTGTGCCTCATTTTGCTATTTTCCTTTTTCTTCTTGGGAGTAAATCCAATGCCACTCTTATCTTGTAAGCATATTTGCTTGCTCAATATTTCATCGAGAGTAGCCTTCCCTTTATAGCTTCTATCCAAGTCATTCTTCAAACTTGAGACTTGGGCCTTGAGCTTTTTGTTTTCCTCTACAAGGTTAGTCTCAACAAGTATAGAGGAAATAGGTACATCTAATTTTGAGCAACAAGGCATATCAATTAAATCATCACAAGAAGTGGATACATTAATTTTAGATGAATTGCAAGGAGTAGGAGCAATACAAGGCAAATCATCTAATAGATCACATGTAATTCCTATATCCACTTTAGAGTTAGTATAACTTTTAAGAAGGAGGGTTTCATGTTCATTTTTTAAAACATCATAATTTTCTTGAAGCAAGTTAAATTCTTTCTTCAAAACTTTGAATTTTGAAACCTCCTTTTCCATAAAAACATTTTGTTCTTCTAGCATATCTATCAACTCATCATATGAAGGTTCATCATTATCATCATCATTATATACCTTCTTTTTACCTTTTGCCATAAAGCAATGAGGCGATGTAGATGGAGTTGATGTGTCATCATCGTCGGAGCTAGAAGTTGATGTGGAGGACTTGTGGACTCTTCATCGCCGGAGTTAGAGATTGAGCATTCTTCTCCGACGCCCACTTTTGTATGCAATCCTCATTAGTTGAAATGGACCGCTCATAATATTCTTGAAGATAAGTCCACATCTCATGAACGTTCTTGAGATCGCATATGGCATCAAACACACCTACACTCAAAGCACTAAATAAGGCGTTAATTGCTTGAGCGCCGAGATGTAAGCATTTCTCTTCCTCAATTGTTGGAGCTAGTTGATCCAATAGAGGAGAAAAGCCAACATCTACAATCCGCCATATATTTAGGCCCATGGCCTTAAAATAACATGACATGCGGATTTTCCAATGAGCATAATTTGTGCCATCAAATTTAGGTGCTTCACCTAGGTGCACAATTTTACTAGTCGCCATCCTTTACTCTCTAGACGGTTAAGTCTAATAAATGAGAGACCAAGCTCGATACCACTTGTAAGATCGAGGTGGCCGACTAGAGGGGGTGAATAGGCGTTTTAAATTCCTTTAGGCTCTAAAAACCGATTTCTAATGCGGAAGCTAATACAAATACGGTTTTGCACAATTAAAACCTAAATCAACTAGGTTCCCCTAAGTGCACCAACAATACAAGTCTATTAATAAGTATATCAATTAAGCATATGACTTGTAAGCTAATCAATTCTAGCAATGATGAATAGCACAACTAACAATTGCAATCATACACAATGAATAAGCAATTTAATACAAGGTATATAAATTGCACAATGTAAAGCAAGCATTCATACACAATGAATGTAAATGCAATAGTAAGGCACAATGATGCAAACCACAATGGACACGGTTATGTTTTACTGGTGGTGAATCGAGACTTGCTTGGTCTCCCTAATCCACGCTTGAGGGAAACCCAAACTAATTGGGCCGGCCCACAATTAAGCCTTCCTCCGAGGATCAAACACCTCGCTCCACTTGGTTGTTTCTTTCCTCCACTCGAGATGGCGAGCACCACGCCACTCACAAACCGCCTGTCTTCTCACAATCTTCTTTGAGAAGCTCACGGCCAAGACGACGCCCACGCCGCCTAGGTGTCAAGAAACACCAAGAGTAACAAGACTCTAACTCTCACTTGAACCAATCAAGTGTCAAAGCTCTATGGATACGAAATCCACAACCTAAGGCAACACATGCACTTAGGGTTTGCTCTCTAACCTCACTAAGTGCAACACATGCACAAAAGAGTATGAGAGGCTTGCACTAGCTCAATAGAACTCAAGGGCACCAAGAACTCTCCCTCACACGGCCAAGGTGGGTATTTATAGCCCACACACAAAAACTAGCCGTTGGGACAAAGTCTCAAAAAGTTAGGAAATCGAACGATCGCCGTTATGGGGCGGTCGTGCATCGCTTTCCTCCAACGGCTATAAACTAGCCGTTGGTCACCAAATCGAACGACCGCCAACTAAGGCCCGGTCGATCAAGAACAATCGGTACAACCGCACAAACACTGCGGTCGCATCGCTCCACAAAGGAGCGCCAAATGCGCTAAGTCCCACGAACACTGTTCGAATTTTACAACCGCCACAGAGAAAACGGAACGACCGATGTGCGGTCGCATCAGCACTAAGAAATCGGTCGAACCACACGCGGTTGTACCGCCTAACACACGCCGGTACTACCGCCCAAGGGTTTCTCAAAACGAAAGTCATGCTCAAATGCATCTTCTCCGGAAATATTGAACCGCCAACAACATCGAATGACCGCCCATACGGTCAGTATTGCCAAGACACGCCGTATTACCGCTTCCACACCCAGAGCAACACATGCTCAAGAAAGCGGCCGTATCACAGTATAATCGCCGCAGATGACCAAGATCCTGGCCGTATCAAGACATTACACGCCGGTTCATCCGATTTTCCGAGAAAACACAGATTGCATTCGCTTCAACTCAAATTGCAAAACACATTTGCTAATTTGATGCGCAATGCACACAGGGCTTAAGTGAGATTCTCAACAAGTTGCAAAACACATTTGCACACTTTTAGAATCACACCACAAGGAATAAGGTACATGGACTTACACCATTTGCAAAACGATTCGCAAACTTAAGTCACATGCTACAAGGATTAACCATGAGCCACAACTATTTGTAAAACACATTCACAAATATTGGCAACATGTTAAAGTGAGCTAGAGCAAACACAATGAGCTATCAACACATGACAAACTCAAGCTACTAGTCAAAGACCCTCTTAATAGTACGGCAACCTATACTAGCAATCCGGTCATCCAACCAAACACCAAGACCGGTAAAGACTAGGAACACATCCTTAGCCCTAGCTAGTCATACCTTTGCCTTGCGCAAACACTTGAAGCTTGATGACGCACATCCTTGCTTCAACTCCGGTTCTTGACTTGATATGCATCAACTCATGATGCATCCTTACTTGACCTTCATCAACACATGATGAAGCTTTACTTCGGATCTTGACTTGATGCTCATCAACACATGATGACATCTTCCATCCCGAGTCTTGATATGCATCAACACATGATGCACTCTTCACTTGACATCCATCAACTCATGATGGGTCTTCACTTGACTTGATGATCAACACATGATCATCTCTTCTTGACTTGATGACTATCAACACATGATGTCATCCCAAGTCATCAACCACCGAACATAACCTATTCATCCAACTCATGGAAAATGTTAGTTCCACAATATGATTATCATTAATTACCACAACATACCATTAACTCATAATGGCGGGACAAGATACCACAATCTTTCCTCATTGGTAATTGATGATAACCACTTCAATAGCAAATAATTGAATAGAGTTTGGTATGAGTATATAAGTACTACATAAGTTATATATACTCAACATGAGTGTATACTGAACTACACAAGTCGATTAACTCAAGAATACATGAGCATATATTAACTACATAAGTCTCATATACTCATATGAATATATTAACTACACAAGTTAAACATATTCAAAGATATGTGAGTACACATGAACTACACTAGTTATGTTCTACTCACATATAAGTATATATAGACTACACAAGTCTTATACACTCTTATGAATAGATTAACTACGCAAGTTAAACATATTCAAGAATATGTGAGCACACATAAACTACACAAGTTATGTTATACTCACATATAAGTGTATATAGACTACACAAGTCATATATACACACTTGAATATACTAACTACATAAGTTATATATATTCAAGAATATGAGCATATATAAACTACACAAGTTATATATACTCACATGAATATATTAACTACACAAGTTAAATATATTCAAGGATATGAGTATATACTGAACTACACAAGTTATATATATACTCATATGAATATATTAACTACACAAGTTAAATACATTCAAGAATATATGAACTACACAAGTCTCATATACTCATATGAATAAATTAACTATGCAAGTTAAATATATTCAAAGGACATGTTTCAAAGTAAAGATCCCAATTGTATATGGACAAGGAAATATGGATCAATACTAATGAAACCACAAAACATATATTGAGCTCCCCCTAAATGTGTGCATACACAAATGTGTAATGGAAACATATGCACATATTCAAGTTAGACTTTTGGTGGAGTTCAACCTATATTTTGGATCCGAGGAATGCAACAAGATATATGAATACAAAGTAGAATGCATACCTCTTTTGATCTTTATATCCAAACGAGACTAAACATGATATAACAAATAGAAATGTTAGTCTCACAAATAGATTCATCATTATGAATGCATACCTGTTTTGATTTTCCTTTTGTTTATCCAATGAATTGGATTTTTCATTAATCACATGCATGCCTTCATGATTATTACCTTTTATATCCAAATAAGACTACACAATATGTATATCAATGAAAGTGTTAGTCTCACAATTAGATTTGTCATTAATCACCAAAACCCCATTAACACATAATGGTAGGTCTAGATTCTTCAGTATTTTATGGTGCTCATCGATGCTTCTTCGAAATGGTCGCACATATGTTTATTGTCTACGAGAAACTATACTTTTGCAAATCTAGTTCGGGACAAGCAGTCATGCACACAGTAACTCTCATCAATTTTAGACCATTGGCATATAACATCCATTCACCTATGCAACTAGCGTAAGGGTCAGCACCAAAAATTTCTCATCTTCGCAGATTTGGTTGCAAGATTTATGTACCTATACCACCACCGTAGCGAACTGCAACGGGACCTCTTCGAAAGTCTGGGATATACGTTGGTTATGAGACAACATCCATAATCATGTATTTGGATCCTATGACGACAAATAGTATAATTGACGAGGATAGTTTTCCGTCATTAGGGGGAGAAAATCAACTGCTTGATGAAAAATATTGGGAAATAGAGAACTCCAGAAGATAATTGAAGTCCAGAAGATAATTAAAATTCATGCACATGACCCGCGCACTAGTGAAGCAAATAAAGAAGTCCATAAGATAATTGAAGTCTAGAAGACAATTGAAGTCGAGAAGATAATTGATTTGCAAGCATTAGCGAATCGACTGCCTAACCACTTTAGTGATTTGAAGAGAGTGACCAAGTCGCATGTACCAGCACGCAATGCACCGGAGAGGGCTGAAATACCGATGAAGGTATCCCTAATCCCGTCCTAAGGCCTCAGGAAAGGACAAGAACTCCAGCCCCTCGAATCCGAAGTAACCGGGGACACCTGGTGAAAAAGGATAAGAAGGACTTGACACAGCCGATCACCGAAGTTCTCCAGAACCAGAGGGGGAGCCAGTTGAGACCTACTACTAGTATGGAACCTTCAAAAAAGGTATACTGGATTTGAACATCCCCATGAAGGGAGACATCAGCATGGATGTGTGCGCACACATCGGAGCTGAAAAACTAAAGGGACTTGCCCCCACAATTGGAAGTAACGGTAGGCGAGTAGATGCATTAAAAGAATTGTCCCATGAAGAAATAGCTATAAACTTGGTGACAACGGGATAATATATGAATAAGACAACAGCCAATGTCGATATTTATTTGCAAAGAAAATTGTCACAATCATCGATCTTGATCTAGAGCTTGCATCGCTCGCTGAATGTAAGAAAAGATCAGATTGGGAAGATTAGATGAAGGCAATAGAAATTGAATTATTATCTCTGAATAAAAGATAGGTGCTTGGACCTGTAAGCTATACGCCTCCTCATGTGCACCCCGTAGAGCATAAGTGGGTATTTGTTCGAAAGAGAAATGAAAATAAGCAAGGCTCATTACACAAGGTTTCACTCAACGTCCAGGAGATGATTATAAAGAAATCTATTCTCCGGTTATGGGCAGAACCACTCATTAGATATTTAATCTCAATGGCAGCTAACTTGAATTTAGAAATGAAATTGATGGATGTGGTAACTGCATGCCTTCATGAAATATTGGATTCGGACATTTATATGAAGGTACCTGAATGTATCCTTGTCCCGAACCATGATAGAGCAAATAGAAACATGTACAGTGTGAAACTCAGAAAGTCGTTGTACGGACTTAAGCAATTAGGTATGATGTGGTATAAACGCTTGAAGTGGCTTTCTATGCAAGAAAGGCTACACGAACAATGAGAATTATCCCTGTGTATTTATACGATAATCCCATGATGGATTTTGTATAATCTCAGTGTATGAAGATGATCTGAACATTATTAGAACCATAGAAGGTATTAAGAAAGCAAGCTCTTACCTAAAGTCGGAGTTCAAAATGAAAGATTTGGGTAGGACCAAATATTGCCTAGGCTTGCCGCTTGAGCATGCCCCTGAAGGGATATTAGTGCATCTGTCAACCTACACTTAAAAGGTGTTAGAAAGGTTCGGTTTTAAAAAGACATACCCTTCGAAAGTGCTAATGGTCAAGAGATGTTTGCAGCAAGACAAGGACCCCTACAGACCTAGAGAAGAGGGGGAGAAAGTCCTGGGACTAGAATTCTCATACTTAAGTGCAATAGAAGCACTTATGTACTTAGCAAACTGTACTAGATCGGACATTGCATTTGCCGTGAACCTATTAGCAAGGTATAATGCAGAACCTACCAAAGGCATTGGTAGGGAATGAAAGACATCTTTCAATACCTGCAAGGAAGCAAAGAACTTGGTCTGTTCTCCAGAAAGAACCAAGACCTGCATATGACTAGCTATATAGATGCCGGGTACCTATCGGACCTCCATACAACCAAGTCGCAAACAAGTTATGTATTCCTATATGGTGGAACTGCAATTCCATGGAAATCGTCTAAGCAATGTCTTGTATCGACTTCGACGAACCACTCGAAAATAATAGCATTATACGAGGCCTCACGAGAATGTGCTTGGCTTCGGTGGGTAATTCACCACATCCAGCAGTCGTGTGGATTGAATACCGCACAAACGCCCAATATTATCTATGAAGATAACACAACTTGTGTTACATAAGTGCAGATGGGTTATGTGAAGAGCCATCTCACAAAGCATATCAACCCTAAGTTCTTCTATACTTATGAATTGTAAAAGATGGACGAAATTAAAGTACTGTATACTAAGTCATGTGAAAATCTTGCATATTTATTCACTAAGTCACTTCCAGCATCTTGCTTTGAAAGGTGCATAAGTGGAATTGGGATGATGAGACTTGGAGAAGTGCAGAATTCAAGGGGAGAATCTTCACGAACTCATTGTTGAAACTTGATCATAAAGATCGAGTACCCAAAGAATAAATCCTAGAGATTAAATGAAATTGGGTGGATTGTACTCTTTTCCTTTGATGAGTTTTCCTGAAGTTTCTCGGCTAAGGTTTTTAATGAGGCAATTCTTGCAGCACAACAGAACGTGTTTCATGTACTCTTTCTCCAAATTTTTTCCACTGGGTTTTTATGGAGTTTTGATGATACATGAACATGATGGATGAGTGCCCAAGGGGAAGTGTTAGGAAATCTTGGGCTGTAAGATTGAGGAAGCCGACTAGAGGGGGGGTGAATAGGCGGTTTTAAAAACTTCTTTGGCTAAAACCGAGTTATGCGGAATTGTAAATCAATTCGGTTTTGCACAATTAAAACCTAAATCAACTAATCTTTACTAAGTGCACCAACAATATAAGACTATTGATAAGGATTGCAAGCATACAAAGACAAGTAAGCAATTTAATTCTAAGGATGTAAATTGCAATATAGTAAAGCACAAAGTAAATCACTAGAGAACAAACCACAATGACACAATGACGTTTTACCGTGGTGTTCGGAGACTTGTTGGTCTCCCCTAATCCACATTGAGGTAAGCCCAAACTAATTGGACCAGCTCCACGAATTAAGCCAAACACCTCAATTCCACTAGTGGTAGCTCTTTCCCGCTCCGGGTAGGTGAGCTCCAACCTTCACAACACGCCGGGCCTTCTCACAAGCTTCTTGAGAAGATCACTGGTCCACGACGCCTTCACGCCATCTAGGTGTCGGCAAACACCAAGAGTAATAAGCCAAGCCCCTTGCTTGACTCTCACCAAGTGCAACACATGCACAATTGGACGCTCAATCCAATTCTAGTTGCAACACATGCAACTAGAGTCTCTCCTTTTGCTCACAAGGTGCAACACATGCACAATTGAGAGGATAAGCTCACACTAGCTCAATAGAATGAAATGAGATGCCAAGAGTTGTCTCTCAATTGGCCAAGGTGGGTATTTATAGCCCACACACAAAAACTAGCCGCTGGGGAAATGTAAATTAGCACATTCAAATTAAAATGCGAGTACCAAGAAGACAATGGGCGGTAGTACCTTTTTGACTCAATGGTCGGAAAGGGTGCATTAAAGGCTAAAAAACTAGCCGTTAAAACTTTGGTGCAATACTACCACACTCACAAGGGCCGGTACTACCGTTCTGTGCGGTAGTACCTCTCTTCTCATGGCGGTAGTACCGCAAAGACAATTTCAAAGATGCATTTACACTCGTAAAAAGGTCATAACTTTTGACTCCGATGTCAGAATTGAGTGATCTTGGACTATATGGAAAGCTTATTAAGAGGGCTACACAACCCACCTATTTTATTGATCTCAAACACATTTGATCAAATCAAAAAGCACAACTCCAAGAGCCACTACCATGGTCTAAGTCCAAAGAAATAGCAATAAGCAATGTTAGACCATGCTAATGGAAAATGCATGAATCCCAACAATTTGCAAAACACATTTGAAAACTTAGATCATGCAACAAGGAGTAGGTACATGGACTTAAACCATTTGCAAAACACATTTGCAAAGTATAGTCACATGCTACAAGGATTAAATGCATGAGCCTCAACTATTTGCAAAACACATTTGCAAATAATAGCATCATGCTACGGAGAGCTAGAGCAAACGAGATTGAGCTATCAACACACGATAAGACTCAAGCTACTAGACAAGACCCCTCTTAATAGTACGGCAACATATACTAGCAATCCAGTCTTCCAACCAAACACCAAGACCGGTAAGAGACTAGAAACACATTCTTAGCTCTAGCTAGTCATACGTTTGCCTTGAGCATCTTCTTGAAGCTTGATGACGCACATCTTCACTTCAAGTCTGGGTTATCGTCTTGATATGCATCAACCCATAATGCATCCTTCACGTGACCTCCATCAACACATAATGGGTCTTCTTTTGACTTGATGATCAACTGATGATGCCATCCGAAGTCTTCATCACCCTGGAACATAACCTATTCATCCAACTCATGGAAAATGTTAGTCCCACAATGATTAACAATAATTACCAAGATATACCTGCAATAAATGCTTCTAAACAAGCCATTGCAGAAAGGTGCGGTACTACCGCCAACTAGAATCCTGAATACCGCCTCCTATTGCATTACCATTTCTCATGTGCGGTACTACCGATTTCTAGAGATTTAAGAATCAAGAAAAACACCTTTTCTAGAAATTACATACCGCCATGTAAATACCGGTCCTATCGCAGAGCGGTAGTACTGCTTAAGACATGCGGTCATACCGATTTTCGAGGGAGAACAAAATTCCCAAAACATGCTCTCTAGAAAATATGTACCGCCAAGTAATCTTCGGAACTTCCAAGCAGCGGTAGTTCCGCTCGAGAATATGTAACAGACACACAAGCAGTAGTTCCGCCTAAAAGAACTCCCAGATACGCACACATCGGTAGTATCGCTACCAAATCGGTCATACCGATTTCCATCAAATTCTTCCGAAGCTTTTCGAAATGCAATGCATGACTCCTTTGTCTTGAGCCATATCGATCTTTTTATCATCTTTGTATTTCCTTTTTATGTCATCATTCAAACTCCGGGACTAAGCCTTGAAAATATCTTAGCACATACATTAGTCCCACAACATAATTTCAAATAATTGAATATAAAGCAATATGAATATATATGAACTACACAAGTTTTATACACTCAAAGGATATGTTTCAAAGTAAAGATCCTTAATGTATGTGGATAAAGGAATATGGATCAATACTAATGAAACCACAAAATATAGAGTGAACTCTCCCTAGATGTGTGCATACACGAATGTGTAAAGAGAACATATGCACATATTCAAGTTAAACTTTTTAGTGGAGTTCAACCTATATTTTGGATCCGAGGAATGCAACAAGATATAGGAATATAATGTCGAAAGCATACCTCTTTGATTTTCACCTTTTTATCCAACTGAGACTAAACAATAGGTATAACAATAAAAGTGTTAGTATCATAAATAGATTTGTTATTAATCACCAAAATACTCCACTAACACATAATGGCGGGTCTAGATTCTTCATGGGCCCATGCATTGCAAGCTTGGCCCATGATGGGCTCCTCATCCACCCCTGAAGACTATATAAAGGAGGGGACCCTCAACCATTGTATTACGGTTTACAGAAGAGCAATAAAGAGAAGCAAGAAGTCCCCTCATATCTTTGTGTTCAATATAGTATTCTGTACTGTTTGTTCTTGTATTGTTCTAAATTATTCTACGCTTGTCTACGAGATGATCGTTCGGACTAGACTCGCCAGCGATGGTTCCTCAACAAAATTCTGCAACACGCAAATTCCTCCGCATCCTAATCCCATGTCCCAAAAGGATACACAAATCTTCAATGGGTTTCCATAAATGCAGATAAAGATAACGCCTGCCTGATCCCCTTGCATTGGCAGCTTACACCTAGGCCAAACAATACCCCTCGACACCACAAATTTGCAATGGCATGAAAGAATTTGAGCAAACAACCATAAGATTAGGACATGAAACACAATATAATTTGAAGACGTACATCTGACAATTACTGCATTACTGCCTCAAAAACACAACTAGCCTTTACATTCCAGTCCCATTTTCCTAGAATGGAACAATAAGTGATACGGCAACATTAAGACACTTCTAGAAACATCTGGAAACACCACAATGTACTACCATTGCAAGCTGCTCGTATCATCGTAAAATCAACACTACGTACAATGAAGCGCATACCAATTCGCACCAAGTAAGCTGATAGCGTATCAAGCTTCTAAGTACTTCCATATATACCCATAACTCATACATACAGCTGGCAACAACCGCCAATCTAAACCATCGGATGAACATCACACGACCTAAAACCACACAAAAAATTCCATTTCCAGAGATGAGACAGCCGAGAAACAGACACCAACAAACTCTTCACTATCACCAACATGTACGCGCACCAAGCATCCCTCGAACGGAAAGACACGTAACCGCAACCCCAGCACGGAACATCTAGAAACTTCTATAAAGGCATTGAGACGGAGAAAGGGCTTACTTGACTTGGGCTTTGCCCTTGGGGAGGACGGCGGGGTTTGTGGCCGGCTTTCATCCACCATGCCTCGGTGACCTCAACCTGAGCAAGAAGTTAACACAAGCGTAACTCAAATCGAATTAGCGACGATAAGCAAATGGATCAAGCAACAAGCAGAAAATTTGGGCGAAACTCGAGCTCAAAACTTACCAGAAACCGAGACACATCATCAGCGAGAAAAAGATCACAAGATTTGAGACAATAAAAAACTAAATATTTGGGTTAGGGCCTTAAACTAAGCGAGATGGGGATTAGCCCGTTCCTTTTGTTATGTCTAGAAACTGCAAAAAAAAACCGAAACATATGCTAAATCACCCTATTTTGTGCACCCTGCAGTCAACTTTCGGTTTTGGCACCAAATTAACATAAAAATTCTGAAGGACGTAGTCTACAGAGTGTTACAGCACCCTTTAAAATTTCGGCTTCAATTCAAAACGTGTTGAAGAAAACAAAATACAAGTTTGCCGTAAATAGTAGCGTTTTGTCCTTTTCTTTTTGGGAGCGACTAGAAATCGAACTACGGGTGGAGGCTCCAACCCGGTCCGAAAAATGCAACATATCCAGATAGCAGTTGCAACATCCTCGGACAATAGTTGCAACAACACCGGACAATAGTTGCAACATCACCGGACAATGGTTGCAACGTCACCGGACAATGATTGCAACATCACAAAATCAAAACCGCAACATTCTTTTTCTACATATGCAACATTTCATCAAAATCCCAAAAATCAATAAAAGGGGAGAGGGGACTGAGCGCCAGTAATCTGGTAGCTTCTGCAGGATCGCTGCGGTGAGCGCACCATTGAACTTGGGGTCGCTGGTGAGTGCACTGGCCATCTGCTCCACTAGAGCCCTCCGGAACTCCGGTGACGCGACCTCCCAAGACACCTTCTTAGGTCGCCAAGACACGCTCTGTGCCACCATAGGCCGAGCGGGAAGGACGAGGCGTGGGCTGCACCACACACAGGAGAGGCGGAGGCAACGAGGGGCTGATGAGCCGATCGGAGGCACCAGAGGAGCAAGACCCATGGGGCCCGAGAGGAGGTTTGCCGGGAAGGCGACGCCAAGGGCGCAAAGACGGGAACCGGGGCAAGGGCCAAGAGGTCCAGTGGTGGCGGCGGCGGTGAACCGAGGGAGCCGGGCTGGAGGCAGAGTTAGGAGGGGAGTCGCCGGAGTAAGCTAGGCACCATGGAAAAAATGGAGAAGTGGAGAGAGGATGGAGGTGAGTAGTGGAGAAGAAATGGATTGGGGAAGAAAGACCAGGAGCTTTGTGTCGGCCGTGAATAGATAAATAGAAGAGAGAAAAATTAAAGTAGTGTGCGTATCATGCGGCCGTACGTAAGAACAATATCATTACCCTTTCTCTTTCCCATTTCCTTTTGACTTATCACTTGTTTAGATTTTCCTAGTTTTTGCTACTCTTAACATAGAACCAATTTGATCTTGAAACTTTATACATACATAGAGTAAATTGAGTAGTACATATAATTTTTTTCAGGAATTTTTCATGTTGATTGGTGTCTAAACAAAAAATAATTGCATGTGTGCACCACAAAAGGTGATTGCATAGCATACTTGGCCAAAAACCACTCCGCAGTCTATATTAATTAGAAATATATCCACGAGATTTCAACTTATTTTAGTGTTTACCCCTCCAGACTACGATTTTTTTTAAATAATCTATTTTTTATTCGAAAATACAGAAATAATACCGCTTAAATTTTTTTTACAGAAATAATCTCCTGTCGTTGAACGGTTGGGCGACTCGTGCAAGTCGCCAAATTAATCGCGACCAACCTTGAAGTCGCAAGTAGTAAAGCAACTATAAGTCGATCGACCTAGTCGCCAAACCGATGTGCGAGATGTGTTCAATCGCCGATTTGTAGAGCGAGTTTAGCACGTCACAAGAGAGGGTGGGCGATTATTTGAAATCGCCTGACCCGATTAGGCGATTTGAGCAAATAAACTTGGAATTATGTGAATCCAATTGGAACAATTGTGTTAAAATAGATATTACATGTTGTAGGTATTGTATTTAGCAAATTGTATTATATGATGTTATTTTTTTAGAAGATAATAGTGTGGTGACAATGTTGATTGGTCTGTTTGTTATTTTCGTAGAATATGAAGGGTACGAAATATGTCAGACTCGCAATAACATGTTGTGATCGTTGTATATTATTGTAGTGCGCTAAATTTCTGTATAATTTTGTGAGGACGATTGAGATAGTAATGAGTGCTAAGTAGAAAGGTAAGTGATATTACGAAGAGGCTGAGAACACTCGTTGCAGAGTCTTGTCTTTTCGGTCTTAAAAGCTGGCGAGGCTTTAATTGAGTTGTCAATTCGATCTGAAAAGGCTAACCCTAAACCTAAACCCTAAATCACAGACAAACTGCCGCAGACCGCTGAAAGTCGCCCGTGTGGTCTTCCCAAGACGCAAAGTCGTCCCGTGGTCTTGGCACCGCAGAAAGTCGACTTTTGGTCTTATCATCGCAGAAGTCGCCTGTGTGGCCTTGTCATCGCGCAAAGTCGCCTCGCTTGATCTCACATCGCGCAAGGTCGCCCCCATTATGTCTTGTCATCGCAAGCCTACCCCGCTTGGTCTTGTCTATGCTCAAAGCACCCGCCTCATCTGGTCTTGTCATCTGCAAGCTAATACATTACTCGCTTTGTTAGCCTCACCACGCGGGGCTATAAAACGCACGCCCACACTCAAATTAGGACCACTCGACCCTTGAAACCATAGGAAGAAGAACCTTCTCCGTCTTACAGTAACATATGATGGCAGACGCCCAGGGACCAGTCCAACCGGGGTCGCCGAAGCCAGACCTTCGCGTCGAAAGGAGGGAGGACTTCGGCCCTAACCACCGGTTGATGCCGAAGAAGCGTGCTCAACCCAGATGGTGAAATGCGACACGGGAGGACGCTATCGCGGCAAAGCCATAGATGACCCTTTCGATGGTGGACGACGTTTCTTCCGATGCCCATACTCTGGGGTAAATAGTTTTGTTCATGTTACTGCTAATGCATCCTCCGTACTAACTGTTCGTTGTAGCAGATGGTGAAATGCAACTTCACCCGCTGGATCGATCCTCCCCATGAACGACATGTTGCGAGGTACGTGGATGTATTGTGGAACCGAATCTTTGATTTTGGAGGCGCAAATTGACGATCTCAAGGAGCAAAATGACGACCTCCGCCAACAGATGCAGCGCGAGAGGGGCAATGAGGAGGTCGTGAAACATAGGAAGTTCCTATGATCCCACATGTCTTTGCTAACCCTAGTCGCATATGTGCGCCACTACAACGACGGCCACCACGCCCGAGGCGCCCAACCGAGAGCACTCTATGTGGGTAGCGAGAGGCACCTTCTACAATTAGGCACGGACGGAGAAGCTTGTACGTCGGTAGTGTCCCCTTCTGTATGCACTTATGTTCAATCTCCTAAAGCATGTAACTAAATGGTAGACGCGTTATTGCGGTTGCCTTTTATCGAGTTTACATGTTGCATCGATGTGTCGCGTGCTTTAAGTTATATGCATCGAATAAATGAGTTGGACGACTTGGTAGTAAGTAGTAGCCCGACTAGGTCACGAACGATGTCATAGTAATTACGAAGCAGAATACGTCAACACATAATACAAGTTATGCATAGACAACCATGTCATAGTACCTACGAAATACAATACGTAAACACAGAATATGTAAACCCCCTACGCCACCCGCTGCTCCCACCCGCAAGGACCTCCTCCGTCGTCGCCATGTCCCACACCGTTCGTCTTGAGCAATACGCGCTTGGGCTTCCGGCGCGGGTGCCTAGGCCGGCCCAGACAGGAAAGGCGCCAGAGCCCCGCCGATCCGTGGTCCCTGGGGTCGACTCCACCGTGTCGCGTGATCACCGGGGCCCGCTAAGCTACTCAATGGAAATAACCTCGGCAGTGCAGTGAGCCGCCTCGACCTCCCCGGTGCTTCCGCTGGCATCGATCCACGCCCTCGTCGGGAGAACTCATGTGTCTACCGGACAACAAGACTCGCATGGCAAATAATGTTAATCTCTACAATATATCGACGATCGCAAACTCAAGAGAGAAAACGACTGATCGGTAGGCGGCGCGGATGTCATACCCACTATATCGTCCGGACGGGTCGGGACGAAAACATACGGCCCTAACACCGATGGCGGTGGGTGCGTACCACGCGTTCACCCGG
The DNA here is from genome assembly GCA_036346405.1 of Phyllostachys edulis. Taxonomy (NCBI): domain Eukaryota; kingdom Viridiplantae; phylum Streptophyta; class Magnoliopsida; order Poales; family Poaceae; genus Phyllostachys; species Phyllostachys edulis. Next base: position 19,710,662 of record CM070549.1, on the reverse strand, counting down.
ACCTCCACCGCCAGCGCAGTGCGAGGAGGAGGCGGCGCGAGGCGCAGGCGGGCACGTGGGCGAGGGCGGGCGCCCTCGACCTATGCACCGACGAGGCCACCTCCCGACCGAGGAGCCCACCTCTCGCACCGATGAGGCCACCTCTGCATCGCCCCGCATGATGTCGTACCACGACGCTTCGCCGCCCGCATGCCCGATTTAACAAACCGCACTAGCTTGTCGCGCGTGACCTCCGCGACCAATGCCGATCCTGCCCAGATCGATCGTCTGTCGCCGCAACCCCGACGCTGATGTCTGCTCGCAAGGAGTATGTCAAAGCATCGTAACAAAGACGCACCATTTTCAAACATGATTTTACATACCGCGAGGTGCACGCTCCGCGCTAAGTGCGAGAGGGTAGGAGTCGGTCGATCTTGGCATGCGAAGCGGGGAGGGTCGACGACATGCACCACTGGTGCGTGTTCTGCGGGCGCATTAGCGAAGGTACTCGTTATGCACGACCGGGATCATACGGCCGCCCTTCCGCACGCATCCTCGTGGGCGTTAAGCCCATCGTGCCACCCACGGCCCATCTTGGCCGCCATCGCGTCCCCGGTGCCACCCTCCTACTATGCCTACTGAAACATACCACTGCGATTAGAAGCCACCATTACAGAAATATCAAAAACATATGTGAACATGTGTTGCATGTAACTCACGCGTGGGTCGACTCAGGCACCCTCGTCCCGACGGGAACTGGAACAACCTGGCGAAGGCCGAACTGGTCTACAACACGCATCGCACATGCCGCGGTACGTCGCGGCAAGTATGGCTGAGCCCCAACTGATCTCTAGCTCCTCGCCGTCGGCGATGGCCTCGCAGTACTTACGAGGCGACGCCGACGAGTCACCGTGGTCCGCTGTAAACAAGACCACCAAGAGCCACAACAGTACGCCTCAGTGCCGCGACACCTAGTCGACGGTGGGTCAGGGGACCATCCGCCGACCTATGCGTAAACGAATTATTAGTAAGCCCGCCATGTCTCAATGAATCGCTAAACATGCAAAATAGGTAGTATACGCATGCGAATCGCGAAAACCACGCCAGGCGGGCCATGCCATTGCCGCCCGAGAAGTCGGCACGAGGCGCCTCCGCCCCAAGAACCCCGAAACTCGCCTAACAGTATGCGTCGCGCCACGATACCGTCTGAGGGAATGCAAGGGTTCCGCGATAGGCAAGCCGAAAGCAAAGATCGCGACATCTTGCGTAGTAGGGGCCATCTCCCGAAGGGAGGTGGAAGGTGTCGTCTCGGGCCGCCAACGGTCCACTAGGGCGCCAGAGCGATCGGTCGAACGGAATCGTCGTGACCGCCCGGACCGCTGGACCTCCCCATCGTCGTCGACTGCACCGCCGTCCTCTTCGGTGGCCTCTACCATCCGTGAGAGAGGTAGAAGGCCAGAACGGCTCATCCTACAAAGCACGAAGAAGTAAGTATATAGTGCGCATACGATACAAAAAAATGGCACAGCTTGCGACAAACCTCTCTACCCAACGTGGGTCTAGTCTCCAGTTCGCTCGGGTGTCCGCGTCTGAACCACCTCTAACTCACCAAGATCGTCCCCGCCAACCGGATGCGGCACACGACGGCTTTCATGATGTCAAGACGTCGACCAACCGTTCAAAGAGATGAAATGCCAATCCGAACCAAGAGGGTCTTGAGCCATACCTGCAAATTAAGAGATTAAAAGCATTCAAATTACTTATTATAAAAAAACTATGAAATACATGTATGTGTGATTCCTTAATCCAACCAAAACTATGAAGTAAATGTTTTCAATTCTTTATTATAAAAAAATACTTGTATTTAACATTCTATAAACTAGCATTTGCGAATGCACGAGTTATCGACGTGTTTATATAATACAAAAGTAACATGTTATCATTCATCTAGCCCGTACGCAATTAGCGCAGCACGCGGAATAGTACAACTAAATTTATTTTTACTAACTCATTTTTCCTTTATACGAATTTCTAAGTATTAATCATGCTATCTCTAAACATTTGCTAACAATATGTCACTACACACGATGTTTGAGGCTAACGTACCATGGTTAGTAATTAATCATGTCATCTCTAAATATTTGTTAACAATATGTCACTACACATAAAGTTGCTTGCTAACTTACCATAGTTTCAAAAATAAACTTTTACAAATTAATACTTAACGTCCTAGTCGTCGATGCGAAACGAAAAACCTCTTTTTTTTTTCTCCTCCTCTTCTTTCCCTCTCTTTCTCTTCTTTTCTGTCGGCTTCGCTCGTTGGAATGGCGATGGTTCGGCCGCGCGCGGGGTTTTATAACCACTCCAAGTCGCCATACGGTTGGACGACTTGGGTTGAGCTACGAGCAAGTCGCGCGATGGAATGGCGACTCTCTTCAAGTCGCTATTCCGTAAAGCGACATTGCCTCGAACCTTTAAATCACTGTTCCGTTCGGCGACGTCAAGGTTGGTCGCTTTATGGTTGTGCGACTTGCACGAGTCGCCCAACCGTAAAGCGACACGCGATTATTTCTGTTAAAAAAAATAAACGGTATTATTTCCGTATTTTCGAATAAAAAATAGATTATTTTTTTTTAAAAATCTCCCGACCACAGCTATCTTTCCTATGGAAAATTCCACCTTGCAATCAGTTTTAGCCCTAATTGTTTTGGGTATACGTATGCTATTTGAGGCAAACATCCCATGTATATATACAATACACGCTCAAATCCGTAATTTACGTCGTGATTTTTACTAGAGCAATCATGTGTGTAAATAAACTGCGGAGAGGCTTATCCCAAGAGAAACGAGATGATGTAATGTTGAGTATCCCAAGTGAAGGAAGGAACATAGTTGTGCAAAAAAGGGTTGGATGCAAATACGTAACTAGAACCTCGTTAGGTAGATTATTGTAGTTTGAGATTTTGAACTCGTAATGAACTCAATAATACAAGAAAAGAGCTTTTAGCTCAGCGGTCTTCCCATTCCTAGGAAGCAATATGAATAGAATCTAAAGCAATTTGTTTGCACAAGGTTATAGTAGTGGTTGGTAATTTGGTACTAGAAAGACGGTACCATCCTGCAGGATACACAAGGCACACGAGACACAACCAACACAACCAAAGTAGAATGCTGAATACATCTCATTGTTTTCTATGTATAACACAGGGTATTGTGATAGTTATTAGGAAAGTGGGAGTTACGTGTAAAACTTGTATGACACATTTTCTTTGGTTGGTGCACTGAGCTCTATACATGATAAAAAATGCTGCCTAGAGGTAGTATAAAAATAAGATGATTTTTGTTTGAATAGGCAAGACTAGAGATAAATTATTTGTTGAAAGCCTGGGACTGACACTAGTGAATGAAATCAGGGACAATAGATCGAATACAAGAACGGTAGATCGAGTGCCTAGGAGCCAGATGTTCTTTTTTGGTCGCCTGAGCCTGAGTGCTCGCCTGGTCGGCAACCAAATAAGCTCCCGACCAAGCAGCGAGCAAACACGCCCATACACCCTATCACCTAAGTTCAAATCCTCTTCGATGTGAATTTAGATGCATATTTTCTTCTTAATTTTTAAAAATACCTAGTTCCTCCGGGTTATTCTCGTTTTTTTACTACGTAGACTACTCTTGAGAGGATGATCTTAAAACTCGTACTACTAAACATCAAATAACACGTCACGGACGTCCGAAAACTTGCAGTAGAATCAAACGTTCCCCGTCGCCCTCCCCAGGCACACACACAATCGCTGCAACGACTACAAGAAAACCACTTGTAAAGCAGATCGCATATACACCGCTCCGCGCGTCGTCGCCGTCCTATCTGATCCCGCCCAGATCCAGGCGTCCAGATCCCAAAGCCCATGGAGCCCTCGCCGGCCCAGGCGGCCGCGTCGGAGCGCGACCGGTTGCCGCCGCCGCCCCCTCCCCCGCCCCCGTCGTCGGCCGCCGCGGCGATGTCGTCGCCACTCGCCGTCGTGTGCAGTTTCTGGAAAGGTCCGCCTCGATCTTACACCTGACGCTTCCCCCCTTCGTCGATTAGGTGATGATATAGGTTCGAATTGGTGGCGTGCTCCGATAATTGGTTGGATTGGATCGTGCCGCTTTAGCTGCGGGGAATCACGATTCCCGGTTGCGCGCACCTGTACTGGCCCGTAAGTGCAGGATTTGTTGGATTTTGTCACTAATGGCGAGTGGAGAGATCTTAATTGCGGTGAAATGTTGACCTGCATTTGGCACTTCCATTCAAACTACTAGCATTTGTGCTTGCCACTTCCTCAATTGTCTCCAAGTCGTAATCTAAACGGATCTCTAGGAGTGAAGACTTATGCCACGACTCACTATGAACCTTGAGATATGCTCTTGATCAGTAGGCAGAGCAGTTTCAATAGAGAAGCCTAGAGTCTTCATCTCAAACTTAAGCTAGCTATTTCTGAGAAGCTTGACAAGCTTTTATTGTCCTAGATTAGCTTCAGTGCATAGGTAATGTGATATAGCAACATCATTTGCATAAGGATTTAGGAGTTAGTGATTGATCACATGCGTCATGATCTTGTGGTATCCTCTCCTGATCATTTGCATCCTCACTAAGTAGGGAGAATAACTGTGAGATAACATGCTGTTTCACTGCTATTGTGGTTTCCATGTGGGGACTTAGAAAGTTACAGTGCCGAAATAGCTTCCAAGTGCGAATGGTCATGCACTGTAGAAAGTTATGCTGAGCTTATTGCATTGTCATATATGTGGAATGCAGGTTGATGTCTTTTTCATATAATTGTTTATGCTATCCATGGTGGAAAATCTGACTTGTTTTTCCTGTGCTTTAGACTTTGATTTAGAGAAGGAAAGAAGTGGTTTGGATGAGCAGGGTTTAAAGATTGCGGAGAATCAAGAGACGAGCCAGAAGAACAGACGTAGGCTTGCTGAGAGCACTCGGGATTTCAAGAAGGCATCTTCAGACGAGAAGCTTGGTTTATTCAACTTATTGCTGAAGAGTTATCAAGAGGAAGTTGACAAACTCACAAAGAGAGCAAAGTTGGGAGAAAATGCTTTTCTCAACATCTATCAGAAGCTCTATGAAGCCCCTGATCCGTATCCAGCTCTTGCTTCTATGGCTGTATGTCTGTCAAGTTTATTCTCTGTTATAGCTGCTCTAATTCAGAATTGTTTCATGTACTCATAGAGATAATTTCCTCTCAATTGTCCTAACTATTCCAAATATTGCAAATTCCCAACAATATTTAACATCTTGCCTCGTCGTATGCAGCCATTTGCCATCTTGCTGATATTCCCCATTGACACCTAAGAATAGAATCGTAGACTTGTAGTTGTATGTGATCAAAATTCTTATAATAACACTTTTTTTTGGCACAAGTAAGCAACCTTATTGCAATAATAGGTGCTAATTTGCACTAATTTTAAAATTATAGGTGGAGAGTTGTCAAACTGCAAAATATAGATGGTAGTTAGTTTGCTCCGTCTTAGAAGTACAAGCAGTCAATTGTTAAAATTTAAAGTACAGACCAGATTTGGCAAATTTGGAAAAATATGGTCTGGTACTGGTACTGCAATTTGCTCTTATAAAGTCTGATGTGTTCGATTTCATTTATTCTTTTGCTTGCATTAATATCTCTAACTGGTAGCTGGTTTCAATATAACAGATGGGGTTCAATCATTATTTAATACTTTAATTTTGCACCAAATTCTCCTGCTAATGATCTCAACGCATGCAGGATCAAGACCAGAAACTATCTGAACTGGAGACTGAAAATCGGAAGATGAAACTTGAGCTTGAAGAATACCGGGCAGAAGCTGCCCACCTGAAGAACCAACAGGCCACAATTAGGCGACTTGAGGAGCGAAACCGCCAACTAGAACAGCAGGTCTGTTCTGATGTCACTCAATTGCTTCCTCGGTTTTCTTAGCTAGTTAGTTTTCCTTTTGTCCTTCTTCTTCTGCATGAAGGTGGTCAAGTTGAAAAATATGAGTTCCTTCGCATCCTGTTGCTTTAAGTTACCAAAGGTGACGTCTTGTATTTATAGGATAGTACTGTTATCCTTGAATACATGGACTGATTTCCTGACAATTTGGAAGTTTTATCTGCACATATTAGTTCCAATCAGGTTTCAGAAACTCACACTGTTTTAAATTTATGGAAAAATATTTTAGCTATTCTTTTTCATTGATGATAGAGGCTGAAATGCCAAATTTCACCTAACAGCAATGGAATTACGTGTTTCTGCAAATATTCTGACCTGCTAACACAATTAATCAAAATTATTTATTTATTTTGTAATCGTACGTCTCTATGTAAATGTTGTCTAAGTGGTATGGAAGGTGAAATATTTCTTTAAGTTTTTGTATAGTGAGAAATTATTCTTGGTATGATAACTTTTATGCAAAAACTTCACGCTGAGTTCTTATTCCAAATCATTTTAAATAACAAGCTTCTTTATTTATCAAATTCTAGATTTTTTACTTTGTAATACCTTTTGTTTTCTTTAATGATTTTAGATGGAGGAAAAAGTGAGAGAGATGGTTGAAATGAAACAGCGAAGCTTGGCAGAAGAAAGTCAGAAAACTCTTGAAGCCCTGAAAGATAGGTATGGTAAATTAATGGTAACTAAGAAAACAATTGTTTGACTATCATCGTAATTGCACTGTAAGCTTGTTAATTTCAAGAATTTGCTTGACATCAAAGGCGACATCATATATCATGATGCATACTGCAGATTTTGACCTTTAGCTTGCCATGATTGCAGGGAACGGTCATTGCAAGACCAACTAAGGCAAGCCACAGAAAGTGTCAAGAATATGCAGAAGCTACATGAATCGGCACAAAGCCAATTGTTTGAGCTTCGCACTCAATCAGGTTTCTTTTTCTTTTAGTTGTGCTATCCTGAAGATCTTGAGACTTAATGGGAACAATATTTCCAAATGTTCTAATGAAGTATTATATTTCTTTTAGAGGAGGATAGAACTGCAAAGGAAGCTGAAGTCAACCTTCTTATGGATGAAGTTGAACGGGCTCAATCACGATTAGTTAGTCTTGAGAGAGAAAAGGTAGCCTTGCGCTTTGCAATTCCAGCTTATTGCGTTTGACTGCACGACTATTCCAACATAACATTGATAGCTGTACTATCTTCTTTTTAAGAGTCATGCTATGGCCATCATCACAAGTTCACAACCAACCATATATATGGATGGTTCTAACATATGATTGATGGTTCGATGTCAAATTGTCAATTTTGTTGTTTTTTGATTGGTCAACACTGCTGTTTATATTTTTCATTTCTGCATTAGTTTTGTCTGACAGAATCCTGTAGCACGATATTAGTCTATTGTAGTATTTTTCAATGATATACAAGTCAGAGGAGTTTTCTCCCATTCCCATAAATACTTAATAGTTGTGTGGCAAGTGCAAATTGATGTATTAGTGGCAGTAATTTTGATGATGATGCTAGCAATTTTCATAGTAATATGCACTTCCTAAAAACCGTGATGAACAGTTGTGCGAACCCTGTAATTCCCATTTGATATACATGGCATCACTGAACCTGCGATCTTAAATACATATTAGAAAAACAAATATAATAAAACCAGTAGAGATATGAAAATTAACCAAATTAGAGTTGCGGGGTCAAATTAACTAGAATTCAGGGACTGAACGCTCTACATTATATAGAAGTTGAAGGACTAAACATACAATTTTGCCTAGAAATATTTCGCTGTAGTGTAATATACCTTAAGGGACTAAACATACAATAATAGGTCAGTTTATACCTTTTCCTATTCATCATGTGGGTTATGAATTTATGATTCCTAAAATTTGGCTCCGAATTGTGGATTGCTTTCTGTGCTGGTTGTTCCTGCCGGTTAAGTGGCAGCTGATCCAGTACTCATTGAGAACCTGTTAAAAAATGGCCTAATTTGTATGTTTTCTGGCCAAGCTTTGTAGACTCACGAGTTTTACACTCTTCATTTTCTCAAAGTATCTTGTGGAAACAATGTTATTACGTGCTAACATGGAACTTTGCCTAAAACTGCGTAAATCATCATTAAATGCCCTCAATTACTGAATACGGTGACTGACATGCCATGTGTTGACCAAAATGTGCACAGCTATTGCTGGCTCAGTGCTATGATCCTGAATAAACCCTTTTTTTATGCTTATTTGTTCTGCAGGGGGATTTACGATCTCAGTTGCAGACAACACATGATGATGCAAGCAATAATAGGTCAGTTTATTTGCATTTTGCCTGTGTATGAAGTGTGAACTGATATGCAAACTTGCAAAGTGTAGATTTGCTTAAGTTTAATCATTCATAATTCATGCACTGGTGATGCTAGTGACTTTCAATTGTATTGCTATTTATTAGCATTTTAGTTGGGCTTTTATGGTCATCCAAAAATTAAAATTGAACTTGTTATCTGAATTATGTAATTATGCAGTGATTGCGTGGACTCAAGTGATATACTTGAGAGTTCCTTGAATGCCAAGGAGAAGATTATCTCAGAGTTGAATGCAGAACTGCGTAATATCGAAAGTACTTTATCAAGTGAGAGAGAAATGCATGTGAATGAACTGAAGAAGTTGACTGCTTTACTCACTGAAAAGGTATTCAGTCAATAAAAGAGTGTTATTGTGTGTAAAGTCGATGACTGGTTCTTGAACCAACTCATTTATAGGGATATTCTACCTGTCTAATTACTTCTTATATTCAATTGTCCAAATATAGTTCAATATATGTTAATTTCTTTGCTTCTATCACTATCCACTTGTTGGTCTTTTACATTGGCCTCAATTGTTATGGGTGAGTTTAATAGACATGGCTGCAGCCTGCAGGTTTGCATCTGAACCCAGACAGCACACACACAGAGAAAATAGTTCTAATGAGGAGAAAAAAAAATATGTTACTTATTCCATTGCATCTATTAGCCATTTTACCATGCATATGTTCTTGGAATGATTTGTTTCTATGCAACTACACTTCACTTTTATCTTTATTATTTTGCTAATTAAGTTTCCATTTGTAGGAAAATGCTCTAACGGAGTTAAAGAAAGAACTTCAAGAAAGACCTACGACAAAACTAGTAGATGATCTCAAGAAAAAGGTTCAGATTTTGCAGGTATTTAGAACAAAAAAACGCCCTCTGGCTACCCCAACATATGATATTAAACCCTCTACCTCTGCTAATTGCCTTAGTTCTGACCTGTGAGGCTGTGAGCCTGTGACTATATACCATTCGTAATCAGTTGGTTTTGAATTCATTGCATGTCTTTTCAATGCAATTTCGAATGTACATAGTACATGACATCAGCTTTCCTGTGTTGCTTCGTATTCTAGATTACCCCCATCATGTTGTTGTTGGTGATCCTCAAATGATATGTTTGAGATATATTTTGTTATTTTTGTCATTCCACATGTGACCCCACTATCTTTTTATTTTTTTAGTCCTTGTTCCTGCTGAAATGCCAACTTTCTTTCCAATAGGCTGTCGGGTATAACTCCATTGAAGCTGAAGACTGGGAGCTAGCAACCAACGGTGAAGAGATGAGCAAGCTGGAAGCTTTGCTTCTTGACAAGAACCGTAAAATGGAGCATGAATTAACACAGCTGAAGGTTGGTGTTTAGTTTAGATGCTGGAAACTGTGATTTAGGCAATTCCTTCTCCCTAAGGACAAGCAATTTTACTCATGTGTAAGGTACACTCGTTATGTTTCTCTGATGCAACTGCCTCATAAGTTCCTTATATCTTTTAAAGGTTAAAATATCAGAGAAGTCAAGTCTTCTTGAGGAAGCTGAAAAAAGGATTGCTGAACTAACTTCAAAGGTTGAAGAACAGCAAAAGTTGATTCTGAAACTCGAGGATGACATACTAAAGGTTGCTTTTCATGCTCTTTTGTGATAATTCACTAGTAACAATTGATCCTTATGAATATAGAATCCTTAACGGGTATCTGTCTTCTGCATTTAGTGTTTCTACCATGGTTACCTTAGTGCTGCAGTCTGAATAGTGACATTATGTTGTTATAACTATGTTATCCTGAAATTAAGGTATTTTAGAAACAAACTTGTTATGTTTACTTTTGTTTTCTGAAGGACATATAACTAATATTCATTAACTTGGTGCAGGGGTACAGTTCAACTGATAGGAGGAGTTCACTTTTGAATGATTGGGATCTTCAAGAAATCGGCTCAAATGAAGTATCAGAGGTAATTTCTAGTTTAGGTTCACTTATTACAAACCTTGTTGCTGTAATGCATCATTACCTTTTGTTTAGAGCTTGTGCTGGCTGAAGTTTGTTTTTGATTACTTTAGTTTGTGATAAGCTGTACAACGCCCGGTTTAACTCAGCTTTGGACGAAACATGCACAAGAAACCCAGTTGAAGTGCTCAACTTTAAATGCTTATATACGTCTTAAAGCTAGTATAAAGACCTGGACTGGTCATTGTTAGATCCTGGAAGAGGAGAAATGGGGGCTGAATTCTTGATTGTATTGCAAGAGCCCAAGGGGCTATATATAGTGTACAAGTGAAACCCTAGACTATTAACCCTAGCTAGACTACTATTACATTACTACCCCTACATGACTATTACACTAACATGACTATAACACTACTACCCTTAACACCCCCACTCAAACTCAATGCGTATGCAATAGCATTGAGTTTGAAGAGGACAACACTAAAATAAAAGATAAATCCGAAGTCCAGGCTTGAAGACGTCGTCGAAGCATGCAACTCTTGAACAAAAATTGTCCTTCGGCTCTTCACACACGAATGTGTTGATTTGGAGATGTTGAACCCGATAGGAATAGAAAGATATGTCAAATCAAGCCGATGAAGAGAGATAGAGATGAAGAAGCGAACTAGATCCGTCCACCCAAGAAGTGACGTGACGGTGTCGAATCTAGCGCTCGACGAAGGCAAAGACGACGAACCAGATCTGCCCACCCAAGATGTGAGGTGACGGTGTCGAATCTGGCGCCCGACGAAAACAAAGACGACGGACCAGATCCGTCCACCCAAGATGTGAGGTGACGGTGTCGAATCTGGCGCCCGACGGAGAAACAGTTGATGATAACAACAAAGAAGGCCATTGGTTAAGAGTCGCAATGATGCGAAGATGTGTAGAGAGGACCAAGAGGGTAAAGTCGCATCAACAACGATGATGTGGTGACCACACTCGATCCAATGGACAGACCACGGCAACCCGAAAAAGGAAAAAGCAATCGGCTGATCGACAAAGGATATGATGAACTGGTACGACTTCGACGAACTCAAAGAGATATGTAACAGACTTGGATGGACTCGATGGAAGTCAAAGGAAATAGACTAAAGATACTAGCAGTAGACAGCAGCATACAAGCAGCAAATACTAGCAATAGTGAGGCAAAAGCACACATCAGCACAGCAACAAAGCAGAGCACCTCAACACCCGCTAGCAAGAAGAGCAACTGAGCAAGAGCTTGGAGATGAAGATGGCCGGCGGCCACAACAAAACCGGTGAGATGGCCAGCCCCGACAGGAGCTGGTGATGGCTCCTCCCCCCATCCCAACGCTGGCAGCATAGAGGTACTCGACGGCGTCGGTGATAGGTGGGTGAAGATGATGTCCGCGTTGGATCGGATCCGGTTGAATCCGACCAGCTGCGATGTGCAGACGAGATGGCGACGCCCTAGATGACGAGGATGACTTGAAGATGCTTGAAGACGCCGAGAAATGAGGAGGACATCGCCGACGATGATGGATCCAGGTCTACACCGCCGGATCTCATCGCCCACTGCCCCGCCGGTGGACGCATCGAATTGAAGATGGCCAACGGCGGAGACAGGGACGAGCCAGAGAAGATGAGCAGCACCGGATTTGGTGGTGACGAGGCGGCGCCGGGCCGGACCAAAGCAGAGCAGGGGCAGCGTAGCCGGTAGTAGGGGAGGCGAAGCCGGCCGGTGGAGGAGGCCCATCGAGCGACGGCGGCGTGGATCCGGAGGAGGCGAGCGTGGACGAGCTCCCGCCGCATCCAGAGGGGGAAGGTGTGGATCGAGCTCCCGTCGACGGATCCCGCGCAGAGGAGAGCTCCCGATGCCGGATCCGGAGGAGGCGTGCGTGGAGAAGCTCCCGCCGGATCCGAAGGAGGAGGCCAGCGATGTATCCAGGCTCGAGCCGCCAGATCCCATCGCCACCGTCGTGCTGATGGAGCGAGATGTTACAGCAGAGCGCTCGAGCTTAGCGCCGATCGAGGCGTGGAAGCGGGCAGCGGAGGCGGCGTTATCGCGAAGCGAGCCGTGATGGTGAAGACAAAGCGCCGGATCTGGTGAGTGAAGACGATGTAGACGAGGTCGGATGGCTACCTCGGCGATGAAGACGAGGATGTTGGGCGAGCTCCGTCTGAGATCCGGAAGAAGCGATGTCGAGCTCGGGGATTCCTTGAGCTCGCCATCGCTATCGTCGCCGATTGGATCTGGGGTTCTGCTGCTACTCGAAGAAAGATACGCTAGTCTGGGTACTTTGAAACTAAGTCGCCATGATGCTAAAGATAAAATGACATTGAGTCGCCTTGCTTCGAGATTGCTCTCACAGGGGCAAGAGCTGTGGAAGAAGATGGAAGCTAGGCTATGGATCTAGGCTCTGATACCATGTTAGATCCTGGAAGAGGAGAAATGGGGGCTGAATTCTTGATTGTATTGCAAGAGCCTAAGGGGCTATATATAGTGTACAAGTGAAACCCTAGACTATTAACCCTAGCTAGACTACTATTACATTACTACCCCTACATGACTATTACACTAACATGACTATAACACTACTACCCTTAACAGTCATAAATGTTACCGATATAAGGAGATACCGTATGAAACCTCTTTCTTAGAAATATTTATATGCAGCACTGAAACATTGAAGAATTGACTAATCACTGGTCTTTTGTACACCGCTATTTTCATAACTAGTATCAGATCAACGAGTACCACAATTGGTTGGTGAATTTATGGTTTAGTCTGACACCTATGTTGCTTATTTGAGCCAATAATCACCATTGGTTCCGTGTTAACCATTTGTTGATAAAAGCTCCTTTTCCTCCAAACTAAAAAGCTCTGATAGGCTGATTTTGCCAACATGCCAGTGATAGTATCTGCAGTTGGTATCAACAGTGTCCGGCACTCTAGATGTTAATGCAAATACCAAAATGTGCCTAAAATTTCGCTTTCATAGTCATTTTCAATTTGCACCAAACATGCAGTTCTGAACTTCTGATTTCAAGCTCGCAATGTGTACAATTGAATGGTCACTTCACTCACTTGTTGCTTCACAATTCACATGTATTATTTTTCATTTACAGGGTACTGATCCAAGGCATGCATCACCAGACCAAGATCAAAGTTCCATGCTGAAGGTCATTTGCAATCAGAGGGATCGATTCCGTACACGACTACGTGAAACTGAGGAGGTATATTTCATGAAATTTTGAAAAATGACCGCATCATATTAGTGTTTCAAGTAATAGTGGCTGTGTAGTTCTCTGGTAAACAAATAGATGTGAAACAGCACGATGTCACATTTTACTACAGCCTTTTTATTGTTGAACAAGGTTTTGTAGCCAGTCAAACAATGTGGTTTTATCAGTGATCGGATTGTCTTTTAACTTTAGGAATGAATAGTGAGATGATTGGGTCGTTTCCCTTGATTTCCTTTGAAGCCGTGGATATGTTATGCTTCTCTTAGGATTTTTATTTTCATCCCATGATGCCTCTTTGCTTTGTGATACATGAAGATTTATCACTGATCATCTATTGTTATTTTTGTGTATCCTAGGAACTAAGGAGATTGAAAGAGAAGTATGAGATGCTAGCTGTAGAATTGGAAAAAACTAAAGCGGATAATGTTCAACTATATGGAAAGATCCGATACGTCCAGGACTACAGCCATGAGAAGATTGTTTCTAGAGGACCAAAGAAGGTTTAGCATAAATCCTTACGGTGGAAAAATAATGTATTCACATTTTCTAGCATTTGACCTTTGTTACATTGTGCCTCGCAGTATGCGGAGGATATTGAAAGTGGTAGTTCTTCAGATGTTGAAACAAAGTACAAGAAAATGTATGAGGATGACATAAATCCTTTTGCTGCTTTTTCAAAGAAGGTAGATATATTTTTAACATATCATTAGCAACACTTGTTATCTATGGTATTGCACATGGCTGAGCTATACTTTTCTTTCCATATCCAGGAAAAGGATCAACGGTACAAGGAACTTGGTTTAAGAGATAAAATCACTCTCAGTAGTGGCCGTTTTCTCCTTGGTAACAAGTATGATGCTATCTTTTTTTGGGGTACAATTCAGTTTTTAGTTTTCTTTATTTTTGTTGCACATGCTGATCTTTGATGATAACTAATAAATTATTACAGATGTTAGATATGTATATTGTGTAGGGTGTTGTTTGCTATTGTCCAACATTGTACATGTTATATATTGGCCTTTGACCCATGGGAATTGACAAGATGCATGATTCCAAACATGGTATCAGAGCTATGAAAACCCTAGCTATGAAAACCCTAACAATGTAACATGTAGACTTAATTCTTACAATGAAAGTAATTAAGCAACAACAAACTCCTAAGTGCTTAACATTATAACAACCATCAAATAATTGACAAATGATAACAATCAACAAAAAGTAGCCAAGTTCAAAGTTTACAATACCTGCATTTGAATCTCACGTTTCCTCCACCTCCTCCACCGGTCCTCTCTAGGCACTCGACGTGATTCCACAACGGAGGCTTCACATTTTGCTGCTCGGCACTTGAATTTGAAGCACCCGGTTCCATCTCCTAAGTCTTAAGTCCTAATTCCTAAATCTGCAGCTAGGCGCCATGGTTCAGGAAGGGAAAAACATAACATTACATGATTTACAGTAGTAGACAACTAGACATTGCATTTCTGAACTAGTACGGCATGGCAGCAGTAACAGACTGAAACTAGAGCTAACATCTATGTAGATCATGAACGAATGACACGGGGAGATATTTCTGGAAAATGCAAGCGAATCAGTAACGTTGTAAGAATAAAAGCAAGCAAAAGTAAGTGCAGAAACTTAGTTGGTAGGCAAAGCAACAAGATCTGACGTCTTACAAAAGGTTTTAATGTTGACATGAGAACTGATAATACCATTTGTTAATCAAAATTCAGGACCAAACTGAGTTAGCAACAAATTGCTATCCCACACAATCCCCAAATAGTCTATTCATATTATGACCCAACCGAGCGGCGTTGGGAGAAGCAGGGGATGCTGCCATGCTGGACTAGTACAGCAGTAACAGGCTAACAGCACCACTACATCTCATTTTCAGCTCATATGTACAGTTTTACACAAACAACTGAGTCTGAAACAATCAAACAAGTGAGTGTATCACTCAGACACTCACCGAGCGGTGTCGAAGGGGAGAAGCAGGCGGCCTCGGCAGTAGGGATGAGCGGCGTTGAAGGGGAGAAGCAGGCGGCCTCGGCAATAGGGATGAGCGGCGTTGAAAGGGAGAGGGTCGCCACCGGATCGCGGCGATGGTGAATGGCGCAAGGGCGCTGCTTGGGCTCGAGGTCGCAGCGGCATCGAAGGGAGAAGAAGCGAGCGGCGTCGGAGCACCTGAAGGCGTCTGGAGGAGAAGGTCGCCGCCAGATCTGGCGAGTGGCGACGCAGCAGGGGGCGGGCGGGCGCTGTCGTGGCTGCAGGCGGCGTCGAAGCCCGAAGGATGCAATCACACTCTGCATCAAGGGCTAGGTTAACTGGTTATGGTCTATGGAATGGGCTGGGTGACTGGTTAACTGGTTTTGGGCCGAATTGAATGGGCCCAAGTGTCCGATACGTGTCCGATTTTATTTTTGTTTTTTTTCGCGGCTGCAATTTCCGACACGCCTGGAATACGTGTCCGAGCCGTGTTGGAGCCGTGTCCGTGTCCGACACGGACTCGGCACCTTGTAGGCGTGTCAGTGCTTCCTAGGTAGCTGCCGCCGCCGCTATCCCCACTCCAAAACCTCTTCTTCCCGCTGCTCTTTTCCCCATTAGAGCCGAAGAAGAAGCTAGTTCTTCTTTGGGCAGCACCCCCTTCGGCGTCTTGATGCCTCCACCGGCGTCCGCCTCCATCCGGAGCCTCCAGATCCGCGCTGCCTCTGCGGAGCCTCCAGATCCACGCCGCCTCCACCAAGCGCCGCCTCTGTGGAGCCTCCAGATCCGCGCCGCCTCCATTTTCTTCTCCTTCACACCTGTCTTCTCCTCTGAGCGGGGCTTCTTCTCAACCGAGCGCCGCCTCCTTCCGGCGGAGCCTCCTGGCTCGCCAGATCCACACCGGTCTTCTCTATCAGTGTCTGCTCCATCGGTTTTCTTCTCCACGCCGAGCTTCTCCTTCACGCGCCCGAGCTCACGCCGAATCCTCCACGCCGAGCTCTGCTTTATTCTGTTTGGGTTGAGCTGGCGGCTCCGGCTTCTCACCGAGCTCCACCAATCTACTCGGAGCCGGCGGCTTTTAGGTCCGGCTTCTCCTCGCCTGGCTCGCTTCTCGGTTATTAAAAACCGGTCGATGGCTTTACCGAGGTTCTTCGCCATCCCGCCACCCGATTCGGTTTGATGGGACGAACTTCTGGGAGTGGGCCGTTCACCTGAGGATCCATCTTAACAGCCAGCGTCTCTGGGGTCATCTCACCGGCGAGCAGCCCTATCCGCCTCGCCCTACACTGCTAGCACTACCCGCTCTCTCTGCTGGTGCGGATAAGGCGGATCAGGAGGCCGCCAATGCTGCACTGGAGGTCTTGGGGCTCTACCAGTCTGAGCTGCACCCCTACGAGCGCTAGCAGGAGGCCGAGGCTCGTGCTACCGCCATCCTGGTGGGTAGCATGCCCGTGACCATCTTTATGGATGTGGTGGAGCTGCCGACGACACAGCTTATGTGGGAGCACCTCCGAGCTCACTACCAGCCGACGAGTGATGCTATGTATCTCTCAGTTGTGCATTAGGTGCATTCTCTTCAGCAGCTCGATGCCACCGTAGATGACTTCTACCAGAAGCTGTCTGAGGTGTGGCGTTAGCTTGACTCTCTGGGGCCGTATGTCTGCTGGACCTATTCTTGCTGTGTGCAGTTCCGCGTTCACCAGGAGACTCACTGTCTCTATGACTTCCTGACACGTCTCCGGCCTGAGTTCGAGACTGTGCGTGCTCAGCTCCTGACTCGCCACCCGCGCTCGAGCTTGGTGGAGGCCCTCACGGGTGTGCGTGCTGAGGAGACTCGTCATCGTGGCGTGGCCCAGATCGCGATCTGTCTTATTCGCTTGGCCCTTCTCTTCGCGGTTTCTCAAGACCGATCGTGATACCTCACGGCTCCTCCGTCGTTCTTTGCTTCTCGCGGGTCTTCATCGCACCTCTTCGCCGTCGTGATGACCACAGTATCGAGATTGCTACAAGTGGAGGAGGGACCAGGGTCGTCGGGGTGGACGTCCTCCGAAGTGCTCTGGAGGTTCCTCTCACTTAGGGGCTAGCGCCTCTCGCCAGGGCTCCTCTGGTGACGCCACACAACAGCTCCTCTCACTGCTTCAACGCCTCAGTGTCAGCTCGTCCTCAGATTCCTCAAGTTCTGCTCGTCTGGCTCTTGCTTCTCAGTAGTCTTCCTCGCCTTTGCCTCCTCCCTCGTCAAGTATCTTGTCTCTGTGGATCTTGGACTCTAGTGCTTCTTTTCACATGACATCAGATTCTACCTACCTTACTTCCGTGCGTTCCACATATTTTCCTTCCACTGTTCAGACTACAGATGGTACCTCTTTTCCTGTTGCAGGCTGAGGCACCCTTTCCACTTCTTCTTTTCATATTCCTACAGTCTCTCATGTTCCTCAGCTTACTATGCAAATTATGTCTACCGGGTCGATCACTTGATCACGACCGTCGTGTTGTTCTTGAGTCGACTCTTGTTGTGTTCAGACCGCCAAGACGGGACTGCTTTGGTATTGGCCCTCGGCGTCGTGATTCGCAGCGCCTCTGGCGGACCGGTAGCTTCATCTTCCTTCCATTGTCTCCACTGACCATCGGCCACTACCAATACCTCTGGTCTTGCTGCGTCCTCCACTACCTCCTTCGCCCAGTGGCACCATCGTATCGGTCATCTCTGTGGCTCGCGTCTATCGTCGTTAGTCGGTTGGGGTGTTCTTGGGTCTGTTTCTAGGGACACCTCTTTACATTGTATGGGTTGCAAGCTTGGCAAGCAGCCAAAACTCCCCTATCCCTCTAGTGATCCCTTTTCTACTTGTCCTTTTAATCTTGTTCACTCTGATATTTGGGGTCCGGCTCCCTTCGTTTCGAAAGGGGTCATCGCTATTATGTGATCTTTATTGATAATTATTCTCGTCATATTTGGATCTACTTCATGTCCTCTCGCAGTCAGGTTCTCTCTATTTACGAGATGTTCGCCACCATGGTTCGCGACTCGCTTTGATTCGCCATTCGTGTGTTTCGTGCCGATTCTGGCCGGTAGTATTTATTTGTCGCTGCGTCGCTTTCTCGTTGGCGAGGCACACTCTTCCTAGTACTGCCTCGATGCTCACGCCGAAGCAGTGTTTCGAGCGTAAGCATCGCCACTTGCTGAGATCGCTTTCGCTTTCATGCTTGCCTCTTCTCCCCTCACTGGCCGAGGTCGCTTTCTCGCTTTTTTGTCTCATCAACTCGCAGACCTTCCACCGCTTCTTGAGGTTTCTCTTGTCGAGCTCCGTGAGATCCACCTTCGCAATTTTGGTTGTGTCTGTTTCGTCCTTCTTCCACCTCGTGAGCGCACTCCACCGATCGGTCGGTTGAGTGTATTTTCATAACTCTACGCCTTGAGCATAAGGGTTATCGTTGCTATGACCCTGTTGCTTGCAGGATGAGGATTTCTCGGGATGTCACTTTTGACGAGTCCCAATCTTACCATGGTTATTAAGGCAGTAAGGCGAGGCGAGGCGACCTACCCTCCTCACACATTTTAAGCGGTAAGGTGTGAGGCGAGGCGACACCTTAATAACATCCTAAGGCGCTAAGTTAGCAAATAAAATGAGCATTTTAGGATCGAGGCCAATGAGGAATTCAAGGGTCTAGGGCGTCAATTTTTCCTTGGCTTTGATCTTGGATCTTGAACGTGCGGCCATTAGATCAAGCAATGGATGGTATTCCAGGGTCAAGGCATCAATTTTTCCTGGGCTTTGATCTCCACCATTGGATCTTGATCGTACGCCCTCAGCACGGCTTTGATCTCCACCATTGGATCTTGATTGTATGCCTCAGTGCGTGCTGCCTTGCCTTCGTAAAGGGCTAAAGGCCCGATACACATTCATTATGATTCCTCGCGTCTCCACCATTGGCGGCAGACACGGTGGTGGTGCGGGGGTTCTTGCAGCTTTAGGCCGACGATCATGAGCCTTGGCCAGGTCGTCGTGGAGGCCTTGTGCAAGCGGCATGGATCCGAAGTGCCGTGGAGGGGGCCATTGTCGGGCTTGAGGAAGATATGGGGCGGGAGATCCGGAGGCAGCGGCTTTGATCCGGAGGTCCTCGACGATGGGCTTGAGGAAGATAGGCAACAGGTGGCCCTCGCACCTTGTCGACGAACTCCAAGATCCAGGTGAGCTCTCGGCTCCTCTCTTCTCTCCTTCTACCTCCCTCTCCACCGAAGGTTCCGAGTAGAGGACGCCATAGGCATGCGCGGCAAGGCGGGGGCGACGCCTAGCTCCTTGGTGGCGCCTTACCGCTTAGGCGACGCATTAATAACCATGGATCTTACTACCCTTGCTCCCCACTGTTAGCTCAGATTCTCTTACTGAGTCAATCTCCTTTCTGATTTTTCTTGACTCTCAGCTTTCTCCCACCGTTTCGCCTTATCCTCCATCTACTCCGCCTCCCTCTCCTCTGGCTCCATCTGTTTCGCCTTTGCCGGATTTTCCTTCCCGCTCTTTTGTTGAGGCTCCACCTTTTCCCTTGCACTACTCTTGCCGTCCTCGGCCTACTATTTCCCCCCTTGAGCCTCCGTCTCTGCTGAGCCTTGTTCCCAGTCCTTCTTCTCCATCCTTGCTGGGTCCCGTTCCGCCTTCTCCTAGATACGTTCTTCGTGATCGCCAAACTGTCAGGCCGTTTGAGCGCTCTGCCCAGCCTGGCCGCTTGCTCTTCTGAGCCTACAACCTCTCAGGAGGTCTTTGCTTTCACCTTGAGTGGCAGCTCGCGATGTCTGAGGAGATTGCTACTTTGGAGTGTACTAGCACTTGGGATCTTGTGCCCTTGCCTGCGCGTGTTACTTCTATCACGTGTAAGTGGGTGTACAAGATCAAGACCCGCTCGGATGGTTCCCTTGAGTGTTACAAGGCTCGTCTTGTGGCGTGTGGTTTTCAGCAGGAGCTTGGTCGTGATTACGATGAGACTTTCGCTCCTGTTGCTCACATGACCACTGTTCGCACTCTCCTTGTTGTGGCCTCAGTTCGACAATGACCCATCTCTCAGTTGGATGTTAAGAATGCCTTTCTCAATGGCGAGCTGCGTGAGGAGGTTTACATGTAGCCGCCCCTTGGGTATTCTGTCCCTGATGGTATGGTTTGTCACCTTCGTCATTCTCTCTATGGGCTCAAACAAGCCCCTCGTGCTTGGTTTGACTGTTTCTCTTCTGTTGTCACTGCTGCCGGCTTCTCCACCAATGATCACGACCCTGCTATCTTTGTTTACACCTCTCTTGGGGTCGGACGCTCCTTCTTCTATATATGGATGACATGATCATTACTGGAAATGACTCTCGGTACATTGCCTTTGTGAAGGAGCGTCTCAGTAAGCAGTTCTTGATGTTTGATTTGAGTCCTCTTCGTTACTTCCTTGGGATTGAGATCACTTCTGCGCCCGAGGGCTACTATCTCTCCCAGGAGAAGTACATTCAGGATATCCTTACTCGTGCCTGTCTCACTGATCAGCGCGTGGTGGATACTCTTATGGAGCTTGGTGTTCACCTTCGGCCTAGTGATGGTGAGCCTCTTGAGGATCCCACTCACTACCGCCATATTGTCGGGAGCCTCGTCTATCTTGGGATTACTCAACCTGACATTTCTCACCCAGTTCACATCCTGAGTCAGTTTGTCTATGCTCCCACTCAGCTCCACTACAGTCACCTTCTTTGTGTTCTTCGATATCTTCGTGGAACCATCACTCGACCTCTTTTCTTTCCTCGCTCCAGTTCTTTACAGCTTCAGACGTACTCTTATGCGATCTGGGCTAGCGATCATTTTGATCGCCGGTCTCTTTTTGCCTATTGTGTTTTCCTTGGTTCCTCCTTGATTACCTGGAAGACTAAGAAGCTGATGCAGCT
The DNA here is from genome assembly GCA_036346405.1 of Phyllostachys edulis. Classification (NCBI taxonomy): domain Eukaryota; kingdom Viridiplantae; phylum Streptophyta; class Magnoliopsida; order Poales; family Poaceae; genus Phyllostachys; species Phyllostachys edulis. The sequence goes on along the minus strand of CM070549.1, from coordinate 19,689,297 downwards.
CTCGAGCGTCTTTGGTGAGTTGAGAGCCATGGTACTGTTGACAGCTGAGATCACCTGGCTTCTTGCGGATTTCGGTGTTTCTGTTTCTGCACCGATTCCGCTCTTATCAGATAGTACTGTGCGATCAGTATTGCTCGAGATCCCGTGAAGCATGAGCTTACCAAACACATTGGAATGGATGCTTTATACATGCGATCGCAGGTGCAAGATCATGTTATTGCTCTTCAGTATGTGCCTTCGGAACTTCGGTCAGCAGATTGTTTCACCAAGGCATAGACTCGAGCTCAGCATAGCTTCTACCTCTCAAAACTCAGTATTGTTGATCCACCATGAGTTTGTGGGGGGTATTAGATATGTATATTGTGTATGATGTTATTTGCTATTGTCCAACCTTGTACATGTTTTATATTGGCCTTTGGCCCATTGGAATTGACAAGATGCATTATTCCAAACAACAGAAACAGTAAGTTAGAGCTATACACTCCAAACTTCTCTATTTGATCATTCCCAATATTGCTATGCTGTAAGTGCGTTTTGGAAATACAGAATGTAAGTGCATTTGGAATTTGAATTGAATAATAGCAACATCGGTGACTTAGTGGTGCATAGATCCGCTACTAATGATATGGAAGTAGTTAATGTGGTTCTAACTTATTGAAATCACCCCCTTGTCTATATCTTGGGTGTGCTTAAAATTTATATGTTTGGTCAATATGCTCTAACTTGTCTAAACCCGTCACTATTTATTAATTTAGCCCTTCATGGGTAGAGTGACTCCTTGAGGATGGGAAATAGATACATATCAAGCTGTCATGATAATGCATACATGATCAGATCTTTTGTTTTACATGATGCCAGAGTTTCTTTATGTTATCCATGAAGTTGGAGTGAAATAATAAATTAATATGACATCTGTTCTATTTGTATTTGCAGATATGCCCGGACATTTATATTTTTCTACACTATTGGATTGCATCTCCTTGTGTTTACATTGCTGTACAGAATGTCAGCTTTGAGCTATCTCAGGTAAGTATGACCGCTTTATCAATTTAAATTGAGTTCCTGAGCATGTCTAACATCAGAATATTTGCACAGCACAACACCTGCAAATGATGAAATCATCCTGGATGCTGGCAATCAGACGCTATCACGTGCGCTCTAAATCAAGTTGAAGTTCCATGTAACAGTATCATAACTTCATCAGTACTGAAACAAAAGCCTTCTGGGTTTTGATCTAAAAAATCTTTGCATAGGATCATGACCGAAGTTATAGTTGACATGTTTTCTTTATGTCCTTAGGTGCCTGGGTATGTTTTCTGTAGATAGAAATTTTCCAGTTTTTTGGGGCAGATGGTGGGTGGGGAATGAGGTGTGTGTGTGTGGGGGAGGTGGTTGGGTTTGAGCCGTTCTGTAAAATGTTGTATTACTAATCGCCATTTTGTTGGTAAATGAAAGTACACCTGATCTCAAGGTACACATAATGCCATCTAAAGTGTGTTTCGTATATGGTCGAGAATGGAGACCGTAAAGACTGTTGTACAAAAGCCAAACAGAAATAAAAACAACAAAGTGAGTGTTATTATTAAATTTTATAACGATAGTTTTAGTGATACCATTTGCATATGGAAAATTGAAATACTTTTATATGTATTAGTGGTCAAAGTCCCTTTTAGGGAAATAGTTGCCAAGTCTAAGAAGTCCTTAAACAAAAAATAGAAGTTATGTCGAGAAATAGGTAAACATTTCCCGTCTTGCGCTCTACTACAACAAAACACGGCGATCCTGATAAGTTTTATATGAACAGGATCCACCTATACCACTACCTGTCCGAACTCACATCCCAGCACAGTATATTGGCTTATCTTTAGTCACTACATCAATTGCTGTATATATTGGCATGCGGGTTGTTCAAGCGCCATGTCGACAAGCTAGCCGCAAGCTCTCTGAAACTACAAAATCTTTTACACCAAATTCATTTGCCCTTTTGCTGCTGACCGAACTTTTTTTTATTAATTAACCTTTTTTTGAATTTTATTTTAAAGTTAACCCTCGACGTATTTTATTTCTAATTCTAACCCCTTTGGTCACATCACGGATGGTGGCGTGATAAAACAACACTGTAACGTGCCAGGATAAGTTTCCAAAATAACATTTTTTGTCACGCAACTGGTTGTGGTGTGACCAAATAACACTATCATGCCACTTTCAGTGGCGTGACAAGAGTTTAACCAGAAATGAGCTGGCGTGATAGTGTTATTTTATCACATTATGGGTGATGGTGTGACTAAAGAGGTTAGAATTGGAAATAAAATGCGTCGAGGGTTAACTTTAAAATAAAATTCAAAAAAGGTTAGTTAATTAAAAAAATTCCTGCTGACCCTACGGCGCTCGCAAGTGGCAGCAACAGTGACTGAACAAATAAACCTGTGGATCGCCAGGGAGGCAGAGGATAACTCATATCGAGAGCCAGAAAGAGGCCAAATTGTTTCACTGTGGACAATTAAATGGAGACGTACCAAATCGACAGCAATCAGCGACCGCTTCCCGGCTAGCCGCAGCCTGGCTCCGGCCATGCACGGTCGTGGTCTGATGCGTACGCGCCACAGGCACCGCGTGGGGGCGGATGTGGCCACGTCGCCCCGGGGCAGGGGGGAGGGAGGGTGGCGGTGGGGCCCGGCCCGCCGGCCGCCGTCGGCGTGATCTGGCGTGGCTATCCGTCAAGTGGTGTCCGGAGGGAAGGAAAATATATATGGAGCGAAAGCTCGAGGCCCTCGCGCGAGCCGTTAGTCTTGACACGTCAGTCACATATACCTGTGTGTGTATTTCCCCGTGCTTGTGCTATCTAAACATGATTTTTTTAAATAATAATAATTTAAAAGATAATTATAAATATAAATAGTTGATTTTTTTATACAAAAATAGGTCACTGTCGCCGTTTCAATTGGCGGCAGTATCTCTGTCGCCAATTGGAATAGTGACGAGACGATTCTGTCGCCAATTGGAATAGCGATAGGACAATTTCGTCATTATAAATGACGACAGGAGCTTATCGCCATTTAGAATGACGAAATGACCATATATTAATTAATTAATTAATTTATATGTAGAGAATTCAGTCTAAAGATTTAGTATATTTCACGAAGTTTTTTGACAATACATTGAAGTGTCCGCGTAGTTTGGAATATGAAATTGGAGTAGATAACGAAATGTGAAGTAGAGAATGTGAGATCGGCGGCGCAATGTGGAATGCGAGTTCGGCGGCACAATAACACAAACAGCCCCCTTCGGAGCGAAATGAAAAAAATATATTTGGGTTTAGGATTGCCATGCGCGCTGTTATCCCAATTGTATTGTTGGTGGAACAGTTTCCTTCGGAAAAATATTACGTAATATTCAATAGTCGAAAAATTTAGAAAAATAGATTTAAGTTTGAAATGCTTCATAATTTAATTGTGAATTATATTGTGCACTGGGTTTGGTTACGTACATTAGAAACGCTAACATGCACAAATCAACAAATTGAAATACACCTACGATACATGTGCGTCTTTTTGGAATCGAAAAAAAAGGTTGATTGGAACAAAATCAATTAGTCCAGGCGGCCCATCAATCCCTTCCCCTTGTCTCTGGATTGCCCGTGGCGGCAGTCAGTCTCGAAGTCAGCCATGTTCTGCGAGGCGGGTTGGATGATTGAATGATATTAGGATAGCAAAACATAGGGCCAAATTAATAACCAAGATGCAAATTGAACATAACTTGCTTTTTCGATCTGGACTGCACCCGAGCGACGGGGAGCACTATGACGGATGCCAGTCTCACTAGCAGGAGCCTTTCCCTTGTCCGCTGCGCGCTCAGCCCAGTCGTACTTAGCTTCCTGTTCGGGGTCCTCCACCACCACCCTACTTTTCTAGGCTCCTCCAGTGCCTTTTCAATAGGGTCGGGTACGTAAGGTTTCCAGCGTTCGAAGATCTCGGCTCGCATCGCATAGTTCAATATGTACTTCTGCTCGATGAACGCCCTATCGTACATGTCTGGGCCGTCGATCCATTGGAAGAAGTTGCATCGCATCTCCAGCTACAATTATGCGCAAATGTAGTTAGGGATATGTGGATTGGAACGTAAGATGTGCAAAATCTATGTGTGCGCAAGATTCGCTTACAAGGATGTTCCCGCACGTGTAGTACACCTAGGCGACATTCGCCGGGTATGTAGACTGAATGATCTTAGCCGGTTCTTTGCACACATTGCGGTCGTGGGAACTCCGGTGGTACCAGCATCCTTCATAGAACAATCCAGGTAAGGTTTAGCCCTTTCGACAAGCCACTTGCACTTCCACGACATCTTCACGTAGAAGTTCGCTGACGAGTCCGACATCTTCTTCTCTGTTGTGTGAACCAAGCTTTGGTGAAGTATTGGGGGTGGTGGTGTAGTGTTATCCTCTAGTTTTCTTCTTCCTCCTTTTATAAAGGGTCTTTTTGGTCTTAAAAAGTGGCGTGGCGGAGTATGGTCTTTTCGGTTTAAAGAGGTAGCGTTGCAGTGTGTTATCATCTCGGTCTGCAAAAGTGACAGTGTGTGGCGTGTCGTGGTGCGTTCCTTTCAGTCTGAAAAGGTGGCATGGCAGAGTTGCATTTTTTCGGTCTGAAAAGATAGCGTCGCAGTGTGTTGTCATCTCGGTCTGCAAAAGTAGCAATGTGTGGCATGACAGGGTGCGTTCTTTTCGGTCTGAAAAGGTGACGTGGCGGAGTGTGGTCTTTTCACTCTGAAAAGGTAGCGTCGCAATGTGTTGTCATCTCGGTCCGTAAAAGTGGTAGTGTGTGGTGTGACCGGGTGCGGTCTTTATGGTCTGAAAATGTGGCGTGTTAGAGTGCGGCCTTTTTGGTCTAAAACGGTAGCAACGCAGTGTGCGGTCATCTCGCTCTACAAAATTGGGGTGTGAAGGCTAGAAGCAGGGGTGTTGCGATGCTAACTCCCTCACATGGTTACTTGTACACACAAGAACAAATAGTATTGAAACACGAGACTAACATAATATAAGTTGTACAAAAATTAATATTGACATGACATGACTGATATTTACAAGAACAAATATCTACTCGTGGGCTCTCTAGGGGCGTACCCCACGTGTGGCCCCTACCTTCACCCGATGCAGCTGTGCGCACTGGTGCGAGTACGTCAAAGGCTCTGGTGGCCGAGGTACCCTACCAACGTGAGTAGCCTGCACGGGTGTCGCGAGTGGGGTGTCGACTGGGTGTAGGGCTAGACACGAACCGAGCCGAGCCGGCACGAGCTAGGCTCGGTCAAGCTCATTTGGAAAGTTGTCTCAGCTCAGCTCGTGTTAACACGAGCCACGTGGTTATCTCAGCTCGGCTCGAAATAAAGCTCGAGCAGGCTTGCGAGCCCTCGCGAGCCAAAAACCAGCCATCTTTGTGAGAGCCACCAGGCGATTTAATTTGTAATGCTTAACCTTTCTGTTGGTCCTAGCATCACAAATCAAATCTTCCTGCTCTCGGTGTATTATGTACTCCCCAGAATAGCAGTACACATACATCTTACAAAAAATAAACATCAATTCCATACACAAGTTATTACATTACCGACATCTTCATAATTTACAACATGTTCAACATACACTAAGATTTCATACAAAAGGTTAAGTCTTCAATGGAAACATGTGCCATAAGATGGCAGTAAACAAAAGCCAACCGGCTGCCCTTACCCACAAGGCAACCGACCGGAAACATCGAGCTAGTCGTCGAGAGCGAAGTCAGCCTCACAATCGTTAACCCCTTGGGGGTCAACCTCCTCTGCAGAAAATAGACAATGCAATTGAGTACAAAATTATACTCGCAAGACTTACGATTAACAAATCTATACATAGCTACATGCAAACTTGAATCAATAGAGGTGGCTATAGAGCTCATTTTTAGTATAAAGCAATATTTTATTTGCAATAGTGTAATAGATTGAAGGCAATTTATCAAAACAATTTTTAATTGATCAAATAACAGCGAGACAATGATTATAAACATAATTAACATCCTAGAGGTGACTTCCCAATAGGCACCATAACAGTAGCACGAATTACCCATACGTACCACCGATCTCAGGTTTTATCAAAATGTTATAGACTAACTCTTGAAAGACCTCCCCAAGCGTGTCCATAACCAAGGACGTGACTATTCGAATAGTTTAAAACTCTGCAGGGGTGTACAACTTTATCCACATGTCAGACCGCCTCTTTGCCAAGCTATAGAGCACACTTTTTTAGGTATGCTGGCAAGGCTAAGCATACGAGACGTTTTCCAATGTTATGTATTAACTACGAGCCGCTCGTATGGATATAAACCCACACGTTGTATCGAAGTCATTGTAAAGCCTCGATAAACTACCTCTCAGGGTAAAGCCTCGGACAACTACAATGTCCCTCGGTGTGGAGAACCTAGACAGGAACCCACTCTCACACACCCAACAACAACACATTTCCTTTTTTTAACGCAACACACAACCCCTACCTGCGACTCGGAGCTAACACACGCCAAAGTACTAAGTCAAGAGGGGTTTCCAATACCCTCATGTGGATGCACGTAATAATGCTTGGTTCAGTGGGACAAGATGTTCGGTCCTTGTTGACCCGGGCACACAACCACACACCCAATAATCACACCATCATCCATGTGCCCAAGTCTAAATCCTTTTTGTTTTCAATTTTAGTTTTTCCAAATATAATACATACATGAGTACCCTGACTCAAGTATTTGAAGTGATGTTGTAATGATCATCGCCGAAGCGATGATCCCTAGACTACCGTTCTAAGCATTACTAAGCGACATCAACTCACATACTATATATAAAGTGACTATAGCCCATCCATCGAGCTCTAAATCACAGCAAATATAAACCTAGACTCAGTGGTAAAGGATGGATGTTTACCTACAGTTCACATATCTATTTAGGTTAGCTATCGCAATCTGAGAAATTACTCATTAGCATGGCATGCATACATATAGTTGAAATTGAAATATTAGCATGCAAATATAATAGGATCAACGTGCATCAAAGGAGGAACTGCTTGCCTTGCTGCTGAGGATCACTCTCGTAAGTACCTGATTCGTCGAAATCTGTCGATCGAGCAAAAGAACGAATAAGAATGAATAACACCGAAAATAACCAAAATTCAATTTCACCTAACATGCATACACATAAGGTAGAACATGGTTTTAGATAAATTTAGGTGAAAACTTTAATCCAAAAGGAGTTTATTTGGATTTTCTAAGAATTTAACAAGTTAAAGGCATAATTGTACAAATAAATTAATTACCAAAAAATTCCGAAACAGAAAAATAAATCAAACTTATGCCCAGTTAAAGTACAATAAATATGAAAATTAACAAAATTAATTTCACTCAATTTGGAGTTAAGATGAAATACTTATGAATTTTTGAAGTTTAAACCATTTTATAGTGTAGAAAAATTTCTTTTTAGACATTAATTTAACTCCAATATTTTATGGAATAGAAACATACTTAAAATCTATTCCATTTAAAAATACACTAAAAATGAAGACCAACAAAATTGGTTTAATTCAATTTGGAGCTAATTTGAATTAGTTATGAATTTTCTAAGTTAATTGAATTTTTAGTGTAATTTTAATTCGTTTCTAAATTTCTAAAAGAATTTAATACTTTTTACACGCGCGTTCAGCTAGCCCACGGTCACTACCTTGTGGGACCCGAAGCAAGGCTTTGACCAGGTAAACTTTGACCCAGCCCGGCCGAACGTGACGTTGAAAGCGTATTCTAAGAATACGTCTTCTGCTAACAAAAACGTAAACTCCTATGCATATACAAAATACGCTTCCCTTAAGAGAAAACATTCTCAGCCTCTTTACACCTTCACTTAACCAGCTGTAAGGTCCCACATGTCAAAAACTCCGAGATTTAAACGGTTTCAATTAAATTTCTAAACTCGTCCACCAGGGATCTGGTAACAAGGTGGGTCTCCGGGCTCAGGAGTGGCTCCACCAGGTGCGCCCGAACCTCACGAACCCAAAGGTGAAGACGTGGAGGCCTGAGGTTGCCAGCAGCGAGCTCACGACGACCGGAGGCAGAGGCGAACGACCGGCTCACGCAGAGGAGGTGCTACGGTGGTCGAGGAAGCTTGGGGAGGTGCACGCAGGGATTGCCTCGGCTCCAGGAACAAGACGCACAAGTCGATGATGGCGGAGGATGACGGAGGTGGCCGGAATCGAGGCGGCGGTCCTTCACCGTGCTCGGAGCAGATGTGGTCGCACGCCCTCGGTAAAGGACCAAAATCAAATTAGCTTCGCCCGAAAACCCTACTAGATGAGGCGATCACAAAGGACAAGATGGAATAGAGTAAGGCTCACCGGAGCGCCTACGAGAAACTGGGTCGTGGCCGCTGGATGTGAGGACGAAGGAGTTGTCCCCGATGACTCAGTGCCCTCCAAGGACTGGGACTGGCCAAAACGGGTGCGGTGATGAGCGGAGAGCCCGACGGTGGGGTCATGGGTGCTCGAGCGGCACCGGGGTGAGCTCTAGCTCCACTCCTTCTTCCTTGGCCGAAACAACGAAGTGAGTGGAGAAGGCGAGAGAGGGTGAGAGAGAGGAAATGGATTGCTTCAGGAGCTTCATGAAGTCTCAGCGACACTTCAAGGCCGGACATGGAAGCATGAGGGGGGGGTGAGGGAGGGCGTCGTGGCACGCATGCACGAACACCAATGCGCTCGGCTTAAGCGGTGCAATGGAGAAGACGGCGCTAACAGGCGGGGCCCGCCTGTCAGCGGCAGTGAGAGAAGCGGCGCAGCGAGTGTGTTTGGGTCCGAGTCGGACTCAAGTCTGGTGTGATGGCGCGGTTGAGTCAAGTCACTAGGGTCCAGTCAGAATAGTGAAACCAGGTCCGGTCGGGTTGGGTTAGGGTTTGAATTAGGTTTCTGATTTTGACCGAAAACCAACAAGTTTGACCTAGCGGTTAAAAATAGTAATTAAATTCTGAAAATTCTAAAAATGTTTGTGAGTATATGAGGTTCAAATAGGTCTTAGGAAAATTTATTTTAGGCACTGTTCATACTTCATTTGTCTGAAATAAATTCATTTTCAAATCTACATTAGTAACTTGGTTAGGATTTTGATGAGATCAAATTGACTTCTAAAAATTTGTGAAAAATTATATTAATCCATTATAAATAATCTAGTATTTTAAAAATTATTTCCAAAAACTTTTATACACAAATTTTTCAAGAATCACATAGAAACTTTAATTCAAGTCAAAATTTTGAAATTTCAAAGCAAACTTTAGAAAACCAAGTGCAACCTCATGAGATTCATTAAAAGTTTTAAAAAGCCCATACTTTTATACATTTAAAATACAAACCTAATTTTGGGTTGTTACAATCTTTGAGCGGCAACAGGAAGCATTAAAACCAACGATTAGCTTAGCATCACTTGAAAAAGGATTTTTGTTCACATGAGGCAACAAAGAATCCAAATGGATGGATGCAAAAGCTATATGATTCGATATGGTTTAGGTCAAACAAACAAGCACAGATCAAATGCTTAGACAACTTCCTTTTCCACTTCTTTGAAACCGAGACATTTTCATCCAATTCTTTGAAACGAAGATCCATAGCCTTCCCTCGCTTCCGCTTTCCCTTGCCTCCATCCGCATTCATGTTCTCATCAGCAACTGGTCCATCCTCGCCTCTAATCTTTGCTACCTTGGCATCAATAGGTGGCTCCAAGGTCCACTTCTTATATTTCTGCATGAACATCACAAACAGTGAAACAAAATTCTAAGACAAGGCACCCACTGCTAAAGCAAATGATGCTGAGTGAAGAAGCTAATACATCGTATTTTAACAGGCTGCTCTTGCTTAGCGAAACAATATCAAGAACCAATGTAACATTGTGAATCAGGTGAGCAGAACGGAAAATTTCCAAGTCAAGGCAACCACTTCTAAAGCAAAAAATCTATTTTATCCCGCATTACCTTGTCTTTCCGTGCCTTGTTCTTCCCCTCGCCGTCATCGCCTTGCTTCCCAGGATTCCCTCATGGGCAACCACCACCAGCACCAGCACGTGCAAAAGGCCAGGGAGTAGGAAATTAGCAGATTTCAATTGTTGTACTTTAGGTGATAGGGGTATAGGGAGTGCACCTGAGGAGGTGTCGGCGTTAGCTTTGGCGGTGCTATTTTGCTTGTTCTGGAAGGCGATGAGACAATGGAGTTTCGACGGGAGTGCGTCCAGCTCCCGCTAGACGAGGCAGCGACGTGGAGGACAAGGGGAGAACGATGCCAAGGGGGAGGACGGGAGGAGCACGCGGCTAGGGGGAGGACGAGGGGCGGCGACGCGGTGGACAAGGTGAGCGGTGCGGCGGACTGGGCGAGAGAGGAAGGGGATCGGGAATTTAGGAACGAGAAGGGGAATTGGGGATCAGGATCGAGATGGGGAATTGGGGAATGGGGATCACAGGAGTCACGGCACGGGTAGGAAGGGTTAGGGTTAGCTGGTTAGTGGGCTGGCTGGGTTGGGCCATGGGCGATTGCCGATTGCTGACTGGGCCTTTGTGGCTCGAGCCAAACAAGGTTCGCGAGCAGCTCTAGCTCAGCTCATTTTTTTTACCAGTTGGATATGGGGCTCGGCTTGGCTAAAAAATTCACGAGCTCGAGCTGAGCCGGCTTGCGAGTCTCGAGCTATTTTTCCAACCCTAGCTGGGTGTGTCCGGGCGCACTGTCTAGCTATGAAGCCCCAATGAAGACCTGACTGCTCTCGTCGTGCGAAGGCCCACCGCCCTGTCGCCGTAGTGTCCACGCCCGTTCAAACTCGAAGTCCCCAGAGCGTGATTCCTCATGCAACACCATCTCTTCGTCCTAAAGGGGTGTACGAACTGTGAAACAGTACATTATGCTTGTAAACATGACAAAAATGATGAAACAGTATGTTATGCATGCAAACAAGATAGACATACCTCATCGTACGAAGGCAATGGACGGCTCCGCGTACTCCTACCCCGTGTATGGGTGAAAATCAGGACCTGTCAGAGAAAATTGTCATTATTAACTAGTAGAGTTCGAAATAAACAACCAGACGTAAGTGTTTCATGTTGACCTATGAACTGTGCCGGGGTACTCCCAGCACGGTGACACGAGGATCCGCCTGCCACCTCACCGTGTACTCAGGTGCGTCCTGTGCCATACGCTTCGGCTGCAAGAAGACAGAGACATACCACAAAGTTGCACAAAACAATTGAAATCGAAAGACAAGAGTTATAAAAACTTATGTAGAACTAGCAGATCCACTTCAACGACGACCCATGGATAGTAATGAAATCCCTGTAGCCGGTGTTAGGCGACAGCACCCCTTGGAACCTCGTGAGGATCTTCGTGCACCACGTGGCTGGGACGTCGTGCGACGCCAGGGGGAAGCCCGCGCAAGGCAATCCGGTTAGAAAGGTCACGTCCTGAAGCGTCGGCACCATCTCTTAGCACGAAAGATGGAACGTGTGCCTCTGGCCTCCATCGGTCAACTAGTGCCGTCAGGAAGCACCGGTTGTACAAAAACCGCATCGACATACAATCACCGCCCGCATGGTCTTGGTTGTCCTCCCATGTCGCCTCCACCATCCTCGCTAGTGGAAGGAGGCCCGCCGCTTTCAACCTGTGTCGAAAGGATTAAGAACATACATGAGTCCATCCACACTAGTTAGAGTGCAAGTGAGTACACGAAGGTCATAGCTACACATACTTCGGAACCCAAGGTGGGTCCACCCTCCATACCCTCATGGGCGTGCGCATCCCTAAAAATTCAGTGCATACATTGTAAATACTACGAAATATATACAAAAAGTAATAAGAAGTGGCATATCTAATTAATTCAATTATTGCATGATTAGCAACATATACGAAACTGATGTGCACACAACTGTATCGACATACAAATTTTTAGAGGTATCTTACCGTGTACAGATGGAAATTAAAATTAAGTTCACAATATTTTAATTAACGTCTACATACCCTATTTAGCTACTCTCGATTTTTTTTATATAGAATTTTTAGAGGTGTCTTGCTGTTTTTCTTGTTTGAAATGTATTTTCGGCATTAAAAAATATTTACCGTGTACAAATGGATACCAAAATTAAGTTGGCAATATTTTAATTAAGGTCTACATACCCTATTTAGGTACTCTGGAATTTTTATAGAATTTTTATAAGTATCTTGCTATTTTTCTTGTTTACAAATTATTTACTGTGTACAAATGGAAATCAAAATTAAGTTGGGATTATTTTGATTAAACTCTACATACCCTATTTAGCTACTCTGTAATTTTTATAGATTTTTTTATAGGTATCTTGCTATTTTTCTTGTTTAAAAAGTGTCTCCAGAATTTACAAAATATTTACCGTGAACAAATGGAAATAAAAATTAAGTTGATAATATTTTAGTTCAGCTCTACATACCCTATTTAGCAACTCTGGATTTTTTTTTATAGAAATTTTAGAGGTGTCATGCTATTTTCCTAGTTTAAAAACTATTTTCAGATTAACAAAATATTTACCGTGTAAAAATAAAAACCTATAAAGTTTTCTTAGTATTTTTAATGATTTATTCTATTTCATTCAAGTACTGCACCGTAAATAATATTTATACGATAAACTAAACTATGCACAACTAAAATGATGTACTACATCAAATTGCAATACAGCTAAAATTATCTAATACATTGAATTTTATGTCACTATTCTTATTTGCTAACCTACCAGGTTTTGAATTTATATACGAAGTTGCTAGAACATTTACCTGCAAAATAGGCGACCAGATCATTTCTCTCTCTCTCTCCGCCATTTAACCCAGAGGCTTCGCTACGTCACTTCTCCCCTCTACTCCTCTCTCTTCTCTCTCTTCCCTTTTTCCGTAATTAAAATGACTTTTCATTCGATGTTTGGGGTTTATATAGTCGTCCTCTGTCGCCAGTTCAACTAGCGACAGGAACCCACGGGTTTTTGTCACTATTTGAAATGACGATTTGCACACTCCTCAAAGCAAACCGCTAGTTAAAATGGCGATAGGCAGTTGAACCGATGACTGGCAGTAAATAGCATCCTGTCGCCAGGTGAAATGACGACAGTGACCTATTTTTGTAAAAAAATCGACTTTTTTTTGGTAATTATTTAAGTTAATAGACATTATTATCAATTCCACTGGTATGACCGGTATTGTCCGGTATTGAGACCGGCATGGCCGGACTGACTGGAATCGAGCCGATATAGCCGTATTTGATCGATATTGAGACCGGTACAGGACGTATGTTGCTCTGTACTATTTTAGGTGGTGGAGTGTGTCATGCCATATCATCCATCTATCGCTTACGAGGCATACCACATCAGCAATAGATGCGCCACTCCATTTTTGTTTTGCAGGATTTAGTGGAGAGAACTATTTTTTGTTTTGCCCCCTTGAAAGCCAAACGCTCTTTGTGAAGTGTGAAATGAAATTCCTGTCACATAAATTGTTCGTACCAAAACCAAATGTAGATGGCTGAGCGCAAGAATGAGATAAGGACCTTTCGAGCACACGATCGGTGTCAGTTCTGCGAATATGTGTCTGCGAGAAGATGCCGACCTTGAATGTAGGAGCGACCAAAGGGTAATGCCATCAGCATTTTCTCAATTCTTTTTATCCTTTTATTCAGTCTTTTAAACCTATTATTTTTATTTTGCGTTGGTAGATCAGATAATTGAGTCACTGGACGAAATACAGAAACATCACAAGAGTCATTTTGCAAGACAGCAATTTGCATTGCAATATCTCGAACTACTGGGACAGTTTCATCAGCGCACTGCCAAAATCGACATGTTGTGCTCTGAAAAAGAATTGCAGCTTCAAAATATTTGCAATGGCCCCGGTCCATGCAGTAGTCTGACCCTCTTCGTCCATATGTCCTGTGTATTTCTAATTCTCTAAAGGCATGCGTGTACCGTCCTTGGTTCGTTAGCCTGCATGCCATGTAACCCTCTTGTCAAATCAACTGTCGTGTTATTATCGTTGCACCATTTCTCCAAAGTTCTCCACCGTGTAAGAATTTCCTGGCGCATCGCAATATCACCTACATTCATACTTACGAATCATTGCTACCTCTATCGTCCTCACAAAATTCTTCAGAAATTTATCGTACTACAACAACATACGACGGTCACAAAATGTTATTGCCAGTCTAACAGATAGTTTTCCAAAAGTAGAAGAAATATAGCATATTTGGAATATCCCACAACCTCCTCTAGACCGCTAATGTACATTGTTGTCAAGATATGTATATCACAAAAATATAACCCAGAATATTTACATACAAGCAGGCCTCCTTTGAAACATCAGCAAATCTCAAATACATTCCAAGTCACATGAAATCATGAAACCCTAATTTTCGAAACCTAAACTCTTAATTTGTCGAGACAATTTCAGAATATATAAAATTATAAAAAAAATTACACTATCAAGTACACTATATAAGGAGCCTGGAAAAAAAATCATAATGTTTGGATCTCATTTTCTATATTAGAAAATTCCTACAAATAGTATATTTAAATGAATTTTGGAGAAAAAAAATAGAATGAATAAAATTTTGAAAAAATTACACAAGCAAGTACACTGTACCAGGAGGCTCCACACACAAAAATTCATAATTTTTTGAGCTTATTTTCTATATTTAGAAACTCCTTAAAGATATATACTTAAATAGATTTTTGGAAAAGATGCTACAGTACTACGAGCCGCTGCGTCAGGGGACAACATCACCTTTCTGCTGCAGCAGCAAGCTGCTGCGGTATGGCGGCACAGCAGGCGGTTTGGGGGGCTAAAAAGTAGAATTTTGGAGATAAAAAAGCTAAATTTAGAATTAAGGTAGTCTAAGAGACTAATAGTATCCAAAATTCATTGCTAGTCCGCTGATGAAGTGATGAGTCACCAAAGATCACGATCACAAACTGCCACCTCCTCGCTTGCCAATATGCCAAGAGTGGAGAGAGAGAGAGCGCGCCGCAGAGGGGATGCGTCCACGTGCTCGTCCATGCATCGCGGGCCCCACCGGAAATCCAACGGCGTGACAGCCCGCCCAATAGCACTCCACCCCTCCAGATTCCGCGCGCCCCGCCGGCCAATCAGCTTCGAGATAAGCACTTCTCTGGGGCCCACCGCCCCTCCCCTCGTCGCGCCACGTCGCCGCAAAGCGCATTCACGGGCCCCACCCCTCTTTTACCCGATTCACCCTCACAGGCACCCACAGTACCTGACATGCGGGGCCGCGGTCGCGCGCCGAGTACGCAATTTTATAAAGGATAGCGCGCGGAGCTCACCTCCACACTGTTCCCATGTTGTTAAGCGCTCGCGTAACTTAGGTACTAGTACTACTAGTCCAGCAGGTGTTCGCCGCGCGACGCGAGGCGGCGAGGGTGTGGTAGCGAGGTGTTCGACGGAATGACGAAAGCCGGGGCGGCCACGGGCGCGGTGCTGGGGGCGCGCACGGCCCGAGCGTGCGACAGCTGCATGCGGCGGCGGGCGCGGTGGCACTGTGCGGCGGACGATGCCTTCCTGTGCCAAGCCTGCGACGCCTCCGTCCACTCGGCCAACCCGCTCGCGAGGCGCCACCACCGTGTGCGCCTCCCGTCGGCGTCGTCCTCGCCGGCCTCGTTCCCTCCCCGCGCCGATGACCCCGACGCGCCCGCGTGGCTGCACGGGCTCAAGCGCCGGCCGCGCACGCCCCGGCCCAAGCCCGGGAGCGGCAAGCACGAGGCGTCCGCCATCGCGACGATGGTCGCGGCCGCGTCGGCGGTCCCCGACCTTGGGGCGGAGGAGTCCGGCATCGTGGGCGACAACGACGTGGAGGACGACGATGAGGACCTGCTGTACCGCGTCCCGGTGTTCGACCCCATGCTCGCTGAGCTCTACAACCCCGTGCCCGACGAAGGAGAGCCACTCGAGCAGAAGCCGACCTGCCTCGCGTCGCTTGCGGAGCCGACGCCGGCGTTCGCCTCCGGCTCGGCGGAGGCAAACGGCCTCTCCGGGTTCTTCGTGCCGGACATGGAGCTCGCCAGCTTCGCCGCGGACATGGAGAGCCTCCTTATGGGAGTCGACGACGGCTTCGACAACCTGGGGTTCTTGGACGACGAGAAGCCTCAGGTGAACGTGGACTTGGACACCATGGCGGCGCCGGGGCCGGAACGAGAGGACAGGAAGAAAAAACGTCCGGGGATGATGCTTAAGCTCGACTACGACAGGGTCATCTCCTCGTGGACCCGTGACGGCGGCTCGCCATGGTTCCACGGCGAGCGCCCTCACCTCGACCAAGGCGAGTCCTGGCCGGACTTTCCGGTAAGCTAGCCCTACGGTTTAAACATGGGATCTACACGTTTATGCCATTTCTACCTTGTCGTCTTATCTAGATCATGGCTTATTGATTGCTTGCCACGGATCCTGTGCGGTGCAGGCGGGGAGCAGGGGAGGGCTCAGCGCGGTCGTGACAGCGGTGACGGGCGGGGAGCGGGAGGCGCGGGTGTCGCGGTACCGGGAGAAGCGGCGGACGCGGCTGTTCGCCAAGAAGATCCGGTACGAGGTGCGCAAGCTCAACGCCGAGAAGCGGCCGCGGATGAAGGGACGGTTCGTGAAGCGCACCGCGCTGCCGCTGTCGAGGCCACCGCCGCGGGCACTGCCGCATCACGCGCAGGTGCCGATGGTGCTCGCGCCCCACATAGCGCACGGGCGCTTCCGTTTTTGAGAGCGCTCGGCTCGATCGGACGCACGCATCCTCGCCGCTTGCATGATCTAATAAGTAAACACTTCACGTAGCTTGTTCTTTTTTTACTCTCCTCTTAATTGGGGGTGTAGTGTTAGTTTTGAGCAGAATCCTTGTGAATTAGGACGCCCCCACTACGTATGTTACCACTGAAGTATGCGCTAGCTTGTATTTGTGCAGAGTTTCATGTGCAAATTAAGTAGCTCAATATTTATAGCTAGGTTGCGTACTTTCTTCGTTTTTGTATGAAAGGCAGGCTCTACTGATTATAAAGGCTGCAGATTTTGATCTCAAAACATATATAGGAGTTTATACATGTAAAGGTCTGAATTTAAGGTGTTTAAGATGAGAAAGTAGAGGTCATATATATATGTGTGAAGGGGTTAGGTCTCAAACTTGAAATAACTTGTAACTGGGGAAGGAGAATGTTCCATGCCAGTGCATGCGCCTAGTTCTTGTATGCATGTCAGTGCATGCGCCTACTTCTATTGCGTTGGGTGGCCTCGAGGGCGCACAATCACAACGCGCTGCTAGGTTGTAAATTACCAATCGCATCTTTACTTGGTTTCTACTGAAGTACAAGGCTGCATGTCTTTGCTCTCAATATTTTGATCTTTGTGGTTTATTTGATGTTCCTATGGGTTGTCGTTTTATACGGTAGTCGGAACTTTTTCGCTTAGACCTCTCTACTAACAGTGAAGACATTGAGATGCCAATTTGACTCTGCCAATCACCAAGCTAGGTTAGGAGTAATACTGTGTTTCACATAAGATTCCATACCAGCTGATTTATTCATGTATTATTCATTGGACAAGTACATGGATGTATTCGGTCTTCTCTTTGTGTTAAGAGTACTTACAATATTGTGTTAAGAGTACGTACAATAGTATAACGTCAGCTGTATGTAAGTCTTGCCATGTATGACACGATATAATGTAGATACGAGAGGGGGAGTATAGAGAATTGGGCAATATCTTATGCAGTAGTCGACTGTAACACGAGAAATAAGATACATTATACATGAATGATGTCTTTAGCGTTATCGATAAATGACATAGATGGTACTATAAATAACAGTTGTTTATACTATTGTACGTGTCCTTAATCCAAATTTGTTGGGAACTATTTTGCAGTATATATATCCATGTATGGGGAGTGTTGCCACCAATTTTTCGACCCCTTTACCTCTGCTGGGAGATAATTGAGCAGCAACTTTTTTCTATTAAGGGGTAATGAGATCCAAGATACTGGTTTAGGAGTAAAACGCTAGAAGCATTACGATACATAGTCAGGAACTTAGGATCACTTGTCACTTGCAAGCAGCTATCATCACATGTCAATCTCGGTAGTGTGTTGCACGTTCTTTTAAATTTCATCTAGCAATCAGCGCATATACAGTTCTCTCCTACAAATTTACGATGATGGCAAGTATTTTTCGTTTTAGGCTGTCGTGTAAATCGCTTGTATCAGCCTTAGATAAAAGGAGCAAATCCGGGTTCACTACCTGGCGGGTATTTTGCAGCCATTTCCAACATATTGTACTTTCTGAAAGGAAAAAAAATCATCTGTTTTCAAACCACAATAACACTACACAGTACACACATGCCCAAGAACACGCTGCCAAGTGCTAACATTGCACAATCCCATAATGAAGAGATGCCCACACGATATAACTAAGAAACCAAATATGGCTAGTTAAAAAAAATGGATTCTGTTGCCGTAATACAAAGACTTGGTGATCTACTAGGCTTACTAGCTAGGCCGTCTTTCATTAGGAAAAAAGAATAGCCTCTGTTGATCACTTGAAATCCCTCATTCTTACCGTACAATGGAACCTCTCAGCAACTTAATTCTACATGAAAAAAATTGGTGGCTACATACAATTGATGTACACGACCCACACCATTTACAAAAGGAGAAATAAACTATTTCTCAATACCCTGCTGCAAGTATTGAATCAAGTCGTACCCTGCGGTAGTCCACTTGTTGTACGCATCAACACACGTTCGTACCATAAAATTAGCCGCCTCACGCTCATTCATCTCTGGATGAAACCGCTTTCGAAGATTACCAATAGGATCTCCCCTGCTAAAGCAGGGGAGTCCACTGTCCACCATCAATTGCACTGTAGTTATAATCCCATTCATGTGTCTCCTTCCCGCTAGGTATCCTTTGACACACGATCTGATTGAACAATTTTCGAATAAGAACAACATATTGTATCATGCACAAAATGAAGTAAAGTTCAATGCACAATCCATGGATTAATTGGTTTCTACAAAGTATGCTCGGTGTAGAGTTTAATTTTGTCCTCCGACCATCATAGAAAGTTCGTATAGGAAAATTCAGGTCGTCCTCTCCTTCCACCATAATAATTAGTTAATGAGGATGGCTATGGTACTAATAACTTTTAGGTACCAAAAGTCCCAAACTTTTTTCTCTCCCTACAGTTTATCTAGCTCCTTCACCCCCACTTGTAGGATACTAGGACGATACTGGATGGTGGAAAAGGTGCATGTTAAGTGCATAAATTACAAACATGTACCAGAGCACTCCTAATTACATTTGATTAGAAGAAGAAAGTGTCTAAAAACTACTTACCTGAGAAACTGGTTCCAGGTGTCACTCTTCATAGTTCCAGATGGATCGAGCAATTGAGTCATCTCATGGCTTAGCTTGAAATGTGCACTCTCAAACCCCATGTTTCCTCCAGGTGAGATCTCCAAAATAAATCCAAAATCAATATGAACTAGTCTCCCATGGCTGCACAAGCAAGGTGATGGTCAAGTGGCCAATTCCAGCTTTACTTGTTCATTTAAAGATAGAAGAGTATGTCAGTACCTATCAAAGAGAAGATTGCCATTATGCCGATCCTTCGGTTGAAGAAGTAGGCTAGCAACAGCATATCCAGCACTACTAATCATAAACATTTCGCGAGCAGCTTCGAAAGAAGGTGAGCCTACAGGGCCATAATCTTGCTGAAATATCTCTAATAAACCGCCATCAGTTGTTTCACCCATTTGATTTCTACTCCGAGTATTTGGGACCACCTGCAGCATGCAAAGATTAAGATGGATGAACCATACAGGAAACCAAGAAAACAGCCAATAACTCTTTTCGTATGGAAGGAAATATTTCATTTAAATTATAACTAAATATATCTCCAAAAATAAAGGAATGCTAAAATTGTCATAAGAATGGTAGCCCCGCTGTTTACAAATATATGTCAACAGTGGTACATGGTGCAATCAACATTTCCTAATTTTGATCACTAACACATTAGGCCACAGTGAAGAATAATATCAGTAGAGTTGGCACCAAAATACTTTCCGAACATATTTTTACAAAGATTACTGGTCAAATTTAAATTATGAAGATTGCAATGTCCAAAATGACATGGTTTTGAAATGAATGTACATCTTAGTTCTAAAGTCGAAATATAACATAATAACACAGTAAAATTTTCTTATCAGTTTAATGAAGTTCACATTTGCAGGGATTTTTTCTGCTAAACATGCCAAGTTACGAGGATGTTTGTGTTAAGAGTCTTGTACATTAGTAGTCTCTCTTTGGCCCATGTATCCTATGAGGTCCAACTAATCATGTCTATATATCTCTCTCAATAATGAATAAGATGCACAATTATGAATAGCAAAATCCTATTCTCCAATATTTCTAACATGGTATCAGAACCATCTCCACCCAACCCTATGTCCCTTAGCCGCCGTCGTCGTCGCTGACTCCTCTCAACCGCAGGCTGACGGGCCCCGAGCCGCCGCTGCGCCTACGCCCGGCAGGCCTCCGACGATGATGACGCTCCCGATGGCCACACCTGCCTCTCCGCCTCCCTCCTCTGCTCCGGCGAAGGAGCTCCGCCTCAACTCCTCTACTCTCGGGTCCATGGTATCAGCTCCTGCGCCCGATGTCGCGGCCAGCGACTCTGCGAATCCCGCTTTGGCTCCCCCTTCGGATCCATGTCATTGTCGCGACTCGATCCCGGATCCGCGCCACCAGCCTCGGTGCTTTGCTTCGACGTCGCAACACGACTCCATCGTTGTTGCTTGCCGACGCCTCTCGGTGCTTCATCCTGGATCCACGCCGCCAACCTTGGTGCTTGCGCTTCTTCGTCCTCACCACTGACTACTTACTCCGCACCGCCATCGCCATCATAGTGCTTCGTCTGCTCCTCCTCGCGCCGAAAGGCGACCACCTCAGCCGCCATCACGCTTCGCCAGTACCGCCAAGAGTGCTTCGACTATTTTGGTCGCTTTGCTTACTTGGCTGACTCTCATCGCTGCGTAAATCACCGATAGCCTCCTCTTTTTCTGCTGCACTGTCACCAGATCATGGCTTGCGAAGGTGAAATAGCAGGGGGGGTCTTGGCATTATGAACTTACAGTTGTAGAATAAGGCCATGCTTATGAAACACCTGCATAAATTCATTAATAAGGTTGATCTTCCCTGGGTTCATCTAACTTGGCAAGCCCTTTACCGAATCCCATTGGCATTAAGAGCAAATAGAAGGTGTGGATCTTTCTGGTGGAAGGATCTAATCCGAATGATAGAAAAGTTCAAAGGGTTCTCCCGTTGCTCGGTTTTTTAGGGTCTTTCCTGCCGGTTTTGGAAGGATATGTGGAATCTTGGATTTCCAATTTTGAATTGGCCTCATCTTTTCTCTTTTGCTAAGCAGCAGGACATCCCAGTGGCGCATTTTTTGGAATTCACATATTTGCTCTCTCATTTTCATCTCCCTCTCTCACCGACTGCTTTATTGGAACTTCAGTCTCCCCGTGATTCCATTTCCTCCGTTTTGCCACTTCAGGATCGACCGAATGAGTGGTCCTATATTTGGGGTTCTTCAGTTTTTTCGCCTCATCAAGCTTATCTTCAGCTTCTGGGACAAGTCGGTTCTCAACCTCCTTTTGTTTGGTTGTGGAAGTCTTATTGCGTGAGTAAGTACAAGTTCTTTTTGTGGTTGCTACTAAAAGATAGGCTAAACACAAGAGCTCTTCTTCTACACAAGAGGTTTCTTGATAGCTACGATTGTGTTCTTTGTTCTGGGTCTCAAACTGAATCCTTGCATCACCTTTTCTTCGGTTGCACCTTCAGTCAATGGTGCTGGCATTTTGTTGGGCTTTCCTGGGACTTGTCACTCCCAGTGGTTGAGCGTATTCAAGGCGGCAAGACTTCCTCAGGTCTTAAGTGTTTTCGGGAAATAGTCATCATTACATGTTGGTCTATATGGAGTATTCGGAATAAGGTTATATTCAACGATGGAGTTGTGTCTTTGTTAGCCTGGAAAAGGGAGTTTAGAGATGTGTTTGCCATGGTTATCCATAGGGTTAAACCGTCTCTACAGACAGAGTTTGTTAACTGGTTGAGAGATTTCGGTTAAGGCTTACTAGTTTTTGTTCTTTGTGTATTCCTCCTCCCTTCTCTTTGTAAATTTTCTTTTACTCTGTTTTTTATATTTAAATATATACAGTAGGCATTTTCCCTCCTATTTTCAGTCAAAAAAAAAGGTGATGCTGCTATTGCTTCTTCTGCCATTGCCAATGCTTTGGAGTTTAGTGCAACTCAGTTTGGTTATATACAGGCTCAGATAAGCAACATTCAGACCCAGCTGTGTCAGCAACAGGCATCTTCCGGTAGATCCACCGGTTTTACTGCACCATTATGTCCTGTGTCAGGTACTTCACTCCCATAGCTGTTGGATTCGGGGGGCTTCTTTCCATGTGACATCTGATGCATCTCAGCCCACATTATGTCGTCCTGCTGCAAAAGGTATCAAGATTTAGACAGCTGATAGAACGCCATGCACAATCACTCATCAAGGGACTCTTTCCACCTCACTTCGCAGTTTCAGATGTCTCACTTGTCCCTACGCTCTCCATGAATCTCATCTCTGTCAGGCAGCTCGTAGATATGAACTGTTTTGTTGGGTTTGATGATAGCTCCTACTTTGTGCAAGATCATCGAACAAGAGTTGTCATCAGTACAAGTCATCGTAAGAGGGGTTCTGCAGGGCTCTATGTTCTTGATTGTCTTGAGTCTCCCTTTATCCTTTGTTTCTAGTACTGCTCCTGCTCCTATTTCTTTATTCTCTGTTGTTGGTCAATCTACTTTTTGCCCTTCTGCATCTACTTTTGTTTGCAAGTCTTTTCCTCAATAACATTATAGCTTGGAGCACTTGTGTGGCTCACACCTCTATATCTTGATTCATCAAGGTGTTCTTGGTCATGTTTCTGTTGACACCAATTTTCAGTGCAAAAGTTGTAGACTTAGGAAGCAACTAAGCAAGTATAACTCCCATATCCTTCTAGCTTTTTCTAGATCTGATCGTCCCTTGATTTGGTCCATTCGGATGTTTGGGGTCCTCCATTTGCTTCAAAGGGTGGTCATAGTTACTATGTCATCTTCATTGATGACCACACTCGATACACTTAGATCTACTTCACGAAACACCGTTCGCAGTTGATTTCTATTTATTAGTCTTTTGCTCAAATGGTTCATACTCAGTTCTCTTCTACCATTCGTGTTTTTCGTTCTGACTCTGGAGGAGAGTATCTTTCATCAACTTTTCATCAGTTCCTTTCTTCTGAGAGTATTCTTCCTCAGCTCTCGTGTCCTGGTGCTCATGCTCAGAATAGTGTTGCTAAGTGCAAGCACAATCACATCATTGAGACTACTTATACGCTCCTCATTTCCTTCTTTGTTCCCTTCTGGGGGGAGCGGCCTCTACGACAGTCTATCTCATCAATCGTCAGCCCTCTTTCAAGCTTCATGACAAGTGTTCTGGTGAGGTCCTATACAGAGCATCTCCTTGCTATGCTCATCTTCGTGTCTTTGGTTGTATCTGCTATGTCCTAGCACCTCATGAGCCACAAAGCTGAGCGCTCAATTGGTTGAGTGTGTCTTCCTAGGTTATAGTCCTGAGCAAAAGGGCTATAGTTGTATGATCCTTCAGCACGTCGCATTCGCATCTCTCGTGATGTGACCCTTGATGATGGTTAACCCTTCTTTTATCATCCTTCTACACATTCCTCTCCTTCCATAGATTCCACCTCTTTTTTGAATCTACCTCTCATTCCTTCATCAGACTTACCTTCTACAGATACACTTTCTCCATCAGTTTCTAATACTTCCAGTTTTCCCTTTCACTATAGTAGCCGACAGAGAGTTCCTTCCGATCCTTATACTTTCATTCCTCTTGAACCTTCTGATCCTCAGTCCTCTTCTCCACTTGACCCTCCAGGCAGTACCATAGACTCTGACGATCGTTCTACTACATCACGGTATGCCCTACGTGATCGTTCCTCTATTTAGGCACTAAAGAGATATGGTTTTTCTCGTGCATGTGCAATATCTGAGCCGAGTACCTACCAGGAGGCCAACCAGTATACTTGAGTGGCAGTTGGCTATGACTGAGGAGCTTACAACGTTAGAGTGTACATGCCTTGGGATCTTGTTTCGAGCCTTTGCCGCTACCACCTCAGAGATTGTTTGGCTCTGATGGTTTTTGGCTGATTTTGATGTTCTTTGTGATATATTCCTATTGTTTTGTGACAATACAAGTGTAATTCAGATTGATAATGATTCGGTCAAGGATGAGTTAACAAAGCACATTGGTGTTGATGCATCATTCACACGATCTCATTGTCAGCAGTTGACCATCGACCTCCGGTATGTACCCTCAGAGCTTCAAGTTGCAGATTTCTTCACTAACGCTTAGACTCGAGAACAACATCAACTTCATCTACTCAAACTTAGTGCATTAGATCCTCCTGATTCACCTTGAGTTTGAAGAATGATGTTAAGAGTCTTTGTACATTAATAGTCTCTCTTTGGCCCATGTGGCCTATGTAGCCTATGAGGCCTAACTAATTTTGTCTATATATATCTATCAATAATGGATAAGATGCACAGTTGTGAATAGCAAAATCCAATATTTCTAACAGTCTGACCTCAAGCACCTAGAGTTTCAAGTTGTGTAAGTGTCCACCTCACATAATTGTTTTGAGTAGGAAAAAGCAATTAAGTGCACAATTGTCGAAGATCAGTAATCGGTAATTCCATAGTCCATATATGTACAAAAAAAATGTAACAAAACAATTGCAAATACATGGTCACCTCAATTATGCCTCGCTCCGGTCCAGTGGGTAAAACACCATAAGGAAAGAGATACAGGTTTAATCCGACAGCTTGAAATATGTCCCTTAATAGAGCAATAACTTGGAGAGCCAGCACATCCTGTCTACAATCATCACCAACCTGTTATAGCATAGAAAGTTGCTTGTGTCAAGTGTCAAGCATAGTTGATGCTAGAAAATTAACAGGCACGAAGGATGACTAGTTAGTAGTTAGTATATTAGCTAAAATATGCCATAGACATAACACCTTTTCAAGAT
This sequence comes from Phyllostachys edulis, assembly GCA_036346405.1. Classification (NCBI taxonomy): domain Eukaryota; kingdom Viridiplantae; phylum Streptophyta; class Magnoliopsida; order Poales; family Poaceae; genus Phyllostachys; species Phyllostachys edulis. The sequence continues at coordinate 19,664,093 of CM070549.1, read as the reverse complement.
TTAGTTGATAATTAACAGTCTCAAACTACAAGTTGGACGAAAATGATTACAGCTTCAATTTTTATTAGTTTGCACTTTACAGAAATATATTCTGTACACTTATAATAATTGGCCACAATATGGTTCATGGTATAAATTGTTATGAAAAAATAAACCAATGTAGTTTTACCAGTTACCTTAGTCCACATGCTTAACATATTTTTGCAATTGTAAACAACTCTACTTTACCAACTGTTATGTCAAATGAATGATCAAGTCTGGTGCAAACAAAATCAAAATGAGACTGGGCCATGTTGATAGCTAGCTTTAAGTTACACAGAAACCACAACAGTAGCACAGAAATGCTGCCAGGGATTAAAATCACAGCCGGTAACCGCTTACCGGAGGGGGGCCAGGATACGGGATCCCACCGGTAATCCCGGGTTTTTCAAATTCAAATGGTTTTTAATCAAATTTGAACGAATTTTATCCGGGAAACAGCCGGTTTGACCGGTTACCGGTCCCGGCCATCCAGCGGGAAATAGCCTGGTAACGGTTCTTTGATCCTTGAATGCTGCCATCAAGCATCAAAGATAAGCTTTGTTCAATTGTATTGAGAAAATACCTTCAAAACTAGCATATAAGTACACAAAAGGTCAAATTTTTATGTAACTGTTCTGGAACTATAGAAATAAGACTAACAATGAAGATTATCAACAGTGGACATAATGTGACTGAAATGTGGGGGAAACTTTCAGTGATAACTGATATATCCATATTGGAAGATTGCTCCGCCCAATTTTGTAGAGCTGAAGATATTCTCTTGCTAATGGTTCCTACCACAGTTGCTGTACCGCGATAGATTTAGTACTGTTTTAGCTAACTTCTAGGAGAACAGCAATGCTCATTATGCTTCACATTTTGTATTAGTACGACCGAAGGCAAGACCACAAAACAACATTGTAAAGTTCCCAGGAGAGCTTTTGATCATATACCAGAAGAAAGGAATTACATTCATTCATTTTGTGGTAACTATGACAAGTACTACGGTTTTTGGTTTTTACTAATGCTAATCATCAGCTTACAACATGATCACTGGCATAAAGTGCATTTTCAACAGCTTTCTGTTGGCACCTTCATATAGTCCAATGCATGTTTAACTATAGTGTTCAACTATGAAGTCAGTAAATCTCATTGTCCTTAAAAAAAATAACTACTCCCTCCGTTCTTTTTTACTTGTCATTTTGTGATGCATGCAGTCAATCTTTCAAAACTTTGATAACAAATATACATAAAAGGTATTTAGATTTGTCACATAAAAATTATACCAGTCGATTGTCATGAAAAATACTTCAATAATATTAGAAAAAGTAATGGTCAAAGGGGTGTATTGGAGACCATGCATACGTCCAAAACGATAAGTAAAAAAGAACACAGGTAGTAATATTTTTCGCACTTAAAGGCACAACTCTAGAAGACAGAAACAAGAATTGAGGATTATAACCAAGGAATACATAACCGAGGCAGTGCAGTTTCCCGGTTGCTGGCCGGGAACGGTAACTGAAAACCCGGATGAAATTCGCTCAAATTTGATTAAAAACCATTTGAAATTTGAAATTTAGAATTTGAACTTGCAAAACCCGGGAAAACCGGCCGGGATTTTGTATCCCGGACCCCGACCGGTGACCGGTAACCGGCTGGGAATTTTTTTCCCTGGTTATAACTACATATATGATAAAAGCACATGACCTAGATCTACAGGTTACAACCGTGAAACACATTATTTGTGCAGACTTCACTGCAAAGAAAAATCTATTTACCTTAAAAATGCAAGCCTGTGGCTTTACATCATTTGGGTTCCCTTCACGATCAACCACATTAAAAGTAATCATTATTGGAACTTTTGCGGCAGACTGGAGGGGAATACCACTGTCCAGTTGTATGCCCTGTACTAACTTGTTTGTTGCAGTAGGTAGGTAGAGGTCATCACCTGGCACAGTAATCTTCTCCAGCTCCCTGAATGAAAGAGTTAAAAATGATGAGATCAAGTGCACAAAATCCCAGATGAGAACAACCAAGTTGTAGTAGTAGTAAGTTCTTAGTTCTTCAACGAAACATTACAACATTTTTTCTAGATCTACCTTCTAATACCCGCTCTTCGCTCTTCCTTGGGAAGAGGGAAAAGAACACCAGAAATCGAGGTGACCTTGTCAAAAAAATCAAACTCTCTTTCAAACATGTCACGAGCTTCCGGAGTGAAACTGTCAATGATTTTCTCCCTAACGGCAGGAAGCAAGGATTGGAATGCAGTGGTCTGAAAAAAAGGAAATATTCACATTATACTTATGACCTTAAGCTTGCAGGACAGAAAACAACACTGTATGATAGATGACATTAACCAAAATGCTGCTAGCTTTAGTAAAACAGCACACATCAACTATGACAAAGTTAAAAGATAAGAAATGAGAAAGCTACAATTTTAGTCAGAAAAGCATCAGATTGGACGGGCAACTGACATGAAGATCTAGAATCTTATGTTTCAAACACTCCATGCCTACTACAGGTCTGATAGTAATATGGATTTCTTCATATACACAATAACATTGCATAACTTAATTGTTCAAGTCCATCATTTATGCACCATTACCAACAGTGGTAACTGCAAGAATGATAGAACTAATTCAGTTTCGTGAAGGGCTATATGCAAGGGTCAGCTAACCGGACCGGGTTTGAATCCCGGCCCCCCTCCGGTACCGGTAACCGGTCAAATTCGGTGAATTCGTTTAAATTCAATTGAAATTCATTCGAAAATTGAAAAAACCGCCGAGATTCCTCCTCCCGGCCACCCTCCGGTACCGGTAACCAGCCCGGTTACCGGCGGTTTTTTTATCCCTGGCTATATGATTTCCGCCTTCTTAATTACCATCACCAAGAAGAAAAGGACACTTAAGTATGAGGCTAACATAAGCAAGCAGCTCTTAACAAAATATTTCAGATGCCTTATCAAAAAAGCATAAACCGAGTTGCACTTCGATGATCTGGCTGTCTCTCCAGCTTATGAGTTTATGGGGCACCAACCTTTACAATAAACTTTCAGAAAAGGGCCACGATGGAGCAAAATAGTACTTGTTTTTTTGGTAAATCAAAAGGACAGGGAATGGAAGAAGCTCAGCTACAGAAAAATGAAAAGGTGATATACCTTTGGAACACCCGCTTCCTTCCCAGACTCATTGGGGACACATTCTCCCTGCAATTTCAAGTTTCCAGACCAACAAACAACTCAGTGAAAGAATTTCACTGTAGAAATATGTTAATAAAAAACATGAATTATTTTTTCATTCGAACAAAGACAAGATGGGATAATGTTAGATATAACAAGAGGACAAACTAAATAAATTTCACCTGCAGATGCCATATTAAGATATGAGCAAATATATTACTTCTCCGAGCAGCTCCAAGCAAGTATCCTTCAACCAATTTCTGTTGAGTTAAAAGGCAAGAGAAAGTGTAAATGCATTAATTTTTTTAAGAAGGCGATATGGCTTCTAAGGAATGATAAATCAAAAGGTGCAGATTGAAACAATTAGTAATTTTCCTGGTCTGCGTTGACAACATAAACATACATATGACTGGAAGAAATTCTCACCCCTTCATCATATCTGAGTGACTGTACCAACTGTGGCATAAAAAAGGTAACAGTCTCAGGTGGGTAAGTCTCCAAGACACGAAGGACATATGCCATAACACGCGGGTGACCTTTATAAGGTGGGGTAAGAAACTCCAATGCTTGTGTAACAGAACATGGAGCCCAGTGTGGAAGTTGATGTAACAATGAAGAATTTTCGTCTACTGCCTTTGGAGTGATGAAAAAGGGTAATGCTTCAGGAATTGTACGGAGATCTAGTATGCGTGTCTGCAAAGAAGAATGAAAGAGCATGATAAGATATATCAACATGTGTCACCTTTGTCACTGAAAGAAAACAATTAGAAGGATTAAAAAGTTACACAATAAAGAATCAAACACATTACACAATCAGCAGGTATAGTATCTTCCTACAGGACTATATCCAAGTCTGAAGTGTGTCTAAAAAAATGAAGTCTTGCGTTCACTATTTACAAACTTCCAATAATAAAGGTAAGACATAGTGGCAAAGGAAATAAAATGGCTGGAAATGTTGGGCTTGAAAGCATCACACAATGCGCTTTCTAATCCTCAATTTTCTGTCATTTCACCATGCTAATCCCACACCCAAAAATGAATCAAAATGGTGACAGGCTGACAGCCCAAATCAACAGTACGTTACATTACGTATCATTCTTAACAATACAGAATTGGCAATTCTTCATTTTAACACAACATGAATTTTATCCCCATAATTGGCAGCTAACATATCTTTACTATTATAAAAGGACTTGGTGGTGGTGGTGAGTCTGCCATTTACCCCTCTTGAGTTGGTAGGATCTTTTGTGGATAAATATGTGCACATATGTATAAGATATTTGAATGATCTTCTGTGGATAATAAGATTATCTGTGTTTGTGGTTTATGATAAAATTATATGTGACTTGTTGATTGGATGCAAATTATGTATGAAACTTTCATTTGTAAGGATAATTACCTTATGTATATTGGTTTTCTAAGTTTATAACTTATATTATGTTTTATTTGAAATCCGTTGCAACACACGGGCACTCAGCTAGTCATTGTCACATATCTACCCTTGCACTTTATAGTTTATACATGCAGCCAGTTAACACATTTCCGATTTGTCATTTGACTTACTAATATAACATAATGGATGGGGAAAATAGGCCATAATAACACCCTTAAACTATTGACAGCTCCAGTTACTGACCTTAATATGGTTGCATGGTTGTTTTAAAAGGACTATATTCATGATAGTATATCTTCCAGACTAATTTACAATTGTTCAAGCTAGACCATTATGAAAGATGACAACTTCAACTAAAGTTAAATTGAGAAATGCACCAAGAGATAACTATTCCTTCACCCTGTGACTGAAAGCCCTACGATAAAGATCAAAAGTGGAGAAACTTTGAAACAGAACTTGCATGTGAAGAAAAAGGAACCAAGTAAAAAATCTACTATCTGAAAAGGTTGCAGCTAAAGGCAACAAGAAACATACTTGTACCAATTGAGTAATTTCAGATTGCAATGCTGAGTTTGTTGGGAACCTCATAGTCATAGAGAGCGCAATTCGAGGATCAACAGCAAAAGCAGTTCTAGCGTGATCAATCCATTTATCTGAGCTAATTTTACCACGAAATGTCGTCGTATCCCTGCCCACATATAACATGCTATACATTTGAATTTGAACTCATAGCACAAATATGAAACAAAAGATAAAATAAAATCACGGTAGTAGTTACTTTGTATTTACTGGTTGTGCCCAGACTTCAAGCCTGTCTGCCTCATGCTGAGAAAGCATTAGAAGTAATTGCTTACACTTTTCCCGTACAGTTGCATAGTTGTCCACAGAGCCCCAGACAGGGTGGACCTGATCCGCCTGCAACCAAAGGAAAAAAGACAGGGAGAGAAAAGTTACGCTCTTCAAAACAGTTATTGGAGATGGATGCCATGCACACAAGGAGGGCAGCAACAACAGTATTTGGCGTAGCAGCATATTAGAGGGATGCATTAGGTATTTAGGTTATCTGTTAGTTGCATTCAAATATCCATTTTTATCTATTAGTTGCATTCAATATTCAATTAGTTTTCATCTGTTAGGGACTCTCCTATAAGTAGAGTCATTATCCTTTGGTTTAAGCAACAAAAGAAAAAACTAGTCACCATCAATCTCTCTCTATTTCTTTCTCTCTCCCTGGTGCATCTCTCTCCTGCTGAGCCCTCCCCTGCTGCTCGTTTCTTCTCTATCCCCTTACCTTCACCATGGCACCAGACCGCAAGAAACCCAGACATCATCCACCAAACAACCACAGTTATCCCTTGCGTTCTATATCCCAAGCACATGACAAGTGGGACATGCATTTTTAGTTCTCCCAGGTGGGGAGGGGCAGAGAAACAAAAGGGGAGAAACATGTAGGTCAAAATTCAAATCATACCATGTCAAGTTCGCCTTCACGTCCCTGTGACTTTGAACCAGAATCAACAGAACCACTGGTGCGCTCGTTTTGCAGATGGTGGACAAATATTGACACAGATTGGGCCTCTCTCTGAGCAAAACTTTTGTTTTGAGATTCATACCACTCAGGTGCATAAGCAAACCATCCCAAAGCAGCACTGAAACACAATACGGGACATAAACTGTATTAAGAAGTAATATAATATAACTGGCACAAAACAACAAAGATGCAAACTTGAAAAGCAGCAAGCACAAAGCATAAAAAATACTCGATAGTTACATAACCATGCTTAATAATAGGTGTCCCAAGTCCCAACTGAATGTCTAAAAATAGAGAGAATGGAATGAATTTCATAGAGGTTTTTGTTAACGTATCAGATACCAATTTTGGTAATTAGTAGTATCATACACCCCTATGAACAAAACACCAAAGTACTAAGATAACACATTCAACCTCTGATACTAAAAACTATTATTTTAATTCAAGATTTTCCATACATCCTGGATCTCATATTTTGCTTTACCTTGTTATTTGAAGTATCAAGATTTTCCAAATAGCTATTATTTACACCAAAATAATTCAAAGATATACAAAGCAATGTAACAAATATTGTTGTAGGCATATCACAAAACACAATGAGCAATATATTAAGAAAAAAATGTGTAATGAAGTGATTATTACCGGTATACCCTGTCCTCTAATAACTGAAGCCCAATATTACATTTCTGAAGGTTAGATTGAGACTGGCACGAGCAAAACTTCAGCCCAAGGAGCATTGCAGTAAAGAAAGTGCCGGTAGCAGCGGGATGGTGAGAAAAATGAGTTGGAGACTTCATCGTCCCTTGCAACATCCGACCCAGAAGTAGAAGTTGCTCAATGCTATCATGCCGAACCACCTGTCAGAATAACACCCGCATAAGGTAGATAATTATAACAATGCAAGAAGAGAACATGATGAAGATAGCAACCAATACCACATGCAGATAAAGAAACTGTAAAATATTCATAAGATAAACAAAGAAAAGGTGTGGTTATAACCTCAAACCGATCAATAAAGAAACCAAGCCAGAGCCTATGTGCTATTATTGCTTCAACTGGATCCTTTTCTGGTGGTGCCTCAGGCTCACCAGGAATGAGATGTGGCCTCAATTTTGCATCAGGGCCACAGTAATTCATATCTGATGCAAACAGACCACGCTTTGTATCTATTGTCCACAGCCATGCATCAACAAGTTCTGCAAGCACAAGAGGACCTAAAGAAGGTGCTGCAGATACTAGCCACGTCCAGATATATATTCCAGTCTCCATTGCATCAGGGGTAGAAATATAAGCAGGACACCAGCATAGGAGTCGTATAAGCTGAGAAAACCCTTCCAGATTTGCTCTAGAATCAGATACCTGTGTGTTACAACATTAGCAATTACAATCAAAGACATGAATGAAAGAAACAACAGGCCACCTAGGTGCAAAAAAATTACCATATGATCAAGAAGTAATGCTGTAGCCTGAGAACAAGTTTCACGAAATAGTGAATTATCTATTGGCTGTTTCTCTGCCGTAACAACGAAGTCTTGAAGAAGACAAACGAATTTGGACAGAAAAACTTCATCAAATGACTGATGGGGCTGTGCAGACTGCGTACCAAGAGGAGACATGCCCATGTTTAAGCCTCCCATAGTACTGAATAGCCTTCTCATACCAGCAATCTCCCCTGCATGGTTGCATTTCGCAGTTGCACTCACTACTGCAGTTGACAGTACTTCTAGGGTGATGTCAGGTGCTTCTTTTTTGGCTCCTGATGCTGCTGCAGCAGAATCCATAACTGCGGGAACGTTGGCCGTCCTGATGCCATTCCAGTCATTCTTTCCGCTACAAATACGTATCTCAGATAAAAGTGAGACAACATCTGCTGTATGCTGTATTCTTTGTGCTCCACTCGGCTTGCAAAAATTTTCCTAAACAATACAATTACAAACCTTATCAATCATTATATCAGGCATTGGGTGGAAAACAAAACAAAAGAGTATGAACTACTTATGCCAGCATGATGATGCCTGATTGCCTGTGGCATAATGTTTGTGCAATAAACACATAAAGAAAGGCTGACTTGGAAGTGTAGTATTGTGGCTAAAATAATCCAGCAGTTGCTATTCCCAAGCAAGAACTTAACTTATTTACTATTGAAAGTAGTATCATTGAGCATATGAAATATCTAAGGTTAAAAAAGAAGAAAAGGAGAGGGGAATGATAAACAAGTGAGAGGAAAAGAAAAAAGAGGTAGCAGAAGAAGATGGCTATAATCAGCACAACAAAATGCTTTAAAAACACAAAATGTTTTTAAAAAGACGTGTGAACAGCATACTATACAGGATATCTAATGAGGAAAAAAGGATCTACGCGATCGGCAACCTCAACCTTAACCAGACAAGCGATCGGCAACCTTAATGTTAGGTGTTAGATATGTAGATTGTATAGGGTGTTCTTTGCATATTTATCTACTCTTGTAACCTGTATAGTTTAGCCTTTGACCCATTGGAATAGATCAAGGGTTCGGTCCAACACTTAACATTGACAGGACAATGACCACCTACTATAAAAAATAACGCATCAGCTTCACACAAATCAAGAACAATGGTGCTCGAAAAATTAAGGCCAAATAATATTATATTCACTAAACCTGTATAAGGCCTTGAGTGGTGCATGGAGCAAATGAAAGAGCGCTTGTTATCCATTCCCTAGAAATCTTTTGATATAGTGAGCGTACAGTGGCAACCCAAGCAGGATCGCTAACAGGACCAGAAGTCAACTCATTATGAACAGATATTAGAAGTAAATCCAAGCATGAAGAGTTCCAGAGGACCTATAAATTCAGTATACTAGTGTCCATCAGTGTGACTCAAATCAATAAAATTAAAACATGAGAAGCCAAATCAAGGCAGCCAACCTGTGGAAACTTTTCCTTTAGCTGAGTTAACAGCTTGACACTCACATCACGAACATGTTCATCCCTTTGTGACATGCTCTTTATAAGGAAGCAAGCATGAACAGAAAGAACAGATTCTCTTACATCAGCTCCTTCACCTATGTCAGATATACGATCCTCCTGGGCACAAAAGAGATAATTATTCTGGTGCACAGCTACAAGTTACAGATTTATCATATGCTATTAAAAAAAGCAAGATAATAACAACATGATTCAACAAAATGACTATAATGCAAAGTGAATGAATGGATGACAGAATAATTCTGAGTTATACAAAACAGAATGCAAAACAAATTCCTAATGTATAAAGCAATATCTAAAGCAGATTTCATCATTTCAATTGTTGGACACAAAATGCAAGTGATGGTTGATGCTTCATTAATATTGCTCAAAGGAAAGCCAAAGGATCTCTTTGTCAATGAATGAGGTCTTTCCTTGTGGGAGACAATTTCTTTATTTTCAGATCAACAAAGCAGTCATTTGTACACTATTAAGTTTTAATTAATATCCTTTTGCCACAAAATATTTTCTAACTTGATACCTCACACAAGAATCCTAGATATGAGCATGCATCCGAAGCAAAAGGAGATGTGAGTGCCAACCAAAAGAGATCAAGGCTGCAGCAATGGCAGCTCTTTACAACAGAAAGCTGTGTAGCTTTTTACATAAAGATTTGAGTTGCCATAAAATGTAGACTACTTTGATTCAGCAGAAAACAACAGAATACATAGCTAAACACCAGGGTGAACATGACTTTCAGTTTGCTACATACTTCAAAGCAAATGACAGGATACAAGAAAATAAATCAAATGACAACATATTCTCAAAAAATTGTTGACGTGTGAAGCGTACCAGCCATGACAACACTGTTTCAAAAGCTCTATGCACAACTGCCGTCAAACACTGAGTTACTGCTGGTGTCAAGTTTGGAGTAAGCAGATATTCAAACACACAACTGAATGCACTATTTGATTTATTCAGCGTAGAAGTAGCTGAAAGTATGCCACCATTGCAGCTAAAACGCAATATCTCCAGGAAAGCAACTGCAAGGAGATATGTAGCTTTAACTCCTGAAAATAATGTAAAAAGGGATTAGTGGGATACTTCAACAGAATTTCATTTGCCTTCTGTACCATTTATGTAAAGAAAGCCAGGGATATGTGAATCCCAATAATCCAGTTAAGTTCTAACAAGGAAGAAGGGACAAATGAATACTTTCTTATCTTTTTGCTTTTAAAAACTGCACGTTTTGGCTTGTAAAAGTCAACCCCTGTACAGAGCAAAACAATAGCAAGGAGCGGTAATTGGATGTGTAGATTGTGCAAGTGCAGCAGAGGGAACATAGCAGTGGCTGTACGGACCATGATAATTATGAGAGGTCATACAGGGATTTTCTGTAGGACCCACTTTGGAATGATATTTTGATAGCAAATTGCATTGTAGATCCCTAAATTTGTACCAATGTCTCGCTTAGGTCCAAATAATGAAAAATCATCCTAGCAGGTCCATAGACTTATAAAAGGTCTCACATCATCGAAATGTGCAGATGTGGAAGCATTTCTCTGCTCTTTGGCTTTTTTTCCTCAATCCTGTGCTTGGTAGCCATAGGTGTGGTGCTCAAAAGTACTCGTCGTCCAGTATTCTAGCTGTGTGACACCAAGGTGTGCAAGCCATGGCGGAAGCATCTGGATCGTCCGACACTCTGACACAGTGGGGAGGAATGCACATGGGCTTCCACCTAATATAGTGCTCAAACCACAGGATGGCTGTGGCGAGCAATTAAAATGCTTCTATACCTGCACATTCTGGTAACTAGACAAGCATATAGATTTACCATTTATGTGAGACATATTGACAATAGAGTGACCTGCCACTCTGCCAGGAAGATTGTGAAGTTAAGGGACCTAGTGAGACAACGCTGTAAGTTTAGGGACCTACAATGCAATACACTGATTTCTAGAATATGTGATTATATTTGATTGGAGGGCAATATTGTTTTTTCTGAAATAAAATAAACAAATACATAAGCCATGAAGCACTCAACAGAGAATAAATGTTGACCTGAAATTGTACTCATTGCTGCAACCTCAACTCGACCTCCCAGAGCAGCAGAAAGTGCAGTTCTCTGTCCAACGACAGCCTTTTCATTACCACTGCCCCGACGACTACCTGGGTTATGGAGAGCATTTAACTCTAGCTCATCTTCAAGCCATTTCACTGAACTGACAACCTGAATTGAGGAAAACATACATGACAGAAATAAGGTTAATAAGCAAAGCAAGACTACCAGCCATTAGTACAGGATGTTCAGCAATGGGTTAACAATCCTAACTGGTAACTTCTACAAGAAAGGACAGAGAAACATAAGAGTGAACATAGTGATGATCCAAGAATCCTCCTAACCAATTATTGTGCAAAACGACATTAGGCTTTAACATATGGCACTTAAAAAGAGAGAGAAAAATATAAAATACAACTAAACGATATGAAATGGTATTTAAATAATCACATGGAGTATAGATGAAATAACAGATTTTGTCACCAATTCAAAGAAACTGTGAAATATGATAATATTTTATTTTTATAAAATACAAAATTCCATTGTGATTAATGACAAGTGGCGTCTACTAGGTAGGATGTTGGCAGCAAGCATGACAAAATCACGTTCAAGGCCAAGGTCAGGGGGTTGAATGGTCTGGTTTCAAAAGCAGAGGGAGGGGGGATAATATGGACTTGTTCCTTGAATATTTATGGCTAGGTTAGGTGATTTTATAAAGCACTTCCGAATTCTAAATAATGAGCAACCATATACCATTTTTAACTTACACAATCCAGTATATCATGTTCATATCTATGTGCACCAAATACTGTTAGTATCCACAAAACATGATAAAGCACGCCCTTTTTTACTGAAAAAATGAGTATAATTTTATTGTCTAAGGCAAAGTTTATCTCCTGAACCTCCCACTCAGTCCTTCCACAGACACAAAACAAAGTTTTGCTATATTTGCTCTTGATAAATGTCACCATAACATGAAACCCACTAATAATTTAGGGAGCATAAAGAAATGCGCAAAAAGTATGCAATATATAATATATTAACCCCCCTCTCTGCCCCCTTCAATAACAAGTTATGTTAAGTAGTACCAGGAAATGAATGCAAACAAGGTCATATTTCTAACCGCACAAGAAACGAACTGGTTTCCAGCTCTATGGTCCTAAACAACTTACCAGTGGTGGAGTTCCTTGTGCAATACGTTGCACTGCTACACACCATTGGCTATTCCACATGTAGGGTCCAGCAACAGCTTGAAGGGCGATAGCGCTTATGCTCTCCATTGTGCTTAACGAAGTGGAAACTGGTTTTGTAGGTGCCTGATTGTTTTGTATAGGAGGAGCCAGCCCAAACAAGACAATATAGAACCAAAGGTTGCGGAACAATTTCAATAATGATGGCTCAACAGTGGACACTGGATCAAAATCAGAACATATTTCCGCAACTGCAGGAAGTAATGGACCTATCAAATCAGCACCACTCCTGCAGTAATGAAAATATTACGTTAAGCACACTGTGCAGCAGTTAACTTAGTTAAGACAAGCATAAGAGACATAGTAAAATCGTGTAAAATGAATGAAGACGAGAAAAGAAAAGAACACAACATACAGAATCAGGTGATACAAACTACAAAGATAAGATTGCAAATTAGAAGTTGGCTTTGCATACAGCCATTTAATCTTCACTAATGAAAGCCACAGGGCATAGACTTTTTCCCTTTCGTTTCTTTTTTCTTTAGGGGTAAGGATTTTTTTAGGGTAAGGGGTACCTACAGCTCCTGCCTCAGACTAAAATCAAGATGGGACATAAAATTTTCTTTAAAAACAAAATACCTAAGGAGTGAAAGCAGCATTTGTTTATTACTTTGCAGCTTGGCTACACTCAGAATACAAACTCTAGCAATAATTCATCATAATTTGTTATGCCATAAAACAAAACATATTCTTTGAAAAGAATTCATAGAAAAGCACAAATGAACAAAGACAGATGCTCATGACTGTTCATTGACGCGGAGGTCAGTAGATCACAATCACAGTCTAATCAATACTACCTCCAGTCCAAAATTTATGTCATTTTAACTTCACAATCGCAAAAATGCATCTTTGGTCACCAATTTTATCATAATCTGTTGGTTGAAGTAATGAAACTATAACATTGTGAAAATATTTTGCTGCCAAATCTACTCATGTCATTTTTTATGTGACCAACCTAATACTTGATGTTAGAATAATTGAGGCTAGGGTTTTGCTATTCACAATTGTGCATCTTATTCATCAATGGAAGAGTATATATAGAGAAGAGTACATGGACCTCATGGGCCACATGGGCTAAGAGAGGGAGAGAATATATAACCAACACTCTTAACACCTCCCTTCAAACTCAAGGTGGATCAGGAGGATCTGATGCACTGAGTTTGAGTAGATGAAGTCGATGATGTTCTCGAGTCTGAGCTTTAATGAAGAAATCTATAACTTGACGCTCTGAGGGGACATACTTGAGGGCGATGGTCGACTGCTGACAATGAGATCGTGTGAAGGATGCATCAACACCAATGTGTTTTGTTAGCTCATGCTTGAGTGGATCACTAGCAGTCCGAATGGCACTTGAATTGTCACAAAAGAGAGGTGTAGGATTGTCACAATGGACACCTAGATCAATCAAGAGCCATCGAAACCAAATGATCTCTGAGATGGTAGCGGCAAGAGCCCAAAGATCAGCCTCTGCACTAGAGCGTGACACCGCAATCTGCTTTTTGGACTTCCAGACAATAAGCGAAGTACCAAGAGAGATACAGTAGCCCGTGATAGATCGGCGATCAGCGGGATCACACGCCCAAGTGGAGTTAGAGTAAGCGTAGAGCTAGAGCTAGAGCTGACTCGAACTGGCATAGAACAGACATCTGGACGCAATCCCCCTCAAGTATCTCAACACACGAAGAACATGATCATAGTGGATTGAGGTGGGAGCACTGACAAACTAGCTGAGCACATGAACAGCATGAGCAATATCTAGCCTGGTGACAGTGAGATAGGCAAGGCTCTCAACGAGCTAACAATAGCGGGAAGGATCTGTCAGGGGTACACCATCTGTAGGTCGAAGTTGCAAGTGAAGCTCCGTGGGTGTGGCAACAGTACGAGTATCAGTCATCCTAGAGCAAGCAAGCAGATCAACATAGCAACGCTGAGAGAGATAGTAGCCATCGGAATCAGAATGAACCTCAATCCCTAGAAAATAACTCAATAGTCCCAAATCGGACATCATAAATTGTTCACTCAATTTTTTCTTGACAAAAGCCACGTAGTCCATGTCATCACCTGTGATTAGCGTATCATCTACATACAGCAGAAGCAAAGTACGACCCCGCTGAGAAGTGTGAATAAACAAGGCAGTGTCATGCTCACTCGGAGTGAAACCAGCAGCTCGAATCACAGAACTGAAATGCTCGAATCAAGCACGAGGAGCCTGCTTGAGACCATATAGAGCACACCTAAGACGACAAATATAGCTTGTATGAGCCTCAACACCGGGGGGTGGCTGCATATAGACCTTCTCATGTAGATCACCATGAAGAAAAGCATTCTTGACATCCATCTGAGATATAGTCCATGTGTGTACCGCTGCAACTGCAATAAGAGTACGGATTGTGGCCATATGAGCAACTGGAGCAAACGTCTCATCATAATCTCGACCATAAGCCTGCTGAAAACCTCTTGCAACAAGACGAGTCTTGTATTGCTCTAGTGACCCATCTGGCTTGTTCTTTACTTTGTACACCCAATTGCAAGTGATGGGAACAACTCCAGATGGTAGCGAAACAAGATCCCAAGTGTATGTACACTCTAATGCTGTGAGCTCCTCTGTCATAGCCAACTGCCACTCAGGTACACTAGCAGTCTCCTGATAGATACTCGGCTCAGCTACTGCACCTGCACGAGAAAAACCCCATCTCTCTGGTGCCTAAATAGAAAAGCGATCACGTAGGGCATACCATGATATAGTAGAACGATTGTCAGAGTCAGTGGTACTGGCCGGAGGGTCAAGTGGAGGAGAGGACTGAGGATCAGAAGGAACTCTCTGTCGGCGACTATAGTGGAAGGGAAAACTGGAAGTGTCAAAAACTGGTGGAGCTGGTGGAGGAGACACATTAAAAGGTGAAATTGGTGGAGAAGGTGTATCTGGAGAAGACAAGTCTGGTGAAAGAATAGGAGGTAAACACAAAAAGGAGGTGGAATCTGTGGAAGGAGTGTGTTGTGTAGAAGGGTGATAAAAGAAAGGTCGACCCTCATCAAAGGTGACATCACGAGAGATGCGAATGCGACGTGCTGAGGGATCACAACAACGATAGCCCTTATGCTCAGGACTATAACCCAGGAAGACACACTCAACTGACTGAGCACTCAGTTTTGTGCGCTCACGAGGTGCTAGAAGGACATAGCAGACACAACCAAAAATATGAAGATGAGCATAGCAAGAAGGTGGTCTATACAGGACCTCACCAGGACACTTGCTCTGAAGCTTAGAAGATGGCTGACGGTTGATGAGATAGACTGTCGTAGAGACGCCTTCCCCCAGAAGTGAGAGGGGACAAAGGAGGAGATGAGAAGAGTACGAGCAGTCTCAATGATGTGACGGTGCTTGCGCTCTGCAACACCATTCTGAGCATGAGCACCAGGACACGAGAGCTGAGGAAGAGTACCTTTAGAAGAAAAGAACTGACGAAAGGCTGATGAAAGATACTCTCCCCAGAGTCAGAACGAAAAACACGAATGGAAAAAGAAAATTGTGTATGAACCATCTTAGCAGAAGACTGATAAATGGAAATCAACTGAGAGCGATGTTTCATAAAATAGATCCAAGTATATCGAGAGTGATCATCAACAAATGTGACATAATAACTATTGACCACCCTTCGAAGCAAAAGGAGATGGACCCCATATATCTGAATGCACCAAATAAAAAGGACCAGATGACTAAGAGGTACTACTGGAATATGCAAGTTGTAGTTGTTTCCCCAGCTTACAACCAGTACAATGAAAACTAGACTCAACAGTGACATGACCTAAGAACCCTGGTGAACTAGAGTGGTGAGACGAGCGCCACAAAGATGACCAAGTCTATGATGCCACTTGCTGAAGGAAGAACCAACAGGAGACTGAGATGATGACATAGCAGAAGACACTGAGGCCTTCAACGTACGGGTGGAAGGAAGATGTAAGGTGTCCAAGACATAGAGACTAAGAGAGCCTCTATGACGATGACCAGAACCAATCACTCTTCTGCTCTAACGGTCCTGAATGAAACAAGAAGAATCATCAAATCCAATGAAACAATTCATATCAATGAGTTGACCAACAGAAAGAAAGTTCATAGATAGCTGAGGAACAAAAAACACATCAGAAACAGAGAAGTGAGATGTCAGGAGAATGCCCTGATGGGTAATAGAGCAAGGTGTACCATGTGAACATATGCAGCATCAGTCACGAGCCTACGAGCAACAAGCTGAGAGCTGTCAGATGTGACATGAAAAGAGGCACCTGAGTCCAGAACCCAAGGATGAGCAGCGTTAGGAGCAGAAGGTGCAACTGAGGTCATAGCAGATACTGATATAGAAGTCACAGTAGGTGTGGGTGTGGTAGCAGTGACTACTCCAGTAAGTGATCTCGAAGGCCCAGTAGGTGCTCCACGATGACGATCAGATGGATGTCTGGCACGATAATCAACAAACTGATCTGGATGTAACTTGATGCACTTGTCAACAAGATGACCAGTCCTCTTGCAATGAGAACATACCAGCACTCCTGTGGATGTCGCTCTGATAGATCCAGACCGTTGTGAGAGACCCAGGACAGCATGTGGTGAGGATCGTGAGGTAGGCATAAGCGAATAAAGACATCTCCTCTGCAAACTAGAAAGCACCTCAGTCAAAGTCGGTGGAGTGGAATAGTTGAGTAACTGAGTACGAACAGGCTCAAACTCTGATCGAAGTCCCATCACAAACTGATACATAAGTGTCTGCTGAGCATACTCATCTTTGGCAACACAAGACTGGCAAGCAGTGGCAGCCTTCGGTATCATAGACTCTAGAGGACCAATGATATAAGTGAAAGCACTGTAATACTCCTCCACTAACTGATCCAGCTGCTGCTGAATACTATGAAGGTTCTTGAACAATGTGAAGCAAAGGGCACCACTGGACTGAACAAGGCTGGCGTATGATACTCAAGACTCATCCTCAAAGAAACATCAACACTCAGAACAAGGCCAGTCATGACACGATCATCCTCTTTCTGCCAAGCCTTTACTGCCTCAACATCAACCTTCTTCGGATCAGGAGGATCGTTAGTCAAATGAGAGGACAAACTATAACCCCTAAGAGTAGTCTTGACTGAGAAGGCCCATGCTCGGTAGTTCAACCCATCGATGTCCGTGAACACAAGAGATGAACTGCCCCCAAACATTGAGTCGGATTTTGCCATCTCGATGGATCACAACCACATGGCGGCAAGCAATCAATAGGAGGCAGCACAGTAGCAGTAAAGATCAACAGTAGACAGCACAATAACAGCAATCTGGAGCAACAATAGCAACAACCAACACAGGCAAGCAATATCGGAGTGTGTTCGTCGAGGGGAACTAAGTTGCAGAGAGTACCAACTCAGTTGCAGAGGCTCCAGGCGACGTGAGTTGCAGAGGCTCTAGGCAACAGCCTCCAGGCGGCGCAGATACCACGATGGCTCGGCACAGATTGACGATGACGCGAGTGCAGATCAGGATGGACCCATACTTCTCGCAGGCAAGAGTGCTGCGGATCGAGAAGCTGACTGCGGGAGATCGAGATCGGGACCAAGACTGCAGGAGGTGAGGCGCAGATGAGATGCGGATCTTGCTCGATGAAACCTACGCTCGATGAGGCGGCGTCTCGGGACCGCTGGCCCACGGCGGAGGGAGTGCAAGCACAACAATGAAACGATGGCAGCTATGGAGATAGGGATAGGGTTGGAGATAGCTCTGATACCATGTTAGAATAATTGAGGCTAGGGTTTTGTTATTCGCAACTGTGCATCTTACTCATCAATAGAAGAGTATATATAGAGAAGAGTACATGGACCTCATGGGCTACATGGGCCACATGGGCTAAGAGAGGGAGAGAATATACAACCAACACTCTTTAACACTTGAAAGATACAAATTACGTTAAAGGTGAAAGAAGCTGACTGCAAGCAAATAATAGATATATTTATTTTAGACCAGAAGTGGTACTTCATAAGATGAAAAAATTTCCGTGCTGATGGGAAGTCATACAGCAATAACAAAGAAGAATGAAGAGAAACCGGCATCAAAATTGTAGCTGTCAACTGTCAAGATAAATGGACTAATAAACTATGGATGTATACATTAGATTATAGACATAACAAGGAAATATGTTGGCATCCAGCAAATAGTATGTACAATTTTACATCATTCAAGATTCAGTAATATTTGAGCTACAATGAACATAAGATCCATATAAATTAACAACATAGCATCTTACCTCCCACTTTTAGATTCAGCAGCTAGCCCCACATCTGAGCATAGAGACAATAGCCTATGACGATAATCAGACCTGAGTTTTGTGCTAGTGAGGTTGGAGGCAACAAGCAGAAATCCTGCAGGAAGAGTCTAGAAATTTGTTGACACGGTTAGCATGGAACATGGAACACAAATCGAAACTACGACATTGTATGATAACATATAAAGTGAGCTTCTTATGGAACACATCACAGACCTCTATTCGCTCAGTTGTTGCTTCTGATGGCAATGTGTTGTTTTCTGCGGATCCTACAGCTTTAACTTTATCGAGATAGCTTCTTGTCATCAAGACAATGCTCTCACGGTATGACTTTTCAAAACCCAAGCATGCCACACGAGATATTGCATCTAACAACTGCAGCAGTTTAAACCAATTTAGTACCAAAGAGGTGCTTTTGTTTAAAATTTGTAAGCAATACCATCAAAATTGACTAACAATGCAAGAAATCTAAAACCAAAATTGCATGATAAAGCATGTTAACGAGTAAGAGACAAAAGTTCCATACTCGTAGACGCAGTAAACTTGGAGATGAAGCATCACCCTCTTCTAGATATTCAATGAAAAGGGGCAAAATCATGTCTACGACTTCCCATTTTTTCAAGCATACACACAACTCAGCCAGAAGGCGGATAACATTAAGTCGCATCACCGGAACTGCCTCTTTTTCTTTGCCAGCCTGGAATGGATTCACAGTCAAGTAAACAATTTAATTTTCAGAATGATCCCACCCCAACAGTAAACAATGTAACGTGCAGAATAATGGTGCTTGCAATCTGCAATGTCAGGTATCTGTGTATATGAAGAGATAAACAGACATGCGCTGGATATACTACAAAAGATTCAACTGGTAAAATTAAAACAAAGGCCATGTAGCTGGGTCTGCTTACAGCTTGAAACTATTCTGAGGAAATGGCGAACATTGTCTTGATATATAACTTACCAGCGCATCAGGTGAGGTGACAACACTTAAAGTCTCACTATATACCCTACAAATGCAGCGTACTAGATTCAAATAGTAAAGGGTAGATGCTTCCAAATTAAGCGTTTGGATCAAATTTATGCATTTCTATGTTCACGCAAAAACATTGTCATATCCAACTAGATCAGTTCGGGTCATATCCAACTTAAATTTATGACTTCATGCATTTCTATGTTCGCGCAAAAACATTGCAGTACCAAAATACCCACAAGCTTAAGAGTTGAACATGTCTTTCAAAATAATCAGTTAGGGTCCATGGTATAACTGGTTAGAGTTTTATTGCAAATAGACCCTACTAGCCGGATTGTCATATCCAACTAGATCATGACTCGTTAAGTTCATGCGAACCTATAACAGGGATCACCTTTTCGTTATCTTTCATCTTAGTGACCTAAGAAAATCCAGTACAAAAGAAGAGTTATCTTTTATGCCTGCCGGCAAAAGTTTTTTTTGACTTGACCATCGACATGTATTTATAAATATCTAGATTGGTAACTTCCCACAAAAAAAAATTGACACTAGCATATGTGTAATCAAAAGTATTTTCCTAATAATAAAAAATATAATTTTTTACTACCGTACAACCATGAAAGTTAATAGTCAAAAATGTATTTTGGAGAACGTGCCAAGTATAACATGACAATCCTTTTGGACTGAGAGTACATGGAAAGATGGATTGAACCCGAATCTCGCCGGTTCATTATAGTCATGAGTTTACCACAACATCATAAAGGCAATGACCTTATAGAAAACAAGATCACATTAATGTTGTCTTACTCTAACATAATTTTAGAAGAACCCTATAATTACAACAGTACTAACGATGCATCGTGGTAGCTTGAAATGTTAGAAGATTATGTGGCAGACAGAGAGCACCAAATACGCAGTATTGTAGCTGTTTGATGAGGTGATAATAAGGTAGAGAAATACTGCTTTCAAATTGCCAATTTTTTCAACGAGCTGGCCATACTAGCCAACATAGCTATATGATAACAAAGAATTTTATGTATGACTTACGCATGCTAATTGGCACTCATTTAATAAATATAGCAATCATGTTTTCACAACACATGTATGAGTAACATCTAGTGAGATTGGTTCGCACAGTGCTGTCCTAATAAATGGTACAAAAATGTCATTGCAATGTCCAACAAAAAGACACACCAGTTGCAGCAAATCTTACTGAAACACAGAATTTTCATGTGGTAACAAAAAAAAAAGAATACCTCATCCTCATAATCATTCCGTTCACGAACGTATGCAGCTAGCCGCATGATGAATGTGTCAACCAGAGCCCTATCCTTTGTCCAACCAAACTCTATAATCTCACAGCTCAACTTCACCACCGCCTCGAACAAAGTGCCAGGGCTACTGCCCGTCATGTCAGCCTGCGTCAAAGTGATCAATTTCACATTAGACAACACCTATAAGCACATAGATTTCAGTAGTCCAAGCAAGAGAAGTGTGAAACAAACATGCCTGCGAACATGTGCTCACAACAAGCGGTTTCAAGGGAATCAGCAGCACCGGCAGGAGCTGGCCCCCACGTGATACCGTTATCTGGCTGATCCCACTCAGCAGCGTGCAAAATAGCTCCTCGCAAATCTTCAGTTTCCGCCAGGATGAGAGGATGCACGACTTGGTGGCCTCGATGAACCAAGCAAGAGTCTGCTGGAGCATATCCTTTGAGGACTTGCTATCAGTGTCCATGGCCGAAACGCACCGGACCAGCACCACCACTGCAGCTTGGCAACACAATAATTTGGTGTTTATCCTTGCCTTCAGCTGTGCACCCTGCTCCCTCCAGTCCCGCTTCCTAATCTGTCAACCATCATCTCAATCATGAGCAAACCGCAAGCAAGCATCCACCAGCCCTCACGAACATGTACACATGCGAATGCAAATGCAGACACCCTCAGGTGAGCACGCACAACGCAATCTGCACACGAACACACGCAAGCTCAAACAGAGAGAAGACACCACCTAACCTTGAGGAAATCCGTGAGCGACCGGACCTGCCGTGCGGCGGCATTCCTGACCTTCCCAACCCTGTCGGCCTCCAGCCCGCCCTCGCCCCCCAGCATATGCACGATCAGCCTGAACGCGACATCCTTCCGCTCCAGCACCTCGACCTCCTCCTCCTCGAACCTCAGCACCACCTCCCTGACCCCTCCATTCTCCTCGCCCGCCGCGTCCTCCCCCTTCGCCTTCGCCTTTCGCGGGGCTTCATCAGAGCCCGGGAACTCGAGGAGCAGCCGGGTGGCGATGGGCGCGGCATCTGCGGGGAGGAGAGGCGGGGGCTGGCGGCCGCGGCGGAGAGGAACGCGCGGGCGAGCGGCGCAGATGCCGGGTCGGCGACGTCGAGCGCGGCGAGGAGCGCAGCGGAGAGGGCGGACGAGAGGGTGAGGGAGGCGGGTGCTGCGGCGAGGAGGGGGAGGAGCTTGGAGAAAAAGGGCGCGGGGGCAAAGGACTGCGGCCAGAAGGACGGCGATAGGAAGGCGTGGGAGGTGAGGAAGGCGAGGAGCGGGGGCGGGGGAGGCGCGCCGGTGGCGCCGGCGGGGAGGAGGCGCGCGAGGGCGAGGAGGGAGTGTGAGGTGCGCCCGCGACGCGCGCGGCGGGAGGACGCGGCCGCCGCCGCGGCCACGGCGGTCGGAGGGGCGCATCGGGAGGAGAGCCAGGTGAGCTTGTCGGCGAGGAGATCCGGGTGCGCGGCCACCAGGTCGCAGAGCTCGTTGAGCGCCTCCATGGGGTTCCGCGGCGTCAATGCGGTCAGATCATGGGTCGCCGCTGCGGCAGATCGGGAGGAGGAGGGGCGATGCGGACGAGGCGGAAGCGGAGGCGAGATGCTTTTTTTGACGCAAGAGTAATTCGTGGAGCCGAGGGGGAATCGGGGGGGTAATTTGGGTGGCTTTCGTTAATTTCTTTTTGGTTGACTCCGCTCGGCGGAATGTCGATTTTTTAAAAAATAATATTATTTTAAAACATAATTACAAAAATATATTGTCTCTCCAAATTTCTGAAATGTGTTCGCATAAATCGGTTGAAATGGCGGCGAGGGCCTATCGCCATTCAACCCGGCGAGGACCTCTCTCTCTCGTAAATCGATCCAGCCATTTATCGCCAGGTTGAAATGGCGATAGGTCCTGTCGCCATTTGAGCTGGCGACAGTCCTCGTCGCCATTTCAATGGCGACGAAGCCCATCCCTAAAAAAATCCAAAATTCAAGCGATGAAGGAGCCACGATGAATAAGAATGAGTCCTACGTCAATTTTGAGTTTTTATAGGATGATTTCTGTCGCCATTTGAAATGGCGACAGAACTCGCCGCCAGCTCAAATGGCGACAGAACCTATCGCCATTTTAATCGGCAATAGGGCTGGACCGGCACAGAGAGGAGAGAGGTTCTCGCCGCCATTGAAATGGCGATAGGTCCTCGCCGCCATTTCAACCGGCGATGCGAACACATTTCGTAATTTTTGGAGAGATATATTTTTGTAATTATGTTTTAAATTAATATTATTTAAAAAAATTCGCGAATGTCGGGGCCTGGCTCATGAGAGGCGTGAAGGCGAGGAGACGCGACGTTAAGGCCCCGTTTGATTCGGCTTTAGCTTTGAATCGGCTTTAGCTTTCGCTTCCAATCGAAAAAGTCAAAAGTTGAACCAAAGGACCGGCTTTTGAAGCTGATCTTTTCGCAACCGTTTTTATTCTCAATGTGTGGAAGCCAAAAGCGTGAAGCCGCCATGGGGCCGCTTCTTGCGGCTTCCCACCACCTCGCTTTCCGTATTTACCCCTGAAGTTCATAGTTATTTACCCGTAATTTACCATCACATAAAACCCCCCAACCCAGCCGAACCCTAACCCTAATTCCCTCTCTCTACGCCCCCAAGCCCCTCCTCTTCTTCCTCTCACGCATAGCGCTCCCTCTCGGCCTCTCCCCGCCAGCCTCCTCCCTGGGCCCTCCTCCCCGCTGGCCTCCTCCCCTGCGCCCTCCTCCCCCGCGCACCTCCTCCTCGTGAGATCCAGATCTGGATCTCACACCCGCCCGCCTCCTCTTTGTCCTCCCCGCCCGCCTCCTCTTCGTCCTCCCCAGACTCCATCCTCCCCAGTGCCTCCTCCTTTGGCGCCCTCCTCCAGCGCCTCCTCCTCCATCCTCCTCCACGGCGCCCTCCTCCACCCCCGGCACACCTCCCCGGTGCCCTCCTCCACCCTCGGCGCCCTCCTCCACGACGTACCTCCTCCACCTCCCTCCTCGTCGGCGACCTCCCCTTCGGATGCTACGAGTCTTCCTCTGCTCAGGTAGTACCCCCAACACGCATCTCTCTAATCCTCCTCTCCACCCCTGTCGCCGTCCTCTCTCGTCCTCCTCCCTTCTCCGGTGCCGACGCTGTCCAAGTCCCTCTCCTCCCTGGCTCCCTCCTCCCGAGCCGCCGCCGCCGCCTCCTCCCTCCACATCCCGAGCCACCGTCGCCCTCCCCGTCCTCCTCCCTTGTGCGCTGTTGCCGGCTGTTGTGGCCCGAGGCACTCAGTTTGTTTATCACTTGGCCTTCCCATTGTTTGATTACCATTGTTGAAAATGTTGTTTCGTTCTTATGAACTGGTGATATTGTAATCTCATTTTGAATTGGCAGAATTTGTTGGGATATATGTGATTGGGAACTGCATTTCTTCTACTCTACTAGATTCAGTATGTTGAATTTAGTTTGATATCTTAGTAGTTACTGGTGTTGCTTGAAGTTCCATTGTTCATTAGTCAGTATGTGATTGGGAACTGCATTTCAGTATAGTTCATGTCGAATGTCTGCTCCTCTTGTCATCGACTTTGATTTACATATTATTAGGTTGTTGTTTACAAGTTCAATAATAAATGATGTTTGAAATGCTAATTCTTTTGTTGGTAAGCTGGCCTTGCATTCGAACTGATGTTCTAATGTTTCCTTCTACTGATGAGCGCAACAAATTTGATAGAAAATAACTACTGGTTCTACATTCATTCTCCCAGCATTTTGACATCTCATATCTACCATCTCACATTTCATACATTCATTCTATCATTGTTAACTGAAATGTATTATCTGAGTAAAGCAAATGTACTATCAAGCCTGTTTGTTTGATTTGCACTTGTGATTCCATTTGAAAATGATGGTGAATTTTATTGTTCTGGTGATGTTGAACATGCCATATTACTTGTGCTAGCTATTACGTGATGGTGAATCATTTGTTTGCTATGGGCAAATTTTAGTTTTATTTATGACATTGATTATCTTTGTAAGTACATGATGTTGTTTCATTAAGATATTAACAGACTTAAACAAAAAGGCATAATTGATTTGTAGTTTCATTTAAGATTGGCATGAACATTAGAGGAGAAACTAATTTATCTAAGACAGATCATATCTCACAAGTTGTAGTGATTCCTTCATGAGCTTACTTGTAGTGTGCAGCCAAATCTATCAGTAACCAGTGGCTTTGATGTACTAGCTGGGCAAGAATTTGTTACCACTTGCATATCACAATTAATCAGGGATCATTCACTGCATGATTGGTGCATACTTGATTGATATTAGATCAATAGTTTGTTAGTTTGCTGCTTGGTTTACTTTCAGTATTTAGTTTGATATTGTTTAGTAGATGTTAACAGCAAAGGAATGGTAATGTTGCCTAACACTACCGATACCGGTCCCAAGCCCAGAAAAAAAGTGGAGGGGGTATGAATTGTCCTGAGCATGAATGGATATGCAATTGTTGTGACCTAATTGAGGTTGATAAGGTGTACTTGATATCTAGATGATCAGTGAAACTTGCTCAGAAGAAGTTTAATCATTTAAACAATGACTATGAAGTAACTCTGGATGTCTCAACATCTATAGAAATTTGTTTGGTTACTCTTATTGTAATTATCACCATTAATGCATGTTCCTGTTACATATACAGCTAAATTGATATAAATTGTCCATAATTGCCTTCACTGATTGTTATTATAATGTTCAATGTTTATGTCTATGTGAATAACTTGTAAAATGGCATCTCATTATTCGTTTATGGTTTTAAGCAAAAAAATTTAACATGTTCAATTCGAAGTTTGTCATTTGTCATTGTGTACATTAATTTTGAATTTAATATAGCATGAGTTGTATTCCAACTTTATTTACTTGCATCACTGATGAAACCACTAGAAAAAAAACTTACTGAGTATTGCTATGAATTGTTACTTCTTTATTTTTGAGTGGTACGTGTGAGGATGAGGGTGCCTAACACTGCCGATGCCGGTCCCAAACCCAGAAAAAAGTGGAGGGGGCATGAACTGTCACTTATTGTAATAATTATTTATGTAAAAATTGTTTGTTGTAATAAATGTTTATTGTAATAATTATCGTTAAATACGTTAATTATGGTTTATTGCGTTGTTTACGGTATATTGTCGTTAATCGCGGTCAATATCGGTAGTTCTTATCAACTGCGGTAGTTCTCATCAATTGCGTTAAATATTGTTAAATATCGTTAAATATTGTTAAATGTTGTTAATTGCGTTAAACGGTATCAAACAAGCCATTATTATACTCAGAGACACTTCAGACATTTCACATCTCGAAAGCTACAATCAGCCTATCTAAAAGCCAGACAACTAAATACTAAATTAGAAAAGTCCAGCTGTTCTGTTCACAGATAGAAAACCTGCAGCAATGACGGAAACCGCTTTTTTATAAAATCACTGCTAAAACAAACAGGCCCTAATGAGCTAGGCGAAGGGCCTAGGATGCGACTATGCGAGCTCGGCTCCGCGTACGGGGTCGTCTTGTCCGTTGTCCCGGGCAGTTGGGAGTTGAGGAGCTGAGTTTTTGGCTCAATATGACAATGGTCGACCGCCTTAATAGCATTTTTAGGCCCGCCAACCAACACATCATCACCGGTCGGTCAGTCGTCGTATTCCTTGTGTTTTCTCTCTCTCTCTCAATCAAACACACGCAGGAGCAGCACATCTATGCTATGCTACTGTATGCATAGTTTATTAATGTCAAGACATACTACCATTTATCATTAGTAGCCTCTCTAAAAAAAACAAGAAGAGAAAATTATATGGTATGTCTTTGAACTTGTGAGGTTGTATTAATTAACTAATTGAATTTATATTTTACTTTTTCAACACCTAACTTGTGAGGTTGTGCCACTTAGCTCCCTGAATTTGTATTGAAACGAAGTTCGTCGGATGCGATGCCGGCGACTTCGTCCCCTCTGAGTTCGGTAGACTCGTCGATGCCCCTTTCCGGCCGTATTCATCGTCCCCATCACCTCACACCGACAAAAACGGATTCTTCGAGCCTGAAAACACACCGTGCTCGCGCCTTCGTCAGAGCTTGCTGCTGCCCTCGCTCTTGCCTCCTCTGAGTCGGCCGTGAGAGAGAAGTAAATTTCCAGCAGAAGCTCGGCCGTGAGAGAGAAGTAAATTTCCAGCGGAAGCTACTCACCCTACACGAAGTTCATTTGGCCGTTTGCTAACAGAAAATGTTGAGCTTGGGAATCACCGTGGGATAGAGAGATGTATTGTGTCCCTGCTCTAGAATGTACTTCTCTCTCTCATGGCCGACTTAGAGGAGGCCAGGACGAGGGCGGAGGCAAGATGCGACGGTGGATCTCGGGTGAAGACACGAGTAAGGTGCGTTCCTGAGCTCGGAGAATCCGTTTTTGTCAACGTGAAGTGATAGGGACGATGAACATGATCGGAACGAGACGACGACGAATCCACCAGACTCAGAGGGATGAAGCCGCTGGTATCGTATTTGACGAACTTCGCTTCAGCATAAGTTCAGAGAGCTAAGTGGCACAACCTCGCAAGTTCAGAGACTGAGAAAGTAAAATACAAGCTCAGTGAGCTAAGTGACACAACCTCGCAAATTCAAGGGCCTACAATGTAATTTTCTCAAAACAGGAACTGCAGTGCTAATGAGATTCGCATCCATCCATTGATAATTGAATATCGTGACCCAGGGCGTTGTGCTCGACAAATCCAGACCCTTGAGACACGGACTAGCTAGATCCGACCCCAAAAACATGAACGAGCTAGGTCCGAGGACCGGATTTACCACGTGACACATAAGGGACAGTGCTGAGGGGAGTCCGGCCCTTTGAGGACCAAACTTGGTAGATGTTAAGCGTCGGTACGTCCGTGGTCCTATTTTTAGTATTAACATCGGGACATATGTGCCCAAAACTCGGAGGAGTTGCGGAAGCTGTCACGATTTGGATGCGGCCTTCGCCTGATACCGTTGCTGTATACAAGTGGTTTGAACTTGTACGGTTACGAGCCCTTTTTTATTTTTTGACCTAGGCGTTCGACACGTCTGCTTCGTGCTGGGAGATCGCATTGCTTCCGAGGTGGCAACGTGTTTTCCATCTGTAAGATCGTATCCAGGCTGCGATCTCAAGAGTTGTTTTTTCTCTCTTCACAAGATCTGTAGGGATTGATTCTAGACTGCAGGGACAATTTAAAGATATCTATCAAAGTTTGCTCGGATCGGTTTAGACTTGAGTATGAAGATATGACAGGCAAAATTTTCGGTGACGATGATGCTATCTTTTGATGGATTTTGCACCATCTTACCGGTCACAACTTTAAACTCTTCAGGTTACATTATTTCAAATTTATGTTTTCCCATTATTTTATCAAATACTAGTCGAATGCATGTCATGCGTTTTGCTACGAATAAAAAAATAGCATTACCTCCACAAAGTTGAGTCTGACATCGTCAAGATCGGTCTACCCGGCCCACACCCTCGTCTCCATCTTCGTGCTCGGCTGAGCTCCCACAAAGGTGGTGTAGCACCTTGTTGGCAGTTTTTTTTTGTTCTTGTTAAGAGATTTTTTTAGAGAGGTGGAAGGGGAGTGGGGAGGGGAGAACCAACCAGTACCACCATCATCACCACCGCCATAATCTATGAACATTAAAAGATCAACCACATCAACACAACAATGGCTATAACTGCGGTAAGTTTGTAACATTTTTGTTGACGGTAGCCATCATTCACTGATGAAACGAAAATATTGAGCACAGCCTTCAGAAAGAAAAAAATAATTATATGGTTTCCTTTTGAATGGTCACTGTATTGTATTCAAGAAATGTAAAATAAAAGATAGACCACGATTTAGGCTTCTTGGCTTGCAAC
The DNA here is from genome assembly GCA_036346405.1 of Phyllostachys edulis. Classification (NCBI taxonomy): domain Eukaryota; kingdom Viridiplantae; phylum Streptophyta; class Magnoliopsida; order Poales; family Poaceae; genus Phyllostachys; species Phyllostachys edulis. The sequence continues at coordinate 19,635,260 of CM070549.1, read as the reverse complement.
GATGTTCATCCTACAGAAAAACTTTAGAACAGGACATGGGATACCAAAAATTGAGAGGTGATCAATCGAGCACTCAATAGCTCAATTGGAAAAGGGAAAAAGAAGACGAGAGAAACGCTTCGACAGTCATCTCACTTGCTTTGCTTTGCTTTGCCACATTTTATCAGTTATCTACACTAAACCATCCGATGATTGGTTGTGAATGAGGCTTTGCTATTGTACTTCTTCCCGAAAATCAATTCTCTTCTGGCGGCCAAACCCACATCTACAGAAGTATTCAGGGACTGGCCCCTCGTCCCCAGCAACCCAAGGATGCTCAGCCACAGCCTGCAGGGTGATACGATCTACTGGATCTGCAGCGGAACCATGTGTGGAAACAGAAATAAGGTCCATTAATAGAGCACATCTGGCACCGAGTCCAATATATCAAAATCATAGGATGATATAACAATTTTTTTAAAAGAACCTTTGCAGAGAAGCCTTTCCAGCAAATCAGAAAGTTGGGGGTTCATGTCGCCAGGTATTTGTACTGGATCATTGACGATCTATTCAGCGGCAATGTCTTTTATGAGTTTTATGCAACAGTTAAAATAAAAGGAAAGGGAAGCAAGATATTTTTGCACCTTATCGTAAGTTTCCTGCAAGGTATCTCCTAGAAATGGATAATGCCCAGAAATCATACAATATAGAGTAACACCAACTGCCCATGTATCAGCTGCTCTACCGTGGTAGGCTGAACCTGCAGTGAAGTAGATAGGAAAGGGTTTATCATAAGCAAGCCTGTACCAATGGCCAAATAATATTTAGTAATTTTAACCAATGGCAGAAGAATCGGGATCATTGCATTTTCATTCATTGAAGCTACATTCATAGCCCATGCTTTGGTTGCTTACAGTTGCATTATTTAGTTTCCACCATATTCTGAAACCAAAATGCTCTACTGGTGGTGGCCTCATTTTTTTTGTCTATTGGGTGTTTTGGGTGCTGTGGGTTCATTTATCTGCAATTCTGCAATCATTTAGCTGTGGAACATCTAAAGTACCATGCTATGCAATAACCAATGTTGTACTTCATATAGATAATTTAATGGCTGATGGATTGTACATGCAGTATTTACAACTCAAACAACAAAGGCAGGTAGTTGTACCTTGACAGCACTCTGGTGCAGTGAAAACAGGAGTACCTGGAGATCTCCAAAGCATATCATCATCATCCTGCAATACAATCATGTAAGTACCACTTTATAAGTAAACCACCAAGCCATGAGACTCGAAAATCCCAAAGGATTTTTCCTCAAAAACACAGGCATGTTACACACATTTCTACATCGAAATTCAAATGATCAAATCAGCCCCATTTATCAAATACAGTTGTAGACCTACTAAGAAGAGGGAATTGATATTTTGCCCTCCCCTTAGTTGGGTTTTCAGAAAATACCCTCCTTCCCGATGTAATACATTTTTTGCCCCCCTCTTAGTCTATTTCTTCATTTTTTGCCCTCTTCGCATTATTTTAATCATTTATGCTCGTTTTTTACATTACTAGGCATGCGAAATGACAATTTTACCCATCCTCCAACCGCCCTTCCTCTTCCTTCCTCCATCACACTCACGCCTCACCAATCCTCACGCCACACGCTACCGCTTGCTTCTCCTCCTCTCCTCTTCTCGTGTTCCTTCCACCGCCTCCTCCTCCTCTTCTCCTCCTCTCCTTCTCCTTCCGCGACAATTGGAGGCTTCATGGCTACCGGATCTGGCGCGAGCGGGGATACATACATGCCTCCATGGATCCGTCGCCGACTCCTCACCGCCACGGCGGCCGGTGAAGCGGCGACCACCCGCACGATCGCTGCAATTGCCGCCGGCGGGGGGGGGAGGCGCGAGTTGATCCGACGGAGGAGGAAGTCTTTGGAGGCGGCGGCGCGCCTCGGGGTGAAGAAGGAGATGGCCGAGGAGGCGGCGGGCCGCAAGCGAGCCGAGGCGGAAATGGCCTCCGCGGAGACGACGACCAGCCGAGGCCATGCTCATGATTGAGCTGCCGCAGCAGAGAAGGCCGTCAGCAGATGGAGGCCACCAGCCCGCCACTACGCCAAGGGCCTCGCCGGTGAGCAACTCCACCATGTCCTACAACGTCCATCACATCCGCGTCCTGCGCAACCCCAACATCTACCGCGGCATCAACTACTACCCCGTCACCACGTCCTTCTCCTTCAATGGCTCCCGCTTCGACGAGTCCGCCACCGTGTTGGCGTTCCAACACACGCCAAGGAAGACGGCCACGTTCCACGTCACCGTGGGCGGCGTCAACAAGCCCGTCAAGCTCACCGCAGTAAGCGTGACGGAGTTCCAGGCGGGCAACGCGACGAGGAAGTTGATTTTCTGCTGTATAATTCTGGAGATTTTTTTGTGCAGTAGTACCAGTATCATCATCTCTTCTAATTTCTTTCTTTCTTGGTAGAGATTTACTGCAGTATGCTCGGAAGATTGCATTTGGGAGTGAAATGTGAATTGGTTGGTTGCTCTCTGTTGATTTGGAGGATTTGCAGTAATTCAATGCGAGTGAGATTCCTTGTAATTTCCATTCCTTACTTCAACCACATCGAGCGATGATACCACTGATTGGAGCCTTACAGGAACAGGGCTGTGCGAGCGACAGAAACGGGACCGAGGGCAAGAGAGTAATTTCGCATGGCATATTGTTAGACAGAGAGTGCTGCAACCCTATTGGGCCTGCGCATCCTATTAAGGCCTAGTGCCTATTTGGTTAGGATAGATAGATTGATATCTATAAGGCAAGGATCACCGCTGGTTCTGTTTCTATAAACCTGGGTCATCCTTGCCTATATATGTGTAACCTCTTATCTCTGATAATCAATCTACTATCGTTGTGCCTAATCCAATCTCACATGGTATCAGAGCTAAGAGGTCTTGAGTTCAAGACTCGGCTGGCGCAATTAAGAACAATAATTGCAGCCTATTTCTATTCCACGTGTTAGGCCTGAGGGAGCCTATACGTGAGGGGGAGTGTTGAAGTATAAGTGAATTGTCTGCCTTTCCTCAACAAAGAATAGCAGATCGGTACTTGATTCGGGGCCACGTCACACATGACTTCCGATCTGCCTAATCTTTCCCACACCTCCCCTCCCCGGTACCCTGTTCCCTCTTCAATTGTTGTCGGTAACGGTTCTCTTCTTCCTGTTACCTCCACTGGCGCAACCACCCTCCCAGTCACCTTCATCTTAATAATGTCCTTGTATCTCCAAACCTTATTAAGAATCTTATTTCGTTCGCCAATTCACATCGACAACAATTGCTCAGGAATTTGACCCGTCTGGTTGTTACGTGAAGGATCTTGATCTCGACCGAGATCGTCAGTGCAATAGCTCCGCCCCCTACCCGTTCGCCTTCTGCTGCGGGTGCTCTTCATGCCTCCACCTCCGCTGTCCTGTGGTATCGACGTCTCGGCCATCCCGCCCCGACGCCTCTCGATCTTATGCATGCCTCCTTGATTCCACATTGTAATAAAGACACCAGTTCGGTCAGTCATGCGTGTCAACTTGGACGTCATACTCGTCTTCCTTTTCATGTTTCTATGTCCCGAGCAACACATAATTTTGATCTAGTTCATTGTGACTTGTGGACCTCTCCTGTTGCCAGCATTTCTGGCTACAAATATTACCTAGTCATCCTAGATGATTGCTCTCATTATGTTTGGACGTTCCCTTTGCGTCTCAAATCTGACACCTTTTATACTCTCTCTACCTTTTTTGCTTATGTCTCGACCCAGTTTGGCGCCACCATTAAGGCAGTTCAGTGCGACAATGGCCGCGAGTTCGACAACTCTAGCGCCCGCACTTTCTTCCTCAGCCGTGGCGTCCACCTCCGGATGTCATGTCCCTACACCTCTGCTCAAAACGGCAAGGCCGAACGTATGATTCGCTCTCTGAATAATGTCATTCGCTCCTTGCTCTTTCAGGCTTCTGTTCCGCCTTCCTACTGGGTCGAGGCCTTGCATCACGCCACCTATCTCCGCAACCTCCTGCCCTCTAAGACACTTGACCACTCCACACCGCACCAACCTCTCTTCGGCTCCGCCCCTGCGTTCGATCATCTTCGTGTCTTTGGTTGCGCCTGCTATCCTAACCTCTCCGCCACTGCCGCCCATAAGTTGGCCCCGCGTTCCGCATTGTGCATCTTCCTTGGTTTTTCTGATAATCACAAAGGGTACCGGTGTCTTGACCTTACTTCCAACAGAATCATCATTTCTCGGCATGTCATCTTTGATGAACATTGTTTTCCCTTTGCAACTCAGTCTGCCTCTCACACTCCTGCAGACCTCTCCTTTTGGATGAACTTACTAATGTCGTCTCACGCCCATAGGCGGCTCGTTTTTTGCATCCCGCAGTTTGCCGTGACTTCTCCTTCCCTACGGCGGGCGGAGCCCGACGCCGCTCTCTCTCAGACACCACGTGCGGCCCACATGACTATGCAATTCAAGACACCGCGTCGCGACCACAGCGACTCCTACAATCGCGATCGCCAGACGGCTATGCTCTTTGCCGCCTCACCGATCATGCAGCATCTCCGTATGCATGATTCGCCGTGTACTCCCGCAGCACCGCGCCGCGATCGACCAAAGACAGATAACAACACATGGGCCTTGCTCCTGCAGCTCGACACCGCTCGCTTCCTTCGATTCCGCTCACGCCCAAAGACCATGGTGTTTGTCCCTATCCTCCGGTGGCAAACCAAAGACGCCATGACGACTTCGTGGCAAGGCGGATATCGCATTCTCGCTCAGATCACGCCTCGTCCCTCTCCCGATCCCGAAGACCTTCCAGAGTGCCCTCGCCGACCCCGATTGGCGGTCGGCTATGGAGGAGTATCGCCTCTATTTGCACAACCACACACGAATTGGTGCCACGTCCTCGGGCGCCAATGTTGTCTCCGGAAATGGATCTTCAAGCACAAACTCGCCAATGGATCTTTGAGCGCCATAAGGCACGCTGGGTTCTTCGCGATTTACTCAATGACCGGCGTTGATTTCGGCGAAACCTTCAAATTGTCAAGCCGAACAAGACGACTCGTGTTTCACTCTGGCCTTGTCCCGACAATGGCCCATTCACCAGCTTGATGTCAAGAATGCATTTCTTCACGGGAAGCTCTCCGAGACGGTCTATTGCTCACAACCTTCAGGATTCGAGGACCCAGCCCGACTTCGCTTTGCCGTCCCAACAGATCCTCTATGGTGCAAACAGCGCCGCTGGAATAGCCGCTTTTCGCTCATCTTCTCACTGGTTTCACAGAGGCTAAGTCCGATGCATCATTGTTCATCTACAAATCATGACCGATGTAAAGGTACTACTTTTATGTTGATGACATCGTCTCACAGCCTCCTCGCCGCCCCTCGCTCCGGCAAGATAATCGAGGCTTTGCAATGAAGTTTTCTATGAAGGATCTAGGACCGCTTCATCATTTTCTCGGGATGCATGTTCGCCGCCACGGTGACGGACTACTCCTTTCTCGTGACGAAGATATGCCGGACATTCTTGATCGAGCCGGTATGGTATCGCAAACCTTGTAGTACTCCTGCGACACTAAGCCGGAAGGTTCTGCGACCTCGGTGCTCTGTCAGACCCCAGCCGATTTCGCAGCTTTGGTGGCGCCTTACAATATCTGACTTTCACCGCACAGATATCTCCTATGCCGTGCAACAAATTTGTCTTCACATGCATTATCCTCGCCAACCTCACCTTGTCGCCTCAAACGCATCCTCCCAGATGTTCGGCACTCGATTTGGGACTCGCCCTTCTACCGTCTTCACACCGACTTGGTGGTCTACTCGGATGTCGATTGGTGGTTGCCCGACACGCCGCCGCTTCTACCTCGAGTTATGCGCTCTTCTGGCGATAACCTCGTCTCGTGGTCTTCAAGCGCCAACCCACGTTGTCCCGCCCAAATGACCGGGAATTATCGTCGCGATGGCCAATGCCGCAAGGAGGTCACATGGCTGCGTCAGTTATTACTTGAACTTCATACGCCTCTTCGCCGTGCGACGCTTGTCTACTGCGACAACATCAGTACGGTCTACATGTCCACCAACCCCGTTCAGCACCAACGCACCAAGCACATTGAGATTGATCTCCACTTCGTTCGTGGCGCGTAACTCTTGGTGACACCAAGGCTCTGCATGTACCCACCACGTCGCAAAGACGCCGACATCTTCACCAAAGGGCTTCCTGCCCGCCTTCGATGAGTTCAGTCCGCCTCAACGTCACCAAAATTGCCGCCGATCATGGGGCGTGTTAGACAGAGAGTGCCGCAACCCTATTGGGCTGCGCATCCTATTAAGGCCTAGTGCCTATTTGGTTAGGATAGATAGATTGATATCTATAAGGCAAGGATCACCGCCGGTTCTGCTTTCTATAAACTGGTCATCCTTGCCTATATATGTGTAACCTCTTATCTCTGATAATCAATCTACTATCGTTGTGCCTAATCCAATCTCACACATATAACGGGAAAACTGGCATATAAGAATAAAATAATGCAAAGAGGGTAAAATCTGAAGAAATAGACAAAGAAGGGGGTAAAAAATATATTAGGTTGGGAAAGAGGGTAAAATCTGAAAACGCAATGAAAGGGAGGACAAATAGTGAATTGCCCCTATTAAGAATAGTTCCATAAGAAAAATATGGAATCATCAAAGGTCATTGTCTACTCGAGTAATCTTCAAAATTCTCAGGAAGGCGGGAGGGGAAGACTATCTTTTTCATGTCCTTCGATTAATACAAGCCTGGCTTTATAAACTCTGAATCCCAAGATTATAGCAAGGGCAATTTACCAACAAAAACCACAAAGTAGGGACTTACCTCAAAAACCTGGCTAACACTGAAATCCCCTATCATGACATTGCCTGTACTTGTGACCAGGAGATTGTCCGGTTTAATATCACCATGAATAATATTCTGTGTATAAAGATAAGAAAAATTAAGTTTTTCAATCGAGCTCAGAAGCACACAACACAGTGCAAAGTGCATAACATATAGAAATGAGCAACTAGAAGCACATGTATATCTAACTGTAAACTGTAACATGTAAATGTGTGAAAACGGGGGAAAGCGAAACATCAATAAGGACCTACTTAAGAAGCAATAAATTGTGACAAGTGTTATGATATTACTTTTGTACGTAACCTGTAACCACGATCCATTATACACCTAAGTGCATGCATAAACTAAATTATAATTTAGTGGATGAAGATTTCCCATGACGAAAAATTGGATACACTGTCTGGAAACTTATCAAGGACCATGGCATATTTATAGCTATATTCATATAAGAATTTGATTTCCAAAACAAGGAAACAATGGCGAAAAATCAGGAATGTGTGCATAAGCCCCATGCGTCCATAATCTAGACGAAAACTGTTTTCCATTTCTACCTTTAAATAGGGCATAAGCTTTTCTCTAAGAAACCATTCAAATAGCAGGCCATTTGGCTGGGCTTAAAACTATGGAAGCTTGCTCAAGCTTAACCCTTCCTATGCAGGCCTCAGGCGTACTCATTAATGTGCAATAGTCAGTACTCAGTACTCAGTAGCTTGCACGAATCTATGATCCTTCCTAAAACATGAAGCGAGTGTGGATTACAGACCCAAGCTAAATGTTTGTGAATGCGATCAGGTACCTCAAAGACAGAAAGACTCAGTAAGTAGCTAAAGCAAGATGAGCAATTGCAAATATCAGAGCTTCAGTGAGCAAGCATAGGCTAAAATTATAGCAGAAAATCTGATTGCTGAGATAATTTATGCAGTGGATCTGAGCTTGCTGCTCAACTTGGATGCCGATATAACCAAGTTTAGTGGAGGGGGAAAATACGTGAAAGTTAAAATAGGTTGCTTGCATTAATCTGAGGGATACATGTTATAGCTGCTCAAATCTCTTTTTCAAAAATCCTATTAATATGATTAGACTGCTAATAAAATGGACACTAGTAAATTGTTTTTAACATGATATAGCTTGATCTATATACCATCAGTGTTTATAAATCTAGGCCCTGGCATGCCACAGCATTCAGCATGATGAACCAGTTCTTAGTGAAAAGAAAAATTGAAATCTTACATGAGAGTGAAGATACATAAGACCAGATATTATGTCTCGCAAGTAATTTCTGGAAGTAGCTTCTCCTAAACCATTATCACAGACCATTTTTCCTTCAACATACTCAAGAACTGGCAATGCCAATGGAAAAGTGTAAATTACAATCATATAAAATATCGACAAAAAAATGCCAATAAGCCAGCCAAAAAATGACATGTTAGAATAATGAAGTAAAACAATAAAACGATGACAGAGTCATTAAATACCCATGTAGAATTTATCTATGTTTGGGTCATCAATCACCTCAACGAGATTTACTATATTGGGATGATCCAACATTTTCATGATGGATACCTGTCACCATTAAAAAAGGGAAGCTATTAGATAATTTAGACATTAAATAATGCAGTCGCTTATCATGTAAAATCAGAAAATGTGGCACACTGTATGTATGCACAATTTGTGCTAATTTGGCTAGCGCTACTACCCAAAACATCATGCTTCTGCATTTTGACAAAAAAAAAACATGGATTTCTAACAATCATTTTGTCGGAATAATGCATCTTGTCTATTCCAATAGGCCAAAGGCCAATATATACCATGCACAAGGTTGAACAATAGTAAATAACACCCTACACTATATACATATCTAACACCCCCTCAAACTCATAGTGGATCAACAACACTGAGTTTGGAGAGGTAGAAGCTATGTTAAGCTCGAGTTGTGCCTTGGTGAAGAAATCTGCTAACTGAAACTCTGAAGGCACATGCTGAAGAGCAATAACTTAGTCTTGCACCTGCGATTGCATGTATGAAGCATCCACTCCAATGTGCTTGGTAAGCTCATGCTTCACGGGATCTTGAGCAATGCTGATCGCACCAGTACTATCTGATAAGAGTGGAGTCGCAAGTAAATGTAAACATTGAAATCGCAATAAGCCACCGGCCAGTGTGATCTCACCGGTATCAAGGCCATGGTTTCAACTCGGCCTCGGCCTTTCGAGAAAATTGCGATCGCTTTTAGTCTTCCAAGCAATCAAGGAGGAACCAAGGAAAACACAATAGACAGAAAGAGACCGGCGATTAGAATGATCGCTAGCCCAGGTCGGATCATAGTACGGCTGAAGCTGTAAAGAACTAGAGCGGGGAAAGAAAAGACGCCGAGTGATGGTTCCACAAAGATATCGAAGAACACGAAGAAGGTGACTGTAGCGGAGCTGAGTGAGAGCAGAGACAAACTGACTCAGGATGTGAACTGGGTGAAAAATGTCAGGTCGAGTAATCCCAAGGTAGACGAGGCTCCCGACAATATGGCAGTAGCGAGTGGGGTCCTCAAGAGGCTCACCATCAGTAGGCCAAAGGTGAACACCAAGCTCCATAGGAGTATCCACCACGCGCTGGTCAGTGAGACAAGTGCGAGTAAGGATATCCCGAATGTACTTCTCCTGGGAGAGATAGTAACCCTCAGGCGCAGAAGTGATCTCAATCCCAAGGAAGTAACGAAAAGGACCCAAATCAGACATTAAGAACTGCTCACTGAGACTCTCCTTCACAAAGACAATGTACTGAGAGTCATTTCCAGTAATTATCATGTCATCTAAGGAGGAGCATCCGACTCGAGAAGAGGTGTGAACAAAGAGAGTAGGGTCGTGATCACTAGCGGAGAAATCGACAGCAGTGACAACAGAGGAGAAGCAGTCAAATCAAGCACGAGGGGCTTGTTTGAGCCCATAGAGAGAACGACGAAGGCGACAAACCATACCATCAAGGACAGAATACCCAAAGGGCGATTGAATGTAAACCTCCTCACGCAGCTCGCTATGGAGAAATGCATTCTTAACATCCAACTGAGAGATGGGCCACTGTCGAATAGAGACCACAGCAAGGAGAGTGCGAACAGTAGTCATGTGAGCAACGGGGAGAAAATCTCATCGTAGACACGACCATACTCCTGCTGAAAACCACACGCCACAAGACGAGTCTTGTAATGCTCAAGGGAACCATTCGAGCTGATATTGATCTTGTATACCCACTTACACGTGATAGGAGTAACATGCGCAGGCAAGGGCACAAGATCCCAAGTGCTAGTACACTCCAAAGCAACAATCTTCCTAGACATCGCGAGTTGCCACCAAGGGTGAACAATGCCTCACTGAGAGGTCGAGGCTCAAAGAGCAATGGCAAGGGTTGAAGGCCAAAGGCTTGATAGAGTGACGATCACGAAGATCATATTTAGGAGAAGGCGGAGTTGGACCCAGCAAGGATGGAGAGGAAGGACTGGGAATAGGGCCCAGCAGAGACGGAGGCTCAAGAGGGGAAGTGGTAGGCCGAGGGCGGCGAGAGTAGTGCAAGGGAAAAGGTGAAACTCCAACAAAAAAGCGGGAAGAAAAATCCGGCAGAGGTAAAACAGGTGGAGCCAGAGGAGAGGGAGGCAGAGTAGATGGAGGGTGATGCGAAACAGTGGGGGAAAGCTGAGAGTCGAAAAATCGAAGGAGATCGACTCAAGAAGAGAATCAGACCGACAAATGGGGAACGAGGGTAGTAAGATCGAGACTCGCCAAAAGTGACATCCCGAGAAATCTCATCCTACGAAAGCAATGTGGTCATCGCAACGATAACCCTTATGCTCAAAATCAGAGCTAAGGAAAACACACTTAATCGATCGAAAGGCCGACTTGGTGCGCTTCACAAGGTGAAAGAAGGACGAAATAGACACAGCTTACTCTGGAGCTCGACCAAAAAGACGCTCGACAGGAGTAGAACCCTGAAGAGCAGTGGAAGGCTACAAAGTTGATGAGAAAAGCAAGAAGAGAAATAGCCTCACTTTGTGAGGAGGAGGAAAGAAGGCAAGCATGAGAACGCGAGCGGTCTCAAGCAAGTGATAATGTTTACGCTCAGAGACACTGTTCTGAGCGTGAGCACCAGGACAAGAGTACTGGGGAGGAGTGCCTGCTCAGCGAGAAAATGACACAAAGCAGCAGATAGATACTCATCAGCAGAGTCGGCACGAAACACACGAATGGCCGAATCAAACTGAGTGCGAACCATGGTGGCGAACATCTAGTAAATAGAGAGAACCTGACTGCGCTCGGACATGAAGTAGATCCAAGTATGACGAAAATAATCATTAATAAAGATCACATAATAGCGATAACCCCCTTTCAAAACGAAGGAGCCGGACCCTAAACATCATAGTGAAAAAGATCAAAAGGACAAGTAGAAATAGAATCACTAGAGATAGGGAAGCCGCAGCTGCTTGACAAGCTTGCAACCCATACAATGTAAAGAGGTGTCCCTAGAAACATACCCAAGAACACCACGACTGACTAAAGACGATAGATGCGAGCCACAGAGATGACCGAGACGATGGTGCCACTGAGCGAAGGAGGTAGTGGAGGACGCAGCAAGACCAGAGGAAGTGGTAGTGGCTGACTGGCTGGTGGAGATAGCGGAAGAAAGATGGAGCCAGTCGAGCTCCCAAAGACGCTGTGAATCACGACGCCAAGGGCCAGTACCAAGCAGAGTCCTCGTGCGGCGGTCCTGAACACAAGAAGAGTCAGACTCAAGAACAACACGGCAATCGTGATCAGTGATCTGACCGGCTGACATAAGCTGCATAGTAAGTTTAGGAACATAAGAGAGCGCAAGAACATGAAAAGAAGTGGAAAGGGTGCCTCGGCCTACAACAGGAAGAGAGATACCATCTGCAGTCTGAACAGTGGAAGGAAAATCCGTGGAACGCACGGAAGTAACATGGGTATAATCTGGTGTCATGTGAAAAGAAGCACCAGAGTCCAAGATCCACGGAGACAAGATACCTGACGAGGGAGGAGGCGGAGGCGGAGGCGGAGGCGGAGGCGAGGAAGACTGCTGAGAAGCCAGACGAGCAGAACCCAAGGAGTCTGAGGACGAGCCAACACCAAGACGCTGAAGTAGTGAGAGGAGCTGCTGTGTGGCATCACCAGAGGAACCCTGGAGAGAGGCGCTAGCTCCTGAGTGAGAGGAACCTCCAGAGCCCTTCGAGAGACATCCACCCCGACGACCCTGGTCCCTCCTCCGCTTGTAGCAATCCTGATACTTGTGGCCGTTACATTGATGAGGGTGCAGTGGAGACTGCAGAGAAGCAAAGAACCACCGGAGGAGCCGGGAAGGGTAATGGTCGGTCCAAGAAAACGGCAGCGAAGTAGGTGTCAAGGCATAAGACAGATCAGATCTGAGCCACGCCACGGTGACGAAGTCTCTCAAGACGCACACACCACAGTGAGGCCTCCACCAAGCTCAAGCGCAGGTGGCGAGTCAGGAGCTGAGCCCGCACAGTCTCGAACTCAGGCCGGAGACGCGTCAGGAAGTCGTAGAGATGGTGAGTCTCTTGGTGAGCGCGGAGCCGCACACGGCAGGGACAGGTCCAGCAGACATCTGTCCCTAGAGAGTCAAGCTGATGCCACACCTCAGACAGCTTCTGGTAAAAGTCATCCACGGTGGCATCGAGCTGCTGAAGAGAATGCACCTGGTGCACGACTGAGAGATACATAGCATCACTCGTCGGCTAGTAGTGAGCTCGGAGACATTCCCACATAAGTTGCATCGTCAGCAGCTCCGCCATATCCATGGAGATGGTCACGAACATGCTACCCACTAGGATGGCGGTAACACGAGCCACGGCCTCCTGCCAACGCCGTGGTGTGCAACAGACCGGTCGAGCTCGAGGCCTCCTCCAGGTCAAAGATTGGCCCGATCTGCACCAATGAGAGAGCGGGCAGAATCGGGCGCCAGAGCCGAGGCGACAGGTCGCTTGGTGAGATGACCCCAAAGGCGCTGGCTGTTGAGATGGATCCTCAGGTGAACAGCTCACTCCCGAAAGCTCGTCCCATCGAACCGAACCGGGAGGAACGAGCTGGCGAAGGAGCCTCCGGTAGAAGACACCAGCCTCTCCTTTTTTTTAAACCAGAGAAGCCTGAGCAAGGAGAAGCTGGAGCTAAAAGCCGCCGGCTCCGAGTAGATCGGTGGAGCCGGTGAGAAGGTACCGAAGTGGAGCCAGAGCTAGAAGCCGGAGCCACCAGCTCCACCAAACCAAAATAAAACAGAGAACGAAGCTCTGTGCTTCAGTTCGGCGTGGAGTGAAGCTCGAGCGCGTGAGCCGGCGTAGAAGACGGAGCCGACGGAGGAGAAGGCCGGCGTGGGTCCGGTGCTAGAGGCTCCGCACAACCGGATCTGGCGCTGGAGACGGCATGGAGGCGGCACTCGAGGGCGGCGTGGAGGCGACGCTAGAGGCCGAAGCAGACGCCGACGTGGATCCGACGCCGGAAGCCGACGTGGAGGCGACGCACGGCCTCAGCTGCTCGGATGGAGGCGACGCTCGTGTGGCTTCGACCGGATCCAAGGGAGAGGAGCAGTGGGAAGAAGAGGCTTGGCGCGGGGACATCGGCGGTGGCGACTACAGCGGCGGCTGTTGGTCTAGGAGGTAGGGTTTCTATGGCTCTGATACCATGTTGGAATAATGCATCTTGTCTATTCCAATGGGCCAAAGGCCAATATATAACATGTACAAGGTTGGACAATAGCAAATAACACCCTACACTATATACATATCTAACACATTGAACCTTTAGTCCACTTATATAGTAATGAATAATGATAGACATCATTTAATCCCATACAGAATCTCAAGGGTTTGACATGGCTCTAAAAGGAAATGAAACTACAATGCAGCTTCTTGGTGGTAGTTAGCACCATAGTCACAAGGATCCCAGATCGATCGGGTCAAGGAACAGGGTCGCGGGACGCCATTTGCGAAAAGTGCGGTGCGACAGGGAGTATACCTCTTCGGGGTGCCAATTTGGGATGTGGATTGTGACCCAAGCATTATGGGTCAATGACCCCGGTACGATACATCGAGTTGTGGTACACAAACCCAATTAATCCGAGTCAATGATTATAGTCACTAGTCAGAAAGTACCATAAATATACTTGGGAAAAAATAAAAGGGCGAGCGGGAAAAGGACAAGAAGAAAGGAGTGGGTCAGCCCAGTCCATTATAACCAGGCCAGGCCAATCCCTTCCCCTTTCCCACTGCCACTAGGGCTTCTCACACACAAGATAACCACACACCAAGAGAGACACGAGAGTGCAAATGGCACGCCGCCACACACGCCAGAGTGGGGCGGGAGAGATGAGGGCGCGCCATCGCCGTTCTTTGTCGCCTCGCGGAATCGCCGTCACCGCCCTTCACGCCACTTCGGCATCATCTACCATCCTCTCTGCTCGTGGCGACGACAGCGGCGATGGAGACGACGTGAAGCAATGACGGTGGCTCGAGTTAGCTCACTCCTCTCTCCTCCTCCATCCCCCTCTCCCCCTCCTCTCTGCTTGCGATCCGGTGATATCCCGGTGGTGATCCAGATCCCTCTTCCATTCCCCCTCTTGTCCTCTCATGGCTTGGCGGCGTCCCAGCGGCGACCCAAATCGAAGGTGACCCATGATCCGGGACGCTCGAACCAGGGTCGTGGATTGCAGCATCGACCCCGATCCCTGTGGCTATGGTTAGCACTCTGGAAATTTGTCTAACGAACATCAGATGGTAAATGAAACAAAATAAAAGGTGGCAATGAGGTAATTTTGAAATAACATTCTGTATTATGCTCACATGAATCCATTTCTCCTCAGAGGCTTAAAGGGCTTTTATTGCACATAGAATGTGCAATTAATTGCTTGTCAGTAGCTAGGGAAAATGGTTTCATGGTGTGCTCACCACAAGACAATCCCACTGCAAATCTATGTCGTTAGTCACCTTTGCATTCTCGATCCATGAGGGATGCATTCTGCATATGTTAAGGACTGAGGAGCAGTGCACCTCCCAATTAGCTTTTCTTCTGCAGCCGTAAACGGTGGGTGCCCATAAAACAAGATTCTCCAGTAAGCAAGCAATTTCATCCAACCAAATAATTGCAAAAATTGATTTTTTTTTTTAATAATAATAAATTGATTTTTTTTTAAAATAATCTATTTTAATTCCGAAATACATTAATATACCTTCGATTTTTTATTTTACAGAAATAATACTCTTTCTCTCCACCGTTGAGCGATTTGTGCTAGTCGCCCAACGACATGCCGCTAAGTGTACCATCGCCATCTGCTGAATGACTAATCCTTCGCTACTAGTCGCCAACCGTGGAGCGATTTTAGCCTTAGTCGCATAGTCATATAATAGCCCCTAGTCACGCAACCGTTGGGCGACTAGGAGCCTATAACCCGTGCGCGCGCTTGCCCCCGCCATTCCTTCGCCATTTCTCCTAGCCGAGCATCCGTGAGAAGAGAGGAAGGGAAAGAGGAGATGAGAGAGAGGAGAGGGAAGGGGAGGGAAAGAGAGGAGGAGAGGTCCACACATTAACGACAGTGAGTCCTCTGCACTTCTTTGTAGATTAACTTTTGAAACCATGGTAGGTTAGCTACTAAAATCATTAGATGTGCAGTCGTATAACTAACGCTGATTTAGTTGTTAATAATTGTAAATAGTGTAGTCGTAGAACTAACACCAATTTAGTTGTTAATAGTTGTAAACAGTGTAGTCATACAACTAACGGCAATTTAGCTTTTAATAGTTGTAAATAGTGTAGTCGTAAAACTGTTCTAAATAGTGTAGTTGTAAAACTAACGCCAATTTAGTTGTTAATAGTTGCAATGCGGCTATGACTATACCCTAACCCTAAACTCTTTACCCTATGCCCTAAACCCTAAACCCTAAATGCGGCTATGGCTATATATGTTGAGGAATATGCGGTTAACGCAAGAATGCAACGAAATTTTCAGAATTTCCAGAGCTACGCTATAAATAATTAAATCACTAATTGTGTCGTAATTGCTAACTTGAAATTGATTTGCAGGTATGGCTCGCGACCTTGGTGGTTCGAACTGGCCTTTCGACCTGACTTTGGGCCGACGCTAAAGATCGCACATCCCGAGGGGGACGAGGCAACTGAGTTGGGGGTGGTCCATACGCGGACACCCCGACGGGCTTAGAGACTAGACCCACGCTGGTGAGACAGGTTTGTCTACAAACTATGGCACTTCTTTTTATGATATGTCCGCTATGTACTTACTTCTTCATGCTTTGCAGGATGAGCGATGCCGGCCTTCTACCTCTCTTGCGGATGGTGGAGGCCACTGACAAGAGCGGGGCTCCGGTCGAGGACGACGGGGAGGTCCAGGCTGGCCCGAAGCGGTCACGACGGTTCCCGTTCGACCGGTCACGACTGACAACTCTGGTGGCGGCCCGAGACACACAACTTCCACCTCCCATTCGGGGAGATGGGGCCCACTCTAGAGGACGTCGCGGTGTTGTTCAGCCTGCCTATGGCAGGATCCGCTGCCTCCCCGCAATACACGCCTGCCAACTGGCGCGACGACCTGCTGGGCCGGTTTGAGGGGGTTCTTCCAACCAAGGCCGCGGCAACGTACTACGTCTTCCCAGCGCGATAGAGGCATGGTCTGCCCCTGCGGCGGCTTTCGCAGTTCCGGGTACGTATGCTACCCGTTTTTCATGTTTAGCGATGCAATTATCCTAGCCATATGACGGGCTTACTAATTATTCGTTTGTGCGCAGATCGAGCGGATGGTCCCAGAGCCCACCGAGTACCAGGTGTCGCGGCACCTCGAGGCGTACTTCAGGGCCGCTCGACCGGGTCTTGCTTACAAACAATCACGGTGACTCGCCGACGCTCGCCTCGTCTTGACGCGAGGGCCATCGCCGACGGGAGGTGTAGATCGATGGGGATCACCAGATTTGCCGCGACGTCTCGCGACATGTGCGGCGTCTTTGCGCAGACGAGACCGACCTCTATACTCACAGTCGCCTCCTGCCGCAGGTACAGGTCGCTCGAGCGCTTCCTGGACGGCCGATGCTACTCGACACCATCCGCATGCACATGGACATTTACCACGGAGTCACGGTGGACCTACCGATCATTGGGTCCTTTGGTGCCGTAGAGGGGTACGTACTCTCCTGCACCTTGACTTTTGTCGTATTACGAGACCTTTGTAACCACTGTTCCGGCTCGCAGGCACAATTTGCACACGTGCAGGTCACACATGTGTACGAAGCACTTGTCGGCGATTCAACCGCCATCACGACGACGCGTCTTGGAGACGACTCGCTGCTCAAGAGATGGATGACCGCGCCTCACGGGTCGTTTTCATCAGGCTAGCGCGACGACCGTCTTCGCTAACGCGGAAGAATCTCGTCTTCGACGTGTTCGTCGAGGTGATGCACCAGTTCGGCCTCCGCCAGGTTGTTCCAGTCCCCATCGGGCGTCGGGTGCCAAACTCGGTCCACGCGTGAGTTACACACAACACATGTCCCTATATTTTTTTTAGTTCTGTTACGATGGCTCCTAATTGCAGTGGTACATTTCGCAGGCAGAGTAGGAGGGGTGGCGGTAGGACGAGCTGGGTGGGGAAGATGGCGCCGTGACTAGCGGCCGACGACGCCTTGAGGACTACGTGCGAGAGAGCACCGTCTTTACCCCAAATAGCAGACGACGAGTACCTACGCTAGCACGCTCCGCAGACACGCACCAGGCTGGTGCATGTCGTCGACCATCCCCCCGCTCACGTACCTGCACCGACCGACGCGTACCCTATACACTTCGGGCGAAACGTGCACCTCGCGGTAGGTACTCTCGTGTTTCGAAATGTCTGAGTACGTTTACCACAATTACAAGTTTGACGCTTTCATGTACTCCTCGCAAACGGACATCGCCGCCGAGATTGCGAGGGACGTCAGGTCGATCCTGGACAGGGTCACTCACGGTGCGAAGGTGACGTGCGACGAGCTGCTACAGGCTCTCCGTCGGGTCTAAAGTGGGACGAGGCGTGTCATGACCTCGATGTCGTAGGATCGGTCCAGAGGGCCACGCCGACGCGACGCCGAGGCCAAGACGTCCCGCCAAATTTCACCAAAGAGGCCGAAAGCGGTCACGTGTCGTGCGTGCCTGTCGGCCGACCATCCCTCCACGCATGCGCGTTCCCGTCGGCCCGACTATCCTGGATGGTCAGGCCAAGCACATGCCCCACCCCCGCCGCCGTCGGGCCAGGCCGGAGGGTCATGGTGGGCACATGGCTACCCACCGCCACCGCCATCGCTGCTGCTCCTAGACCCTACGACTGTTTCGGCAGGCGCGCTGGCGGCGGTATGACACTTGGACGCACGCCATGGCCCACGCCGAAGGTACGTTTCCTCTCTTCAGGTTTGTTCGTGTCGATATATTACACGAATAAACAATATTTGTCCTGCGGGTTTCGCGCCCTAGCCGGGAGTAGAGCTCTCCCCGCACGAGGCCCCGCCGGACGTGGACGGCTTCTTCGCGGACGACCTATGGGAGTTCAAGGGAGCACCTCAGCCCGCACCCGTCGAGGTTCTTTCCGGGTCGCAGCTCAGCGGTGCCAAAGTAGGCACGCAGGCACAGGTGGAGTCGCCCTCCCGGCCTTGGGACCACGGGTCAGAAGGCTCTCGACTGCCTCTCCTTATCTGCCCCCAGACCCCGCCGAGAGAGGCCTGCGGGCCAGACGGCATTCCTACCTCCGCCGCTCAACCGTTGGACGACTTGGCAGCAAGTAGTAGTCCAACGGTTGAGCGACTAGTCGACGTGTCGCTCAACCGTTGGACGACTTGGCAGCAAGTAGGACGTGACCACTCTCTGCAAAGCAGGACATAACTTTTCTCTGCAAAGCAAGACGTGTCCACTCCGCAAAACAGGATGTGACCTCGCTCCGCAAAGCAGGACGTGGCCACTCTCTGCAAAGCACGAAGAGACCACTTGACTGCCGCTATAGAGCCGCTACAAATGCGTCCCCTGCCACTATAAACACAGCGCTACTCAGCCAGGAACTCCACACCAACAACACTACCTAGATAACATGGACAAGGAGAAGGAATGGGAGCACATCCGCGAGCTTTTGAATGACTGGGAGGCTCCCCAGCAAACCGACGCTCGCCACAGGACGTTTAGTCAATAACCTTACACTAACCACCCACCTCCAGAGCTCATCAATCTAAGGAGGTCGTCTCATGATTCTAACGATTCCGGTCGACTTCCTACTTATGCTTGGACGGGCCCCGACGGGTGGTGCCACTCCTTGTCGTGTCGGAGGCCTACAAGGCCAAATCAACCGACAGTGGCCCATCAAGGCCGCTTATTCTTGCCGCCAAACTTCTACGTGGACTACCCCGACCACAAGTTTGACACGGAGCCACAGGCAGCCGGTAATGAAATCGCATTTTAGTGCACACCACTATTTTGCTTCCCGTTACGTTGTAACCACATCTCTCTTCCCACCGCAGTCTCCGCCGAGCCTATGCAACTTCAGCCAGTGGATCGACGATAAGATCCACCCCTACGACATGCGGATGCTGCTGTCACAGAAGAGGTGGGCCAGGGAGGACTGCAATGGCCGTGAAAGGCACCACGAAGAGCTGCAGGCTGAGATGGAGAAGAAGAAGCGGGAGAGACTGCACAAGGAGCAGGAGCACGAGCATGCCGAACAACGCGAGGAGAGCGCGAAAGAGGCCATCATGGCTAAAGCTAAGGCGCAAGGCGAGGAGTACAACGCCGAGCTGGGCCGCAAGGGCAAATGGCCATGTTCCACGCAGTAGTACGACCATCTTCGCCCATGTCCCATGTATTTCTAATTCCCTAAAGGCATGCGTGTACCATCCTTGGTTAGTTCCACGGCATACCACGTAACCCCCTTGTCGGATCAACTGTCGTGTTGTTATCATTGCGTCATTTCTCCAAAGTTCTCCACCGTGTATGAATTCCTTGGCGCATCGCAATATCACTTACCTTCCCACTTACAAATCATTGCTACCTCAAACGTCCTCACAAAATTCTTTAGAAATTTACCGCACTACAACAACATACGACGATCACAAAATGTTATTGCGAGTCTAACAGATTTCGTACCCTTAAGATTCTACGAAAATTACAAACGGACCAACCAACCTTGTCACCAACCACCCTTTTATTTCCAAAAAAAACCTACAAAAAAAGATTTGCTAAATGTATTACCTACAAAAATTGTCTTTCATTCCCACACAATTATTTTCATTGGATTACTAAACTAATAATATTATTTTAAATCGCCCAGTGGTCGAGCGACAAGTGGAGTAGTCGCCCAACCGTTCAGTGACTACCACAAGTCGCTAAACCACCGGGCGACTACTCCACGTGTAGCTCTATCGTTGGGCGACTGGTTGAGCGACTAGTTCCAAGTTGCTCAACGGTGGAGCGACAGAGTATTATTTCTGTAAAATAAAAAAAGGAGGTACATTACTGTATTTCGGAATAAAAAAGTGATTATTTTAAAAAAAATCTGCAAAAATTGAGTTCTTTTATCGTAACCGTGTACTAAACAGAATATGATCAATGAGCATGCTCAACTTGGTTAGCTTATGTGTGATAGAACCTATAAAGTTAATATCTTGAAAGCGCACACAACTACTTTCCCAGAGAACTTAAGTTACACAGGCATGACAAAACGGCAAAATCAAAGTATTACAAATAATAAACTGACAAAGTTACTCACTTCCCGAAGAACATCTGTCATGGCGGTTTCTGACCGTACAACACGTACTTTCATCATGTAAGGTTTATTCAATACCTGAAATAAAAGAGCAAAGGCTACCATTCCATCAGTTAGACATTAGCACTGTGCACCCAGCACACATAAAAGTGTTAAAATAATGGCACTGAACAAGAAAGAAAGTGCCGGGCACTTAACAGATGGTTAATAATAATTTCTGACGTAAGCAGCTTTCATAACTAGCAGCCGAATGGTACAACATATTAGAAAGGTACAACGAAAAATCAATAACTAGCAGAAAGAAATAATACATCATGAGATTTAACAAGCAAATGTAATCAAGAAACCCCTCTTATTATGAAAGTGGTTCATAAAAAAAGCATTTATATTCCCAACACAAGAGAGTAGCGGAAAGCATTACCTTCACTGCATATAGTTTCCCATCTTTCATGTTTCGGTATAGAACCTTTTTCAGCAGCCAATAGAAAAATGATTTAGCCATCTACCCTGGGAAATTAGTAATTAAAAGTACACTTAAGAAATCTTACCACTTTGCCATAGCTTCCAGAACCAATCTTGCCCAGGTGGACATATTGATTGACCATCTTGTTACCATTTTCATCCTAAACATGCCAAAAAGAAGAAGAAAAATGTTATTATAGTGTTCAACTGTTCAATGCATAAGGTAAATGCTCTCATAAAGTCCATGTCATAGCTATCAGAACAAGGTCAAGCTCTTGGATCGCTGGTCAGAGCAGTGGGTCACCAATTGAACATTCAGTGTAAAAATAAATAAATTTCACATATTTTACATGTATGTTACAAAATATTTTTAGCGGATCATATGTAACGAGATCTGTGTTGCTTATAACAAGTTGAACGTTGTTACACCAATACATGATATAAAAACAAGGATAGATTAATTATCAATCGCTACAAAAGGGCGGATTAGTTATTCATCATTCCAAAAGGAAAGAAATTACACTGGCCATGATTGGTTAGTGGGGTTCAGCTTATTGCTTTCCTGGCAGGAGGTCCCACATTCTAATCCTAGCGGAGGCGCTAAAATTAGATCAATTATCAATCATTCTAAAAGAATGGATTAATGGTTAATCATTCCAAAAGGAAACAAGGTACATGATCATGGCCGGTTAGTGGGATTAGGCTTGTTGTTTTCCTCGCAGAAGATGCCGAATTAAAACCCTAGCAGAGGCGCTAAAAGATTACTTTGTGCGTGGTGGAGTTAAGTTTAACTCAGTCCAACGTGACCAATTTTACTCAAAACCGACCAATTTTACCAAGTTTAATTGAGTTCAAGATAGGTTAATTGCAGAAATGATCCAATCACCTGAACCGGACTGAACTAGCTACCTTCTCTAGTTTTTTCAGTCAAACTGCTGATCTGGTCTGGTTCCTAGAACTGTGGGCCATGCAACACTAAAGCATATATAAATACAAGAATAAATAAAAAAACAAAATATGCAAATGCATGGATAATATTTGAGGGTAAAAAAAGGCAAATGCATCCTTGTTTTTCCAAAAGGGAATTGAGTATTTGCTTAAGGGCATGAACTTTCTGATAACTGGTGCAACTGGCTTTGGTTCCTCATCAAGAAGAGCAATTTAAGGCTCCATGTATAATCTAAAAATCACCAGAACAATAATTAACACGATCATGCGGTGATGAGCGAAAGCATATATCTCATTAATCCGCAGGGCGAAGGCAAACAGCAAATACAAAGAAAAATACAGCGCTTCTGCTTCCCACCGAGATAAACTTAAGCAAGGGCAAATGGTAAGAATATCTTGCAACTTTAAATAGGAAGTGCCTGTTGCTTTATTAGAATAAACCACAGCTTCTTAAGAGAAGTTGAACTAGCTCAGACATACAGCTTCTCTAAGTGTGGTCTAGCTTACAAGAGAAGCCTAGGCTAGACAAGACAACCTCAATAGATGAACACTAAAAAATGGAAACACAAGTAGAAAGTGGTAAAAACTGAAGTCTAAGAAGATGGTACCTCTGAGCGAAATACTTTTTTAGTCTCCTTAACTAGGCTTTCTCTACATGCAAAGCCATTTTGAGCTCTTGACAGTATAATATCTTCAGACCTCTTCCGTGGCGGCCCATCATCACTTTCATAAAGATAATCAGTATCATCTCTATCGTAGAAGCTTCTATCAGGATCATCTCCATTATAGAAGCTTCTATCAAGATCATCCCCATTGTAAAAGCTTCTATCGGGATCATCTCCAGTGTAGAAGCTTCCATCGGGATCTTCAATAGATTGATGCTTCAACAAATCTTCAGATAAGATGTCATCAGAGTCCCGAGGCTGACCTACTTTCACACTGGGCTTCCTTAAAAAGCTAAAACAACTACAACAGCCCATGTCGGTTAGGTCTGCCATTCAGACCGAGTAGGCACCAGAAATCCTAGAAGAACAAAACAAGATAAAGAACAATCCATCAGTGTAGGAATTAGGAAAGCTGACTAGCTCATGGGCTTCAGTACAAAACTATGGAATAGAACACAACAAAAATGGGAATCAAGCACCGAGATCCTTCTCTACTTCTCTTCTTTAGGATAATCTGACTAGCGCCTCACCAAGAGACTACACCAGATCATGGGCAACGAATCGACCATTACGGATAGGCAAAGTAAAAACTACAAATACAATCTCCACACAGCAACTCCATCACGAAAACTTCCCCCACAAGGAAATTCTCTTGATCTCAAATTTCGCTGCAGCTAAACTTGATCGTGGACCGTGGCGCGCACATAGCCCAGGATTTCACCTCCCCACACAGACTAATATCAAAATGGCAGCATCCAAGCAGCAGCACGGCTAGGCCAGTATCTACCTTCTACCCCACTTGGGACTCAAATCCTGCAAACAATTTCCACCTGCAGCAATCCCACCCATATCTCCGCCAAAACTATCTCGAAGCCCGATTGATTCTAGGGCAGCGAAATTCTCCAATCACACAGCCCCTGCTCCGTCCGCAAACAACGCCTGCCCTACCCTACCCTGCCGAATCCAGCACCCACCGAGTAGGAATCAAGGCGATGGGGGTAGATCGAGCGAACGAACCTGGGTGTGGCCGACCGGAATGCCGCGGCGGGCGATGCTCCTGCGGGGGGGCCTCGCGTCTGCGTCGCGTAGGTTTTCTCGTCGCGGTTTTGGGTTTGGGGAGGAGGAGGGGGGGGGGGGGTGCGCAAAGGCGAGCGCGCCACTGCCGCACACGACACACGCACGCGAGGCGTCGCTGTTCTTGTTTTCGGCTCGGTTGCTTTCGATTCGGCTTTCGAGGGTTTGACCCGCCGGCCGGCGGGGTGATTTTAGAACGTGGGGGCGTTGCCGTCGCTGTCAGACGGTTAATAGCACGGGGAGATTGCCACGAGTGGCGAGCGGAGATCGCATCGCGTGGAGGGAGACTGCTGTGCTTGCCGGTTTGGTGTGGTATTCTCGGCCATCCGATTATAGAATGGGCTGTTGAAACAAAACAAAAAAAGTTTAAACAAGAAATCGTTCTTACAGTATTTTTATTCTATAATTAACAACCAACTAATGTGCTTAATGTACTCTTACTCTTAAAGCGAATGATAATGTGAGAACTCGTGTAATTAACTTCAACTAAACAACAGTAATCTGTAATTAGCGTTAATTAAAAATCTATCAAACAGTGATCAACGCATAATTAACACACTTGATTTTATAATTGTGGTATCAATATTTCAAAACAACAACGAATATACTAAGGTTTCAACCTCAAAAATTTTACAACAGTCCGTTTACAGAGCGGAATTAAAATATTACAACCCAACAATAGATACAGGGTTAATTTTACAAACAATTACCATGTTAATTACAAAAGAAAAAAATAAATTACAATTCAATGTTGTTGCATTCATTTCATCGAATCCTTTCTTGCCATCTCATTCCGTCATTCTTCGCCTCTCCTTTCCATGCAACCAAAAGCTTAGAAAATAGTTAGCAAAAACAGGAGTAGGGTTGTTATTCTCTCTAGAAGGCCCGAACTCAGATAAAAAATACCGTGTCAATCTCTCTCGTGATTCTATTCTAGGAGACCCCCCGAATCAAACAATCTTTACGTAAGATCGATTCTAAAACACCGACAGTTGGCGCCGACCGTGGGGATCTTCCGGTAATCTCTTGTCAACATACTCTCTTTTTCCCAAATCTCATACACTCATGGTAGGAGAATGGAACGAGGAGAACTGATTTGACTTGGCAGATTACGTAGACGTCGACATGGATGCCGGTTTCGATTACGAGCCGAGTATCGACTCATCCGATGGTATTGCTACCTCCGGGGATCTTCCCGCAGATCCAGGAGACAATGCCGCTGATGGAGTTGAGTAGGGATCCCTATCCCCCACAACAGTACGTCCAACGGAGGAATCAACCCTCGAAGGACAAGGGTCAATCCGACCAGGACTACACCCAGGCGGACTCACAACACGACGAGAGTTTTTCCTCCAAGTGTCCGAGTCCCCCTAAGGCGGTCCGACTTGGTGAGACAAGTTCTGGAAGCTACAATTCCAGGACTTCACTGAAGATTTAGGATCCTCTCTCCTGATGACGCTTGAGAGCGGGATCAAGCATGCTTTTCTGCAAAATTCGACCATCTCTCCGCAGATCACACCTACGGATGGAGACGGTTATAACCCGAGTTCCCTACCTAGAGAGGATTACTCCAAGTCGCCAGATGGTGTCTCGACTACTCCTCAGCGGGGAGGCCTCGAGCGCAAGTGAGAATCATCAACGGAGATCTTCGCCCTTCCTCGGATCAAGGTCACTCTTCTAGAGACCGAGCTAGGGACACTCCAAGATCACGCCTGCGCCTCCTCGTGACAATGATGGGGGCACCACCGGCGGCGACAGACCAACACCTTCATGAACGCGAGGGAAATCCTCGACATACTCGCGACTCCATTAAGGCGGTCTCAAGAGTCCGACATAGAAGATCTCGAGGCTATTCGACGAAAGAAGATTGCGTTCGTAAGAATTTGCTGGCGCATCCAATATCAATCGAGGAAGCTCAAGAACTCCAAAGACATCAATGACTTGCTCGAGAATCCAACTCGAGAGCTCGCCTGAAGCGCCAGGATACGATCTCTTCGTCAAGAGATCGCACAAAGGCTTCGGTCCACGATGGCAAGATCGGAAGCACCTCACCGAGCATCATTCAGAAGTCGTAGTAATACGACTTCTTGACTTTCCATCGATCAAACATATCACCACGAGAGATCGACGCAATAAGAAGTCGCATCGATCTCCTACTCGGAGAAATGTCTTTCGAACGACTGATGATCAACAAACCCCTCGGAGAGGTGATCGCTCACCATTCCGACATAGAAACCTGCAGCAGCAGATGAACTACGAGGAGTATTCCCCTCATAGGACCGAGACCTATTATAGGTCAGTCAACTCATTCTCGGGTATCGCCGAGTACGACCACCTGATGATGTCAACCCTTCTTTCCTGCAAAGGAGGCGCCAAGAAGCTATTACTGGATGTCGGGCATTTTCGCCTGATCTCCGAGCTATTCGCTGGCCACCTCGTTTTCGACCAGTGAACATGGAAAAGTCCGATGGATCCCAAAATCCCATCGAATTCCTTCAAATCTATACAACAGCTGTCCGAGCAACAAGAGGAGGAGAATATGTAATGGCAAATTACCTTCCAACTGTGCTCGAAGGATCTGCTCGATCGTGGTTACTGAACCAACCACTCGAGTCGATTTATTCTTGGCAACACCTCTTCGACCTTCTACTGGCGAATTTCCAAGGCACCTACAATCGCCCTAGGAAGGAGGACGACTTGCACCGAATGAGACAGAACGACAACGAGACCTTGCGCCAATTCATCAAGCGCTTTAGTCAGGTTCGTAATTCAATTCTGAAAGTTTCTGACTCATCTGTCATCAGGGCTTTCAAGCAAGGAGTCCGTAGTCGAAGGATAACAGAAGATATCGCTTTGAATCCTCCTACCACTGTCACCGAACTATTTGAAATGGCCGATCGGTATGCGACTGCCTCTGAAGCGGTCGAGTGGAACAACACAATCGATCGAGAAGATAATACCTCTCGAGAGCCAAGCGATGTTGGTAAGAAGAAAGATAAGAAAGCAAAAAAGTCCAAGAATAAGGCAAAGGGTCAAAAACTCCAAGCCAGCAGTTCCAAGGAGGTTTTGGCTGTAAATGATAAAGAGCAACGCACCTCCAAGCCGCACTCCGACCGAGGCAAAGGTAAGCGCCCCGATCGGAAAAATGATAAGCCTAGGTGGTGTCCTTTCCATAAAAAGGAAGGACATGACCTTCGTGACTGTCGGGTCTTTCAACGAAAGCTTGAAAACTACTACAACGGCAAAGGACCACTTCCCACTCTCGAGCAGGTAGGACAAACGAGTGGTCATAAGTCGTCAGACGACGATAAGGAGATGCCGTTTCAGGATCCGCAACATATCGTCAAGCACATCTACGGGGGATCATCGGCATACGAATCAAAGTGACAGCTTAAAGCTGCCGAACGTGAGGTAAACTCCATAGATCCTCCTCTCGTCAATAAATTATCGAAGTGGTCAAGTCACCATCTCCTTTGAGAAGGGTGATCGCCGATTCTTCGACTCGACAGTCAGATCCGATCATGGTCGAACCCACCATCAACAATTGTCGGGTCAATTGAGTTTTGGTTGATGGTGGCAGCTCGTTAAACATCTTGTTTACGAGTGCCCTGGACGAGATGCAAGTACCTAGGACTAAGGTAAAACCGGTACGATACTCTTTCTATAGGATCGTACCGGGATCTTCAGCCAAACCAATTGGCCAAGTCTCTCTTCCTTTAACATTTGGTTCACCAAGTAATTTCGGAGACGAGAAAATCTCTTTTGATGTCGATTTCGATTTCGAGATATAACGCCATACTCGGACGACCAACTTTGGTAAAATTCTTAATGGCTATTCATTACGGGTATCAATGTATTAAGATGCCAGGTCCCAAAGGAGTAATCACAATTCATTGTGACAAGAAGATGGCACACACCTGCGACCGTCGATCCCACGAGATGGTTGGACAAATACCAACTCGAGAAGAAAGTCAGCCTTCGACCAGCAAGTCGAAGCCTAAAGCTGCACCGAAGCCGAACGACAAGGTCAAAGAGGTTCCTCTGGACGCAAGGGAGCCCTCGAAGACTGTTCGCATCGGAGATACTTCCGACCCCAAGTAGGAAGACGCTCTCATCACCTTCCTCCGAGCTAACGTAGATGTCTTCGCGTGGCAAGAATCCGACATGCTCGGAGTCCCCAGGGAGGTGATCGAGCACATACTAGCTTTACGGCCTGACAAAGTACCCGTAAAACAAAAATTACAGAGATTTGCCCCTGATCGACGAGATGCAATCAAATCAGAATTGGATAAGCTACTTAAAGCAGGCTTTATAAGAGAGGTCAATCACCCAAAGTAGTTGGCTAATCCTGTAATGGTTAGAAAGTCAAACGGCAAATGGCGTATGTGCGTAGACTTTACTGATCTTAATAAAGCTTGTCCAAAAGACGATTTTTCTTTACCTCGCATCGATCAGTTGGTTGATTCTACTGCAGGTTGTGAAATGTTAAGTTTTTTAGACGCATATTCTGGATACCACCAGATCAATATGTGTCTAGACGATGAAGAAAAGACCGCATTTATTACACCATTTGGTATATTTTGCTATGTCAAAATGCCATTTGGTCTAAAAAATGTCGACGCTTCTTTTCAACGCTTGATGCAATTGACTTTTTCATCTCAACTAGATCGAAATCTAGAGGCCTATGTTGATGATCTAGTCGTTAAAAGCATGAAGAAACTTAATCATATCACTGACCTACAAGAAACATTTGACAACCTCAGAAAACATTGCTTAAAACTCAATCCTGAGAAGTGTGTGTTCGAAATCTCTTCAAGAAAATTGCTTGGATTCCTAGTATCTATACGAGGAATCGAAGCAAATCCCGAAAAGATAAAGGCCATTCTCCAAATGTGCCCTCCAACCACAAGGAAAGAAGTCCAGAAACTCACAGGGTGCATGGCGGATTTAAGTCGTTTCATCGCACGACTAGGAGAAAAGGGACTACCTTTCTTTAAACTTCTAAGGAAACACGAAGGTTTTGAGTGGTCGAAAGAGGCAACGCGCCTTTGAGGATGTCAAGAGGTACCTTCTGAGTGCTCCTATTACGGTCTCTCAAGGCGGAAGAAACACTCTTAATTTACCTAGCCGCCACGCCACGCATAAGAAGGCGATCTCGGTCGTAGAACGTGAAAACGCATAACGACCGGTTTACTACGTAAGTGAAGTTTTACACGCCTAAGGAGCGTTACCCTCGGTCCAAAAGCTTCTATATGCCCTCCTTATGTCTTCGAGGAAACCGCAGATTATTTTCAGTAGCACAAAATAGTCAGTCTTGCTTGAGTTTCCTTGGGAGCGATCCTCGATAATAGGGAAGCAATGGGGCGATGGCAAAATGGTCGGTCGAACTTGGGGGTTCGACATCCATTTCGTGTCCCGAACGGCCGTTAAATCCCAGATCTTGGCGGACTTTGTCGCCGAATGGACAAATC
This sequence comes from Phyllostachys edulis, assembly GCA_036346405.1. NCBI lineage: Eukaryota > Viridiplantae > Streptophyta > Magnoliopsida > Poales > Poaceae > Phyllostachys > Phyllostachys edulis. Next base: position 19,605,963 of record CM070549.1, on the reverse strand, counting down.
TGAACTGCTCAGATCCCTAGTACGATTCCCATGACCAATGGGATTTATGTACTTTGACTCGTCACTTACTTTAAGTGGCTCGGGTCAGAGTGGTCTGGTATCTCCTACCGGAGAGACCTTGAAGTATGCCATACAATTAAACTTTCGGGCCACTAACAACGTGGCGAGAATCTGAAGGTTTGCTAGCTGGCATACAAGCTGCGAAAGCGCTCTCGATTCGCCGACTACTCGTGAGAGGAGACTCTTAACTAGTCGTGAATCAAGTCGGGAAAGTGTACGGTGCTCCAACGACAATGTATCGGTATTTATCGGAAGTCGTAAGTCGGAAAAGCATTTTTAGGTTTGAGGCACAATTCATCCTCGAAAGGATAATTTCCTCATGAGACCGACTTGCTCGAATAGTTTCTTCCCGATCTGTAGTACCAAAAGGAGTCTTCTTGGAACAACTCGAAGCCGCCCACAGTCGAAGAACCGAGACACCTCCTATTGAGGCGACCTCTCTAGAATCTGAGGATACCGGATGGCTCCCATCTATGAGTATCTAAGAAGGGTTCCGTGCAAGACGCGATCCCGAGGCGCATCGTTTATCCCGAAAAGCCAAAATGTATACTTTGGTTGAAAGAGTCCTTTATAAACGAGGTACTCAAGGGGTGCTCATGCGATGCATTCTGTAGAGCGAAGGATTAACACTCCTTCACGACATACACGGTGGCATCTGTCGAAATCATGCTTCCTATAGAACGCTGGTCGGTAAGGCCTTTCGACAAGGTTTTTATTGGCCAACGGCCCTGTACGATGCTAAAGAGTTGGTTAAAAAGTGTGTCCAATGCCAATTTCATAGCAGGCAAATACACCAACCAGTTCAGGCATTACAAATGATACCTCTATCTTGGCCTTTTGCGACCTGGGGTCTCGATATCCTAGGACCGTTCCCCAAAGCTCCAGGAGGTTTCGAGTTCCTTTTTGTGGCTATTGATCGTTCACAAAATGGATTGAAGTCGAACACTGTATTTGGGATAACAACGAAGCGGCAAAAGCGGTTCATGATGAGATCGTAATTACTCGATTTGGAGTACCGAGTCGAATAATTACGATAATGGTAAGCAATTTTCGGCGTAAAATTTCGTGAATTTTATGCGACGAGTTGGGTACCAAGTTATGTTATGCTTCGCGGCCCATCCCCAAAGCAATGGAGCGATCGAACGTACAAACGGCCAAATAATGAGAGGAATTAAGACCCGAGTCTTGACCCGGCTCATCAAGCGCTCGGGGGCTTGGGTACAAGAATTACCCTCTGTATTATGGGCGATTAGATGCGACTACTAGTTGGGCTCTGGTGAAACACCATTTTTACGGTTTTCGGTCTTTGAAGCCATGCTTCCTCGAGAACTAAAGATACGGTCAACACGAGTGAAACTTTCAAAAACTCCAACCAGAACAACTTCGAGCGGATGACATTAATCTACTCGAAGAAAGGAGAAACCAGCCTTAATCCATTCAAATAGCCTACCAACAAGCCTGCTTGAGATACTACGATCGTAAGGTCAACCTCGCAGCCTTCTTCAGAGGTGACTTGGTATTGAGGCTCGCCAATCCAAGTCTAATCGAATAAACTTTCTCCCAAGTGGGAAGATCCTTACACAAAGGGTCGAAGTTACTCGGCGAGGTCGATCTGATTAGCAATGGAAGATGGCTAGGTTCTCGCAAATTCTTGGAACATCGACCGATTCACATAAGTTTTATGTGTAACCAACCATTCGCACAATAAAGACTCAGGTTATTTCTACCTCTATTATCTTACTTTTGAGTAGTGCTTTCATAATCTTTCGACTACATTCCAAACACCCAGTTTTCTTTACACTGGTCGAAAGGAAGGTAACATCACCTAGTCGAAGTCTCTCCTCTCTGCACGTGGTCCTGCCCACTAGAAGGAACTTCATAGTGTCAACTCGTTACTCACTTTTGCCGTCAATACAAAGAGCTCGGGTTCTTTTTGGTCGAAATATTTTTAAAGCCAGCTCTTTTCCCTTTAGATTATTTCTTGATTATTTTGAAAAGTATTCTAAGCGAGTGCACTTTACGAGATTTATTCAACTCGCCTTTGGTGTATTCGATCCGTTTCAACCAAGTCGGAGGAAGAAACACATCTAGTCGAAGTCTCTCATCTCTGCGTGGTCACCCCACTAGAAGGAACTTCCTAGCATTGTTCGATTTCCTACTTTTGCTACCAGATGACTTATCGAGTCCACCAAGGAAGGGCGAACGAATTTTTGAAGTCCTCTGAGACGCTTGCTTAACTCAAGTTCTTTGTTCTCGATTTGATTAATCTAGTCGGAGATGGTAACATCACCTAGTCGAAGACTTTCCTCTCTGCCGTGGTCCCGCCCATAGAAGGAACTTCCTAGTGTCGATTCGCTCCCACTTTTTTGACCAAAGGCATGACAATCGTGACCAAAAACTACAAGTTAACCAAACATCTCTGTTTTGAAACCCTTTTTAACACTATTTACTTAGTTTGTCTAAACAAACTAAGCAAATAATCGGGGCTAGGATAAAGTTATTAACCTGACTTCAATTCTTAGTCTTTCTTTCGTTAATTATCTTTTGGGTTACTAACTACTCGACAAAGATGGTTTGCAGAAAACAAGATGGATTACATAATACATCAACAAAAGCTTGTTTTTCATAGGTTTTTTACAAACTACTCCGAAGAGGGAGAGCCCAGTCGCATCTCCTCCGAGTCCTTCCTGCCAACGGCTTGCATTTCTTCTATAAGACGACTTGCTTCTGCCTCAGGGCAGTCGAAGTCGACTTCAATTGGCTGTACATTAAGGTTGGTGTCACGAGCTTTAAGTTTTGCCAATGCATAGCTTACTGCACCTTCGACTGCCTCCTTAATTGACTCAGCTTGGTTGGCCTTCAGAGTGGTCACCAGTTCTTGCAAAGTCCCGATTTGTTCCCCAATAGTACTTATGTGAGCAGCTATTGTATCATCTTGAGGAGTTTTTCCCTCACTACATAGCTCACCAAGCATCTTGTTCAGGAGCATGATGTTGTCTTGAAGATTAATCTTCATCGACTTCATCTCCTGTTAGTTACTAGTCGAAGCCTCGCGGAGTTGTTTATTTTCGACCACTTGCTCTGGAAAGAATAAGACTGGTCAAGCAAAAATAAACTCCTAAAGGAGAAAACAAAAATAATCACAGTAAAAGCATTCCTTACCTACTAGTCGAGAATCTAACTTCTTGATTTCTTCATTATGGGAAGCAACGGTCTCAGCATGCCGCTTCTCCCATAATTTGATGTCCTTTGCATTTTCCTAGCAATGCGACCGGTCTCTTCAAGGATCATGGATTTTCACGATCCTAGTTTGAGCCTTCCCAATTCGAGCTCAATTTCTAAAAAGAAATGGGAGTTAGAAAAGGAAAGAACTCGTAAGGACTACGTAAAGAATTGCTTACCTGCTCGGCGAGATCTCAGCCTCTCAATTTCTTGATCTTTATCTTTGGCTATACGAGAAATCTCGTGAATAACCAAAGTTTTATCTTTGACTTTATTTTGAAGCTTTCTCATGTCACCTTCTTTTTCTGAAAAGAACCAAGAGTTAGGTAAAGATCAACAACATAGGCAGTCTTAAGTTCAGCACTTATTGTCTAGCTTTTCCTGCATTTTTACAGTTGCAGAGTTAGCCTCTTGAAGCTTCTTCAAGAGGTCTCCAACCTTTTTCCCTAGTTTTCTGGACTCTTCTTTTTCATAATCGAGCGAGTCGGCCAGGGTCTTTTCGTCGCTATTTAACCTATAAAGGTTAAAAGTAGACATGAACACTATTTAACTAGTCGAAAGTCTTTCTACGACTAGCACCTGGTCGTGAGTTTTTCCACGACAAGCCTCATAGGCACTGTATAAATAGTCAAACTCTAAAACGACTACGAATAATAGTGACTTACCACCTCTCTGCCTGTTCGCAGAGTTTCGCTTTTTCCTGTCGTAGCTCTATGAGTTGTCGATGATATTCACCAACAGTGGCAATTTGTTCCAGAGCTTTCTGCAAAAAGAAAGACAGTGAGAAGCAAGGGAAGGCCACATATATAAGTATTTTTAAATACTTACATTCATGGTCGACCGAGCAAACATCGAGTAAACTAACGATGGACTCTTCAGCTCGTCTATCTTCGCGACTTGATCCCACCAAACCTTCTCAAGATGCTCATTGTCAAAAGTTTCCCCTCTATTGGGAATATCTTTGGGATGAGGGACTCGATCGCGAGATCTAAAAGCTGAAGACCCTACGATGGAAGCAGGCCCAAAGAAATCGGCCTGAAGTTGAAATATTCCTCGTCTTCCGATTACAGAATCTGCAGCTTTCTCTTTGGGTACCGGAGGAACGTCTTTAACGACTTCCTTTCGGCCAAGACGGTGGTCAAGTACATCACCACCTTGGCGGATGCTTCTCTGGCCGCCTCTGCTTGTCCCGACCACCTCGATGGTCGTAGCTACTACCTCAAGATGGTCGTAGCTACTACCTCGATGGTTGTGGTAACCACTTCAGAGCCACGACTTCCTCCACTACCCGGTGTGGATGATCCTTCGACCACTTCATTGTCATCTCTCAACCATTGGAGGCGGCATTGGGCTTCTCGATAGAAGCGTCCTCGGGGGCTGAAGGAGTCGGGCTAAAATCAATAAAAGGAAAGCAAGTTAGGTTGTGAAAAGCAAAAAGGTAAATGTTGTTCTTACACTTTAGTTTATTTCACATACCTCTGCATCCTGGACCTGACCAGGAACTTAGAAGTTATCTTCCCGACGGAAGATTTCTTCGACTTCTTTTCTGCGACCACATCTGGTCGGGGTTCAAGTTGAAGAATGGGCTCAGCCACAACCACGTCTGGTCGGGGATTTTGAACAGGAACCATCTCTCTGGTCTCCTGACTTTCTGGATGACCGAGATCAGTCTCGACCGCTCCAAGAGCAACGCTACCCTCAATTGTAGGCTCTGATGGATCAGCATTGTCCTTCACAAAAGACATAAAGTCCTTCCAGTTCTCCTTTTTTAGTTGCTTGACAAAACTAGGAGTGGCAGAAACTGTGAAAGTTTTCTTGTCATAATAAAAAGGTACCTTGGCCTTGCGGGCTTTACGCCTAAGAGGTTCTTCAGCCTCCTTAGCTTCAGCTGCTTCAACCTCGGCTTCTGTTGCAACAACGTCTGTCGCAGACTTTACCGAGGACCTGGTCGAAATAAAGGAACTTGAGCTTGCTCCTCCCTTGTCGGCAACTTTCGTGAGTTGCCGCTTTTTAGTCGAAGGAGCTGAGCCCTTGTCCATTATCATCCCTGCACCGATGGTTATCAGTTCGACCTCTTCGTCGTCCTAACGGTTTTCCATACCTACTTTCTGTAAAGAAAAATATAAAAAGAAGAATCACTGACCGGTCGTAAGATTTTCTACGACCAGTATCCAGTCGTAAGCTTTTCTACGATATTTCCTTAATCGTAAGATTTTTTACGACAATTACCTAGTCGTAAGTCCTTTCTACGACTATGAAGTTCTAAGGATAGAATCAACTTTTGATTACCTTTAGGAGCTCCATCTTTTCCTCTGCGGATAAAACCACTAGGATTTGAGGAACTGCCACTCTAAGTGGCGGAGATTTCTCACAAACGAGTTTGACTCGAACGTCAATCTCTGCCTGTGAAAGATCTGTGTAAAACAGATAAAGATATTCATTAGACAATTTTGAAAAAGACCAAACCGAGAGCTAAGTCGAAAATCCACTTACCCTCCTCGTAGTCCCTGGTCGGGTCTTTTGGCCCGGTGTACCTCCACATAGGAGGTACTCGTTTCTTCAAAGGGCTAATTCGACGTGTGATGAAATCCTTCACCACATGCCATCCGGTCAACCCCTCCTCTCTCAAGTCCTTTATGGCTTGAATATAGGGGGCAATCCGGTTGATATCCTTGGGAGTCAAATCCCATGAAGATTTCTTTTCGGCAGCCTTCCCCTCGAAAGTAAGGCTGTCTTCTTGGGTGATTTTCCAGTAAAACCACCTCTTCCTCCATCCCGCCACGAAGATTTAGTAAACATCTGAATATACTCCTTCGACTTCCCGTCATGGAGCTTCAGACCACAACTTCCAGCTATTCCAGTTTGTCGAGCCATTCCATAGAAATATTGGAAGAGCTCAAGGTCCGCTGGAATTCCCAAGTATGCCTCACACATATATACAAATACACTTAGCATTGTGATGGAATTAGGACCGAGGTTCACCAATTCCACCCAAAAATGCTCGAGTACAAGTGTGAGAAAGGGGTGAGCGGAACAATCGAAGGCCACACTCACAATATGCCCGAAGGCGGATTTGCCTGGTCTCCCAGACGGCCAATCTTGTCGTGAGCCAGTAAACCACTTCACGAGAATTTTCTCTGGAATCTTCCGGCGTCGACTAGGGCTTGAATCTTCACCGCATCCATCTCGACTCGGCCCACTCGAAACTTTCCGCCATTTCTCTCGAAAGGGAGATTTTCGATTGGATTGGCGGCGAAGAAGGCACGCTTGAGTTGGTGGCGGAGAAGACAAGAACTCGATGAACAGCGGGAGCGATTTGGGGAAAAGTATAAATCCAAGTTTTACCCCTGGTAAGTATTTATAACCGTGTGCCTTGGGTTGAAGGCGTGGCATTCCAAAGGTTGCCACCACTTCGGGAACCGCTTCAACAGACAGACTTGCGGGAGTCGTTTGCGATTCTCTAACTTGTCCGTTCAAGAAAATCAGGTTCGTTTTTACCCTCAAGCAAAATTACTTTCTTGGTCAGATCTTTTTGACCAAATGAAATATTAATCGGAAAGGTTTTTCTTTCGATTACCATACTACGACCACCTCATGATCGTAGGAGTTTTCTATGGCTATTTGATAGTAGTAAGCAACCTTCTTGACCAAGCATATTTCTGATCAAAGTAGTGCATAAATGTCGAAGAGCTTTACCTTCGACCACATTTCTACGACCCTCTGGTGGCCGTAAGACTATCTATGACTCCTTCACCAAGTAAGTTACTTTCACTTGAAGCTGGGGGGCTAGATGACGAGGATCTAATAATCCTCATTTTATCTTTTATCTATAATTCTTATTATAAGTAAATATGTTGTCATATGGTCCCTAGGTATACCCCTTAAGTTTACAAGGGAGAAGCCTACTAGGTGGTTGTAAGTTCTTCTACGACCACCTCCATAGTCGTAAGTCTTGCTACGACTACCTTATGATCGTATGTTCTTCTACGATCACTACCCAGTCGTAAGTTATTCTACAACTACCCCCTAGTCGTAAGTATTGCTATGACTATCTTATGGTTGTAAGTTCTTCTACGACCAGGTCAGCTACGACCACCTTATGATCAATAAAACCTCTGAGCAAGTGGGTCCAATTGATTAAGGAATCCAAACAGTCAATATACGCTGTTATTATGCAAAATAATAACACGCAATACCCTATTATCTCGACAAGTAGCGCGGGCGGCGTGAAGGAGTTACCGGCCGATGATTCTTAAGCGTGCACCACTTCGGATTTGATGAGGCGTCTCTTGGCGAGGAAAAACGGCTATTCCTTCACGACTATATAAAAGCAACAGTCAGAGAGGAAAAGGGACAGGGCGATCGAGGCGTACACACACGCTATCGAGGGCTATCAGGAAGACAAGTGCTATCATCTGTAATAGTCTTAGTTTTTCTCCTGATTGTTCAGAATACACTCAATACCATACACACACAGGAGTAGGGTTGTTATTCTCTCCGGAGAAGGCCTGAACCTGTATCAAAATACCCGTGTCAATTTCTCTGCGTGATTCTATTCTAGGAGACCCCCCGAATCAAACAATCTTTACGTAAAATCGGTTCTAAAACACCGACAAGGTCCTTGTCTCAATAGTATCGTGAGAGGGCAATAGAGATCAGGCAAGGGGCATAGTGGTCACCAGCATGCCACAAGGAAGCCAGCCAAAATACATTCCTCTAATAAGCCCCAAACCTCATATGTAGCATACAAGTTCACATTAACAAAGCCACTGTCAGACAGAGGCTACAACATAGCACCATCAAAGCAAATGCATAAGCAGCCCATAAGAGTTCACAGAGCCAGATGGCACCACTCATTCTTATCAGCAATGCCCCCCAGGAGCTCAAGCATGCATCACAAGTAAGCACAGGAGGTCAAATGAGTCACAGGGAAAAAGAAGACCAGGGGATAGGACCATAGTAATAAAAAGAATAGGAAATGGTAAAAAGGGAAATGCACAGTGCTGAGGGATAAGAGCAACCCTAGAAAAATCTTGCACAGGAAGGAGATAAGTCAGCCAAATGGCACCTCCCCCATAAATCCATTCCTCACAAGCTCTCCCTTATCACAAAGCCAAAGCCAGGGGCACCTCCCCTCTCAAGCTCATTTAACACCAAAGACACAGGCAAGCAAACCACTGCCTCTCAAACAAAACAAGAACACAAGCCAAGAGCAAGCAAAGGCAACCAGAGCAACCACATCCCAAGCTCCACCAAGCCCACTGTGTAACACCCCAGCCCAACACCGAGCCTAGAATGCTACCAAACTACCCTTAACAACTAATATTCAACAACACACTATAAAATTTCAGCAAACAAAGCAATAATAAAACCCATCCATGGGTCACAATAGAACACGAATAAAAAAAAATCAAGCATGAATAAATAAGCGAGGGGAACATAGCAAGATAATAAGTCTAAAACCATACCAACTAGTAAATCCAAAACATTGGAACAAAATAGACTAGTCCAAAGCAACCATATAAGCTTATTCAAATTCAAACATGTCCTAAAAGTATCCCAGCAATAGTGAATCAAATAGTTCTCATGGCAAATAATCGTGTGATTGAAGTATGAAACTATCTCATGTGCTCTAGTCCCTCTCAAGCGTGATGCCCTCAACGATCACCTAAAACAACAAAAGAGCAAGAGTGAGTCCACGACTCAGCAAATACATCAATATACAACGAACATTGATAAATCAACAGTATTCAATAACTTCATTATCATCACATGTCCTTCTATTAATATTCTCATGCCATTCTGTTCTCTTTGATTTCACACACTTTCATCTCATATCTCAATGCAACTCTATTCTACATGTCCACATGCACTTCTTTCGCGTATAGCGGTATAGCATGAGTGAACGCTCGCGACAACGTTCACTCTCAAGCCCGCTCCTCCTTAAGGATCGGGGACCTCCTCCACTCCCGTGGAGTTGTGATCAATCATGATCACCTTCTCATATGCAAAGATGCTTATGAATGCAAAGATGCATAATTTCATCATATTCAACATATCCAATTTTCCTCATGTTTGTCAACAAGATATAGTCATACCATTCCATTGCTTGCAATTAAATAAAAATAAAAGCACAACAAAAATGGTAATGAGCGATAAATAAATCTGAGGATCAATCATTGATCATTGTCTACCATCACTTGCCTTTACTAGTTGCGGCCTTGCGGTCAGGCTAGAAGATGGCAACAAGCACGACGTCTCTCCTACAATAAACACTCAAATCTCAATACAAGCTATAGCATCACAAGAACAACAATTAATTGATATCGCTCCTACACGTCCCCTAAATCTACAACGCATCCCCAATACCGAACAGTCACCCCTTGCTATCCTGGTACTAAAATAGGCGTAACTTTTGACTCACAAGTTCGATCATGGCAAACCACCACAATCTGGAATCTACACCAAATTCTCCACATTTTCTTAGATTACCATGACTTCTAATTAAATCATCTAACCCCCCGTTTTTATTCCAGAAGGCCACAAAATCGAGAGCAGTCGGTTGGACAAACCTGCGCTAGAAGATGTCGCCGAACCAAAAGTCCACGTGTACAAGGCCTGATAGGGTACAAAGTTTGGCGGCGAGAATTAATTCGGCGGGACCAATCTCCATGCGGCGGTGGCTCGCCGAGGCGGCTTCCACGCGACAAAGCGTCGTGCGGCGGCGACCACAGTGCTAGCCTCCACGCACAGGCAAAAGGAAAGAAAACGAAGAGGACGGCGGCGCAGAAACAAGGGAAAAGGAAAAGATAACTAGGGTTTCTAGAAACCACTCTCTCTACGATCTTTTTATTCCGATACGAACCAACTTCTCCCTAAAACTTCAAAATATTCCGTTTTCACGTATCCCTTTTCGTCTAATTACACATAGGCCCTCAAGAGTTATTTTGGGATATTACACACTGCCCTACCCATCCCACTAAAAGGGAATTTGCAAAAAGGGCCTTGGAATTCTGAAAATTACAAGAATTTTTTCAAGGATAAGGAAATCTTGCGGAAAACCCCTCAGAATCTTTGAAAATTGCGCGGAAAAGTTTCTTAGAACAGAAAATTAGCGGTTTAGCCCCTGAAAATTACAAAATTCACTGAAAATTCATTTTTCAGCGAAAAAGGGCATCGGGAATTCAATTTTTTGAATCTTTTTTTGTGCATTTGAAGCATGTTTAACTTTGTTATTGTTATTTCTATGCAACTTATTCATTGTATTTACTATTTGTATTATCTGTGATTATTTATATTGCTTTTAATCACTGAAAATAACAGTAAATCATGAAAAATGCATAGAAATGTACGGGAACACGAACCGGGAGTTCGAAGAGAATTATGATAATTTTGCAACTATTTTATGTAAATTACTAGCAGTAATCTTATGAACTTTTTGCATAATATGGAAATGACTAGCATCACGAACCAAGAGTTCGAAGAACTGACCCAGCATGGCCAAAATTTGTACAGGTCTTCAACTCTGTGATAATGTAATCATGGATGAGCAAAAGATTTAGAAAACTCTCTCTACCTTTCACCCAAATGCGGTGCAATCCACACACAACTATCGTCAAGACGACTACAAGGAGTATGTTGCATTAATTGACACCATGCAAGTTGCGGAAGCTCAAGATAATGTTCTAAGAAAGAACTACATCTCACAGCCACCTAGTAGCAATATTGGCCATGAAGCCAATGCTAGCAGCTACAAGGTGATAAAGCATCTCACGAAGGAGAGGGGCAAAAGGGTAAGATCATGGATCGCACGTTTTGATGCTTTCCAGTCTAAGAAGAAGGGCATAGGACAGCATGAGGCACACCTTGCTATTGCAGGCACGGAGGATCTACATCCATTAGCTACACTCATGGATGTGAACAGCCTAGTAGCAGCCCCCATCATCCCGCGCTCGCCGCGCCGATAGCCATCCCTATCTTAGATCATGCTAAGGGAAAATGCATGAATCCCAACAATTTGCAAAACACATTTGCAAACCTAGATCATGCCACAAGGAGTATGTGCATGGACTTCAACCAGTTGCAAAGTAAAGTCACATGCTACAAGGATTAAATGTATGAGCCTCAACTATTTGCAAAACACATTTGTAAATAATAGCATCATGCCATGGAGTGCTAGAGCAAGCAAGATTGAGCTATCAACACATGATGAGACTCAAGCTACTAGACAAGACCCCTCTTAATAGTACGGCAACCTATACTAGTAATCCGGTCTTACAACCAAACACCAAGACCAATAAAAGACTAGGAACACATCCTTAGCCCTAACTATCATACATTTGCCTTGAGCATATTCTTGAAGCTTGATGATGCACATCTTCACTTCAAGTCCAGGTCATCGTCTCGATATGCATCAATCCATGATGCATCCTTTACTTGACCTCCATCAACACATGATGGGTCTTCTCTTGACTTGATGATCAATTCATGATCATCTCCTCTTCGAGATCTTGATATGCATAAACACATGATGCATCCTCTTCTTGAACCTTGACTTGATGACGATCAACCCCTGATGCCATCCAAAGTCTTTATCACCCTGGAACATAACATAACCATCCAACTCATGGAAAATGTTAGTCCCACAATGATTAACATTAATTACCAAGATATACATGCAATAAATGCTTCTGAACAAGCCATTACTGACAGGTGCGGTACTACCACTGTTGATCATGTGGTAGTTCCGCTCTCCGGTACTTCCGATCACAAGGGCGGTACGGTCGCTTCCCTTCGAGGTCCATAACAGGCCATGTCTGTAAATAACGTACCGACGACTAGTTTTCGGAAAGACCGGGTTGCGATAGTTCCGCTCAGGATTTGCGGTCATGCTGCTACGCGGTAGTTCCGTCCAATGAACTCCGGTACTACTGTTTCTCAAGTCCGACTGGACCACTTGGTCCGACCTGACTAGCTCACCCGATCGGAGCACACGATTGGACCACACATTCGGACGGTCCGAATGTTCAGCGATAGTTTTGCCAAGGATATTCAAAGGCGAGCGCGCCACTACCGCACACGACACACGCATGCGAGGCGTCGCTGTTCTTGTTTTTGGCTCGATTGCTTCGGTTTGACTTCGAGGTTTGACCACGCGTGCGGGTGATTTTAAACGTAGGGCGTTGTAGTATTGTCGAGACGGTTAATAGCACGGGAGATTGCCACGGGTGGTCTGCGGTGAGCGGAGATCGCATCGCGTGGAGGAGATCTATTTGTGCTTCCGGGTTTGGTGTGGTATTCTCGGCCATTCGATTATAGAATCAGGCGGTTGAAACAAAACAAAAAAAGTTTAAACAAGAAATCGTTCTTACATTATTTTTATTCTATAATTAACAACCAACTAATGTGCTTAATGTACTCTTACTCTTAAAGCGAATGATAACCAATTGAAACATTTTGTCACGCTACCTCGCCACCTTTTCCTCGAGGGTAATCATTTTCGACAAATCATAAATTCCTCCTAACCAAGTACATTGCCGCTTCTCATATATGACGCCTTGCTCTGCCACTCTTTACCACTGTTATAGGAGCTGCCGCCCGGCCCACGCTTGAAGTGCCGCTCGCACCATCGAAGCCGCCGCTCACCCACGCTTGGAGCGCCACCTGCACCGCCATGCATGGCCTCCGGCCGCGTGCCATGTCGCCGCCACCTCCTTGCACGGGGGCAGGGAAAACCTAAGCCCCCTTGCCCCCTTTTGACCCAGGCGCACTGGGCCATGGTGGGCCAGCTGCGGTGGGAGAGGCCCAATAGGCCTTTGGAATATGGCCCGGTCGTAAGTTTTTGCAAAGGAAGAAAAAAAGGGAGGTTTAGATGGTCCAAACGTTTTTTGGAAAGAAAAGAAAAAAAGGGGAGGAAAACCGAAAAGAAAAAGGGAATTTGCCAAAAGGGCCCTCGGAATTCTGAAAATTACAAGAAATTTTTCGAGGATAAGGAAATCTTGCGGAAAACCCCTCGGAATCTCTGAAAATTGCGCGAAATTTTTTCTTAGAACAGAAAATTAGCGGTTTAGCCCCTGAAAATTGCAAAATTCACTAAAAATTCATTTTTCAGCGGAAAAGGGCCTCAGGAATTCAATTTGTTGAATCATGTTTTTTTCATTTGAAGCATGTTTAACTTTGTTATTGTTATTTCTATGCAATTTATTTATTGTATTTACTATTTTGATTATTTGTGATTATTTATATTGCTTTTAATCACTGAAAATAACAGTAAATCATGAAAAATGCATAGAAAAGACGAACACTAACACGAGTTCAAGAGAATTATGAGAATTTTGCAACTATTTTTTGTAAATTACTAGCAGTAATCAATGAACTTTTTGCATGAATATGGAAATGATTAGCATCACGAACCAGGAGTTCGAAGAACTGACCCAGTATGGCCAGAATTTGTACAAGTCTTCAACTTTGTGATAATGTAATCATGGATGAGCAAAAGATTTAGAAGACTCTCTCTACCTTTCACCCAAATACGGTGCAATCCGCACACAACTATCGTCAGGACGGCTACAAGGAGTATGTTGCATTAATTGACACCATGCAAGTTGCGGAAGCTCAAGATGATGTTATAAGGAAGAACTACATCTCACAGCCACCTAGTATGTCGAACCCAGGAGCGAAAGATCCCAAATCCTCTGTGTTCATACACCAGTCCAGGTTTCCGGTGTACACAGTTACAAAAATGACATCATAAACATATCTCGCATTGCATTAATAGTAAATCAAAGTTTATTACAAAGGGCCTGAGGCCAAATAAAGTAAAACACAGCGGAAGCAAAGCAGTAGTAGTAGGCCACACGACTTGCCACAGTAATCGCAGAAGCGTAACCTAAGCGTCTGGGTCCTCACCGCCCTGGTAGAAGTCTTCTCTGAATAAAGATTATTCAAGAAGAGTGAAAGCACTACTACCGTGCTCGCAAGTTACACCGTCAAATAATGATTGAATGCATGCATAAAGTAAACAAGGGTATTGGCGGGGTTTATTTGCATAAAGCAAAGATTTTCAGGTTTAAATAATCATATTAATTTTCAAGGCCATTTTTATACTATATCTAAAATCAGATTTTAAATGACAATTTTATAGTGTGGATAACCTCCATATTTGAATGGTGAAGGATACCCTCCTATCACAATGGCTAACCGCCCAATTTTTCCACAGGACTAACCATCCTGAAAACATCTGTTGAAATCACTTTTAAAAACCAAAAACAAGTCTAACTCAGAGTGGCCTTGCTAGCATGTCCATGATCATGACGCTGCTATTCAATAGTTTCTACTCTGCGAGTTTGTGCAAATTTTACCCACAAGACACGAATTCTCTAGTTTATCCCAAGCATATATCTATGCCACCGCTCACTACCTTAGGTAAGCAGTCTAGAGCACGTGACAAGGCCTTTACAAAGTTCTACCTCAAAGTACTCATGCCCGCTAAGGTTTCACTTCCATTGGACTAACCATCCTCAGGAAGCCCCTCTTGCGCCAAAGGGACTCTTGTCCAACCAACACCCACACATACAACATGGCACGAATATCTATGAGGTATCCCAAATTATTAAGCCAGGTCCTGCCCATACAGGCCATGTGGTGGTACGGTAAGGCATAGCAAAGGAACGCTCAAAGGCCAGTCCTTAATTGACTTGGGTGTCTTTCAAATCAAACCCTGGGCTTTAATCCTAACCAGATTAAACTCGTGCGTAAACCTGCACCCACCATTCATCCGTTTCGTCCAAGTCCAAACTATTTTTGATTTTATTTGCAAAAATCACCTTTATAAACTCTCTATGGTAAAACAATACCATAGATTTAATTTTAAACAAATTTGTAATGTTTTGGCTGAATCCTCCCAAAATCAAATCATGGTCTAAGCATTTGCTAAGCTTGTGAATATTTTTCATAAGAATTTAGCTAATGGTGACAAGGGCAAGACAATCAATAATCAAATTGTCCATACCAAAGGTATTGGAATAACTAAGCATTTAAACAAGGCATTAAAATAATTGATTAAAAGTATGCATGCAATAATAATTTTACAAACTAAATTAAATAACTTTAAAATACTGGGAGCAATATGGTCAAGGGTATAACTTGCCTTCGTTGAAGTCTTGACTCTCTAAATCCTTCGAAGGATCTAACTCTCCGGTATCGTCGAAGTCTATACGCGAAAGTACGTCAAATTCAAATGAAATTCAAATAAATTCAGAAAGACAATTTAAACTAACTCCAAATGAAATAATTTTATTTTATTTAGCTAGATAATAATTTTCTAAGATTTTAGCAATTTGAATCACCCAATTTGGAGTTTGGATGAAAACGATATGAATTTTACAAGTTTAAACCTAAATCTGTAAATTAAAAGGATTTCCCGGATTATTTTTCTAAAGGAAATTCTAATTAATGCGCAAGGCTGACATCAGCCTTGGGATTTTTGGAATAAGAAAAATAAACAGAAATTACTAACGTGTGGGACCCGCTGTCCAGTGGCATGACCACGTGGCGGCGCCACCGTCGCGTGCCTTGGTGCCACGTCGGCGGCAATGATGAGTGGCGCTGATTTAGCAAGATACGTGGCGCCACATGGCGGTGCCACGTCGGCAAAGAACTCCGTGATGGCTCGGCGTCGAGCTTCGTCGGTCTTCTGCTACCACTCAAGAAGCTCCGTCGAGGGTCTCACGAGGAAGAGGAGGTCGCGGGTTATAAGCGCCGCTTTGGTCACTGAGAACATAACAATGGCGTGGCGAGGTGGAAAGCGGAGAGCCTTGGCGGTTCGGTTGATGGCGGCGAAGGTGTTCCCGTTGGGGTCCGGCGAGGAGGAGGCGCGCACCGGGACGGCGAGGAGGCTGCGGTGCCGATGGTACTGGCGGCGGCGGCTAGGAGGCGATGTTGGCGGCGCTAGAGGCGGTGGCGTCGTCTTGGCGGCCGTGGCGATTTTCTTAATCCGTAAACGAGAAGGGGAGAGGAGGAGTGGGTGGCGGGGTTGGAATGAGGATGATGAGGCGCACCCCGTGCTCCCTTTTATAGGGTCCGGGGAGGAGGAGAGGAGGAGATCGTGGGCACGGGCGTGGCGGTGGCGGTTCTTGTGCACAGGCTAACTAACATGTGAGAGAGGAACGTGGGGAGTGGAGGCGGTTGAGGTCCGGGTCGTCTTAGAACCGCGAAGAAGCGGGGTGGGAGAACGTGGCGGTTGCGAAGCTTGGCCCGGCCGGTAATGGTGGTGGTGTGCGGGCGGTTTGGGGGAGAAGAAGCCAGGAGGAAGAAGGTGCGGCGGGCCGTTGGATTTGGAAAGGGCGGCCGAGATGGCATGGGTTGATGCGGGATCGTGATGACCGTCGGATTGCAATCCGACGGTGGAGAAAGGAAGGCCAAGAAGGCTCGGTTTTGGTGGGCGCATTGGGCAGCGTATGGGGAAGGGAGTTGGGCCGGAGGAAGATTTCAGCCCAAACAGTTATTTAGATTTTAAATTGGTTTGCGATTTTAAATAATCCGATTAATTCATTTTGGCTTTAGAAAATAGCAAATAAATCCAAAAATTCTAGAAAAATTCACAGAAATTTCTATAGTTGTTTTGGACTTAATAAAATTATTCCCAACTTAAAGTTGGCTTTTAAATTTTGCAAATGAATTATTTTGGTTTTAAAATATTTAGGAAAAAGCTTTTAAAATTTCAGAAAATTTTAGAAATTAAATTTTTATTTTTTTCAATTTTAACTCAAATAAACTTGAAAACTTTAATAAATTTTGTTTTTATTATTATTTTTATAACTTCAGAAATTCAAATAAAGCAATCAAACTCATTCAAATTTCAAATAGTCCAACAAAATAATAACTTTAATTAATTTAAATTGGTAACAGAACTTTGGGCTGTTACATAGTAGCAATATTGGCCATGGAGCCAATGCTAGCAGCTACAAGGGGATAAAGCATCTCAGGAATGAGAGGGGCAAAAGGGTAAGATCATGGATCGCACGTTATTGATGCTTTCCAGTATAAGAAGAAGGGCATAGGACAGCATGAGGCACACCTTGCCATTGTAGGCACGGAGGATCTACATCCATTAGCTACACTCATGGATGTGAACAGCCTAGTAGCAGCCCCCATCATCCCGCGCTCGCCGCGCCGATAGCCATCCCTATCTTAGATCATGCTAAGGGAAAATGCATGAATCCCAACAATTTGCAAAACACATTTGCAAACCTAGATCATGCCACAAGGAGTATGTGCATGGACTTCAACCAGTTGCAAAGTAAAGTCACATGCTACAAGGATTAAATGTATGAGCCTCAACTATTTGCAAAACACATTTGTAAATAATAGCATCATGCCATGGAGTGCTAGAGCAAGCAAGATTGAGCTATCAACACATGATGAGACTCAAGCTACTAGACAAGACCCCTCTTAATAGTACGGCAACCTATACTAGCAATCCGGTCTTCCAACCAAACACCAAGACCGATAAAAGACTAGGAACATATCCTTAACCCTAACTAGTCATACATTTGTCTTGAGCATTTTCTTGAAGCTTGATGATGCACATCTTCACTTCAAGTCCGGGTCATCGTCTTGATACACATCAATCCATGATGCATCCTTTACTCGACCTCCATCAACACATGATGGGTCTTCTCGTGACTTGATGATCAACTCATGATCAACTCCTCTTCGAGATCTTGATATGCATAAACACATGATGCATCCTCTTCTTGAACCTTGACTTGATGACGATCAACTCATGATGTCATCCAAAGTCTTCATCACCCTGGAACATAACCTATCCATCCAACTCATGAAAAATGTTAGTCCCACAATGATTAACATTAATTATCAAGATATTCATGCAATAAATGCTTCTGAACAAGCCATTACTGACAAGTGTGGTACTACCACCGTTGATCATGCGGTAGTTCCGCTCTCCGGTACTTCCGATCACAAGGGCGGTACGGCCGCTTCCCTTCGAGGTCCATAACAGGCCCTGTCTGTAAATAACGTACCGACGACTAGTTTTCGGAAAGACCGGGTTGCGATAGTTCCACTCAGGATTTGCGGTCATGCCGCTACGCGGTAGTTCCGCTCAATGAACTCCGGTACTACCGTTTCTCAAGTCCGACTGGACCACTTGGTCCGACCTGACCAGCTCACCCGATCGGAGCACACGATTGGACCACACATTCGGACGGTCCGAATGTTCAGCGATAGTTCCGCCAAGGATATGCGATCATACCGCGACGAGGTAGTTTTGCCAAATGGACTTCGGTACTACCGCACATCGGTAATACCGCTTACCAAAAGCGGTCATACCGATTTCCACTGAAATTCTTCAGAAGCTTTTCAAAATGCAATGCATGACTCCTTTGTCTTGAGCCGTATCGATCTTTTATCATCTTTGCATTTCCTTTTCATGTCGTCATTCAAACTCTGGGACTAAGTCTTGAAATTATCCTAGCACACACATTAGTCCCACAGCACAATTGTAATTAATTGAATATAAAGTAACATGAGTATATATAAACTACACAAGTTTTATATACTCAAAGGATATATTTTAAAGTAGAGATCCCCGATATATGTGGATAAAAAATATGGATCAATACTAATGAAACCACAAAACATAGAGTGAACTCCTTCTAATTGTGTGCATACACGAATGTGTAATAAAAATATATGCACATATTCAAGTTATACTTTTAGTGGAGTTCAACCTATATTTTGGATCTGATGAATGCAAAAAGATATGAGAAATGATGTCAAGTGCATACCTCCATGATTTTCACCTTTTTATCCAAATAAGACTACACAATAGATATATCAATAGAAGTGCTAGTCTCACATATAGATTTGTCATTAATCACCAAAATACTCCATTAACTCATAATGGTGGGTATAGATTCTTCAATCTCCCTTTTTTGGTGATTGATGATAAATCCTTTATCAATAACAATATTTGGATATAAATCATCATAAGATAAGAATTTAAGCAATTGAACTATATCCATGCATGTCACTAAGCATTTTAAAGCTTCAAGTATTATAGCATGCTTGTGCACATGATGCATATAGAAGCAATTGAACTATATCCATGAATGAGATGCTCCCCCTCAAGACATACATGAAATAAGGTGAAATCACAAGAGAGAATCTAAATGGAAATGTATTGATCATATAAACATTCTCCCCCTTTTGATATTAAACACCAAAAATCCAAAATAAATCTAAGCCAACATAGAGTCTTTGTAAAACAATGAGCATGGCAATAGACTTCATTTTATTTTGATAATTGAAATATTCATCCCCTTTTAAAGTAATGTTTTGTTTTCAAGATAAGTCACAAACTCCCTTTTTATAGCAAAAAAAAACAACTCAAAATGAGACCATATTGGAGTTTAACTAAAGGAAATGATATTCACAACATATTCAAATAAGCTAACTCTTTAAATACTCCCAATAAACATTTTCATGAAGATACCATGCCCATTTTCTCAAAATCCAAAGAGATGCATGCATTAAATTTCTTAATACATTGGGAAAAGGTGAAAACAAGCTCGGAAAAATCTAAAATAAATCATGGAGCTAATCCTTATAAATACACACATTTTTTTATTTTTGGAGGCTTAACCAAATACCAACCATTTTGAAGGTACTAAAATCACAAATTTTTAGAAAAACTGTAAGTTTCAGGTTTTCAGATTTTGACATTTCATTTTAGCTTTGAAAGATAGCTGAAAAATAGGTTAAAACAGTTCGAATAAATCTGAGAAAATTTGGCATAGAAGATCAACTATACAGGATAAAAAGTCATAATTATATCTTCTTCAAATTATAAATCCATTTAGAGATACAAAAATCACAAATAAGCTCAAAACATGCAAATGTCTGAATTTTCAGTATGTTGATCAAATAGAGAAAAGGTATTTTTTTAAAAATTAAGTTTAAATACTTTAAAATTTGGTATAAATAAACTTTGGACTCTTGAGAAACTTTTCCAAGAAGAATTTTCAAAAAAGGAGTCTCCATTCAAAAGATATGCCAAATTGAGCTTTGAATGCATGATTTTTGCTCCTCGAGTAGAAAAGTTAAAATATTTTTATATGAAGTCCAAATACTTTGAAACTTTCCAGAATTTAACTTTGGACTATTTAAAATATTTACCAAAAAGAATTTTGTTAAAAAGAGTTTTCTTTTAATACATAAGGCAAAATGCTCTTTGTAGGCACATAAAGAGAATGATTTTGCATTTAAGGTTCAAAATGCAAACCAATTTGAATTTCATAGAGTTTTTCACTTTCTTGGCTTTGTATAAGTTATAAATACTATTTCAATCTAGGATACACAAAGAAATCCACCTCAAATAGCTAAACTCACTATATGCAAGAATATGTCATTTTAGGTCAAAACTAGTTTTTCTTGGTGAATTTCAAATGAATATAAGTTTTCAACGGTTGGTCTTTTGTAAAAACTTTAAACTTGAGAAATGTTTGAAATGACCAACCCTACGAGTTTTGTATTGACAACTTTTTTTTAAAAAACTCAATATATTTTGATTTATGAAAATATGTCATTTAATCCAAAATCAAGATTATAAAGATCCTTTTGGGGCCAAATTTGCCTCTTTGTTTCTAAAATAAGAATTTTTACTCCAAAATCGTTTGGAAACATTTGAAATATATATTTAAGTATGTTTAACTAGTTTTTCACATATTTGATCATTTTTAAGTAAGATTTTTTGACTTTTGACCAAAGAGGCTCTTTAAAAAAAGCTAAACTTGCATATCATTGACAATTTCACTCTAAAAATACCAAATGTAGGAAATAAGAATGAAAAACATACATTCGCAAGATCCATAAATTATGTTGGACAAATAGGTCAAATAGCTTTCCCAATATTAATACTTTTACCGCTTGGTCCGAGCTGACCAGCTCACCCGAACGGAGCACACAATTGGACCACACATTCGGATGGTCCGAACGTTCAGCGGTAGTTCCGCCATGGATATGCGGTCATACCGCGACGTGGTAGTTCCGCAAAATGAACTCCGGTACTACCGCACATCGGCAGTACCGCTTACCAAATGCGGTCATATTGATTTTCACTGAAATTCTTTAAGAAGCTTTTCGAAATGCAATGCATGACTCCTTTGCCTTGAGCCATGTCGATCTTTTATCATCTTCGCATTTCCTTTTCATGTCATCATTCAAACTCTAGGACTAAGTCTTGAAAACATCTTAGCACACACATTAGTCCCACAACACAATTGCAAATAATTGAATATAAAGTAACATGAGTATATATGAGTAGAGATCCCCAATATATGTGGATAAAAAAATATGGATCAATACTAATGAAACCACAAAACATGGAGTGAACTCCCCCTAAATGTGTGCATACACGAATGTGTAATAAAAATATATGCACATATTCAAGTTAGACTTTTAGTGAAGTTCAACCTATATTTTGGATCCGATGAATGTAAAAAGATATGAGAAACGATGTCGAGTGCATACCTCCGTGATTTTCACCTTTTCATCCAAACAAGACTACACAATAGATATATCAATAGAAGTGTTAGTCTCACATATAGATTTGTCATTAATCACCAAAATACTCCATTAACTCATAATGGCGGGTCTAGATTCTTCATGTGTCGATATTTACTTTGCAAAGAAAATTGCCACAATCATCGATTTTGACCCAAAACCTTCATCGCTCGCTGAATGTAAGAAAAGATCAAGTTGAGAAGATTGAAAGAAGGCAATAGAAACTAAATTATTCTCTCTGAATAAAAGAGAGGTATTTGGGCCTGTAAGCCGCACGCCTCCCCATGTGCACCCTGTAGGGCATAAGTGGGTATTTGTTCAAAAGAGAAATGAAAATAAGCAAGGCTCGTTGCACAAGGTTTCACTTAATGTCCAGGAGGTGATTATGAAGAAATCTATTTCCCGGTCAGGGGCGGAACCATCCTTTAGATATTCAATCTCAATGGTAGTTAACTTGAATTTAGAAATGAAATTGATGGATATGGTAACTGCATACCTTTATGGAAACTTGGATTCGAACGTTTATATGAAGATACCTGAATGTATCCCTGTCCCAAACTAAGATAGAGCAAATAGAAATCTGTACAATGTGAAACTCAGAAAGTCACTGTGTGAACTTAAGCAATCAGACAGGATGTGGTATAATCACTTGAAACGACTTTCTATTCAAGAAACGCTACACGAACAATGAGAATTATCCTTATGTATTTATACAACGATCCCATGATAGATTTTTGTATGATCTTAGTATATGAAGATGATCTGAATATCATTAGAACCCTGAAAGATATTAAGAAAGCAAGCTCTTACTTGGAGTCGGAGTTCGAAATGAAAGATTTGAGTAAAACCAAATATTACCTAGGCTTGCAGCTTGAGCATGCCCCTGAAGGGATTTTAGTGCATCAGTCAACCTACACTCAGAAGGTGTTAGAAATTTTTTATTTTGAAAAGACATACCCTTCGAAAGTGCTAATAGTCGGGAGATCTTTGCAGCAAGACAAAGACCCGTACAGACCTAAAGAAGAGGGGGAGGAAGTCTTGGGACTGGAATTCCTATACTTAAGTGCAATATGAGCACTAATGTATTTAGCAAACTGTACTAGATCGGACATTGCATTTGTTGTGAACCTATTAGTAAGGTATAGTGCAGAACCTACCAAATGCATTAGCAGGGAGTGAAGGACATCTTCCAATACCTCCAAGGAAATAAAGAACTTGACCTGTTCTACAAAAAGAACCAAGACCTAACTATGAATAGCTATGCAGATGCCGGGTACCTGTCGAACCCACATACAACCAAATCGCAAACAGGCTATGAACTCCTATGTGGTAGGACTGCGATTTCATGGAAATCGTCTAAGCAGAGTCTTGTATCGACTTCGACAAACCACTCAAAAATAATAGCACTGTACGAGGCCTCACGGGAATGTGCTTGGCTTCGGTGGATGATTTACCACATCCAACAGTCGTGTGGATTGAATACCGCGTAAACCCCCACTATTATCTATGAAGATAATACAACTTGTATTGCACAAGTGCAGATGGGTTATGTGAAGAGTCAACTCACAAAGCATATCAACCCCAAGTTCTTCTTTGCTCATAAATTGCAAAAGATGGACGAAATTAAAGTACTGCATATTAAGTCATGTGAAAATCTTGCAGGTTTATTCACTAAGTCACTTCCAGCATCTAGCTTTGAAAGGTGCATACATGGAATTGGAACGATGAGACTTATAGAAGTGCAGAATTCAAGGGGAGAATTTTCACAAACTCATTATTGAAATTTGATCACGAAGTTCGAGTACCCAAAGAGTAAATCCTGAAGATCAAATGAAATTGGGTGGATTGTACTATTTTTCCCTTGATGAGTTTTTCTGAAGTTTCTCGGCTAAGGTGTTTAACGAGGCAATTCGTGCAATACAGCAGAACGTGTATCATGTACTCTTTCTTTAAAAATTTTCCACTGGGTTTTTATGGAGTTTTGACGAGACATGAAGATATGAGAATAAGTGTCCAAGGGGGAGTGTTGGAAAACTATGGGCCTGGCCCAGCAGCCGGCCCATAGGTGGGCGCCCCATCCAAACCCTAGCAGGGTCAGTAGCCTATAAATAGGGGGTGCTAGTCATTGTAAAAGGCTGATCGATTGATGAAGGAATAAGAGAAGCAATAAGCCCCCTATATCTCTGTGTTCAATCTACTATTCTTTACTTATGTTCTTATATTGTTCTAAGCGATTCTATGCTTGTCTACGAGGTAATCGCTCGGACTGGACTCGCCAGCGATGGTTCCTCAACAACCACATCTCGAATGCGGTGTGGAGCTCACGCTTGGGCATGTCCTTGAGGTCAGTGACCTGAACGATGGTGTTGACGCCACCGGGGTGGAGCTAGAGCGCACAAATGCCACGCTCCATGACCTGGACGTGCCAACAGAGGAAGCGGTTGAGACGGTCATCGTCGGCGAAGATGCATTCGTACATGTCCTTGTCTTTGAAGACGTCGCAGACATTATACCAGATAGGGTGGCCGTCGTGGTCCCAGCCGTGCATGCAGGTGGCGACGCCCTCAAGGTCCTTGAAGCTTAGGTCCTTGTCGAGCACGTGTAACATCCCAAATCTTGGGTTTGTATTTCAAATTTATAAAAATGAGGAGAATTTAAAACTTTTGTACATGCATTGGTTTTATGGAGTTTTTGCATAATTTGTTAGATTTGATATTGTTGAAAACAAAGAAAACATACAACTCAAATTTAAGTTCCAAAAGAAAGCAAGAGCAAAAACTTGTGATAATCCTCTAGAAATAATTTATTCAAATACTAAGATAATTATCATGAATTAATATAATTTTCCCCAAAATTTTGGAACCTAATTCAACCCCTAGAAAATTCAAACATAAGTCAATGACCTATTCTAAGTTTGAATTTAAATTACACAAATTAAATCTTGAACAGTAGGTTTTCAAATTTTATTTGGAAACTAGGATGTCCCAGGAACCCCTCTGATTAAGTTCAGAATTTTTAGAATTTTATTTCTATTTTTAAGGCCTCGGTCAAACCTGTTGCTTCTCGGTCAAATCTGAAATTCAAAACTCTGGCCTTGCACTCTTCCTCCGACCTGAGCTACCCGTCTCGACCTAGCCGCCTAGCTGCACCGCGCCGGAACCAAACGTCATCAACCGTCCGATCCACATCGTGTGGACCATGTGAAAGCGACCCGAGTTCATTTCGCCACGCCCGTTTCGCCATGAGTCGCTGACGCTGCGCCCATTTGTCGATCCGTCCCTTCTCATGCTGGTGGTAGGGCAGAGTTCGTGTGCCACGCGCCGTGCCAACCCTGCCGCGCCTCCGTCAGTGCGGTGCGACGCCGTCTCCCACCACCCTCGTTGACCTATCCGGGGGCATCACCGGCTAACGCCACCTCCTTCTCCATCCATTGCCTCGCTCAAAACCCCCTCTTCCCCCTCCATTCTGCTCACTTCTCCTCACAACCGAGAGGAGGAGGACGCCATTGCCGGTTCCTTGCGCAGGTGAGCTCTAGTGCATTGGTTCCTCTCAACCCTATCTTCGATGTTGGTTCCATTTTTGCTAATGAGAGCCCCTCATTTTGCTTGTAGCTCTTGGTTCCACTTCGTGCTCTCGACATTTCCAGAGCGTGCACCGAGTGGCACCTCCGTGACATCTTCAACTCCGGTGAGTCCTATCCTTGTTTTAGTGCGTCACCATGCATGCTTTGGCTTGCTAAGTGTTTCCCCTCAATCAATTTGGCCATCCATTTTCATGAACCCGAGAATCTTGGATTTTCTCCGTTATTAGCCGCAAGGACCCCTTTCTTCTCCGGCGACGTTCGGGTGAGCCATCTGTCGATTACTTGCTTTAACTCACTCAATTGGTCTCACTTGAGCTCCCTTGACCTCCCTTTTCTCCCCTTTTAGCCCGAGCCATCTCCTCCTCGGTGAAGCTCAGCGCCGCCGTCATCTTCACCGTCGGCGAGCTACTCCGGCTATCCCCGACCTCTCTCCGGAACTCAGGTAGCTTCCCTGGACCTTGTAGTTACTTATGCTCGTGTGTAGTAGCTCTTTTAGCCACTGGGTTGCGCCGTGCTTGGTTGCCGTAGTAGCACCGCTGCCTCTCTCCGACGCGCCGCCGCTACCGGCCGCCATTGAGAGCGTCGCCACCACCTCGTGGTGCGCCTCGCTATTGCGGAGCTAGCCTAGCCCTTGGTCGGCGCCGCCGTGGCGCGCGCCGCCGCCGCCAGTAAGTTTCGATCGGGCGCTCCGTTGTTTGGCCACGTCTGCAAATTCTGTGGCGGCTTTATTAGGAGTTAATGACGATGATTAGTGGTAAATGATGTATCTTTGTCGGAAATCATTGTTTAGCTGATTCCTTGAGTCACTTACACATGGGCCCGAGGCCATTAGTGCACAGTAAACTGCTAGGTGGTCCATAGACCGGTGCACTGTTCCGTAGACCGTCGGTCCATTTACACTATTCTGTGAGCCGTGTGTATGACGTTTGGGACCCACATGTCAGTAGTAATTTAAACCGGGAGTTAAAATGAAAACATCACTGTTTTGTAGGCCCCACCTGTCATAGGCTTTGGCTAGCATAGGCCTCGGTAAGAAAAGTCTTTAATACTTTTATAAAATCCGAAATGCTTTATTTATGAACTGAAAATTGGTTAAACTTCAAAATTGCATAAGTAATTCATTTTGGCTCCAAAATAGATGATTCAAATTTTGTTAGTTTTCTTTTTAAATGTACATTAATATAAAAATGGGTTGAACCATGTTACTATTTCATAAAACACTTTTGGCAAAATTACTTTAGGATTAGTAATATTGTTTTAACTTCGAAAATTCATATGTATTTCTCAGTAACTCCAAATTGAGTAAACTCAACTTTGTTGGAATCCTATGTTAGTGTAGTTTATTGTAGAATAGGTTGTGAGCATGATACTATTGCTGAAAATCTTATTTTACATGTAACTTGTGTACTACTTTCTTACCTTTGAAAAATCATAGAAAATTCATCTTAGCTCCAAATGAGGTGAATCAAATTCCATTGTTCATCTCATGTGGTGCTCTGACTACCATAATAATTTCAAGTACACCACTGCTCTGGAAATTTTCACCAAAATAATTATTTTGGATGAACAGTAACCGGTAGCAATTTAATTGGATTTTCCAGAAAACTGACCTTCAAACTGCCATAACTTTTGCATAGAGCATCCAAATCAATTGATTCTTATTTCTAAATTCATATAAAATCATACTTTACCTTCTGTGAATTTTTCATGATTTTTGGATGACTTTGATTTTTTGGGTCTTTTCAGTATTATTCGTTCTTATTGTGCTTTTGAATTCTTTCGGTAGGTTCCGACGATCCTATTGTTTACGAGAGTGATCCTCTACAGCAAGATAATCATCCCCAGCAAGGCAAGCAGTTTGATCATAAATGTCCCATTACTTTCAAGTCTAATACTTTGTTTACAAATTGTATGTATGCATGCTTTTGCGTCAAAGTTTATTTTCCCGATTAGAGGTAGCTATTCCTATTGCATGGTTGCCCTTAAATTGTTATTCCTTGCCACAAAACATAAGTTATTAATATCGCTGGTGAATTAGAGCCCAGTGATTTAATTATGCTCTTTTATTGTCTTTACGGTGTCATGCTTAGAAATGCTTAGCTACCGGTAGAATTGGGCGGTTATGGACTTAGTCGATAACTTTGATCACACAAATCATTTTATTACACTATGATCAGCACCTTGCGCTATATTGCTTTGAAAACTAAAAGTGCAAATGAAATGATTTAGACTTGGGCAAGTGGTTGGATGGTGTGATATCGGGTGTGTGAATGTGCCTAGGTCAACAAGGACGGAACATCTTGTTTCACCAAAACCAAGCATAATTGCGTGCTAACCACATGAGAGGGATATGTGACCTCTCTTGACTTAGTACTTTGGCGTGTGTTAACTCTGAGTTGCATGGTGGGCTATTGGGTGAGCAGTAGTGGAGGTTATCCACTGCAAGGAGCATCATTCTTTATAAGGAGATGAGCATCTTTGATGACTCCGCATCAACGTATGGGGCTTCCTCCCATATGGGCGACTCGTAGTTAATACACAATATTGGAAATGTCTCGTAGGACTTAGCCTTGTCGACATACCAAAGGAAGTGTGCTTAATCTAGTGGCAAAAGAGGCGATTACGGCGACGTGGGTACATTGGTACACCCTGCGAGGTATAAACTATTCAATAGCCTCGTCCTAGGTTATGGACACACTTGGGATTGGATTTGCAGGAGTTAGACTCAACATTTTGGAATTTTAATTGAAACTTGATGTGGGTGGTATGAATGGGGAATTCATGCTATTGTTGTGGTGGCTATTGGGTTAGCCACTTCCAGGATGTCTTGTTATTATTGTTACTTATATCTCGCTGTTTTTGTTAAATAAAAACAGATTGTAAAACTGCTTTAAATCTATTACATTATTGCAAATGAAAACTTGCTTTATGCTGAAAATGAGTCTAGAGCCTCCTCCACTTA
Organism: Phyllostachys edulis; assembly: GCA_036346405.1. NCBI lineage: Eukaryota > Viridiplantae > Streptophyta > Magnoliopsida > Poales > Poaceae > Phyllostachys > Phyllostachys edulis. The sequence continues at coordinate 19,577,551 of CM070549.1, read as the reverse complement.
AATAAGCTTGCATGTAGCATATGTATAGGCCTGTTACCCTACACGTAAGTCTTGCGAGTACATTTTTGTACTCATTTGTTTTGCTTAACTAATTGTTGTAGAGGAGGAAGCTGATCCCCTAGGGATCCACTTTTGCGAGATGTGCGGCGGGTTTGACGACTAGGTTGGTGGCCTGGTTGGTTGCCTTGTGTGTTAAAGGCACACTAATTGGCTTTTGTTTATCGCTATCTTATGGCTGTTTGCTTCCGCTACTTTTTTTTATCTCTTTAGTTGTCATTTGGCTGGTCGGCCCCTTTTGTAATAACTCTATATTGTATGTCTTTTGAATTGCTTAGTTGTCCTTCGGTTCTATGTGTTGAATGGAATTGATGCATAATTTTTGTATGGGGTATGTGTACTGCATTCTGGGAAGTACATATATGCCGAGAGTCGAGATATTTGATTTGTAATGCTTGAATCATCTTGATGGTTAGTATTACAAGTTAAATACCGGAGTTCTCATAATACGCAACCTTCCATGAAACTTGACCATAAGGCGAGCAAAGATGGCGTGCGTGTCGCGGATGTGGAAGTCCCGTGTGTGGAGGAACTTGAGGAGCATGATGTCGACACACTCGGCAGCGGCAGGTGGGGGGGGCGGGGGGGCAGGGTGTCATGGAGGCATGGAGAGGGCAGAGGGGGAGGAGGAGGAAGCGGTGGTGGTCGGCATGGAGAGGGAGGGAGGAGGAAGCGGCGACGGCGAGGCCCCGTCAGTGGTGGTCAGCTTGCGAGAGAGGGGAGAGAGAGACAGAAAAAGGAGGAAGAAGGGAGAGGGAGGACTGGCATATGGGCACACGCTACTCAGCGAAAACCACCACCTCCACATCAACGAAAACTGGAGGTGGGAAGAGCCGAAGGGTGAAAAAAGAACGGTTTTGAGAGTTGGAGTTTGTGTTTTAGACGGTTTTCGAGTTGGAAGTTGAAAATCAAACTAAGGCAATAGTTGAAGGGTGAAAATAGACTTGTTTCCCTCTAAAAAAATCATGTCACGTTGGATCGAAGGTTGCCTAGAGTGGTGGTTGTCAAGAAGATTGAGTTGCTTAACTAAGTGATCATAGTTTGAGCGAAAACAGTGGACCGGAACTCGCGACACTTTTATTAGACAATACATTAAAGAAGGGGAAGTCGTTGTGAACCTATATAAGAGAGAATGCATTGCAATAGGGAGACCACAAAGCATTCCCTTTCATTAAAATACACCTTATGTGGCTATTTTACATATGAAAATATTGTGGAAATGCAACTAGGAGCTGTTAGAATAGAACTCTTCTCTATTGTATTTCCTTATCTGTATATGAAAACCACCTCTTGTACTTCCCTATATATATTGCCCATTGGGCCCTCTTGAATATACACAATATTCATAACATGGTATCAGAGCATCACGCTCTAACCTAGCTTTCCGCTGCCACCGCCCGACGTACACGCCGTCACCCAACTTAGGTCTTCGCCGCATCGCATCGGGCTCGTCGACCACCCCCGCCTTCTTCTCCCGTCGAGGAAGCCACCGCTGCAACAACCCGTCGTTGCCGCTTGGGTCCTCCACCGAGAAGAAGCCAGTCGCTCGTCGCCGACTGCCCGTTGTCGTTTGAAGCCGCACCGCCGCTTGGAGCCGACGCCGCCGAGGACGATGCCGTTGGGGACTTCCGTCAGTCGCGCCACCGCTTGGGACTTCCGTTAGCCGTCGCCAGATCCTCCGCCACTGTCGGATCCATCGTAGTTCTGGGCTGACGCCGCCTCTGACCCGACGCAGCTGAGGACGACGCCGTCGGGGACTTCCGCCAGCTGCGCCACCGCTTGGGATCGCTGCTCGCCGCCGCCGGATCCATCGCCGCCCCCGGGCTATCGCCGCCGCCAGCAGGGGGAACTAGGTTTCCCCCCGCGCGCGTGCTCTGCCTCGAGTTGGGCCGTTTGGCGTTTGAGCCGTTTTTTAGTGTGTTAGTCGGCCGATTAAAAAAATCAGCACATTGATCTAACCGTCGCGCCGTCCAGCGTCACCTGTTAGACTTCGTTGCCTTGGTCGCCGCGCCGTCCAGCGCCGCCTACCGATGGCTTCCGTTCCATCAGCTGCGATCCTATTCTCGGGAACAAAGCTTAATAGGACGAACTACAGGTTGTGGTCTTCACTCATGGAGATCACGCTCGATGGTCTCCACCTCTGGGGACATGTCACTGGTGCCCGATCTTGTCCGCCGTCGCTGGTTCAGCCTCCTCCCAGACAGCCTACTTCTGCATCTCCTGTAGAAGATGAGGCCGCTAAGAAGGAGGCAGAGGCCGCTACTGCTGATGCTGTTGATGAGGCCTTTCAGTATGCCATAGATGCTTTTGAGCGCTTGTGTGCTGATGAGGCCCGTGTTCGAGCCATCCTGGTGGTCAACGTTGACGACTCCATCCAGCCAGACATTGTTGGTCTACGTGCTACTCGTCAGATCTGGGAGTACTTGCGCGAGCAATACTAGCAGAGCAGCGATGCTCAGTTCTTTTTGCTTCAGCGTGAGTTGGAGACGCTTCGCCAGGAGGACTCCTCCGTCGACTACTTCTTCCGAGCTCTGGCCAGTCTCTGGTGCCAGCTGGACGAGCTGGCTTCTCCGCTCTGCCAGGAGTGTCATAAAGTGCAGAAGGCAGATCGTGATTGCCTTCGCCTTTATGACTTCTCCTGCCGTCTTCGCCCAAAGTTTGAGCCTGTCAGGGCTCAACTGCTGAGCTGTTCACCACGACCGACAGTCATCGAGACTCTTTCGACACTTTGTGCTGAGGAGCTACGTCGTGGGTTAGCCGCACAGTTTGTTCCGGCTGTGCTTGCTACCCTTCTTCTTCGACTACACCGACGGTTTCTACTTCGACTACAGTCCCTCCTCAAGTGTTTGTTTTTTGCTCCTATTTTTGCACCAACTAGGGTTCAGTGGAATTATTGCAAGAACTTCGGGCACGACTACCAGCGTTGTGCGGTGTGAAAAAAGCAGAATAAGGCGCGTGGAGTTAGACGCTCCAAGGGAGGGCAGGAGGCCCTTCCTCGACAGGAGGACAGACTAGCACGTCAGATCTTCTCAAAGAAGGTGACTCTGTTGGCAGAGCTACTGCCGAGCTCTCGTCGGCAGCTCTCTCTCACTCGGCGAGTTACGCTAGTCTAGCTCGACGTCTCCTCCAGTACTTCTTGTGTTCGGATTACGGTGCCTCTTTCCACATGACACCGACTCCACATCTCTCACTTCAAGAGGACCTCCTGTTTTTCCTATCTCGATTCTGACGGTAAGACGGTACTCTCTGTCATGTCGTGATCGAGCACTCTTTTGTCCATCGACTTTTTTTTTTTTTCAATTGTTTCTCATGTTCCCGACTTACCATGCGGCTTCTCTCTCTGGGTCACTAACCGATCTCATTGTAGGGTTGGTTTTGACTCTCACACCTGTTTTGTTCAGGACCGACAGACAGGGATGGTACTTGGGACTGGCCGACGCCGTAGGGATCGTTAGGGTCTCTACATTCTTGACCGTCTCCACCTTCCGTCCACTTCAGTTGCTCCTATCGCCTCTACATCCACTGCCACTGCTGCCACCACCTCTGGAGTTTTTGCACTGTGGCATCATCGTTTAGGTCACTTGTGTGGGTCTCGTCTTTCTTCATTAGTTCATCAGGGTGTTCTTGGATGTGTTCCTGTTGACAAGTCCATGTTTTGTCAGGGTTGTAAGCTGGGCAAGCAGCTCCAACTTCCTTATCATTCTAGTGAGTCATTGTCTTCTCGCCCTTTTGATTTAGTTCATTCAGATGTATGGGGACATGAGCCTATTATTTCTAAAGGAGGACATAAATCTTATGTGATCTTCATTGATGATTATTCCCGTTTTACATGGATTTTCCCTATATCTAACCGTGGTCATCAGTTTCTTGCGATCTATCGTAGCTTTGCAATGATGGTTCATACTCAGTTTGATTCCCCCATCCGTACTCTTCGCTGTGATTCTGCTGGTGAGTACTGTTCTGGTGCTTTTAGATGCTTTCTTTACGGCGAGGCACTCTTTACCGATCTTCTTGTCCCGGTGCCCATGCTCGAAATGTGGTTCTTGAGCGCAAAACATCGTCATCCGATTGAGACCGCTCAAGACTCTTCTCCTTACCTCTCACGCTCCACCACGCCTGGCCGAGGTTGCTCTCTACTACATATCTCATCAATATGCGACCCACCGCTTCTTAAGGGTGTCATCCTATAGAGCGTCTCTACTCGAGCCCCCCGAAGACACTCACCTCGTGTTTTTGGTCAGACTTGTTTTGTTCTGCTGCGGCCCGTGAACGCACTAAACTATCGGCCCAGTCAGTTAAGTGCGTGTTTCTTGGTTATAGTTCTGAGCATAAGGGTTATCGTTGTTGGGATCCTTCTACTCGACGGATCAGGATTTCACGAGACGTTGTCTTTGACGAATCTCGACCTTTCTTCTATCAAGATTCGGCTCCTCCTGTTTCCACTGTTGAGTCGATTTCATGGTTGTCTCTTTCTGACTCTTCACCTATTTTTCCACTATCACAGTCTTCCACTGATCTGTCTCCAGTGGTTCCTTCTGTACCTCTGCCTCCGGTGCTGCCTCATGCAGCACCATCTCTTGTTCCTGCAACACCACCATCTCGTTACTCTGGTGTTCACTACTCTAGACGTCCTCATCCTTCACCAGCCTCCCCTCCTAGTATCTTGCCGACACCCACATCTGTTCCTCCTGCTGATGCTCCTCGTTACGTCCTTCATGACCGGATACCCCTTCGACCTCCTGATCGTCTTGGATTTGCTCCGATAGCTCATGCTCTCTCTGTCACTAAGCTTAGTTCTTGTCGTGAGGCTGCTCCTCATTTTGAGTGGCAGCTCGCTATGGCAGAGGAGCTTGATGCTCTTCGACATACGGAGACTTGGGATATTGTACCGACACCTGTGCATGCTCGTCCGATCACGAGCAAGTGGGTGTACAAGATTAAGACCCGGTCTGATGGTTCTATCGAGCGCTACAAGGCTCGTCTTGTGGCTCGTGGCTTTCAGCAGGAGTAGGTTGTGACTACGATAAGACTTTTGCCCCTGTTGCTCATATGACCACTGTTCGCACTCTTGTTGCGGTTGCTTCTGTTCGCCAGTGGTCTATCTCTCAGCTTGATGTTAAGAATACCTTTCTTAATGGTGTCTTACATGAGGAGGTCTACATGCAGCCACCACCTGGCTATTCTATTCCGGTGGCACGCCCGTCGCCGTCTTAAATGCGTGCTCTTTATGGCCTCAAACAGGCTCCTCGTGCTCGGTTTTGCGCTTTTACTTGATAATTCTCTTTGTCGGTTTCACTGTCAGTTCCCATGATCCTACTCTTTTTGTCTATGTCTCATTTTGGGGTAGGACACTACTTCTTCTGTATGTTGATGATATGCTCATCAATGGTGATGATTCCTCATTCATCACATATGTGAAGAAGCATCTCAGTGAGCAGTTTTTGATGACTGATCTTGGTTCTCTTACGTACTTCCTTGGGATTGAGGTCTCTTCCATGCCTGAGGGCTACTACCTCTCCCAGCAGAAGTATGTCCAGGATCTTCTTGATCGGTCTGGTCTGACTGACACTCGTACTGTTGAGACTCCCATGGTACTATCCCTACAGCTTCGTGCCACTGATGGTGATCTTCTCGAGGATCCTACTCGAAATCGCCATCTTGTTGGGAGTTTGGTGTATCTTGTGAGCACTTGTCCTGATATTGCTTATGTTGTTCATATCTTGAGTCAGTTCATGGCTCGTCCTACCCATCTTCACTACAGTCACCTTCTTCGTGTTCTTCGCTACTTGCATGGGACTATCTCTCGTCGTTTGTTTTTTTCCTAGCTCTACCTCACTACAGCTTCAGGCGTACTCCGATGCGACCTGGGCTAGTGATCTTTCTGATAGTCATTCTCTTTCTGCGTACTGTGTTTTTCTTGGCTCCTCTCTGATTGCCTGGAAGACTAAGAAGCGATCGCAGCTTCTGCTCGAGTCAGAGGTGAGTTGAGAGCTATGGCAAGAAGGATGAAGAGAGGTTACTTAGTTGAGGTGGCTACTTGCAGATTTTGGAGTGTCTCGTGATGGGACCTCTGGCTCTTTTGTCCGACAAAGACAGCTTGCTATCAAGATATTACGAGGACCCAAGGAAGCATGAGCTCACCAAGCATATTGGTGTGGATGCTTCATACACTCGCTTAGAGGTGCAGGAGGGAGTATTTGCTTTACAGTTTGTGCCATCAGAGTTACAGGTTGCTGACTTCTTCACGAAGTCAAAGACTAGGGCACACCATTTGTATTTTCTCTCTAAACTCAGTGTGTGCGATCCACCATGAGTTTGAGAGGGGGGGTGTTAGAATAGAACTCTTCTCTTTTGTATTTCCTTATCTGTATATAGAAACCACCCTTTATACATCCCTATATATATTGCTCATTGAGCCCTCTTAAATACACACACAATATTCATAACAATCTGCTTGTTGAGCACGACCTAGAACAACATTGCGGAAGATGCATAATAAGTGTTGTGGTCAGTCCCAGTTCTGTCTACAGTGCTCAATTCGTTTTGAGGCAGTTCGCTGAGTAAATTCATGATATCATTATCCTCGATAATGTTAGGATTGTTTTACGGGAACTGGGATCTAATACACTACTCCTTATCGGGAGAGCCTGAATGATGGCTCTACAATGAAAAACAAAATTTCTAAGCAAACTGGGGACCTTGTTTGCAGCCATGCGTTAATCCACTGCTAGCTGTACTGCTTTTAAGATCAGCATAATTCTCTGGGAAAAAATCCCCGTGATTTAGATTTGAAAAAAAGCAGAGAAGCTTATTCAACCTGCCCTTAGTTCCTGGTGGCTGCATCTGATTATACCACGATGGGTAGCTTGAAAGATCCCATCAGAAACGTACATGCCGTCCAGTGAAAGACCGCACTTGTTCCATGACTACAAGAAGCCAGCATTCACCTCTCAGGGGCAGTGCTTTCACAAGATGCTCTTGCTGACTTCAACCAGAAGGGTACTAACCAACTGACCCAATCATGAGGAATGATTCCGGAGATACGGAAATAACACATACCATTGCAAGAAATTAGCTCCACCATATAACAGAATGAATGTAACACCTCGACTCCCAAAAGAATTCCGAAAGGTGAAAGAAAACATTGACACATCCAATGTCCAGGCATAGCTTGCATGTGTAGATCAAAAGTCCTTAAGCATATGCCAAGTGTAACAGGCTAACAGCAGCCTCAAGGCAGACAAAAATCAATGGAGGAAATGAAAAATAAAAAAGAGGAAAAACTCGATAAAACCATGTATTATAGTTATTCCTTACAATCAGTAAACTGCCTGGTAAAATATAAGATAGAAGCCTTAGAACTTACGAGACTAGAAAGAATATAGGGGGGCTCTAACTAGCACCGCTTATCTCAACTGTGTAGGGGAGCAGAGAAGGCCTGAAGCATCGGCCCCGACCACGGCAAGCTCGCATATGGTACAAAGCTGCCCTTCGATGGAAGGAACAAACCGGGATCCACAGTACGGGCAGGAAACATCCTTTTGGCCACGGTAGATAGGAACATATGTGGTGCCACAGACAACAAATGGATTCCTATAGTCGTAGTTCAGCTCAAAACTATCTTTCTTGCCATTGCACTGTTGCTGCACCTGTCGAGCCTTCTTTGCTTGGACTTCGTTAGGGCTGTTCTCAAGAAGCAGCCTTGCAAAGTGCTCTGCAGTAGCAAAGTTCTTCTGCTTGTAGCATAGAGCCATAGCATTCGCGAGCACAAGCCTCATATGAACCCTCTGAAGCTTGCAGTTAGTGAAGTAAGCTGCCAATTCTTGTTGACGGTTGACATCATCTTTCAATTCCTTTCTCTTGAGTTCCATCCTCAGACCAAGAACGTACTCCCTCACTATCTCGATCAACTCCTTCACTTCATCAACTTCTCTCCTTGAGTCCACCACAATAACAGGGATGGTATGTAAGATGTTAAGGAACAGCCTCAGCGCTTCTGGGAACTTCCCCTCAGTTGTGGCTTTGTAGGCAGCCTTTAGTCTGTCTTCCATTTGTGAGAAGGTGAAAACAAGTGCAGGAGGGCCCCTCACATTAGGACTTGCAGACTCACTCCAACCTTTCTCAACAGCAACCGATATAACAGGAGCAGTTGCAAGTGCACGAAGGTATGAATGGCTGCCCATGTGCAGGTCAAGAAACAAGGGCTTCAGGGGAGCAAAGTTCTTGATACCCAATTGGCGGCTAAGCAACCTCATTGCAGTGTCGAAGTTCCCTGCTGCTGCATGCTCTCCAACAAGAGAAGATTTCTGGGTCCAAATTTGGCTGACAGGCATGCCTGGTGTAGGAGCAACAAACACAGTGGAACGAGCATTGCCAGCAGCTTTTGGGGTCTCTGTTTCAGGCGGTAGTTCCAGATCTTCAAGGTCCCAGCCACCTTCCTCGCCATCCTCCTCATTTGGCTCACCCTCCTCGGCATCAAAACCATCACCACCATTTGCAATCGCATCACTTGCATCAACAATTTCCAAGTCCTCATCACCCCAGTCAGCACCAGCAGCTTCATCATCTTCCTCAAGTTCTGCCCTCCCAGTAGCATCCAGTCCACCCTCAAAAATACCACGCATCACCCTCAGCAATGGCCAATCACCACAGGCTATGATAGGTGCAGGTGGAATCAAAAGTGAGTGAGATTTTCCTTCAGGTAGAGAAGGAACATTTTCACCCAATTCAGCAGAAAGCCTATCAGCAATTTCAGTGAGTCCATTAGTGGCAGCAGTAGCATAGGCAAGAGGTAGCTGTCCAGCATTCTCCAGGATATCAACTCGTTTCCTAGCATCCCCAAGGTACAATGCATTGTGGAACTGTCCCATCAAATTGTTATTCTGTCCAGCAATTTTGCACATGAAGCCCACCTTGTCCATGTAACCAGTAATAAGATATAGGAAAGCAAGCCTCTCAAAGTTCTTTGTCCGTTGGTATGCGTATTCCACAATACCAACATTTCCCTGCCTCAAAGCCTCAATTCCCAACCTGTACCAGTGATCTTTGTCATCAATCTCTTTTGCAGAAGCGACTGCAATTTGGATGTTACCACTTTCAAGAGCTAAGTTAAATCTGGTCTTCTCATCTTTCACAAAGTGGAGAGCAACTTCTGGAAACCCTTTCTGTTGTAAATAAGAAATCACAGCTTGCCCACACAGCTGGGAGTTCTTAATCATACTCATAACATGATCATAGCGTTTCCGAAGAAGGGCGAGCTTGAAAATGTATTCAGAAGCATCAACTGTTACCAGCTTGTTCTTTCCATCACGATCTAGACAGAAAATGTTGTTCCCAATAGCCCTTGTTATGTAAATAGGAACGTCAAGGGTTTTTATGATCCCGCTATCTCCATTGGGAAGACAGTACTTGATATGGTTCAATGTAGTGTAAATGAACACGCCATTATCATCCCAGGCACCACTCTTCACACGGATGGTTTCGTGCAGTGTACAGCGATGAACAAGCTTCTTGTTAGCTATAACTACCACATGCTTGCTCAGCAGTGCAACAGACTCCATATCACTGGACCAAACTACATATTTAACAGCAGGTGCCTGGAGTTCACCAAGAACTAGCCTTTGCTGTAGATCAAAGATGGTCACTCGGTCTTCAGCTTTACACAACAAGTTCCCAGTCCCAGCATAATAAATTGCATCAGTCGCAATAGGAAGAGGGCTTTTCTTCACAATTTCATTCTTAAGATTCTTCACCAAAACTTGATTGCTACTCTTCTCAAGGACTGCAAACCTGTTGCGTGCCACAAAAACAGCTGAACCACCAGCTCCCTTCTTTGCCTCTTGCAAATAATCCGCCCTGCCAGCAGAGTCCTTAGGAACTATGTAGAGTTCATATGAGCCCCCATCCACATCAGAGCAAATCAAGACAGCATTTTCGGTTGGACTATAGGATAATGTCCTGGGTGACTGGCTCAAGCTAACTGACCCAGGTCTTCTTATTGGAGCCACCTGAACTTCCTTCTGGGTGGAGTATTCAAAGAACCGGAGAAACCGGTCCTTCACATAGAACACAGTATCACCACTCACACAGAAAGCTGGGCGTTCCCTCTCTAATTTAAACACAATCATGCCGCTGTCATGACCGGCAGCAAGAAGATTCATTTCAGGGTGAGCAGAAAGAATCCAGAAACGGTCATGTTCCCGCCTAAATGTCTGAATACCAGTTCGCTTTGTGGCATCCCAAATGCGAATGCTCTTGTCTTCTGAGTTGGACACGATGATGTCTTGCTTCGCATGGAACATCACACAGGACACATTATTCATGTGGCCCCTCAAAGTATCAACTTCCCAAGCCTTGGTGTCTGTCCATAAATAGCACATTCAGATTATTTTGTTTCAATAATTGGAATGCACATTCCCTTTTATTTGCTCAGATATACCAACATGCAGCAAAAGGAGTGCTATATTGACCTCCAATGGCCATTTGCCATGCAATCATAAACATCTAAACCAAACAAAGTAATTTAATAATTGTGAAACATGTTTCTTGCATTCAGCTAGTTTTTTTTCAGATCTACCTATATGCAGCAAAAAGGAGTGCTATATTGCACCTCCAATGACCATTTTACATGCAATCATTAACATTTAAACCAAACACAGTAATTGTGAAACGTGTTTCTTGCATTCAGTTAGTTTTGATGACAGGTTGCTTCATGTTATTTTAGACATATTGAGGAGTAAATGATATAAAGTAATTCTGTAAAAGTAAGATCAATTAAACAGAATGAAAGACAATAATGATAAAATCCCATGTATTGTTTCGTAACTCTGTTATACGAAAGAATGAAGCAATACAAATAAATTTGCAAGTTTTTGTTCAGATATGCAAAATTAGAAGAAAAAAAGTCCAGGCAGTGATTGAAGTATTACCGTTCATTCTCCACAGCTTCACTTGCCGGTCATCTGCCCCAGAAACAATGAGTGGCAATGTGGGGTGAAATGAGGCCCAGTTGACCCCACGGTCATGGCCTTCCAAGACATATTTCACAACCGCATCAACACCTCCAAACAGATCTGTGTTCATCTGGGTGAGACGCAGGATGTCATCTGCAGGTGACACCGTCTTCTTTCTCAGAGCACCAATATCCCAGACGCGAACAGTCTGATCCAGTGATGCTGACACAACCAGGTCCTCCTTGGGGTGGAAAGATGCGCACATAACATAGTGGTTATGACCAGTCAGCACAGCCACACAGGTGCGTGACTGCCAGTTCCAGATCCGGATTGTCTGGTCATCGCTAGCACTTACGATCCATGGGTACTCATGGTGGAATTGCACGGTACGAATATAGTCAAGGTGCCCATGAAGTGTGAAGAGGCAGCGGTGTGTCTTGTGATTCCATACCTTAATCTTGTAATCATCACCTGCATTGCATCACAGGAAACAACATCTTAGAAGAAATAATATGTTCAATCTTTTCAAGTCCCAGCCCTATTACTCACTGTTTAGCCAGTAATACTAATAGATGCACCAGAGTGTGCCTCAGTCTCACAATTCCAACGTGGTGGTGCATGCGAATGAGAATGTATTGGCTCATTTCACCTCCTATTCTACCTCTCGTTTCAGCGGATTGCAAAATCCATGGCTATTCCAGTCACGAGTAAAAACCAGACAAAACCTGAAGGCTTCAAACTAACAATATATTAAACAGCTCATCATAAACCGAGATCATAAAGCAAACACCAGATCCGACCAACCAGGATTCCCTAACAACCACCACTCCACATCATACGCGATCTAATCTAAGAAAACTTATAAACATGTGTCTAGGTATCCGCTATAACACCATCGACGGATCACACCGACATCTAACGGCCTCGAAACTTGCGCACGCGTTTCCAATCCAAGGAAGAATCGGACCAACGCGTAACACACCACCACAACCATGCCCGCAAATGGCAAATCACACACCAAACGATCGAACCGGGCGAGATCTAGCAGATATACCTCCGGAGACGAAGAGGGGCTGGGTGGCGTGGAAGTGGACGCCGCGGACGGGGCCGTCATGCTCGTCGAAGCGGTCGAGGAGGGTGCCCATGCGGTAGTCCCACATCTGGATCACCCCGCTGTGGAGGCTCGCCAGGATCCATGGCCGCCGCGGATGGAAGCTCAGGCCCTTCACTCGGTTGCTCTTCGTCTCGAACTTGGTCAGCATCTTCCCTGCCCCGACTCGTCGTCCCCTGCGACGGCGGCGGCGAAGCCCGAGCCCCTGGCCCTAGCCGCGGAGAGGAGCGGACGAGAGGGGGTGGTGGATCTGAGGAGGGGGAGGGGAGGAGGGGAGGGAGAATGACGATGGGTGGAGAGGAGGAAGGTGTTTTAGATCTCGGGGAAGGGGGATCTGGGTTTCGGACACCGTGGTGGGGTGGTGGGAGAGGCGGACCGGCCGTTGGATGTTGGAGCGCGGCGATCTGGCCCGTTGGGATGGTGCGCCCCGGTTGTCAGTGAGGCGCTCGCTTGCCGTAATGCCGGATTAGAGTTGTTTGGTTACGAGCAAATTGCAATTTGCACCCTACCTAAAATTAAAGCGTAACTTTGAGTAGGAAAGCATGGTGTGTCGCCGCGTCCGTGAGATTTTTTTGTGTGTGTGTAGTTTTGAATGTAAGTGTTTTGCAAGGTACTTGATTGAAAACCCTTCTCTAGCCAAGTCTTCTCTCTCTCTTGAGAAATAGCCAAGTCTTTTCTTTGCAATGGAAGAAAGGTTAAATTGTTGCTCATGTTATTATTTTCTAACTTGTTTGGTCTTGGTCTTTTGACGATATAGCTGTTGCGCTTGTCCAAATTATCCCGAGAGATGTTTAATAGATAATGGAGCGGCTCCTTAATTCTCAGGGTGCTCCTTTTCACATGTGTTTATCTGACTGCCTGGTAAGCTAAATGCACAAATATAAAAATGAAAATCGATAAATTTCAGCCAAGTACAAACTACATAGATGTTTCGTAGAATTGCCCATTTGGTTTGTCTTCAAACAATATACACCCTAGCTCGAGTCGAATTAATGAAACTATTGTTCACTTGACATTTAAGATTTAATTTCATTGTAGAATCTTGCTCAATAATGTTCCAATTTCTACTTTCGTATCATACCGAAAGACTTAAAAACAAAATTAAGGAAAATGAAGTTCGCCATTAATAGGGATTAGCTACTGGACTACTGGACGATTGGGATGTATGTCCGCAAAAGGACAGGTCGCTTGTTAGAACCCCGACTCCCTCAGATTTCTTGTGCAACCAGCAGTGAGTCTTAATGACTGGATAACTAGTGTACCTCCGTATAAATCTAAGCCTTCGGTGTCTTGATAAGTTGTATTGGCCTCGAATCATTTTAAGCAAGAAAAATTTGGATCATATAGATTTCTAAAATACGAAACTCAAACCTTTTAGCCAAAATGCTATTCTGAAAGCATCTGCAGCAAAATTCATGCCGTATATACCTACATCCACCATTCGATTGCACACCAAGCGCATGTAGATCATCCAATCATTGTGCACGATGTCCACTGGCTACAACTACGGGCGGAGCAGGGTGGTGCCGATATGCACTGTAGCGATCCGGCTCAGGGCTTACCCGAGAAGTCCCTCACGACCTTCTGGGAGGTCCGTAAAAGGACTCCCAGGACGTCCCGTAGGACATCCCGGTAGGACCGCACAGACCTCCCGAGAGATCCGAGAGAACCACTCGGAGGTCTAGGGTCCTGACCCGGAGAGGAGGTCTTTGGACATCAGACCTCCCCAAGCTCCATGCACTGACCTCTGGGGGGTCCGAGAGAAACCAACCCGAGGAGGTCGTGGGGCTTAGGGACAAGCCTCAAGTCTTCTGTGATATAAACCAGCCCCCAGAGATCAATGACTGGTTCTCACAGCAAGCAAGTGATAACATACACATCCACAAAAGCTTTATTAACAACAAAAGAGGGTTGTTTACAAGGGGTTGCTTACAAGCTCCAGCAACCGAGAGCAACATACACAGCGAAAAAACCAAAGGACAGACTCCAACTATTACACCACAGGTGATTGACTGGAGAGCGCGGCCTAATTGAGTTGGTCCTCTTCATCATCAAAGAAATCTTCACCTGCTCAATTCATCAATCAAGCAAGAGTGAGCACAACTACCGTGCTCGCAAGTTACACCCGTCAATTAGCAGAATGACATGCATAATGGATATATCAAAGGAAGGCATATTAGGGTTGATTTGCATAAAGCCAAGTTTGTTTTAATTACAAGTACTAAGTTTCAAGGCAGTTATACCATATCTAAAATTCATTTTTGTAAATTCCATTTTCAGTTGGATAACATTCATCATCAAGATGGTGAAGGATACCCTCACGTCACAAGGCTCCCTACCCAAGCCCAATTGGATAAAATCCAAAACCTTTTCACAAGTCATTTTAAACCCAAAACTGAGATCTAACTTTGAGCAGCTTTGCTAGCATGTCCATAACCGCGGACATGGCTATTCGAATAGTTTTATACGCTGCAGAGGTTGTGCACTTTACCCACATGACACGACTTCTCTAGTTTATTTGGCAATCGTCGTTGCCACCTCTCACTGCCGATGGTAAGAGGTCTAGAGCACGTGACAAGACCTTTACAAAGCATCATTCCACCACAGTTCACCCACTCTAAGGTTTCGCTCCCTTTGGACTTCCTGTCCGCAGGGTTTAGGCCCCCTCTTGAGCCAAGTAGGTACAACATAGTCATAAAAGACAGGCCATGAAAGACCACCCACTATTCCGCCGGATCAACCATGATGGAACTTTGCAAATTATTTGGCCAGGTCCTGCCCCCCCTCCTCGGTCGCTCATAGTCGATTGTGCCCGCAACTTAGAGTAGCGTGAATGGTTGATGCTATTTACCTGAGGGGGTGGCTGTTTTATTATTATTATTATTATTGGGCTCCGCTTAGGAGCCCGCAGCTAGTGAGAGGGAGGCGAAGCCGAGTGTCGTCCTCCATACTCTTTTTGATCGGGCTTCGCTTGAGAGCCCACAGCTAGCGAGGGGAAGGCGAAACCGAGCGTCGTCCCCTATACTCTTTTTTATTGGGCTTTGCTTGGGAGCCCACCACTAGCGAGGGGGAGGCGAAGCCGAGCACCGTCCCCATACTCTTTTTGATTGGGCTTCTCTTGGGAGCCCACCGCTAGCGAGGGGGAGGCAAAGCCGAGCGCCGTCCCCCATACTCCTTTTTTATTTGCCAAGGTTTGGTGTGCTGGTGCCCGATTTGCGCGGTTTGTCCACTGAGGCAAGGCCTTCGAGGTGGGGGACTCCCTAGTCACCGGGCGCGGCCTCTGGAGTGACTAGGGTTTTTGGTTTGCATCGGGGCCTTTGGGCATTTGTGGTATCTTGTTTATACACTCGTGCCCTCGAGGGGCGTTGGTGTGCTCCGGGGTATTTGAGCCATACGCGGTGTCTTGTTTATACACTCGTGCCCTCGAGAGGCGTCGGTGTGCACCGGGGCATTTGAGCCATGCACGGTGTCTAATTTATACACTTCACACTCGCGTGAATTAATGTGCGCCGAGCTCGAGGCCATGCACGATGTCTTATTTATACACTTCACACTCGCGTGAGTGAGTTAGTGTGCACGGGAGCTTGGGGCCATGCGTGGTGTCTTATTTACACACTCACACTCACGTGAGTGAGTCAGTATGCACTGGGACTCGGGGCCATGCGTGGTGTCTTTCGTATTATTTCTGTTGCCTTGATTCAATTACTAGCCTATATAGGACTAGCTATTCAAGTTTTGAAGTTTTCCTTATGCAAGGAAGATATGAAATAATGTACCTCTCATACTATGTAGCTAGAAACAACCCTCTTTTAACATGCTTACTGCACTGAGTCAAATGTTGATATGAACTGTGTAAGCATTGCTGAGTAGCTATAACGTTGTAGGGTTTACACTATTAGGGCATGTACCACGGAAGTGCTTAGGGAGATGCTTAAGAGAAAAACCGGGTTTATTTTTCTAGCCGACGTGATCTCCGTGCTTCTAGGGAGGAAGCGCTGCTTCTTTTTTGCTTTGATGCGTTTCCGATGCTTAGCACAGATAACTAAGTTTTATTTGAACGGATGCCTGGCCGATGCTTGGAATCGTGGTTGCATGGGGGAGAGAGAAGGACTGAAAGCCACTTGCATGCTGGAGTGAAAGCGACCTGGGGAGAAAAAGTCACACCACCGCATGCGTATGAGTGAAAGCGACGACCGGGAGAAAAGTCACAAAGAGGCATGCGAAATAAAAGTGTACTTCAGACTCTTGTTAATCTTTGCATTTACAAATAAAAAAAATTCATTGTATGGTACGCTTAATGTTAATCTTTGCATTCACAAAAGGCAAAAATAGAAATCAAGGTTTTGCATTGAAGATCACAGATGCTTGTATCAGTGCTAAGGAGGTAGTTGGACCATTTGAGCACCCGTATGGGTTTACTTGCATTGGAAGGGATAGTGTTTATACAAGTTCTTAATGATGTGGCAATACCCTCTCTCTTTAAGCACCTAGGCATAAGCACTTTGCATTGTACATGCCCTTATGCTGCTATCATGAATGTGTTGTGTTTTGCTGTCTCTTGATCCTTTAGTGCAAATCACTATGATTACATGCTGGTGGAAAATAACTGTCAGGTACATGCACCTTGGTTATGAATGTCCGCACTCGAGTTCGTACTGGCTAATCTCAGTTCAAACCAAGTTCAGGGCTAACTGAAGCGGCAAGGCAAGATGTCCAGGAATAAGTGCATTAACGTAGGAAAAATTAGCGTGATGTCTCGCTTACCCGTTGATGGAATGCGTCGGAGGCGACAACGGGTGGGCGTTGCTGTGCTGCAGCCCAGGCGCACACGGGGGGCCGAAGCCGCCGCGAGGGGTCCCGGAGCCTGCGCAGCCTTCGAAGGGGCCTGATGAAGCGAGCGCGAGGCGGTCGGCTATGCCGAAGGGGGCCGAGGGGGGCTTCAGAGCTGGCGAAGGTGGCCTAAGGCCGGTGGGAAGGTCAAAGATAGTGTGGAGACGAGCGTCATGTGGAGCCATTGTGGGTGGTGCCGAAGGGGACCTGAGCGGGCCTAAGGCTGGCGCCGGGCGACGCGGTGGTGCGGAAGAGGGTTGAGCGGCGAAGGGGCCCAAGGGGGCACGCAGGTGGAGGCTCCGAGGGGGGTTCCGGGTGGCTAGAGGAGGTGCGCACGATGTCGGGGTGGCGGAGCCGCCGAGGGGGCCCCGAAGGGGACCGACGGGGGCGTGCGGGTGGAGGCTCCGAGGGCGCCCCGAAGGGGACCGACGTTGGCGGAGGCTCATGTGGCTGGAGGGTGGGGCTTCGGCCAAAGCTACTTCATGCCAAGCCGTGCGGGATGGGCTCCGGTAGGGATGGGCTTCGGGCGATGTGGAGGTGTCTTCAGCTCCTCTCAATGTGTAGCTTCTTGTTCGGTCCTCACGGACGGCGCCAACTATCGTAGCATCGCTAAACAGTGGGCACGGAGTACCCTTTTATCATGGGAGGACCGAAGGGGGAGAATAGCCAAAGGTACAAGATTGCATAAGTGTATTGCATGATGAGTGTGTATGAATGAGCCTCCCTCCCCCAGCCTTGCATACCCTTAGGGCCATATATATAGGGGGTAAGAAAGGATATTTCCCTTTTTTCCCTTGCCTTACATTGAGAGAGAGTGGGGTATTTAGGTACATTTTTGGAGATACACCACATAGACCTAGTCCATACACCCATGACTTCCCCTAGGCCCTCCTGAGTATTGCCGACGACCCTAGGGGCAGGGCATCCCATGGTGCCCTACTACGACAGGCCAAAAATAGAGGTGTAGGAAGGTGAGAGGATGTGTTTTCACTTGATCCCATTGGATTTGGAGTTTCGAGTCGAAACAAGCGAGTTAGAAAATTTCAGAGAGGGTGCAGATTTTCAGGGTGAAAATTTGGCTAATTGTTGGAGCGGTCTGACCGGCTACTAGTTGGTGGTCAGTCAGTCCTGTTCATGCACACGTGAGGGTGGTGAACTTTGTAGAATTGGCCAAAGTTATGGGATTCGATGAACATATATTGCATGATTCATGTTTTGGCTAACGTGGGTCAAGTTGCGAAGAACTTATGCCCGTAAACGATTTCGTGGTCTATTGTTGTGCAAGTGGCCTAGAGTCAACGAGGAGGATGATCGGAACTAGGCCAGGAGAGCTAAAGTCCAGAACGATCGAGGATGCCGGGTAAAGTCACATGACGCAAGCATGGCTCAAGATGGACAATAATGTTCGAACGTGAAGTTTGATGCGATGGCTTGCATCAAGTGGTGTGGGGATTGTTGTAGTGACATGGTGGTTCTAGTGGGAGCCGTATGTGAGAGACTTGCCGACATGAAGAGAGTCGTTGATCAATCTACATATGGTGAAGCATGAGATTGCTTCACAACGATTGGACACGATCTTCATAGAATGGTCGAGAAGGATTTTGGTATCTTCGCTAAAGTATCGTGTTGGTGACCTTTGGAGAAACTGCAATGCAAGACGGCGCAAGGAGATACAGTTTTGGTCAAGTGAAGATGAAGATCACGAAGTGACAGATTCGGAAAGCTCGGTTCGTCGTCCGCTTTGAGAAGTGTGAATGGGTGTAAATCCGTTTATGTGCGGGCTTAACGGCCGCCAAATAAGGTTTTCTCTCTTGACCTAACATCCACTATAAAAGGAAGATGTGCATGATTTGCACCCAATTCTAGACCCTTCCAAGTAGAAACCCTAATTATGATTTAAGGAAAGTGAAGTAGAGGAGGCTAGAGTTTGAGGGAGATGGATTGATTAAGTGCTCAAGTGTTGAGCTTTTGTCTTGTATGGTGGAGTGGATATAAACCAAAAATATCTTGGATCAATCGAAGCAAGATTTCCTCCAAGATAAGTTCTCTCTTATTCTTGCTCTCTATTTGAGGTCTTCTTGGATTTTGGTGTTCCTCAGGTTTTTGTTTGGGTTCTTGTTGTGATCTAGCTTGTTAGGACGTGTAGGAATCCATCTATGGTCATCTTGACCATCAACCACCCATGAGCAAGTTTTTGGATCAAATTTTGTATTTCCTCAATTCTTGTGCCTTCTCGATCTCATCCAAGAAATCCGTGGAACCTTAGCTTCGATCGTCTCGATTGTCGATTGGAATAGGTCCTTGGTCCCTGACCTTCTTAACGAGCTATGGTTGAAGTTTCAGTGGATTTCAATCACAGATTTATAATTTAGGTCAATTTGTGATCTTCTTAGGCTGCTCTCACGCAACAGGTGGTGAGACTGCCCCTGTGCCATGTTGAGGTATTTTACCTTGGGTTTTGTCGGATTCAACGCAAGATTTCTGTTGTGATATTGAGGTGAAGAAGAAGTTGAAATTCGTCAGGATCGAAAAAGAGTAGTGCTCCTATTCACCCCCCAGTTGTCGTTTCGGTCCAACATAGGTATTAGGGCAAAATTGTTTGTTCCATTAAACCTTGGTGATGATTATTGTATAAGATTTTAGACTTGTGAAAATCGTACACATCTATCTAAATTTTTCTAGCTCTGCCGCTGGCTACAACGAGAGAGGGTGTGTGCAGTACAACTTGATAGCTGAAACAACCCAAAATTTGAAAAATCCAAAAGTTTTTGAAACCTATTTGCTTGATTTTGGTTTTATTTCTATTTTCGAAAACTTTAGCCCAAAATCCGCTTTCCTTTTCGGGCGTCCTCGTTTTCTTCAGCCAAAAATGGCTCTTGCCCGTGCGCCCTCTCCTTTCTTCCTCCCCGGCGTCACCCACGCCACGCCATCGCCTCCTTCACCGCTGCCGTCAGCACCCCTCCAGCACACCAGGCCACCTCGCCTAGCCTTGATTGTGGCGTGCCTCTCCACCGCCACCTTGATTGTGGTGCACCTCTCCACCGCCACCTCGCCACCACCTTGCCCCCTTCCGGCGTCTTCCACGGCCACCCACCCACATCGTCGCCCACACGCCGTGCCCCCATTCGCCCAATTCCCACTCCCACCGCCATGAACCGACTATAAAAGCCCCTCCCAGAGCACACCACCACCACCATCCCCACCTTGCCACCTCTCCTTTTCCCTTTCATCACCGACACCGGCCGAATTTTGGAGAATCACTGCCACCTGCTTCTTCTTCTCCGACGTGCCAAGGTGAAATTCACCCACACCCATTTATCCCCTCCCCTTCTACCCCCAGCTTTAGCACCCTCTCACCGCCCCGCTTCTTCCCCCTAACCTCCCTCACCGGAGCTCGCTGGAACCGAACTCCACTGCCGCTACTCACGACCACCACTGCCAAGCCACCTTTGGCCTTCCCACGCCCCACCAAGACCACCTCCGAAACCCCCATCACCCACTGATGCTTGAGCGCAGGTCAATTCAGCTGGAGCCTGGCCGGAGAACCGCTGCCCTGACGCTCTGCCTCAGCCATGTGCCATTGCCGCCGCCGCCCCACCTCCAAACCTCCTCAGCCCAAATAAAACCCCAAAATGGGATCCCTATGCCTCCCTGGTGCTCCCCTCACCACCCGGATTCCCTGCCGGCCACCGGAGCCGCCGCAGACCTCGTCAGTGTAGGCGCGTTCGGCTCAGGCGTGCTTGGCCTCCGGCTGCGCGTGGCTCAAGCCATTTCGTCTTTGGGCCAAACCCGGTGGCTTTAAGCCACCACAGTAATGGGCTTAGACCATTACTGTCCACCCCAATTCGGCCATTTACTGTTCATCACCCGAAAAAGGTTTTTACTGTTTATTTTCATCCGAAAACAGTAAAGACAGTAATAACCCAAAAAACTTTTACTCTTCATTTTCATAAACAGTAAACCTTGATTACTATTCACAACCAATTTTTATCCATGAATAGTAAATCTAGTACTATTCACTATTCGACACTTTTTCGCCCGAATTAATGAGGAATGTACCAAGAACGACAACCGGTGCTACCTAGGCTTCCTCTGTGGTAACGTGATTCACACGTCCCTTCATATACTATACCGTTGGCTTTGAGGTGCTGCCGGTGGTTGGAGCTCCTGGAGTTGACTTGGCTGGAGTCACGGCCTGTTGCTTCTTTGGGCATCTATTAGCATAATGCCATGTCTCGTTGCAATGAAAGTAGGTCACTCTTGCTGCTGAGGGAGTCGAGTTCTTTTGTTGGAATTGGCTTCCGGATGAGCTGCTGCGGAAGCCGGAAGTGTTGGGGCGCTGTGCTGGTGCTGGGGCCCTGGATGTAGAGGACTAGAACCTTCCACGCTGAGGTGGGTGAGGCTGAGTGAGCGAGGCTTGGGAAGGCCTCCGGGGTTGAATTTTTGGGCAACCATCCTGCGCTTGCGATTCTCCATTTCTTGATATTTGCCTTTCTGGTGGATGGCTTTATTCACTAACTATTGAATGTCAGTGAAGTCTTGAGAGATTAGGTGGACTGAGAGTTCATCATTCAAGCCCTCCAAGAATCGCTCTTGCCTGTCTTCATCCTTGGCCATGTCTTCTGGGACATAGCGAGCAAGCTGATTAAACTTGTGCAGATACTCGCTCACCAAGCGGTTGCCTTGGCGAAGCGAGCGGAACTCCTTCTTCTTCAGAGTTATCATCCCTGCGGGGATGTGTGCACAGTGAAAGGCCTGTACAAACTCATTCCAGGTGATTTCTTGAGTGTTGGCATACGAGACACTGAAGTGTCCCACCACTCAGAAGCAGGTCCATTGAGCTGGTGAGAGGCGAACAGAACCCTCTCACGATCCGGACACTGAGCAATGTCTAGCTTCTTTCCAATGGCCCGGAGCCAGTCATCTGCATCCATCGGTTCTGTGCTGCTAGAGAAGGATGGCGGACGCATCCTCATAAACTCGGACATGGCTGCTCTTGGTCGAAGTGGGGTGGAGCATGAGTCACTACGGCCTGCACATTCTGGTTGCTGTTGAGGGATTGGCCCAGCAAGTCGATCAGATGAGTTTGATTGGCCATCATCTGGTGCCAATTAGGTCCTTTTGCTGGTGGCGGTGGTGGTTGCTGAACTGGGTTCTCCTGATAGTCAGCATTTTCATTCCCTTGTCCTCTGGCGCTGCCACTTCCAGTGCAGGTAGTCACCATCTGTTGGATTCTCCCAAAGACTTAGAAGGGAGAAAGAAGGATAGCACTAAGGGGGATAAATCTAAATAGCCCAAGATTCAAGCAAACACAAGGCAACGAATAAATTTGTCAAAATAGCTCTTTTATTAATTTATTATGGATACCACAAAGGGTATTGGTAGCTCATAATTCGCGTTCTAACGATCAAGCTAGGGATAACCTCTAAGGGGTAACTGGGGTATAGTCTGGCTCACTAGAACTAGCCTCGCCTGCCCTGTAGCGAGCCAGCTCCTCTTCTGCGACTTCTAGCTTCTGCTGGGTGGCACGTAGCTCATCCAACGTGTGCCAGTAGGCCTGGTCCATAGCCTTAGTCAGGTCCACCTAATGAGTCAGCTCTGGAAAGTCTTCATTTCTGGCAAGCGAAAGGCATTCCCGAGCTGGGTGGGGGACATGCATCGGGTAATAGTGAAATCCGATGCCATTGAAGCGATGATTGTAGATGTAGCAAAGTCGACGAACGGCTTCTCTGGTTGCGTCACAACTTTGACGACCAGGCTCTAGAAGACATCGGATAAGACCAGTATCTAAAGGACTTTGTGCAAGGAGGCAAGTCGCATTCCTTGATCATTTTGAGACTATAATTCATATATTTATTATTACTTTCATTATTGTATTTGTGCCAATTACTTTAAATATTCAAATAATACTTTTGAATGACATAATAAATAGATAAATCATGTTAACCCACATACAAACCCACCTAGCACTTGTAGGCCATATTCACATTGACAAGTTTACACCCTTTGTAAGTTGTATTCACCTTGACAAGTTCACATAAAATAATAGCTATATAATTAGTTTTGTTAGTGTGTTTATAAAATTATCAAAAGAGTATTAGTTGTTCGCCAATGGTTTTTTAGGAGAGTTGAGGGTTGTGTCCAGGAAGTTGGACAACCCAATAGACTTGTGTTAAAAGTAAGTCAAAGGTGAGGCCTAGAGGGTGGACAACAATGTGTTGGTGTTGGTCCATCGCCTCACTGTGAGATAAGTAAGGACAAGAACCTTGTTCCACGGTAAAAAACACAGAAAACTGCTCAACCACATGTATAGTCATTACTCCCTGGCTTAGTGCACTGCTCTTTCGATTGAATATCTACTGTATCTAGAATGGGACAGGAGTGGTCCTAAGGAGGCACTTGCTGGTCTACACAATGGTGTCGAACCCGGGAACGAAGGATCCTGAATTCTCTGTGTTCATACACTAGTCCAGGATAGCTAGTGTACACAGTTATACAAAAGTGACATCACAATCATATCATGTATTTATTTAATATATTTGAGAGTTTATTACAAAATGGGCTTGAGGCCAAATGAAATAACACAACGGAAAATAAAGTAGTAGGTACGCCACACGATGCGCCATAGGCAATCATCTGGGGTCGTAGGCCTAAGCGTCTGGATCCTCACCGTCCTGGTAGAAGTCTTCTCCTAAATAAATATTATTCAGCAAGAGTGAGCACAACATATGTGCTCGTAAGTTACACCCAATAAAAGAGTAAGATGCATGCATAAGTAAACAAGTGAGGCTAGTAGGGTCTATTTTGCATAATTGCATAAAGTAGAATTTTCAGTTTAAATATTCATAATAATTTCCAAGGCCATTTTTATTCTATTGCTAAAATCAGACTTTAAATTGACAATTTTATATTGGATAACCTCCATGAATGAACGGTGAAGGATACCCTCTCATCACATGGCTAACCGCCCAATTTTACCACAAGGATTAACCATCCTCAAATAATTTGTCAAAATCATTTTAAAACCAAAAATAAAGTCTAACTTAGAGTGGCTTTGCTCGGCATGTCCATGACCGTGAACATATTCGAATAGTTTTACACTCTACAGAGGTTGTACAGCTTTACCCACAAGAGATAATTTACTTTTAATGTCGGCCAATACACGCTTTCGAAGGCATGTGACTAAGCAATTATCACAAGGCTTTTACAATTCTCTACCCTAAAGTATTTATGCCCACTAAGGTTTCACTTCCATTGGATTAACCATCCTCCGGAAGCCCCCTCTTGCGCCAAGTGGGACTACTGTCTAACCGACACCCACACAACAACATGGCACAAATAACAGTAAGGTATTACAAATTATTAAGCCTAGTTCTGCCCCCACACAGAACATGTGGTAGTACGGTGGAGCTTAGCAACATGCGGCTCGAAGACTGGTCCTTAATTGACTTAGACAACATTCCACAACCCTGGACTCGATCATAGAAATGAATCGATCCTGTGCATCGACTTGCATCATACCAACATCCATTATGCCCAAGTCTAAACTATTTTAAATTTATTTTTTTCCAAGTGAAAATATTTTCTAAACTTTCTATGTAAAATAATACCATAGACTCAATTTAAATCAAGTTTGGAACAATTTGGCTAAAACTTCCCAAATCCAAGATTTTGATCTAGGCATTGTCTAAGCATATAATTATTTTCAAATTTTATTTTTTCTAATGGTGATAAGGAATTGATAATTGAATAATCAAAATTGGCTATACAAAGGAATTGGAATAACTAGGAATTTAAATAGGAATTTAAAATAGCTGAATAAAATTATGCATGCAATAACAATTTTAAAAACAAAATTAAATAAATTTTAAATATTAGGATCAACATGATCAATGGTATAACTTGCCTTGCTCGAAGTCCTGATACTCTAAATCCTTAGAAGGGTCAAGCACTCCGGAGTCGTCGAAATCTATACGCGAAAATACGACAAATTCAAATAAACTCAAATAAATTCAAATGAATAATCAAATTAACTCCAAATCAAATAGTTTTAGTCTAGTCATCTAGATCTCGAATTTATATAAATTTAGAAATTTGAATCACCTAAATCGAAGTTCGTATGAAGAAATACGAGCTCCTGGAAGTTTTAATTCTAAAGAAACCATAATTTCAGATTTAAATGAATTTCCTGAATTATTTTTCTAAAGAAAATTCGAGTTATCACACACGTTGACGTCAACACCCAGAAAAACCAAATTTCAGTAGAATTATTTTTCTGTTGGAAAAGTTTTGGGTCTATGACGGTGGCCCCAATGGTCAATGGACTGAGTCCATGCCCGGTAAAAGTCCATCGTGGATCTGGCTTGCAGAACAGTGTGAAGGGTGCGGTTGCTGGTGCAATGCGCCATGTGGGCGTACACGTGGGCAGCCACATGAACTTCTAGCGCTGGCGTGGCGGTGAGGTGAAGTTGACATGGCGCTGACGTGGACTAGCCACGTAGGCCCGACAGTGGAGGAGCTCCGGTAAGGGGCTCGCTGGCACTTCGCGCCACGACGAGCCTCCTGGGTGTGCGCAAAATGAAGCTAACGTGATACTGAATCTCGTGCGCTACCTTGCGGTGGAGGGGCGTGGCGTTTTGGCCGTCGGTGACGAGTTTTAGTGGTGGTGACTTTAGGGCTCCGACGGCGAGGGCTCCGTGATCCTCGGCCGAGCGAGGCGCAGCGCGAAGCCATGGTGATTTGCAAGCGGTCAAGGCGAGACGACAGGTCGGAGCGGGCTTGCTTGCCGCAGAATCACGCATTAAAGGAGCTTCGGTCACCGGCGGTGATCTTCAAAATTCGACGAGCTGAGGGAGAGGGAGGCTAAGTGGGTGGCGGCGCTGAGGTGAGGAGGCCAAGGCGCACCCTATGCTCCCTTATATAGGGCTCGATCATGGTCGGATCAACGCGGAGCGCACGAAGGTCATGCGGCACGGTGGCGAGATTTCAGGGATTTAGGGCGGGGGAATGGAAGGTGAGGGTCGGATTGGGTGCGGGGTGACGTGGCGTTTTAAATGCGCGCGCGATCGCGGGATTTGATGAAGGTTTGGCTGGGTTTTGGAAGGATTCCGAAACGGTGTTAATGGCGGACGGCGTGGGCGAGAAAGGAGGGCGCTGAGGAAGAAAGGAAAGAAAGATGATAACATTGTAGAGTGGGCCCCATTTGTCAGTGGCAGAAAAGAAGGAAAGGAAGAGCGCGTGTGCTGGTCGTCCGATTTAGATCGGACGGTCCTTACTGGTTGGATCGTTCGAACCTTCTGAATACGCCAACAAGCTCGGACCATTCATCCTTGATCCAACGGCTATGATTACTTTGGTGCGAGACCACGCGGAAAGCGGGCCGATAGGCCGTGCGCGCGGGGCAATGAGTTGGGTTGCAACAGTTTTGGCCTAAGCATTGTTTTGGCGATTTAATTGATTTAGTTAATTTAAATAATTCTGTTAATTCAAATAGGCTTTAGAAAATAACAAATAA
The DNA here is from genome assembly GCA_036346405.1 of Phyllostachys edulis. NCBI lineage: Eukaryota > Viridiplantae > Streptophyta > Magnoliopsida > Poales > Poaceae > Phyllostachys > Phyllostachys edulis. The sequence goes on along the minus strand of CM070549.1, from coordinate 19,551,087 downwards.
AATCCAAAAATTATGAGAAAAATCACAGAAATTCACTAAGGCATTTTGGATTTAAATAAAATATTTCCAACTTATATTTGGTAATAGATTTTGCTAATAAATTTGATTTGGCTTTAAAGTAATTAAAGAAAAGCTTTTAAAATTTTAGAAAATCCACCAAAATAATTAAGTTTTAATTTTCAACTGAAATTCGAAATTTGGGCTGTTACAAATGGTAGGTGCCGTCAGCATAGGGGTGCAAGATCCAGTGTGGCCGGTGGAGTCTCCCAAGGGCTGTATGGTCCATAGACCTACCAGGTAGAGGCTAAAAAGGATGAGCAGGGAAAATACCTTATTGTGTTAGCTCAGTCGCACGCTAACGGGTTGCGTGTCTATGTTCTGACAGTATGAGTCTGAGATATCTTGTAGGCAAAGTTGGGCAACTCTGCAGAGTGTATAACTAAAGGTATTCGAATACGTTGTGCTACCGGTTAATGAAGTTGTGTTCATGTGTGATTCCAATACAGAGGCATAAGTAGAGTTTTCGAGATGTTAAGTTGGTAATTGAGTTTGTTGAGAAACCCTTGATGTTATTATTTATTATTGTTTTACTGTTTTAAAGATAAACCACTTTAAATACAAAATGCATCCACATATGCCTGATATGGTAAAACTGTAGCATTCCTTTGATCATCCTAACATGTAATTAATTAGGATTTTAATGTGGCTTGTTGAGTACGGTAGTAGTACTCATGCTTGCAATATCTGCAAATCATCTACAGAAGAAACCTAGAAAAATGCAGAAGATCATATTGAGCAGGATTTTAATGGACCCACGGATGGCAGCGACTACTGTTATTAGGTCTCGACCGCGCTCAAGCGTTCCTGTGGTTTGAAGTTCTTTTGTCTTGTATTATATTAACTTTGGGCTTGGGTGTCCGTGTCAGTGTAAAAATTGTCCTTTACGTCGTAACCTTGTGTAATAAAAGCTTGAATTTTTGTTGTAATTGAAAGCTTGCTTAAGATGTTGCTTATTTCACAACTGCACATCCTGGGCGGTTATGAAGAGTTTAACGGTCCCAGATTTTAGGGGTGTTACAAAGTGGTATCAGAGCTTAGCTTGACCATAAGTTGAGACCTTAGGTTGGTTATAGGAGTTAGAAAATGAAGACTTTCAAAAAACTTAATTTGAAAAATTATAAAGAAATTCTGAAAACAAAAATATAAGCATTATTGTTGTTTTCTCCCTTCTATTGCTATCTTATCTAAACTTAGATTTGTAAAATCTCAATTTGCTTTTATAAAAGATTTATCTTCTTCTCACCTAAATTCAACTTTTCACCAGAAGTTGCAGAGTGGAAGAAGTATTCAAGTACACTAGAGTAGTGTTAAAAAGAGTAAACCCTAATTAGACGAACTTTTGGATGTAACACAAGTTGTGCCATGTACTCTAAGTAGTATGTATACAACTCGTATAAATAAAAAGAGTTATGTTATTTACTGATAATTTGTTTTCCTATCAGTACATGTATATCATCCTTGTCAAAATTCAATTCTTTCTTTTCATTTTAAACCTTACCTTAATCTTTCTCCACTTAACTTAAGTCTGAATCTTACTTACCTTTCTGTGTTTGGTCAAAATCATTGCAGAATTACATTCCCAAGATGTCAGGAATAAGAGCAAGAAGTCATGGCAATAACGACCATCAGAACGAGATCAACTCAGAAGATCATCAACCAAGCATGACAGAAGTAATGGCCATGATCGAAAAAAAGATATCAAGCAGAACAAAATCAAAACAGAATGATGGAATAACACACCAGACTCCTAGAACAAATAGCAACCAGATCACCATTGCCATCAGGACCCTATCCCGGAACAAGAAATGGAGGAATCACCACAGGATCAAGATGGACTGATTTCTAGAAAACACGACAACCAACTTTTACAATTGCACCAGAACCCCAAGCAGCAGATGATTGGATACGAGACATGGAAAGAAAATTAGATACTATCCAATGCATTAATCAAGAGAAGACTCTTTTTGCCTGCCATCAACTTCAAGGACAAGCCGCAGCATGGTGGATGAATCACCAAACACTCCACCCTGAAAGAGACATACCATGGCAGGAATTCAAAGATGCATTTCATAAGGCACATGTCCCCACTGGCGTGATTGCCTCCAAACGCCGATAATTTCTTGCTCTCCAACAAAGAGGACTTACTGTGATAGAATACCTTTATCAATTCAACTACCTGGCTCGATATGCCCAAAATGATGTTAATATTGAAGAGAAAAATATGGAGAAATTTTCTGAAGGACTAGAAAAGTCGCTGAAATTTCACATTTTAGCCCTAGATTTCAAAGACATATCAGCTATGGTAAATAAACTGCCAATATCAGAAGAAACCAGAAGAGAATTACAAGACATCAGAAAAAAAAGAGCAATGCAGATAACACCTCAACCAAGTGCACCCAGAAAAAGAATGATGACAACACCTTCAGTACAAATTCAGCAGAGACCACCTACCAATCCAATTCCAAAACCACAATACAACATGAGTCAACCAGCTACAGTTCAGTGCTACACATGCGGAGGAAATCACTACCAAAAGGAATGTCCACAAAAATCAATAATTTGCTACCACTGTGGACAACCAGGTCATATCAAGTTTCATTGCCCGATGAGGGGTATGTCACAAGAAGCAGCCAAAGCTCAGGTGAAAAATCAACTACAGATCAACAAGATGCCGCCAACAATGCAGGCTAACAAAGGAGGTATGCTACAATCCAAAGAATGGTTAAGAAGACCAGAACAAATTTCAAGAGAAGGAAGACCAACAATAGGACCAATTCATGGCAAAATTAATTATGTCACTACCAATGAAGCTGCAGAAGCCACAAATATCATTGCCGGTATGTTTTTACTTCGTGCAAGATCAATATTGGTTTTTATCAATCCAGGAGCCACCTTTGACAGAATCATGCAATCGAAAAAGCAGAATCAAAAAATGAATCGAAAATGTAGCGTAGTTTTCCAATTTGTCCCTTAGCTTTGAGTGAATCTTGGGGACGAGATTCCTTTTAAGGGAGGGGGGAGGGGTAGATTGAAACAACCCAAAATATGAAAAATTCAAAAGTTTTTGAAACCTATTTGCTTGATTTTAGTTTTCTTTCCATTTTCGGAAACTTCAGTCCAAAATCCGCTTGCCTTTTTGAGCGTCCCCGTTCTTCAGCCAAAAACGGCTCCTGCTCGTGCGCCCTATCCTTTCTTCCTCCCTGGCATCACCCACGCCACGCCATCGCCTCCTTCGCCACTGCCGTCAGTGCCCCTCCAGCGCACCGAGCCACCTCGCCGCCACCTCGCCCCCTTCCGACGTCTTTCATGGCCACCCGCCCACGTCGCCGCCCACATGCTGTTGGAGGAATATTCCATCCCCTTACCTGTAGGACCCACCCTACTAAGTTAACATCTGCTTAACGGATCTAGAAATATAATTGCTTAGAAAAGACTATAATACCTCTCACTTATACTCATGGGCTAGTTATCTCCCTGAGGGGTATTCCCATCATTTGTATAGGCCCAAGAGTTTATAAATACCCCATATATCTCTCATTTGAGGGAGGGCTATCTTGAGCAATAAAGAAGCATATCTCAAACTAGTGAGCCCTCGGGGGCTCCCTCTTCGGAGGTAACCCCCTGTTGGTTCACCGACGAGAGTAAAGCGGTCCTCTCGAACCTTCGAACCTGTATAAATCCTCGTGTCAGTTTTCATTCTCGTGGACGATGACCTGTAAGACGGCCAACGTCCACCCCTCACTCGTGTTCGGTTTTTACACCCACAACATCGGCGTCGACCGTGGGGACATAGCTAATTGACGAAAGGCTACGTCTCCTACCAAAAAATACTCTAAGTCCATGAAGCTTCCTCCGGCTTCGGAGGGCAATGATCTCCGCCCTTTGAAGGAGCCCCAGCCAAGCACCCTCGTCAGAGATTAGGGCCATCCACTTGGGATGGACAACATCCTACATGCCCTGGGGATCCCACACGTGTCCTCCTCCCTTGTGCGGGTCAATGCGAGGCCCAACCAAGGATGAGCAGTTCAAGGCACCCTCGCAGTCAGAAGGCTAAGGATTCTGATGCCAACCATCACCCCCGGGAAGCAGGATGTCCATGCGACACGAGCAATGAAGGCCTGCTACGAGAGCTGCCCCCTAATGCATTATTGTTAGGGGATAGTCCCGACATATAAATCTTGTATGGGCTCTCGAGACACTTTTTCTCCAAGGGATTTCACCCTCGTGGTGCATAGGGCGTACGACCTCCGCGGTCTCCCTTAGCAAAAGTCCAAGGTGAACTATCTTTTGCAGAATGAAATATCTTTTTGGCACTAAACTTCGTTGAAATTTGTTATGAATAGCGCTTGTATTCATTATGAGGCCAATGGGCCAATATATATACAAGTACAGGTGTGACATATATACAAGTAACCCCTTATACAGTGGGGAAAATACATATACATCTAACACCCTCCCTCAAACTTATGGTAGATCAACAACATTAAGTTTGAAGAGATAGAAACTGTGCTGAGCTCTGGTCTGCGCCTTTGTGAGGAAGACTGCCACCTAAAGTTTTGAAGGCATATACTGAAGAGCAACAATCTGGTCATGTACCTGTGTCTGCATGTAGGAAGCATCAACACCAATATGCTTTGTAAGCTCATGCTTCACCGGATTTGTAGCAATGCTAATAGCCTCTGGACCGTTAGACAAAAAAGGAGTGGGTGCTGAAACAGAAACACCAAAATCCTCAAGTAACCACCGTATGCAAGTAACCTCCGTAGTCAACAAAGCCATAGCACGCAATTCAGCCTCAGCACTCGAACGAGAAGCTGTTGTCTGCTTCTTAGTCTTCCAAGCAATGAGAGAACTACCAAGAAAAACACAATAAGCAGAGAGAGACCGGCGATCAGAGTGATCACTAGCCCAGGTGGCATCGTAATATGCCCGAGTCAGAAGAGCCGAGCGAGGGAAAAATAGACAACGAGTGATGGTTCCACAAAGATATCGTAGAACACGAAGAAGATGACTATAGTGGAGCTGAGTGGTAGCAGAAACAAATTGACTCAAGATATGCACAACGTACGAAATATCAGGACAAGTGACACCCAGATAAACAAGACTCCCAACAAGGTGACTATTGCGAGTAGAATCTGCAAGGGGCTCACCATCAGTGGACCGAAGATGAACATTAAGCTGCATAGGAGTCTCAGCGGTGTGCTAATAAGTAAGAGAAGCACGATCAAGAAGATCCTGAATATACTTTTCTTGGGACAGATAGAAACCCTCAGGTGTAGAAAGAACCTCAACCCCAAGAAAGTAGCGAAGAGGACCCAGATCAGACATGAGAAACTGTTCATTAAGACGCTCCTTCACAAAGGTGATGTACTAAGAATCATCTCCAGTAATCAGCATATCATCAACATATAAAAGGAGAAGTGTCCGACCACGAGGAGAAGTGTGAATAAAGAGAGCAGGATCATGAGCACTGGTAGAGAAACCAGCTGCAGTGACAACAGAAGAGAAATGATCAAACCAGACACGAGGAGCTTACTTGAGGCCATAAAGAGATCGGTAAAGGCGACAAACCATACCCTTAGGAACAGAATACCCCAGTGGTGGCTGCATATAAACCTCTTCACGGAGCTCACCATTGAGAAAGGCGTTCTTGACATCAAGCTAAGAGATGGACCATGTCCGAACAGACGCCATAGCAAGAAGAGTGCGAACGGTGGTCATGTGAGCCATAGGAGCAAATGTCTTATCATAATCACGACTGTGCTCTTGTTGAAAACCACGTGCCAAACGATGAGCCTTGTAGCGCTCAAGAGAACCATTAGAGCTGGTCTTAATCTTGTAGATCCACTTGCACGTGATAGGAGTAACACGCGCGGGAAGAGGGACAAGATCCCACGTGTCAAGATTTCAAGGGCAAAGATCTCCTCTCGCCATCGTGATGTCGCCACTCGATGAACAAAGAAGATTACGATAAGAAGTTGGTTCGGCAAGAGCCGCTAAACAAAAGCGCGCAGAAGGCCGAATAGACTCGTAATCACGAAGAGCATAGCGAGGAGAGGCCGAAGAAGATGAACCATCAGAAGAAGATGGCGCATCAGAAGAATCTTTAACTCACGGACGACGAGTGTAGTAGAGAGGATAAGAAGGACGAAGGCCGGGAGGAGCCTCTAGAGATGGTGGGAAAGGAGAATGTGAAGGAGGAACCAAAGAGGCCAAAGGCTGTGATGGATGTGTGGTGACTATGGGGGTAGCAGGAAAAGTTAGAAAATAAAGTGGCTCGACAAGAGATGCTGTAGTGGTGGAAATAGAAGGATGAGGGTAGAAAGGACGAGACTCATCAAAAGTGATGTCCCAAGAAACTCGCATCCGTCGGCCAACAAGATCCCAACAACGATATCCCTTATGCTTAATGCTATAGCCTAGAAAAACACACTCTACGGACTGAGCGGTCAGCTTGGTGTTCTCACGAGGGGCAAGAAGAACATAACACACACATCCAAAGAGGTGAAGACTAGAATAGTCAAGAGTCTTGCCACAGAGACGCTCAACTGGGATCCCACCCTGAAGAGCAGAAGAAGGCTGAATATTAATTAGGAAAGTGGCAAGAGAAAGCGACCTCGCCCGTAAGTATGGTGGGACAATGTATAAGCATAAAGGCATGGGCTATCTCAAGAAGATGACGATGCTTCCGTTCAGCCACACCGTTCTGGGCATGAGCACCAGGGCAAGAAAACTGAGGGAGAGTGCCTTGCTCAGCAAGAAAACCACGAAAGACTCCTGACAAGTATTCCCCAGCAGAGTCAGCATGAAAGATACGAATAAGAGAATTAAACCGAGTACGTATTATGGTGGCAAAAGTCTTGTAGATGGATAAAACCTCACTATGAGATGACATAAAGTATATCCATGTGTGGTAAGAAAAATCATCAATAAAAATTATATAATATTGATGTCCTCCTTTCGAAACGAAAGGAGCCGGACCCCATACATCAGAATGAACAAGATCAAAAGGACGCTGTGACACTAACTCACTGGAAGGATAAGGAAGTTGAAGCTATTTACCAAGCTAACAACCCTGAAAATTTAGAGAAACATCAGTAGACACAGTCCGTAAATGACCACGACGAAGTAAAGAAGATAGACGCAACCCACAAAGATGTCCCAAACGATGATGCCATTGAGCAAAAAACGCAGTGGAGGATGCAACAGAAGCAGCGGCGATGGTGGAGGCGACAAGACTGGCAAGGGCAGTGGAAGGAAGATGAAGCCATTCAGTTCCTAGAGACGCTGTGAGTCACGGTGACGAGGGCCACTACCAACCAGAGTCCTCGTGCGTCGATCTTGAACACAACAAGAATCAGAATCGAGAATAACACGATAACCATGATCAGTGAGCTGACCGGTAGATATGAGCTAAATGATTAGTTCGAGAACTTGAGAAACAACAGGAATATGAAAAGAGGAATTGGAAAGAGTGCCTTGTCCTACGACAGAAAGAGAGGTACCATCCGTTGTCTGAATAGTGATATGAGCAGCTAAAGGACGAATAGAAGTGAGACCGGTGGAATCAGATGTCATATGAAAGGAAGCACCAGAGTCAAGAATCCAAGGTGATATACCTGAGGAAGAAGTAGAAGGTGGTCTCTCACTAGAAGACTGTGCAGCAGAACCAACAGAATCGATAAAGGTAAGAGCGACCATGCGACGCAAAGAAGGTGAGAAACTCCTAAGAATCAGAAGCACCAGAGCTCCTCTGAGAGGAGGAACCACCAGTTCCCTGTGGAGGACGACCACCATGACGTAAATCCTTTTTCTTCTTGTAACAGTCTGCAGACTGCCCATCCTTGTTGCAAGATAAGTGCGGTGGAGTCCCTACCAACAAAGAATTGCCATCGTGAAGGCACCACTGGTGAAGGAGTAGCTGGAGACGTAGCGGGTGTAGAACCTGGAGGAGTTGTTAGAATCAAATAAAACAACGGTGACAGCAGCAAACCCGCAACACGAAGATGAATTTCCTCAGCATGAACATCGGCAAGGGCCTCCAACAAGGTCACATGAGGGTGGCGTGCCAACAATTGAGCACGAGTCTGCTCATTCTCAGCCCAGAGACGGGTCAAGAAATCATAGATATGACGAAACTCCAGGTGAGACTACTGATGCTGATAACATTGACTGCTCCTGACGCACAATAGAAAGATACAAGGAATCACGAGACGACTCGTAGCGGTTGTGCAGATGTGTCCACATCAACTGTGCTAAAGCCAAACCAACCACATCCCCAGTGAATTGCACCTCCATGCTAGCAACTAGAAAAGCAGAGGCACGGGCATCCTCATCAATCCATGTCTTGTATGTAGCATACTGAGTCTGAAAAGTCTCCATAGCATCCTCAAAAACATCAGATGCTTCCTTACGAACATCTTCAGAAGTAGTCTTCGGAAACACAGGCTCAGCAGGTGGAGCAGGGCGAGACGGGCAAGGCAACTCGCCGGTAAGAAACTCTCAAAGGCACTGACAACACATGTGGAGACGCATGTGCTTAAACCAGTCCCGATAATTGAGACCATCGAAGATCACCGGGCAGCGAGGAATAGAAATAGTACCTATTGGTAGGCGGCACTAGACGGCGTGGCGACCAAGACAATGAAATCTAACAGGTGGCGCTGGACGGCACGACGGTTAGAATGATGTTTTTTTTTACTTACGGACCTGCTCAATTAAAGAGCAGCACTCAACCCACACGAGCCAAAGGCCCGCACAAGGGAGCAGTGCGCACGGGGGGAACTAGGGTTCCCCCTGGTGGCAGCGGCGGCGATGGTAGCTCCGGCAACAGCGGCACAAGCGGAAGTGGTGGTAGCGGCGACCTCACGGTCGAGTGAGGCAGTGCGTGAAGCACCGGTGCGAGGGTAGCTGGATCCGATCCCCGAGCGGCCACGGGCGAGGAAAGGCGGTGGCCTGGGCTCGAGGGCGGCGGTTGCTCGGACGGCTCCCGGCGGCGGCTCGGTGGTCCAAGGCTCCCTAAGCGGCCTGGCGGCGGCTCCGGATGTAGCGTCCCCGAGCGACCACGGGCAACGGTGAGCGTCGGTGAAGAGGCAACGGCGGCGGCGACCGATGAAGGTGAGGTGGCGGCGAGCGTCACAAGGCGACCCCACGGGCGGCCACCTCATGGATCCAGATGGTGTCGAGGTGACTAGCAAGCGGCGGCGCGATGAAGATAACTAGCGGCGGCTTGTAGAAGACAAGGCGACAAGCACAACACGGGTAAAAAGAGGACACGGGGAGGGTGGCGGCGGCAGCAGCAACAACGTCCTATGGCGGTGGCTGCAACAGGTAAAACCCTAACCCTAACCTCGCTCTGATACCATATTGTGAATAACGCTTGTATTCATTATGAGGCCAGTAGGCCAATATATATACAAGTACATGTGTGACATATATGCAAGTAACCCCTTATACAACAGGAAAAATACATATACATCTAACACATCTAGCAAAATTATCCTCAAAATGCCATTCATATATAAGTGCAAACTTTTTCATTTTCCCCCGTCTCCCCCGTTCTTTTCCTCTCCCTTCGGCTCCCACTCCCGACGCCTCCCCTCTCGACTACCCGCCTGCCCCCAACACCACCGCCTCCCCTCTCCTCCCCTAACGTCACCGCATCCCCTCTCCTTTCCTAATGCCGCCGCCGCCTCTCCTCTCCTCCCCCAACGCCGTCGCCTCCCCTCTCCTCCCCCCAACGCCGCCACATCCCCTCTCCTCCCCCAATGCCGCCACCACCTCCCCTCTCCTCCCCCAACACGATTTGTTGGGTCTTCAAAGATTAACCCAGATACCCTTGTTAGCATGAGGAAGGTAGTTATCTTCAAGGGCTTGTTTACTTTGAAATGTAATGCAATTTGGTTCTGCTAAACTCCACTCATATTTTTAAGATCTTTCTTCAAAGGTATTCATGGTGTTAGATATCACTTGTTGGTTTCTGAAGTTAATGAAGTGTTGATCATTTCCCACCACAAATATTCAACACAAGCATGCTAGCTCATTTTTTTAAAAAAATAGCTCCCATCAAGTTAAATACAGAAGTAGAATCTCGAAGTAACACAAATTGAATTGATGCCTTTCAGCAAGTATTAACAAAGGTATTAGAAGAAGCTGGGTACACAAGGGATTGCACGCTATCATTAGAAGACTTTATCAAGGTACAAAAATCCTCGTCGCTGTTCATACCATAGATTATACTATTATTCTTCAAAATAATAGCTTATACTATTCCCCGATATGCCTGCTGCATATATTGTACTCATTTAGAAATCCTTTGACAGTCCTATATTTAGCTAGGGGCCACTACAATTAGCATTTCGGATTGTAGACTACCCTTGTTCTATACTCCCGGACTTGACTCAAACTATTTTGTGCTATGCTTTGATTATCGACCATCCCGCCTAAAGATGGAGGTGGAAGTACCAATCGATTAAAGGACGCTCAGAGTTCAAAGAAATGAGAATGCAAGCTCGCTTTGGTTGTTGAACATAATGGTCCATAACCAATATGACAACATGCAATGTAAAGGAGTGGCCATTCATTCTTGTTTTCTTTTGTATTAATCCCACATGCCTAAAATTTAGTTCACTACTATGACACAAGAATCGATCTTGCTTTGCTCATCTCAACAGAATTGTAGGCAAAGAAACCTTGCCACCATTCGTAGAATCCTTACCTGAAACGTTGCCTTGTAATGAGATTTGTGTTGGTGTCATGTTGATACTTGGAGCGCATGATCTTGTGATTTGAATGTGTTGGTCCCAGATTTGCAATGCTGGTAGTTGGTAGTTGGTTGCGGTGGGTAGATCTGTGTGTTATACTCTGGTCTTCTTAGATATACATCTCCGATAGATGTTGAGATTTACAATTCATTTGGATAGGCTATGGTACACACACATGCACGTGCGAACGAAATCTATTTTGTTTCATATGTACACTTGCACGTATCGTCATATTTTCAGATCCCATGCAAAAATCAGTTTAAATACATGCTTAACAAGGTTCTTTAAACCCTCAAGGACAATTTAGACATTTTATCCTTCACACACAACTCAATAAACCAACATCCTATAAAAAGCCAGATTATCAAACACCAAAGCTTGGCTTAAAAGCTCAAAGACCTAAACTGATTAAATCAAAAAGCTGGCTTTAAGCTATAAGCTAAAAATCTAAGCCTAAACAAATAGAGCCTGATTCATTCAAAGAAACCGGGATAATTTTTGCTCTCTTACATCCCCCCTTCACCCCTTCTTCCTTTTCTCCAGTGGCTCAGTGCCATCGGATCCGCTCCTATGCCGCCTATCGTCGGGCCGCATGGCCAGGCCTGGTGAACCCCAAACCTGAACTCTGGTGAACATGAGCCCTTTACCTAGCTGGAGTTTCACCGGAGACAGAGATGGAGCTGGATGGCACATGAATCTTGATGGATCCAAAAGCGACCAACTTCCTTTTTTTGCCGATTGATGGATAGCAAATCCATAAAAAGATTAAAACACAATCGTGATACGGCAGAAACATTGTAGAAGACACTCAACAGCCTGTCAATGTAGCCAGGGCGAAAATTCCCAACAACCTCCGTTATTTTCAAGGCATCTAAGGCTCAAGTCGTTTACTCAAGTAAGGCCAACAATCTTGAGCTAGCATGACTACACGAGTGAGGAAGAAAACAATACAGGCAGTGGCTGGAAGCCTGGGACAAATCTTGCCCAGTACGAGAGTTGCGTAACCCGTAAGCATTAGACCTTGTCATGCTCAGGCGCCTACCTGTATCGTCCTCGTCCACGCAGCAGCTGGTGTTGCATTAATGCCACCAGGAACCTAGGACTAGGCGGTGCAGCTGCTGCTGCAGTAACGCTACCATGAACCTAGGACCAGGCACCGTCACCGTCACCGGAACGACACTTGAGCATCGTATCAGGTGGAACACCGATTGATTCTTGATTTCTTGTGTCATACGACGCTTCTGTGCGTCAGCAGATCGCTCCCTTTTGTCCAGACATCACAGTTACTGCATCATCTGTGGTACAGGAAACAGCAGAACAAACACAGTTTCGACGCCTCTATGTTCCTTGCAAAGGAACATGCTTGCGCCATTCATCACAACTGCGAATGCAAGCTTGCAAAACGCATCATGTAAATTACTAAATTGTGCGCGAAATGGACCGTCAAGCCATGTCAATTTCAGAAATGTTTCCTTACTAATGCATTTACCAACTAGATAACAGATGTTATAGATAGGAGGCATGGAGTGTAGTCTACAACGATCATGGTAGTCGGTAGAGCTTTCCCAAGAACTTCCTCCAAATGATCTGATTATAGCACCAATAGGGCTCACAGATCGACAACTCAACATCCTTCTAAACGGAGCCACAGATCAAAACAGGCAGATTGCCAGCTCAAAACACACAAAGCAAGTAAGCAACCATTTTGGAACGCTTCAACAACACAACTACAGCTAAAGAAGATGAACAAGATGACTCAGAAAGAACATGAACAAGATAACTCAGAAAGAACATACACCGACAACAAAGATGGGGATTAGATCACCGTGATTCTCCATTGAAATCAACCGCTACAATGTTGACCGAGCTAAATCGAAGCTATGAATCATACATAAGGCAAGAGGCACAAATCCAGGTCGATTCTCCCCGAATGGAAATGATCAACTAGCTGCATTGCATTGCGTGAGCGCGACAGAGATACAAGATACACCGCCGGGGAGGAGACAAACCCCTCCGGCGACCAACAGTAGCAACACCACAAACTGACACACCACCACCGGCCACCGCCGCCTCGTCTTCCACCCTAAACGCTCCCTGAATTAGAACAACACGAACGGAGAAAACCCCACACACATCAAACAGCAGCAGGAACATCGAAAAAGTTAGCGCTTCCTCTCCGCCTCGGCCTCACACGAAGCCGACCTCGGCGAACAGCGGGCGCGCTTTGGCCGTCGCGCCGGGGCGCGCCTGCGGTACCATCCCCTCCGGGAGCGGGTTCTTGCGCGGCCGCCCGCGCGGGCGCGGGATCTTCGGCGGCGCGTGCGGGTCCCGCGGCTTGGGCGGGCGGCCGCGGCGGCGCGGCGCGGCGGGCTGCCGCGGCGACGGCTACCCGTCGCTAGGCGCGCCGATAGGAGCCGCGGCTCCCCGGGGAAGCCCGGGGCGCGCCTTGGGGGCGGCCGCGGCCGCGCTTAGCGGGAGGCGGCGGCGGCGGCAGCGCGTCGTCAGGAGAGTCGTCGTCGGCGGGGCAGTCCGGTGCGGGGGCAGCGCGTACTTGCCTCCCGCGACGGCGACGAGCTCTGCGGCGGCGGACATGCGGGAGAGGTAGGCGGCGACGAGCGCGGGGTGCGACGGCGGGAGGTCGCCACCGGCGCCGTGGGCCGCCTCGATGCGGCGCGCGATGGCGGCCTGGCTGGAGCCGTTCTCCTCCGCCAGCGACGCGATCGCCTCCACGATCATCTGCAGCACACACACCAAACAAGTCAATTCGCCAAGATCGAGCGGGAGGGCGCAGATCTGGGGGGAAAAGAGGGAGGCATGCAGCTAGGGTTTAGATGAGGGGGCGGTGCGGTTTGCCTCGGGGTAGGAGGGGAGGACGAGGTCGTAGCCGGTGGGGGGCGAGTCGTCGCCGCTGGAAGAGCTAGTGGCCATGCCTGCGTCCGTCGCTCGCTGTCCCTCTCGCTCGCACAGTCGCGCTGCGTGTGTGCGTGAGAGCGGGATTTGGAGGGTTGGGGGTGGGAATTGGGGGCGCACGGGGCCGCGACGCGGATCTGAGGGGGCGCTGCGGAAATGGAAGTACAGTTTAGAGTCTTTAGACAAGGAACCTGTCGGGTGGTACCGGGGCGGACGGGCAAGCGGGCGCGGCCACTCGCTGCCCACCTGTTTGTCGTTCCTTAAGCAGGGCAGCTCGGCCGTTCTGCACTCCTGCCTGCGGCAGTGAGTAGGCCTCACTAGCTTCAGCTTGGCTTTCTGGTTTGTGGAAAAATGGGAGAATGTGTTGATATCTACTCTGTGAATCGATCAGATCATGTTTGGAAGCGGGATTTTTTTTTTCATAGTACTACGGGAATTGAAATGGTTCGTGTGCCTAAAAGTAAATTGTCGATACGATGTGTCACGATATTTTTTGTTTCGTAAGATGTGTACACTGACTTGCTACATTTGTTTGTGAGCACCATTTCACACCGTTTTCGTTACCACTCTAATCACAGACCTATCTAGTTCTAAGTTCAAACGTAAATGTACTTCGTGAATTACAAAATCTAAATATTTCATCAAATACCATTCCATTTTGACAATATGTCTAACTTTTAGATCTAGGATTTCATTTATGTGACGACATATATATTGTAATGTCCTAATGACATGCGATGCAACAACAAATTATTTCTGAATGTAATTATTATACTTGATGTGCATTTCAGGCATATCTTATAATTTATGTGTATGTGTGTGAGAGAGAAATAAGTACAAGCTAACCAGAGCAAGACACTACCAAATTTATTTCTTTTTGGAGCGAAGATAACCCAGACAATGTATAATACAGTATTGCATGTTTTGCTTTCTTGTTCACCCTTGCTTGACCTTGCCTAACGAGGTTAGTGGACAAAGAAACATGTTTGGTTCCCTTGACTATTCTTACTTTTGGACAGTGTGAGCATGTATTTCCTCGCTTTTGAGAGACGGCCAAATTGCCTTTCCTCCACTAACAAGGCTAGCCAGAGGTACCAATTCACGCCACGATTATAAGTACACAAGAAATTACGACCAACGAAACTCACGATAAATCTATCTTTTAAGTACACATGGTTCTTTGTTAGTTATAACATTGGTTTGTCCGAAATATCCATATCGCTTAGTTGGATGTCATGAATTTCTTGGCTGTCCTGTTTGCTCCTCAACTGGTTCCTCTGTACCCCTTAACCGTATCAAGCAGGGTTTTGGCTTCGCTATCGTTGTTCGAAGTGGTCACGAACAGGCCAAAGCTGGCTTCACAATTCACATCATCAGGATGCAAAGCACCACTCTCGTTTTCAGCAATCAGCTCGTCCACACTCGTGATTCGTGAACGCCCTGTCGCCGCCGTCTTCTTCCTTCCGAACCACCTCAAAGGCTCAGACACTCCAAACCAAGGCAAACAATGTGCTTGACGGATTCCCTTCTACAATATTTGGAGGGTAAGGCCTCATCTATCTTCAGATTCACCCGATCCTCTTTGATCCCAGGGAGCATGCAATGCGACAGAATGATCGGCATGTTCCTCTTGGTGGCCTCACAGTACTACCTGGCCAGCATGCTGACCTTCATTTGGTCAGTTGGCATGTGACAACCTTGACGAAGAACACATCGGCACACTGCATGCAGGGGTACAAGATCTGCGCGGCAGTCGGCTCATCGCGGCACATGCATGATCTGACAGCATCTCGTGATTCTCTGAGACTGTTTCCCTTTGAGCAATGTCGTACATCAGATACAAGTCGCCGGAGCTCGCCTGCGCACCGGATGATCTCTTCTGAGGACCAGAGGAACTCCACGCCGGCGAGGTCCATGCCGGCCGATCTCTTTACAAATCTGAAACGAACACAGCAGATTGGCGCAGAAGCGCGCAGCAGCAGAACACGGATAGCTCCGCTGCCTCTTTGCTTGGTTTTCCGGTGGGCCGGGCCGCGTTCTACGTGATAGGGGTTAGTAGGCCCATCAGCCCACCAAAACCCTAAACGCACAGCCGTTTGATCGAATCAAGTCGTCAAATCAACAGCGGACAGCGGCGCGGCGCGGCTAGCCGACAGCGGTCAAGCAAGCGGGCGGCGGCGCGGGAGGGAGGGGAGAGCGAGGCAGCGTGCGCCATGGCTTTCTGGCAGGCGCGCGATTTGTTGTTCTGCGGCGTGTGCGGCACCCTCCTCACCTTCGACTCCGTCCGCTCCGCCTCCTGCCCTCCCTGCGGTTTCAGGCGCAAGGCCAAAGGTCTATCTTCCCTCTCACTCTCTTCTCCGGGAAAGTCCTAGCTTTACTTTGGTTTTCTTGGCGTAATTGGTGCAGAACCTCGAGCACACGCTAGTTGTTATTATTGATATGAAGCGGTATTTTTCTATTTGGTTTTGTGACTAATGCAGAATGATTCTTTTTTGACACAGAGATTGAAGGGAAAGAAACACGGTACACAAACACCGATGAGGTACGGCTCACGGTTCTATTCCCGTAGCTTCCATATAGCATAATTGTCAGAACCAGGAAATCCTGAATCCAAAATGAAATAATTGAGGTTTATGAAGAAACACTTCAAGGGTCTAGATTCAACGATGACGCTTCGCGAGGATCCGACGGCCAATACATATTCCGTTTACGCTTAATTGAATTCCCGTTTCTGTTATTAGCATTGTTGCTTGTAACCCGTTAGTTTTTTTTTCACGTTATTGGCTGGGGCAGCATACTCCATATAAGCATCTAGGCCTCTAAAAATTGTTTTGGTAATTAATGACAATATGTGAATATCGGATTAACGTATTTATTGAGTATGTACAAGGTTAAGTCCCATTGGCGCTCTTGATGATCAAAATTTGCACGTGAAAAGTTTACATGAAGATCTTAACTCAAAGGCAAGGTACAATAGTCTAGGATCTTTTCATTTTACCGGTCTTAGGTGAATTGGTTGGAAGACCGGGTTATAGGCTAGACAGCCCGAATTATAAAGAGCGTGCAAAATTGAGTACCTTGAAAGTGAACAATGCCACAACTGCTCAAATCTTAATTGGCTTAATCTTGGTTTTGTTTTTGGTTTTGCCTCAATTTAAATTTGCTGATTTTCTGTTGAGGCCGGACTGACCTACGTTATTCGGCCGGATCGACCAGATTGTTTTAACCAAAACGGCGGTCAACATTTTCCAAATGAGGTGTCAAGCTCGATTTTGGTAAAATCCTTCGTTCGGATCGACCGCACCCTGTGTCCGGGACGCGTCAACTTTTTTCGTGGAAGGTGTTCATTGAAAATGCCAGTCGGACCGATCACCAGATTTGTCCGACCGACCGCACCCCGGTTTTGTTGCGATCGACTTTTCCAAAGAGTTTCCAAAGGTATTCCGTTTTTAGAGGGTAGATCGATGCGTGCTTGCTCATGGACCGACCGACTTCAGAACGGCTATATTTAAGTGCATTAAATGCGTAACAGTCGACCGTTACAACTAAGGCCGGACTGACCGCACTATTGCCTGCGGACTGACCGGGCTCACTGAAAAATTGGGAATTTCGTGTCCAACGGCTAGTGGAGTGGGTGGAGGCTATAAATACCTCCCCATCGCCACTAGAAAAGATGTTGAGCCTCATTTAACATCTCTTGAGCCCTTTGCATTGTTTCCTACTCATTGAGAGCATTGATTTCCATTTGCAAAGGTAGTTGAGGTCCCTCTAAAGAGCATTCATTGTGTTTGATAAATTGTGGCATTTAGAGCGCTTTCAAGTGAAGAATTCTTGCTCTATTACTCTTGGAGATTGCCGCCTCCTAGACGGTTTGGAGTTGGGTTCGGTGATCTTCTCAAAGGAGATTGTGAGAAGGCCCGCATTTGTGAAGGTTGGAGCTCGCCTATCCTGAGAGGAGAAGAGCTACCTCTAGTGATCGAGGAAAGGCTTAATTGTGGAGCCGGCTTGAATTGATCAAGCTTCCTCAACGTGGATTAGTGAAGACCAAGTCTTCGATACCACAGGAAAAACTTCCTTGTGTCATTGTGGTTATTTCTAGTCTTTACATTTCCGCACTTATAATTCTAGCTTGCTTATTGTGATAAATTGCTTGGCTAGTATCATATCTTGTTTAGTCTAAGTTAATAATTGGATAAACTTGTTAATTTGTTAAAAAGTTTAAAAACCTCCTATTCACCCCCCTCTAGTCGGTTATCCTTGATCCTACAGGAAAAGCTCATTGGAAAATTAGAATGTCAATTTATTTAAAGGCCATGAGTCCAAGCATTTGGAAAATCGTAAATGATGGTTATGCTATGTCTCTTAATCCACTAGAACCCACGGATCAAGATACGCGTAACTCTCATTTAGATGCCCAAGCTATGAATGCTCTTTTTGGCGCCTTGAACGCGGATGAGTTCAATAGAGTGAGCAACTTGGAAAATGCTCATGCTATTTGGACAACTCTCTCAAAAATCCATAAGGGTACATCCACGGTCAAAGAAGCCAAATTGCATAGGCTTCGGATTAAATATGAGACATTCATAATGTTGCCTCATGAAAACATCAATGAGATGTATTCAAGACTCAACAACATTGTGAATGAGCTCAAAGGCCTCGGAACTAACCTTCTTGATGTTGATGTTGTTCGCAAGATACTTAGGGCTCTTCCGGATAAATATGAGACGTTGGTGACGTTATTTCAACTCGCCCGAGTTGCCAAGGATGACATCAACGGGCTTTTGGGCAACCTCATCACAAATGAGTTGTTCAAAAGGACAAAGAAGAGTTTTGGAGACATCATCCTCAAAGAAGAAAATTACCGATTCAAAGCCAAGGCGGAATCTAGTGATGATGAGGATGGAGAAGAAGATTCGACAAGGAGTATGCACTCCTTGTGAGAAGAATGAAAAGGGTCATGAAGAGGCGCCTAATAGAAGCTATAACTTTGACAAGTTCAAGAAGGGGCAATCCTCAAATGACAAGAAGATATATAGCAATATTCGATGCTATAATTGTGAAGAAAAGGGACACATTGCTTCTCGTTGCCCCGAAAAGAAGGATGACAAGAGCAAGCCACTCAAGAAGAAGGAATACAACGGTAAAAAGAAGCTTTTTAAGAAGCTTTACAAGGATGGCAAAAATGAAGCTCACATCGGAGAGTGGGATTCAAATGATGAGTCAAGCGACTCCGACTCCGATTCCGATGAGGAAGAGTACCCCAAGAAAAAGGGACTAGTCGGTATAGCCATCAAGGAAGATTCATCGCTATTCTCCACTCCTACTTGCCTCATGGCAAAAGGAGATAAGGTAAAATCCATTATTGGTGACGAACCAACTTATGATGAATTAATGGATATGCTTGATGATTTAAATGAATATCTTGGAAAAGAAAAATCAAAATATAAGGTCTTAAATAAAGAATACTTTACTCCAAAAGATTCTTATATGGAGCTTAAGGAAACTCACAACTTGCTTATCCAAGAGAATTCACATAAGTCTTGTTCTAGTGTAGGAATTACATGCGATATTATTGATAAAATACCTAGTATAGAAATTGCTAAGACTAGTGCATCTACTTCATGTGATGACCTACTTGCTATGCCATGTTGCTCAAGTGATGATTCAATTGTTAATTTAGCCAATGCTTGTGATCCCTTGCTCATTGTTGAAAATCATGAACTAAAAGAACAAGTGACCAAGCTAAGCAAGAGCTTGGAAAGATGTTTTAAGGGTAAGGCCACTCTTGACAAGCTTTTGAGCGAGCAAAGGTGTTCATTCAACAAGGAAGGTCTTGGGTATATGCCTAAGAAAGGCAAGAAGCCGGTAAATAAACCCACGAGTTTTGTGAGGCAAAATGGTATGTATTGCTATAAGTGCCGGGAAATAGGACATATGCAACAAAATTGTCCTAAGGGTAAGGTTCCATCTCTTGGTATATATGATTCATGCTATATGCTTAGAAAATCTAAGGATGGTAAAGTAATTGCTTATTTTGTTGGCACTTCAATTATGGGCGCTAAAAAGAATGCTATTTGGGTGCCTAAATCCTTGGTTACTAACCTCCAAGGACCCAAACAAATTTGGGTACCTAAAAGAACTTGACTCTTGTTTTGTAGGTGAACTATAAGATCGGTGGAAAACATTGGGTGCTTGATAGTGGATGCACTCAACATATGACCGGTGATAGAAAAATGTTCACCACATTCGCGAATGGAAAAGGAGTAGACAAGATCACTTTTGGCGATAATAGCAAAGGAAAGGTATTAGGATTAGGTAAAATTGCTATCTCAAATGACCTTTCCATTTCTAATGTTTCTCTAGTAGAATCATTAAACTTTAACTTGTTATCCGTTGCTCAAATATGTGATCTTGGACTAATTTGCTCACTCTCTAGTAGAGATGTAACCATCTCTAACGCAAAAGATAGCTCTTTAGCTTTCAAAGGCTTTAGATTTGGAAATCTTTACCTAGTTGATTTTGGCTCAAGTGAATCCTGTTTAAAAACTTGCTTAATCGTAAAAACCTCCTTGGGTTGGCTTTGGCATAGAAGGCTAGCTCATGTTGGAATGATTCAACTCAAAAAGCTTTTCAAACATGATTTAGTTGTTGGCTTGAAAGATGTAAAATTTGAGAAAAATATACTTTGTAGTGCTTGTCAAGCCGATAAACAAGTCGCTAATTCTCATCCTTCCAAAAGTATTATGTCAACGTCTAGACCATTGGAACTCTTACATATGGATTTGTTTGGGCCAACAACCTATAAGAGTATCGGGGGAAATAGCTATTGTTTAGTCATTGTGGATGATTACTCTAGATATACATGGGTATTCTTCCTAGATGATAAAGGTGAAACCTCCTAATTTTCAAAAGATTTGCAAAAGGGCTCAAAATGAATTTGATTTCAAAATAAAGAAAATCCGAGTGATAATGGCTCCGAGTTCAAAAATACTAAAGTTGAGGACTTCGTGATGAACTTGGAATAAAGCATGAACTTTCCACAACCTACACTCCGAGCAAAATGGAGTAGTAGAAAGGAAAAATCGAACATTAATTGAAATGGCTAGGACAATGCTTGATGAATATAATACTTAGATAGTTTTTGGGCTAAAGCTATTAACACCGCTTGTCATGCCATAAATCGTCTTTATTTGCACCGCTTTTGAAAAAGACTTCCTATGAGCTTATTGTAGGAAGAAAACCGAACATCTCTTACTTTCGTGTTTTTGGTTGCAAGTGTTACATTTTGAAGAAGGGTGTTCGTCTTTCAAAATTTGATAGTCGTTGTGATGTTGGTTTCTTGCTTGGATATTCCTCAAATAGCAAGGCTTATCGTGTCTTCAACAAAAACTCCGGTTTAGTTGAAGAAAGGCACGATGTGCAATTTGATGAGACTAACGGCTCTCAAGAAGAGCATGAGAATTTGGATGATGTAGGTAATGAAGCCTTAAGAAAAACAATGGAACATATGCAAATAGGCGATATCAAGCCCGAAGATGGTCCATCATCCTCCACTCAACGTGAACCACCCACATCTTCCACAAGTCAAGTACAAATCATTGAAGAGGATAACAAGGAAGATGATCAACCATCCAACCCACCACCAAGAATCCACAATGCAATTGCAAAGGATCATCCAATAGATCAAATATTGGGTGACGTAAGTAAGGGTGTCCAAACTCGATCTCGTGTTGTTTCTTTTTGTGAACATTACTCTTTTGTCTCGTCTATTAAGCCAAAGCTTGTAGAAGAAGCACTTGACGATCCGGATTGGGTAAATGCGATGCATGAAGAACTCAATAACTTTACCCGGAATGAAATTTGGATATTGGTGGATCGACCCAAAGAACAAAATATTATTGGTACGAAATGGGTTTTTAGGAACAAGCAAGATGAGAATGGATTGGTCATTCGAAACAAAGCAAGATTGGTCGCTAAAGGATTTTCACAAGTTGAAGGTTTGGATTTTGGTGAAACTTTCGCTCCCGTAGCTAGATTTGAATCAATTCGGATATTACTTGCTTTTGCATCATGCTTTGATATTAAATTATTTCAAATGGATGTTAAAAGTGCTTTCTTAAATGGTGAAATATCCGAACTTGTCTTTGTTGAACAACCTACCGGTTTCGAAGATCCTAAAAATCCAAATCATGTCTATAAACTCTCCAAGGCGCTCTATGGTCTTAAACAAGCTCCTAGAGCATGGTATGAACGCCTTAGAGATTTTCTAGTCTCAAAAGGATTCAAAATCGGGAAAATTGATTCAACATTATTTACTAAAGTTTTAGATGATGATTTCTTTGTATGTCAAATTTATGTTGATGATATCATTTTTGGGTCTACTAATCAAGACTTTTGCAAAGAGTTTGGTGATATGATGTCTAGAGAATTTGAAATGTTCATGATTGGAGAATTGAGCTATTTCCTTGTACTTCAAATCAAGCAACTCAAGGATGGGACTTTTATAAGTCAAGCCAAGTACGCAAAGGATTTACTTAAAAGATTTGGCATGGAGGATGCAAAGCCCATCAAGACTCCCATGGCCACAAATGGTCATCTTGATATAAATGAGGGAGGTAAACCTGTAGATTTAAAACTTTATAGATCCATGATTGGTAGTCTGCTTTATCTTACCGCATCTAGGCCCGATATCATATTTAGTGTTTGTATGTGTGCTCGTTTTCAAGCTTCTCCAAAAGAATGTCATCTTATGGCCGTTAAAAGAATTCTTAGATATTTAAAGCATTCCTCTAGCATTAGCCTATGGTTCCCCAAAGGTGCTAAATTTGATTTAATTGGATATTCCGATTCCGATTATGCGGGTTGCAAAGTGGATAGAAAAAGCATCTCAGGTAGTTGTCAATTCTTAGGAAGATCCTTAGTATCATGGTCTTCCAAGAAACAAAATTCGTAGCTTTATCTACCACCGGCTTTAATATGTTTCATGGGAAGTTGTTGTGCTCAATTGCTATGGATGAGGCAAACATTGATGGATTATGGAATTAAATTTGATAAAATGCCTCTTTTGTGTGATAATGATAGTGCGGTAAAAATTGCTAATAACCCTGTTCAACACTCAAGAACCAAACATATAGATATTCGCCACCACTTCTTGAGAGATCATGTGAGCAAGGGAGATATTGAAATTAGCCACATAAGAACCGAAGACTAATTAGCGGATATTTTCACCAAACCTTTAGATGAAGGCCGCTTTTGTAAATTGAGGAATGAATTAAATGTCATAGATTGTTCTAATGTCATTTGATTGCATTATGCTCTTGAATCTTGATTGAATTCGCTTTTCTCTCGTGATTCTCTTATTTCAAGAACTAAGATAAGAAACACGCTTAGGGGAGTGCTATATAATCACCATGTATACCACAACTCAAATTGTGCACATATCAACATACATGCTAGAATGTGTCTTGAAAAACCAATCCTTTTGGTCAAAAGTCAAAATTTGGTGTTAATCAATCAAACCTCTTGAAAAACTAGCTATATCTACTCTCTAGTATATTTCAAAGGTTTTTCTTTGGTTGAAAAGATCTCAAAATTATTTATCTTAAAAGAAAAATCAAGTTCTGGCCTAAGACTATTTCTTACTTATCTTGTTCTTAACCAAAAATGGTTTTTCACCCAAAAGTTTTTCCAAAAGGAATTTGATCTTGCTCCCAAAAGGAAAAAGGTAAAAATGGTTATTCATGACCTTTTTCGTATTCACAAGCTTTTCAAACTCTCAACCAAATCAAAGTTATTTAAGTTTGAATCTCGCTAAAAATAACTCAAAACCCGAAAAATTCACGTGAGTCAATTCTAGCATAAAATGAGTATTGCTATTTAGGCAATGATTTCCTTCATATATTGCTTCCAAATAGTATTTCATACTCATATATATCCTCACAAGTGACAAATCTCGTTGTTTGCATATTTTATCTCTTTAAATCATTTTCTTTCAAAAGTGCTCTATTTTCCTTTAAAAAAAAACTCTATATTAAAAACTAATTCGTTGATCTAATCTCGTTGAAATTGCTCCAAGATAGTTTTAAGTTGTGTGCTAAGTCTATGGAGCAAAGACAACACAAAGATTTTGCTAATTACCTCAAAAGTCTCCAGGTGCGGTCTAACTTAAGCTTAATCATGGTCAACCCGTTAGCTTGTGGTCGGATCGACGGGCTTTGCCTCATGGTCATCCATGGGCGCTTAATGCGGGCGCTTTCTTCCTTATTTCTCACCAAACCGCCCACTCCGGTTTTCCTCTTCATCTCCCGACGGTTCCACTCTTCTCCTTCTCCACCGTGACGCCATCTTGGGCGCCTCCTCTCCACGCCTCGACACTCCTCCTCGCGGGACGCCTCCTCGCCGGATCCTTTTCTTCTCCCGCCACCGCAAGGTCCTCATTTCCTCAATCTTCCTTTAATCTTCGCTCAATCGCTAGTTAGATCGTGAATCGACTTGGAGTATGTCATATTTGTCATCTATACTCACCATTTTGTCGATTATTGACCTACATTGCGAATGATTCCGCTGCTTTGGCAAAACCCTAGTTTTTTTGTCAAGGCCGGACTAACCAACAGTGTTGCGTCACGGTCATCCATACTATGGGATCGACCGCCAATCGCTCATGCATCATCCAACCTCGACAGAGAAACTTCGTTTTTGTCAACTTGATTATCCTTACTTCCAATCAATTCACTCTTTGATTGTCTTGACCATCTCTCCAAAGATCATGGCAAGGACCAAGATCGCGATCCCGGTGCGTCTTCGCTCTTGTCCTCCTCGCCAGTTACTCATCGCCCTCCGGTTGAGCATTCCGATAGCGACGAAGCGGACTCTTCGCCGCCCTTATCCTCCGCACCTAGCGCCAAAGGAACATTTGGACGAAGAAGACGATGCTGATGTGGAATTTGCGCCTGAGCCTCGCGTGAACCTTCACGCAATCCGGAACGATGATTTCAAACAACTCAGAATGCAATCTCCCTATGAGCAGCCTAGGTCAGCCGAAGATGAGAGATTTCACACTCAATTCCGTGAAGATTGCTACCATCAAGTGGTGCTTCACAAGCAATTTGCAATCCGTATACATTAATTGGTTCTATCTCAATGAACAAACCCGGTATGCGACTTTGTACACTCGCTTTACAAATGTCGGCTTGATGGGCTTGTTAGCATAAAGTGCAACTTCAATGAGGAGGTAATCCGTCGGTTCTATGCTATCGCTTACATCCCATCCTCCTTGGCCATCGTGACTTGGATGACAGTTCGACACGCTACACGGCCACCAAGCGCCACTTTGAGGAGGCCCTTAATCGCCAAAGACGTGAGTATGTTAAGATCCATCTTGAGCTCAGCCGCAAACTCCGGAGCGCTTCACGGTTCTATGAGCCTAATGTTAGAGTTGTCCTGGTAAGGTTACCGGTCCGAGGCCTCTCCTAGTGTCATTAACAGATTATCGGGGCCACCATCTTGCCGAGGAGTGGCAACAATGATGCTATTAGAGGACATGCATGGAATGTCATAGATTATGTGATGCAAGGAAAGAAGTTTGATATTATGCACTTAATCTTGACTGAATTGCAATCCTGCCACACTAATTTGGGAAAGAGGATGTATTATGCTCCTTACATCATGATGCTCATTTTGAGGACCATCGACTTTGATGGTACCACTCCTTTCCTCACAAACAAGACAAGCCGAGGGTGACCACCAGAGAGATTTGAGGAATGTGCCTCTTCACCCGCTTGTCGATGCTCTGCCTCTCCTCAAATTTCACTCCTCGGCGGGGTGGACTTGATCCATCTTATTAGAGGTTCGCATCACGGCATCAACACGATTGTATCTCGCTTTGATGCAAGGGATCGTCGCCAGAGGTTTGGATCATTGCATGGATTCTCTTGAGAGCACTACTCGCTCTTTGGACTCTCGCCAGACAAAGAAGGGAGCAATCCAACTCTCTTGTGCTTCAAATATTAGATCGATGGTTGGGTTGGTTTCGTGTATTCATCCGACATGGTCGAGATGACCACTCGCGCCTCGCCGATCGAAAGCGGTATTACATTTATTCTCGGCGTCGACGCATTGATCCTCCTACAGCCCCTACGACATCGACTGCAGCCTCCTCCTCCTCCCCCTACTGTGTAGCTTTTGGTAGTTGATGCCAAAGGGGGAGAAGTGCTAGATGGTCCTATATATTTATATATCTATTAGTTATGGTTAATGAATGCTTGTTGGACTTCTGTGATCTCTTTTGTGTGTAACAATTAGAGGATAAGCTTATTACTCTATTTTGCTTTCATGTAAGCTTATTGAACCTCTTATATATATATGAACGCTTAATGCTTTACCGTCTATGAGCTTCGTTGAATGATATATACTTATATGCTTGTAATCGGTTCAATGTTATCTTGATGAACTTGTTGGTTAATCTTGTGCTTATATTACCCTCTTGAAATGCTGTTTATAATGTTATATATTGTTGCATTTCCTCAAGTTCCATCATGTAAAAGAAACTCCGCCAAAAAATTCTCTAAAAATCTACTTGTGCTTGCAAAAATTCTCTACCTTTTATGCACATGTTTAGGGGGAGCTTTCTTTAAACAGGATTTAGCAAGGAAATAATTCTCAAAACTCATTTAAAGCTTATTGCAAGAATTATTTAGTTGTTAAGTCATAAATAGAATATACACTCACAGTATATTCAAAACAATCATTCTTTCACATATTAAGTGTGTTGTCATCAATTACCAAAAAGGGGGAGATTGAAAGCATCTAGGCCCCTAAAAATTGTTTTGGTAATTAATGACAATATGTGAATATGGGATTAACGTATTTATTGAGTATGTACAAGGTTAAGTCCCATTGGCGCTCTTGATGATCAGAATTTGCACGCGAAAGGTTTACATGAAGATCTTAACTCAAAGGCAAGGTACAATAGTCTAGGATCTTTTCATTTTACCGGTCTTAGGTGAATTGGTTGGAAGACCGGGTTATAGGCTAGACAGCCGTACTATAAAGAGGGTGCAAAAATTAAGTACCTTGAAAGTGAACAATGCCACAACTGCTCAAATCTTAATTGGCTTAATCTTGGTTTTGTTTTTGGTTTTGCCTCAATTTAAATTTGCTGATTTTCTGTTGAGGCCGGACTGACCTACGTTACCTGGCCGGACTGACCGTATTGCCGGACCAAAACGGCGGTCAACATTTTCCAGTGAGGTGCTGTTTTCTGATTTTGGTAAAATCCTCTGTCCCGGACTGACCGACGGCCTTTGTCGGATCGACCGCACTTCCCGGTCCAGGACGCGGTCAACTTTTTCCAGGAAGGTGTTCGGTTGAAAATGCCAGTCGGATGGATCACAGTGGTATTTGTCCGGACTGACCGCACCCCCGGGTTTTGGTTGCGGTCAGCTTTTTCCAGAGAGTTTCCAAAAGGTATTCCGTTTTTACGAGGTTTGACCGATCACAGGCTTGCTCATGGACTGACCGGACCCCAGAACGGCTATATTTAAGTGCATTAAATGCGTAATAGTCGACCGTTACAACTGAGGCCGGACTGACCGCACTATTGCTCATGGACCGACTGCTCATCAAAAAATTGGGAATTTCGTGTCCAACGGCTAGTGGAGTGGGTGGAGGCTATAAATACCTCCCCCACTGCCACTAGAAAAGATGTTGAGCCTCATTTAACATCTCTTGAGCCCTTTGCATTGTTTCCTACTCATTGAGAGCATTGATTTCCATTTGCAAAGGTAGTTGAGGTCCCTTTAAAGAGCATTCATTGTGTTTGATAAATTATGGCATTTAGAGCGCTTTCAAGTGAAGAATTCTTGCTCTATTACTCTTGGAGATTGCCGTCTCCTAGACGGTTTGGAGTTGGGTTCGGTGATCTTCTCAAAGGAGATTGTGAGAAGGCCCGGGCATTTGTGAAGGTTGGAGCTCGCCTATCCGGAGAGGAGAAGAGCTACCTCTAGTGATCGAGGAAAGGCTTAATTCGTGGAGCCGGCTTGAATTGATCAAGCTTCCTCAACGTGGATTAGTGAAGACCGGCAAGTCTTCGATACCACGGGAAAAACTTCCTTGTGTCATTGTGGTTATTTCTAGTCTTTACATTTCCGCACTTATAATTCTAGCTTGTTTATTGTGATAAATTGCTTGGCTAGTATCATATCTTGTTTAGTCTAAGTTAATAATTGGATAAACTTGTTAATTTGTTAAAAAGTTTAAAAATCTCCTATTCACCCCCCCTCTAGTCGGTTATCCTTGATCCTACAAGTGTGACGTCAACATCACAACCTCGCCGCCTCCAGCAGCATGTTTGACACCGAGTATACGCCGTGACTCCAACATCAAGGCCATTTCAGAGCCGCTGGCCACGCCCGCTCAAGCCTGGCCACTATCGGCCACTACGCCGACGTCGACCTCGGTCACCATCGCGGACCATGCCACTACTGCTGCCACACCACGAGAAGACAAGCATCACAAGTTCAAGCATGCTCCATAAGTGACCAATGTGATGATAAATTCAGAAGTAGTGGAGGTAGAGACCATTGTGCAGCAGGGTCAAGTTTTGGTTGGAACAAAGGAAGATCAAGAGCTTAATCAAATCAACAATAAAACTAGATGCCATGATTGAGTGTAACAAGAAATGGGTTCAAGAGATGCAGCGGAAGCGTGAGCAAGAAGAAATCCAAAGGGAGCTCAAATACTTCTTTCGTCATGCCTTCGACCTATTTGATGAAATGCCAGAGTTTGTTGTTGAGCTGAGAAATGACAATGTCAGTGTAACATCAAACTTTGATCACTCTCTTGAGGACATTTCTGAATACTTGAATGAAACATTGGTCAAAGACGATGACATATGTCTTGATTCATTCTTCTTTGATGCCTTCAATTTTTTTGATGAGGTCACTAGGATGAAAAAGGAGGAATATGCTCAAATTGTTAAGCAAGAAGCTCAAGGAGAGATGTCACTCTGTTTTGATCCTATTGATCCTTATTCTCAGCTCGAAGAAATGCCACTAGAACTAGTCGATATCGACATTGATAAGCATTCAAGCTTTGACACTTTATATCTGGGTGCCTATAATTTATTGGATGAAATGTCAGTGGACAGCAAACTAGATGTCTCAATGCCACTGCTGTTGAATCATCGCATGGTACCTCAGAAGAAGGCAAATGAAGTACCAATGCTTAAATTACCCCCTGAGCCTTCGCCTCATGAACAACAGCATCATCAGCTTCCATGGTTATCTATCACAGAGGACAAGATACGCTTGTCATGGGACCTTGAAGATCAAGAACTTGAGGTTAATAAGCATTTGTTGGGGAATAATATAAAGCTACGGTGTGTAACAAATCTACTCAGATAAAGCAAAGAGAATGCTAGAGCCGGAGGAGGCATCGATATCGCAGATCATACAACTCTTTGGATGTCATACCCTTTTCTTGAGGCAAGTCATTGCGAACAAGAAACAAAAACATGTAAGTGACAGCTTACTCTTGGGTTGATAAGTTCAATGTTGAGCACCACAAAGAGTTCTCAGAATTACAGTCATCATTTGTGTAGTGAATATGGATCCTAGAGGTGGTATGATACTTGTTGAGAGTGAGTCATTAGCGACCAATGTCTATCTACTCACAACTATAATTCAATGCATGTATCTTGCTCAAGATATGCAATGGATTTATGAGAGGTTTGGTGCAAATGTTCGACTCAAAGGGAAGAAAATTCACCTCAAATTATGACAATGTATCTTGTCGATTTGCAAATGCGTAACTATCACTAAGATTCCTCCTGCTCAATTATTTGTCGATGAGTGCTAAAAGGATGGAATGGTGGCATCATGAACTAGAGTCTATGTTCTCTTATGTTGTTCAGCTTATCCTTGGAGGAGAGGTTGTGCTCTAGTTCGATTGCATCGTCTATACATGTGTAGATCAAATCAGTAATGACTAAAGTGCATTCAAATTTCATACATCAATTAAATGGAAGCTTGATGTTGAAAATAAAAATATTTTTGGGGATAGATTGAAGGCAATCAACCTGTGGGAATTGATCTTTGGTGCTCATATCTCAAGGATGCTAGGATATTATCTAGAAGATGGTCTCATAATAGCACTAGATGTTGATATTAAAGTGCTTGGAGCAATAACAAATAATTGTGGGGAAGCTCAAGAAAATTATGGAGCGAAGTCGCCACAGAGGAATCTATTATAGATATGCAAATTGGAGATAAGGAGACTTTGGAATCATATTTTTGGAGTACACTATATCTTGATAACCCACTCTTGGGGTGTAATAAGGAAGAGGATATTGAGCTCTCGAGCTCAAATTCCATATTTTTGGCCACTATACCATGGGTGCATTTTATTGCAATTCTCAAGTACACCGCTTGCTCGTTAGCTCAACTTGAAAGTGACTGGTACAAACAATGGGACCTCGAATTCTAAAATTCACTCTTCAAAACAAGTGGCCAGGAAATTTTTCCATCACATACTGGACCCTATATTTATCAAAACTGTTAAAGTTCTTTCATATGGAAGATGAGGGAAAATCTGATACATCTCATGCTCTTGTATCGGTGATAGTCATCTATAATCTAGCTGAGAACGATGACAGCAAGATATGCTTTACAAGGCGAGGTGGAACTGAACTTGGTTGTCTAGTATCATGTGTTTTTCCTAATTACCAAGCACAAATGGTCATCACTTTTGTGCAGGAAGGGATTTTATTCGATAGGAATTCAAGCATGCAGTGGGGTTCTGGTATTGAAAAGTTTTGTTTTGAGAACATGAGGTCAATAATTCTGACACGAGTGAGCTTAAGCTTACCTACTTGGGGACTGTCAGAAGTATCTTACCAGAAAGTGCAAAGGAAATGTTATGGGACAGTTCATGATCTTGAGGGAATGGCATCTATTTGTATACCTACTGGCATTGTGAAGTTTCATGGCAGTGCATTCAAATCAAGGTTTAATTCTTGTGAATGCTTCGGACTCATGAAGAATTTTTGCAACAAAACACTTTGAACTTCATGGGCTGGATAATTGAGCTTTGGATCATCTCTTACTTACCTCCCTGATGAAAACCAAGCAAGCAATCCACAAGGAAAGTAGTACTGCAGTACTACTAATACCACTTTCGTATTATGCTGCACTGAATACTCCAAGACCCAAATTACCCTTGAGGACAAGGGTCTTTAAGGGGAGGGTATTGTCAGAACCAGGAAATCCTGAATCCAAAATGAAATCATTGAGGTTTATGAAGAAACACTTCAAGGGTCTAGATTCAACGATGACACTTCGCGAGGATCCGACGGCCAATACATATTCCGTTTACGCTTAATTGAATTCCCGTTTCTGTTATTAGCATTGTTGCTTGTAACCCGTTAGTTTTTTTTCACGTTATTGGCTGGGGCAGCATACTCCATATAAGCACCCAAGTGTACCGTTTGAGATCAAGGAATGAAATATTATCTCATATCTACTTTCTTTTGTTAGAACCCTAGGGTAGAGTAACATAGATTTCCCCAATTTCTCATCCCCATCTCTATCTCGTTCTCAAATCCCATCGATTGTTAGGTCTTCGGTTCGCCGGGTCCTGACAATAATCTTACGATTTCCTCCTCCTAGGGTCCTATCACTTGAAACGTCTATTTCACCAGCGGCCAACCTGACACCAATGTTCTCTTATGCCTAGTCGGCCGCTAAAGCTACAGTGCAAACCAATAATCCTAGAAGAAGTACTTGATCTATGTATGAACTATGGAGTACATTCTGATTATGCGGTGGACGCGTGGAGTAAATCGAATTATGTTAAGCTAAACGAATGATTTGTGCAGTACTTCCATATTCTATATCATCTAGATAAATGGTGTAATGTTGTGTTTCTTGAGAGAATACTAAACCCTGCTGAGCTATTGATTTTTTGAAGAGAAGATATAAATAGCAATATCCTCGAGCTTTTGGAATATCTGAAATAGCAGCATTAGCAGAGCAGTATGAACTATACATAAATTCTTGTATAGCAGGTAAAGTAAGAACTAGTTATTTTTCTAGCTGGGCACGTATAAGGTACTCGGACCATGTAATCATATCAGATATTGTTATACAAATCATACTAAGCATTTAGCAGTAGTTACCAAATGAAAATTTTGATTTTAGGTGCTACAGATACTTGTCCTTTTGAACTGTACAATTTCTTGAATGCTATTCCTTTCCCAAGCAATAAGGAAATTATCAGATCGATTAATATGTGTTTGGTTTTGAATCGCATGCTGTTGACAGGATATTAGAAGGGAATTAAAGATTGGACCGTTTGTGATTCTTGAATCGGCACCAAAGTTAGATGAATTTATGCAAAGAGCTACGGCAAGTTAATTGTTTTTTTCTCTCAAAATATAATCTAATTGTTACTATTTTTCGATATTTGAGCACTTCACAAATATTGCTTTGTTTTAGGTAAATGAAACCTGTCCAAAATGCCGCAATCCTAAACTTGAATATTACACCAAGCAGGTTAGTTATTGATCCTTCAGCGTTTGATGATCGATTAGTTTCTTTTCCCCCCTTCTCTTTCTAATTCTGAATCTTGACTACCTTTTGGTCGTGTAATTACAGCTACGGTCAGCGGATGAGGGACAGACTGTCTTCTATGAGTGCCCAGAATGCAGGCACAAGTTCGCTGTCAACACCTAAGCAGGAACTTTCCAATCACTTCACGAATATGGTCCAAAAAGGCTCTTGCTTTGACTTGACAAGTGATGTTCGAATAGCGGCAGCGTTTTTTTGCTCTTTGTGCCAAACTCTTTTTGACGGAACCTGTCTGAAATGGGGCTAGCCCGTATCCCAAGTAGTATTTATGTATTTTATTTGAATGTGCCCATAAGGCTGCTCTCAATGGACACTATCTTAGTGCAGTTTCTTTAGTGTATAAGGAGTGTTAGGACACTATCTTTCCAATGCATGGTTTCTTACATGAAGATCTTGGTAATGCTTCATTTAATTACATGTATGATCTTTACTAGTATTTGAGCATTATGGCATATTTGTGGCATGTACTAAAGAAAATAGAGCGAGGGTCGATGGGCGCACGGGATCGATCACAATAAATTTTATGCGTTGGATTTCGAGACCGAACTGGTATCCAGATTAGATACTGGAGTACCCTCTCTCTTCATTAACTATGATGCTATATCATCATTTTGACTATATGACAGGCTTAAGATACCAGACAGGGTAAAGCACTAGGAGCAACCTAACCAAAGTAGCAAGTGTTCTTGCTTTCTAAAGGTGTTTTGACCTGAAAGCTGCATTTTGGAGCTTATTCCCGACTGCTGCCATATGACCTCAACTTCTGCCTATTCTTTTTGGTATTTTGAACTTGTGTCCTAAAATCGTACGTGTAGGCTACTAGCTGGTATAAGTAACTTTGTGAGATTGGTTATACAAAGGGAGAATAGCCAATTTGATCCTCAAAGTTTCCTTCCAGGCTATACTTTCGTCCCTCAATTTTGAAAAATACCAAATAGGTCCTTAAACTTTTCTTTTTGGACCGAAGAGTGATCTCAGTCTACATGGTGTGTTACAGGCATAGGAAGAGTGGGATCCTAATGCATGGAGGTGAGTAGAAAGACAAAAATGCCCCTGACCCATGAAGTGGGATCCAAATGCAAGGTTCGATCCGGTGCTTTGAACTGCCCGCAATTTTTTCGTTCGCTCTCACCTTTGCCTGCATGCCATCTGTATTATTTCTGCATGCGCAACTACACACGCATAGCAACACCGCCATTTGTGGTCGCCCTGCTTCAACCCTTCCACGAGCTCCTCCCTCTGCACTTTCTTCCCGCGCAATAGCCGCTCTTCCCCCCTGGCCCGCCGCGTGCCCCGCTCTCCTGTATGGCCTTCATCCACCTCGTTGCTTGCCACCGGCCGCTGTTGCTCGTCACCCGCCCGCCGCTGCGCCTCGTCGTGTCTCGGCCTGCCGCGCCCCGCGCTCCCGTCTAGCCTCGAGGCGCCTTGCTGCTCGCCTCCGGCCGCCACTGCTCGTCACCCACTGCCACCCCCTAGCTAGGGCCCGCCCTCCATTGAAGCAACCAGGGCCGGTTTCGAAGTTTTTTACCTAGAACGGCTAAAATTTTGGGCCTTTTATATAAACATGATAATACTACTAGTACTACCCATTGGTAGTATATATACACACATATATAAAATATTACTAATAAGCGCTTAATCAATGCAAAAGCAATATTCATATGAAATAATTTGTATACATATTAAATTACCTCAAAATTTCTTCTAACATTCCTTGATGGGGAGGAGCCCATCAATGTCTTTGGGCTTTGACGCCGCCGCCCTCCCGCCCCAGGGCAGGCCCGAAGCAACCAAGGAACGAAGGGATCCGAAATAATTGAAAACCAATTTTTCATTAGTATTTTTCGAATTACTTTAATTCAGAAATGTACTAGATAAATCATAAAAATTACTTTTGCCATTTTCACAAAGCAGGTAATCAAGAACACTATAGCCATACCAATTTCTAAAAGGACATAAACTAGCATATCTATCTCAGTGTTCAAAGCAACAACTGATAGTAAAGCTAACCAAACAACAAGTGCGAGATAGCCATACCCAGATCCAGTGGAAGAAGAAGAAGCAGGAGGAGTCTTGGTGAGGTCGTCATGAGACGTAGTGGACGTCGTGATAGTAATCGTGCAGTTGATGTAGACGTAGCAGAGCGTAGTGGATGAAGAGAAAGCGGCGAGCAGTCGCGCGAACGCTCCCAAAAACCTTATTCGTCCTCGCTCGTGCAAGCCTTCAAGGACGAGGGTTCCGGAGGCTCGCTTCTCCGATCGGGCTATACACGCGCTTCACGGATGGAGATCGCCAAGACAAAGAACAATAGCGCACTGTCTTTAGTCTTTCGTAGAGAGAGTTGGAGAGGAGCCAGTCTCTATCCTTTCTGATAGTCAAAAACAAAGAGGCCAGAGGCTTTTGATTTACTAAGGAAACGGTCACCATTGATTCGCAATCAACCAGTGTTAACCGCAGCCATAACTCACTAGTAACTGAATCGTTACTACCAGCCGTTTGTTAATGCCATTTACAGTGAGCACACGCACCCGCACCGCACGGCTCGACGAGCGAGCGAGCGCGCGCGTGTGTATTTGCTCCCTCCAATTCCACAAGGGGGCTACCACGTTCCACCTTATAAAATGGTGTAACTCCCCTTCATCTCTCCATGTGGGACTAAACAGTTTTAGCACGTGCACATGGGCTTTTGAGATTTTCTAGGAATTAATTAGAATTAAAATTGGGCCTAGCCCGTATTAATTCCAACAATCCCCCACCAGATCTTAAGGGCACATGTCAAATGCCTTAATCCACAATATTGTTTTAATATACTAGTGTTTCGATGGAGACCGGTTAAGGTTGAACATCCACCTAGAACAGAAGCTACACTTATCCACAACTGCACAATAGACTAACCCTTGAATTGGCAGCTTTGTGTGAATAAGTTTCACTTAAGTCTTTAACTGATACTAGGCTGCCAGGCATCCCCGCGGGTTGGAGCATATAAGTCATACTCCTGGCCTATTCATGAACTTCCTAGAAATTACCCTATTTCATAGACTGTGACTAGCAGTCGGGCTCATATAGGTATATTCTTTCAAGACTGCTCTGTAGGATAGCATCTTTGCTTAAACAAGCCACAGAACACATTAAGATAAAAATCAACCTATCATACAGATTTAGGAGAGAATTGCATCTCCAATGGAGTAGGTCTATAAAGGTACTCTTCTCCTAGTTAACCAATAGTTTGTTTCGCCGATCCTACTTCACGGGATCTCCGATCACATAAGATGGGTTACTACTATGGTATAACTCACGTGGGTCTCAAACCCATCTCCCTCGATGCGTTGTCTATCACATTCCGTGATAAACCCTTTGTGAAGAGATCTACCAGATTCTTAGCTGTTTGGATGTAATCCAAAGCTATTACTCCAGAGTTTCTCATTTTCGTGACAGACTTCAGTCTTCTCTCCACATGTCTTGATGCTTTCATATTATCCTTAGAACTGTTCACCTTGATGATCACAGTCTGATTGTCACAGTTTATCGTAATAGCTTGCATCAGCTTTTTCAACCACCCAAATCCATCAAGAGCTCACGGCCATTCGGCTTCAACAAAGGATGATTCAATGTCGTGAGTTCTACTTCCATTGTTGACCTCTTTAAGATGGTCTGCTTACAAGACTTCCATGAAACAGTGCCACCTCCAAGTATGAAGACATATCCACTTGTGAACTTAATCTCATCAGCATCAGATATCCAGTTTGAATCACTATAACCCTCCAGTGCCCTGGGGTACTCGGTATAATGAATGCCATAGCTCATAGTACCCTTTAGATAACGCATTACCCTCTCAAGAGCATTCCAATGATCATCTCCTGGATTGAAAACAAAACGGTTTAGTTTGCTCACAGCAAACGAGATGTCAAGCTTAGTACCGCTAGCTAAATACATGAGTGAACCAATTATCTGAGAATATCTCAATTGGTCTTTGGCTATTCTCCGATTCTTCCTAAGCAACACGCTAGGATCATAGGGTGTTGGATAGGATTTGTAGTCGCTATAACCAAAACGACTCAGAATCTTTTCCACATAATGTGATTGCAACAATGTAATCCCACCATCATCACCTCTCAACAGCTTGATGTTCAAGATAACATCAGCTACTCCTAGATCTTTCATCTCAAAATTCGAGACAAGAAATCCTTGACCTCCTTAATCACATTAAGGTTGGTCCCAAAGATCAGTATGTCATCAACATACAGACATAGAATGACTCCCTCACCCCCGCCATGGCGATAATACACACATCTGTCAGCTTCATTCACAATAAAGCCTGCAGATGTTAACGTTCTGTCGAACTTTTCATACCACTACTTAGGTGCTTGTTTAAGACCATACAAAGATTTCAACAACTTGCATACATTTCCTTCTTGACCATCTACTACAGATCCATCTGGCTATTTCATGTAAATTTCCTCACCCAACTCTCCATTTAGGAAAGCCGTCTTAACATCCATCTGATGAACGAGAAGACCGTGTGAGGCAGCCAGAGATAGTAGTACTCGAATAGTGGTCAATCTAGCCACAGGTGAATAAGTATCAAAGAAATCTTCGCCTTCCTTTTGAGTATAACCCTTGGCCACAAGCCGTGCCTTGTACTTCTCGATAGTACCATCAGGCCTAAGCTTCTTTTTTAACACCCACTTACATCCTACAGGTTTACAACCATAAGGACGCTCAGTGATCTCCCAAGTTCTATTAGAGATAAATGGAATCCATTTCACTACGGACTGCTTCCTTCCAGTATTCCACATCTGGAGAAGCATATGCTTCAGAAATGGTACTTGGAGTATCATCCACAAGGTACACAATGAAATCATGACCAAAAGACTTTGCAGTCCTTTGTCTTTTACTCTTCCTCAGAGTTTCATTGTCTTCCTCCTCAGGAATTTACTCAGGAGTTTGCTCAAAATATTCCAATGGAATGGCAAGTTCAGGAGTTGTATTAGGTTCCTGACTCGATAAACTAGCCATATCTTTCATCGGAAAAATATCCTCAAAGAATGTAGCATCTTTGGACTCCATAATTGTACTGACAAGCACGTTAGGTACTGCAGATTTCACCACTAGAAATCTATATCCAACGCTATGGTGAGCATAGCCTAGAAAGACGCAATCCACGGTTTTTGGTCCAAGCTTACGCTTTTTGGGAATTGGCACATTGACTTTCACCAAACAACCCCAAGTGCGCAAGTATGAAAGTGATAGTCTTTTCTTCTCCCATTGTTCATATAGGGTTATCTCTTTATTCTTTGTGGGAATCCTGTTTAGGACATGACATGAAGTCAATATAGCCTCCCCCCACCATGCTTTGGAAAGACCACTGTGTTCAACATGGTGTTAACCAAATCGCTTAGAGTGCGGTTCTTTCTTTCAAAGAACCCCGCTTGATCGGGTGAATAGGAGGTGTCCTCTCATGGATTATATCATGTTCCTCACGTAATAAATTGAACTCATTAGAAAAGTACTCACCGCCACGATCGACCTAACCCTTTTGATTTTCCTTTCATGTTGGTTCTCGACACGCCTTATAGATTTTAAAGTAGTGAAGAGCTTCATCTTTAGTTTTCAAAAGATACACATAATGTAACTCGTGGAGTCATCAATCAAAGTCATGAAATATCTCTTACCACCTTTTGTCAACACACCATTCATCTCACACAGATCTGAATGTATGAGTTCTAATGGTGCCAAGTTTCTTACCTCTGCGGCCTTATGAGGCTTACGAGACTGCTTTGATTGCACACAAACTTGACACTTAGAACCTTTGACAAGGGTGAATTTCAGGATTAACTCTAAACTGGCTAACCGCGTCATGCAACCAAAATTTATGTGACAAAGTCGTGAATGCCAAATAGTAGTCTCATTACCACTGCAAACATGGTTCACAATATTATTACACAAATCTGAAAGAGATAGGCGGAAGAAGCCTCCGCACACATAGCTTTTACCAACAAATTGTCCACACTTGGACACTACAAATTTATTAGACTCAAATACCAGTCTAAAGCCATCTCTACACAGAAGAGATCCACTGACGAGATTCTTATTGATAGATGGCACATGATGCACGTTCTTCAGTTGCACAATCTTTTCCGAAGTAAACTTCAGATCGACCGTGCCAACACCATGAACAGTGGCATGTGACTCGTTCCCCATTAGAACGGCTGAATCCCGTGTGACCTGGTAAGAAGAGAACAATGAAATGTCAACACACACATGTATATTAGCACCAGTGTCTATCCATCAATCGGTAGATTGACATACGGAAAAAAACAGTAGGTAAATTACCATACCCTGATGTTCTCGTCTCAGTAGTACCAACAACAATATTAGCAGACTTGGAATTCTGCCCTTGCTGATTCTTTCCACCCTTGCGTTGGCTGCAATCCTTGGCCCAATGACCAGATTCGCCACACATAAAGCAAAGGCCATCATTTGTGTTCTTCTTCTTCTTCTTAAAGCTAGTTGTTTGTGCAATCTTGTTCTTGTCTTTGAACTTTTGAGCTTGGCCATTCTTTTTCTGCACCACATTGGCACTAGAATGTCTCTCATTACCTCTAGTGTGTGCATATTTTGCCCTCGCCTTCTCTTCAACATCAAGAGACCCAATGAGATTTTCAACAGAAAACTCTTGTCTCTTGTGTTTCAGAGAAGTAGCAAAATTCCTCCAAGAAGGAGGAAGCTTGGCAATAATGCCTCCCGCGACAAACTTATCCGGTAACACACACTTGAAGTGCTCAAGTTTTGTGGTCATGGAATGTATCTTATGAGCCTGTTCAACTACAGAACAGCCATCAACCAGTCTATAGTCATGGTATTGTTCCATAAGATACAATTCACTACTTGCATCTAAAACCCCAAACTTGGCCTCGAGTGCATCTCACATCTCTTTCCCAGTTTTAATCACCATGTATGCATCAACTAACTTCTCACCAAGAACACTAACCACAACACCTTTAAAAAAGGTTATCAGCAGCCTCGAACGCTTGCTCCTGTTCAGGAGTAAGTGTTCCTTCACCCTTACCATTTGCCACATGAAAAACGTTCATGGCAGTTAGCCAAAGCACCATCTTGGTGCGCCACCTCTTGTAATTCGCACCTTCGAACTCAGAGGGTTTGAACGCAGCAGCAAAGCCAGTTGACGAAAAGTGCCTAGAATAAGGTTTTTGGATTGTTGAACATATAAGAATTTTTCAAATTACTTTAATCCAGAAATGTGCTAGATAAATCATGAAAATTACTCTTGCCATTTTCACAAAGCAGATAATCAAGAACACTATAGCCATACCAATTTCTAGAAGGACAGAAACTAGTATATCTATCTCAATGTTCAAGGCAACAACTGATAGTAAAGCTAACCAAACAACAAGTGCGAGATAGCTATACCCAGATCCAGTGGAAGAAGAAGAAGCAGCAGGAGTCTAGGTGAGGTCGTCGTTCGTCATGGTGTAGTGGACGTTGTGGTAGTAGTCGTGCAGCTGATGTAGACGTAGCAGAGCGTAGTGGATGAAGAGAAAGCGGCGAGCAGTCGCACGAACGCTCCCCAAAAACCTTATTCGTCCTCACTCGTGCAAGCCTTCAAGGACGAGGGTTCCGGAGGCCTGCTCTCCCGGTGCGGTAAAGAGGCCAGAGGCTTTTGATTCACCAAGGAAACAGTCACCATTAATTCGTAATCAATCAGTGTTAACCGCAGCCATAACTCACTAGTAACTGAACCGTTACTACCAGCCATTTGTTAATGCCATTTACCGCGAAGCCTATGCTTTTGATTTTGAATATATAAAGAAAAACGATCCGCACTCGACACGCCTGCTACAGACACGCACACGCACCAAGACAAGACGGCTCGCTTTGAGCGAAGCGCTTGTATTTGCTCCCTCCAATTCCATAAAGGGGCTACCACGTTCCACCTTATAAAATAGTATAACCCTCTTCATCTCTCTATGTAGGACTAAACATTTTTAGCACGTTCAGATGGGTCTTTAAGATTTCTCAAAAATTAATTAGAATTAAAATTAGACCTAGCCCGTATTAATTCTAATAGTTTCATGGTAGTTATCGGTGGAACAAATGTGGCATGCCATGTGGTGGACTGAGATCCTTATTTGGCCCGAAAAGAAAAGTTTACAGACATATTTGACCTTTTTTTTAACTCAAGGGACGAAAGTGAGCTTGAGGAAACTGAGGACCAAATTGATTATTCTCACTACAGCTCGAGACAGGGTATGCTTGCAATTTCGAACTATTCTATGGAATTGGGGGAACTAATGTAATAACACTAGTGACCAGCCCAACTCTACATTATAATATCTGTTGACGGTTGAAATCGATGGATAGACGACTTAGGACAAAGAATGAGAGATCAGAAATGGGTAGATCTCGAGCTCCCTAGTTCGTTGAAAATATACTAACTAGGTCTGGTTGCGCGCTACGCTGCGCCGGATGAATTTTGTCGGTGCATAAAAGGCAAAATACATTTAGCAATGTGAGAGCATTTTGAGCCATAGAATTAGCTTCACATATCATTGATGGTATGTACACACCAGCTAAATAACACAAATGCAAGAACAAAAGGGGAACATTGTATGATCTTGTATGGAGCGTTAGCAGAACCTGATGAACAGAACGTCCTAAGGAAACACGACCATATAGTTTAGGTACAATAACCTAGATACCATCTATTTGATAGTGCATAAGTCAGTTACATGCCATATACACGACAAAAGAAAAGCCTTCTGCTCCTCCGGCTAGTCCAGAAGGTAGACCCTTGATTAACTCCTTCAAGCGTTTTAGTTAATAGTTATCGCTCTCACCCAAGGTCTTTGAATGTCATGATGTTCCATTAATTATAAAAAGTTGTCCAAATAACTTAATTACGCATTAACACAAGCAACACCACATGAAATGATTTCAGGATCTAATTTCTTTTTTTTTGGGTGTCAAATTCTGAAAAATTCAGGCGAGAAATGGAGAAAAAAACAGAACATTTATTGACCAAACCAAACTCTCATTTAAGCTAAATACTTGTCGTGGTATAAACTGGACCAGACAGTAAACAAGAGGGGAGACCCTCCACCTCGTAAGAGGGGGCCGAAGGGTCTCGGATGTGGAGTTCGGACTAGAAATGCTCTCACTTTTATTGCCCAAAAAAAGGATCCTTTTACACGGTGAGGGAGGAGGGCTATTTATAGCCTCCCCACCCCTAGTACATGGAATTACACTTGTATCCCTAGTGAAGTACACGGAACGTAGGGGCAGCAGGGGGGTTTCTAAGCCTAGGAGTAGGTCTAGGAGCACGGTAGTCCTCTCTGGACCTGGCCTACCCGGGTTGTAGACCCGGTCTACCTCCGTCAGGTGCCCTACTGGTCGGTGACGAGGACCTTCAGAACCCCCTCCTTGGGGTGTGTCTCACCATGTCTCCGGGGATCTGGGACCCTCCGGGCCTCGGGGACCACCTCGAGCCTCCCGACACTTCCCTGTGGTGCCTCCGGTTCACCTTCGGGCCTTGGACGCCTCCGGGGGCCTCGGGGCCCATCCGGAGGCCTTTCGTCGTGGTCCCCTGCAGGACCCCTCGAAGCATCACAGGTCCTTCGGGTTGTCGCCTATGCCGTGAGGGCCGGTGGGCCGCCCCTACGACAATACTAATAAATAGAAGACATGTCATGTTGATGAGTAAATAAGACTCCAACATGAAGCCAGATATATGTAGTGAGGCCGCATCCTTGGTGACCATGGACAACATTAGACACATCTAGCCCTACCATATTTAGTAAACTGGCATTGAAACAAAGCTATTTTTAGCCTATGAAATTCCATTATGCATAAAAAATCTACTACTTTCGTTGCTTTATTTTTTTGCAATGTTTTTATGCGGTGTTGTAAATTCGTAGTTGTAAATTCGTAATAATTCAAAGAATTTTGGTACAAAGGGCCTAAATCGAAAATTCCATCCATTGTTTGTACCTTCGTTATCAATGATTCAACAATAAACACACAAAGAGTAAGCTAATAAAAATATCACCTTTGAGTCAATGTCGGATTGTCGTGAGCACCGGCGACTCGCCTCATCCATCTTGGAATCAGGATTGGAGATTTCGTATCTGAAAGCAGGGATAAAAGAATCGGAAGCACGCCACTTCCTTGGTCATTGGTCGAAATGGTAACCGCCTACACGGTCTTCCTGAAAAATTC
Organism: Phyllostachys edulis; assembly: GCA_036346405.1. NCBI lineage: Eukaryota > Viridiplantae > Streptophyta > Magnoliopsida > Poales > Poaceae > Phyllostachys > Phyllostachys edulis. The sequence continues at coordinate 19,508,495 of CM070549.1, read as the reverse complement.
GGATGAAATTCGCTCGAATTTAATTAAAAACCATCCAAAATTCAAAAATTAGAATTTGAACTTACAAAACCCGGAAAAACCTGCCGGGAATTTGGATCCCGGAACCCCGGCAGTAACCAGTAACTGGCGGTTACCAGCCGGTTATTTTTTCCCTGTCTGTCTGAAAGAGGTGAAAAGATTGTTCTAGACAAAAATAAGAGAAGGTTTGTTTTTAATGCTCAACGCAAGATCCTTTAAGGGTAAGTCAATAGCATGTCATATTTATTGAGCTAGGTAGGATTCACTGGGTGATTGGTTAGCATAAAACCTTGGTCACGGTAGCAATGACCAATACAGTTTGGAACACTTGATCACCAGGCTTTGCAGCACGATTGTTGAAAGGAGCAAAAAACCTTAGTATGTCTGGTCCAAAGCCTTCATGACTTCATCAAACATCGTATATGTCTCGTCCAGAATCTGCAATGCAATTCAATAAAATTGTTCCAAGATAAATTAAGAGAACAACATAAATATTGCAGGTTGGTATTTTTTTTATCAAACACACCAGATACTTCATATCACCGTAGACAATGTTACCATCCTAAGCATCCTTGATATGATCAAGGATCCTTCCAGATGTCCCGACAACCATGTCGACAGGCATTCTCAAATAATCTTCCTGGGGTCTTAGACGACTGCCTCCACCAAACATGTACAACAGCTAATGTCCCAGATATCAAATCATCCTTCCAAAAGTACTTCTAAAGTGCCACATAGACTGATCCTGTAGAGATGACAAGACACATGGCTGCTTGTGAGTCAGAGGAGATCCTGTAGACTGATCTCCACAAGAATAGAGCGAACCTCTTCATTTACATAGACTGGTCTCTACAGGATCACATAGAGGCAGAGGAGCGTACCTCTTGATCGATATGAGGTGGTATATTTAACCTAAATACATCATGCTAGCCATGACCACCAGCAGGATAGATGGCAACAGGTAGCATAATGCATAAAAAATAGAGTCAGAGGTTGTAGGTAACTAACTATTAACCTTGATGCACAAAGCAAAATAGAGCGACATCAAAGTCTGACCATCTGGTACTGAGGAAGCTATTTTCTGTAAGACACCGTCATTCAGAAACACATTTCAGTCCAAGCAGGAAAATGTAGTGTTATAATTTGCTTGATAACGAATAGAAAAGCTAAGTAAACACGATACTCAGTTTATATTCGAAGGTAATACATAATTAAGACGCTTGCGTGTCCTACTCATTATATGGACTGATTTTCATATTTAGAGCAGTGCATTTGTTTGTCTTTATTTTATCTATTTTCAAAAGTTCACTAAGATCGGTTGACATTATAATGAAGTTCAATACAACTGTACTCAGGAATAATCTAACGCCGCAAGTAGCTCTGAATGAACACAACGTACCTCTTGATCAATCTGAGGTGGTATATTTAACCCAAATAGGTCAGGCTGGGCATGAGCACCATCAGGATAAATGGCATCACGTAGTAGAGTTCACAAAAAAAGAGTCAGAGGTTGCGGATCATTAGCTATTAAACATGATGCACAAAGCAAAATAGAGTGACTTCAAGGTTTGGCCATTTGGTACCGAAGAATCTATTTTCTGCAAACAAACGTCATGCAGGAAATAAAATTCAGTCAAATCAGTAAAAAGTAGGGAGATACTTTGCTTCGTAATGAATAGTAAATGTAAGCAAAGACAATACTGCAGGGTATGTTTAAAAGGCAATATATAATTAAGACCCCTGTGTATCCTACTCATCATATCTACAAATTTGCATATTTTCATGAGCAGGTAAAACATTCGTGCACACAAGCATGCAATTCAAACTATCAAATTAACTAAATATCCAATCAAAAGGTTTAAGAACAAGTACCCCAAGTAAGCTATGCCTATGGCAATGTTGTCTTCTGACCATTGATCCTGCAATCGAGAATAAAAGAAAGGAAAGTAAAGCTTTTTTTATATCAAACGATCAACTAATTATATGCTAAGCTAGTTCCAGCCTTTCAGGAGATAAGAAAAAGGTCAATGTAAAAGATGAAGGCAACAGAAATCAATACCAGAGCTTTCTGTCCAGGTGCTTCGCAGGTAAGCTACACAAACCAAATCAGCAATAAGCAAGCATACAAAATGAGTCGCAAAAAGGCACACAGGTAGTCTAAGACAAGTCACACAGGTTTTTTTTTTTTGCAGAGAAAAACCGCATACCTGGACATCGCCATGTTGACGTAATTGATCTCTAACAAAAGCTACGGCCTCAGAGCTACATAAGGCAGTCAGTTATATATGTCGAAAGGTTGAATAGCCAACTAAAAATGTCTTGAGGATATGGAAAAGAACAACAAACTTAAAGCAGGACGACTAAAAATGTATACAATAAGATACTTGGATGGACCTTTTAATGTAATCCCAAAGACTATCGGTCGCTAGCAAAACAAATTCCACATCCGGTTGAGTATATCATGAAAAATTGTTGAAAGGGTTTTGCCCTCAATAATGCCTGTGGACCGGGCTGAATTGTTGAAAGGGTTCTTTCTTAAACAGTGACAACGCGGCTACCTAAGTACCTAGGATTCATCATTGGTCGTGAGCACAACATACATGCAAGCATGGCAAGCCGTAGCCCGCAAAGAGGACCGGCATAAATTCTTAAAATGGGGATCGTTTGCAAGAGCGAGCATGACCTTGTCTAGGCTCAGGCACTAACCGTGAGCAGTACATGCAAGAACGAAAAGACTAAGCACGCAAATAGACAACAACGAACGCGATGGTAGGACCTGGACTGTCGTCGAGACGAAGTAATGATAGGTTTTTTGGCCGCGACGTGGATCCCCAGTCAAACGAAGCGCGAAGGGGCGTCCTTCGCAGCATCCGCAGCAGTAACAGCAGCGAGCACAACCTGCAAAAAGATGAACAATGCACGAATCCAATAATATGACACAAACGGGCATAGACAAGCCAACGAAGCAAAAACACAAGAATCGTAGAGGGAAGGATAAGGCAATACCTGTGCTGGACACCAAAATACAGACGACGCAACGAAGGGTGAGGATTGAGGAAGGCGAATCCGAGGCAAACGAAGACGGAAGCGTAGCTCTGCGTCCGCTTACGAGATAAGAAGAACAGAAGGCGTAGCCTGCCGAATCACAACAAAATTAGCTCCGCTGTGGGTAAAGAACATGTGGAACTCTGGGGACGATGAGAGGAAACACATGTTGTGGGCAAAAACCAAATCAAAAGACGAAGTAAGCACCAGAGGGAATACGATCTCCGATCTAGGACGGAAGCGAAAGAGGAGACGCAGACGACGGCGACGGAAACCACGAGCAACCGGCACAATCTGCAGAAGGGCAAATAAATTAGCTGTGACGCACGGCAACGGTAGGCGCGGGCCAGCATCTGAGGGGAGCCGAGCGGCGGCGAAAGCGAAACGCAGCGCGGCACAAGTAAAGCAAGCGACGAAGGGAGCACCTAGGCGGAGAAGACAGTGGGCGGCACCGAAAGGGGACGCGCAGAGGGGTGCGGCGAAAATCCCCAGAGCGGAGAGGAGTCAGGGCGGAAGCGAAGGAGGATTCGCAACAAGATGAAGGCGTTTCTCGTGTGTTCCGCCCGGTGTGAGGGAACGCAAACCGAGGCAATGTGCGCTGCATCAAGTGCAGGGGTGAACCGGTTAAGCGACCGGCAAACACCAAGGGTGGTGGTGTGAAGCGACGGGGTAACTAGCAAACACCAAGGCTGGACCAAGGCCACGATGCACCGGGGAGCGAATGGGACGCGTGTGCGCGACGGAGCCAACTGGAAACGTACGGAGTCGCTCTAGGAGCCTCATTTTCACGAGCTTTAATATAAGGTAAGATGCGACCAACAAAGCTGATACTAGTTATTAAAAACATAATAATAAGGCTGATAGTAACCCCAAGAAAATTAGAGCATTGCCATTTGAGCAGATTTATACCCAGTGAATGTTACTGTGAACAGTTCTGAGTACAGGGAAACCTGCAGGCTGCCAGCTTAATGAACTCCATCCCAGCTATATGCCATAATGACAAATTTCTGAGACCATCTACATCTTCAAGGGTTGTATTCCGAATACAGAAACCTTGACCAATCCTGGATTCCTGGGCACCCAAGGCCGATGATGGGACACAAAAAAGAAAAGGAAAACAAAAAACAGCGCTCCTAGGTGACTCTGCCAACTTATGGTCAAGGATGTTTTGCTGATGATGACATCACAGTTGTTTCAAAACAAGGTAACAGCAAAACTGTACTCGGCTCGGCAAGATGTACGAATAACTTCAATAAGAAGAACCCATGCCTCACTTTCATCTGCAAAATTGATAGTAACAATCAGATGAAACAGCATTACGCATGAGATATTCAACTGCACATAGAACAACTAGTATACTTACATGTACAAGATCTACATCACGCGAGCACCTTGTAAACTGTTTGGTTACTTCAAATGAAACAAACCCGATATTAACTGACTGCTACGTTTCAGATTTCGTTGGTGGATCATCCTTCAATCCTTTGGTGAGCAAATCATAATTGATGGAGGCAAGTTGTGATAGATTCTGCGGTCAAAAGAAGTTAGAAGAATGGTGTGCAGAACATAGGCACAAAAGGGCCAATAATAGTTCTTTAAATGTACTTTTACGGACTGATATTGTCTTTGAAACCAGATTGTCCCAAACACAATGACAGGTATAAATAGTATTTGCATTGTTGGATCACCTATCACTAGAGATTAATACTTGGGTCATCTATGTACATTTAATGTCAAAATTAATTTTCTAGTTTTGTTAGCACTTAACTTCAAGGTGCTGTTGTCCTATGAAAAATCTACTGTGTTACCGTGAAATGATTGTGCCGCACTCAAATTGGATAATCAAACTATCATTTAGGCAATGTCCTTAAGGGCATCAAATTTGGCTATATGTGATGACTAAGATTTATAGTAACTATAGCATTCAATATAAGGCTCTCTGATTACTATGATTGGACTCTTAACAGTATATTAAGATGTTAAAAAGGTGATATTTACGACTTAGTAATGAAATATCGATGGCCTGTTTCTGATATATAAAGAGGAAATGTAAAGAACGGTGGATATACTTAGGCATCCACAAAGTGAAAAGGACAGGCCTAACACATTCACTTCAAGGGAAAAAAAGGTTACTCCATGAAAGAAAAATAAATGACCTATGAAAGTTGTAGGCTTACCTTGTATGAGAAGTTGCTGAAAGAATAATTGACATTTGACGAGCCAAATTCAAACTCAGTGAGGCCACCACACTCATCCCCCTAACCCACACAATTTTATAATAGTTTAGCAAACCAACTGACGGACATAAAAGTAGATCAACTATTCACAATGACAATGCAGTATTCTTTTTAGTTTACTTTTCCTCTACTTCCTACAACTACTGAAAATGCTTAGACATGCTCTTTTCGATCAGGATCATCAACTGAAGCGAAAATGATTCATACCATGTCATCTTGGCGATTGCTCACACAACTACTGCTGCCACTAAGGCTTCCATTATCACTGGAATCCTCAGACTCGTAGGCTTCATATATGTTTTCATCCGACGGATTCCAAGAATAACGGCTGGTGAAGTAGCTGGTATCAAATGCACTATCTGAGGAGGGAACAAAGGCAGCCTGCAAATGATTTTTGTGTTATCCCTGGTATGCCTATACAAAAGAGATGCAATTTGTGTTTGAAGAGTTAAAGTAATAGTTGACCCTATCTCACCTTCTGCCTAGCAAGGCTATCCCAGCTAATGTCCTTAAAAAATGGATGTTGTTTAACCTAAAGAAAATAGGATTATCAACATCAATCTTATAAAACATTTGAATAAAGTACCCCATAAAAAAGGTTTCATTAAAGAAGGTTTCTAGCACCCTCAAAATACCTCAGAGGCACCATTTGCTCCTAGCCGTTGATGAGGATCTTCTGTTAATAGTCTGGAGGAAGTTGTCGTAAGACCACATTAGTTTTACTTAAACCATATCCGCAATTAACTTGCCCAAAGATTTAGAAATTGAGCATGAAGTAGTTAAGTAGCTTTGTGATTGAAATTTGCACCGTTAATGGCATGCCTATACTTAAACATGTATAGAGATTCCAAAATACATATTCTAGTGGACAATTATACCTTTGAGCAAACAAATGGCAGCAATTGTAAACCACAGAACACAACTAAACGAATATAGCATAAGGGGCACTATGCTACTATTATCATATCAATCAAAACTGCAAAACTATAAGTACTGACCTATGTCACTTCAAACAAATAAAGCAAATGTCAACCTATCTAGCAAGCAGCTATAACAATTTAGAGCAAGTGGAAGAGTACAAAAGTACCCCTGTCTAGTTTGACCCAAAATCCCAATTGACCCCAACAGTCATTTGGATTATTTGTGACCTGCATAATACAACTAACAGTCTGATGTTCATTTTCAAAATGTAATTGGTAAAGTTGATCTGAAGCAACTTGAGTGGTGATCTAACAGTAATAGTTGAAATAAGGGAGGTCATATTTCAGTTTTTCTTTGAAGGCATAGTAATGAATAATAATGGATCATACACATTGGTTGTAGTCTAGGGAATTTCATGCTTGACATTGCAATAATGTCAAGAAAAATGCAGTACAAACATGCAAAAATATTATATAATTAGCCCCTCAACTCCCAATGTTCTATAAAATATGTGCAACTTAGCATAAAACATTTACCAAATTAACATTTGAACAACAAGAAGCGATAGCATGCAATCCTGTAAGGCTGTAACATGATTAATTATGTACTCAAATAGTTTGAAGCATTTCTTACTTGTCAATTAGATCTTGCGCTTCAAAACTCATCTCTTCTGGGACATGTGGCCAAGGTATTTTGCGATTCAGAATATTGTCAAAAATTGTCTACAGCAACAAGTACAATAAGAATGTCAAGTTACACCACTACATTTCCAGATAACAGAAACCAACATTGAGTTCTAGCAAAGATCTCATAGCCTGATCGTGAAAAATTGCCGCAATAACCAACATTTTATACTATATATATGAGAAAATACCAATGATTTCTAGCAAAGATCTAATTAGGTCCAGACTGATTTCTCAGTTGTGTAAACTGATAGTCTGATGCTATGAACATGTCAAAAATTACAGTAAATATTAAACAGAATAGTGCATATTATGAAACATTCACATAACTATGTACAAACTCCATATTCCCCGATCTACAAAAGGATTTGAACACAAAACAGAGGCAAATGGTCTACTTTTGATTTAGTGAAAATTGTCCATGCAACCAAGGAAGCAAGAACCGGAACCGGGCTGCTTCCCGGCCAACCACCGGGAACGGTAACCGGCCGGTTACCGGTAATCCCGGGAAAAACCGGTTGGATTTTGTTTGAATTTGCTTAAAAACCAGCCGAAATTCGAAATTTAAAATTTGAACTTGCAAAACCCGGGAAAACCGGCCGGGATTTTGGATCCCGGCCCCGGCCGGTAACCGGCGGTTACCAGCCGGGAATTTTTTCCCTGCATGCAACTATGCATCCAGAGTTTTGAATGCTTTTATAACTTCATTCAACATCAAATAGATGGCAAAAAAATTATTCAGAAAGTGTACAGTATGATGCCTGGGGGTGCTCTGCATTGAATGGAGGTATTCCAACAATTAGCTCAAAAAGAATGACACCTACAGACCACCAATCCGCACTAGCACCTGGGAAGATAATATACACAACAATCAGGTGATTAGTACCAAACAGGTAGTCAAAATGACAAGACAATACAGAGGCCAAAGTCCCAAAAGGCAGCTTTGTTTAGCCTTTTACCATGTCCTGTCCCCAAAAGGATTTCTGGTGCTAAATAATCAGGGGTTCCAACAGCAGATCGCTTTTGTCTCCGTGCTCGGTGATCCATTTGCTCAAATTCACTCATCTGAGGTTCATCATCTCCATATAATGAAGCCCCACTAACAGCGGGACCAGATAGATCATCTGTGCTGTTGATCAGACCAACCTTGGACAACCCAAAATCTGTCAACTGAAGACAATTAAGATTCATAAGTAGCACAAATAGAAAAAATACTAAGAAAAACAACCATGTTAGATCAAGAACCAAAACAATATTTTCTTGTCCATAAAAATGTTGAAGGAAAAAGGGCCAATTGTAGGCTGAAAGAAATGGGAACTTGGAAACAAATTTGTGTAGCTATTATCAATTCATCAATATATGCGGTCGCTCAATTGAAAACAAGTCAACGGAGCTGAAATCGGCTTATATTTGACTTGTGTGGAAACTATAACATAGTGCTGCTCTCTTCAAGGAAAAAAACTCAAAAGTTTCCGAACATTACCTAATAGTAATACCAATCAAGCTCTAAGCCTCTAAAGTCTAAACTACAAAAGAGAGGGAGAGAGGGAGAGAGGGGGAGAGAGAGAGAGAGGATATGACAGCATTCCAAACTTTCTAACCATGCATCATGAGATCCAAAATTCATTCTCCTCGATAGTCACATAGTTAGCTTGTTATTTTATCTCATGACAAATCTAGTATGTGCCATTGCGACAGTTGCTATGAACAGTTGTTTCATTATCTATTTTTGTTTGCTTGAACCAAATATAGCAATACATCTTCCGGTAACCAGACAATACATATAAGAACTTACATTTGAAAGGCATGAGAAATGAATTTTAGTTTGTCCCCTATCTAATGTGAAAAAAAAACAATATGGAGAGAGGTTAACGACCATGTGAATGCATCAATACCTTTATATGTCCATCATGAGCTATCAATAAGTTGTCAGGTTTTAGATCTCTATGAACTATGTGCATAGAGTGCAAATATTCCAAAGCTAGCACCTGCAGGATAAAACGATTATAAAACAGCAGGGGAAAATGAAAAGGATAGAAGAAAAAAACTAGTTAGTACAGGAAACTTACAACTTCTGCAAGATATACACGAGCAACATCTTCATCCAAGCACCCTAAATTTCTCAGTAATGAATACAGGTCCCCTCCATTTAGGTACTCCATGACCAGATACAAATTTTCCCGGGAGGTAAAAGAATAGAAGAAACGAACCTTACAAAAGCATAACCATTTTTGAATCAAATTATAAGAAATTAAGAATCCAAATTAAGAGTAAGATTTGTGAGTTCACTCACCACAAAAGGGTTCCTGACCGTGATCAATATATCACGTTCAGCCAATATACTCTCGACATCATTTTTTCGAATCATATCTGCCTTCCTAAGTACCTGTTTAAAAAGTAAGGCAATTTGTTAAATTACACGAGGGCCAAAACAATTACAATATATGCCATGAAATGAAAGAATGAACGAAAGGTGTATTGCTGCGAGTGTCAAAATTTTCTACTATACTTATACATGAATATAAGCTGAGAAATGTTCAGTAGTCAAATTAGTCCCATGCTATGGCTTTTTTGTGGTGTGTGACCATGCACTGTTGTCCAATACAAAATTACAATACAGTTACCTTTTTGTGGTGTCTGACCACGCAATGTTGTCCTATCAAAAACTAGTTTAACTGCTAACAAATAGCAGATACCGAACATGAAGAGGTGCAAAGATGGAGTCCAGACTGAGAAATAACTCTACATCACTTTTTCTTTTTTTCAACTTACCAAGCTGGGAGCAACTAAAGAGGCAAAAATAAGTAAATGGCCATCTCTCGGATTTCTCTTCTCTGAAAGTTGAAGTCCCACAAGAGCTTCCTTTCTTTCAGTAGATTTGTGTAGGCTAATGTTTTTCAATTTAATTATTTGACCATGCTATGCTGGTATATTTTTATTTTTTGACTGGCACATGAGTCCTTGATCACAAATTTCAACAAGGCGAGTTTTACCAAGCGAATTAATTAGAGAATTGCAGCTCAGTTCCAATAAGACGAATGAATTTCAGCAGGGTGCTCTCTACGGAAATATGTACGGGTTTCGAAATATACCTATGTCGAAATTTGGAGAATAGTTGTGCGTTGTCCCTCAGGACCCCCACACCCCTTATTTTACTGCTAAAGATTGCAATCCAACTCTAACGAGACCTCTATGGACTCCGACTCCTATTAGACCCTAATACTAACTCACCAACACTCCACACACCCCCTCAAGATTAAAAGACCTCACTAGGACCTCAACCTTTACCGAACCCACCACCAACGGCATAGCCAATTCCACCACCAAGACCTCCACCTTTACCAAAGCTACACCACCTTCGAGATGCCACCCTTGTCGTACCAACCACCAATGTTGTGCCATCCGCCTCTACCAAGACGGCAATCACCATGAACATCTCTAACCCAACCATTTCGGCCACCTCCCCACCTCCACCTTCTAGAAGCACACTCCCAGACCTCCACCACCAACTTGTCCATAGCCATTGTTGACAACAATACTTCCACTACAACACGGCCAGAGCCACTAACAACTCTCGCTCAGCCACCGCCATTGAGGTCACCGCTGCAACTAGTACCCGATTTGAGGCTACCACCTTCAGCACCTCATGCACCATAACCACCAAATGAAGCTACCACATCCACCATTCACCACTCACCACCACAAGCACCTCCTATCCTTACCAACGCCGACACCAACTCCAACGCCTAGCACCACCACTGAGAACGCCAACAATACCACCATCGGCATGACCACAAAAGCCACCACCTGAACAGTCTTCTCTCTCCTGTTTCCATCACCTCCACAACAATATCACACGATCCACACATTTTATCCTTTGTCTCACCCTCAAAAAGTTCAAATACTGAGTTTGCCGGTACGATTCTGTGTGCACCTAGCTAGACGTTGGAAACCTCTTTGGTACACTTTCATCTCGCTGCACGACATACATCTCTTCTTCCAACCTCCCTTCCTTCTCAACAACAAAACAGCACAACAGTGGAACCAACCGATGCAGCAAAACTCCTTTCTTCTCACAATTGATGTGGCGCAGCAACAACTCAATCCCTTACAGTGCGGCACTAGATCGATCGACAGCTGCTGCCATAGGACCGCCGGTCTGGGCGGTGACAACCCGCCAGCCCTGGCGTCTACGACCTGTCCACGAGGGGCATGGGGACAACGGCTTGGAGACAAGGACAACAGTCAATTAGGGTTAAGATTAGATTTGGGGATTTGGCTCTGATACCATGTAAAATTTTGGAGAATAATTATGTGTTGTTCTTCAGGACCCCCACAACCTCCATTTATTGTGCTAACTTCTAAGGATACAATCCAACCCTTCATTAGACTATGGACTATGAAACTTAGTGGACCACTAATACTAACCTACAAGACCTTGAGGCCCGTTCTGAAGTTTCAATACGATCCTATGACACTATGGCAAGGTTTAATTTTTTTGGGGTGTGTGTGGTGGTGGGGAGCATTGAAAATTGATTATTATTTTCACATTGAAATTCTTACTGTTGGAATGAGACTTGATCTATTCTAATGGGCCAAAATGGCAATATAACATGTACAAGGTAGGTCTGCTAACTGAAGATCCGAAAGCACATATTGAAGAGCAATAACTTGGTCTTACACCTGTGATCTCATGTTTCACTGGATCTACACCAATGTGCTTGGTGAACTCATGCTTCACTGGATCTCGAGCAATGCTGATCGCAGCAGTACTGTCTGATAAGAGAGGAGTCGATGCTACCGAAATCCTCAAGTAGCCACCGAAGCCAGGTGATCTCAGTTGTCAACAACACCATAGCTCTCCACTCAGCCTCAACACTCGAACGGGAAACGACAGTCTGCTTCTTGATCTTCCAGGCAATCAAAGAGGAACCAAGGAAACACAATAGGCTTAGAGACCGGCGATCAGAATGATCGCTAGCCAGTCGCGATCGTAGTCGCTCAAACCGCAGAGAACTGGAACGCGGAAAGAAAAGATGACGAGTGATGGTCCCACGAAGATATCGTAGAACACGAAGAAAGTGACTGTAGTGGAGCTGAGTGGGAGTAGAGACGAACTTACTCAGGATGTGAACTGGGTGAGATGTCAGGTCGAGTGATCCCAAGATAGACAAGGCTCCCGACAAGATGGTGGTAGCGACTGAGTCCTCAAGAGGCTCACCATTAGTAGGCCAAAGGTGAACACCAAGCTTCATAGGAGTATCCAACATGCCCTAATCAGTGAGACAAGCACGAGCAAGGATATCTTGAATGTACTTTTCCCAGAAGAGGTAGTAGTCCTCAAGCGTAGAAGTGACCTTAATCCCAAAGAAGTAACAAAGGTGACCCAAATCAGACATCAAGAACTGCTCACTGAGACGCTCCTTCACAAAGGCAATGTACTGAGAGTCATCTCTAGTAATGATCATATCATCCACATATAGAAGGAGGAGCGTCCGACCCCGAGAAGAGGTGCATACAAAGAGGGCAGGGTCGTGATCACTAACGGAGAATCCAGCAACAGTGCCAACAGAGGAGAAGCGGTCAAACCAAGCACGACGAGCTTGTTTGAGCCTATAGAGAGCGACGAATGGGACAAACCATACCATCAGGGACAGAATACCCAGGGGCGGCTGCATGTAGACCTTCTCACGCAGCTCGCCATTGAGAAAGACATTCTTGACGTCCAGCTGAGAGATGGACCACTGTCGAACATAGGCCATAGCAAGGAGTGCGAACAGTGGTCATGTGAGCGACAGGAGCGAAGGTCTCATCGTAGTCACGACCGTGCTCCTTCTGAAAACCACACGCTACAAGACAAGCCTTATAGCGCTTAAGGGAACCATCTGAGCGGGTCTTGAGGGAACCATCTGAGCGGGTCTTGATCTTGTATATCCACTTGCACGTGATGAGAGAGACGCACAGGTAAGGGCACAAGATCCCAAGTGCCAGGACGCTCCAAAGCAGCAATCTCCTCTGACATCACGAGCTGCCACTCAGGGTGAGCAGCAGCCTCACGGTAGGTTGTAGGCTCAGAAAGAGCAGCGGTTGCAATGCCTTAGCACTCAAGAGGCCTGACAATGTGACAATCACGAAGATCGTATCTGGGAGAAGGCGGAGCAGGAACCAGCAAGGATGGAGAAGAAGAGCTGGGAACAGGGCCCAACAAAGACGGAGGCTCAAATGGGGAAGGAATAGGCCGAGGACGGCGAGAGTAGTGCAGGGGAAAGGGTGGAATCTCAACAAAAGATCGGGAAGGAAACTCCGGCGAATGGGGGAACAGGTGGAGCCGGAGAAGAGGGAAGCGAAGGTGGAGGATGAAGCGAAACAGTAGTGGAAAGCTGAGAACCAGGAAAAGTCAGAAAGGAGATCGACTCAACAAGAGAATCTGAGCTGACAGTAGGAGAACGAGGGTAGTAAGGTCGGGACTCGTCGAAAGTGACATCCCGAAGATCCTCATCCTGCGAGCAACAAGCTCGTAGCAACGATAACCCTTATGCTCAAGACTGTAACCAAGAAAAACACACTCAACTAATTAAGCAGTTAGCTTGGTGTGATCATGAGGTTGAAGAAGGATGAAGCAAACACAGCCGAAATTGCGAAGGTGCCTGTACTCTGGAGCTCGACCGTAGAGACGTTCGACAGGAGTAGAACCCTGAAGAGCAATGGAAGGCTACATGTTGATGTGGAAAGTAGCAGTAGAGACAGCCTCAGCCCAAAAGTGAGGTGAAATAGAAGAGACAAGCATGAGGGCACGAACTGTCTCAAGCAAGTGACAATGCTGACGCTCAGAGACATCGTTCTGAGCGTGAGAACTGGGACAATAGTATTGGGGAAGAGTACATTGCTCAGCGAGAAAACGACGCAAAGCAACAGATAGGTACTCGCCAGCAGAGTCGGCACGAAACACACGAATGGCTGAATCAAACTGAGTGCAAACCATGGTGGCAAACATCTGATAAATAGAGAGAACCTGGCTACGAGAGAACATGAAGTAGATCCAAGTATGACGAGAATAATCATCAATAAAAATCACATAGTATCGATGACCCTCTTTCGAAACGAAGGGAGACGAACCCCAAACATCGGAGTGAACAAGCTCAAAAGAACGAGTAGAAACAGAATCACTATAGGGATAGCGGAGTTGCAGCTAGGGTGGAAATAAAGCTCATTAGTGGGGCTCATTGGCTCAGTTCAAAATGGGTCGTTAATTGGTTAAACATTGAAATGAGTCGATTTCGAATGAAATTGGATTTCACTCTCGCTCGACTCAGCTCGTTAGCTCAGTTCTAAAAATACTTCCAAACTATAAATAAAATTATATTAAATCAAACTGTGTCAATTTCGGGAAAAGCTCGGTAAGATGAGTACCTTGCTCGATATCCACCCCTAGCTGCAATTGCTTGCCAATCTTGCAACCCATAAAATGTAAAGAGGGGTCCCCAGAAACAGACCCAAGAACACCACGACCTACCATTGATGATAAACATGATCCGCAGAGATAACCCAAACGATGGTGCCACTGAGCGAAGGAAGTAGTAGAGCACGCAGCAAAACCAGAGGCAATGGTAGTGGCTGACTGGCTGGTGGAGACCGCGGAAGGAAGATGCAGCCAGTTGAGCTCCCAAAGACGGTGCAAATCACGGCGCCGAGGGCCAATACCAAGCAAAGTCCCTGTGTGTCGGTCCTGGACACAACAAAAGTCAGACTTAAGAACAACACGACAGTCATGATCAATGATTTGACCAGCTAACATAAGCTGCATAGTAAGCTGAGGAACATGAGAGACAGCAGGAACATGAAAAGAAGAGGTGGAAAAGGTGCCTCGGCCTGCAACAGGAAGAGAGGTACCATTTGCGGTCTAAACAGTGGAAGGAAGAGTTGTGTGACACAGAAGTGAGGTGGGTAGAGTCTGGTGTCAAGTGAAAGGAAGCACCAGAGTCCAAGATCCACGGAGACAAGATACCTAACGAGGGAGGAGGCGGAGGCGAGGAAGACTACTGAGAAGCAAGAGCCAGACGAGCAAAACCCGAGGAGTCCGAGGACGAACCGACATCGAGGCATTGGAGCAAGGATAGGAGCTACTGCGTGGCGTCACCGGAGGGGCCCTGGCGAAAGGCGCCAGCTCCTGAGTGAGAGGAACCTCCAGAGCCCTTCGGGGGACGTTCGCCCCGTCGACCCTGGTCCCTCCTCTGCTTGTAGCAGTCTTCATACTTGTGGCCGTCACGCTGGCAATAGGTGCAGTAGAGACCCGCAATAGAGGCAGCAACCACTAGTGCCCCAGGAGCTAGAGGGACGATGGTCGGTGTTGAAGGAGTAGGTGTTGACGCAGACAAGATAGCTCAGATCCGAAGCCGCGCCACGATGACGAAGTCTCTCAAAGACGCGACACCGCGAGAGCCTCCACCAAGCTCAGGCGCGGGTGGCAAGTCAGGAGCTGAGCACGCACAGTCTCAAACTCAGGCCGGAGACGCGTCAGGAAGTCATAGAGACGGTGAGTCTCTTGGTGAGCGCGGAACCGCACACAGCAAGGACAGGTCCGGTAGACATCCAGATCCAGAGAGTCGAGCTAACGCCACACCTCAGACATCTACTGGTACAAGTCATCCACGGTGGCATCAAGTTGCCGCAGAGAATGCGCCTGGTGCACAACGGAGAGGTATAGAGCATCACTCGTTGGCTAGTAGTGAGCTCGAAGGCGCTCCCACATAAGCTGAGTCGTCGTCGGCTCCGCCACATCCATAGAGATGGCCACAAGCATGCTGCCCACCGTGGTGGCGAGAGCACAAACCGACATCCTACCATCTCTCGTAGGCGCAACTCGGTCGGTAGAGCTCGTGGCCTCCTCTAGTGCAAAGATCGGGCGACCTCCTGAGCCGCTTGATCCGCACCAGCAGGTAGAGTTGGTAGAACTGGTGGCGTAGGGCGAGGCAGATAGGGGTGCTCGCCGGTGAGATAACCTCAAAGGCGCTGGCTGTTGAGGTGAATCATCAAGAGAATAGCCCACCCCTGGAAATTCGTCCCGTCGAACCGAACCGAGGGAAGCGGGATGGCGAAGGAGCCACTGGCGGTAGCCATCCGGAACAAAGGAGCGATCATGTGGGGTGGCTGCAGCAGATCGAGGTCGGGTGGCCCGAGTGTCGGGATCCGAAGTTGGAGTGGCCAGATCCGGAGCCAGGACGATCGGAGCAGCTGTGCAACTAGAGTGCGGTGGCCGGCGGCGACACGAGCTCCGGGCGGCCGCACAAGAGGTGGCACGACGGCGAGGTCCCGGGCGATCTTGACCTGTGTCGGGAGGAGAAAGCGTCTGACGCCGGAAAACAGAGGAAAAAACAAGGGATCCGCCGGGCGAATCCGTGACGATGACCGAACCCAGAATGGGAGCACGGATCGCGCGGCCGGGTTTACGCTGCGCGCCGAAAGCGTAGTAGGCGTGTCTTAGAAGAGGAGCTCGACGCGGCGGTGGTCAAGTGAGAACCCTAACCTTGCTCTGATACCAAGTTGGAATGAGACTTGATCTATTCCAATTGGCCAAAAGGCCAATATAACATGTACATGATAGGTCAATATGCAAAGAACACCTTAAACTATATACATATCTAACACTTACCACGAAAGACATGTATGCCCGCATAAGAGAATAAAAAAGATCTGCCAACTGTTGGAATGAACCCTTGATCTATTCCAATGGGCCAAAGGCCAAATATACAAGTTACATGTGTGTAGGTAAATATGCAAAGAGAACCGTATACAAAGAGACATATAACATCTAACACCCCCCCCCCCTCAGCCTCATGGTGGATCAACAACAACACTGAGTTTGGAGAGGTAGAAGCTGTGCTGAGCTGAGTTTGTGCTTTGGTGAAGAAATTGGCTAACTGAAACTCCAAAGGCACATACTGAAGAGCAATAACTTGGTCCTGCATTTCCGATCTCATGTACGAAGCATCTACTCCAGTGTGCTTGGTGAGCTCATGCTTCACTGGATCTCGAGCAATGTTGACCGTGCTAGTACTGTCTGATAAGAAAGGAGTCGGTGCAGAAGCTGACACACCGAAATACTCAGATAGCCACCAAAGCCAAGTGATCTCAGTTGTCAACGCCGCCATAGCTCGCAACTCAGCCTCAGCACTCGAATAGGAAAAGGCGGTCAGCTTCTTGGTCTTCCGGGCAATCAAAGAGGAGCCAAGGAAAACACAATAGGCAGAAAGGGACCGGCGATAAGAAGGATCGCTAGCTCAGGACGCTCAGAGTACGCCTGAAGCTGCAAAGGGCTAGAGTGAGGAAAGAAAAGGCGACATCTGATTGTCCCGCGAAGATCTCGCAAAACACGAAGGTGACTGTAGTGGAGCTAAGTGGGAGCAGAAATGAACTGACTCAGAATATGAACTGGATGAGAAATGTTAGGTCGAGTGATCCTAAGGTAGACAAGGCTCCCAACAAGATAGGCGGTAGTGAGTGGGATCCTCAATAGGCTCCCCATCAGTGGGCTGAAGGTGAACGCTAATCTTCATAGGAGTGTCCACCGTGCGTTGATCAGTGTGACAAGCGCGAGCAAGGATATCCTGAATGTACTTCTCCTGGGAGTAGTAGTAGCCCTCAGGCGTAGAAGTGACCTCAATCCCAAGAAAGTAATGAAGAGGAGCCAAATCAAACATCAAGAACTACTCACTGAGACGCTCCTTCACAAAATCAATATATTGAGTCATCCCCGGTAATGATCATATCATCAACATAGAGGAGTGTCCGACCCTAATGAGCGGTGTACAAAGAGGGCAAGGTCGTGATCACTAATGGAGAAGCTGGCAACAGTGACAAAAGAGAAGCGATCAAACCAATCACGAGGTGCTTGCTTGAGCCCGTAGAGCGAACGACGAAGGCGACAAACCATACCATCAGGGACAGAATTCCCAGGGGGCGGCTACATGTAGACCTCACGCAGCTCACCATTGAGAAAGTCATTCTTGATGTCCAACTGAGAGATGGACCACTGTCGAACAGAGACCACACCTAAGAGAGTGCAAATTGTGGTCATGTGAGCGATAGGAGCGAAGGTCTCTTTGTAGTCATGACCATGCTCCTGCTGAAAACCATGCGCCACAAGACGAGCCATCCAAGCAGATCTTGATCTTGTACACCCACTTGCACGTGGTATCAGTGACACGCATGTAAGGGCACAAGATCCCAAGTGCCAGTACGCTCCGAAGCAGCAAGCTCCTCAAGGCGAGTTGCCACTCAGGGTGAGTAGCAGCCTCACGGTAGGTCGTAGGCTCAGAGAGAGAAGCGGCTGCAAAAACGTAGCGCTCAGGAAGCCTAACAGTGCGACGATCACGAAGATCATATCTGGGAGGAAGACTGCTGAGAAGCAAGAGCCAGACGAGTAGAGCCCGAGGAGTCTGAGGATGGAGAGCTTCAGGGCGGCTGCCGAGACAAAGCAGCCGCTTATCCTCGTGGTTTGTCATCTTCCCGATCCGATCACGGCCACCGCCATGGCATGAAGGCGGACGCCAGAGCTACTAGAGTCGCGGAGAGAGCTTGTTGCGGTCAAGCCGCTCGATGTGGGCCCGCAACGCGGGCCTCTACTCCGCTTCTCATTCTCGAGCCACCAAGCATGGAGGAGGTGGCCTCGTCGTTAATAGCCATGGCAAGAAGCAAGGCGGCGCTGGCCTCAATCCAGAGGCGCGGTGGCGGAGGGGTCAGAATGACCTAAGGCCGACAGCAAGTGGGGCGGCGTCGGCCACCTGAGCAGAACTCAGGCGGCGACATCCCAAGGCCATAGCAGAGGTCGGAGGAACAATGGCACCGCCGGAGGAGGATGGCGGCACCGAGGTCGCCATGCAGAGTGGAGGATGGAGGGATGGTAGCGGCCCAGGTTTGAGGTAGGGTCGACGGAGGCGGACTTGGGAGCCGACGGCTGGATCCGAAGCAAAAGTGGAGGCCAGAGGTAGGGGCCGTGCGGAGCAAAGGATCCCCCACGGGGCTCGACGAGCTCAGGAGAGCCGGCAGTGAGATCTGGAGAGGGAGGAGCTCGGGACGACGTCGGGCGGTGATCCGGCGGGATCCGTTGTTGTGGGCGGCACAAGACAGAGGAGGGCGCGTCGGCCTCGATCCAGGTGACGACAGCTTCCCTATCCTCATTCGGAGCTGGGGCGGCCAAAGTTGGCCAGGCGGCGGCGGCGACAGCAGTGGCATCGTCGGATCCGGGTGGGAGAGGCCAGATCCGAGCGGCGGCGAGCGAGGCTTCGAACAGTTCGATCCAATGACAATGAGCCGTAGACTAAGCAGTGAGGCTCAAAATCCGGGCGGCGCGCTAAGCAGAAGAGGCTTGAAATCCGGGCGGCGCGTGAAGCAAAGGGGCTCGGGCATGGGGGCAGCGGCGATGGCCGAGGAACGGTGGTGGCGGCAGTCACGTGGGAGGAAGGGCTAGAGTTAGGGTTTTCATGGCTCTGATACCATGTCGGAATGAATCCTTAATCTATTCCAATAGGCTAAAGGCCAAATATACAAGTTACATGTATGTAGGTGAATATGCAAAGAGCACCCTATACCATGTCGGAATGAATCCTTGATCTATTCCAATAGGCCAAAGGACAAATATACAAGTTACATGTGTGTAGGTAAATATACAAAGATACATATAACATCTAACACCAACAAATACCTTTATAGCAAACAGGTCTCCTGTAGTTCTTTTCTTGGCTAGGAAAACACGTCCAAATGCTCCACGGCTGATAGGTTTTATGATTTCAAAGTCATCAATTGAAGTACGATCCTTGACAGGATGAACAGGACTTGCCCGTAAGCTACGGACAACATCATCTTCTTCATCCATTATGGTACTTGCTGAATCAACTTTGTCCATATCAACTGAATCACAAAGCTGCAGGTACTTTTCCCTAAAAAAATATTTCAAATCAGAAGGCAGAATTAATTAAAGAGTAAGAAATGGCAAATAACATTATTCTCTTAAAAAAGCCAAAATGAGTGACCTGCAAGAATTATCTTTAGATGCTGTTATTTAATGTAAACTGGAAAAAAAGGCAAGTTCGCACTGAACTCGGCGGACTCTCACCGGTGGAGTTTTTCTATACGTGTGCCAAATGTCTGTACTGTGAAGGCCTCATGCTTCCTACGATTGACAATTTCTTGCAGATCTTCTATGCACGTAACCAATAGGGATAGTGCGCTTTCTTCATCCAGAGGAGTACTTGCAATACATCGTGCAATATCAGCAAGTTCAACAATCTGCACAGATTGAAGGACGCTATTTTAGCAACTCTAACAACTTGAAGTTAATGGTTGACATTGAAGAAATTTCCAATAAAAATGGTTAGCACTCCTTGCGTTACAATATAAATCATTTTCTACAGGCAAACAATCGCTAATTGGAATACAAAAATGATAACCCTTTCAAGTTTCAACTACCACCAACTAGAAAATCAACAGTTTACTCTTAATGTAATATCATCATTTATTTTAAACAATTAATATTCAGCAGTTGCACAAAGAAATTAAATTGTCATAAGCAACAGACAAATAGAACATCATCAGTAGATTTTATCATGGTCACTAGCTTTGCATATCACACCAGTATAAACATGGATACTGGCTACTTTTTCTATAGCCAGGTAATTTAGTAGCTGACAAGTTTATAGCGAAATGAACAGCTATTAAATATAAAAAGAGAGAGACAAGCAGAATTATGGAAATTATATGCATAGCTTACCTGTGGAAGATCATCGCTCTCATTAATTGCACTTCTACCAGCTAAAAGTATGTCTATATGATTTGATCTTGGAGTCGTTAATGGAGATCTAGGGGTCATACTTCCTGCTGATGATGTAGCCATCCCTTGATCAGATTTCAGACCAAAACGAGTCTTACATGTCATTGAAGGAATATTTTTTATGTCATCCAACGAAATTGTATTATCAGCCTCTTGGAGATAGTCAAGCATATCAGCGGAGCCTCTTCTAGACCAATCAGAGAGTTTTGGAGAGGGACCATCAGATTCTTCATTGATGCTTGAATTTGAAACTTTTGCAACATCCGGGCTGCCAACAGCATTTGGAAGGTCTTTCTGCGAATAAGAATATACCATATTTTCTAGTGTTTCTGCCACTCTGATTAGACGTTCATCAACACTTACACCTTTTTTATCGCACCTGTCAGCAATTGCACAGATTGTTGAATGATTTTCTACGTAATGTGTAGGGACATATTCTTCACATATGCGACACATTATTGAACCCTCTTCGGAAATATTTGGCTGGTCAGACCAGTGTCCCCATGATGTTTTGTGTTGATGTTTGGGAGGAAGAGATTGATGTGATATAGATTCTACTGGACTGGTTAATTCAACACTGCTACTAACTGTAGAGAGTGCCTCTGTTTTCTTATTAGGCGATTCCTCTTTAATAGGGGTTGATTCTTTTGGGGGCTTTGTAACAGGTGATGAAAAGGGTTTCCAGGAAGACATTCGTTCTTTGGTTGGAGACTCAATCTCTTTCTTAACATCTGTATCAAGGGGCAAAAGAAGCTTAACAGGCTTTATCTCCTGGCTTCTTCTCCATTTCAAATTATGCTGTTCTTGACTGTATGATTTTCTTGCCTCGCTTTTACTGGTTCTGGTTGTTGTGTCAACTGCACCTGGTTGAGCTAGAATCTGCCTGTCAGCAGACTGTATAATCTTATCATGCTGATCAATAACAACTTCGTCCTCTGCAAAGCCACTCTCCTTGTGAAACTGGAGCAGTCTTGTACATCTTGTAAGGATAAAAAGCATCCGAGTGTACAATTTCTTCAGCACACCCATTGGGAGCTCCTGGCGATGATCATCCAAAAGCTGTACTATACCTTCACATTGAAACCAAAATTCCCCAGGTGTCATTACACAACAGCTACGTGCAAGTATTAGCAAATCCTCCAGAGTTTCTTTCCACTCAGGGTGAGAGTCTGCGTACTTTTCCATTACACTAACCAAGTCTCCCGCAAATATAGCCAAATCTGAATTTACCTCTTCCTTTGCCTTCTCAAATCTAACCTGAATAACTTTTAACACCTCCTGTGTAGACAACAGAAGGCAAGATTATCATAACTGGATAGATAAAAAAAATACAAGATCAGGCCCAAAAAAAGGGCATAACATACAGATACACCATTGACCATCATCTCGCACAGAACATGAATTGAAGTTACCTTCAAGTTGTAAATGCCCCGAGGTTTCAAGAAAGGGAATGGTCGGACTCCTTTGGAATTCAACTCATGCGAAAAACTTTTTATATCTGCAGGGACTCTCTTCCTTGGTGCACTGGTAGCCTGCATAATGGCCTTAAAGCGTGGAGACTCGGATTCCTTTGGTGTTTCACAGGTATCATATGCACACTGTGGATTAAGATGCCAATGCAGATAGTACGTGTAAGCAAAAGAGCGAAAGATGGTTTAGTCATCGTTTACTTGTATCTAAGGTGTGAAAAATCATATACATGTATCATTACCGCAGTCTCAGGTATGTGAGTTGGAGTCCTCAAATCTCCAGAATGGTTCCGTAATGCATTAGATTTAGCTGTGTATAAGATGGATTAGACGCCCACATATCAGCTATGGTTGTCAAAACAAAAAGGGCACCAGAATAAAGGGAAAATACCAGGTAAAATGTAAACATTCATCAGAAGAATAAAGAGAACAAGTTGCCACAAAAGAAAGCCACCAAGTAAACGCATGGATATTATCATACTGGAACACACAAACATGACATCAAGTTACAGAAGAAGCACTTGATTCTAATTTGTAGAAACAGATTATGCAATTATTAGATATTGTTCTCTAGGCACACCAATGGGGTAAAGTAGAATGTGCCGCGGACAAGCCTCACGTAATGCATTTTCATATGGAATGCATAGAAACTATAGAACCATAGCCTATAGATTAATAATCATCCAGTTATGGCAATAGAAGATACATCTTTCTAGTAAAACACTCAATCACAAACCACCGTTCAGTATGCTGCAAACTCCGAACATTTTGCTTTTATAAAGCACTAATGAAGTGAATTGACTGATGCAGCTCTGATACGCATTGACAAGTGTCAAGGAAGTGCTAGCGTGAGTAGTGTCTAACACGTGTCAGACGAACACCCCACGTGTCAAGAGTGTATCCAATGAATTCATTGAATTGTGTATATAGAATTAATTGGGCGCACGATACGTATCTTCAATTACAATCTCGTTAGAAGTACCTTATGTTCGAGCACCTAAACGGGCAAGCAATAACTAACCCGACTTACATTCTCTTCGTCTTGCCAATTTGGCAACCACTCCTTACTTTAAATGGTTAGAATCTTCCTTACATTAGCACCAGCGTTTTTTCGAGTTTGGTATCCGTATACCGTGCAGCAAGTTGAATCATGCACTCCCATCTCCCGACAACTAAACACCTCTAAGGTGGAATTGTTAAGTCTTTACTGGTTTTTCGAAACCGTTAACTTATTAAGGACTAGAGGGCGCATGAGTAGGTAAAGCTTGCTCTCCCCTACACTGCCTATGCAAGAGCTCACCACTGCGAAGTTCTAACCCCTAGCTTCAACAAATCAGTAGCCAGCTTACAGGATCATGCTGCAAAACCCTAAACAAAACTTATAAAAAAAACATGCACAGGATTACACCTTTTGCAGAGCTCTTTCCTTCTGCTCCCACGCGCGTGCCTGCCGCACCCCGCACCGGCTGCTCGGCCGCCTTCCCCTTCCCCCGGCTACTACTGCCACCACTACTCGAATCCGCCCACGAGCTCACGCCCTTCCTCCCGACGCCTCCGGCCGAGGCGGCCGATGGCTCCGCCTGCGCCTGCCCGCGCGAGAGGTTGCTGCTCCCGAGCATGGCGGGGATGCGCTGCGCCTCCTGCGGCAGCGGGCCGGATCTCGTCTTGATCCGGTTCAGCCCCAGCGAGGACGCCAGGATCGGCGACAGCGCCGCCGCCGACGCGCCGCCGCCGACCCCTCCCCCGCCCGCATCCCTAAGCTGCGCCGCCGCACCCTTCCTCCCATCGCCGGACGGGCTCGACGAGGACGCGGCGGCGGAGCCGAATAGCTTGTTGCGTTTCTTGGGGGTCTCCGATTTGGGCTTCTTCTTGTCGGATCTGAAGGAGGAGGAGGACGCCGGCGAGGCCGCCGACGCGGCGGAGGCCACCGCGGAGGTGGGCGTGCGGGGGCTGTTGCTGCCGTCGGGGCTGGAGGACTCGGACGACTTGTGCCTCGACGAGAAGAGGCCCTTGAACACCATCGCCCCGCCCCGCCTCGCCGGGGAGGGAGGGGTTCGGTCGAACAGGTGCGGGGGGTGCAGACGAGTCTGCGGGAGCGAGAGAGAGAGGGGAGAGCGTGCGAGTGGGGACAGTGCGGAGGAAATGTAGGGAGAGGGAGGTGGGCGACGCGCCCGGGTCGCGTCGCGTCCCGTCGCGCTGCGACTGCCTCTCCCTACATGTGTAAATGTGTTTTTGCCTCGCCTCACGGCTGGGCTTGCGAGACCGGCTGCGTTTTGAGGCTGGGAGGAGTGGGAAGGGAACGGGGGAGTAGTGATAGTGATAGTGATAGTCAATGGTCAGGAGGACTGAGTCTGTGGACCACTGCCCAGTGGTAGCGGCAGTGGTAGTGACTGGTCAGGAGGACTGAGTTTGTGGCGGGCCGGCCATGAGGCTTCTGGTCTGGCTGCGCGTCGTATGGCCCAGTTTGAATCGGCGGCAGATGGTGAGACCGGACGAGTGGGTTACTGTTCCCGTGGGGGCCGGGGGTTTTCTTCGAGATGCTGCTAGTCAGTCTGCTACTGCCTAGGGCCCGGTCTGGGAGGGTCAAAGTTTCTCGGTTCAAGATAGAACAAACTGAGCTTTGTTTCCTTCCTCCTTTCTTTGTTTTGCTAAAACAGGCTAGCAAGCGTATTGAGAGCTACATACTGGAGTGCTACAACATTGTTTGCTTCCCAACTTGCGAAAGTGGTTTGGTTGGTGCAATCTTGTAACGCCCTCAAAAAAATTCAGTAGTTTGTTTTTGCGAAACCCTTTAAAATGTTTATCAAAATGTTTTCTGCATTGTTTCTAAATCTTTTAAAGCTTCCTCACTCATTTTCCATATTTCCTGAAATGTTTTTAAGTCTATTTAGGTTACAGCCCTTTTGAAAGTGTCCCATTTCAAAAACATTTAGAAAATCCTGAAATTACATCTATATACCAAATCCAACTTTCTTCTTTGTTTCTGCTCGGACGCATTTCCTCTTCATATGCATGCCGGTCTAATCCTTTTTCTTCAATGTCTTGGACCACTAACTAGGGGTGGATAACGAGCTGGCTCGGGTCGGCTCGGTAAAGCTCGTTAAGAAAACGAGTTTGGTTCAGCTTTGCTCGTTAAAAAGCTCGACTCGGCTCGTTCAAAACTTTCAAACATGATTTTGAATTTTCAAACGAAATCCGGCAAAAATTCGCCGATACCTCAGTAAAACTCAGCGGCAAAAAACAGAGAGCAGCAAAAGGATATTAGAGGTCAAGTCACTTCCCTCTTACCAATTCCATCCTTAACTAAATTAATAGCACCAAGAAGAACAAGTTCATCACACACAGTTCTAATTTTCAGATCACAGGAAGAAGAACAAGTCCATACATGATACATTATTCCATCACAAAGCACAGAGAGCTTAAAACTGACTAGTAAACTAGTACATAAATACCATACATGCAAGCCCACAACTACAAGAGTTGATTTATAAGAGAATAGCAACAAAAGTAGAACAAAAGAGAACTCCAGCAACATGTATTACATGTATTATGTCTGAAACTCTGAACTCTGAAATTACCAAAAAAAAAGGGAAAGTTGGTTCTATAGCATCAAAAGGTACGTTTTAGAAAATACCATCACCACTAGAGGGTTGCAATTTTTACTAAGGGAAAGTTTGCTCAGATTCGGGTTTTCACCATTAGTACATAACACCGTTAGTAGTGGACTAATGGTAAAATGAATCTGAGCAAACTTTCAGAGGAAAAACTTAACTAAATCTGATGGTATTTTCCTAAAACGTGTACCTTTTGATGCTATAGAACCAATTATTTCAAAAAAAAAGTGGCAAGCTGGTCCATCACACACAGTTCTAATTTTCAGATCACGAGAAGAAGAACAAGTCCATACATGATACATTATTGCATCACAAAGCACAGAGAGTACACTTGGCCACCAAACAAAATGTCTTCTTGTGATCTTGTCAACTTATCCTCCACCAGATAAAAGGTATTCTGAATGTTCAATATCTGTGAAAGAAAGTGATAATATCTGTGAAATAATTACAGTAGCAAAGTATTCTAAATGTTTAGTCTTTTGGTACCATCTCTGATGCACACACAAACTGATTTCTGCCAACTACAATATTTCTTACTTAGTATGGACCATTTGAAGTGCATGATGAAAAACTGATGATGATCAAGGACATCCAGCAGGCAATAGGTACAAAAATTATTTCAAACCAATATTGCAAATATGAATGTTCTATGAAAAATAACATCCGCAGTAGGGGTCGGTGCCAGACTTGCTGGTTGGCCAGGGCGAGGCGGCTTTCTGGTTGGAGTCAGTGTTGAGGCAGAGGGTGAAACAGAGTCAGAGGCAGACGACCTCCTCCCTCCGTGGTTCTTGGACTCCAGGCTCGATTGTTGATCCATCATCGGAGACTGGGAGCAAGAAGCCAGAGCCCGGAGTCGGCGCGAGAGGTTGGATCCGGAGGCGAGAGGCCGTGGGTGAAATTTGGATGCCGGGGCAAGAGGCCGCAGCCAGAGCAAGAGGCCTAGGGCCAAAGACACGGCCACGGAGATAGAGTCGCGAGCGATGGAGACAGAGGCCTAGGGGGTGGACACAGAGGCTGAGCGCGAGGAGGGAGCGGGCGATGGCGGGCGGGAGGTGGGCGAAGTGGAGGCGGAGAGGGCGGGAGGGGTTGGCGAGGGAGTAGGAGGTGATGAGGAAGAGCAGTGTGCTGCTCGGCCGGGACCGAGTCTGGGGAGACCGCAGCCGAGGAGGAGTCTTGGCCGTCTGGTCTGAGGTGAATTAGGGGTTCTTGCGCTGGGAGTCTGGCCAGTAGATGAGCGAGGAGGATTGTTGACCAATCAATTATCCGAGTATATCTTTATTCGTTTATTTATAAATAAGTCAGGTTTTCTACTGAACCCAAATTAGCCTTTTGTGCCCAAGATCAATTAAGCAGTCAAAAGGTAGGCCTGAAAGTATTTTCTTTGACCATTCTCGAGACCTCTTCTGGACGTCCAATTGGACCTCCTCTATAGGTTTCTTTGGACCTCTCTAGGACCACTCTAGGACTACTCCAGGACCTCTCTCCCTCAGAGGAGATTCTCGAAAGCATTACCCACGTGTGGTTAATGATAACTACACATGGAGAGAAGATATTAGTTGTTATATTTAGAGATATAACGGTCATCACGAAGGGACGCAATGATTAACTTGAAGGGATGCAACCACTGGCGCGAAGCGGCACCACTACAACAAATTGCCGATGTTTTGTAGACTATAGAACTTGGCCTAAGTGCCTTTGTAATCTAGACTCTAATCCACGTTTATTCACAATTATTCTTCCTGTAATCATAGCATACCCTTTGCAATATACATCATCGTTTTGAGTCCTTTGGCGAATAGATAGCAATCTCCATTTTTTTCTTTATATTCTTGTTTGTCTGTTCTGTGACGAGAGTCCCAGACGTCGACAGCTGGTGTGATTCGTGGGGATCATCGTCGTCATCTTCGCCGACTCAATTCTGATAATGTGTCTCGTGCTTTGCTCATGAATCAAAACTTGCCTGCGTGGAGAGAAGAAAGCATCCTCGATATTTCCGACCACGATGACGACATGGAGGAAAACTTTGTCCTCGTATCCGGCAATGCCCATGGTTCCTCCGGGGCCATTACTGAGGCACTATCGCCTGTCGAGTCTGCACCCGCTGGCTCTACGCCAGCCGTGCCTTCGTCCACAAGCGTCACCATGGACGAGTACTATCCCGAGCCTATCTCCCTTAGAGTAGGAGATTCGGAAGGTTCCTGGAGCCCAACGGATCATGATGATCTCGTTGGTGGCCTCCACGTTGAAGGTCTAGAGAGAACATCTAGGGAGAATCTTTTCTTCACCTTACAATACAACTCGTCTTCTTCCTTAGACGACGACGGCATGTTCACCCCTTCTGCCTGTTCCGGCGGCCGTCAGGTCGTCGCTGTCGGTGACAATCAACCCAATGTCACCAATTATCCTAAAACATCAGGGCAACGCTAGGAGCGGGAAGAATGGGAACGCCTCCAACATGAGGAGGAGGCCCGACAACCTGAGATACGTGCCGCCACACAAGCGCACATCTCGCAGGTTCGCCACTACTACCATCGAGGCGCCCCTGGCTCCTCAACGAGGGTGCCACAACGGGCAATGCATACACCACCACCGCAGGCAATGATGGTAAGGGATCCAAATGCCTTATCAACCCCCCACATAGGAGGATTCCCCTACAGAGCATGTTCGCTACTTAGCGAGTGCCATCACACGCCCTTCGGAAGGATTAATTCCGGAGCAAGGAGTGCAAGTAATGCGTGCTACCACACAAGAGCTACAGGATGCCGCGGAGAATATCTCCACATGATCGCATACTGCGCTTTCCCAAACGGACTCTCATTTAGAAGGGTCCTCAATTGGGTGCCGAAGGCAAAGCCGAAATGATGGTGCTCCTGGCCGTCACATTCAAGGCTAGGGTGAGCATGAAACCCATTTTTCGAGACGTAGTAGACGTTCTAGATCTCCTGTTGGTTGTAATAATTATCGCAATGTACGACGATGTGTTGGACCTATGTAGGTTGTAAAGCCTTTTCTCCTGGATTAAGAGATGTTACCTGGCCGAAGAAGTTCAAACCAGGGAGTATGAAATTTTTTGACGGGACGAAAAACCCGTCAGAGTTCCTCCAAGTCTACACTACCGCCATTCGGACTGCTGGAGGCGATGATAAAGTAATGGCTAATTATTTGCCCACAGTTCTAAAGGGTTCCGCCAGGACCTAGTTGTTCAACCAGCCTGAGGGATCTATATATAATTGGGAGGTGCTTTGTAATGTATTGCAAAACAACCTCAAAAGTTGTTATGCAAAACCGGTGGAGAAGGATGATTTGCACTGGCTCCGCCAAACCCCTAACAAAAATTTACAACAGTTTGTAAAGCGTTTCATAGAAGTTCGTAATACTATCCTAAATATTTCTGATGACTGTGTTTCGAGCTTTTAAATAGACTGTAAGATATCGAAGGTTCATAGAAGACTTCAACATCAACCCGCCTAGGTCCATATTAGAAGTCTTCGATATGGCCGATCGGTACTCCGATGCTAATGAGGCGGTGGAGTGGAATTGAATGGTGGATAAGGGGACCACCCCTCCTCAGCCAGGCCTCGAGGATGTCAAAGAAAAGAAATCCAAGAGGTCCGAAGGCTCCACAAGCAGCAAAAGAAAACCCAAAAAGAAGGAGAAGGGGAGGTCCAAGCAGTTCCCCAGGGAGGTCGCAACCGTTGACCAATGACCACCCTATGGCAAAAAAAAGGGTCCTTGGACCAAAAGGAGGCAAGGAAGTCGTTCAAATGACTGTACTGCCCCACAATATGTGAATATGTCTAGGAGCAATGAGTGCTGGTACCCATTGCATAAAGTTCCTGGTCATGACCTCCGCAACTGCCGTACTTGGCAGAAGCAAATGGAAGAATACTACGATGGGAAAGTCCCAATGTCTGTCCCACCAAAAGAAAGTGGACCACTACTGGTCCAAAACAATGATAAGGACACGGAGATGTCGTTTCAAAGGATGGATCACCACGTCAATGTCATTTATAGGGGTTCGGTCGCCTACACCTCCAAGCGGCAGTACAAGGCGGCATGAAGGGACATCAGCAACGTTGA
This sequence comes from Phyllostachys edulis, assembly GCA_036346405.1. Lineage (NCBI taxonomy): Eukaryota > Viridiplantae > Streptophyta > Magnoliopsida > Poales > Poaceae > Phyllostachys > Phyllostachys edulis. The sequence goes on along the minus strand of CM070549.1, from coordinate 19,478,603 downwards.
GATTCCACCTGGTCGTCCAGAATACCCCAAATGGCCAGAGACCTCCTTGACCTTCACTAAGGAGGACGTCCCTAACACTACTACAAAATAGGGTATAGAAGACGCCTCATCATAGACGGTTCATTTGGGCAACTGCTCAGAAGATATTATCACAAACGGTTTATTCTGGAACAAATGCTCGATAAGTCACCTACAGTTCTTATTACGAACCGTGTGTGATATGCTAGACTATCACGCACGGTTTATCACCGGGCTGCGTGATAAGTCACACACGTTCTTATTACGAACCGTGTGTGATATGTTAGACTATCACGAGACGGTTTATCACTCGAACCGCTCAGGATAGTCACACACGTTCTTATTACGAACCGTGTGTGATATCTAACTATCACAGACGGTTTATCATCGAACCGCTCGTGATAAGTCACACACGGTTCTTATTATGAACCGTGTGTGATATGTTAGAACTATCACGCACGGTTCGTAATAGAAACCATTCGTAATTTATCACGAGCGGTTCGATTATAAACCGCTCGTGATATGGAACGTATCACTGCGGTTACATTATGGAACCGCTGCAGTGATAATAATCACATACGGTTACATATGTAACCGCAGGATAAGCTTTATAAGAACCACTAGGGCTCGCTCGTTCTTCTCCCCAGTGCACTTAGCCCTTAAGCTTTCGCGTCCTCTAGGGCTCGCCCGTTCACCGACCCTTAAGCTTTGACACCGCCGCCTCTGACCTCGACACCGCCGCCCCCGACATCGGCAACGCTGCGCTGCCTCGACGTGCGGCCTCCTCCCCGTGTCGGCATCCTCCCTCTGCACCGGCCTCCTCCCCGCGCCATCCTCCTCCCCTGCACCGGCCTCCTCCCTGCGTCAGCCTCCTCCCCTACACCGGCCTCCTCCCTGCGTCAGCCTCCTCCCCTGCACCGGCCTCCTCCTTGCACCGTGAGTTCTTATGTGGCATCCTCTCTGTGAGTATTCCTATATTACGTTTGTGCATCACTTTGGCTATATACTTGTGTGCTGGATTGGCTTCAAATTCTATATTAGATTGTGCACTGAGAGATAGCAAAGTGGTTATGTGGGCTCGGTTGATCAGCTCTGTGATGAATGTCAAATTTGAAATCAATTTGATAATTGGAAACAATCTTGAGCTAAAACTATTGCTTTCTATTGTGAGATTATCCTTGTATGAGCTAGTTGATCTTTGTGAGATACTTACATAGTTATCCTCAATCTGTGGATAAGGCTTATTGCTGAAATGATATTGTGATTATCTTGATATCATTGCTCTGTTCTTTTTTTTCATAACAGGTTGCCTTCTATTGTCTCGGTGGATATATTGACTCTGATAGTCTTTGATAATCCATGAACTGAAAGTTTATTTTGCTACCATGAGATAAATTCGACATTCAACAGGAAAGTTTTAGGTTCAGCTCAAGATCCGTTTGATAATTGTTAAATTTGATTAGTGAAGATATATCGACTGATGTACTGAGATTGCAAATGTTAAATCCTTTGAATCCAGCATACCGAGAGCACTCTTTAACATCAATACTCTCAGCTTTTTGTATGACATGGAGATACTTCATATGTATATGTTGATTTGGTCATTTAAATGCTTATATTGTTTTGTCAAAGTCAATTAGTGAAGAGTATAGACTGGTTGAGATGGCAGAGGCACCGTCTTCGCCGCCGCCACCGACGCCGCCTAATGCGTCTGGATTTTAAATCGGCGATAATGATGCGTGGCGGACGACAGAGGAAAATCGAAATTACTGTGCGCCGCCGATCGATCATCCACAGAGGTCAGTGACATTGGGATCCCTCTGAGTCCCCAGAGATCAGCGGCGAGATTTCGGACCATCTGCGGGATACTTGCAAGGGAACGGGTCCCCATCACCACACCAAGCTGGAAATCTCTGACGAAAGAACAAAGAGGAGCGCTGTGGATAGAACTTTCAAGCAAGTTCACTATCCCAGAAGCAGACATGGCACGCGTGGAACGGCAGGAGTTACTCTCAATGGATAACGTGTGGAGGATCTTCAAGAGCATTCTTATCACGAAGTACGTGAACACGGGTGAGACGCCCTTCACGAAGCATGGATTCTTGACGCGGGAAACATGGGACGCCTTTGTGGCTATGAAGACGACGACCGAATTTAAGGAGCAAACTGCGGCGCACAAAGCTCTCCAGACACGAAACACTCACCCCCACAGACTCGGCACCGCTGGGTACGCGACTAAATCCATGCAATGGGCGACGGAGGAGGAGAACGCAACTGTGCCATTTCACGAGATCACGACCTGCGTTCCCTAAAAGTTAAAAGCGAGGCAAAAGTCTCGTCTTGAGGCAAAGATCTCTTTCACAAACCCGAGACTGTGAAGTGTCCCAACGTGTGGTAAATATGTCGAACTACCTAGTTGTTAATAAGTCCATAACTTCATAGTGTCTATAATAACATGATGACCTCTTGCAGCATGAATTGACTGCCCAAACTTCCCAAGGCTCCTTCCAAGCAGACAAAGAGAAGGATATGTTATCTACGGCCCTAGGAAACAAGGAGCACCTGGGTCGCACGCGAGGCCTTGGGGTTACCGTACCTTGGAGTTATGGATTCCGAGGTGACTACGACATGTATAGGAGTAGGAAGAGATCCAAGGCCGAGCATGAGAACCGATTGGTACAGATGCTTACTGCAAAATTTGAAGGACATATAACACAATTGCAGGATCAACTGAATCAACTCTGAACCAATCAGAAGCCGCCTCATTATTTTGGGAGCGATGGCGTCGGCGTCCGCATAATTACGAACATGATGACGTCCAATTACCTATTGATGACATCAAGGTAATGTACATCTCTGGAACACTCCAAAGATAGACTTATAGGACGCCTTAGCTAATTATGTATCGTTTTGTAGGAGCCGACGCCTTCAAGCTCCAAGTGAGGATGGTTGGGTCTATTTCTATTGAGGTTGGGCGGGGGCTGGCGTATCCATGCTAGGAAGGGACAGTGCAACACGGTGCCCAGCTGGTGCAGGGTTACGCTAGGGTCCAGGTGGACATGGTACATAACAATTTCATGGTCGTCCCACTGGAGATTCGCCCGAACGAAGACATCAGAACACAAGGGGATGCCATGCACACTTTTATCCAGTGGCCCAAGAAAAACATCGCCCTGGACCCAATAGTGTCACGATCTCGACACGACCATTCCTCTCCAACGGGACCCTCGATGACTCCACCTCATCATCCTTTGCCCCAGAAGGCCACCTCATCGGTTCCTGTAGATAAAGACACCGGAGGAACAAAAAAAGCGTACCGCTGTATCGGTTCCCGTAGAGAAGACGTCGAAGGAACAAGAAAAGTGTGCCGCCGTATCAGTTCCCATAGAGAAGACGCCGAAGGAACAAGAAAAGCGTGCCGCCGTATCGGTTCCCGAGTCGTCTCGCAGGAAGACGCTGCCAATCGTTAAGGCCAAATCGAAATCGCTGAACATTAAGGCGCCTCCCAACTCCGGGAAGTACTCCATCGGAAAACCGTTGTGCTCCAACGCAAAATTACTCCGCAGTGGACTAGCTTGTTAGGCTTTGCATGCCTGGTACATGCGGAAGACCAAAGAGAAGGGGTGCGATACTGGAATCACCGTCAGGTACAAGAATGAGCATTTCTTCAAAGGGCCGGGCCACTTCGTCGTGGGCTTCAACGATTTGTACGACTTATTCAACCTTGTTGCCCTCGATGCCTCGCTTCTACGATGTTGGACACTGTAAGTGTGTGTACAATCAAGTTCTGCATTCATGTGATACCGATAAATATCACAACTCATTGCTTATGTATAGATACATGATGAAAAAAGGCCGAGAATGTTCCGAACTGGTGGGTTTCCTCGACCCACACGTGGTCTCTATGCAAACCATCGAAGCAGACGCATCCTTCGTCAAGAACTACATAACGGCGGGATTGCTTCGTCAGAACAACAAGGACTACATAGTGGTGCCCTACAACCAAGGCTAAGTGCTTCACTACTTGCTATATAAATTTCATTTGTACTTTATACGTAGCACGAACTTACGTGTAATGACTATAGCGACATACATGAGTAGGAACCACTGGATCCTTTTAGTCATTATACCAAAGAGGAACAATGTAATATACCTTAATTCCCTAATCAGCAACGAGCACGACTTCAGCATTCTGACAGGAGTACTCAACATGTATGCTCATTTCCTCTATACATAACTCTATTGTAGTCTTCCTTCGTTTGAAATGGCCGAGGATAACTTTTTGGAATCATGTAGGTCATTCAAAGCCTATGTTCGCGACGGAGGACTATACAAGGGGGATCGAATGACACACTGACACACAGGACGTGATTTTCGGTACACGCTACAACACAATAATGCTATATCATCGTAATAATGCGTCTCGAACTAACTATATCTATATATGTAATTCTATTTTTGCAGTGCCGCCAGCAAAAAACTGATGAGCTATGTGTATTCTCGTTTGCCATCATATCTGCAAATCATTAATGCTAAGACGAAGGATCCCTGGGTTTGTCAATCTCAAATAATTATTTCCTAATTATAAATTTAAATATATATGCTTACCACTTTACTCTTGCTAGCGACAGGGCTTGATGATAGAATTAGATGCACTCGTTACGAGCGAGATTGTGGACGTTCGAGGGAAGCTCCGTGACTTCATCAAGACAGATATCATTAACCCCAACGGAGACTTTCACTCCGTCGCCAACGCAGAGTTTCACCCCGTTGGCACCTCTCAACCACGTGCAAACAAATGATTCAATTGTAATCCAATTGTAACTATAGCGAGAATACTTGAACAAATTATTTTGTAATTTATTTTGAGTAATGATCACTTTGAGTTGTCAACAATTGATTATCTGTGATGTATCTGTTTTCTGCATGCTTGTTTTCAGAGGGCAAGGCTAGCAATTCCTGAGGCTAGCCAAAAAAAAGTGGTTAGGGTAATGAACTATCACAGACGATTTTTTTGTTAAAACCGTATGTGAAGGTACGTATCACAGACGGTTTCCATTAAAAACTATCTATGATACGTAGAATATCACAGACGGTTCTATTTCGACAAGACATTCATGACGAGGTGCCCAAAGATGACCCGTTACCTAGCCGAGGCGCGTAAAGCGTCGAACCATTTCTGTGGCATTACCGTACAGGCAATCCCCAAATGTAACAATGAACCAGCAGATAAGTTGGCAAAGATGGCGGCGCGAGCGGGACCTCCGCAGAAGAGTTCTCTGGCACTCACGAAACCATCCGCCCGCCCGGCATAAGAGGTCATACCAAGCACAAGGGGCTCCGCCCGAGGCAGAAATGGTGGCATGCCTGGTGCTTCCTCTGGCAACACCGGACCCGGTGCCAGCGGCGGATTGGCGAGACATCATTATCAAGGACCTCGCCGGTGAAGAACCAGAAGACCCGGCCGAAGCAAAGCCCCTTCGCTACAGAGCAAGGAACTACTACATGGTCTCCGGAGAGCTGTACAAGGGGGGTCTGCGCCCCCTTCCTTCGCTACGTATCACAGAAGGAGGGTCAGTCCCTCCTTAAAGACATCCACGAGGTCCTATGCGGCGCGCATCAGGCGCCCCGGGGCCTCGTGGGGAAGACGTTCCACCCTGGCCGACGGCACTCCGAGATGCTCAAGACCTCGTCTAGCGTTGCCAAGGGTGCTAGTAGACCAGTCGCAACCCGAAGGCACCCATGCTGCCCCTGCAACCCTTGCCACCGGTCTAGCCCTTCACGCGGTGGGATTGGACGTCATCGGGTCGTACCCTAAAGCCAAAAGTAACCTCCGGTTCGCATTCATCGCCATCGAGTACTTCTTCGGATGGGTCGAAGCGGAGCTAGTCACCAAGATCACTGCCGTGACCATCCAGCGGTTCGCCTAGAAAAACATCATTTGCTTGCAGCGGCGTGTCATGACATCGCCACCGACAACGGAACACACCACGACTCGGCCCTTCCGGCGCGTTTTGCGGCGACTGGCATAACAATATGCCAAGCGTCGCAGCGGGCATCCAGAGTCCAACGGAGCCGTCGAACGAGTCAACGGCAACCTCCTTGATGGGCTGAAGAAACGCCTCGTAGGACTTCCTAATGGACTATGGTCTGAAGAACTCCAAAACGCTCTATGGGCACTACGCACATCGCCAACAAGGGCCACAAGCTTCTCACCTTTCAAGCTTCTATTTGGCGATGAGGCCATGACGCCAGCGGAGTTTGCTGCCAGTTCCTACCGAGCCACAGCCCAGGCGGACCCATCAGGACGAGAGGTATCTCTCGACCTCCTCGAGGAACAACACGTGCAAGCCATCACAACCATGACAAGGTATAGCGAAGGGGTCGCCCGGGCATACAACAGAAAGGTCAGGGCCCGCCACCTCACCCCAGGCGATTTGGTCCTCAAGCGAGCCACAAACCAAGCTGCAATTGGCAAGCTGGAGTCCAAATGGGAAGGGCCATACGTTATTACCGGCGCAACAAGGGCAAGTACCTTCCGCATTGCAACGCCGGAGGGAGACCAACTGGGCCACACCTAGAATATAAAGACCCTCCGAAAGTTCTACCCTTAGCAATTTTGTAAAACTAGTTGCCCCCGGAGAACCGCCCCATCGCCATCAGTCGGCAAGGGCATGTACAAACGTTTTGTAAAAACCAGTTGCGCCCGGAGGATCACCCTGCCACCCTTGGTCTGTCAGGGCTTGTACAAAACTTGTGTACCTCGCGGCATTTTGCCTCGGTGTTTTCAACAAGCACGTAAACAAGCATGACAAAGCCACCGCGCATGGCCTTTGGCCCCGATGCATACCGATACTCTCCGCAGGCACGAGTGTATAAACAAAGCCATCGTGCATGGCCTTTGGCCCCGGTGCACACCAATGCCCTCCGTAGGCACGAGTGTATAAACAAAGCCACCACGCATGGCCTTTGGCCCCGGTGCACACCGATACCCTCCGCAGGCACGAGTGTATAAACAAAGCCACCGCGCCTGACCTTTGGCCCCGGTGCACACCGGTGCCCTCCGCAGGCACGAGTGTATAAACGAAGCCACCGCGCATGGCCTTTGGCCCTGGTGCACACCGGTGTCCTCCGCAGGCACGAGTGTATAAACGAAGCCACCGCGCATGGCCTTTGGCCCCGGTGCACATTGATGCCTTCCGCAGGCACGAGTGTCTAAACAATCGCCGCGCATGGCCCTGGGCCCCGTGCACGCGTATAAGCAAACTTCCAAGCATACCACCTTGTGGACCTAAGGCCCGCGGTGGCAACCCACACCAGTACACATAGCGAAGACAACGCAAGGTGAACCAACAGGGCGTGGTCCCAAGACCAAAGCCAGTAGGAGGACAGTCTGCCTTCGCCTCCCCCTCAAGAAGGCTAGGCTCCCTGAGCCCTACCTAAAAAAGTGGGAGACGGCGCGAGGCTTTGCCTCCCCCTCACAGAATAGGCTAGGGCTCCCCAGAGCCTTACCTAAAAAAGTAGGAGACGGCGCGAGGCTTCACCTCCCCCTCGCAAAAAGGCTAGGGCTCCTCGGAGCCCTACCTAAAAAATGAGGGGCAGTAGCGAGGCCGCCACCCCTCATAAAAAGGCTAGGGCTCTCCAGCCCTACCTAAAAAATGGATGGAGGGCTGCTGGCTTTGCCTCCCCTCTCAAAAGGCCAGGGCTCCCGGAACCCCCGCCTAAAAAAGTGGGATCAGCCACGAGGCTTCGCCTCCCCCTCAGACAGGCCAGGGCTCCCTGAGCCCTACCTAAAAAAGTGAGGGACGGTGCGAGGCTTTGCCTCCCCCTCGCAGAATAGGCTAGAGCTCCCCGGAGCCCTACCTAAAAAAGTATGGGGGACAGCGCGAGGCTTCGCCTCCCCCTCACAAAAAGGCTAGGGCTCCCCAGAGCCCTACCTAAAAAAGTGGGGGACGGCACGAGGCTTCGCCTCCTCCTCGCAGAATAGGCTAGGGCTCCCCGGAGCCCTACCTAAAAAAGTGGGAGACGGCACGAGGCTTCGCCTCCCCCTCGCAAAAAGGCTAGGGCTCCCTGGATCCTTACCTAAAAAAGTGCATTATTCACCACAATACCAAATTCACGCTGTACAAGGCCAAGAATTGTGGCCCACACAACGAATACACATTAACAGTACGGACTGCCCCGCAATCAGGCGGACCCACGACCACGCTAACTACCTACGGGAGCGAAATCATCTGCCTCGCGCTCTCTTTGTTCCCGCAACACCCATTCGAGCAACTCCTCGTCAGACGGGTGCGTAGCCATGAACTTCAAGTACTCTTTCTCCGCGGCCCAGTCATCTGACACATCCAAAGAGCTCGATGAAATCGTGGGGGCGGCGCGAGGCGGAAAGGGCCCCTCCGACACAGTCCCAACCCGCGACTCAGCCAGAAGGGCCATATCTCTTCCTGCGTGTTCAAAACTTTCTGTTCGCGCTAGCGAAAAAACCTTTTCATCGGCTCCTCCGGATTCGCTCTCTTCCATCATTGCCACTTGGCACCATGACACACTATGCCGCGGTAGCAAACCTTTAGGAGCCACTTGCGGACCAATGTTCGCACATCCTTCGTACCACGCGAAGGGGCAAACGACTTCGTGTGCCACCTCGGAGGGCAGGGGCCTCATCCGGCAGTACGGCGAAACAACAGACCGCCCTGAGCAAAACAAATACTAACATGAAACAAGCCCACATAGCAGCAAATGAGACTCGGTTTCTATTCATTAGGCCAATGAGTGGTTACAGGTCAGATTATCCCTAGTCACGTCCGGGGTTGCACAGTGACGCCGGAGCAGAAAACAAAAACCCTAGACTAGGACAAACAAAATAATTCTTCATGAAAAGGAGCGGAGGCTCACACCTTGCCTCCGGTGTCGGCCCCCCGCTCCACCACACCCGCACCATCCGTCGGGCCCTTCAACTTCTGCTTCTGCGCGAGAGACAACCGCAGCGACTCCATCGTAGCGCCCCGGCCAGACGGGGCCCAAAAGTCCTTGGCAAGGACATTGCTGGCCCGTCGCACCTCTTTTTGGCTGGAAGCGATCTCCGTAGTGGAAGCAACAGGCACGGTACCAGCACCAAGCTCTTCAACGTGACCGCACCCAGCTCGTTGTAGAGAAACGAAGGCCAGTGTCCACGCCGCCTTTGCGCAGTGATTAGCGTAGGCACGCGTAGCCGGGATGAACACTTCCCCGGAGCGACAAAGAAGGTCTAGGGTGGCATTCATCTGGTCGATAGTGTGCCTCCGGGGAGGGGGCACGGCGCCGAGCTCAGTCATGGCACCCTCCATTGTCCCAATGCCTCCCAGCTAGCCTGTGCTGCAGCGGCCGAAACAGACCTCTCTGTCGCAACCTGCGCCTCGAGCATGGAGCAGGCATTGCGCAAGGATTCCACCTCCTCCTGCAGGGTGCGGTGCACTTCTTCTAGCTGGGTAACCCTCGCTTCCAGCCCCTTCGCCTTTTCGGCAATGGCCGAGCGCGCCGCAGTTAGCTGGGTGTTCCACGCGAACTCTAGGTTGATCCGATTCTGAATCTCCGTGTAGCCGCTCTGGATGTCCCTCTCGAGCGAGCGCGAAATAATAATTGTCGGCCAAAGAAAGATACGGTCAAGGCTGCATCTAGAACGAAGAGCTGTGCTTACTGAAGCCTACCTTCATTGCGTTTGCTTTGATGCTCTGGAATATCTTCTTTGTGCTCCATTTCACAAAGAGTTCAGACACACAGGGCAGCGCAATAAAGCTAGACACTTCCTCACAGACGGAAGCAGCCCTCGGGCTGATCCTGAAATCTGTGGAGTGAAGTGGACCCAAATCATGACGCTTGCATGGCATGGCGGCAGCGTCCCATCCGCTTCGGTTTCGAGGCCGAGGCGATCGCCTCGGCGTTGTTACCATCCCGGGATCCCCCACGGACTTCGCGCCCACAAAGACATCATCGGCGCCAAGTTCCCCCCAGTGACCCGCGCTGCACGACACAAAAGCGGGTCAGCCGACTGCTAACAAGCCGACGAGGGCGAACAGGGAACAGAGGCTCACGTATCGCGGCGGGAAGATCGGTGCGCTCATCCACCAGGGTATCCTCAGTACCCCGACCATAAACTTCTGAAGGTGTCCCGCTGGACACCTCTTCGAGGGCCATACTCATGATCCCAAACGAGCTAGCCACTGGATCTGCAGTGCCAACCGACGTGGGAACTGCCAGGGACCCCGCTGACGAGCTGGTCGCACTGGTCGTTACCCTCGGGCCCTCGGACGCCCGCGGCACCTTCTTCAGAGATGGCCCAACTGTGTCCCCTGCAGCGAGGCTAGTTTGACCCATTCCCTCGGCCCCAAGAACGCGCAAGGGTACAGCGCTGATCAGACCAAGGCCTTCTAGCTCTTCCGGGCCACGAGCCTGTTTCTTCTTCATGGCGTCAGGATCCGGCCGCTCCAGCTAGCGGATGGTTGGATCCGCATACGCGTGGTTCAAGCGACGCTCGTGCACCGCATGCACTCGCTTGGCGTGCTCCTCCCCCGAGTAGGGCCCAAGAAGCTGCTCCGTGGCACGCTCAGCCTCGACAATAGGCAAGACTGCGCATGTGTTAAAAAAAAGAAAGAAAGAGGAGAAGAGCGCCTGGGAAAGCACCGTGCGTTCCCCAAATTCTAGGAGGGGCAACCCATCCTTCTGCTCGCTGAGCCCCATGCTCCAGCCCTGCACCAGCGGCCACACACAAAGCGCACAGAACTCCTCAACGAAGTCCCGGGTAGACATCCTCCGCGCTGCGTTGAGCAGCACTCGTAGTAGCGCTTCCTCCCGAGAGGAAAGCTCGATGGCTGGGCTCGCGATAAGTTCAATAGGCCCCCCGATGGAGCGAAGCCCCGCTTCAGGGCCACACTTGTGGTAAAACCAACGGTGGGTCCAGTCGGTATCCCACCTGTTCCGGGTGGCCGGCGCGGGCAGGTAGTGAAGAAGCCGTGCCTTCGGCTGGAAGTTGACGCTACCAAAATTCAGCGTCTTCCCGGTGTCCTTCTTCTTCTTCGGCTGGCACCGCTCGTCATGGAGATACGCGAACAGCCACGCCTCGCTACTAGTTACCCCCACGGAGCAAAGTACCCATTCGAAAATGCCAAGCTTGACGATCGAGTTGGCCGTCAACTGGGCCAGGTCCACTCCGTACAGCTGAAGGACATGACTCAACATGCCAATGCACGGCAGACGAAGACCCACGTCTAGAAAAGTCACGAACACGATTGTCTCATCCTCTTGGGGTGTCGGAGCAACTTCTGTCCCGGGGGCCCAAACGTCGTCCAGGTTCGCAACCTTCTCCTCATTTTTAGGGCCTGCAGGACGTGGGCCGTCACGGTGGAGCGGCCTAGCTCGTCGGTGTAGGGCACGCTACCACCTCTGTCCTTGATCCGCTTCGTCATCTCGAAAGCACAAGGCAAGGCGCTAGGAGCAATGCGTGGGGCGGTAGAATCGAAGGGAAAGCACAGGCGGGTATGGAGGAGGTAGGGCCCAAGCCCACCTATTTATAGAAAGGCACACAAACAATTTCGCCAAGCACAGAAACCGAGGAGCCCAAGACCAAACAGAAGGTGCCACGTGGTAAGAAACAGGCATTATGATGCGCGGAAACTGAGGCACCCATTAAAACACGCGCCGACCACGCCCTCGGCGCAGTGCACGAAGCAGCCCTGCAGCACATATTTATGGCACACATAACCTAATGACAGCGTCCACCACCCAATGGCCATCCGCTTGACAGTCAATGATGAGCGGGGTGCGGTGCACAAATAATGCTTCGCCAGGTCGAAGGGGACGGTGTACCTGTACCCTCCGGGAGGTGACGCGGTTTCAGCCATGATGAAGCAAGACCTCGACCGTGAGGGGCTTGTCGTAGGGGGTGGCACGACGGCCCCCACGACCAGTGAGCAATGGCGCACAACCAGCCGGACATCGACAGACGACCAGTCTTTGGAGTGGCGCTGGTGGCGGGGGTCCGGAGAGTCCCGAACCGAAGGGTTCAAGGTCCGGTCCGGAGGGCCCCGTTATTCGAGGTCGGGAGGGTTTCAGAAGATCCGCATGACCCCGAGATGCCCGAAGGATCCTGAGGGCTCCGGAGGGCCTCGAGGGGTCCGGGGGCCGAGGGGTCCGAAGGAGCCATTGTATCGGTAGACCAGGCGTACCAGTAGGATGGACCAAGCCCAGAACGGTTCACCATGAGCCAGAAGCTAGTCCTAGGGTTAGGAAACGTCCCTGCAGCCCCTACCAGCATATGGCCCTGTAGGTAGGGATGGCAACGGGGCCATTCCCCGTCGGGGAGTGGTGGACCATCCCCATCCCCGTGACAAGAAAAAATCCCCATCCCCGTCCCCATCCCCGTTGTCGGGTACTATTCTTCCCCATCCCGTCCCGTCGGTTATCGGGGCCCCATCCGTCCCCATCCCCGTCGATCTTGCCATTTTCGAATTTAATTTGCAAAGAAAGAAATTTCTCAAGCTATGGATGTGGGGCGGTGGTGTGGGAGTGAATGGGAAATGGGGTTAGGGACTTAAGGTTATGACTTATGCTATCAAATGACGACAGGAATGATGCACTCGGTTGGTGGGCTGGGCTATGCTATGCACTATGTTATCACCTTATCGGGGACCCATCGAATATGGGATGGGGAACAGAAACGGCCCGTCCCGCCAAACTGACGGGAATGTTTTTTTCGTATTAGTATCCCCGTGGGGAATGAAGTAGTCCCAAACCCGCCCCCTAATAGGTGAATTCCCTATCGGGGAATGGAGAATGGGGCCCCATTGCCATCCCTACCTGTAGGGGGTAAGCTTGTAATCTCGAGTACCTCATAGAAAGGCTATAAATAGCCACCTCCCCCCATGTGAAAAGGGGAAGAGAGTTGTATTGTTTGTTTTGATTTGAAATATAAGTTCATCTGCTTCCTGACAACCAGTCCCCTCTTCGAGGACCATTCGGGTACCAGAGGGTCCCCCTTCTCTACTGTTTAGTCTTTTAGCTATGACAGTGGCGCTAACATGGTCGCTACGTGGCTACTACGTCAGCGCCGAGCGGTGAGGGCGCTCAGAACCCTAGGGTTCCAGCGAACGATGGCGATTGGCCGGCCGGCGACGATACCAAAATGATGAGGGAACACACAACGATGATGTCAATGGTGCGGTCGATGACGTCGGGGCGTCGATGACGGTGAGGTAATCGATGGAGAGGAAAAATTCGGCCGACGAACTAAAATCTCAAAACCCGACGACTAGAGGTGATGAAGGGCGATGTGATTTGTGGCACCGAGATGAGGAGGTAAAGGGGGTCCTAGAGGTGTCTTTTATAGGGTGGGGCGTGGCCGAATCGGCGTAGCACCATTAGAGTCTGTTTTGGAATCGCGGCGAAAAACAGAATCCGGCGGCATAACGGAAAAGGATAAGGCCGGGAACGGGTGCAGGGAAAACAGGGGATAAGAGCGGAGGGGTCGGCGTAGGAAAATCGAGTTGTTTCTCCCGTTGTCAGACGAAGCTCCGAATGGTAACAATGGCGAGAGAGAGACTCGGGCGTGAGGAAGGAGATGGGTGAAGAAGAAGGCCTGACAGGCGGGGTCTACCTGTAATAGAGAGGGAGAGAGGGAGCTGGCGTAGCTGGGCCGGGCGCGCGGGAAAGCATGGTTGGGCCAGGAAGTTGGGTTGTGCGTGGAGAAAACAGGAAATGGGCCAAGGAGATTCGGCCCGATTGGTTTTATGATATTTTAATTAGTTTTTGTGTTTTAGAAATTCCAGTAAATTCAAATAGCAAATAGAAAATAACAAATGAACTTGGAAAAATTCCAGAAAAATATGGAAAATATTTTCAAGCACAAAAACTCAAATAAAATAGTTTTAGATTTAATTGATGTTCAGATTAATCACATTAAATGGTTTTGATATTTTAAAGTCCATTTAAGGTTGATTAACTTCAAATAAAATTTGGTGAATTTTTCCAAGGGTCTGAACTACTCAAAAGATTTTGAAACTCTGAAAATTAGGATGTTATATATATGTTGTGGCTCCACGAGTGTCCCCCATGTAATAGGGTCCACCATAATTTTTGAGGTGCCACCGGGGCTGCCATCTATTCGAGGAATAGAGCACTAAATCGACTTGATTCCCGGTGCCTCGCTGCCAAACCGTGCGCCATATAGGACCAACCCAGAGGAGACGAAAGAAATTCAGCGCCAAATACAAGAATTGCTCGACAAAGGTTATGTGCGAGAATCCCTTAGTCCTTGTGTTGTTCCTGTCATATTAGTTCCTAAGAAAGATGGTTTGTGTCGTATGTGTGTAGATTGTAGAGCTATTAATAATATCACCATTCGTTATCATTATCCTGTTACTAGGTTAGATGATATGCTTGATGAATTAAGTGGTTCTACCGTTTTCTCTAAAGTTGATTTGCGTAGTGGTTACCATCAAATTCACATGAAGTTAGGATATGAGTGGAAAACAGCATTCAAAACTAAGTTCAGACTGTATGAGTGGTTAGTGATGCCTTTTGGTTTAACTAACACACCTAGCACTTCATGAGATTAATGAACGAAGTTTTGCATGCTTTCATTGGCAAGTTTGTGGTAGTATACTTCAATGATATGTTGATTTACAGCAAGTCATTAGAGGAACATTTGGAGCATTTACGTGTTGTTTTTATGTTTTACGTGATGCACATTTATTTGGTAACCTAGAGAAGTGCACCTTTTGCACCGATCGAGTATCGTTTCTTGGCTATGTTGTTACTCCACAGGGCATTGAAGTTGATCAATCCAAGATCGTCGCTGTCCAGAGTTGGCCGCCTCCTAAAACGGTCACGCAAGTGCGGAGTTTTCTCGGGCTCACTGGTTTCTATCGGTGTTTTGTTTGGGATTTTAGCACCATCACTGCACCACTGAATGAGCTTACAAAGAAGGGTGTTCCTTTCACTTGAGGCACCATACAACAACAAGCTTTCGACGCTCTCAAAGATAAGTTGATGCACGCTCCTTTGCTTCAACTTCCTGATTTCAGCAAGACTTTTGAATTAGAATGTGATGCTAGTGGCATAGGTCTTGGTGGTGTGTTAATCCAAGAAGGAAAACCTGTTGCTTACTTTAGTGAAAAATTAAGTGGGTCTAGTTTGAACTATTTTACCTATGATAAAGAATTATATGCTCTAGTTCGAACTTTGGAAATACGGCAGCATTATTTATGGCCCAAAGGGTTTATAATACATTCTGATCATGAATCTTTGAAGCATATTCGGAGTCAAACCAATCTGAACCATAGACATGCTAAGTGGGTTGAGTTTATTGAGTCTTTCCCTTATGTCATTAAACATAAAAAGGACAAAGACAATATAATAACTGATGCATTGTCTAGGAGATACACCATGCTTTCACAACTTAACTTCAAAATATTTGGATTAAAGACAATAAAGGAGCAATATGTGCATGATGCTGATTTTAAAGATGTGTTACTCAATTGTTAAGAGCGAAAGGGTTGGAATAAATTTGTGGTGTATGATGGGTTCGTGTACTATGCTAACAAGCCATGCATTCCAGCTAGCTTCGTTCTTCTTTTGTTGTTACAGGAGGCGCATGGAGGAGGATTGATGGGTCACTTTGGCGTGAAGAAGACCGAGGACATTCTGACCCAACACTTTTATTGGCCAAAGATGAGGCGTGACGTTGAACGCTTCATTGCCCGCTGCACCACGTGCCAAAAAGCTAAGTCACGACTTAATCTTCATGGTTTATACATACCTCTTCCTGTTCCAAGCGCACCTTGGGAAGATATTTCGATGGACTTTGTTTTAGGACTGCCTAGAACAAAGAAGGGGAGGGATAGTATTTTTGTTGTCGTGGATAGATTCTCTAAGATGGCTCATTTTATATCATGTCTTAAAAGTGATGATGTTCTTTAAGAAAATTGTTCGCTTGCATGGTATTCCGAATACGATAGTTTCAGATCGTGATGCTAAATTTCTTAGTCATTTTTGGAGAACTTTGTGGGCTAAGTTGGGGACTAAGCTATTATTTTCCACTACTTGTCATCCCCAAACCGATGGACAAACTGAGGTAGTCAATAGAACATTGTCTACTATGCTTAGGGTTGTGCTTAAAAAGAATTTAAAAATGTGGGAGCAATGCTTGCCTTATGTGGAATTTGCTTATAATCACTCGTTGCATTCTACCACAAAACATGTCCTTTTGAGATTGTTTATGGTTTCATACCTCGTGCACCTATCGACTTGTTGCCTCTTCCAGCTTCGGAGAAGGTAAAATTTGATGCTCAACAACGTGCTGATTTGATACTTAAGATGTATGAGACAACTAAAGAGAACATTGAACTTATGAATGCTAAATATAAAGTTGCTAGTAGTCAGGGACGCAAGCATGTTACTTTTGAACCTGGTGGTCTTGTGTGGTTACACTTGCGTAAAGAACGATTCCCTGAATTGAGAAAGTCTAAACTCATGCCTCGTGCAGATGGTCCTTTTAAAGTGTTAGAAAAGATTAATAATAATGCATATAAACTTGATCTGCCTACAGATTTTGGGGTTAGTCCCACATTTAACATTGCAGATTTGAAGCCATACTTGGGAGCAGAAGATGACCTAGAGTCGAGGACGACTCCAATTCAAGAAGGAGAGGATGATG
This sequence comes from Phyllostachys edulis, assembly GCA_036346405.1. Classification (NCBI taxonomy): domain Eukaryota; kingdom Viridiplantae; phylum Streptophyta; class Magnoliopsida; order Poales; family Poaceae; genus Phyllostachys; species Phyllostachys edulis. The sequence continues at coordinate 19,461,898 of CM070549.1, read as the reverse complement.
AGGACATCCCTTCCATTGATACAACCATCTCTACTGCTTCTGACGTGCAAGGACCAATTACTAGAGCACGTGCTAGCCAACTAAATTATTAGGTAATTTCGTTTCTTGAAGTACATCCATATTCTATGAAATCTATGATGCTGCCTGAAGCAAGTGATATTATTTTACTTAGGAATCAAGGATCGGGAGGCAAGCTAAAGGGTCTAGTCCACGACCACTTCAACAAGGTCTACGACCAGTTCCTTGGGGCTTCCTCGAGACCACTCCAGGACCACTCCTACGACCAGGTCTTCAACCAGTCCTAAGACACTCGATACTCGACATGAATAGTATTGGTCGTAGATAAGTTATAGTATATATCTTTTGGATGGAGTCGGTTGTAATCTTTCCTTAACTGTATTAGGAAAGAATCTTTGTGTGATACAGGAGTTAGAGATAGAATCGACATTAGGTCGTGTGCGTGTTGGCTGCACCCTTAGGTGCCAATATAAGGCCAAGCATCGCCCATCTAGTTCGGTGGGTTTTGTTAGATTGATTTCAGTTTAGGCTAGAAACACCATCGATTGCTTGTACGGCTAGTGCAACCAGACGATGTCTTCAAGACCCCAAATTAATCAATACATCTTGGTTCTTTAATTCCTATTCAGCAAGTTCGTTGCTTCATCTATTTTTCTTGCTTGATTCTTGATTGCATGCAGAAAAAGACCTTCGTGGTCAGGTCAATCTCGTTGCCAGCAAGGTTGATAACGAATGTGAAGTTGGTTCAGCGATTGCGGGTGCAACGATCGTCGCATAGTTGTAGCCTGGATCGTGAGAGTTAGCTTCCATCAATCAAGTTGCATCATCCTCATCGAAAGATCGGGACAACGTCCGCATTACCTCCGCAGCTTCTTCAAGAAGTTCGCGGAGGTGAAATGTCAAGTGAAGGGCGTCAACGAAGCCACCATCATAAACGCAGCCATGTGCAGGCTCCAGAAGGGCCCTTGAGCACACCACCTACGACACGGGCCAGCGACTACCGGCAAAAGGGCCAAAACGTCTATCACGTAGATGGCGGCCCACCCCCCGAGGGTAAAGGTGCCGAGGCCGTGGAGGCCGTGGCTGTGGCCAAGGGCGCACACAAAATGGCGGTCGCGTCGGCGCCGGGGCCCTGCGTCATTTTGTGATCTCCACGGCAAAGGGTCACACACAACCAGTGAATGTCACACCATTGCGGCTATGCGGAACTACATGAACCGCCACCGATAGCCGGTCGGGCATGACGACAGAGAGGCCGACAACCAACTACCCGCCCCACCACAGAGACCCCGCATACAAGAAGGCCATGGGGAGCACCAACAAAGGATCATAAATATGATCGTCGGAGGATCCTCGCTTGGCATGCCCTCAAAAAGGCAGTGCCGCCCGTACGCCCGATAGATTCACCACCTCGCGATATACCCTGTGTCCAGCCCACCTCGTTACGCCGAAATGCCAATCTCTTTCGGCCCTGAGGATGCCTAGGGTGTATATTTCCCACACTAAGACCCCCTCGTCATCTCCGCCAACATCGCAGACTTTGAGGTCAGACGCGTCCTCATCGACGGAGGGAGCTCGATGGACCTTCTGTTCGCATACGCTTTTGACAAGATGATGATCCCCCGAGATCGCCTTTCACCCCTCGGGCATACCCCTGATAGGCTTCAGGAGAAGGCCCGTGATGGCCCTGGGTTAGATCGACCTGGCCATCACATCAAGCGATGACTTCGCGTCGCGAACCAAAATCGTCACGTTCGACATTGTTCAAATGCCCTACCAATAGAACGCCATCTTTGGCCGAGCCACGCTGAACACCTTCGGTGCCATAGCAAACCATAATTACCTGTGCATGAAGATCCCCGCGTTAGAGGGCATCATCACGGTGTGGGGAGACCAGGACCTCGCAAGGAAAATTGATCTAGAAGCCCTCTCGCCAGCCTGATGCGTCCATACCGTAGGACCAGACCAAAAGGACCAAGCAAGCCCACCATCAGCAAAATGGGCGCCAAAGTCAAAGCCACAAGGATAGCTTCGGAGAGCCCTCCCTAAGTTGCGACCCTCCGGAGAGGACGGTGGCCCTCGGGGTGGAGCTCCCGGCGGAGGCACACGACGCCATCCTCGTGGTGCTCTGCAACAACGCGGACGTCTTCGCCTGGGGTCCGGAGGACATCCCCGGGGAGGCACAGGGAACAATCGAGCACCGTCTGTCCATCCGAAATGATGCATCACCCAAGAAACAGAAATTGCAGCGCATGTCGGTGGACATGTACCCTCCGGGGAAAAGGCGCGGTTTCAGCCATGACGAAGCAAGACCTCGACCACAAGGGGCTTGTCGTAAGGGCGGCCCACTGGCCCCCATGACCAGGCGAACAGCGCAAGCGCCCCCACCCCTCCGAATACCGTCGAAGGGGTCCAGAGGGCCGAAAGTCGCCGAAGGGGCCCTGAGGGGGTCCGAAGGGACCCGGAGCACTGCAACCCCAGAAGAGCCAAGGACCGTCGGACGGAGGGGCACCCCGCACCCTTCAAAGGACCACTGTACCACTAGACCAGACGCACTAATCAGATAGACCAGGACCAGGAGGGTCCACCATGAGACAAAGGCTATACATAGGGGTAGGAAAAGCCCCTGCAACCCCTACTAGTATAGGGCCCTGTAAGGGGTACATCTATAATCCCGTGTACTCGGTAGAAAGGCTATAAATAGCCTTCTTCCCCATGTAATAGGGCAGATGATTTTTGAGCAATCAATACACACACACTTCTTGACAACCTATCACCTCTTCGAAGACCCTTTTGGTCATCCGCGTGGATACTAGTGATCCCCCTCTTTCTACTGTCTAGCCTTTTCTTGCTACGACAAAATTGATGCGTATGTCTCGTGTATAATAGCAAAGGATACATCAAAGGAAGTTTGCTGGCAGAGGCAAAGGAAAGGGACTTGAATGTTCAATGAACTGAGATGCGACATAGGCTTTTAGTATAGACAGATTAAATTGTCATGCACTTTGTACTGCGATTCTTTGGCTTTTAGCATTTTTGTTGGAATGGCAGGAAAACGTAAGTGCACTTCAGCTCCTGGCTATCAAATGCCATGCCAATTCAGGTCTTCAAGTTATCATCGCAATCGGGCGCATACATCAACCCCTTCATTAACAAAAACAATTTTTAGAATCTCAAAAATTGAAGTGCACAAATTGTAGACATGTAACATGTTCATCAAATGTGGGATTCTTAATATCATAATGAAATTTCTATTGGCAAAAAGATTATTGTTTTACTTGTAGTGTCTAGACCAAGCTCACCTGTAATTACCTAGCCCATGTAATTTAAATAAAATAAGTGGATGTCTATTTGTACTTGCTTGCTTCTTAGAAAATGCATATAAAAAGTATAGTACAATATCTGCAAAGCTCTGATTCCTGAAGAAAAATTATGATGCTTTTATTGTTCTTTTTCATAATCAAATAAGAAGGTTGGATTGACACTTTGCTTCTTTTTCATAATATCAATAAAAACCTGACCATCTGATGCTTTTATTGTTCTTTTAAAATCAAGTCGGTGAAAGTTCTGCAAATATCGCTGTGTAGCCAACATTTTCATGCCCCTTTTCTACACTAAGCGAAAAAGTGTTGCAGAAGTGATCAAGTGACAACTAATGCGTTGTGACGTATAAATCATGGAGTGTTCACAACACTACTTACTTGTCTATTTGACTTGATGAATTGTTTCTTACTTGGCGAAATAGGCGCATGTGTATGTGATTCAACAAACCGGGCAATTTCATACTTGCCATCAGCTTTTCTCTTCAATTCGATCATAGCCTCACAACCACACCTAGTAATCTTGACATTCCTTTTAGGTTTCTTGTGTTCTGCAATCACCTTTTTTTTTATCCTTCCTGAAACCTTGCTTTCAACAAACAAAATGCTTCCACAATGCTACACCCCCTTCACCTGTTAACCGTGTCCCTGTATGAACTGAAAGCCCAACATGATCAGCATATGCTTTATAGAACTCCTCACCTTGCTCCCAGCTATCAAATGTCACGCCAATCGAGGGCTTCAACCCCTTGATGAACGAAACTAATAAAAAAATAGGATATAAAAAACTGGGGTGCATAAATTAAAAAAATGGACAATACTTACAGAAAATAGTGACTACTTGTTCTTTCTGGTGTTTTAAAACCATCTCCATGGACTATATCTAATCCCATTGCATCATAGGAAGATGGCAAATTATTCATTGAAGTGTTATGGTATAGCCGCACATAGTTAAGGAATGCATTATAGTAATTACCATGAAAATGATGTTAGCATCATATTCAAGTGCTATTGCTGTAGGTGAGCCCTGAGCAAGACTTAACATTGGTTCCATTATTACATGTTTTGATGCAACGCTAACTGAAGAGATTACGTGCAGTTCCAAGCTGAAAAGAGATAAATCAGTATCTATGTCACTAATGGATTTACACATGCAACATTATAAAGTTGATCATCTAGCACAAGGGAACAAACCTAAAGTTGATGTAGTTCGTCAGCACTATACTTCCAATGTGTCGACTGGCCCTACTTGCTTCACTCCATCAAATTGCTCCCAATTTTTTCGGCACTACCAATGCAAAGTTTCTAAACATTAGCACTGCTAGTCGATTTCAAGAAAGATTGGGGCAAAAATTAGACAGATTGGGACGCAGTATATTGAAACCAAAAAGGGAAAAGTTGTAGGAAAAAAGATGGACATAACACTGGAACACCAATTGGGGGGGGGATACACAGATTGTGGCATCAATTTCAGGCTTGCAGCGTATTTGAAGCACAAATTGGGACACAACTTGGATTTAGGGAGGAGACCTTGCCCTATATCGATCTCGTGTGCAGTGTGAGCCTCCCTCCTCAAGCTCCTGGTGGTGGTGGTGCTGATCAGGACCTCCACGGTCGCCTTCCCGAGTCGCAAAGTAGTGGCCGACAGTTGGGATCTTGGGCGTCGATGCGCGCGGCGACGGTTACTCCAAACTCCAAAGTACACGATTACTCCAAGAAAGGCGACACACAATGGAAGGGGCTGGGATTTCATTGCCCACATAATTAAGGTCCTTCCCGGCAAAGAGCGACGCATTACAGTCACTTTCGCCAAACTCACCGACAACGAACATGGTCCCCGCAAAGAACTCCTTACATTCTTTAGAAACAAGGAAAGAGGAAGAAGAAACCACATGAAAATCAGACATCAACATCCATGAAATAGAACTACTATCTAGCCAAAGAATCAGTGTTTCTTCTTTTACCTTGGGTGGAGTTGCAAAAGGAGGGCTTGAGGTCGCGTAGCCACTGGATCTGGGTGAAGAGGGAGCTGGAGCTCCAAACAGTCTTGCCAAGCCCCCTCTTCTTGAAGAACTCAGTGTCCAGCGCGTTGGTGCCGGTGATGGCGAAGTTGGCGCCCTACGTGAAGCTGGCGTTCTTGGCAATAGATGGGGCCAACAACAGCAACCCGAACTCTTGTGCTGTAGGAACCAAGAAACCCCAAACCTCACAAATCCATCAAATCTTGAACCTAATGCAAGCATAGTGACGCAGCGATGGGGACAGAGCAGAAGAGAGAGCGATAGGGCAGGGGAAGAGGAGCGACGATAGGGGTGGAAGAGACGGGAGGATTTGGGAGGCCTCTACGCGTCGTGAGAAGCCGGACAAAGGAAAAGGGAGGAGAAGGTACGCATAGATCGCGAGTGCGAGGAAGGTGGGGAGGAGGGAGCCGTGACGACAGCTACGGCAGGGGAGGAAGCGAGCGCGAGGGCATGGAGGAGGCAGGGGATGGCAGGCGAGGGCAGCGGGGTGGAGCTGCGGAAAAGCCAATGCACCCCGAGGAAAGGAATCGAAAGTCTTCTACTAGACACGACGGGCGAGGAGAATAGCAGACCAACGAGAAGGGACGGGAAGAATCGAGAGGCCTGCTCCGCTGGCTCCACGCCACAGGAAGGCACGATAAGCATGGGACAACACCAGCCAAGCAACAAGGGATGTGGACGTGGAGGGCGAAATGCTTGGCTGTGAAGGCGCCACGAAGCAAGCAGGCGGAGAAACAGTTGTGAAGGAATACGAAGGGAGCGAGACGGGCGCGAGTACCAGTGACACGCTAGCACGAAGGCATGAACGTGGAGGGCGGAATGCTTGGCTACTACGAAGGCGCCACGAAGCAAACAAACAGAGAAATGGCTGCAAAGGGATGCAAAGGAAAACGGAACAGCCGAGAACGCACGCGCACAATGACAGGCGGGCCCACGACGGGCCCACGCTGAGCCTCTTCGGTCTTACAAACTACACAGCGCAACTACGCCCACATAAAAACTAATGGTTTTTTTACATAAAAAAACATACCTATTTAGTTTACTTAGTGGACCATCCCTTTGGTTTTAGGTGATAGCTTGATGACAATGAAGCGCAACTACTACTTACTATCATTCTCCATTGCCTTATCGCTTCACCTTCTTGCTAGCTACTATCCACATCGCTTCCACCATACCACCAACAAGCCCCTTTGACGGACCTCTTAGTGTAGCGGTAGAGTCGTTGGTGTATAAATTTATTTACCAGAGTTCAAATTTTGATGTACATCTTTACGCATACACAAGTGCATTTTGTTAGAAATTTTATGAGGTTCACATATTTATTTATAGTCTCCGTCTATTTAAAAATGTGCTAAAAAACACACTCATATGTATGCACGGGTGGTACGCCCTACATAATCGAAAAAAAAAAATCCGCTTTGGCTAGCAAGGTCAGCATCATTTGCCGCTCCTTTGTATCACCAACTGCCATGGTTGTCTTGTCCTCACTTCCATCGTTTGCTACCGCCAACTGTCACCATCCACATAAAAGCCATATCACCCATCGTCTAGCCCCTAGGTCGTACGTCAATCATTTTAATCCGTTGGTCCATAACCATCCGCGGCTTCTTAATCTAGTGATTATTTGCATATTATCAATCATGGTATGACGCTATCCAAGTTTTTTTTATCACGATTTTCCATGAGAAAAAAAGCTTGTCTAGCTGTGGATTGTCTCGTCGGGGGCGGAGCCAGACTTGGACACGTCACGAGCTATGCTAGCTTATTTCTGGCTGCGTCCACTGTTCTCTAGTTTTTGGCAATTTCTTAAGTACATTTTCATGGACTTTAGTTCCTAGGTCTAGGATTAAAGCCCCAGCTAGCAACAGAACCTCATCGAATGCCAACAGTCAAATCTTGATTTCTTCCCTCTAGAGGTTCGATTTTTTGAATTCTCCTACCATATTTCCCGTAGACTTCCCGTTGTTTACTTATCTCCCTTCGCGCGTGTTGAAATCAACTTCCCTTCCCTTCCCTTCGAGAAAGCCTCCTCCAGTTTCTTCCCTTGTCCCCCAAGAATGTCTCTGCAGTTCCTCCATTTCGACGCCACGCGAGCGCCATGGCCCTCTCCTGCGCCGCCGAGTGCGTGCTCTCCCTCGCCTGCGCGCGGTGGGCGCTCCGCCGCCTCTCTCTCGCCGGCGCAAACGACAGCACCTCCTGGCCCGCGGCCTCCCCCTCCTCCTTCGCCCCCGTCCCGCGTGCCTGCCGCGCCGCCCTCGCGGCCTACGACGCCGTGTCCGGCCACCATCCAGCGCCACCCTCGCCGCTCTGCCCGCCGTACCGCCTCTCCCATGACCGCGCCCGCGGGGAGGTCGTGCTCGCCGTGCGCGGTCTCGACCTCGCGCGCCTCGAGGACTACCGCGTCCTCCTCGACGCCGGCGGGCCCGAGCCGTTCGCAGGTGGGCACGCGCACCGAGGGCTGCTCCGCGCCGCCGTGTGGCTGCTCGACAGGGAGGGGCCCGCGTTGAGGCGGATGGTGGCCGAGGCCGGGCCGGCGGGATGCAGGCTCGTGTTTGTGGGCCACTCGCTTGGCGCGGGAGTGGCTGCGCTCGCGGCCGTCGTGGCCGTGAGGTGCTGGCTGGGGAGGCTCGGGCTCCGCCGCGGCGACGTGACGTGCTACGCGATGGCGCCGCCGCGGTGCATGTCGCTCGGGCTGGCCGTCGAGTACGCCGACGTGGTCCACTCCGTCGTGCTGCAGGCAAGTATTCCGAGATTCTTGTCACTTGCTTCTGTGTTCAGGTTTCCGTTTCTTGCACACGGTATGAGTCTATGAGAGGCAAGCGATAACATGGCAAGAAGAGAAGCCTATCTTGATTCTGTTCATGTTTCCTAGAACGGATTTGCTATTCCAAAGTTGTCTGAAATTTTCTTAAGTCTAAATTAATTTTTGTGACCATTGAATTAACTTAGAGATTAATATACCATATGATTAGATGTTGATTCAATAGATAAAAAATACGACTCATTTTTAAGAAAAATTCAGTCACCTTATAAATATTCGTAGAATTGCATTTGGAACTTAGGATTTTTTTTCTTTCTAAATTCCTGAAGGGACTGTATTCTTCCCTGTAAAATTCCTGCATCCCAAACAGGTCCCACAAGGTGTACTTATACCATTATAAGCAAAATCAACAATTTATACCATTATAAGCAAAATCAACAATCTCTCTTGTAATAATGGTGCGCGTTTGTTGAAGTGCAGGACGATTTCTTGCCCAGAACTCCGGCGCCCCTGCAACACATTTTTGGATCTGTTTTCTGGTAAAATATGCCGTGCTGACTGCTGTCCAACTGAAGTGCTTAGTTGATTTTGCAGTTCAGTTCCTGTCGTTTTGTGCTTGTCTGCTAAACCATTTTCTACGGTTTGCAGCTTGCCGTGCTTGCTGTGTTTCATTTGCATGAGAGACACGTTTGTGTCAGAAGGGAAGCTTATGGATCCAACTAAACTCTATGCTCCCGGCAGAGTTTTCCATATCGTGGAGCGGAGGAACTGCAGGTACCAAGTCCAGGCTTCCATAGATTAACTGTTAATACACTCTTCTTTCTAACTCCCACTTTTAGGAGAACTGGAGCAATGTTTAACACTTCCTTTATGACTACCTCTACTATTATTTCTACTTGATCTGTTTACTTGTAACTTCTCTCCCGTCCATAGGCACCCATTTTAGCAGTAAGCCAGTACCATTAACAAGCTATTGAACAATTCTACTACACTTGATTCAGATTCGAATCTATGGTGTAATGTAAGAAATAGTTTACTTAGCGTTGAAGCCATGTTTGTTAATTGTTATGCAGATGTGGGAGATTTCCACCACAGGTCAGAACAGCAATCCCAGCAGAGGGCAGGTTTGAGCATGTTGTGTTGTCATGCAATGCCACAGCCGACCACGGAATCATTTGGATTGAAAAGGAGGCTCAAAAGGCTTTGGATGTGAGTCAATCTTGTGCTCGTCTTTCTTGAACCTATCCTACATATGTTTGTAAACTGTAACACTATGCTATCTCCCTCTGCAGAGCTGTCTATGCATTATCCAAGAAATCTAAAACCAACTTACCGCTTAGTCTGATTTTCCCCCCATGTTGTTGTTCTGGGACCCTTTTTTTCATGTTTTGTTTGGCTTGCGTGTTCTTACTGTGTCAGTTAATGGCGCAAGAAGGAGAAGAGCTGACATCACCCCCATCACAACAGAAGATGCTACGAGCGCAGGAGACGAAATCCCTTGCAGAACACCGCCTCAATACAATGGAGCATCTGCTGTTTATTCAGGAGGAGACCTCGACGGCATCGCGCAGCACCTCATCCTCGACGACGAGCGAGTGGGGTGAGCTTGTGGAGATCTTTCTACATGATCATGACGAAGACAATGATCCGAGACATGACGATGGGAGAAACATGTGTAGTAGCATCATGGATTATTTGCCTTCTTGCTGTAAATAGGATTGCTGTCGGGAAAGCACAAAACTAGCAAATAGTATGTTATATTGATTCCAATTCGTCATCATCATCTCTCATACAGTAGTTTCAGTACTCGTTTGGGTTCGACTACTTTTCTCCTTTGTTTCTTTGAAATTTTTGCTAGCATTTGCTGACGAGAAGTTTGGGTATCATCTGGACTCGATCTGCAGCTGAACATTTTGCCACTTTCTCTTGCCCCACTGTGAATTTTCTATTACCACCAAATTCATATTTACAGAGTTACAACAAGCGTGAATGCATGATGGGTAAACTGGTAAATTACCCTCTGCCTACCAACACACTAGTTGCTACTTGCCACACACAAAATATAGCCGTTACCCGTTGCATTCAAATTTCACCTATATCCGTTGGCCAGCGCTGAGCCACCAGTTAGCCCCTTGCCCCGAAGCAACCACGCCGAACAGCACCGAAGCCAATCCCTCGAATCCGCGCGACCGACGAAGCCGCCGCCGCCGCCATGGGAAGTCTCGGCGACAAGTCCGACTACGAGAGCATCCGCGACGCACGCATCTCGGAGAACATGGTATGCGCAAGCATCTATCTTTCTAGGCTTGAAATTTCCACCAGATGAGAAATTCTCGCAGCCCTGTGACCACCACCGATTCTTGGAACCCGGCGAGTCGTACAGGTCCGGATGGAGATGCTCGGCCTGCGCCGCTGCGCCGGGGAGCTAAGCGCCATTGCCTCCGCCTCCGCCGCCTGCCCCCGCGCCGGAAGCGCCACCCCCAGGAAGACTCCCAAGCCGCCGCGGGTCCTCACCCCGCTCCGTCGCTCCGGCCGCCTGATCGCCGTCGCCTCCGCGACACCGACCGCCTCTTCTCCGGGTCCCCGCCGCTCCGCTCGGCTGAACGGGCATTCCGTGGAGCACGAGGGGTTTCCTCCCAAAGGTTGGCCCCCTTCTTGTCGTCGCATTCCCTGCTTTTCCATGGTCCGGATTGGTATTGTACGAGGTGGGAAACGAGTTTCTTTTGTTGTCCCGTAGGAGTTTTGGGTAAGGCGGCGGCTGCAGCTGCGGCGGCGAAGGAGGATGAGGAGGAGGAAGAGGAGCGAGAAAAGAAGGCGGTGTTGGTGATCGACAAGGAGAGGGTGCGGATACTGCAGGAGAGGCGGTGCGATAGCAAGGGGAGAGGGGGCGTGTACGACCCTGTTCTTGGGATTTGCTGCCATTTCTGCAGGTAGATTCGTACCATCACCAACCTGTATCACTGATTATTTCTCCTAATTGTGTTCTTGAGCAAGAACGTACGGAATCAGAGTCTTTGTGTGGCTTGTTAAGAAAAATTGTTGTTGTGTGATCGAAGGCAGAAGAAATTGTGCGGGGAGGAGGACTGCAAGCACTGCGGCGAAGGAGACTTTGACCAGCCATGCCTAGGTAGTAAACGAAGCCGTAAAGATCACTTTTCTCTCAATTATGTCCAGCTAGTCCAATGGTAAACAATTCTGCTCAATCTTTGACAGGGAAGACGGAGTGCTCCTCTTGCCATTCGTCGAATGGGATACTCTGCCGTGCTTGCCTGAAAGTCAGGTACGGCGAAGGTAAGCTAAGTGCTGTCAATAAACACCGTCCATCGTTCTTCGTACATAATATGGGTAAGACTACCGATTTCGAGCCGTGATATCAGAGATGGAAGAGGCCAGGAAGAACAAGAATTGGATGTGCCCTCACTGCATTGAGGAGAAGGGTATCAAGAAATTCTGGATATGCAACAGGTGAGAACTTCCAAGCTTGCTCTTTGATTATAGTACCAGTGAATTGAAATGGCACCTCCTTGGAAAAATAAAGAATTGAAATGGATAATTTTTTCCCACAATGCAACCTTGTACTGGAAGAGTGTATGCTCAATTGCTCCTTTTGTCATAAAACGATGCAGCTCCATCTGCTTGAAGAAGAGGAAGATAGCACCAACTGGGATTGCCATATATGACGGTAATTGTGGCTCTACATCTTGTTCTTAATAAGCGATTTTGATACATGTTGTTCTTGCTGATCCTATCCATAGTTGGACCTCTTTTTTCACTCCATTTGGCATTGCAACAGCACGCGCGCAAGGGTACGCGTCGGTTGCGCACCTTCTCATGGACAGGCTGAAGTGCCGAGCATTCTGACGACGACGGGCTGGAATTTCCCACATGCTCACTTCTTTGGTGATTCTAGTGATGATGATGGCTGTTATTGTACTCGAAGGCCTTTTTGTTATGTCGACAATTTAGATGGTAGATGTCTTGGGAGAAAAACTGGTGAAGCTAGCAAACCTTTGTGTCCTATGTTCTCAGATAGTCACACTGATCATCTTGATGGCAACTCGACTATATATTTGTCGAAGCATTTTACTGAAGATCGAATGAAGGATTATATGTCGTCCATGTTATGTTTTCTGGGTTAGAAAGTCGGAATCAAATGTGGAGGATGACCATAAGTATGTCTTCTGGTTGCTACTACTTAATAAGTTCATGAATTGATGTAAGTTATCATCTACTATATCTGAGGTAGACCAACTGTTTGGTATATCAGTACATGAGCATCTCCAGTTTTTTTGTTTAATGTTTCAAAAAAAGTACAAGAGCATCTCATGCAAGAGGTGCTTAAGAAGCGGGTTAGCAATCAGCTCTTTACCCTCATTGAATTATGTGGTTTGTCTATAATCTATATATTCACAAGGAAGAAGTTCGTATGACCCTCTCAAGTATTGTGATGCGGCCACTTAACTCTTGGCCTAAAAAACCGACTATTTAACCACATAATGTTGCAAAACCAGGTTACTTAACACCCTCAAGGTGGTTTCGGAGGCGGCTTTGCCACCAAGGTGATTGACGTGGCCGCTGAGGTTACTTAAGTAACCTGATTTGTTGAGTCAACGACACTTCCATACTTCAGGGAGTCATATGGACTTCTTCCTATCCACAATGATAAAAGGAATATATATGCCCCGCACCCTAGGGTCGTCAGGAATACCGGTGTGCCGTCAGAATATTGTACATAGGTAGACTTAGTCTATATAGCGTATTTAGGCAGATGTACCTAAATATCCTCCCTCTCTCTCAACATTGTCATTTACCTACTTGCCCTCCTATAAATAAGGCCCCAAGGGCATGTATGAAGGGGGCCTCTCCCATTTACACACATGAGCAATACACATACGTGGTCCTTGGCTCCTCTCCTTTCAATCCATTCCCAAGACAAAAAGGGTACCATGTATCCACTGTTTAGCCTTTTGCTACGACAATATGTATGTGTGTGCGTGTGTGTGTGTGTATATGTCATAAGATTAAGTGTTTCATATGCTGGAACAAAAGGGTTAATAGCGCTTACAACTTGACATATCTATAAATCCCAATGTCATGGTAAGAAGGACTAGACAGTAGAAAAAAGGAGACCCCTGATGTCTAAGAGTGACCGAGGGGTCCTCGGAGAAGGGACCGGTGCCAGGAGAAGTGTGTATGTATTGATAATGCCTCAAAAAAGCCTCCCGTCTTACATGGGGGAGAGGGCTATTTATAGCCTTTTGGCGGGATACATGAGATTACTGATCTACCCCTAAGAAGGTACCACCCGCATAAGGACTGCAGAGTCTTTTCCTACCCCACGCGTAGCCTCTGACCCATGGTGGGCTTTCTTGGACCTGGCTCACCCAGCTGGTGCGCTTGGTATCCACGAGGCGGCCTTCCGGGGTGCCGGGTGTCCCCCTGGGGGGAACACCCTAGGGCTTTCGAGCCTCGGGCCCCTTTGGGGCCCCTCCTGTGGCCTTTAGGGCACCTCCTGTTTTGGGCCTTTGGGGGGGCTCCTTTGTAGCCTTTGCCTTTTGGGGGAGGTCCTTTGTAGACTTCTATTCGCCGGGTCATGGGGGCCGGTAGGCTGCCCCTATGACAAGCCCCTTGCGATCAAGGTCCTGCTTCGTCATGACTGAAACCGCGCCTTTTCCCAGAGGGTCCAGACACACCGTCCCCTTTGGTCTGGCGAAGCGTTGTTTGGACATGTTTTGGTGTTGCGGAGGTTGGCCTCAGAGTCATCCCTACGGTTTGGGGCGCGAGCCATGGATAGTCAATGCCACTGGCGCCTGTTCGGGTGTGGTGCGCCGGTTAGCATTGATGTTGCCCCTTTGGAGGGCGTGCGCGGTGGGTGAGGGCTGTGCACCATAATGGTGCCGGTAGGGTGGCCTTTTTGCTGTTGCGTGTCACGTTGTTATTGGTTCATGGCTCTTTGGTGCCCTCGCCATTTTGTCCGTTTGTGTCCCTGGTGGGTATAAATAAGGGGACATCCCCTCCCCCTTGCTCTTATTGTGGTTTATTCTGGTTGCCCGTTAAACCTTCTAGCCTTCTCTCTTTGCGGTGCTAGCGAGTTGCGAGGGTTTGTGCTGGGGGCTTTGGGTGTGATGAAGCGCTTCGGGTGTGACGAAGCGCTTCAGGTGTCCTTGTACACGAGCGATCTGGGGAGATCCAACGTAATGAACCTTGTTCTTCGGACCCTCGTGGATGAGGGCAAGCTGAAGAGCCTGGCGAAGGTCCGTGCTCCTGGGTTGGAGACAGTGCCCACACCCCGTCCGAACGAGGCGGTGTTGTTTGTTGCTTTCCTCGATGCCGGCCTTCGAATTCCCTACATCGAGCCTGTCTCCGTGGTCCTTCGGCTTTACGGGGTGGAGTTGGCGCAGTTGACGCCGAACTCCATCGTAAAGCTGTGGGTCTTCGAGTGGATGTTGAGATCAGCCGGGGCCAACAGCGAGGGGCGCCTGTTCTCCTATCTTCACGATGGGCGCTGCTAGCCGAAAAAAAAAGAAAAGCACAGGCGAGACACTTAACTTTGGCAGTGTCAATTTTCAGCCCAAGGCACAGTGCCAAATGTATGTCCCTACCCCAGCAGTGCGCAACCGTTGGGAGACAGATTGGGGGGGGGTGTGAATAGGCGGTTTTAAAAATCTTTTGGCTAAAACCGATTTCTGATGCAGAAGCTAACGAAAATGTTAGTTCCAACAATATGATTATCATTAATTACCACACCATACCATTAACTCATAATGGTTGGAACAAGATACCACAATCTTTCCCACATCGGTAATTGATGATAATCACTTCAATAGTAAATAATTGAATAGAAATTGATGTGAGTATATACGAACTACACATGTTATATATATACTCAACATGAGTGTATACGAACTACGCAAGTTGTATATACTCAAGGTTATATGAGCATATATGAACTACACAAGTCTTATATGCTCATATGAATATATTTAATGAATATATTAACTACACAAGTTAAATATATTCAGATATATGTTTCAAAGTAAGGATCCTTAAAGTATGTGGAAGAGGAATATGGATCATTACTAATGAAACCACAAAATATAGAATGAACTCCCCCTAAATGTGTGCATACACAAATATGTAATGGGATCATATGTACATATCCAAGTTAACCTTTTTGGTGGAGTTCAACCTATATTTTGGATCCGAGGAATGCAACAAGATATAAGAATTGTGATGTCGAATGCATACCTCTTTGATTTTCACCTTTATATCCAAATGAGCCAAAACAATATGTATAACAATAGAAATGTTAGTCTCATAATTAGATTTGTCATTAATCACCAAAACTCCATTAACACATAATGGCGGGTCTAAATTCTTCAGCCTGGTCCACCGATACAGTGGCTCCTTCGGACCCCTGGGCCCCCGGACCCCTTGAGGCCCTTCGGACTCTTCGGGACCCTCCGGAGCCCTCGAGATCCTCCGGACAGCTCGGGGTCATACGGACCCTTCGGAGACCCTCCGGGACCCCTCGGACCACCGGGGCCCTCCGGACCCCGGGACCTTCGGAACCCTTCGGGCCTGGGGACCCTCCGGGGCCTTCGGAACCCTTCAGGAGCCTTCGGCCCTAGGGACCCTCCGGGCCCCCCGGGCCACTTCGCGCCACTCCAGCACCCGGGCCATCCGCCGATGTCCGACGGGGTGTGCGCTTTGCTATTCGCCTGGTCGTGGGGGCCGTTGTGCCGCCCCTACGACATAGCCTGTGCTCGATCACCTCCCTGGGGACTCCGGGCATGTCAGATGCCTGCCAGGCGAATACATCCAAGTTTGCTTAGAGGAAGGAGACGAGCGACTCTTCCTATTTAGGATCGAGTCCTTCCCTGACCAGTACCTTTTGGGTAGATGCATTAGCATTTCCTGACATAGTTGGCATTTTGACGCTTTCCGAAGAAGCGCCTTGGTCGAGCGGAGCCTCCTTGGTTTGGTCAGAAGGTTTTGGTGCGATCTTTGGTCTTAAGTGCTTGACCTGCGTGGAAGGTGGATTAGTATCCCTAGTCGAAAGTTCGTCGACCAGTTCTAGAGATTTTCGATCACACGCATATGCCATGTTTCTATCCCCTCGGTCTATGGTGACCCCTTTTGGCCCTGACATCTTTAAACTCTGATAGTTGTAATGCGTAGCTATCAAGAACTTTGCCAATGTCGGACGATTAAGGATTCCATTGTATGCAGTTTCAAAATCCACTACATCAAATTGAATATTTTCTATTCGGAAGTTATCTGGCCTTTCGAACGTAACTGGTAGGAAAAGTTGCCCTATCGGTTTAGCAGTAGATCCTGAAACTATGCCACGGAAGGCATATTTCACATGCTTTACTTTTGACCTGGGAATTTGCATTTCTTCCAATGCTCCCGTAAACAAGATATTTAAAGAACTACCACCATCTATCAGAACTCGGTTAACTTTGCAATTATTAGTAGTAGGTTCAACAACTACAGGGAACCTACCTAGTCGAGTCGACGAGAGGGGGCAGTCTTCTTTTCTAAAGGAGATAACTGTCTCCGACCACCTGGATGGCTTGACGGTGATCGGAGATTCGGCGAGGTTCACTTCTCGCTCCACGGCCTTCAGATGACATCTTGATTCGTACGAGGAGGACCCGCCAAAAATCATATCAACGATGTGCTAAGGCTCCTGGTACTCCATTTGTTCATCGCCATCTTTGTCATTCTTGGAGCTTGGCTCTCCAAGTTCTTGTACGGAAAGGAAGGGACCTTTACCTAAATAATAATCCTCCAGCTTCTTTTGCCAGGCTCAGCAAGTGCGCAGATCATGCCCTGTCGCCTGGTGAAGTGGACGCCACTTCTTGTTCTTTTTATATTCATTGGTCGGGGTTTTGCTTTGTTCTGACCGGAAAAATCTTTCTTGCGATTCTTCTTACCCTTAAGAGCTTTTTATTCTTCTTCTCTAGTTTATCCAGGCTAGGTTGAGGCATCTTCTCTTTTTGATCAATGGCTTTCTTCCATTCGACTGCCTTACTGGTGGCCGCATACTTATCAGCCATGTTGAAAAGTTTGATGGACGTTCGTGGAGGATTCATTGCAATGTCCTCCGTAAACCTTCGATTTCTTAATCCTGCCTTAAAAGCCTGAATAACAGATGAGTCTGCGACCTCTGGAATAGAGTTACGGACCTGGCTGAACCTTTTTATGTACTAGCGAAGAGTCGCGTTAGGTTCATGCCTCATCCGATGAAGATCATCCTCCTTTCCGGGGCGGTCGTACGCCCCTTGAAAGTTGGCGATTAGTAAGTCACAGAGCTACTCCTAAGTGTAAATTGATCCGACCAGTAGGTTGAGCAACCAAGACTAGGCAGATCCTTCAAGGACCGTGGGCAAGTAGTTTGCCATCACGTTGTCATTACCACTAGCAGCTTTGATAGCAGTAGTATAGATCTGGAGAAATTCTAATGGGTTTTGAGTCCCATTAAACTTGTTTATGTTGGCTGGTCAGAACTTGTCCAGCCAGTGAACTGCTTGGAGTCCTGCTTAGAATGCTCGACAGCCCGTGATAGAGTTGTGGCGTCTTCTTTGAAAAGGAGCCGGATTGTAGTCGGTTGGGGACCAATTCCTCATATTAACATACCGGGTTTCTGGTGTCTCAATCCAGTCGTGGACGTTAGTATAACGCCTCTGACCACCTGCCTGGTTTAGATGATTCTAAAGATCATCCGAACCAAGCGGTCGTTCCTCTTGACGAGGGGGAGGAGTGGCTGCTTGAAAGAGTTGTCTTCCTTCGTGACTCGCTGGTCAAAATCTTTGAGGAGGTCTTGGTATCAATCGGGCCACCATCCGACCATGTTGTTCTCTGCCGAGGGAGGAACGCTGGGAAGAAGTCATAGTACGACTTTGCGAGTTCCTTTGCTCCCGATACATTTTTGTACATTGCATGGTCTGTTGGAGGATCTCCGATATCTGCCCTGCAAGTTGAATATAACCTGGAGTCTCTGCCAGAGTAGGATCTGGGTTATTCAAAATGTCACAAACTCGTTGCAGGTTTTGAATTGTTACCGAAGGTCTTAGGGGATTCCCGCTAGTAGTGGGTGTTCGACGAGTCGAATTCCCCTCTGACCTTCCGGATTATCCTGTCCGACCCCTCATGTGTTGTGGAGTAGAAATAGGCAAATTAATTGATCGACGTCCATGAGTTCGATCACCTCCGCCAGTTGGTGCTTGAGTGCTCATACCATTTCCACTAATAGGTGGTGGCGGGTCAAGCTGTGGAGGATTGTGCACGGTATTTTGATTGGTATCTCCGATTGTGTTAACCTCGTGCCTCCAACAGCAGTCTTCCGACGAGATCCCATCGTAACTAAGGAAGAGCCTTCCAGTGCTTCGGCAAGGAGCCTCAACGATGGGGAGCGGTTGGAGATTACCACCTCTGGTGGGCTTTGTGATGGATTCAGCCTGATCCGATGGATTGCCGACCGTATGCTGAGTTTTACCATGCCCACTTGGCCTTCGACCGGTGATAACTTCATTGACACCCTCACTAGATGTCGGTTGGCCCCCGGAATACGTAGGAGCCATTGGCGAATACTGGTCATCCATGACTGTATCGAGAGTATATTGACCCTCTGATCGAAGCGTTGGGCTTTTATCGCCAATCTTTTCGGTCAGAGAGACCGGATTTGTAGAGGCATTCAGACATTCTGAATTGATCGGAACGACCGATTCCTCTGGCTGGGCCATGGATGGTGGTGGTGTATCTTCATCCATGCAGTTGATCTCGCTGGTCTCAGTGAGTGACGAGTCGGCAGCGGAAGAGGATAATGATGACATTGCATCATGTTCCATGGCGCGGATGCATGCGTCCATGTCGAGGTTGGAGTAGTCTGCCAAGTCGAACCAGTTTTCCTCATCCTAAGTTCCTGCCATGATCTCATGAGCGAAGATGGAGCGAAGGAAAGTGAATGAGGATTGCTTGAGTGAAGAAAGCTTCAAGAACTCAACGCCTTTTTCCCCACGGACGGCGCCAGCTATCGACGATCGAGTCGCCGATCTTACAAAATAAATAGAGAAAAATGGCTAAGAGTTCTTGGATGAGAATGTGATTGCTCTTTATTGCAATGAACTAGATCCTTTACAGGGGTGCCATACACAAGGCAATGGACTAGCCCTAATTACACTTTGTATACTGGTTACTATGCTATTACTTCAACAGTCTTCAGATCGCTCTACGGTTGTTGTGAACCTTGATCTCGAATAATCTGTCCTTCCTACAGTTTGCATTCTTCTTTAAATAACCAACGAAGTGGAGGCAGTTACTCCTGAAAAAGGTGCCTTTTGGAAGTGTCGCGTCCGATTGGAGAAACGGTGGCAGTTGGTGAAAAACTAACTGGCCAGCAGTTGATGTCAGTGGAGAAACGAAACCATATAGTGATTATTGTCAGTGACTTAGGACTATAAAATGTCGTGCGGTTTGGGACAAATATGGCATGAGTTTCATTCATCATACGGTAAGAAATATACTTAGAATCGGATCCAAGTACCAGTTCATTGCTTCTACGAGCAGTCACCTGATCGGGGACAAGGTACAGGATCTCGTTCGACCAGGGTACCCACAATGTAACCTCTGGAATCCTCACGACCAGGGAGTCGTTAGCCTTAAGGGTTACGACCATAAATGACGTGTGGTCTTTAATTAAATATTAAAGTAATATTTAGAGATTTAATCCTCGTCAGCATGTTTTATAGCATACCTGAAAACTACCTTTATAGCTACCCAATTACGAAGTAGCGTTTGGCAACCCCTAAGTGTACTATTACACATATAGAAAACCATGTTGATCTCAGGTCTATAGATTATACATCATCATTGCTTGAGACCTACTAATGACACATAAAATCACAACAATCTCACTAGTGTCTCAAGGTGGGTCAATCCAACACCATGTTCTCTAACATGTGTTCACATTATTGATTCGATATCCCCGTACCCATGACCGGTGAAACATGGTCATCAATCAATACATGCGCTGATCAATAAATCACTAGTGTTCTGACCGGTGACATCCGACCAGGGATACATTTAGAATGACACCATATAAGTTAAAGAGCTTCACCAACAAGTCACATATTTGTTAATCTTTATAAATGATAATTCATCAATGGAACATAATAATATTTGTTCTATAACTCATAAACATAGGTGTGATACAATTATCTCTATAATTGCCTCTAGGACATATCACCAACAGGGACCGGCGGCTGCGGAGGCTCGGGTGCGAGATCGGCTCACGGTGAGGTCGAGGACAACGACGGCGCGGCTCACACAGGCGGAGGACGGAGGCAACTTAGTGGTAGGGTGGCGAGGCAAGCCTGGGCAGATGAATCTAGGTTGGGTGAATTGGTGGAGGAGTTGGGGGAAGGAGGAAGGAATGATTGGGGTTGCTTCAAGATTAATGTAGGTGCCACGTGGCATAATCCAAGGTAGGGCATGTAAAGGAGGGGTTGAAGACTCTCCTAGAGAATTTCCTTTCGCTCTGACCAGACCGCCCATTTTCCTTCTTCTCTTCCCCTTTTTTGCGGCCCCCTACCCAGTTGTAATCATATTTATCAATTCCATTCCGATACCAGCACCCAAAGCGGTACACAGTAGCCTCAATCCCGTACCGGTCTCAATACTAGTCATTCCGGTCTATTCCGGTACCAGGCATAATTGAAATGACCACTCCTTTGAATCAGCTCAGAAGACCCAGTTCAATACTACTTCTTTGGTAAGTGAAATTATGCTAGACTAGTATGCTAGACTATGGTATATTGTATTATTTAACTACATATGACATTTGTATTTACGAAGCATCCAACTATGTACCATTTTGTTATGTATTTGAAGTGAGATTTCAAATGAAATTATGTGTGTATATAATTACATATATATTTATGAATAAATATATATTATTATATTAAAATCCAGAACGGTGCGGCAGAATGGACCGGTGTATTCCATACGAAGACTCCACACAATTTTTTTGGTCGAAATGGCGAGTTTTTGTTTGGTATTTACAGAAATGGCAGTGGCCAAACAATATTTGCAAAAATAGCACCCTGCCGCACGGTGACCGTGTAGCAGGGCCTCCTCGGTCACCACGTCGCCCGCTGCCGCATGGTGGCGTTGCCACACGGCCACCGTGCGGTGAGTTTTTTTATATATATTTTTATAAAACCACTATCATGCAGTAACGCATTATAGCAGCCACTGCCGCATGACCACTGTTTGGCAGCGCACTGTAGCATTTTTTCTTTCTTTTTTTTTAAAAAAATATATTTAAATATACTTTTTGTATGAAATTTTAAATATAGAAAATGAGCTCCAAAAATTATGAAGTTTTTTGTGGAGTCTCCTGACATAGTGTACTTACTTGTATAATTTATAAAAAAATTTATCCATTCTGATTTTTTCTCAAAAATTCATTTAAGTAGACTGTTTGTAGGAATTTTTTAATATAGAAAAATGAGGTCCAAGCATTATGAATTTTTCTTAAAGGCTCCTTATACAGTGGACTTGATTGTATAATGTTTTTTAGAATTTCATATGTTCTGAAAATATCTCGAAAATTAAGGGTTCAGGTCTCGAAAATTAGGGTTTTAGGTCTCGAAAATTAGGGCTTTATGATTTCATGTGCTTGGAATGTGTGAAGTTTAGTACCACATAGACCACTCTAGGTGCAGTAGCATTGCTATAGTAGTAGTGACATAATTTGAACTCCTATAGTAGTACTAATCATACTAGTATTTTTTTATATTTCGGGTACCATACTATTTTCTTTCGCTCCAAGTAATACTAATCATACTACTATTATTTAGATTTTGGTAGTAAATAACGTGGCCCCTGTCTTTAGTTCTTCACCCAGTAATATTGCTATATCAGTAGTTGTAGAATTTGAACTCCCAATGTCTTTAGCAAATATTCCGGCTTGTTTTGAATCTGTACTATAGCAACATCGCAAGATGCAGCAGGACATGCACTAGAGGTGGGAACGTAGATGCCACTATCTAGGAGTTAAGTTGGCCTTATACGGGCTTGATTGGAGTAATACTACTGCTATTACTATCTAGGGTGAACAAGAAATTATGCCGTCATTTCATGTAGCACTAAACTTCTCACATTTCAAGTCACATGAAATCATGCTGCCATTTGTTAGGAAGGGAAACAAATGGTACACTAAGGGTTCGCGGCATGGCAAAAACACTCTGTCATGCCGCTGTCTCAAGAAGCTTTCATGCATCATCTTACTCATTAGCTCAAAGGCACGATCAAAGTTGCCCCCTTTTACGCTGCCCATCAATCAGCACAGGAACTAAATAAAATGGTTCACTAGGTCCTTCGCATCCCATCCGGGAATTCCTAGAGTAGTCACAGCGCCGTGAATTCCAGAGGCATTGTCGAGACGCAACATTACGGGCAAGGGGGGACATCAATGACGGGGCGACAAACGTGCGGAGGAGGGAGGCCGAGCGTTGGCCTAAATCCTTAACGAGTGTCCCTTATCTAGAGTGGTCCATGTAGTACTAAACTTCACATATTGCAAGTCACGTGAAATCACGAAGCCCTAATTTCCGAAACCCAAAACCCTAATTTTCGAGACCTAAACCCTTAATTTTCGAGACATTTCCAGAACATATGAAATTCTGAAAAACATTACACAATTAAGTCCACTGTGTAAGGAGCCTTTAAAAAATCATAATGTTCAGACCTCATTTTCTATATTAAAAATTCCTATAAATAATATACTTAAATGAATTTTCGAGAAAAATTCAGAACAGATAAATTTTTTTTAAAAAAAAATACACAAGCAAGAACACTATATCAGGTGGCTCCACAAAATATTTCATAATTGTTAGAGCTCATTTGCTATATTTAAAATTTATACAAAAAAGTATATTTAAATAATTTTTTATAAAAAAGAAAAAAAAGCTACAGTGCACTGCCACATAGTGACCGTCATGACAATGATTACTACTGATCTTATTCTACCACACGGCGAGTGCATGCAATGCGTTTTTTTAGTATATATATAAACTCACAAGACGACGGCATTGCAGCAACAACACTGACGTCTGACCACCGTGCGGCAACAGACGACATGGTGGCTGGGGAGGCCTTGTCACATAACCATCATATGGTAGGACGCTATTTTTTAAATACTGACCTACGGCATGACACTACTTTTACAAATACCATTTGCCGCTGTCATTTCTGTAATTCGGAAGGAAAAAAAAAGAAATTCCTCCACGCGGGCCTTTGAATATTCGTTGTCCTCGCAGCTCAGTTTAATCATTGCCACCACCACGACGTCTAGCACAGCTCAAGAATTGCAGGGGGGCAGGGTAGCAGTTGCAGCTGGAGGAGGAAGAGGGGTTCGCTATGGGGTCCGAGGGATCGGCAGGGGTCGTCGGTGAGTCCCTGTTCATCGTTTCTTTCTTACGAATGGCTTATTGCACAACGCGTTTTATTGCTGCGGATTTGGGTGAGAAGGTGGGATCTTTGTGCCCAAGGAGTCCAGTGTTCTTGGATTCTTGGTGGGATTTTGGGATGCTTCAGGTAATTGGGGAGGGAGCGGAGGGCTTGCTGGTTAGGCTCGGGGTATGGTGTGTCTGGGGGTGAGGGATGCCCTGGGGTTTCTGGTGAACCCTAATTCAGCATTCTTTCTGAATGATGCTTAGTGAAGTTTGTCTTTAACCAATTTTCGTGCTAAGTAATAATTTTTATGGCCATGTAGTCAAGAAACTCTTGAGCAAAGGTAGATTTCTTAGATATTAGGATCATTTCACGATGGGGTTGTAGTGCAAAGGTGGAATGTTGGGGTAATTTCAATTGGAGTATCAGGTTGACGGACTAGAGATTGGTCTGAGCATTGGGCAACCGTCTGGAGCTGTTAATGAGCCCAATTCACCATTCCTTCTGAATGATTATTACCTGTGTAAATTTTGGTTGAGAGGTTTGTTCCTTTATGCCTAAGTCAAGAATCGATGAATTCCTCAATTATGGGCACAACTTTAGATGGATGGACCAGTATGGATTTAGGTGGGCCAGTCGGATTTTTTGGCCGGTCACAATTTATCCTTTCTTTCAAATTATTGCATATGGATTAGTTTCGTACTTTCGTATTATGATTCATAGACTAAGGTTGACTTTTTATGTCAATTTCTTGATATTTGAACCATTTCTTGATTTGGGTACTTATAAGTTGTAACTATTATTCTTACATGTCCTGTTCTCTATCAAGAACACCCATTAATACTTTAATGCAACCCAGTAATTGGAATCAAAACCCACTCTTAGGGCCTGTTTGTTTAGAAGAACAATATTGCAATTTTAGATCCCTATGGTGCACACACACACACACCCCTATGTTATCAAGACGTCGCCTAGGCGTCCTGGTGCTCCAGGGTGGACGCCAGAGGTCATCGCCTAAGTCGTTAGTAGTTAGGCGAGCGCCTGGCAATTCTAGGCGTCCAGGCGGAGGATTAGGCTTTTCATGTTGGATGATGAATGATTTGGAGATGTTTATGTACTGCTAGTTGTGGACTTGTAATGTTTATCAGTTTATGTAGTATGTACTGCACTACCGCTAGCTGCTTTTGCTACTCATCATGTTTATCAGTTTATGTAGATGTTTACCTGCCATCGTCTAAACATCGCCTAGGCGTCCTGGCGCCTCGCCTCGCCTTGTCGCCTTGACAACATAGACACACACACACACACACATATATATATAAAAGCATGACGAGGTCTTGTTTTTCTGTAATCCATGGGCATTAGTCATTTGTGACCAGCATGCCTCGAGTAGCCAAAACTAAACAAAGGAAAGTGCTTCTGTTTTCCGGCTAAACAAAGCTTTACAATTTTTGAAGCAAATAAAGTGTACAGATTACTCCCAAGGATTATATGGGTGAAGGGTATATTTATCCTTTCTTTCCACATAGAAGCAGGATTCATCATATAGAACTCCTAAACAATGCAACTAAGGCGGTTGGCCTTCTTGCCAGTGGTGCCCAATTCCAGAATCATTTAAGCTTTGCCTGCTTGTCAGTCCTTTTGATGGCTGTCTCTTATTGCTTTCTTGTGTTTCTTTTTAAATTTTGCTTGGAGTTCCTCGATGGCAGAGACATAAGGCTATAGTGCAACATAATCATCTCAATATCTGGCAATTGAAATTAGCCTACATCAGCTACTCAGCTCTCATGCTGAGTGATCTGCAGATGGTCGCCTGCTTCCACATGCCATTAGGGGATCGATGAGCATTCACTGGCATGAGCAACAAACCATTAAACAGATTAGGAGGATTGGAACTCAACAACAGTGAAATAGTATGAACGGATTGGGGGTAGTGAGTGTTGTTGCCGTGCTGATTTGGCAACTGGAACATTCCTGATCTAATGTGAAAAGCCGCCAGATTTGGAACAACCTGTGGGAACCTAAGTAATTAGAATTTTACAATTAGTGCCCGTTTACCCAACCTCCTAATAACTACTTTAAGATCTGTGCAATTCTCAAAAAGTAATCCATATAGTTTGGGGGGAAATGGTTAGGCCTCTCTTGATACTAAAACATTCAGAAAACTATAATATAATTCGGTAAGGAACAAAGATATCCTTAAAGCATAGGCATTCTAAGGAACACTTGAAATTTATGAACCTTATAGCTTCAACAGGAAATAGTGCTAAAGCATTGTACAGCAAGCTAGGTGAGTGGCTTAACAATGTTGCAGTGAGGTGCACACATGTACAACAATTTGCATAAATGCGAACTTAATTTTCTTCATTTCTACAAATATGGAAACTTTGACCTTCCCAAAAACATTTGGTCCGAATTTTTGTTTCTGTTAGAGTCAGGGTTTTGCCCGAGGTGAGTGTATTATTACTATCCGGAGAAGCAACCAGAGCTTATTTTCAGACCTGATAATTTGCTCTTGTGCTTGTTCATGATGGAAAGAATATACTATATTGCTCCAAAATACAAAGCATTGCATTTATGCAACTGGAATTAGCTCTTATGAAAAGAATGTTTCCATTGGCATATAGTGAAACAAAGAAAGGAATGTTGTCCGGCTTGAGTACCTCCAGATCTTGTTCTATGTGCTTGATTACAGTTACGACATTAGGTTAGGCAGCCTTCTTGCAATAATAGGTTAATCGCGTGAGTTGTGTGTTACAGTCTCTATTGTTTCAAGTATGTTATTTTTTACGCAGGCATGCAGCATTGTTTCCCTCAAACAGCACAATCCTTCTGCTACTTGAATGGATGGAGTGTGCTCTGTTCACTGTAGAGAGCTAGTGGGAACTTATGTTAATACATCAATTGCTAGATTAGCTACTACACTCCAATTTTATAACCTCTAAAACAGCTTTGAAAATTATAAATGCAACTGTTTGATAAAACAATTATTGGATAACAACATGGAATGATTTAGAAATTAAAAGTCTCTTGAGTTGCAAAATACAACAAAATTCTAGTAAACTATGAATTGTGTTGTTCTTTTATTCATGTTTTCCTCTCTTGAATGAATTGCTAATAATAATTTATTGCATGCTCTGTTATACTGACTGTGTTATCTTCAGTTCCCAGAAACTTTAGACTGTTAGAAGAACTTGAACGAGGTGAGAAGGGCATTGGTGATGGAACGGTGAGCTATGGGATGGATGATGCTGATGACATATATATGCGCTCCTGGACAGGAACTATTATTGGTCCGCCCAATGTACGCTGTAAAAATACCCGTTAGTAGATATTAACTGCATTTGCTTCAGTATGCTCAAACCATATGAATTACGGCATTTATTTTGTCTTGCAGACTGTTCATGAGGGACGAATATATCAGTTGAAGCTATTTTGTGATACAGATTATCCGGATAAACCACCTACTGTTCACTTCCAGACTCGAATCAATATGACATGTGTGAATCAAGAAACTGGAATGGTACTTGTGCAAAAAAAAAAATCTCCATTTGCACTGAAGTAGTTGACGAATGATGTTTGGCTTAGTACTTATAACAAGCTACTTTTCTAGGTTGAACCAAGCCTATTCCCTAAGCTTGGAAACTGGCAAAGGGAGCATACAATGGAGGACATCCTGACCAGCTTAAAAAAGGAGATGTCAGCTCCTCAGAATCGCAGGCTCTACCAGCCTCATGAAGGTATTTTTCCTTTTGATTGCTTCAGTAGCTGAGGTGTGGACAATGTTATTATACTCTAGCTACTTGGAGGAATTGACCTTGAAAATCTGAAATCCTTGCCAAGAGTAACTTGTCAAGCCACAACCCAATGCCCTACTTCGAAGTGATTCTAGCAAATATCCACTGCGTGAAGTTTTTTAATGGCCAGCAGCTGACGCAGTTTCTGTTGCATGCTTTTGCAAGAAGCAGCCACATGCCAGAATTCCCATCAGTAATCTTCTTTATTACGTGCTGTAATCAGTATAGTTTAGTTAAAGATGTAGGTTGAAGTTACATAAGAAGCCACATATTAGCTTCATAATTCTTCCATGTTGGTGAATGTTCTCGGTTTATCACTGGCGATTCTAAACCTACTTGGATTTTCTGCAGGTAACGAAGACCAAAGAGTAGAGCAGAAAGGGCTATCGCTCAGATGTGTCATTATATAAGGGATGTGCATTCCAATGTACAGTATTCAATTGCGTAGCATCAGATGCTGAAGCGAGAAACCAGGAAATCCTGTAATTTTGCAGCTACTACATTCGATCCAAACCGTGCTGTCGTTACAATAAAATGCCGATAACTTTGTTAATTTGTCTGCGCACTGGTGTAAGTTGTAACCCTTTACCCCTCATTCAGTAAGATTGTGTGAGCCCTGTGTCTGCTGTTTCAGAAAGGCATCTCTAGGATCTGTCTGCTTGTCTGTTGCAGTCTGGATTATTAGGTTATCTTTTTGAGCCTGGGATTTTCTTCAGGAACCTTATACTGTATGATGCTGAAGGTGCTATGCTTTTATTCGTTTCACCCTGTGCGAAGGAATACGGGCAAGTCACAAAAGATAGAGGACAGCAGAAGTACATATGCTAGTTGGAGAACATCACCTTCAGAATCATGGCCTAGTGGTTGCTGTTACAGACTGTTTTATCATTGCATACAAGACCCATTTGTTCTAAACTATGGATGCGGTTTTCGGTCAAATTCAAACAAATTTCAGGAAAATATGCTCAACAAGATTTGGTATACTCGAGAAAACTCATAATAAACTTAACCCGAAACCTGATTCTTGTGTAAGCAAGCAGGTTGTCTCATGTCGATTTACTAGAGATTCCTGACATTTCAGCCTGAGAAACTTCTATCATCAAGAAAAGGAAGGGAGAGGAGATAAGAAAGGACATGCCTTTCAAAAGGCATCCCGAAAGGCAATAGAACATGCCGCTGCGTGTACCAAAGGCTACACCGCAAGCCAAAGAAAGCGAGATGCTCCCCACCGCTGCTACTACCCCACCCGAGTCTTTGCTGAAATGTATGATTTTTATCTGCAACGACAAAACTAACCCTCTGTTAGAAATAACAAAAATAACATCTCTATTGCGCTAATTTGCCGTGGAAAGCCACATGCCGCGCATTCAGACCGCGAAAGCCGATGTGCCGCGCACCCAGACCACGGTCGGTGAGAGTGGCTTTCACGGCAATTTAGCGCGGTAGAGAACTATTTTTATCATTTCGGACGTGGGGGCTAGTTTTGCTATTGGATTTCAAAAAGAGGCTAAATCAGCCCAAAAGATACCGTTACCCCCATCATCTCATCCGCACTGCGATTCGCAGAGCTGCCAACACACCCTATCCTACCAGTCGTCGTCGTCGTCGTCTCCGCTTCTCTCACCGGCCAGCTCTTTTGCTCGGTCCCCGGTGAGGACTCGTCTGTCACACGTCGGCAAATACCAAGCTGCCAGCACAGCAACAGCAAGAGGCCAACTTACTCCATGTCTTGTGTAATCTCCTAGAATCACATGCAAGTTGGTAAACAGCCTCGCAAAGCCAAGTCCGTTGTAATTTTATTAGAGAATTAAGGGTGCGTTTTGGTCACAAACATTAGAAACGTAGAGAGACATTGCGTGACTGCAAACGTTCGGGCGCGTAGCATTGCTTTTTGATATGGAAATGGGATCTACGGATGCAGATAGTTGCAGGCTTGCAAGTACTTTCTGTTTATCTGTCAGGTAACTCCCTCATCAATCCTGCAGGAAGTCGATCATTGACTCGTGAGGGGGGAAAAGTTAAAGCAGATAGAACTCAAAGGTTCACAGAAGATAAGCAATCAAGAATCAGCTGACTTGGCTTGTCAAACTAGGGGACATGAACCTGTGCCTGTCTGGACCCTGTTGGCTTGTTTGATCATGGATGCTTTTCTGGAGCTGCATTGCTTGACAGAACTGCAATACTCACAGAAATCACAATGCCAGGAGTATCAGCTGAGAACTCTCTCTAAAACAGAATTTGGCCTCATCATCTGGACCATCTGGTTAGCATGAGTGGGCCAATCATCTACTCAATTGGGGAGCTAGCATTGCCAGTGCCCCATGATCTCCATCCAACGCCCACTGTTCTCTGACATCTATTACATTGGTATCCCATGATCTCTGCCTCGTTATGACTGGAACTCGTAGTTCTTAACTGATACAGCTTTCCTCTTAGCACAACCTATCCTGGCAATGGCATAGACATTACCATATACTACCTACCAGTCAACACCCTCAAAAAGCTTAAACCGGCCAGAAACTACAGTGCTTATCAGATCAAGCCCAAGAGGGACCATTGACTGAAAAGTAAACAGTGAGAAGTCTGGCATGCACAAGCACTGAAAATGACTAGGAGTACTAACTTCAAGAACTCCAGAGTAATTAGCAGTAGCTCTCCGGCCTCCATAGTAGCTTTCCATCTTTTTCCAGAAGGTAGCAACTAGAAACAGTAGCCCTTCACCTTTGCGATACCAATCCCAAAAGTCACCACCTTACATAGCTACTACTACTATTCCAGAAGATTGCCACCCTATACGGGGAAAATCATTTTTTTTAACAAGAGGGAAAATAAATTTTTTCCCTGTATTTCCGTGAATTAGGTAGCATATTCTCAAAGCCCATCTTTGTGGCGATAATTCATGAAGTGGCAATCTTTAGTGTCAAATAATTGATTTTTCTCTTCTACACGAGAGCTGCACATTTATTTTTTTTTCTGAGAGCATCTTTGAGACTTTGACACAGGCCAATATAGCCGCCATGCTGGGAAAAAAAGGTAGACATTGTCACTCTCAGGTTCGCCTACGAGCGTCGCTTTTGGGCGGCAACGTCCTCGCAGTTAGGTGTCCTGTGGACAGGAAGACACGTACATGTCCAGGACCCCAACAATCGCATTCCTACCATCTCTCATGATCAGATCAGATGCTTTTCTTGACATGTTTTTTTTTCTTTTCTTCCGGGTCTTTTGGTCAATCTGAACCTTCTAAAGTTCCAACGTAACTGTGACCCGGAGATAATTAAGATGGGATGATGTGTAGGCAAATACCAAATGCTAAAAGATTCCTTGTTTGCTGTTTTTTTCTTGTGAGGGGGAATTCTAGAAGATGTTAATGTATTCCTTGTAGTATTGCTTAAGACTTGATTATTCGAAGAGAATGGGAATACTAATAATAGGAGTAGTAAAATACAGGTGGAATTTGTTGACCTGTTTAACAAGAATTTGGGTTTGTTGGAGGTGAGAGTAAGAAAGCATTTTTTGTTTCTTCGGAAGTCAAAGGTGGTTGGAAGGAAGAAGGAACTAGTAATTAATTGGTTTTTAGGACGAAATTAATGAAAGCTCACTTGTTTAGTTTAAGGGCGTGCTGCAATTTTTTTCCGCTGATGATGTTCTATTGGAATGTCCTTGATGTAGTAGTCAATAGTGGCAAAAAAAAAAGTAGGGTCGAAATCACGGTCCTTAATCTGAAAAGTTTGAAGTATTTGGTCAAATTCCCGAGTGTTTCAGGGAGAGGCAGATCCAGGTGGGGTGCCGGCCCAAAATTCTGAAAAGCAACCAGGATCCGCCTCCTCCTCGCCTCCCGCGCGTCTCTCCGCCTCCGCCTCCATGATCAGCGATCCGGCCCACCTCGCCTCCTCAATTCTCCGCTCCGCCTCACCACTCCACCTCGCTCCCTCCGCCACGAAAGCAGAGCCACTGTCTTGGCATGGCCGAGCCGCATGGGCTTGGAGGAAGAAGCGCCCGGCGGCCAAGGCCGAGTCAGGCAGCATGACTAGCAAAGACGAGGTGGCCGAGCGACCCAGCAAGGGCTGGCCGGAGCCAGGAGGACCCGGGACCAAGCGAGAGGCGAGCCGAGCCAGAGGAGACCGGAGATGGTGGCGTCAGACCAACCCAAGCAGGAGAGATGGCGCCATGCACCGGCCAAGAGAGGGAGAGAGCCATGGGGGACTTGGGGTAGGAGAAGCACCAGGACTCCGGGAGGCATAAGGGGAGTGGGAGAAGAATGAAGAAGAAAGAAGAAAAGAGGAGCCAGTGAGGGATTTCAGCCGGAGCAAAACTCCAGGGGGAAAGCCGTGGGTAGAAAAACATGGAGATGGGGAGGAAGAGAAATTGGGGAAAGAAGATGAGGCCATGGGCTGTGCGGCCGTGAGTGAAGATAGGATTTGGGGCAGTGGGGATTTGGGTCCGAGCCACCGCCATTGCAATTAATTCAATTTTAACTAGGTTTTTAATTAGGCGGGCACGAGAGGAATGAAGATGGTGGTCGCCGCCGCCTTCACCTTTGTCGTCTATAGTTACTTAGGGTTGGGGTTGGGCTGGCACGGCACGACGGACTTTGTGTGTCCGTGGCCATGAACACCGGAGGTCCTGAGTCGGTAGGCAGCCTGTTGCCAAGGCACCGACAACTTAGGCCTTTCACGAGTCACAAAGGGCGGCAGCCATGGCCTTGTGTACGGAGCTAAGGGCGGCAAGCAAGTGCAAAGCGATCGTGCGCGACGCGGGAGGGCAAAGCAGCTGTGTGAAGGCGTCCCATGATCTGGGAGAGCCGACGCCAGCAGCAGCCAGGAGGTGTGCACCCCCATCATCTAATTTCTAGCTCCGCTACTGGTTTTAGGCCTTCCCAATAACTAACGAATGGATGTCATGCTGCAACACCAACTCTAAGCAGCCTCAGAGTTTGAAACTAGTGTGGCTTGCACGAAGTCACCCTACTGTGGTCTGCATTAGAAACTGGTGTGGCATGCACAAATTAGGAAACTTAGAAGTTGTGATTGGAAATGGGTTGAAGATAGAGTTGAAAAAAAAACTTAGCAGTTGGAAAGGAAAAAATATGTCTATCGGTGGACGTTTAGTACTTATTAACTCGGTACTTAGCAGTCTACCAATGTTTATGTTATCCTTTTTTGAGATTCCTAGGGAGGTCCTCAAAAGATTAGATTTTTTTCGCTCTCGATTTTACTGGCAAAGTAATAATCATAAATGAAAATATAGGCTTGTAAAGTGGAGTTTAGTGTGTTCACCTAAAGAGCAGGGTGGCTTAGGAATTCAAAACTTGGACACAAAAAATAAAAGCTTATTTGAAAAATGATTGTTTAAGTTGCTTAATGAAGGAGTATGGCAATCTTTATTACAAAGAAAATATTTGGGTGGGAAGTGTCTTTCGCAGATGGTTAATAAGTTTGGAACTTTCCATTTTTTATCAGGTTTAATGAAAATAAAAGATCAGTTTTTTCGTTTTGGTTCATTCCATATTAAAAATGGAATGCAAACTAGGTTTTGGGAAGATATTTGGTTATGAGACTCTTCACTGAAAAGACAATATCCAATTCTTTATAATGTGGTAAGAAGAAAGGATGATACAGTGGTGAATATTTTGAGAGCGGCTCCTTTAAATATATCTTTTCGACGACCTATTGTTGGGCATAAGTTACATGCGCGGAATGGATTACTTTTGAGGATCGCTAATGTACAGTTGATATCTCAAATAGATGTTTTCAGGTGAAATTTGAACAAGTCTGAGATTTTTTCAGTACAGTCTTTCTATGCAGCTCTAACTACAAGTTCTCAAATTTCTACTATGAACCTCTTTTGGATTATTAAAATTCCATTAAAAGTGAAAATTTCCTTTTGGTATCTCAAAAAAGGGGTAGTTTCAACTAAAGATAATTTGTTCAAAAGAAATTGGAGGGGAAGCAAAAAGTGTTGTTTTTGTATTAACGAGGAAATAATTTAACATCTTTTTATTGAATGCCCCTTTGCATGTCTTACATGGTGGGCAGTTCAATTTGCTTTTAACTTATCTCTCATGTGAGTATAGCAAATCTATTTGGGAATTGGTTAAACAACATTCCCAAAATTTTAAAGTCACAGCTCCTAGTGGGAGCTAGTGGCTTATGTTGGTCTATCTGGTTGTGTCGGAATGATGTCGTTTTTAATAAAAAGATTGTTACTAATCCATTGCAGGTTATCTTTTTGACCGGGCACTGGCTAAGGGCTTAGGCAAATTTGCAGAAACCGACCCAGAAGGAGTTCATGCTGGCTGGAAGCGACCGTTTGGAGATTGTGGCGAAGCAAATTTTATATATTCATGGATGACGATTTAGTCATAGGATTTGTAATGATTGAGCTTAAATTTCAGACATCATTTACTTGTAAAGCTTCATGCCATTTTTACCAGTTTGGCTACTTTGGTGTTTTCAACTTGTTAATAAAATAGGTTGTGTGCATCGGCCGGAATAGGTTTTCTCTTCCATTATCTAAAAAAATACATAAATTCACCCAACTGTAGACTGTATTGATGAATATATGCCCCTACCTACCGACGCAAGTAAACGATGGTTTAACCAAGGTCTGTCTCCCAAGAACTGTTTAGTTTGTTGCCATTAACAAGTCGGGTCGTTATCAGCGACGTGATGACCAGATAGGCCCTAGCTCCACAGGCATCCGACAGTTTCAAGTTACAACTTGCATCTCGATGTGATGACGCTGTAGGGCGCCTACTAGCTCATCATCTACTGTTCTGCTCCAGCATCTTTACGGGGATTACTACGCCCAATCAAAATCAAATCGAGGCCCCTTTCAGAGAACACACACATACATGTACGAACAACGAACCCATCTCATGATTTCTATGTGAGTTGAACTGTTTTCTATAAGATTTATTTGAAATCCACGTGTTCCAAACCGTGCGCGGGCGAGTGGTGCTACCGCCGCTACATTGCTAAGTACGGGTGGTCGTGGTTCCGATCCGATCACATGACCCGATTCGGTGCGTGTGCGCGCGTGGTGGTGGCCCAGCGAGTGGGGGACCGGCGGAGAGGAGAGACTCATGTGATGCGCCGTCGCCGTTTACATGGGATTTTGTCGGATTTGTAGGGCTCGCTGGCGCCATGCCTCCACCACGGTGTGCAGGACAAGAAACGTAGGCGGCCTACCATTGAACACCGGGGTTAGTTTCGTGCACGACACAAACACGTACGCTTCCGGTGCTCGCTCTCGTGTCTACAGAGTCAGGCTTGTTTGTTGAGCACTTCGATCTGCCGATACCTAAAAATAGTAGAACTCCCTACCACAGACACTTGGCAATTGGGATACTCCAGACACCGATCCTCGGTGATGCGGAAGTACAGAACTACATCAATCTGTTACATTTTTCGGCTCTTACACAATAATGCCAACGTTTATACACAAATTCAGAACACAGATTCAAGATGTGTACCGTGTACCATCTATCTATTATCTTATTAAAGCAGAGTCGAAAAAATCGTCACATTCGCACTTAAGGGTTAGAAATTCTCACGTTAATCGGTAGAAAAATATAAAAATCTACAACGTCGATTGTGGTAGGTCCAGATTATAACGGTCTAGATTAAATAAAACAATACATGTCAAGTACAATGAAACGAAAATTCGGAATAAAAAATAAAAGAAAATCAACAATTTGATTTCCATGTGAGTTCCTAAATAAAATAATTCTTGTCAAGTACAATAAAACATAAATAAAAAATAAAATTAGTAATTTGATTTCCATACAAATTCCTAAGTAAAATCAATAAATAATTATAATTCGGAATAAAAATAGGAAAAAATTGATGTTAGATTTGTATACGAAATCCAACAAAAAGCTCAAATCAGAATAAAAATAAAATAAAATAAGCATTTGATTTTAAAACAAATTGTTAAATTATAATTCAAAATAAAAATTAAATAATAATTGTCAATTAGATTTGTATACTAAATCCAACCAAAAAATTACTAAAATTCGAAATAAAATAAAAGTAGCAATTTGATTTCAATACTAATTCTAAAGTAAAATCCTTAAATAGTTGTTATTCGAAATAAAAATTAAATAAAAAATAGCAATTGGATTCAATCACTAATTCCAATAGGAAAAGAACTGAAATTCGGAATAAAAAATACAAATAAAATTTATAATTTGATTTCCGCACGAATTCCAAAGTAAAATGCCTAAATAACTAAAATTCATAATAAATTAAATAAATTTAGCAATTTGATTTGTATACGAACTCCAATAAAAATATTGAATAAAAATAAAAGTTGTAATAAGGATGGCACGAATAGTATCAGAAAAGACACAAAAGAAACCACCACGTTCGCTCTTAATGTCATGTGTTTCTATTGTTGCTTTCTATGGAACAAAAATAAAAAATAAATTAAATATTGAATAAAAATAAAAGTTATAACGATGATGGCACAAATAGTATCAGAGGAGACCACAAAAGAGTGTAATAGCATCGATCTGTCCTGCAAGAAGACATTGACCTATGGGGAAGCGAAGAGCCGAGGTAGCAATAACGGAGATGAGGACAATATCGTGCTGCTCACCTTAGCCGTCCAACAAGGACAATGTCGTGCTGCTCTCTAGAGCTATTGAAGAGAAAATTCAGTATTGAAGGAGCCAAGTGTCGCGATGACAAGTGGTGAACGTCGGTGTTGTTGAAGAAGTTAGTTGACAAAAAATCTCGATGATGGGGAAGCCCTAGCAAAGAGGAGATGAAGCTTTGCATTCAAGACGAGATATGGACGATATGGGGTCATCGGGTGGCTAGGAGCATGCCATCACTAGTGACTGGTGAGGGACAAATCATCACCAGTGATGGCAAAAATATTCTCCATATCGTTCGGGGTCACTGGAGAGAGCGTGGCACGTGTACCCAGCTGGGATCGGCGACTGTTGCATTTGTATGTGTGTTGATGTCACAATTGTTGGTATTAAGCAATAATTGCCAAGAAGTAGAAGATAACTATATGATAAATTATTGTATTGAAAAGAAAAGCAACTGAGAGGAATCGATCAAAATTTGAGCTTACTGTTGGAGGTTGAAGCAAAAAAATAGTAACGATGAGAAGAAATAGAAGACATACGGTTTAGTGAGGCAGCTGAGAAGAGATAGAAGACATGCGGTTCGGTGGGGCAGATGGTGTGTAAAGGAACATAAGTTCAAAATAGGTCGTCCATTGTGCAGGGGTGTATGCGTGAGTATTGTACTCTAATAACATGTGAACTAATAAGATAATTTGTCGCACTCATAATCAACGCATTGCTTGAGATTAAATAAAGGTACATGTGAATGCATACAATTTGGAAAATGTAACTAATTACTAAGAGTAGACATGCAGCTACATGATGAAGAGTGATTAGTTTCTAAAAAACAACTTATTATGCCTAATGTTTTCTTCCATCAAAACTTATACTTCAATTACGTTCATCATATTGTATTTTCCTTCAAGTTTCTATTGTCATTTCTAATGTTTTATGATATATTAAAAAAACTAAATAGTCTACAAGATACGTAAATATATTCTCAATCATTTATATAAATTTCGAAACAAATCTAACAACACAAATGCGTGGATCACCTGGTTACTAATATTTTGTAGTTGTTGATGCCTGAGGATGACCTGGGTCCTATACAAATGAGGTTGAACCCCATAGGATTTTGCTAGTAGCCAACCCGCCCATTTCGAATTCTCAAGCAGAACACTCCTTTATCTTTGGCCCACCATACGTACGTTGGCATCTATTAATGAACAACGAGAGATAATGATCGGCAACAGGCACATTACTACGCATCAAGCAAATTCAATTCAATTCAATTTCGCTGGTCCTGCTTCCAATTCAAAAGTCTCACCGGAAACAAAAGGTCAAAAGCCGTGCCACCGGATCAAGAGCACGTAAGCATTCAACAACTGGAGCCATCAATCAGCACAGGAGATGCAGTTCACAGATCACCAGTCTCCAAAGCATGACCCACACACAGTCACATCGGCCATGCTAACCGGAAACAACCCCACAACAGGGTTAACTCATGAATGATTTCGGCAAGGAAATTCAAGCACCAGATGGGGCTGAGTAATTACATGGATAGCCGAAACAAGGCAGCAGCTACAGGCTAAAACCAATCTAATCAGCTACTAGAATAAGCAGAGCAATTAGGCAATCACACACTTGGAAACTGATCCCTAAACACCACAAATTACCTTCCACAGCACAGATTGTGTCAAGCATCCCGTGCTATCGAAGGACATTCAAGTTAACACCGATGCTAAATTCAATATGCTAAAAAGAAGATGAAAACGGTCGACTCAACAGAAGATAGGATTCATCAAATCTATGAATCGAATGCAGGCTACTGCAGTTAGCCCTCGACTCATTCAAGATTAAGGCGCGAAATGGTTGGGCCCCTTGATCAATTCAGCCTTGGAAGATTGATCGCCGCCTTCTTCCAGATTTGAGGCATTCTGCTGCTGATCTTTTCCTTCAGCTCTTTCACTTGACCTCTTGATTTCCTCGATCCGCAAAACAACATGTGACATTGATGGCCGGGCATCTGGGACTTGTGCAACACAGTCTATGGCAAGCTGTAGAAGCTGAACCATCTGTTCCTCGACGTTCTGATATCTCAGGAGCTCCATATCAAACACCTCTGCAGTCCACTCTGAGCGGACAACCGACTGCACCCACCTGGGCAAGTCAACACCCTCCTCGTTAAGAGCAGCCTGACTGGGGGCCTTACCTGTGAGCAGCTCAAGCAAGAGAACACCAAAGCTGTAGACATCAGCCTTCTGGGATACCCTCCGGGGATCACTAACTTCTGGAGCACGGTATCCAGTGGCACGAGACGGTGCGGATGATGGACCAACCAGAGCAGCAAGGCCATTGTCCGATACACGAGCTTCATACGACTTGGCCAGGAGGACATTGGATGACTTGATGTTGCCGTGGGAAGCTGATGAGCTAGTCGAGTGGATGTACTCAACGCCACGGGCTGCAGCTAGGGCAATGCTTGATCTTGTCTCCCAGTTAAGCGGAGTACGGCCAGAACCTCGGTTCCCTGTTTAACAAAAATAATTAAGATAGGGTAAGATAAGAGTCTTAGGTGCCTGCATCTTGATTCTCAAGTGTCACAATTAAGATAAGAACACCATTCACGAATGTCACCGGACTACTAAGGCATCAAAGACCATCCTAACAAATAAAATACCATCCCCACCAACTACAACGACTTTAAGAGATTTTGTCTTCCGTGTACAGCATACCATTACAGCATTACTAACCAAACAGAGAGCGAACCACACTTAAAGGAATATAGGAGTATATGAAAAATACAAGATGGCCAATTCTGCAGTAGAGAATTGACCAAGAATGGGTAAGCACTCAATTATTTTGAACTTTCTGGAATTAAGAGCCAATTAGAAGCACTCAATAAGAAAGGGGAAAATTTGCTGCGACAAGTATTCTCATCTCAATCATCCTCACTCAAACCACAAGAAGCAAAAGTGCATGAGTAAATCAGAGTCAAAACTAGATATGATTTTAATAAGTAATAGCAAACCCAATAAATAATCACCCAAATTCATGTAATTTGGATGGTAAGCAAATAAACAAGACCTAAATCAAAACTGGGTATGACCTAGTCTCCTTAGAAAAGACAAAATCTAGAGTACTCAACAACCAGCAGATGAATATTTAAGCCAAGAAAGAAAGTAATAGCCACAAAACAATAGCTCTTCAACAACGGCAATCTTAAACATGTGCGTGGAAATCAAGCACTACTCTACCACCACCACCCATGAACAATGCAAAACAATGTTACTCACAAGCACCAGTACAACATATCAATAACAGTACTATCATGATCAGACAGTATGACAATAAAGAACTGCGTAGAAGATGTGAAACTCTCACCGTGCAAGAGTGCGGAGAGGCTTCCCATGGGCATGAAGTCGTACACAAGTAGCTTCTCATCTTTGCTGTAGTAATAGGCGCGAAGCGGCACGATGAACTCGTCCTGAAGCTCGCCAATGTCAGCAATACGGTCACGGAACTCTGGCTCGGATAGAGTCACATCCTTGAGCCGCTTCACCGCCACTGTTGCCCCAGATTCAAGCACTGCCTTGTATATCGTCCCGAACGCGCCTTTCCCAAGCACCTCAGCGGACGCGCGCAGCAGGTCCTCCAGGTCGAATGGTGCCACGGCGGCCGCTGACCCGAAGAAAACCAGCTTCTTCCCTGACGTCGACTGAACGACGGGGGCATGAGGATGGCCCACGGTGGCCATCGGCGCTACGGCCGCGGCACTGGTCATCTCGGGAGGTTTCCGGCCGCCCGTGACAACGGCAGGCGTTGGAGATGGAGGCGGCATCTCCAGAGACCGCGTCTTGGTGCGCCCCGACCTGCGACAGAGGCAAATGAGAAGGAACAGGAGAAGCGCGGCTCCCAAGACGGAGCCTATGGCGATTCCGGCAATGGCGCCGCCAGAGATCTTCTTGCTCTTCTTGCCACTTTCTCCGCCTTTGCCGCTGCTCCCGCCGTTGGTCGCCGGCGTCGGCGACGACGGCTGCCCCGCCGGAGCAGGGGAAGGCGAGACCTCACCAGGGCAAGGCCCCAAGGGCCCACCGCACAATCCCGTCCCCAGGAACGCCGAACGTGGCTTGGACCGGAGTGCGGCCGGGATGGATCCATTCAACTGGTTAAACGACACATTTAACTGTTCCAGCTGCGGCAGGTTAAGGTCCGGAATCTGGCCGACGAAGCGGTTGTTCTCGAGGAACAGAACCTTGAGGCGCGTGAGGTTGCCGAGCGCCGGCGGGATGGTCCCCGAGAAGTCGTTCCCGCCGAGCGCGAGGCGGACGAGGCCCGGAAGCGCGAGAATCGCCCGCGGGAACTCCCCCGACAGCCCGTTCCCGTTGAGGAAGACGTTGCGGAGAGCGCCCGCGTTGGCGAGGTCGTCCGGGATCGCGCCGGTGAGCCCGTTGAGGCGGAGGCTGAGGGTGTGGAGCGCCGTCAGGTTCCCCAGCGTCCCCACCGGCACCTCCCCAGCCAGCGCCGCCCCCGGCAGCCGCAGCACCGCCACGCGGCCGCCCTCGCAGGTGACCCCCGTCCACGAGCACACGCCCCCGAGGTCAGTGCCGTTCCACGGCAGGCGCCGCCCCACGGCGTGGCGGAACGAGACCAGCGCCAGCGCGTCGCCCGCCAGGTCGGCGGCCCCCGCCCGCGGTGCTGCTAGGAGGAGCGAGAGCGCGAGGGCGAGGCGGACCAGCGCCCGCCACGGTGGCGGTGGCGACCGCATCGAGGCGGCGTGAGACAAGGAGGGGTGGCCGGGTGGGAAGTGGTGGAAAGCTTTGGGTTTTGGGGGGGCTGATGTTGTGTGCGCGGTGGCGTGGGGGTGAAACTCCCGTGCGGATTTTGCGGAATGGGGCTCGGGGAGTTGGGATATTTGGAGGCTGGGATTTATTCGTGGGTTGCGGGTCGTTGGGGTTTGGTGGGCGGCTGCGTGCGCGGCGTAGAGGAGAGGAACGGAGGGTGTGGATGGGAATGGGTGTTCCCGGGGAGGGGAACGGAGGGTGTGGATGGGAATGCGACTGTATCGGTGACTGCGTTCTGCGCTGCGCTGTAGAAGACTGTTCAGACTTCAGAGCGGCCCATAAAACTCGCCTCGGGGAAGGTGCCGGGGTTGGATTGTTGCTGGAAGAAACAGACGCGTGTTGTTGCGCGTGCCTCGTGGGCGGGTGGCTGACAGGTGGGTCCACCAGCCGGGTTCGCTGCCACTCGGGTCATTCTTGCTGTAGCGAGCGTGCTTGGAAAATTCACCAAGATTGCAAGGATGTTACGTATAAATCGGAAAATGTCGTCCAATACGAGAACGACGTACGGACCCTAGAGTCATATGTCAGTGATAATATTTTTTATAGTGTTACTGACCAAATTTATCCCTCATGTTTTCTTTTGTTTACATGTGTGTGCTACATGGGGAACTATGTGTAAATGGCTGATTTTAGTAGACCACTAATGCTGCAGTATTTCTTCCAACGAAAGCTGAAAGTTCAGTGAAACAACGAGCTGTATTTTAACTCTATGCTTGTTTTCGCTGTGTATTGTTTCGACGAAATTGCATTCCCGTGTTGAACATAGCCTAGTATTATTCGCTCTAAACCCCCTTTGATTATTATGCGTGTAGCGTTCACAAACCGAGCTTTCGTCTCCGGTAAGAAACCAGATTCTATGACCGCCGGGTAGGCAAGAACCGTTCACGTACTACACCAATGGATTGCGAATGACTTTTCGAGACGGCATCTAATAAATCTAGTGATGATCGGATCATCACGCACCCTCGTTATCGTGAAACACTTGCCGCTGTACTTTTGTTAGGTGTGGCTGAGTAATGAATTATCGTGATTTTTTTTAAAAAAATAATGTTATTTTTTTACTAAATAGTCGAAAAAATTATAAAATTAGCAACTGTCGTCATTTAAAATGACGAAATTATCATATCACTGTTCTAAATTACGACAGTAGCCTGGAATAGTGCAGAGAGGGTCCTGTCACCATTTCAACTGGCGACAGGAATCTCTACCTGTTTTTTTACTGTCTATTTCTGATCACATATTTTATGGCCAAATCACAATGATATTACAAAACATTCAGCACAATTTCATCACATATTTTGTCGACAAATCATAATAATATTATAGAACATTCAGCACCACGTCATCGCATATTTTGTCTACAAATCACGACCGGACAGACAGCGCTTCGCTAGTTTCTCTCCTACCCTCTTCTCCTCTCCCTTTCCTCCCCCTCTTTCTCTTTTTTTATGAATAAAAGTGAGTTATACCAGAATTTTGGAGTATGTTATATGGTAGATTGTGCCGACATTTGGAATAGCGACAGGAACGTGCAGAATCCCTGTCGCTATTTGACATGATGATTTTTCTAAATTTTAATATTAAAAAATTTAGGGGCTTGCGGGACCCCGGCCGCCATTTGAAATTACATTTTTCTAAAATTTAATATTAAAAAAATATAGACTTGTGAGATCCCTGTAGCCATTTGAAATGACGAATATCCTAAATTTTAATATTAATTTTTTTATCAGGGAATCCATGTCGACAGTAGAAATGATGATAAGATCCTATCGCCAATTGGAACGACGATAGGGTCATGTCGTCGGTCCAAGTGGCGATAGGACCATCTCTACACTGTTCTATGCTATCGTCGCCATTTGAAATGGGATAGGACAATTTTGTCATTTTATATTGCGATAGTAGCCTATTTTTGTAAAAAAAATGTTGACTATTTACTTTTATAATTTTCTTTTAAAATAGAATTATTTAAAAAATCGAATTATCGTCGTCTGGCACGTGTCCTATATCCTTCACCGACCGCACGTTGGGTTGGAACGTTGGTCAATCATGCTGCCTTTCCTTCAACAAAACCTTGCCGACGTTTTAAAATTTTAACAGCGGTGCCTGGCACTTGAAAACTGAAACCACGCGCATTAGCATAGATAGACGGTGTGGTAGAATATGGTTCGGCAAATTTTAGATGGTATTCGCGTGAATGGTCAGTACTATCCAGATCTAGTGGGTATTGGCTGCATGTTCTATGAGATTTACTATTTCAACTCGAAAATCATTTTCTTCTTGTTAGTAGTAGACTCACTGCCGGTTAGCGCATGTACAATAGTAAAGACTGTTTATAGCAATTTTTCATATCATCTGTAGATAGCACTAAAAACAGCATATATAATATGTTGTGATGATACAATCGGCTACATGATTATAGACAACACATAATCTTTTAATGTTTCTTTGTTCTGGTGCTACAGTTACCTATAGGATTGTAGATAACACATTTCTCTCTTTATTCTCTTTTATTCATATTAGCTGAAATCCTTTGTTAACAAAACGGCGAAATTTCGTGCTAAAATAATAGGGCGAAAGTGAAAAGGCGCCGACAACAAAAGCCCAGTTCGTGGTCATGTTCTCCATAATGGGCCGGCCATTACAACTGAAATGCGAGTACTTTTTTTGTGAACTTACTGAAATACGAGTACTTGGTTGAGTACGACTGTACAAGACACTAGTACTAAATTAAATTTCGAGGGTTTGCGCGTATCAATGTACCGTGATGGACCACACCACACTTGCGCGACGGCGACCCCACGCCGTCGTGCCGCGGGGCCCACCGTGCGACGGTCCGGTCGGACGAGCCGCCTCGGGCCGCGAACCCGCCTCCACTCCCGCGCGGCTAGCTCCCTCGTTGCGGAAAAGGCTAATCAATACGTGGTGGTGCCGAGCCGGGTCTCGCAACTGGCGGCGTCTCGGAGTCCGCGCGGAAACTCGTTTACTTTTCGCGAGTGGTACACTGGTACTCCTATCTGGAATTCTGGATGGTTGCTGTGCTCGCTGCAGAGTAGTTGGTAAGGTGCAACGGAATGATGTCTACATACCTCGTTTCAGTAGTCAGCTTGACACGGACAAAGAACTTACATGCCGCCTGTTTAATGAAGGACCAATGATGCCATTGTATTGGACTGGGCTAAATGAAGTTTGAAATTTTACATTAGACCATTAGACAGTCGTGGCAACATATTGGGTGAATTAAGGTCTAATTGGTGAATATACGGATAAACTCATTTCCAACCGTTGGATCTAAAATAGGTGGGCTAGATGGAGACAGGCGGCCTCATCACATTTACGCCGTTTTGCATTTATCACCCGCGCGAGCCACATGACTTTTGTGAAACCCCCCTCCAACGCCTCTCCTCTCTCAGCCCAACGCGGACGCCCTCCATCCCTATTGGAGCGACGCTATGCCTATGGATCCTCATTCGGGCTAGGGTTAGGGGTTTGCCGTTCTCTATAGCTGACTCCCCCTCCCCCTCTATCCTACTTGTAATGTGCCATGGCTCTGCCTCCCCCCTCCCTCTCC
The DNA here is from genome assembly GCA_036346405.1 of Phyllostachys edulis. Taxonomy (NCBI): domain Eukaryota; kingdom Viridiplantae; phylum Streptophyta; class Magnoliopsida; order Poales; family Poaceae; genus Phyllostachys; species Phyllostachys edulis. The sequence continues at coordinate 19,417,526 of CM070549.1, read as the reverse complement.
ATCCTCCCTGCGCTATGTCATGGCTCCGCCTCCCCCTCCCTTGCTGCCACCTCGCTGGCCCCAACCGCTCCCCCCCAAACTGACGCTAAAGCACCAAAATCGCAGCTAGGGTTAGGGATCTGGGTGGCTGCTACCTGCTTCGTCAGCCTCTTTTCCAAGTGCTGCTCGGCGACTCCTGTCGAGACCCAAAAATACAATTCTGGACCCTCTGTATATAATGCACTAGTCCAGGATCACGCTAGTGCACACAGTCTCAACAAAGGTGGATATCGATCCACACAAGCGATTAATAGCATAAATAAATAATTTGATTAACAAATAAGGGTTTTGACCTTACGATCCAGTTTACAATTATTAAGCCACGTAGGGCTAACAGAGAATTCAAAAGCAGCGGAAACAGAAACGGCAGCGACATCTCATCAATTCACCACAGGCAACCGACTGAGATCAAGACCATACGATCAAGCACCTTCGATGAACTCCTCCTCGAATGCTGGCGAAGACTCCTCCTCTTCTGCTTGATTGATTAAAGCAAGCATGAGTGCATAACCGTACTCGCAAGTCACACCACAGAAATGCAATTATACATGCAGGCTAAAGGAGTGGCATTCTGTGGTTCTTTTGCAGAAATACAACATTTGCAATTGAATACAAATAATAGATTGAAAGCATACAGTAAAACAAATAAGCAATATTTAATTTTAACAGTTTGATTTCATAAAGACACATAGCCTAAACAAATTATTCACATAGCCATATGATTTAGATCACACAGCTCCCTTCCTAATTGTTTTATGAAGATCTACTCCTCGTGTGAAATCCCCGAGCATGTCCATGACCGCGGACGCGGCTATTCGAATAGATTGATTTAACACTCTGCAGAGTTTGTACACTTTATCCACAAAATACAACTAGTGTAGCTAGCACTAATCATAACAAAACGTTTCAGAAACTTCATCTCAAGCATTGACACTCTCAGTGTGCTTTATGCTATACCAATCCTTACACAGTGCTTGGCATAACACACACCATTGGACAAGGACACGGTGAACCGCCCCGTGATGCGACTACATGGTAGCACACACCTCCACCCTTTTCACCAAGCCTAACTTACTGCCTGACCAATCAATGTCAAGAATTCATAACTTACTAAGTTAAGCCCGTCCCACATAATAGGCATGTGGTCGTACAATAAGACTTAGTTCAATGGCACACAAAGTTAAGTTCTTAATTGACCAAGGCAAGACTTCTAAATTCTAACTAAGGCACACAGATTATTTTGACACACAGATTAATATTCTCATTTCACATAGCCACCATGTCACACAGTATCCACCACTTGCCTCAATCTAAACCTTTTCCCACCCAGTTGGTTAAGTGCAACACATGCCATAATAACACACAGTTTTATCACATAGTTCCATAGTCACTTAGTCAAGTTGATAATTGCAACTGTACATGAAAGGTGATTCGTGGCATGGCTAAGCAATCTAATCGCATCTAACCAACCCACGTTGGTGCTACAATATTACCAACTACATAAACCAATCTAGGGTGACAAAAGATTAGGGCATATCAATTAGACAAGGAAGATATAATAATTTGGATTATTAACTTTACCCAAAAGTATTTAAATAATTACTTGAAATAGATGCAATAATTTGAAACAAAGTAACATTTAGAAACTTGGGATTAAATCATGGTAAAAGGTATGACTTGCCTTGGAAAAGGTCTAGGTATTGATCTTGATCTTGAGGTGTTCCTTCTTCTTCAAACCTTCCCGAAGTATCGACGTCTACTCGCAGACGAATCAAACAAATAAAATAAATAAATAACAGAGGCAAAACAAACTCAAAAAATTAAATGAAAATATCAAATAAATAGATCTTGAATTTAGATGAATTTAGAAATTTGAATGGACTGTGACGAGGATTAAAACCTCTATGTATTAATTTAATACATAAAAGACCATACGTCTTCATGGTCGTAACCCCTAAGGCTAACGACCTCACTAGTCGTGAGGATTCCAGAGGTTACACGATGGGTACCCTGGTCGGACTAGGCTTCGACCAGGTAGCTACTCGGAAAAGCTATAAACTGGCATTTCTTACCGTTTGATGAATAGAACACATACTGAATGTTTCATACCATGCGATGATATACAAGATACTGACAATAAACCACCCTACAGTTAAGCTTTTTACAGGCACTTAACCGTAAGGTAGTTAACACGTTGTTAACTGCCTTAAACCTCCGACCAGTTGTAACATTTCGCCAGGGATGTCTTCTCTAGGAGTAACTGCCGCCTCAAACTCTGCATACAATCGGTTGTTCGCTGGGTCAGGCTGGTTCGCCAAGAAGACCTTCGGAGGTGCTCATCTCCGACCGCTCTTCGTCATGGAAACTTCTGGCAAAAGCACTAAGAAGTTTCCATCGCCATTCGATGGAAGCTCATCGGAAGATCGCCGCCGAGGCATGAGGTCAATGCGATCGGAGATGCAAATCCGGATGCCTTGCGCGGTCCTACGCACTCTGCCACGCCACCACGTGTTGGTGGAGATGATGCGGGCCGTCAAGCACCAACTTCCAGAGGCAACGGTGCTGATCAACGTCCATCAATTAACTCACCTGGCGCTACCCAGCCAAGAGTAACTGATTGGACAGAACAAATCCGAAGGTTAGGGGAAGATTCAGGTCTGTGTACAACTACGACCAGTCTGAACCCCCTGAGACCTTTGGTAACTGTACAAAACTTGCAACGTATGCAAGATATGTTAAATAATTCTGACCCTGTCCTAATAGAAACTCCAGGTTTTGTACAGCTCGTAGGCCAAGTATCGAAAATTCTGCAACAGACTATGCAACGAACGGAGGCATATCGAGAACAAAGAAGTCTGGGAAGTCAGACCATGACTTCATCTCAACGCTCCTCCCTCAGTAGATGGCAACATGGTCAAATTAGGGAACAAACGATACCCATGCCCTCTCGGCGATTCCGACCTAGGAGTCACAAGGGAAGAAGGCTATTTTAGATAGCAACTCCCTCACCATGTCGAGAAGAACAAACGTTGAAACCTGATGATCTCAGGCACCGTTTGAATCAAGTAGGTGGTCGGCGACATTATACAAATGTCCATGACCAGATCGGCTCATCGGAGCGCCTGCGTTCCAACCATAGGAACCGGTCTCCGATCGACATAATCCAAATACCTTCCTAGAGAAGGCGCCATGAATCCATCACAGTTGTCGAGCCTTCTCTGCAGGCTCCAGTCGTGCGTTAATAAACGGTTCGATCAAGCTAATTTGGACAAATTCAACGGGACTCAAAACCCGCTAGAATTTATCCAAATATACACCACCGCCATCAGAGCTACTGGAGGTGACGAAAATGTAATGGCTAACTATTTACCCGTCGAGCTCGAAGGGTCTGCCCGGTCCTGGTTACTCAACCTACCGGTCGGATCAATCTATACTTGGGAGCAACTCTGCGACCTCTTAATAGCGAACTTCCAGGGTACGTACGACCACCCTGGAAAGGAGGATGATCTCCACTGAATTCGGTAGGGTTCTGATGAGACTTTACGTCAATACATCAAGAGGTTCAGCCAGGTTCGCAATTCCATACCGGAAATCGCAGAGTCATCGGTTATACATGCTTTTAAGGTAGGATTAAGGAACCGGAGGTTTACGGAGGACATGGCAATGAACCCTCCACGAACCACCGTCGAGCTTTTCGACATGGCCGATAAGTATGCCACTGCTAGCGAAGCAATTGAATGGTGTGAGGCCATCGATCGGAAAGACAAAATTCCCCAGCCTGGCCTGGACAAACCAGAGAAAAAAAATAAAAAGTCTCTCAAGAAGAAAAAGAACCACAGACCCGACGATAAGGAAGTCTTAGCGATTCCTGAAAAATTTACGAAGGGTAAGAAGGACTGCACCGGTCGAAGCAAAGCAAAGGCTTCAACCGAAGGATTCCAGAAAAACAAGAAGTGGTGTCCACTTCACCAGCAGGCAGGGCATGATCTGCGCACCTGTCGTGTCTAGCAAAAGAAATTGGAGGATTATTATGCAGGTAAATGACCATTTCCCACAATATAGGAACTCGGAGAAACAAGCTCCAAAAAGGACATGGATGGCGACGAAGAGATGGAGTACCAGGATCCCCAACACACAGTCAACATGATTTTTGGAGGATCTTCTTCATACGAGTCCAGGCGTCATCTGAAGGCCATGGAGCGGAAGGTCAACCTCGTCGAATCTCCGACCATCACCAAGCAGTCAAGGTGGTCGGACACGGCAATTTCCTTCAGCAAAGACGACTGCCCCATCCCTTCGACTCGACCGGGTAGGTTCCCTATTGTTGTTGAACCAACTATTAATAAATGTAGGGTTAATCGAGTCTTAGTAGATGGAGGTAGTTCTTTGAATATATTATTTGCGGGAGTTTTAAAAGAGATGCAGGTCCCCATGTCAAAGGTGAAACCAGTGAAATATACTTTTCATGGCATAGTTCCTGGCTCCACCGCCAAACCGATAGGACAAGTTTCCCTACCTACACGTTCGAAAGCTCGATAATTTACGAATGTAAAAATTCCATTTGATATTGTAGATTTTGAATCAAGATATAATGGAATCCTTGGTCGACCAAAGATTAGCAAAATTCTTGATAGCCACGCACTACGGTTATCAAAGTTTGAAAATGCCGGGACCAAGAGGAGTCATTACGGTTCCAGAGACCGTAAAATGGCCTTTGTATGTGATCGAAAATCCTAGAATCGGTCGATGAACTTCCGACCGAGAGGTGACCCATCTATCAGACAGCAAACGCCGAGGTCAAGATGACGCTGAAACCGTCCGACCAGTCAAAAGAGGTATTGCTCGACAAAGACGCTTCTCCGGACAGCGCCAAGTCACTACCTGGGTCAGAAAATGCTTACCCACCCACTTGCAAGGTTCTGGTCGGATTAAGACTCGATCCTAAATAGGAAGAGTCGCGCGTCTCCTTCCTCCGAGCAAATCAGGACGTATTCGCCTAGCAGGCGTCCGATATGCCCGAGTCCCCAGAGGTGATCGAGCCTGAGCTAGCTCTCGGCGATAAGAAGCTCAAGCGAAGCTTACGGTGTTTTGCACTGATCGGAAGGAGGCAATCCAGTCGGAGATTGACAAGCTTCTCAAGGCTGGATTCATCCGTGAAGTCAACCACCCTCAGTGGCTCGCCAACCCTGTAATGGTTAGGAAGAATAATGGGAAATGGTGAATGTGTATTGACTTTACAGATCTTAATAAAGCTTGTCCGAAAGATGATTTTTCCCTTCCGCGCATTGATCAACTGGGAGATTCTACCTCCGTGTGCGAATTACTAAGTTTTTTAGATGCATATTCAGGGTACCACCAGATTAACATGTGTAAAGAAGATAAAGAGAAAACTTCCTTCATCACCCCATATGGCACTTACTGTTATGTTAAAATGCCATTTGATCTCAAAAACGCTGGTGCAACTTTTCAAAGGTTGATGCAAAAAACATTTAATCCACAAATAGGTGAACCTTGAAGCTTACGTTGACGATCCGTCGTAAAGCGCCAACGCTAGTGATCATGTTCATGAGTTACAAGAAACTTTCAATAACCCGAGAAGGCATAACCTCAAGTTAAATCCGGAAAAGTGTGTGTTCAGAGTTTCACTGAAAATTGCTCTGGTTTCCTAGTCTCGGCTAGAGGTATTGAAGCAAATCCAGTAAAGATAAAAGCCATCGACCAGATGCGTGCTCCGACCACAAAGAAAGGGGTCCAAAAGCTAACCGGCTATATGGCAGCGCTAAGTCGTTTCATAGCAAGGTTAGGTAAAAAAGGATTACCTTTCTTTAAGCTTCTTCGGAAACACGGGAGTTTTGAGTGGACTAAAGAGTCAAACGATGCCTTTGAAGAACTTAAAAAGTACCTTACAAGCACCCCGGTCTTAGTTTCTCCAAGACTGGATGAAATATTGCTGATTTACGTGGCTACAACGCCACAAACAGTTAGCGGTGTACTGGTCGTAGAACGGGATAACATCCAACGACCAATATATTACGTAAGCGAAGTCTTACATGGACCAAAGGAAAGATACCCACATGTACAGAAGTTGCTCTACAGCCTCCTTATGTCTTCAAGGAAGCTTAGGCATTACTTTCAGGCCCACAAAGTGGTCGTCTCAACCGGATATCCCTTGGTCAAGTCCTTCAAACAGGAATCATCGGGACGAATAGAAAATGGGCGATTGAGCTAGGGCGTTTGACCTCCATTTCATCTCACGAACAACAATAAAGTCCCAGGCAATAGCAGAATTCATTGCCGAATGGACAAACCCTGAACCCACCCAAGGGCCCGAAAGTACGAACACCACGATGAGTGGACAATGTACTTCACGGTTCCTTGATGTTAAAAGGATTGGGGTCGAGTCGTCTTGATATCACCCATCGACGAACAACTCAAGCACGCCATCCAAGAAATTTTCCGCCACAAACAATGTGGCGTAATATGAAGGTTTATCGGCAGACTCGAGCGACTCATTCGCCGGATTCGCAGACATTAGTGAAAGACGATTCTCAACTAGTAGCGAATCAAGTAGGAAAAGAGTATCAATGCTTGAGTACCAAGATGTCATCTTATCTGGCGGAAGTACGAAAACTCGAAAAGCATTTCTTCGGTTTCCAGATCCAACATATTCCTAGAAAGGAAAACTTTCTGCCAAACCAGTTGGTATGGATGGCCTCCACGAGGTCAACCGTCCCGCCCGGAGTTTTTCTTGAGCAACTCGATTCGCCTTCCGAGAACATACATGATTCTTTACAGGTCGTACAAACCGATCAAAGGAACATAGATGCTCCACAGGTCGTTGACGGTTGGCGCTGTCACGATCAAGGTAGAGATTGGATGACATCGATCTACAATTATCTTCAGAATGACATAATTACGGAAGATGATGTAGAGGCCGATCGTATAGCACGAAAAGCCAAATCATACACTCTAATCGAACGTACCTTGTATAAACGAGGATCTAATGGAGTGTTGATGAGATGCATATCTCAAACGGATGGCATTAAGTTGCTAATCGAAATCCATGAAGGAGTCTGTGGAGCACATCATTCCTCTGAACACCGGTCAAGAAAGCCTTGAGCAGGATACTCTCGCCAATCGCCTTTATGATGCGAAAGAGCTTGTGACGGCGCGATAATGTCGGTTTATAGCCGATAAGTACATCACCAAGACAAGCCTTACAAACAATTCCTCTTTCTTGGCCTTTTGCAACTGGGATTTGGACATTCGGGACCTTTTCCAAGAGCACCCGGGCTTGAATTCCTTTTCGCCATGATTGACACGCTTACAAAATGGATTGAGGCCGAGCACATTGTTAAAACAACAACCGAGGCCGCTAAGAGATTTCTAATGAAGAATGTGATCACACGATTTGGTGTACCCAACAGATAATCACAGACAATGGTGCCTAGTTCTCCAGCAGTCAATTCCAAGAATTCTGCGATGAACTTGGCGTCAAAGTTCATTTTGCTTCTGTTGCTCATCCACAAAGCAATGGGACAGTTGAGCGGGCTAATGGTATCATTATGCAAGGGATCAAATGCCGAGTATTCGACCAGTTAATCAAACGGTCAGAGCTTGGGCTCAAGAACTCCGTCAGATATGGGCGTTCGAACCACGACGGTCGTGTGACCGTGAAACGCCATTCTTTTTGGTTTATGTCTTTGAAGCCATGCTTCCTCCGTAACTCAAAATTGGCTCTGCTCAACTAATCGCTTTAATGAAAATGATCGGAATGAACGACGACTTCGATTTACATCAATTTCCTTGAAGAACGACGAAATCAGGCCCTTATGCGATCGGCGGATATCAACAAGCCATGCGAAGGTACCATAGTCGAAGGTGCAATCTCGCAGCCTTTGTCAGAGGTGATCCGTTCTCGAAAAATTCAGAATCAGGCTAATCGCAACAAGCTTTCTCCCAAGTGGGAAGGTCCTTACACTGTGGTCGAAGTCACCCGATCAAGTTCTGTTAGACTCGCCATGTCGGACAGGCAAATTTTGTCAAATTCTTGGAACATTGATCAATTGCGTAAGTTTTATGTCTAATTATTTTGTACTTTATTTCAATTCTTGTTTTTAGTATATTCATTCTTTTGTTTTCGACAAGTGATACAGTTTATATATCTATACCTCTATCCTGGTCATCTATTATTGTTGTTTAAAATGGTCGGAGAAGACAATTTTTCTCTCTGATATCCTTTATCGGGATCTTTGTTACTCTTTGGCAACGACACCAGTGTCATACGCTGTATAGGTCCTAGTCGTGATCATTCCATGAATGATTCCACACGCGACCATATGAGTAAACCGAGCATAACACAAGCAACAATGTATAGTTCATTATGCTATTAAGATCATGAAGACTATATTTCCTCATTTCAACATTCTGTTCTACTCTTGTTTGGCTACTGGTCGGGACACGAAAAGCCTCCTAGTCGAAGTCTCTCCTTTTTCGCACGTGGTTCTGCCCACTGGAAGGAGCTTCCTAGCGACGGTTCTTTTCTTACGATCCTCGCTGCCAGTCGGACTTGAGCTTGAACACGTTTTGCGAAATGTTTTCCTATATCTTCTATTCTTATCAGTTTTTTCCGACCAGTTTTAGGTCGTATATATAAATACGATCACTTCTCTTCAATTGCATATATTCTTGCATTTTTTTTCCTTATGTCAATACAACAAGTCTTTTTTTTCCGGCCATGTACAACTTTTGATTGGTATTTCGATCATGACAAACAAGGATCTATAACTAAACGAACTCATAAGCTGGTTCCGACCACAGTGATTTTCTAATATTGTTACGATCAGTTTTGTCTTCATATCGGCACATACCTTCAAAACAAATGCTTTCGACTTTCATTCTCTATCTTGGCTACCTGCTTGTATAGTAAAGTTCTTCTACTATAAAACAGTCGGGGGCTAGGAGGTATACGAGAATTTTAAAAAGTCAAAATGCGATAAACAAAAGCATTGTTGATGACATAAAATGGTAAGTTTTATACATTGTTTTTCAATATTCTTACATTTGCAGGGGCCTACTCTAGAAATATTTTCAGACTAATTACTGCTTGATGGAGATCCGACCTCCATCTTGCGGCGCCCCGTGTCATTACCCAGGAGGTAATCACACTTAAGCATACGGATTACTATTCGTTTGCCCAGTAGAACACTGCTCCAACGAATAGTAAGCCATTACCAGAGTTACGCAGCAGAACAATAAGATAGAAACTGTTCCTTTATTACAACAGTAGCCACAAAAGACTAAGGTTCTAGATACACTTATTTATTTACAACAAAAGAGGGGAGGTAACACTTTCCCCCAGAGTCTGCTATCTATGTCTCTCCAACGAGCTACTCGTCCCACGAGTCAAAAGAGAAGTCCATCTCGCCTTGCTCATCAACATAAACGCCCTCATCACCTGTAGCATCATTTGTACCTGCAAAACCCTCCTCCCACTCGGGATTGCTCCCGGCAGAGTTAGGGTCTAAGCAAGGGAAAGATAGCAAGAGTGAGTACTATAGTGTACTCAGCAAGCATTAGTAGCTAAGATGCAAATGATGATTCTAACTTTTCGTCCTTAGCAACCTGCTTATCTCTTCTCTTATTCTGAAAATAAACATTAAAACATTAGGTTGCAGATTTTATTCTGAAAAGACTACTTGATTACTCGGAAAGAAAATAGACCCCCAGTGGTTCCCGTAGACTCTAATCCAGGAGACTGGCATGAATTCATGATTTTATATAGCACTGCGCAGGCTTGTACCACTTTACCCACAGCTATCCTGAACCCTCTTTAAACTGGGTACATCGCATTTCCTTTGATGCGACTTCAGGTCCAGAATATAGAACGTTTTCCAGATTACGTGAATATTTTTCTCCACCCATTACTTTCCGTCGGTGCTGACCTAGCCACCACCGAGTTCAGGTAATGTTGATTGGGCCGATTCATCCTCTTCGCACCCAACACTCCACCTAGTGCTTATAACATCTCTTCTTACACCACACTCACACATAAATACATACCTAGTGTGGAGAGCGAGATCACGTAACAAGGTAGCATTTTCTGCCCGTCGAAAAAAAACGGGAAAATGGTTGGTACTGAATTTACGGCCTCTGACGAGTAAGAGTTTTGTTTGTCCTTATATCATAACCATATGTAAAGGGTACCACCTCTTGCCCTCTTTCTTCCTGACCAAGGGCCCCCTTTACCAGCCATATTGTTACTCTGCTTTACTCTCATTTCTTATTTCTCATCTCTTTTCATATCTAACATCTTTCTCATCTTTCTTACCTTTATCTCATTTATTTGATTTGAGTTTTTGAGAAATCATTTTAATGCAATACATATATGATAGAATAAGATAATGTTTACATTTAATATAGCTATATTAATGAACAAGAAAGTAGCTTGCCTTCAAAAGAGTAGTAAAGCTCACTGTCGATAAAATCCGATTCAACTAATGCCGCCTGCGTCGGCTCGTCTGCTGCAAATATGCGACGAAACGGATAATAAATAATTAAGTAAATACTTAGTGACATTTTGGTGCTACTAAAAGTATATTAGTTAGAGGATTCTTTTTATTAGTGGATTTTTGCTAACAAACCCTTTTCGCCTATCGCCATGTTAGCACTCCCCGCTACTGTCGTTCTGGCATAACGGCTCTAGGGTTAGGACTAAAATACACACGATCTAAAGAACGACGAGAAAAGCTACACAAGACCGAATATTAGCAACTCTAGCAAATTTTATGCGAGCTCAAACATCTATTTGATTTTATTTAGTGTGGAAATAAAAAACTTCAATTTTCAAAATAGGCACAAATTTAATTATCTTAATTATTCCAATCTAACTAAACGATTGCTAAGATAACAAATTATTGGTTTAACACAAATATGCTCAGAAGTTAACACTTTAAATCCTAATTTCTAACCAATTAACTTTTAGATCACATAAACCCTAATCTTCTCATCCTCACCAACCGGCCACACTCCCCTTTCTCTAAACCCCACTTGGCCGACACCCCTGTGGTTATCAAATCATCTTCCCCAACTCCCTTTTTTTCCAATCTCTCCCTCCCTCACATCTCTTTCTCCTCCTCTCCACTCCTGAAGCCGCCGCCGCCCCCTATGGGTCCTCCCCGGGCGCTCCTCTCCCCCGGCTCCTCCGTCGCCTCCTCTCTCCCTGGTCAGCTCCACCGCCTCCCTCTTCCCTGGCCGGCAGTGGCCTTGCCGCCCACCACCGCTTCGGCCCTCCACCCGATCCGGCCACAGTTAACGCGTTCTTGCCAAGAAGCCGCCTCCTCCTCGTCTTCTAGTCCGGCGGCTGGGGCAGGCCCGCCCTTCAGCTCCCTCTCTGTCTGTTGCCTCGGTCCGCGTCTCCGGCTGCTTGCTGCCCCCGACCCATGGCCGCCACGTGCCGTGGTTCCCTCGTCCCCAAGCCGAGCCCAGTCCTACCTCTTAACCCCTTATTGAAGATCGATTTTGATGATTTGTTGATTTAATTACTTTGCTTATCGGTGCTTGAGTGATGCACAAAGCTTATGGTGGTTTCTACATGATGCAAATGGGTGGTGGTTTGGGGTTGGTTTGGCCGACGCTCACTGAGGTATAACCTCGCTCTGCTCTCTGATCCTTTACCCCTCCCTTGCTCTGTGATGGAATGAATGTACTGAGGGTGGATGTGGGTGATTACCTTGATGTCTGATGATTTTATTGAATGCTACCGATGAGTAGAACAAGCAGAGGTTGGCTGGGTTACCTCCTGCTGGGATTTGGGATGGGAAGAAGGTTGTAGTGCCGGCTTGCTGGTGCTCCTTACTTCCCTTCCCTTTGCTCCAATGGCTGGGGTGGTGGCTGTGGGTGAGGAGCTCCTGGTTGCTCCCCTCCTCTTGTGGCCAAGGTGATGAGAATGAGGATGGGTTGGGGCTGTGGGTGGTCTTATCCTAACTTGGGTTTGATCTCATCCTCATTGTGGTAGTTTCATATTTACTGCCTTCCTATTCATATTTACCATAGCCTTATTTACTTCACTCCTGTTGCTTCCTATTCTTGGCTGCTCTCTATGGTGATGCATATGGGCTAAATAATGATGCTGTGAGCAATATGGCTACCATTGCGAGCTTTCCGGTTGATCGGCATTATAATGCGGGTGTTGGATTCGGTGGCCCAATGATGTTTTGAACAGAGGGCGGATATGAGTGGGAATGTATTGCTGGATTTTAATGTGGCTGAGGCAAATGAAACAAGGTGGGTGTTGGCTTCCATGACGCCGGATGATGAAACCCTCAGAAGAAATGGTTGCCTACTAGCTTAGGTTGACTTGGATGCCTTAATCATCAAGAGCCGATTAACTTTGGTTAATCAGGGTATTTTGGTGATTAAGGAACCGGCTGACTTAGGTGAGTAAGATACTCCTTCTGGACTTCGAGGAAACTGACGGCAATCCCTCTTCTCCAATCCAGCTAGCAACTACTGCTTTCGATTTTACTAACAACTCCTTGAGCTTTTGGTTGAAAGACAGGAAAGGCGGAGGGTGGTTAAATGAGATGACAAGGAAGTTTTGGCAAAAGAATGCAAGCACCTTCAGCTGTAATTTACTTAATTCTTGTAATTGATGTTTGTAAAAGAGTTTGAATATTAATTCTAAATTAAGCATTGGATTGTAATATTTTTAACTCGGTTTTGTAAATGGACTGTTGTAGAATTTGTGATGTGGATAATGATATTTGCTTAATTACCAAGTTCAAGTGTTAATTATGCGATGGAATGATTACTGAGATTATGATTGACATTTATTTAATGAAATTTTAATTAGGCTAATTATCGATTACTGTTGATTAGTTTAGTTTAATTACGCGGGTTCTCACACATCTCCTCTACAACTTTATCTCCGAGTGGCCTGAGTTCTTCCATGAACTTGGTTGCCTCCTCAGGTGGGCAGTTGAAGTCATCTTCAACAGCTTGGAGATCAATGGAGGGGTCGGAAGCTTTCAGTTTTGCCAAAGCAAAACTAACTCCACTAGCAACGCTTGTTTTCATGGCCTGGGCATAGTTCTTCCGAGTAGTCTTGAGCAGATTTTTAAGATCCTCTAGAAGTTGACCCAAGTAGTCTATTTTCTCTACTGGATCTCTTAAAGTAGACAGACTTGATCCTGATCCCATATCAAAGATCATCTTGTTCAAAAATACAATCTTTTTATCAATGTTTTGCACAAGAGCTGTCTCCTTGTCTTGCTCAAATTTCGTAGTTACGCTCGCTCATTCAAAGCTTGTTTTTGCTCTACAGAGTGAAGCAGGTGATAAGCACAAACATAATTGAAGGAAGACAATAAGTCAAGTTTACGACCTGTTACCTTCAATTTTCTTGTTAAGTTCTTCCTTGCTGGTCGTCGCTTCGGCGATTGACCGGTCCTTAGCTTTGATTTCCTCTTCAAACAAAGCTGTCTTGGCTTTCTTAGCCATGATCTCTTCTTTTATTTTCTCCAAATCTATCGAATGTGATAAGGGAGAATAATTAGAGAAGGGTAAAGTTTTGAAGAAAGAGAAAAGGTTAAGTGGGAAGTTCTTACTTTCCAATTCGGAGTGTTTTTGCTCTAAGTCTTTAATTCGCTGGGTCAGTCCTCCGACCACAGTAAAGTTCTCGACCAGATGCTGTACAAATAGTATTTTTTCTCTTTAAGTTCCTTATAAACTTTTGAGAAGTACTATGGAACTGGTCGTAGATACTTACCCGGATCGCCAAATCATTATAACCGCCAAATATTGAATCAGGGTGCATTTTGATTTGATGATCCGATATTTTTCCCCATGCCTCGTCAAGCTCCTTATCCTCGATAAATCGGGGGCGAAAAGGGAACTTGTCAGGTTGAGAGGAATTACCAACATTGGTCGGAACCGGTGAGGGCCTTTAGGGGCATCTACCTCCGCAGAAGGAGTTAGAACCACCACTGGATCCAACTCGACCGTTGGCATTGACACCTGCTCGGGGGCTTCTTCGACGACTTTTTCCTCAGGAGTTCTATCCTAGGAAGCACTCTGGTCGGGGATCTCCACGAATGCCTGGTCCTCAGGAGGAGTCCGGTCGGAAACAATCGAACACCGTAAGACCTCACGCAGCAAAGAAGGGAAGTTCAAAATCAAATCATCAAGAAATCATTAGAGGTATGTGCTTATACGACCATTTTTCATTTGTACATACCTGGTTAGTTTTCGAGATTTGACTTTGAATCGTGGAAGGGTAAACTCTGTGTCGCCACCCTTCCTTTTCTTTTCTCTCTTTTTTTGGTTCCAAACCGCAGAGTTGGTTAAACTCGTTGCATCATCCAACAACATGTCGGAAGCGATGCCCTCGATCGGCTCGTCGAGGTTTACGCCCTGACCATCCGGTCGGGCGAGTGGTTTCACCAACCTCCGCACCGCTTGTTTGAAGACTAACCGTCCGTTAAATCAACGATCGGTCTAGGGTTTACTGACCTCAGATCGCGCCTTCGGCCGGCCTTGACCTTCTCCACCTGAACCAATAAACGAATTTTGGTTAGGTGATGAAATCTTTTATCTAAAACTACATATATATTCATCAGAAATGTTCTATTACATCGAGAGATTCATCTTCTTCTAGTGCATCAGGGCATGAATCGGTCGGAACCACGGTGGGATGTCGACCCTCACCCCGAGTAATTAAGAATCCGACCAAATGCGAGAATAGAACATGATCAAAACATCTCGACGGAGAATATGTGTACATGATAAAAGAAGTTTTTTGATTATTTACCTTAAGTCTTGCTAGTTTCTCTTCAGCAGGAACTATGACCAAAATCTCGGGGAATCCGGCCTTCTCACCAGGCTCCCTAGAGCAGATCAGCCTGATCCGCTCTCTGATTTCCTCAGGAGAAAGGGCTTTAAAAAAGCAAAAGAAGTAATGGCAGACTTTAAGGTAGTACCAAAATCAAATAGCAAAATACTGGTCGGAGTTTCTCTCGAAGACTTACCACCTCCTGAGATAGCGTCATCATGACCAATGGACCAAATCAGGGAATGAGTCTAAAGCTTCAGCGGGCTAATTTGGCGCTTGGTGAAGTCTCTCACCACATGCCAAGAGGTCAAGCCCTTGACTCTCAGGTCGTAGATGGCGTCCACCCATCTTCCGATCACCCCTGTCTTCTCCACGGTCTTTCTCCACTTGGGGTTTTCATTCGCTCTCATCCCGGCAAAGTAGAGGCCATCATCCCTCGTAACTGTCATGTAGAACCAGTTCTTTTTCCATGACGACCACGAGGACTTCAAGTACATATGAATGTACTCATCGGCCTTCCCGTCGTGAAGGCGCAATGTACATTCTTCGAGAGTCTCCGTGGTTCTCCCCATCACCATTCGGTAGAAATACCTGAAGAGCATCAAATTCGGGGGCATTCCCAGGTATGCTTCACACAAATATGTGAAGATGCTGATATTGGCGATCGAATTTGGAGCCAAATTCACCAATTCCACCCCGTAGTATTCAAGAACACGGAGAAGAAATTTGTGTACGGGCAATCTCAGCCCGCATTCGATGTAGGCGAGGAAAACAGGGATTTCCCCATCTTCGCGGCTCGGAAAGTGCTCTCCAATCGTCGGTCTCCATTTGATCAAATTCTTGTCGGGGAGCATCCCAACCTTCTCCAACGCCTCAAGCTTTTTCTTGCTCAATTCCGAAGGCAACCACTTTATGATTTGCTCCGACATGATGAAAATCCTCAAGGATGAGAAGTGGTCATACGAGATTTTGTGGTCGGAAGAACAAGAAAAGAGGACTAAAGATTTTTTCTCGGCAAAGGGGATCAGAAAGGGGATCTGGAAGCGTAAAAACTCCAAAAAGTCTAGCGATGGGGATTTTATAGCCTTAGATCTTTAAATTACGATTGGAGGTTACCCACAAAAGTCTAAGCGGCAAAAAACTTCTTTTTCTCCCAACGAACAGAGGAACTCTTCGGTTCCCAAGGCAAGTTCTCAACTTTAAAATGAACACAGACCACTTCGAATGTCACGACATTAAATGGGGGTCTGCTCGATACGATTTCATCGGATAAAGGTACACATACGACCTATTCATTAAAAGTTCGGGGGCTAGCTGACGAGGATTAAAACATCTATGTATTAATTTAATACATAAAAGACCATACGTCTTCATGGTCGTAACCCCTAAGTCTAACGACCTCACTGGTCGTGAGGATTCCAGAGGTTACACGATGGGTACCCTGGTCGGACTAGGCTTCACCGTAGTCGCTTAAAAGCTATGAACTGGCATTTCTTACCGTTTGATGAATAGAACACGTACTGAATGTTTCATACCATGCGATGATATACAAGATACTGACAATAAACCACCCTACGGTTAAGCTTTTTATAGGCACTTAACCGCAAGGTAGTTAACATGTTGTTAACTGCCTTAAACCTCCGACCAGTCGTAACGTTTCGCTAGGGACGCCTTCTCAAGGAGTAACTGCCGCCTCTTCGGGAGTTATTTAATGGTAGAATGCAGAAGACGAGGAGACAACAACAGAAGACACACACAACAACAGAAGACACACAGAGCAAGGCAACACAGAAGCCAAAGCAGTAGTATTCAATACATTCGGTATAATTAGAGATAGTCCCTAGTCAGGTCTTGTAATCCCAGTTCATATTAATAAAGAGCAGCCCCATTCTCTCTCAGGATACTCCACGTCATTTTCCTCTTTTTATTTCGTAAGATCGGCGACTCGATCGTCGACAGACTGGATTAGAGTTCGGATGCAAAAGATATGAGCTTTGAAAGTTTGAATTGAAGAAAAACCCTAAAATAGGATTTAACTGAATTCCTGAATTATTTCTTGATAGAAAAATTGGAATATTGCGCAATGCTGACATCAGCGATGGCTTTTATGGAAAGGATAATTAAAAAAAAAACCCTGACATGTAGGACCCACATGTCAGCGGCTCGGTTCACGATAGACCGAATCTACCAACCGATTGGATCTGGAGGGCGGTGGACTGAGCCACGCTGGTCTTGACAAGCAGACCACGTCGCGCGACACGTCGTATGAGACGGTGAGTGGTTTGCGACATGGACGCCACGCCGCACCCGACGCGATGGCGACCTCGACCCGATCTTGCGCCGATTTAACGGCTCCTCGCCGGAAATGGGTGGTACAGGCGTGTAGCCCGAGTTATTGCGAACCGTTGATGCGCTTCCGGGTGGTCGAGGATGACGGTGGCTGCCGACGGCGAGTTTGAGGCGGCAGTGAGCTATGGCTGTTGTCGGACGGGAGCTCCGGTGAGGTTTTGGCGGCGTGGATGGTCGCTGGAGGTAGCCCGTGCAGCGACGGACCCGGTGGCATGCTCCAAGACGACACGGCGGCGAAGACGGCGGCGCAATTCGACGAAGAAGAAGCTCGGCCGAAAACCCTAGATGAGGAATCTTGGCGCGCTAGAACTCGAAGGCGATTGGTTGAGGGGTTTTGGTGCGGGTGGCGATGTGATGCACGGGGACCTATTTATAGGGTCAGGGCGGGCTTGAGGTGGCGTAACAGCTGCGGAGACCGAAACAACCCGAAACGCACTCGCGAAGAATTAGGAGATAGAAACGAATTCGAAATTTGAAAAATGACGGGAACGGGTGCGGGAGAGATAAGGCTTCTAGATGGCGTCGTCCACGCGAAGAATCGGGGCCGTGTGCGCCTTTGTCGGACGGAGCTCGGAGGCGCGACAATAGCGGGACGCTTGGTATTTAAACGCGAGAAAGAAACGGCAGGGGACGACGACGATGGCGAGTCCACTGGCGGCAATGAGACAGGAAAGCGAGCCCACTTTGGCGTGAGGCGAGGCGAGGACGCCACACTCACGCAGGCGAAGTTGGGCGCGCGAGCCGGGCCGAGATGAATAGGAATGGGCCGAAGCAAAAGGGTTTCGGCCCAGAGACTATTCTGAGAATTTAAATAGTTTTCCTTTTTAAGAAAATACTGAGAATTCAAATAAGCAATAGAAATTAGCAAATGAACTTGGAAAAATTCTAGAAAAATCTAGAAAATATCTCCAAGCACATAGAATCCAGATAAAATAGTTTTGACCATTGTTCATGTTAACTTTAATCATATTAAATTGTTTTGTTACTCAAAGTCCATGTTTAAGCTTTTGAATTAAATTCAAATAAATCTAAATGGTGAATTTTCTCCCTACTAACCATTTAAAGGATTTTGAAAGCTCAGAAAATTGGGATGTTACAACTCCACTGGCATCCTCTACCGCATCTGGCAGCGGCTCGCCACAATTTAGTGTGGGGGATTGGCAAAAGAAAAATGTATGGATGTAGCAAGTTGTAATATTGGTTGTACGGATGTACCCTCAATTTTGTAGTTAAGAATTTTCATTTATGAAGTTTGGTTCTGTTACCTCTTTCAAGGTGATGCTTTTTTCTATGTGTTAAGCATTTGTGAATAGAACTGAATGTGTAAGCAGACACATTTGCAGTTTGTGTGCCGTGGTTGTATTGTAGAATAAATTTGAGAGAAGAATATGTGAGGAATTGACATGTGAATGCCTCTAGGTAATTGATAATGTTGATTCAGAAATTGTGGGAAATGAAATTCAGAAATGTTTCTTGATTGTGAGAAATTATCTAGTGAATACCTTGTTGCTAGACCTATTGCTCAAGTGCTCCGAATAATTTAGTTGATATTCAGTAGTGAAAATGCCATGCATTTAAAAAATGGATAACCAGGTAGCATGGAGATGAGCAACAATATGAGTGAATGAATGTGTGCTGCGGCCAGGTTTAGATTTTGTGTGCTCCAGGTGCAATCGGGTTTAGATTTTCTCAGATTTTTTAGAGAACTGGACCAAATAGTATCAGGTTGACCGGACAACAAGAAATTCATGCATAAAAGAATGGAACAGTTCCAGTAATTAATAAAACATGACATAGCGATCTGATTGAATGGTTCTCACATACATCAAGATAATTCATATAAGAAAATTACATACCAATGAGTCTATAAATAACAATATTTCAGTACATATTTTGTTTCCTGTTAAGTTTAATGAATCATTGATACATGCTTATGGCTGCTGCTGCTACCTGATATTGTGATACATGCAGCGGCAACAACTAGCAGCATGCTTACAGTAGAAGCGACAGCAGCATGAAAAAGCTATCAAGAGTAGCAGCTAACAGTCTTGCTTCATCAAACATAACCAGCAATGCCTGCACACTTCAAACAATTCTCAATAGGTACAAGGAACATCAAGCAATTCTCATGTTGGTTCCATTACAATTCTCACATTCATCAATGCCTGATACTATTAATGTGTTCACATTTCACATTCATCATTGTATAAAAACAGATGCAAGTTTTCAACCAACAAATGGTTCTTCTTGTGCCTTGTAACAGCCGGCTCGATTGCGGCTCTAGGTGGTCGCCACCGAGCCTGCTTTGATAAAAAAGATTGACTTGGTCAAGAATCCTCATCACCTCCTTTGCATCCATCCGCACAAATTTGGATTGAGCGGTTAAGAGCGTGTACATCCCTTAGCATCTAAAGTAGGTGCTAAGGTAGACACATTACTTCTCTCTATAAGATCATTGTTAGCTATTTTTACTCTAAACTTTAGCATTATCTATAGGGGCTAGTCAGATATTTAGCTAAAAAACGTTCAACTTTTTTAACCTTAGCATCAGCTTCCAATGTTTGCTTTGGTACCATGCAATCCGATTGACACCGGTGCTAAGAAAATTCTCCCACCTCCGTTATTGCCTGAGTCGCTAGGGACGCATCATGCATGTGCTTTAAGACACAAGAGGACCACTACGTTGTCAAAGTCACAGAAAAAAACTAGAGAAGGTGCGTAGTGCTTAGTAACAACTTGCACAACCTGAAGTTGACTTCAGCCATCAACACGAAATCCATCGATTGCTCGACCGGCGTTGACAGAAGAAACATCGCGTCTCGTTCCTTGACAAAAAGGCCCTGCACGGCTGCGCGTCTTCGTGGCACCATAAACGTTCCGTGCGCGTCTTCGACGTCTCGTTGTAATTAACGACGAATCGGGCCATGATATTGCCTGATGCGGTGATGCCTCCTATAGTCCTGTACCTCGGACTGCTTGGTCTTCGTTGGGGGTGAGGCCGCGGCCGGCCACAGCCCACAGGGCAGCTATGGGCCTCTGACTCTAAGCCCTGCGAGTGCGAGGCTGCGATCGCGCGTGCCCCGTGAGCGTGAGGGCGTGAGGCAGGCGGGCAGTTCCGCGCGCGCGCTGGCCAATTTGGGCGTGCCGATCCGTCCCCGTCCGGGCGGCTGCCAAACGCGACCTGGGCGCGCATTCACGTGCTGACTTGTTCATGCGGTGTGGAGTGGAGTGGAGGTGGAGCCTGCCACCTTCTGGGCGGTCAGCTGCGGTGCCAAGTGGGCGGTTACGGCCGTACCCAGCCACGCAGGGGAAAGACAGCGACGCTACCGTCACTTCGTCGTGTCGTACAGTGAGGGCAGTACGATGATCATGCATGCATCGGCACAGGAAATGGAGCCGTGCCATGGTAGAAATGGAGGCAAGTTATCTCGCTTCAGACCGTCGTCCTGGGATTCACGGAGCGTGCAGACGTTTTAAGTTTAGACAGATAATTGATGACCATGACCGTGTAATTGCTTGTCGAGGCTAAACTGGCGATACTGCAACTCTTTTAATCTACTTCAGGCGATTGACTGATTGTAACTCGCCTTTATGCATTATGCTGGGGTATTCAATTGGAGTCCGGTACTGATCTGTACACTGCTCGCTCTGTTCTTAATTGGAATACTACTACTAGCTACGTAGCATCTTCCAGGTTCTATGTTCGTAGCTCCACTTAAGGAGCTCTTTACGTGCGTTGCCGTACTGCTTATATTATGAGGTATACGAGCATCACCGAAGCGCCCATAGTTTTGACTTTTAACAAACTACACATGTCAGTGCTCAAAGTAGGAAGTTTTTTTTTTGCTTTCGATAATTAATCCATCGTCTAGTTAATTAAATGGTTTAGTACTTCTCCTTATGATTCATTCCACTTAATTCTTTGTGCACTGTTAAGTCATTTTGATTTATTAATTGTTCAATGCATCTGCACAAGCTACATTGGTATGATTTTAGCATTTTTTTTATTACGTGAAAGACACACGTGCGAATGCTCCCCTTAGCACACGCCTAGAAACACAAAGACCGAAGATAAATCTGTAACCTCACAAAATTCATACTGAAAGCGCACTCACGTGTGAATAATCGTGGCCACCAGAATGTGAACTCGAATTTAGCAATTAAAATGCCATCGTTGAAATGTCATAACACCTTTTATTTATGGTTGGTGCTTTGCAGGCTGTTTTCTCAGACGATAAGTACCAAGTAATTAAAATGCCAATAAACATTGGTGACTACAAATTACCTACACGGTCTTATCTAGGGAGATCGGAGAATGGGGTGTACTTTGCAGCAATCCGTACATGGTACGAGCTTCGTGTTTGGATCCTCAGCGACTCATGTGGTCAGCTGGACTGGGTATTGAAAAACCATAATGATCTTAAGATCTCAGCCTTGCTAGCAGTGACACGCTTGAGCTACCGTCAACAGATTGACGGGCCTTGCCGCCTTGGATTTTAGAGGAGGATGGTGACAACTGACAACAATGAAGAGTTAGTGTAAGAGAATTTTGGATGGAACTCTGACGATGATAGCGTTCCCACCACTAAAGATGGAGATGAAGCATATGTTGGGGGCATTTTCATCGTTGGTTTCCATCCTTTTAAGGAGGTTGTTTTCTTTGCTGCAGCATTTGAAGGAGCGTTCTATCATTTGAATAGCTCTAAGGTTCAATGTTTGGGTCAATTACGCCCAAAAGATTACTATTTTACGCTTTGCGCAGGCATCTGTGAGGCATTTCCGTATACGCCCTGCATGGTTGGAGAGTTTCCTGATAACAACTCTTAAACTTATCTTGGATTAGCATGGGACGAAGCAGTTGAATAATGGAGCAAATGTTGCTGCAATGTTTGAGTCCTCGTTCTTTTGATTTGTACCCATAAAATTACCAGTTTGGAATCAGTCTACATCTGATCATTTCAATTTTCACTTAGTCTTTGGTTCTAAAAAATAGTTTTGTCTTGTGGGTCCTGGTTATTTGTTTATATCCGTTCAAATCGAGTTCCAAAAAAACGATCTATGCAAATGTTGAGTATCAGATGAGCCAATTAGCCCTTTTCCTGTGCGCTTCTGCCGTTTTCGTACCGGAAGTTGGGCCACGGTGGCCCTGTACATACTTGTCTGCGTGCATGTCTCTTGCATGTTCATGTTTCTCATGGTTCGATCTTTGCATAAGCAATGGGAAGGGGAGAAAGGAAACCACGTGTGGTTCTGGAGCCCAAACCTGGGTCTTTATCTACCATGAAAAAAAAACAGTTTAGCCACATAGTTGGGCGATTTTTATATATTAATTAACCATTTTTAAATCTTTATTTTAAAGTTAATCACTGGCGTACTTAATTTTTCAATTCTAACCTCTTTGATCACGTCATCACCCGTGACGTGACAAAACAACACTGTCACGTTGCCCATATCTCTTGTCACGCCACCACCTATGGCGTGACAGTGTTGTTTGGTCACGCCACGACCAGTGGCGTGATAAAAAGTGCTATTTAGCGGACTTTACATTGCTTAGAATATCTCTAAAGAAAATGTACTACCTCCGTTTTTTACATGTTGTTTTGTACACCGACTTTACATTGCTTAGGATATCTCTAAAAAAATAAACTACCTCCGTTTTTTACATGTTGTTTTGTACACTGACATAGTTTCTAATACACACATTTATTCATTGCTTTTTATAATTATATGTTAGTAAATATTATTAAAAATATAATGGTATGAAAGTATTTTTTATGACCAATCTTATAATATCGTTTCCATGTAACAAATCAAAGTAATTTGTGCATATCAATTGTCAAAGTTTTAAAAGATGACTGCGCACTCTTTTAAAAGATGACTAAAAAGAACGGAGTAAGTATATCAGAATGCTACTAGGACGTGAAGCTTAAAGCATCACAGTTAATCACATCTTCCTAGTTCTGTTCTTCAACATTGCCTTCATGTGAGCTGTTAACGTCTCATTCAGTCATTCTTATCGAGAGTATGGAATGGTGAGCCTGTAGGAACTTGGGCCCGCTGATTTGGTGGACCAGGCCTTCGGAGCTGTCCCTGGCACGAGTGCACGACGGCCAAGGCCCACCAACCGTTTCTTTTTCCTATTGGCACAGACCGGGTGCACGGCGCCCGCTCGATGGACACGTGGTGCCTAAGGGGTGGGCCAGCTGGCCCAATGGTCGAATCAGATGCCGCGATAACGCAACGTCCAAATCAACACACGATGTGTCCTTCGGAAAATAAACAGGTAATCTCAAGAAAGAAAAGGAGTTCACGATCACGGATTTGGAATTTTTCTCTCTCTCGAGACCATCGCCTGCTTGGATCTCTAGTTCATTGGAGCGAGTCACAGTTTATACGTTGTAATGAGACGAAGAGTTTGATTAGGCAATAACAACCGCTAATTTTAGGAAAACTAACTAGGTACCTTTGTATTGGGAAAAAGTGCTATTTTTATAAGAGACTAGTGGAATGTCCGTGTGTTGTAACTGAAACATAAACTTTGCACAAGATGCGAGGGTGGGGGAAGAGATGGAGGCAAGGGAGTGGGTAGAACGGCGGCAACGGAGCCTAAGGCGAGAGCGGGAGGGAGAAGGAGAATGCGACGTGTAGGGCTCTGCAAGCGCTGAGGGATGGGAAATGCACGCGGCCACCGGGTGGCGAGGGTGGTTCTGGCGATGGCGAGGCTGAAGGAGCGCGGAGTCGTTGTGGGTGTGAGACGGGGCGGACCGCGGGGGTAGGGCGCAGAATCGGAGGAAGAAGAGCATGGCAGCGATGGTGCAGGTGCGGGGAGTAGCCGTGTTAGGGACGTGTCGCGGCTGACACAGTGATTCCAGTGCGCACGAGGGTTTCGTTGGCTTTTTTTCGTACATATGGGTGGGATGATCCTCCCGCTGTGCGAGGGTAAACTCATTCTTTTATGAGTTAAGATACACGAATCATCTTCTATTTTCAAAATTCATTGTCGTATTAGTTTTGCATGTTTCCTTTGCTCTTTCTTCTTCACCCTACCTTGTAAAAGCACACCTAGGTGTGTTTCAATTTTCGGAAATGCCCTGTGTACGATGAAAGGGCGAGCTCGCCCGACGCCCCCACCTGCCTCCTTCGACCTACCACAGACCTCCCCTCCGCCTTCTCCTCTTCTCGATTGGCCCCACAGATTGCCTCCTCCTCCGGCTAGCCGGCCCAGCGTCTTTCCTCCTCCACGCCACACCTCACATGCTTATGCTTGCCTCCGACCGTGCAAGTCCGCCTCCTCCCCGGGTGCATCGTATGAGCATCAGACACTAAAACATCGTGTGTATAGCACTCCTCTTCAATTTTTCAAGGAGAGAATATCACTTTGCCTCCCCAAGGATGTGGTATCAAGCTTAAAATACAAAATCACTTTTGCCCTTCCTTTTTTTTGTTCTTGTTAGGTTTAGTTTGGCGTGGCTTATAAGCTGCAGTCTTATTCTGCTATTTTGAGAAACATTAACCAATAATTGATAACCACTTCTTTATAAATATTGCTAAAATGTTTAATGGAATTGTTAAAATATTTTCTTAGCTAACTAGGTTATGCAATGCAAAATATCAACTAGAGATCTAGATAGGGCGGTGTGGGTTGGGCCTTGGCTTGCCACGACTCTAGTTGGGTTGGGACGGGACGGGGCTGACTAGTCAATGATGCTCGATGGGATGGTTTTTGAATCTTATGTACTATAAAAAACAAGGAACATATTTATTTACTAAACTTGATTGATATATTATTATAAATCATTGATATTTAAAGACCAACATGTAATAATGGTAACAAATGTCTTTAAGATAGCAAATACTAGTTAATTTGCATTATCATAACTTGTAAAAATATATAAATCCATACAAAAATATAATACATGTATGTGATCAGGGTGGGACGGTCTCTTACCCGTATCCACCACCTTAGGGCAGGGTGGGGTAGATCATGGCCTGATCGGGGCGGGATCTAGAACCGTAATAGCAACGTCAAACATGTTCCTAGTTATGATGTGAGGGTCAATCTAATTTATTTTCGGTATACCTGAGAAACAACCATAATAGGACATGCATTTCTGTTAATCAAAACACATGTTTTTAGAGTTATTTAGAGTTATTCTAACTTATATGTTATTACTGTGCAATGATAAATTCAACTGTTAAACAAGGAGCGTTCTCTGTTCCTTAAATACTACTTTGTTCATGCCACTGTTGTAATTAGCACCACAAAGTTACAACTGATGAGATGTAAAATGTAGCTTAAGAAACATTCATGATCGTGGATGTCAATCTGTAATGTAATAGGATGCAAACTACCCATGAATACAATCAAAATACGCAAATTGCCGCCCCTCGGATGTTAGAAACGCTACAAATTACATCAGCTTTTTCTTCAATCGCATTCTTTACGCCCATAGGCAGCACAATAAACAAACGAAAAGGCACACAAGAAAGGAAGAAAACCACCCAATTCTTTTTTTTAAAACAAAAAGAAAAAAATAGAGAGGAGAAACAGCCGAATGAATTAATGATCCTCTTGTGCTCTCCCCACCCGCTAGGCCGCTATAATACGAATTTTTTTTATTAATTAATTTTTTTTAATTTTATTTTAAAGTTAATATCCGGCGCACTTTATTTCCAATTTTAACTCTTTGATCACGTCACGAATGGTGACGTGACAAAACAACGCTATCACGCCAGCCCATATCTGGGACAAGCTCTTGTCACGTGACAGTGTTGTTTGGTCACGCTGAGACCAGTGGTGTGACCAAAAGCGCTATTTTGGGACTTATTCTGTGGCGTGACAGTATTATTTTATCACGTCATGGGTGATGACGTGATCAAATGAATCAGATGTGGAAATAAAATGTGCTAGGTTAACTTTAAAATAAAAACTAAAAAAAGAATAAAAAAAAAGTTCCTATAATACCGCCACGCCCTCATCGCCCTCGTCGCCACACCACCACTCCCTCACTCCCGATCTCTCCACCACCACCGCATCCTCACGTCCTCATCCCCTCCTCGCCTCGCGCGCGCGCGGCGGTTCGGCGGGCAGCCAGCCATGGTGCTCTTCACGGTGACGAAGAAGGCCACCACGCCCTTCGACGGTCAGAAGCCCGGCACCTCCGGCCTCCGCAAGAAGGTCCCCTCCCCTCTCTCCCTTCCTCCCCGGCTTCCATTCCTAGGGCTCCGATCCGGATCTCGCTGTAACGTGGGCTCCTAACTGGGTTTAGTTCCCTCGATCCGCACCGCGCGTCTCTTGTTCCCTTCGTGGATCTCGCCGGCTGCCGTTTGTGCGGGCTCTGGGCTACTGCCTGATCCGTCGTTAGGGCTGGATCTGCTCAGAACTCCAATGGCTTAGTTGTGATCTGCGCGCGTGTGTTTGCTTGCGCGCGAGTGTCCCGGTGGTCGAATTGGTATTTGGTCCTTTGTTCCGTCTGGAACGTTGGATCAATACAGGACTCGAGTGATCTGAATTGTGGGATTTGATCCGGGAGATTTGCACACGCATTGATTAGCTTTGGTTTAATGGTCACTGGATCTCACTGAGTAGTTGTCGGTTATGTTGGAACTGCCCAACGATCAAACGCACGCACATTGTGGACGCAAAGATGAAGATGAATTCACACTGTGTACGCAAAGACGAAGATGAACTCACGAGACAAGTTTTGGTGCTGCCCAAAAACTGCACAGCTTTTCTCTTTTTCTTCTCTTTATTTATACTAGCAAATAACAAGTAACTTACATGCAAACAAGTAACTTTAAGCACTACATGCACCTACAACCACCTTCCCACCTTCAGGCAATTAGCGCTATCAATGTCATGACTACTAGTTCAGTCATGCAAACCAAAACCAAAACTGAAACTTAAACAATATTAAGGATTATTCAACAAACACCCCCTAATCCTTGATGCGCCGACTCACTGTTGCGGATCGCATGCAACCTCTAGCCACGCGCAGAAGACTAACTCACGCCATGTATTATCTCCACTAGATGGATCCATGCAGCTACTTTTAAGGAGGACCAACTCATCTCACGTGCATGCCTTCTCAACTAACTCGAACACGTCTAGAGCTAGTCTCACGCTCGAACGCGTAATGCGTTTCTCGCCCTTCTGACTACATGCACTAATCACTAACACATGACTGATCCAATAACACATGCATGTGCACACAACTGCTGGCTTCACTTGACTACCGATCTGCTCACTTTACTGCCGATCCGTCCACTACGCCATGAAGCCGCACATGCAACTCTCTTGGACTTAGCCCACTACTATGACTCTATACGGCAACAAAGCCATGCAACATAAATAAACATGATGAACACATAGACAACAAGATTAGTTCCAACTGAGCTTCAGAGTAGTGTCGGTTCGTCATCCACGTCTGCCGTAACAAAAAATGCCTTATCCTTCACCACCTTCTTCGGTTCAGGACATTCCCAAGAGTAGTGTGCATAGTTCTGGCAGTTGCAGCACCAAACTTTCGCTTTGTCGTAGGTGCTCTTCTTGCCGGAGCCGGAGCCGCCTTCCTTGTTCTTGGCCCTGAACTCCCATTCGGCACGAGTGAGCAGCAGGTGCTCACCTTCCTCCTCACTAACTATGTGGCGCTCCTCGAACGCCTTTAGCCGCCCGAACATTTCTTCGACTGACATCACATCCAAGTCCTCGAGGTTCTCGAGAGTGCAAACGATCGGCAGAAACTTCGGTGTCAAGACCCGAAGCACCTTATCCACCACACAAGAGTCTTCAACCCTCTCTCTCAACGTTCGCATCTTGCTGAGAGCGAGGGTGACCATCATGGCAAATGCATCGATTGACTCACCTTTGTACATATAAAGGTTGTCAAATTCTTTCTTGGTGGTTTGGAGCTTGGCCCTCGTCACGCGCTCAACTTCAACATACATGGACTTGAGAGTCGCCCATGCCTCCTTCGCCGTCCTCTTGCTGTTGAGAGCAAGAAGGGTCTCCTCGCTCACACCATGGTAGATGACTGCAAGTGTCTTCTTGTCTTGGCGTCTCTCGACGCCGTCTTCTTCAACGGCATCCCACACTCCTTGCGCCTCCATGTACACTTGCATCTTCATTAACCATGTAGCATAGTTGCTACTAGTCAACAACGAGTACTGGAGCGTGACGCTCTCCTCCTTCCCGACTCGCTCCAACGGCCTACCGCGAGCCACCTGCTCGCTGCCACTGCCCACATGCATGCCACCGCTGGCTACCTCCTCTAGGCTATCGGCGACACACCTCGACGTCAATGGAGACAACGACCTCACCATCCTTGCCATCACAACACTGGCTCTGATACCAAATATTGGAACTACCCAAGGATCAAACGCACGCACACTGTGGACGCAAAGACGAAGATGAACTCACGAAACAAGTTTTGGTTTTGCCCAAAAACTACACAGCTTTTCTCCTTTTCTTCTGTTTATTTATAATAGCAAATAACAAGTAACTTACATGCAAACAAGTAACTTAAGCACTACATGCACCTACAACCACCTTCCCACCTTCATGCAATTAGCGCCATCAATGTTCATGACTACCAATTCAGCCATGCAAAGCAAAACTAAAACTTAAACAGCATTAAGGATTATTCAACAGGTTATTGCCTTATCGGCGGTTGGAGAAGATAGCAAGGACTTGTGGTTCGGTAGTTAGTGTACACTAGCTGTTATTGTTCTGGGTCTATTGATCGTTACTCATTATGATGAAATGCTAATATTTTGCTGTGTTTGTTTGGGCTTGTTTGACGTTTGATTGGCGCGTTTGATTTGGATCTTGTCTCATATGTAGAGCAAGAGTGTGTTCATGTGCGTTGTGAAAATGGGATGAGGCACAAGGTTTTCATATTCGTGGCTGTTAACCCTTGCTCAAAACATGGCATTGATCCTCACATGCTGTAAAGGTGGAAATTGTTGAGAAGTCAATTAACGGGATCTGGTGGCAATTGCTGATTGAGTATGATGCTGTAAACTTCATAATTCCCATGCTTCGAATGTGGCACGTGTCACATTGCTCAAGGCCTGACCTGTATATTTTGTACAGTGCACCTTTGTGCACCTGTTGTTATGGTTTTATGTGTCTATGGGTGGCATTCGAGGTGGTTGGATCAGGTGATCGTGATGACAGTGGTCTGTAACTGATTTGATTCAGTGCTTTTTTATTGTTTTCACTGTACAGGAATAAGTAAACAAACAATTAACTAAATATATTTTGGTTATTTACCAAGAGACAGAGCAATAAATTATTTCTAAAGTTGTGGCTGCCAGCTCCATTGAATCTGTTGATTTACTTTGGTGTTTATACACATCTCTAGTTTTAGACTTTTAGTGTGATCTACTGTACCAGTTTGTTCCTTGCCAGCTAGCTTTCTCTTTAAGGAAGATAATAAAGGTTCATAGTTTAAGTGGCATAGTTTTATTAGTAAATAAGAAAAATGATCCGGTGGTTATGAATTATGACAAGTAATTCTGGATGCCAATCCTTAGGTAGTTTCTCTGTCATTTTAGTACTTTTGATGTTGTCAGTAGTCCATCACAATTCATTATGGGGTATTATCTTATGCTTAATTGACTGTTACTGTTACCAGGTTACTGTATTCCAGCAGCCTCATTACCTCCAGAACTTTGTCCAATCAACATTTAATGCTCTTCCCGCCGACAAAGTAAAAGGTTAGTTGCTTATCAGATGAACATCCATTCTGCTTCAAACTTCTAATTACACTTTTGCTATTCTTAGAAAATAATATAATATTATTAGGCATTACGAAGTACAAATAAATATTATTGAAGTCACTATTCCATTTCCAGGTGTTAACAGTAACCGTCTGGTAACAAAAAATACCGAACCTAACCAGTTTTCAAGATAACAGAGCGGTTTAATACATTTTGATTGAGCTGTTTTTACGCATGTCTTTCTTTGTTATTTGCCTTGTAAATGGGAAATGCTATTACCAGTTACCATTGAAATATTTCATGATGTTCCTTGTCCTTTCTCATATCTTCTATCCTTTCTTTCCTTATAGGTGCGACCATTGTTGTGTCCGGTGATGGCCGCTATTTCTCAAAGGACGCTGTTAAGGTGATTTGGAATTGACTATTCACTATTTAGGCTCCATACTCCTTGTATGCTTTTTTGTGATCCTATTTTGTCAAATCTGTATAGTTTCATTTAGCTGCTGCAGATTTCCATTTCAATAATTCTCCACAATGACTTACTAGTTACTGGAATAACCTCTCGCAAGCAGAAGGCGCTTCAACTGTTGTGAACTAGAGATGCCTAAACTCTATGGTGTCAAACCCTAGTTTTTCTATAATTTAGGTTGCTGCTTTGAGTGCTTTCTAGCTTTCAGCTTACTTGCATGTTTGTTGAATGTTAGTGACATATCGGTTGATCTGCCATTCCAATGTAGTCGAGAAAAAACCTGAAGCTTGTTGCATTGAGTAAAATGTTCTTCATTCTTTCTTTTTTTCGGGAACGCGCAAAAGAATTGTGTGTCATTCCATTAAGATGTCTTCATTCTTTTTTAATAAGATAGATGCTTGTCATTGTGCAATTTCTTAAAACTCTAGAAGCTTAATAAACCATTTGTATTACTGAAACAAAGAGGCTGCCTTGTCTTTACAGTGATCCTGGTTGATTCTTGGCAGAATTATCTGCTGACTCTAGTACCTGTGTTAAAGCTGTGAAAATGTTTAGTTCCTTAACTTGTTTCAGTTGTTGTCTTCCATAAAACACACCAATTTGTATATTGTTGTTAGCCTATTTTCTATTAAAATAAACACCTATTTTCAGTCACTCTTCTACATGTGTGACATGTATTGGTATGAGTATTATCATATTTCCATCTTTATCGAACTGTGGTTATAAATTTGACATTTATTTTGCTTGTTATAGATCATAACAAAAATGGCTGCCGCTAATGGAGTAAGACGTGTTTGGGTCGGACTAAACAGTCTCTTGTCTACTCCAGCTGTATCCGCTGTCATCCGTGAAAGAGTTGCTGCAGATGTAAGTTCGATTTTCACCAAAGGACAACTTTTTTGCGGTATAAAATGATTACTCTGTGCTTATTTTTCCATATTGTAACAAATTATCTGACTAGTGGTCTATTAACGCATGAACAACAGGGATCAAAGGCTACTGGTGCCTTCATTTTAACAGCCAGCCATAACCCTGGTGGCCCGACCGAGGTATCATGTTTACTGTTACTATCTCTGTCGCGAATCAAGTGCCACCAGTGTTCTTTGTTAATTAACGCTTTTCATTGAACTTGCCAGGACTTTGGAATCAAATACAATATGGAAAATGGTGGACCTGCCCCTGAATCTGTTACTGATAAGATTTTCTCTGATACGAAGACAATTACTGAATACCTCATTGCCGAAGACCTTCCAGATGTATGATTTGATGCCAACTTGCTTAAAAAATTCTTGCAGATTATTTCGCTCCAAGGTGTTGGAGTCTCCATTTACTCCTTTTTTCATTGCAGGTTGATATTTCTGTGATAGGTGTCACTAGCTTCAGTGGACCTGAAGGCCCTTTCGATGTCGATGTCTTCGACTCTACTACAGATTACATAAAGCTAATGAAGTAAGTATTATCCGTTTGTATATATTAAATGTTTCTTGGCAAGTATTGTTTGGTGTGTTCTTTTACTGAAGTCAGAATTTCTTTGCTTTTTTATTACAGAACATTGCTAGAATCTTGTTTTGTTAAAAAAAACAATTTTTTATGATTTAATTAGTATGTATGTATTCAATTCCAGGACAATCTTTGACTTTGAGTCAATAAAAAAGCTTCTGGCATCTCCAAAATTTACGTTCTGGTATTCATCTATGACCTAAACTATGCTACCATCCTCCTCCTATTAACACCCTATAGTACATCTAATTCTAAACCCTTCCTTTGCACTTTTAGTTTTGATGCCCTCCATGGTGTTGCTGGAATTTATGCAAAACAGATCTTTGTGGAAGAGCTCGGTGCTAATGAAAGCTCACTGTTGAACTGTGTTCCAAAGGTAATGTGCTCTTCTATCATCTCAAATTGAGAATGGAATTTGGATCAGTATTAATTCCTCATTTATGTTTCTACAGGAAGACTTTGGAGGTGGTCATCCGGATCCTAACCTTACATACGCAAAAGAATTGGTTGATTGGATGGGTCTCGGAAAGTCAACCTCAAATGTTGAACCCCCTGAATTTGGTGCTGCAGCTGATGGAGATGCTGACCGCAACATGGTTCTGGGTAAAAGGTATTATTTAGCCTACTTCTTACATAGTAAGATGGTTTTGGAAATCTACAAAAGCACTAGCAGGGATATATGATGCATCCTTTGTCATGTTCTAGATTCTTCGTGACACCATCGGATTCGGTTGCCATTATTGCAGCCAATGCTGTTCAATCGATTCCTTACTTTGCTTCTGGCCTGAAGGGAGTTGCCAGGTAAAAAGGTCTCCTGCATATTGAGCTGCTAAGATAATCTCTAGTTTTTTTTTTTTTTTGCTGGTTAAAGCTTCTCACTATAGTTGAATTAAGGCTTTAACTTGCAAAATGCACTGCTAGTAAGCATATCCATCTACAGAATGTTCTGCATGCAAATAAGAATGCCAGCCAATGTTTGTCATACCATGCTAGGCTGGATACTGTGGGTAACTCTCCATTTCCCAATGGTAACTAGCTGGTTACAGCCAATTACCAGAAATGCTGGACCTGCTATCTACAATACCAATAAGGAATCATTTTTGCTAGAATTGCTACCGTTTGAGAAAACACAAGATCTAGAAGGTCGAGGAAACAACAAAGCTAGAAAAATACAGATGAAAAGCAAGTAAATGATACTTGACTGGAAGCCGGCTTACCGGCCATGCCTGAGATTGATAAAAAAACTGTAAATGCAACCCTAACTGTGGATGCCTGAAATACCTCTTTGCATCTGGCCTGCTTCTAACTGGCCAAGCAACCATCTGGTTTTGGCTGGTTCTCCTGGTACTTGTGGAATTGGTGATTAAAAGTTCTCTTGCTGTTCTGATAAGGCGCTAACATGCAAAAATAATGCAACACTCATCCATTGAAGATGCGAATTGTCCATAATTTGTAGTAACTTAGATTGAAAAAATGCATCAGTACATATTGCTTAAAAGTTAAAATGGTCAGCTGTGACTAGTCAAGTACAGGATTTTCACTTACCAGTACCAACGGTAGCTGGCTGGTCGCCATGAGGATTGGGAACCTTTAATTTCATTAAATATTTTGTGCAAGTTTAATTTTGCACTTAGCCACTTCTGTGGTACACTGTACTTAGATAATAGTTAGAGAGATCATTTTATGATTTGCATCTATTTTGTTGGAGCACTTACTGGCTGATCACCATGAGGACCGGGAACAACACTAGATATCCGGGTTCTGTTTCTCAGTTTTTAAAAATCCCAGACCCAGCCTTACCAGCCATTTTCCTGTGGTTTC
Organism: Phyllostachys edulis; assembly: GCA_036346405.1. Taxonomy (NCBI): domain Eukaryota; kingdom Viridiplantae; phylum Streptophyta; class Magnoliopsida; order Poales; family Poaceae; genus Phyllostachys; species Phyllostachys edulis. Next base: position 19,383,795 of record CM070549.1, on the reverse strand, counting down.
TGGCTGGCTTCAAATTGTTGTGTGTGTTTTCTTTCAACTCTTGTGTTTAACTGTTTATTCACCCTAGCATAATTTCTAATATCTACAATCTATTAAAATATCAGCAACAGTGCCTCCTGAATTTCACTGGTATCTGTCCAGTTACCCCCAGTTTTGTGAACCTTGCTTAATATTAGCAACGTAGTCAAATCACATTTATAATTTCTCATTGCTTTCTTATGTTGATTCATTTGGTGAAATTGCAGGAGCATGCCAACATCAGCTGCCCTTGATGTAGTTGCAAATAATTTAAATCTCAAGTTCTTTGAGGTAAAGTATTAGGGACCGTCAAGGCGTCAATCACTACTATATTTTCAAATTTAGGACAAAGATATCATATGAAGAACATGTTTCAGGTGCCTACTGGGTGGAAATTTTTTGGAAACTTGATGGATGCTGGAATGTGCTCAATCTGTGGTGAAGAAAGCTTTGGCACTGGTAATGCTTGGAAACTCATCTAGCTTGTCTTTGATGTATGTGCTGATCACTATAACAGACATATCAGAATTAATTGAACAAATTGGTTATGCCTGATGGTAAATGCAAGCAACTTCACACGTTCTGATATGTAGCACCTCTCTTATTGGGAAATTCCACGATCTTGGGTTTCCCTTGTGTTAAAGGAGCAGGGAAAATGACAATGTTTTCAGATAAACAGCTTCTTTTTTATTTTGGGTATAATTTCATGAATTAATCAAAGTCAAGTGAAAGATTTGTTGATATTTGCACTGCAAACTAAACATGATTGGGTCATTAGGATGCTTATATCTACTGCTTTGTTTTAGGTTCCGACCACATTCGTGAAAAGGATGGTATTTGGGCTGTTCTAGCATGGCTATCTATTCTTGCTTTCAAGAACAAGGACACCCTTGGAGGAGATAAGCTTGTTACTGTTGAAGATATTGTTCGTCAGCACTGGGGTACTTATGGTCGCCATTATTATACACGATATGACTATGAGGTATTTCATTCAAATATTCAATCGACATATATGTATATATTACCCATTCGATAACATGCTAACTATAATAATTTCTTGTTGAAGAATGTTGATGCAGGAGCTGCTAAGGAACTTATGGCAAACCTAGTCAACATGCAGTCATCCCTTTCTGATGTTAACAAGTATGTACATTACGCATTAACTCATAAACACCTAATGCAAAATCTCTCTCTCTCTCTCTCACGCACGCACGCACTTTAATTCGATGTATAGAAAACTGATACTTTTGCAGAAATCTTTATGTCACAACAATTATATATTTACATACAGGTGTTTGGTTCTTTGACAAAAATGATGCATACTTTGCTCTAACTCTGAAGTATTCCATGCTCGTTATTTCGTGATCACTAACTGAATGTTGGCTTCCCAGCTAGCTGATTTTATCCTTTTTCTTTTGAGTTGTTTTTCCTGACCTTTTGGTCTGAAAATATTGTACGAGTCTATAGACTAAACTTTATCTATTAGACGCTAGTTCTAAATTGTATCTTTTTCTCAGGTTGATCAAGGAGATCCAGCCAGATGTTTCAGATGTGGCCGCATCTGACGAGTTCGAGTATAAGGATCCTGTTGATGGCTCTGTCTCCAAGCATCAGGGTATCCGATATCTCTTCGGAGATGGTTCCCGACTGGTAGGAAAACCCATGCTGTTATTTATTGCTAGAATTGTACTCTACAAATATCCTTCATTTCGTTTCTTGAACCAAAGTAGCACAAAAATCTAGTCCACGTGCACAAATTTGATATTGCAATATAATCAGTCAATGCTTAATAGTGGTTTGAGTCTGAATCCTTTTTAGGCCAGACCAGATATATTTGAGAGTGCAGATTGTATCATATGGGTTGCGACAAATGCCGGTGAAGGTGAACTAACATTAACTCTTGGCATTATAGGTGTTCCGCCTCTCTGGAACTGGTTCTGTGGGTGCTACTATCCGTGTCTACATTGAGCAGTACGAGAAGGATTCCTCCAAGACCGGGAGGGATTCGCAGGATGCCCTTGCTCCACTGGTAAGATGTCTACCCTGCATACATTCTTGTTTTTTTACTATACAGATAAATTTGCCACACCTTTTTGTGAGGTTGCAGTTCTGATTCAGTGTTTTATCCCAGGTTGATGTGGCACTGAAGCTTTCAAAGATGCAAGAGTACACTGGCCGATCTGCCCCCACTGTGATCACATAAATTTTGCAAGAGTCGCTCGTTTTAGAATGAGTTTGAGGCTGCTTACGAACTGCCCTTCTGCCCCCCTCTTATAGCTTTTTTTTACATTTCACCCCCCGAATAAATGTTTGTGCCAGACTATCCTCGTTTTCTTGCCAATACTGCACTCTGCTGCTGGTACAGTACGCGGCAATAATCTTGTGACAGTGCTGTAATTGAGTGTATTCTGCAAGCAATATATCGGTGTGTTTTCTTTTGTTTTGAGTATTTGTGCAGCACTCTTACCCCCCCTCGTGTATCATGGAACGTTGGTCTTGGTAGCCGTTAACCTGCGCCGTGAACCGTTTGATAAACTTTGGACCCCGTGTGCCAGATACGCAACTCCTTTCATTAAAGTGTCTGAAGTCTTCTTCTTGTCCTTTAAAAAAGGAAGAAAGTGGGGCCTTCTTCGGTCGATTCCACGTATCGGATCATCAGTTCGCCACCACTCCTACATGCATTTGCACGATTAGAGCATGTGCCCATGCAAAAAGAGGCTGCTTGAGTTCGATTTCGCATGTGTATGTACGCTATGAATTGAGATCTCGGTTTTGACACTTCGCACAAGGATCGAATAGCCGTTTCTGGGGAGATCCTGTTCGCTGGCCGGGACGGTAACCGGCCAGCTGTCGGAATTCTCGGGAGAAATCCGAACAAATTTTGTTTAAGTTTGATTAAAAACCAAACAAAAATCATAATTTGGAATTTGAAATGATCAAATCGAAAAAAACCAGCCAGTTTTACCTTCCCAGACCCGGCCGGTAACCGGCCGAACTATTCCATTCCACCCGGTCCGACACTAGCCTCTCAGTTTCACGGCATAACACGGCCAGTAAAGAGAGACCAAAACCAACATGAGCATATTGCAGGAATTATTTTCCTTATTATTCGAAGTTTCTGGCAGTGCCGGCCTCATTGCTGCAACGGCATGCAGCTCACACACGAGTAGCACGAAATAGTAATACAGATTCCTTAAAACTCCGCAGAAGATCAACCCGTCTTGCCATTGGAGTGATTCGGCTGCCAGAGAATGGTGGTCTCCGCGATCATGGAGGTGACTACGTAGGGATCCATGTTGGAAGCCGGCCTCCGATCCTCGAAGTAACCTGAAAGAAACAAAATTTTCCACACATTTCAGCAGCAGAAACCAATCGATATCAACACATCAGGCAAGGTTCCATCAATGGCGATCTCTCCCCCCTCACCTTTGCCTTCCTTCTCGGTGTCACGGCCGACCCGCACCGACGCGCCACGGTTTGCAACGCCCTGACAAAAACCAGAAGCGAAAAGATGTATTTTGTTATGGAGGAAGAGAAGAACGCTGTGTGATCTGAAAGGATGCGGATCACTTGGACTTCTTGCCGGCCTAGCTTTACCCATATGAAGGTGTTGATGTCCGCGGTCTCATGGCGGCCGGTGAGGCGCCGCTCGTTGCCTTCCCCGTACGCGGCGATGTGTTCCTTGTGACGCATGCCGAGCTTCTTGATCGCCTTCTTGATGACCTCGTATCCCCCATCGCTCCTCATCGACTTGGTACTGAACGAAAGCACACCAGGAACAGATCGTAGCACAGGTTATACTAGACGATCATGCATTCGTTCATACGGCTATAACTAGTAGCGTGAGCACCAACAGGAACGCTTCTTCAAGCTTTTTACCTGTAGTTAGCGTGAGCACCAGCACCGTTCCAGTCTCCCTACAGCCACATACATACAGAATTACAGATGACGTATATAATACCAGCTGGCCAATGCAATGGCAGATCAAAATTAAAAAAAATTGGTAAAAAAAGATGTTCACCGAAATTGGTTTGGGGTCGAAGGTGACGACGATACCCGCAATCTCAGTGATCCTCTATTAACCACAGGTAAAAGAAGTCTTATTAGCAAAAAAAGGATTGCATAATATGTGTTAATGTCTGATTTGATACTCTCTCCGGTTTTTTATAGTTGACGTTGACAAAGAGACTTAAGGACTACAGAACGTCAAAGTAATTTTGACCGGAGGGAGTATAACAAGACAAGGCAGTTTTACCTCAAGAATGTACCGAGACACCCAGAGTTGGTCGCCGGCCGAGATGCCAACGGCAGGGCCAACTTGGAACTCCCACTGTTCATACAGAAATCCATAAGCAATTGATGAAATATCATCAAAAAAGGCGCATCGAAACAGCAAGTCATGTGAAAGTAGTCTTGTGCTTTTACCTGTCCTGGCATGACCTCTCCATTGATCCCACTGATGTTGATACCGGCATAGAGGCAGGCCTTGTAGTGCGCATCGACGATGTCGCGACCATAAGATTTATCCGCTCCCGCAGCGCAGTAGTAAGGTCCCTGTTATAGCATTTCATTGTTCATAAATTTACTAAAACTATCAAGCCTGGCTTGCTCTGTCAGCACAACAACTTTGAAGTGCTTAATAATACTAAGCCATACATACTGCAGAGATTATCAAGAAGTAGTATGCTAAAATTTAGCAGTTGAAAGTAAGTTTCCTTCTCTCTTATTAATCGCGCTAGCTAGTGTTTACTGTATGTAGCAAAGAAGAGAAGAGTCTTTGTCAAGATTGCTGCAATATGCAGCATGTCTAGTTGTTACCTGAGGGCCAGGGTAACCCCCTAGTGGCCAGCCAAGAGGCCAGTTGGTGTCCTTCTGAAGAAGGGTGTACTCTTGCTCAATCCCATACCTGAATTTGGTGCAACATAAGAAGTGACATATGAATCTAAAAAAAAGTTGTGCACAAAAAATAGTTCAATGATTTGTGTACAGAGCTACGGATGTGAATGACAAGATACTGACCATGGTTCTTCAGCTTTGACATCAGGATGGCTGAATATCTTCGCCGCATTGTATCGCTTGTTGGTCGGAATTGGCTCTCCAGTGGGTGCATAGCAGTCGCAAATAACCTATAAAAAGTTCAAAATTAGGTAAAATTTTGGTACTATTCATGAACAAAATTAATGTAAAAAACTTTGCATATATGAATCAAAGAAAGGAGACTCTTTTACCAGAATGTTCTTCCCCTTCCTGAACGGGTCCCTGAAGATGGCCTGAGGACTTGATACAAAACGTGAAGGTAAATCAGTTCAACTTCAAGGCGCACACACATCAAGGTATAATCAAAGACTGCACTCAAGAGCATACCAAAGGATTACTTCACTGTCGTCACCAGTGGCTTGGCCGGTGCTGGAGCCGTCAAAATTCCATTTTGGAAGCTTGCTTGGGTCATCAACAGGTCCAGACAATGTCTGATTAAAGGCAGTCAGACGTACTGTCAGGCACTTGCAAAGTCATCACAGTTCAGAAAGGCACTTGCAAAGTTCAGATATCAAGATAAGGATCTAGAGTTATCAAGGTGCAAAGAGGGCGTACTCTGGCTTTGCTCCTCACATCCATCCCAGTGCCACCAATCCTGAATCAGACAAGGTGTAATTGGAAGCAGATTAGCAGTATTAAGGGAAGCCTGAAAGTATCATGCTGTATAACAGAGCAAGCCCTCGATGAACATGGGAAGAAGAAGTTTTTAGTTTTTACTCAACTCTAAGTAAGAAAATTCACATCTAAACAAAACAAGATTCCAAGCGCCGGCACAAGGAGGATGAAATTAAAACATCAGATGAAACAGTTGTGCTGAAGAAGAAGAAAGAAGCAATCTTACCATATGTACTCGGCGATGATCTTCTCGGTGTTGTCTGACAGGTCGAGGTTGAGGAGATCAGTGAGCAGAGACATGGTGATGACGATGGCTTCTTCTTCTTCCCCTGAGGAAGCTTGGCAGAGCAGAGCAAGCGGAGGGAAAGGCTCACAGGGAGTGTTATTTGTGTCACAGTAGCTGGCTGGCTGCCTGTTATGGTCGGTCTCAGGTACCAAAGGAGGAGCCGGACCAAGGGGCTGCGGCAATTGGACTCAGGAGGGTGCGGCAGCAATAGAAAGAATCCAGAAAGTAGACCGAACAACAGATTAGGCGTATTATCTTTATATAGCGATTAAGTATTTACTTCCTTCTTTAGATATAGTTTCTATTTTTAGAGATAATGTTTCCTTCTTTAAGATCTTCATCTATCACAAACTACATGCCTAAATGATCTAATTGTCAACAGAAGATCCTTATAATAACATATGCATGTATACACGTATCTATCCATAAAAGATCCTAAACAACTCAAGAGATAGGGAGGTAGGTGACACACTCACTATCATTACCAAGTGCCTCTTTTATAATAGTGATGATTCCTTCTTTAGAGATATGATTGTCAGGGGTCATCCTATTAAAGGATATTTCGGCCGTATCAATGAACCAAGCAACTATCATAGAGTTTCCTCTCTCTTCTATCTCCTTGCACCGCCGGCGCTCCCTTCTCCTTGCTTCGGCCGGCGCCTAAGCGCCGCCTATGATGCACCGATACGCGATACCGGTACGGCGATACGGATACGGCGATACTCCATTTCTCCGAAAAACCCGATACGGCGATACGGATGTATATATATTTATATATATGTATTAAAAATAGTAAAAATATAAAATGAGATACTTATAAGTTTGAGACTTTGAGTCAAGGGTTTACCCATGTATGTAAATTTGTTCATGTTTGTATGTAAATTTGTCCATGTATGTATGTAAATTTACTCCCATTTGTCTGGCATATAAGTAAATTTATCAGTGTATCATCTTGATTCTTGACATACATGGTGCCATAAGGACCATAAGTCATCTTGATTCTTGACATACATGGTGCCATAAGGACCATAAGTCCGTAACTAATAGTTACGGACTTATGGTCCTTATGGCACCATGTATGTCAAGAATCAAGATGAAATGAACAATAGAAGACTTAGCCAACACCACCACCGGCTATCAAACACAGTTTTGTAAATAAAGAGATGTCTCATCCGGTTGAGCTATCGCAATCAGTCTTTCTCTTCCGGTCTTCCTGCATCAACACCACCACCGGCCAGCCACATCTCCCCCCACTGGCCTAATCTCCCCCTAGCCCCAGCCACATCTCCCCACCGGCCTAATCTCCCCAGTCCCACCACATCTCCCCGGTCCCTAACAAATCACCACCACCGGCCAACTCTTTCCATCGCTCATCGATCGAGAGAGAGAGAGAGTGCACTGATGTCGCGGAGGATGGAGCGGAGGAGGAGAGCCGCCGGCCGCCTCGCCGGTCGTCCGTCGCCGGTCGTCGGAGAACGAAGGTCGCCGCCTTAACTTCGTCTTGGGAGGAGGGCGCCGCTTCACCGAAGGTCGCATGGAGGAGGGAGCGCAGCCAGCAAGGTCGCGCAGAGGAGGGAGCCTCGCCGGTCGCCGCACGGCTCACTCGCCCTCTCGACTACGCACGGGAGCAGGAGGGAGCATCTGGATGCAGTGCAGCAGCAAGGGAAGGGGAGGTTAGCCAATGCATTTTCCATGGGCTTGGCCAAAACAGTACCTTATTGCTTTGGGTTGGGCTTCTTTTGAGGCTGTATCGGTGTATCGGGGTGTATCGGAATTACATTTCTTTTTTTTTAAATTAAAAAGAATACCGATACTTCCCGATACGTATCGGGGCCGTATCGGGCCGTATCCGTATCCGATACGTATCGGGATACCGATACGGCTGTTGTGTGGCGTATCGGCGCATCAGAGAGCGTCGCCAAGGCCTAGGGGAATGTCCTCCAGTTCATCACTCCTCCAACCTTCACCACCAAATTTCAGAACATAACATTGCCCCTCTATAAGTAGTGGTGAGGCATTGAATGGGCTGCCTCTGGAGGTTGGTGGGTTGTGCGCGTTTTGATGCAGTGCTGACAAAGTTTTCTCGAAATTTGGGGACTCCTGCGCGTACGGCTATCCTCGGTGGCGTACGTTTCTGGATGTGTCGCAAGCGCCATCTGTGTTCCATGCCCACGATAAATACTTCATTTACTTTAGAAAAGGAAATATAGTTTTTGAAGTATAAATGTAGATGTACACACACCCACACAAACCATCACAACGTGTGCGCACATGCGAGTGCCCCTATATCCACACACATGAAGTTGCGGAGGCTGGTATTGGATCCACGAACTTACATAGCGTGGCCGCAGGCTTTTTCACTGTGACACACTCACATGCGCATATACAACGGAGCATGAACTCGAGAAACAAAGGTGAGGGCACGAAGTCCCACCCCTCCTCCACTAAGACGATGAATTTTGAGATGATACTTTTTTTAGAGAAGATGATACTTGTAACATCCCGTTTTCAAAACGGTGAATAGTAATTACATTTGGTTCTTGGTTTTCAAACTGTATTTCAAATTATCGTATATTCTCAAATCCTCTAGTCTCTAGCTAAGTTCTAAATTGAGTTTCGAACCTCCTTGCAATTCCCAAATTAAAATTTTGAATTTGAATTCATCTTTTCGATTCTCGTCCATTCTCAATTTTTGCCGTCCTCTCTTTCTTGGGCTCAACCCATCACCTCCCTTGGGCCCCCAGTCCATTTCTCCTTCCCTTTCTTGGTCCACCTTGGCCCGGCTCCCTCTCTCTGCCTTGTCTTCTTCCCCACTCGGTCGGGTCACGCCCATGTCTCCTGGTCAGCTCGCCTGTGCCCGCCCTGGCAACGCCTACGCGCTCTAGCTCCGCCTACGCCTCACACGCCGCACCTGCTCACCTGCTGCCCACGACTCCGGTGCCCCACCCTGTCAAGACCCATCGCTTGCTCGCCCGCTCCAGTGCCCGTGATGCCATGTCGTCCTTGCTACGCCCGGAGACACCCGGTCCATGCCCTACTCCAGCGCGCTGCGCTCGCGCACGCGTGCTTGCACCCACGTCAGCCCCTGCCCTGTCGCCTCTCTCAACTGCCTTGGCTACCTAGGGCGCCGCCGTGACGCCATCGCTTTCCCAGCTCTCACCGCTCTGCGCTCGCCATGCCGGCTGCCTCGGGACCGCGCGAACTCCCTCGCACCCATAACGGCTCCCCCTCCTCTCCTTCTGCTACAAAGAGGTCCCGAGCCCCTCACTTGCCTCCCCACTTCACCCCTCCTCTCTCTCGGCGAGTATCTCCAGTGAATCGCCCGAATTGGGTTGTCTTCCTCCCCTCCGGCCGAATTCCCCTTCTAGCGTCATTCGAGCTCCTCGGCACCTCAGTCCAATCGCCGGCACCAAGAGCACCCCACCGACGCCCCGAAGACACCTTCCCCGGGCACCTTCTCCCTCTCCAGCAGCCCCTCCGTCTCGTGCACCTTGTCGCCACCGCGGTCAACGTCGCCAGCTCGCCTCGAGCATCCCCGAGCCACCCCGCTGCCTCCGGTGAACTCCTCATCCCACCCTAGTGCTCATGCACCCTTTCTTTTACCTCGGTCACCCTTGTTTCGCTTAAAGCCGCCGTGGTCGTGCCCGCGCCGCCGCTCCGGCGTGCCGTTGAAGAATCTAGACCCGCCATTATGAGTTAATGGAGTATTTTGGTTATTAATGACAAATCTAATTGTGAGACTAACACTTCTATTGATTACCTATTGCTTAGTTTCATTTGGATATAAAGGTGAAAATCAAAGAGGTATGCACTCAACATCATATTCTTATATCGTGTTGCTTTCGTCGGATCCAAAATATAGAATGAACTCCACCAAAAGGTTAACTTGAATATGTGCATATATTCCTATTACACATTTGTGTATGTACACATTTAGGGGGGAGTTCACTCTATGTTTTGTGGTTTCATTAGTATTGATCCATATTCCTTTGTCCACATATATTTGGGATCTTTACTTTGAAATATATCCTTGAGTATATATAACCTGTGTAGTTAATATATTCATATAAGTATATGAGACTTGTGTAGTTCGTATATACTCATACCAATCTATTCATTTACTTGCAATTAAAGTGATTATCATCAATTACCAAAGAGGGAAAGATTGTGGTACCTTGTCCCACCATTATGAGTTAATGGTATGTTGTGGTAATTAATGATAATCATATTATGGAACTAACATTTTTCATGAGTTGGATGAATAGGTTATGTTCCACAGTGATGAAGACTTTGGATGGCATCATGAGTTGATCGTCATCAAGTCAAGACTCGGGATGAAGGAAATCATCTTGTGTTGATGATGTTCAAGTCAAGATCCCGAAGAGAAGAAGATCATTTACTCTAAGCATATCGAGATCTAGAAGAAGAGATGATCATGAGTTGATCGTCAAGAGAAGACCCATCATGTGTTGATGGAGATCAAGTAAAGGATGCACCATGTGTTGATGCATATCAAGATCTCTAAGAAGAGATGATCATGAGTTGATCATCAAGTCAAAAGAAGACCCATCATGTGTTGATGGAAGTTAAGTGAAGGATGCATCATGAGTTGATGCATATCAAGTCAATGACCTGGACTTGAAGCGAAGATGTGCGTCATCAAGCTTCAAGTAGTTGCTCAAGGCAAAGATATGACTAGTTAGGGCTAAGGATGTGTTCCTAGTCTTTTACCAGTCTTGGTGTTTGGTTGGAAGACCGGATTGCTAGTATAGGTTGTCGTACTATTAAAAGGGGTCTTTGACTAGTAGCTTGAGGTAGTTATGTGTTGATAGCTCATTGTGTTTGCTCTAGCTCTCGTTAGCATGTTGCTATTATTTGCGAATGTGTTTTGCAAATAGTTGAAGCTCATGCATCAACTTGTTAACATGTTGCCAATACTTGCGAATGCGTTTTGCAAATAGTTGTGGCGCATGTATTATCCTTGTAGCATGTGACTTTAGTTTGCGAATGTGTTTTGCAAATGATTTAAGTCCATGTATCTTGTTTCTTGTGGTGTGATTCTAAAAGTTTGTAGATGTGTTTTGCAATTTATTGAGAATCTCACTTTGAACCTTTGTTTGCATCACTTATCAATTGTCAAATGTGTTTTGCAATTGAACTTGTTTTAGATGCAAGCTGCTGTTTTCTCTGGAAAATCGGTTGTACCGGCGTGTTGTTTGCGGTACAACTGCTCTACGGTACGACCGGATCTTGGTGCGGTATGACCGCACATCAGTTGTTCCTATTTCCAGTTGGCGGTTCGTTTAAAACAGTAGCGGTGTTTTTTTTGGTTCGGAGCCTCTCCTGGAAATCGGTAGTACCGTGGTTGCGAAACGGTAGTACCGCTCTGCGGTTGTACCGATGCCTGTGTGGAGGTACGTTTTTTTTCTAGAGAGAGTGTCTTTTCGGCTGGGTTCGAAACCCTACGAACGGTAGTACCGCGCTCCTTGAGCGATGCACGACGGCTCATGAGTAATCTGCATGAGTTGGTTAGCGATCGTGCTTGCCGACTTGTAACGGCTAGTTGAGCTTCGACATAGCCACATCAGATACTAAAAGGTGCGGTCGTCTGAACTTAACTTGGTTGGCGGTCGTACCGCTCCTGCTAATTTTTCAGCAGACTTTGTCCCAACGACTAGTTTTTGTGTGTGAGCTATAAATACCCACCTTGGCCATATGGGGGTAGGTTGTTGGTGCCATTATACACTCTCTTAAGCAAAGAGCAAGCCCTCTACTCTCATTAGTGCATGTGTTGCACTTAGTGAGCTTGATAGGCAAACCCTAAGTGCATGTGTTGCCTTAGGTAGTGGATTATGTATCCACTTGAACTTAGACACTTGATTAGTTCAAGTGAGAGTCTAAGATTTGTTACTCTTGGTGTTTGCCAACACCTAGACGGCGTGGCGGCGTCGTTGCGCCGATAAGCTTCTCAAAGAAGTTTGTGAGAAGACCCGGGCGGTTTGTGAGTGGTATGGTGCTCACCATCTCCGGAGTGGAGGAAAGAGCAGCCCTAGTGGAGCGAGGTGTTGGTTCGGTTTGGAACCGGTCCAAGTGGTTGGACTTACCTCGGAGGTGTTGGCTCAAGTTGTGGAGTCAGTCCAGCGTGGTTGGGCTTACCTCAACGTGGATTAGGGGAGACCGGCAAGTCTCCGAACACCACAGTAAACCAACATCGTGTCAATTGTGGTTTGCATTCTTATGCTTTACATTGTGCAATTTATATTCCTTATATTAAATTGCTTACATATCTTTGTATGATTGCAATTGTTATCAATAGTCTTATTGTTGTTGGTGCACTTAGTTGAACCTAGGTGATTTAGGTTTTGATTGTGCAAAACCGTTTTGCTATTAGCTTCCGCACTAGAAATCGGTTTTAGCCAAAAGAATTTTTAAAACCGCTTATTCCCCCCTGTAGTCGGCCTCCTCGATCTTACAGCCGTCAGCTCCACCGCCGGCATCCTTAGCTCTGTCTCGCTGAGGGCTCCCCATTTTTGTGCTTGGCCAGCACCGCCGTGCTCGCCTGCACCGACGACGAGCGGATCCTTGCCTCCTCTATCCGGTCGGAACAATGGACAGCGTTGTAGCACCATTAACCCCCCCTAATCTTTGTCCTTAAGTATAAGCAATCATTTGCTTTAATTAAAACACGTTTAATGGCCGCATTGAGTCACTGCCGTGTGGCCCAAGGAACAGTAGCAGTGCCTTAAATCTCCGGTTTCCCCTCCCCTTTTGACTAACAAGCGAGTCCGGCCGTGGTTTGGACCACGCACGCCCGCACGTGGACTCAGTCCACCCGTTTTCCTGTGCGCCTGTGAGACTGCGCCGTGGGCCCCATTGTCTGCTTTTCCTCTCTCTCCCCCTTTTTCTAGTATTTCCTTTTTAGGTTTAATTCAAATCCGAACTTCAAAATGTCCATTCTCCTCTGTTATAACTCCAAAAATTATGAAATTTGTTTCTAAAATTTTGTAAATTCAAGATCTCACTAATGGCACTGGTCTTATTTAATTTGGAGTTCATTTATTATTCCTTTAGTATTTATTTGTTTTGTTTGCTTGTTTGTTCTTTTCCGGTACATTCGCCCGATTAGAGTTCGAAGAAGCGGAAGATCTCCAACTTGATCAAGCTCAAGACTATCAAGACTCTCTTACCTATAACCAAGGCGAGTCAATACTTTTATCATTTTGAGCCTACATTTTATGTAAATTATATTCATTTAAATTACTAAAATTGCATGCTTTAATTCTTTAATCAAATGTATATTAAATAATTATTACACCATCCTTTGATAATTGAATTCATGAATCCATGTCACCCTAGTAATTACGTGGTAATTACTAGTTATAGGTTGTACTTAAGCGGCATGCTAGTCTTACTAGTAATTACGTGTCCTAATCATCATCTTTAAACATGAAAGTTGTTTTGGACAGTCATTGCGGGTAAATGACTGAGATGGTTGAGTTGATGTATTTTGCTCCTCAAAAACCCTAATAACTTGTCGTTACTATCTGGGCGGATGGTATGATGGATGGTATGATGGTGGGTGCTAATGTAGCCCAAGGAATGTTGGTTTGTGGATGGTATCTGGAATGAACCGCCTAGATAACCCTAAGGACTTAATCTTGTCATGACCTCCCATTGTAAAACATGCGCAATCACAAGTCTGCAAAGTGCAACTTGGCTTAGTAAATTTATTGGACCCTAAAAATCATCTCATTGGTGGCCAAGTAAGGTAGTGTAAGTAGTGGATACGATCCAGCTTGAATGAGACACCAAGGAAGGGTGAAGTTGCCAGCTACGCCAGTCGTGGTTGTAAACATCCTGCACAACTTATGGGACCCACCGCAAGTGGGGGTAGCCTATATGGGTGAGATAACGGAAGAGACGAGATAATTTGAAAAGTTACTGTAACAGTTGCTCAACTATATGACTAAGGAATCATGTGAGGCAACGAGCATGATTGTCTCTTGTGGGTACAATGTACAACCTCTGCAGAGTCTAAAACCGTTTAAACAGCCGTGCCTACGGTCAAAGGCGGATATGGGAACTTACTAGAGATAGTTCTATTTAAAAATCTTTGTGGTGGGTTAAAAAATGTGGTGGGCTCACCTAGCCCTGAGATTGGATTTTTCCTGGGTTTTGAACTCAGTGGTGTTAATAAATGGAGGTAGCGCCAATAAAAAATAAGCATAAAGGTGGAGGTAACCTATGCTAATATAAATATTACACAATTACCTCTTTTTAACAAAATGCAATTTGGTTAAAATGCTAAGTGATAGGAATTTGTAATTATGATAATTGAAAATATTGCTTTAGCAAATAAAAGAACCCGAGCCATCCTTGTTAAGTCTTGCATGTATTGCTACTGCATCTTGTGTGTTGGCTTGCGAGCACGGAAGTTGTGCTCATTCTCGCTCTTTCCCCCCAAATCCTCAGAAGCAGAAAATCCGGGAGATTGCCCATACTACGAGGATCCAGAAGTTGGAGGCCCAGGAGATAATGAGTAGTTTAGTTTTTTTCGTCTAGATCTCGCCCCAGTCCAGCTGACTCTGTCGGTGCTTGCGTGCATCCTATATTATCTGAGTTTTCGGGTAATATCGGACGTACATGGGTTTCCCCAGTCGCTTGCTTGTGGAGAGATGTGCTCTACCCCTTTTGCTTCCGTTGTAGTTTACGTTGCTTTCATGTAATGTAATCAATTTGGTCTGTTCGGTCCCTTTTGTAAAACTTGATCCGATGCGGTCTATGTAAACTCTAATGTGTTAAATTAATGAATGGTATGGTTTTACACATGTATGAAATGATTCAACAATGTATGTGAGTGCTATCTACTGATCCAGGGAATAGCACAGTATTTACACAGAGGATTTGGATTTGTAAAATCCGGGTCCGACAGTTTGGCTGCTGTGGTTTTCTCTCCTACTCACATTTGCTTAGTACCACCACAAAGATCTCGCGAGTGTGCTCAGTTGAAAAATAATATCGGTGCGTCACTAGCATGTTATCCTATGGCTCACTTGTCATTATCATATTATATGCTATTTTTCAATTTTGTACATATTTGCAATGTTACTGTGCAAATTTTACCTAAATCAACCACGCTCAGTGTGTGAATGTGGGTGAATGGAATAAGGTGCAGCAAGATATAGGTGTGCAAGGGGTCATGGATCTTACTTATGCATGAAGAAGCACTATTCATAAGCTCTCGCTTTATGCGTCGGCACTATTGGACCACCATTGTTGCTAACTAAAGGCCAAACAAACGTGGTCAAGTCTTGGCGCCCGTTGAAATCTTGTGTGATCGAGAGGTTAAGAACAATGACACTTGGGAGAAATGGTTGTTCAGATCTGTATGTCAGTGACTGTTGCAAATACACGTATCGTAGAATAGAGTATGCTCTTCAAGAATCAGGGAGTGAAGCCCAAAGGCAGGACTCCAATTCTGGCAAAGTTCTTATCTGTATGCTTGGCCAAAAGATTGGTCATTTGAATTGGAATTGAATTTCAAGGATTAAGCAGTTTGGCTACCAGTCAGAACTGGAATCGGTGATTCAGGCCAATTCCAAGAGGCAGGATAGTTACTGTTCCCTATACTTATGGCTGCAATACAAACAAACTTTTTTCTACACAGAGTTTCTAAAAAAAAAAACTCTACATGTTTTCCGCTCTCCCCCTATTCCACCAAAAAAAAATGTCACGAGAATAGTTTCACCTTTTGTATCACTCACTGGCCGACGTTGAGAACATTTGGAGCAAAGAGCGTCGAAATTATAGATCAGTGCAGTGATCACAAATTAACAACCAGTAAAGTATGCAAGGGGTACGGAGCGGCAAGATAAGAAGATATGCGTGTGGGCAGGTGTCGAAAGGAATCTTGCTTAAGTTTGGATAGGGGGAAGATAATGGACGGTGATAAAACGAGGCCTTACGATGAGATCCTGTTCCATAGCATTGTTCCATAGCATTTTCTTCCAGGACCACCATCGCTGAAGGGCAAACGTTTCCGGTCTCGGCGTCCGTGGAAATCTTGAGGACCACCGAGCGGTTCAGGACAGTGACACGACACTTGGGAGGTTTCGTACGTCGCCGTGTCATCTCTCTTGTACGGTTGTACCATTACCTTGTGAGCTTTCAACGGATAGCCAACTTTGCTTCTCTCTTCCGTTTGTCATTTTGCCTTCAAAGCTTATACGGATACCACGCACCTGCGGTCCTGTACCGAGAGACGGATCATGCATCGGCAGCGGCAGGCAATTAGGAAGCGGTTCAAAAGCTTCAGACGAAGAGGCCAACGCCGTCCATCAGCGGCATGAGTCATCATTTGGTTTCTTCCATGCATGCTGATTGCTGAGAAAAGGAGCAGGCGGAGCTGGCCAGAGGCTAATCCTTGGGCTGGTTTTTTTGGCTTAAAATCTTATTTTACTGATTCTTTTTAGAATTTTTATATAGACTTTTAATCCTATGCTTCGGACCATTACCCTAATGATCCAAGACCCAACTCCACGGCTGAAAATGAGTATGCATGGATGCAGATACAGATTTTTAATAGAAAACGAATGCACTCTAAGGTGAAACGTGGTTGTGAACTTGTGATACACCCGACAAGTGTGGTGTTCAGTAAACGATAGAGTGATGTGTAGGTTGATGTATTTTATTGCTGCAAGAAATATGATTTTGATCAGGTTACTTCTTCTTAGCTGCCATTTCAAGGTACGTACTCTTGCAAACTCTTATCTACTCAAAAGAAAATTATAGAAACTCTAAAGAGGGAACTTATAATGTTAAGACAAAAGGGCTGAATGAAAAATTCAAATTTCAATTTACATGGACCGAGAACAACCTGAAGCTTTTTTACCATCTTGGTTCAAAGCGTTGGATTAGCACCACGCAACGATCAGGACGAGGCAAAAAGCCAACTCAGCCTCTCACGTAGTACACGCCAGAAGGACAGGAGGTACGTCGTCAGGCGTTGGATAAGTAGTACTACATCCGATTCCAAACGAAAGTTGTTTTAGAATATATGCCGGTCAAATATTTTTAGTTTTCATCATCAGTATATAAAAAACAACTAAGTTTGACAAAAACAAATTGGTATTACTAGATCTATCATGAAATATTCTTTTAAAATGTATAATTAATTTTATTTTAAACAACATATTTTTATGTAAATTGATAGTCAATATGTTAACTTGAGACCGTATCATGTTCGAAACGACTTATATTTGGAATCAGAGGTGTACTAGTAAAGTGAGAGAAAAGCGCACGCTCCCACTTTCCTTGTGCCATCGCTTCGTTTCTCCCATCAGAAGCTGCGAATCAGATCGAATTGAATTGCTAAGAGCCAAATTTATTTTTGTCAATGCGTGCGTACGTCGATCTCAGCATATAAGCGGTTTCGTGTAGTGCGTACATGCATCTCGCACGTTAGAAGACGACGCTGATGTATTTGTATCGATCATGCATGCGGTTTGCGATGCTTTGTGAATTGTAATTGCGATGTAAGCGTGCGTCAAGAAACCGTAGCTCTGCAAGACGAAGGAGAATAAGAAAAGAGCAAACGCGACACGCTTACCTGAATTGATCTGTTGCGTCCCGTAAAGATTTCTCTTTTCCCATTTTCATTCAGTGGCTGACAAGGACACCGCTCGCAGTTTTTGGCTAGCTAGCTTGGCCTAAAGAAGAAAATAATGCTAGCTTGTCTTGATATAGGAGAGTGATCCACGGGTTTGCTGTGCTTAGGGCTTATTTGTTTGGGAAGCCTAAACTCCCGACTAATCCTTATAAATGAATCGGAATTTTAGTTCAAAATCTCAGTCCATTCACAGAGATGGATAGGGAATTTAGGCTTTACAGACATAGCCTTATAGATGCTCTTAAGAATTAAGATAATCGAGTAGTATATATACATACACACATTGGTTCAAATGGAACTAACTTGCCAATATTTGGAGCATGTATAGTTTTTGCTATAATTTTGACACAAGTTACAGTTTGTGATTTTGCATACGTGGCATCTCTTTCGGGGCTGCTTTAGGTACAACAGATGCAAACAAACAAGCTGACAGGACACCGACTGATCTGAAATGCAGCGTGACAAAAGCCACAACAAACAAAATAAAAGATAGATAAGGCCTGCAATCTAATCGAAAGCCGATTTTTAAAAAAAGCTATAATCATACCAAACAGACTCTAAATCAAAGATATGATTCAACGTATAGCCAACTTTGCCTTTTCTTTTCCGTTTGTCCATAGCCAACCTGCGGCCCTGCACCGAGAGACGGATCATGCAACGGCAGAGGCAGGCAATTACGAGCAGTCCAAAAGCTTCAGTGCAAGAGGCCAACGCCGTACATCAGCGGCGAGTCATCATTTGGTTTCTTCTATGCATGCTGAGAGGAGGAGCAGGACCACGGCTAAGCATCGGACCAGCCCAACTGTTTTATTCTTCTTAAAATCATATTTTATTGTTTTTTCAAGAAATTTTTCATAGACTTTTAATTCTAGAACTCAAACCATTCGATTTATTTTATTACTGCAAGAACAGCACATGACTGCCTGCGAAATTTTTAGCTCGTTTAACATCTCTTTAAAAAAAGAAAAGATAAATATAGTATTTCACTTTCGAAATGATGAAATTGGCACGCCGATAAGCGCCACGTGAGCTGGTGACACAACACACGCGGAGTCTAAGAAGCGAAATGCAGGTGCGATACTAGGTCGTGTCCAACACGGCCGGCGCTGAATCTTTGCAAAAATCTCCCTTCCAACGGAAGACTCCAAGGGATCTTGCAGACCCGCTCTGACCTAGCTATCTGGAGCCACAGAAGGATTGACCAGAACTACTGTAGAAATCCGGTTAGATTGGGCGGTGGATGATACGTTACGTGATGGAACACTGTTTCGTACAGACAATGACTGAATTGTTTAACCTGTGTGCTTGGATTTTTCGCCTACAGCTTGCATACTGCGCTTAGGGTCTCGAGCCGGGCTGGCCTGGTAGTTCCTTATCCACGTACGCTACGCATCAGCCCACGGCCGTTTTCCATAGAGCAGGAGGAGATTGGTGCCTCCCACCGTTACAAGATCGCGAACGCAGCGTACGCTCGGCGCGGCCGGCCGGTGATCGTTGAGCTGCTTCGAGCCTTCGCCACCCGCCCGCGCGTCCGCGCCGCTCGATCCTAATACCAAATGACGCGGATGGATCATTTGTAGTGAAACAGCGATAAAGATGAGTAAAACGGCGTTAAATCAATCTACAAGAGAACGAAACAATTGCGAACAACAAGCAGGACTAAACTGTACCAATGATTTAGACACGAAATGATGAGTTCAACCGAAGGGATTTCTCACGCAGCCCAAAAACAGTGATTCTTGATGTGCAAAGCAAATACAAACCAGACAGAAAACCCTTGATATGACGTAAAATTAGTCATGATCTGTTGTTGTGGTCAGCCTTCACGGAGGACGTGGGTCCCACCTGGCAGCGTAGATACTTGATGCGGTTTACCCTCCTGGACGCACCGATCCCATCAAGCATGCGTGCATCATTAGGAAACTTCCTCTTAATTTTATCTTCCAAAGATTCATGGAATTCTCCTGATTTCTCTCGGTTCCTTTCCCTATTGATAGCTTGGATTGCATGCGTGCGTGGGAAACAAGAACCCCTCTCAAATTTTCCTCTTATCCGCGCATGAATAGAATCCTGTTAGGAAACCTAGTCCAATCCTTGTAGGTCTGGTCCATGATAGATTCCTCATCTACCTATCAATGTACGTGTTTTTGAGAAGATAAATAAAGAGAAGAAAGAAGTTTCTCCATATCTCTGTGTTCAATCTACTATTTGTTCTTCCATTGTTCTATACGATTCTACGTTTGTCTATAAGGTGATCGACTGGACTGGACTCGTCAGCGACGACTCTTCAACACGGTCAACTCCGGCCTCTAGGCCTACTCTATTTGGATCGAAAGATAACCATCGAAACATGAAGCTCTAGATTGAATCGTCTTTCTAGATCGCTTTCAATTACGCAAATTTGGCTTTCTAAATTATTTTCTACAATGCAAATCCACTATAATATATCGCGGGCCGACTTGAAGTCATCAGTCAAGCTGATCGGTAGGTTGCATGAAGGAGTAGATGTTAATTGCACTGTAGATTGTAGATTGTATGAACACAAAAAAAGAAAACGGCGACGGCGCCCGCATGCGGTTGTGCCATCGTGCCACCAGCACGCGGCTGCGTCCCATGCCGCCTGCATGTGGTCGTGCCACCACGTCGTCCGCCGCGTGCGGGTCGCTTCTGCGACGGCGAAGCCGCTCGTCCATGCACAGCGCACCACCACCGACGTCTGGCGCCATCGCCATCACTGACGGTCGAGGTCTCCACGGCCCGCCAGGATCGCAGACAACACGGATGCACCGCCATCGGATCTGCACATGGCCACCGCCGCACACCGTCTCCACCGCGATGCGGCCCGAGGCCGCCACGCTGCACCTCCGTGGCTCCCACAAGAGGCGCGCTACCGTCGACCTCGCGACGACCCTCCGCCACATGCTACGCCATTGGAGCCGCTCTGTGAGCCTCATTGTGGCGCCTCTGCCGCCATGAAGTCACCGTCGCCCGCCATCCCGGCCAAGACAACTCCTACGCAAAGATGGCCCAAAGCCGCCTCACATGCGTCGCCGTCACCACGGTTTTTGCTGCTAGCCTATAGCTCACAAGACCACAACATGGCCATGCGCGCCAAGACCGGTCGCTTCCACGCGACCGCCTCCTCAAAGACAGCCCACGCCGCCGCAAGTGGCTCAAGACGCCGCCGTAAGTGGCCACGCCGCTTTCCCTAGCTGCGATGCGCTTTGCGCCACAAGTGCACCGCCCGAATGCGGCCCGAGGCCACGTCGTCGTGCGCCACGCCGACCTGAAGCCTGCCCGAGGCCGAACATCGCCCCACGCGCGCCGCCAAGACGGCAAGCACCGCGCCTAGGGGAACCCTAAACCGCCCCCACCTTTTGAACCGGCCAAACTAGGCCACATGGGTTGAGATGGGCCAAAGAAAGGCACAGCCTAGGTCAAAAACCGAAAGAAAAAGATAAATCAAAAAATTGCAAAAGGGACCTTAGGATTTTGAAAATAACGAGGAATTTTTTGCGAAAAAGCCCTCAAAAATTGGAAATTTATGTGGAAAATTTCTCGAAATTGAAAATTAGCGGTTTAGCCCTGAGAAATTACAGAATTCACCAAAAATTCGTCTTCCAGCAGAAAACGGCCTCGGGAATTCATTTTTGAATCGTTTTGAGCATTTGAAGTATGTTTAACTCTGTTATGATTATTTCTATGCAATTTATATATGTATTTAGTGTTTTGATTATCTGTGATTGTTTATATTACTTTTAATAATTAAAAATAGCAGTAAATCATGAAAAATGTATAGAAAAATACTAGAATATTATGATAATTTTGCAACTATTTTATGCAAATTACCAGCAGTAATCATATGAACTATTTGCATAAATATGTAGATGACTAGCATCACGAACTGAGAGTTCGAAGAGGTGGCCCAGCATGGCCAGAATTACTTGACTTGGGCCTCCAACGTCGAGATTGTACTTGGGGCCAAGAAGGTCCGTGCTACTATCGGGTGTGCCACAACAAAGGATATCAATCCCACTGATAAGGAAAATGATCAGGCACTTCACTTCCTCAGACACCATCTCTGCCTAACACTCAATAATGAGTATATGGTTGAGAAGAACGCGCTAGCTTTGTGGACTGCACTGAAGAAGCGGTTCGAGAAGCTGAAGTACACCATTCTTCATCAGGCAGAGCAGGAATGGACCCGATTGCGGTTTGCTAACTTCAAGATCGTGGGAGAGTACAATTCTGCCTTGCACAGAATTTGTACCAGTCTTCAACTCTATGATAAGGTAATCACAGATGAGCATAAGATTGAGAAGACTCTCTCTACCTTCCACCCGAATGCGGTGCAATCTGCACGTAACTATCGTCAACACGACTACAAGGAGTATGCCGAATTGATTGACATCATGCAAGTTGCGTAAGCTCAAGATGATGTTCTAAGGAAGAATTACATCTCACAGCCGTCTAGTAACAATGTTGGCCATGAAGTCAATGCTAGCAGCTACAAGGTGAGGAAACCTCTCACAAAGGAGGGGAGCAAGAAGGGTAAGGTTGTGGGTCGCAAGGTCAAGCCAATGCTCAAGCTTAGAAGGGCGGACATTGAATTAATTTATTCTTTGAATAATGGTTGCAAGCTCTAGGAGAACAAAGTATTAAATTCTTGTGATAAGTCCTACAAGGACTATATTTTCTTCCCATATTTATAATAGCAAGTTATGTTTTGATATTTGATGTATTTTTATTTATGTGTTGATTGCTTCCTGCTACATATTAATAAAATACTTTATATTAAACACATGTGGTGCCTTATGTAGGAAGTGTGCTTAGCTAATAGTGGCACAACAAATACCATCTTAAGAGGGAACAAATTCTTTTAGTCGATCAGCAAGAATGCTGGTAGTCTTACGATAACTGCGGGCAGCGATGCTTGTATAATAGACTCAGGAAGAGCCATAATTATACTCCTAATTGGCACAATTTTGGTCATTAAAGAAGCCTTGTTGTACCCATAATCGACTAGAACTCTCCTGAGTTTCAAGGATATTCACGCTAACGGTTTCCACATCGAGACTGAAGAAGGGTATGGTAAAGAATACCTGCTCATTACAAAGCGTGAAGAAAGTGGAAAATTGTATTAGAACGACTTCCTTCGTATGAAACTAGGCTATACTATACTAATATTAAGGCACCCGCAACCTATACTATCTTGAAAACCACATTCAGAAGCTCTGCACTTTTCTGTCTCTAACATGATAGATTAGGCCACCCAGGCCTTAGGATGATGAGAAATATAATTAACAATTCACAGGGACATTATATCGATGTAAAGAATTTCCGAATCAGGAAGATTTTATGTGCCCCACATGTGTCACCGAGAAATTAATTACTAGACTTTTTGCTCTAAAGTGAAGTATGAAGTCCCTGCATTCCTGGATTGGATCCAAAGAGACATTTGTGGTCCTATACAACCCATATTATGGCCATTTAGATATTTATGGTGCTCATCGATGCTTCCTCGAAATAGTCGCACATATGTTTATTGTTTACGAGAAACCATGCTTTTGCAAAGCTAATCTCGTAGATAATTAAAATTAAAAATAATTTCTCTGATCATCATATGAAGCCCATCAGAATGGAAAACGTTGGAGAATTTACTTCGAAGGCATTTGATGATTATTAAATGGCAATGGGAATTAACGTTGAGCAGTCCGTACCGCATGTCCACACTTAGAATGGACTAGGATGGGCATTAATTAAAAGGATTGAATTTATTGCCCGACTGCTTTTGCAGAATTATAATTTACCAACTACATGTGGGGGACACGCAGTCCTACACACAGCAACTCTCATCAATTTTAGACCGGTGGCATATAACATCCATTCACCAATACAACTAGCGCAAGGGTTAGCACCGAAAATTTCTTATCTTCGCAAATTTGGGTGCAAGGTTTATGTACTTATACCCCCATCACAACGTACTGCAATGAGCGCTCTCCGAAAGTCTGGAATATACGTTGGTTATGATACATCATCCATAATCAAATATTTGGACCCTACAACGGGAGATTTGCATATTGCCCGATTCGCTGATAGTATAATTGATGATGATAGTTTCCCGTCATTAGGGGGAATCAACCCCTTGATGAAAAATATCGGGAAATAGCGTGGCAAGCCACGGGAATCCATTCATATGACCTCCGCACTAGTGAAGCAGATAAAGAAGTCCAGAAGATAATTGATTTGCAAGCATTAGCGAATCAACTACCTGGCTACTTTAGTGATTTGAAGAGCGTAACCAAGGCGCATATGCCTGCACGCAATGCACCGGAGAGGGTTGAAATACCAAAGAAAATTGAAGGTATCACTAATCCCATCTAGAGGCCTTAGAATAAAAGGACGAGAACTCCAGTCCCTCGAATCCCAAGTAGCCGGGGACGCCTAGTGGAAAAGGATAAGAAGGACTTGACACAGCCGATCACCGAATTTCTCCAAAACCAGAAGGGAAGCCAGTTAAGACCTGGCACTAATATCGAACCTTCAGAAAAGGCATACCAGATTTGAACATCCCCATGGAGGGAGAAACCAGCATGGATGTGTGCGCACACATCGGAGCTGAAAAACTAATTGGACTTGTCCCCGTAATTGGAAGTAGCAGTGAACAAGTAGAAACATTAGAAAAATCGCCCTATGAAGAAATAGATACAAACTATGTGACCATGGAAAAAATCTATGATAAGAACAACAACCAATATCGATATTTAGTTTGCAAAGAAAATTATCACAATCATTGATCTTGATCCAAAGCCTGCATCACTCGCTAAATGTAAGAAAATACCATATTGGAAAGATTATAAGAAAGCAATAGCAACTGAATTATTATCTCTGAATAAAAAAGAGGTGTTTGGGCCTGTAAGCCACATGCCTCCCCATGTGCACCCCGTAGAGCATAAGTGGTATTTGTTCGAAAGATAAATAAAAATAATAAAGTTGTAAGCAAAACTTATTGCACAAGTTTGCACTCAACGTCCAGGAATAGATTATGAAGAAACCTTTTGTAGCATCCTAAAGTTATGTTACCAAAAATAAAATTAATAAAATTATTATTTTATTGTATTTTATGAGTTTTAAAAGTCAACAATAAAATTTATTAAGTTTTACGTGTTTTATTGGATTTAAAGTTGAAAAGGAAAATGTAAGTAATTTACGAATTTTCTAGAATTTTAAAAAGCTTTTTCCTAATTATTTTAAAGCCAAAATAAATTAATTGCAAAATTAAATACCAAATATAAGTTGGAACTATTTTATTTAAGTCCAAAATGTCACAGAGAATTTCTGTGATTTTTCTTATTTTTTTATTTTATTTGCTCATTTCTAAAGCCTTTTTGAATTAAATGGATTATTTTAATTGCTATATCAAATTAAAACCAGAAATAGTCTTTGGGCTGAAACCTTCTCAGCCCAACCCTATTCCTTCCGTGCGCGCAGCCCACTCGGCACAATTCTCCCGTGCGTTTGCACTTCAAGCCATTTTGGCCGTTGGATCAAGGATGGACGGTCCGATCTTGTTGGCGCGTTCGAACGGTCCGAACGTCCTAAGCGGTGTGAACCGTCTGATCTAAATTGAACGGCCCAATCGAGTTGGCACGTTCGGTCGAACGTCCCAAGTGGCATGAACCGTCCGATCGAGATTGAATGGTCAGATGGACTTTGCACGTTCGGATGATCTGAACGGCCCACTCAGCTTGGACGGTCCGATCAAAATCGAACGGTTGAAACTCCACCCTCACAGATACGCTTACATGTGGGGCCCACAACACCACATCAGCTCATCTCCTTCCTTTCCTTTCTTCTCCACGCGATTTCCATCGGCTCCACCATTGACGACTGCGTCGAAGCTTTTCAAAAGCCATCAAAACACGAATCAATCCCCTTGATTTCGCGCGCATTTAAAACCCCATGTCAATTCGCATCTGTTACGGCCATTATCTTTCTTTACCTCGCCATTAATTCCTTAAAATCATCGGCGATCTCGCGCGGTCAACTTGCGCCCTACGTCGCCTCGGCCTCGCCCGCGCCCTATAAATGGGAGCTCCGGGACCGCCTTGGCCTCCTTATCCCAACGCCACCACTCACTCCTTCCCAATCGCCCTAGTTCACCATAATTTTCAAGTTGGAGCTCGGAGCCCGAAGTTCATCTGCTGCGAATTTCCTCACTGCCGACGGCTCCTCGACCGCCCCGACCTCACCATCAGCATCGCCGCGACGTCTTCTTCCTTGTGCGTGCACTTACTCATCTCGAGAATCACCGGAGCACCTTCTTCGCCGACGACCTAGCGCCACCACCGCTAAAAAGCTCACTGCCGGTCATCTCGTCGCACTCCACCACCGTAAGGTAGCGCACTTGGTTCCTTACTACCTTCTCTCTCTTTTATGCACACTCGCGTGGCTCGCCGTGGCGCATAGCGCCGGTGAGCTCAATGCCACCTCACCGTCGGCCACAGGTTGACGTGGCTCAGCCATGTCGTAGCCACGCCATGGCCACGTCTGTACCACATAAGCCCTAGAGCTGACTCAGCGCCACGTAGGTACTCGCGTCAACAGCTGTCGGGCCCCGAAATTACAATTCAGGACCCTCTGTGTTTACTGCACTAGCCCAGGATCATGCTAGTGCACACAGGGTTAACAAAACTGGAAATCGATCCATACAAGCGAAATATAACATAAACGAATAACTTTGATTAATAAATAAGGGTTTTGACCTTAAGGTCGAGTTTACATTTATTGAGCCACGCAGGCTAACAGAGAAAATAAGCGGCGTGAAACGAACGGTAGTGGCATCCCATCGATTCACCACAGCAACCGATCGGGATCAAGACCTCGCGATTAGGCACCTTCGATGAACTCGTCCTCGTAAGTGGTGAAGACTCCTCCTCCGCTTGATTCGTCAAAACAAGCGTGAGTACACACCGTACTCGCAAGCCACACCACAGGAATGCAAAGTATACATGCAGGCTTATTACAAGAGAAAGGCATTCTGTGGTTTCTTTTGCGGAAATGCAACTTTTGCAATTTAATACAACTAAATAGATTGAAAGCAGGTAAAACAAATAGACAATAATAATTTTAACAAGTTATTTCACAAAGACACACACAGCCTAAACAGGTTATTCACATAGCTAGATGATGTAATTCACATAGCTCCCTTCCCACACAGTTTTAAGAAATTCTACCCCTAGTGTTAAATCCCCGAGCATTGTCCATGACCGCGGACGCGGCTATTCGAATAGATTAGTTACACTCTGCAGAGGTTTGTACACTTTACCCACAAGATACAACCAGTGTAGCTAGCACTGATCATAACAAAGCATTTCAGATACCTTATCTTACTATGCTAGGCCCGTCTCAAAACAGGCATGTGGTCGTACAGGAAGCTCAGTTCTTTAGCGCACATGGTGAGGTCCTTAATTGACCAAGGCAAGACTTCCAGCTAACCCAACCACATAGACACACAGATTAATATTATCCACACAAATTCCACATAGACCACCAATTCACACAAGATCCACCCTTGCCTCAATCCAAATCCTTTTACCACCCGTTGGTTTAAGTGCAACACATGCCACAAAGACACGTAGTACACATAGATTATTCAAGATTTCATATTCACTTAGTCGAATTAATAATTTGCACTTCACATGAATAAATGAGTCGTGGCATGACTAAGCAATCTAATCGCACTAACCAACCCACGTTGGCACTACCATATTACCAACTAATTATCAACTAGGGTGACAAAGAATTTAGACATAGCAATTATCAAGGATGGCATAACAATTAGGACTTTACACCTACTCCCAAAATCGTTTAAATAATTACTTGAATTAATAATGCAAGAATTTGAAATAAAATAATTTAGCAAACTGGGAATCAAGATGGTCAAAGGTATAGCTTGCCTTGAAAAGGATCTAGGAATTGATCTTGATCTTGGAAAGGTCCTTCTTCGTCAACTCTTTCAAAGAACGTCAAGTCTACTCGCAAACAAGGCAAACAAACAAACTAAATAAATAACAGAGGCAAATAACTCCAATAAAATAATTAAAAATCTCCAATAGATAGATCTGGATTTTAGATGAATTTAGAATTTAGAATGGATGGATTTGGAGTTAGGATGCAAAAGATATGGAGTTTCAAAGTTTAAATCTAAAGAAAACCCTAAAAATAGGATTTATCGAATTCGAATTATTTTTCAATGTAAAAATCGGAATATTGCGCCAAAGATGACATCAACATGGCGTCACCGATTTTCGGAAAAGAAATAAATAAAAAAACCCGACATGTGGGACCCACATGTCGAGGCACTACCACGCGTGGACCAAGCCCACCGAGCCATTGACCGAGAGGGAGGTGGCGAACCAGCAGCGTGGCCGACGCTGGCGCCACCCGGATGACACGCAGTACGAGGTGAGGTGGCACGTGACTGGCGCCCACGCCGGCGAGGACGTCGCCGGCGCGATGGCGGCACGGAACCCAATGGTCACCGGCGCTACGGTGGTCGCCATGAGGTGGGTGCTATGGGCGTGTTCTTGAGGCTATTGCGCACCTTCTCGTGCGACTCCGGGTGGTTGGGGGTGGCTGTGGTGGCGGCGAGGTCGGGCGGAGAGACCTTCGGTTTTGTTTGACGGGCGTCCCATGAGGTTTAGGCGACGCGATCGTCCGGAGGTAGAGGAGGTGACGGCGAACTTGATGGTGGGCTCCACGACGACGCCAGCGGCGGCTGCGGTGGCGGCGCAATTCGGCGACGACGACACACGGCCGAAACCCTAGATGGGAAATCTTGTGGCAGAGCTCGGAAGGAAAATTGGGTGAGGATTGTGGAAAGGAGGCGAGGCTCTCGGTCCCTTTATAGGGCCTAAGCGGCCCGGTGGCTTAACTACAAGGTCAAAAACAACCCAAACGAATTCAGCATTTAAATAGGAGATACAACGATTTAATTTCAAAATCGTTTGAAAAGGCGCGGAGGAGATAGGGCTTCTAGAAGAGATCATCCGCGCAAGAAAAATCGGGGCCGTTCGCGATATTGTCGGACGGAGCTCATGAAGAAACCATAAGCGCCCTGGAGCGGACTCATGGAGAAGAACGCGGCGAAGACGACGACCTCGGCCCCACCGCGCAGAGAGAGAGAGAGGGAAACAAGCGGGCGAAGATCTGAACGTCCAAATGACGATCCAATGGGAGGATGGATGGGCCGAGCGGGCTTCTGCTGGAAAAGGAGTTGGGCCGAGAGATTCGCCCAAACACTATTTGGAGATTTATATAGCTTTTTCTTTTAAGAAATTACCGAAATTCAAATAAGCAATAGAAATTAGCAAATGAATTTGGAAAAATTCTAGAAAATTCTAGAAAATATATCCAAGCACATAGAATCCAAATAAAATAGTTTTGACTATTGTTTATGTTGACTTTAGTCATATTAAATTGTTTTGTTACACAAAGTCCAATATTAAGCTTTTTAAATTTAAATTCAAATAAATCCAAATGATGAATTTTCTCATTACACTATTTATTAGGTTTTTAAAGCTCTGAAAATTGGGATGTTACAAACCTCCCCTTAAAGGAATCTCGTCCCGAGATTCAAAGCTAATGGAGAAAAGGCTAGGAACTCGGCTTTCAACTCTTCTTCACGCTCCCACGTTGCTTCACCTTCCGAGTGGTGGCTCCATCGCACCTTGCAAAACGAACCGTCTTGCTCTGGTTCGACGCTCTGCGACATCCGTAATCTTGATAGGTCGCTCTTTGTATGTGAGGTCTTCCTTAGTTCAATTGACTCTAACGGTGCTTGTTCTTCCGGCATACGAAGACACTTCTTCAACTGAGAGACATGAAAGACATCGTGTACTCCTGCTAACGACTGCGGTAGCTCCAGCTGATAGGCTACTTCTCCACGGCGTTCTAAGATCTTGAACGGACCAACATACCGAGGGGCAAGCTTCCCTTTGGCATGGAACCTTTTCACACCTCTGAGGGGCGTAACTCGGAGGTACACAAAATCTTCTGGCTCGAAACTGAGATCACGACGACGGTTGTCGGCATAACTCTTCTGCCTCGACTGAGCTATCCTCAGTCTCTCCCTGATCATAGCCACTTGTTCTTCTGCTTCTTGAATAATATCTGGACCAAGATCATGCGCTCAATTTGTTTCATTCAATTCAACGGGTTCTCGCAAGCACGACCATACAAAGCTTCAAAAGGTGACATTTGTAAACTGGCTTGATAGCTGTTGTTGTACGAGAACTCTGCATATGGCAAGCTCTTATCCCAACGAGTAGCATTTGCTAGGGCACAGGCTCTCAACATATCTTCCAATATCGATTAACCCTTTCACCGTCCCATCATGCAGGGGATGATACGCAGATCTTGAAATTCAAAGTGAGTCCCTAAGGCTTCATGTAAACTCGCCAAAATCGGAGGTGAACCGAGATCCTCGATCCGACACTATCTTCTTGGGCACACCATGCAAACCGACAATCTTTGCCATATATAGCTCGCTAGACGATCTCCCGAGTAATGTAGTTTTGACGGCAAGAAATGAGCAACTTTAGTCAAGCGATCCACTATTACCCAAATCGAATCGTAACCCGATTGAGTCTTGGGTAAACCGGTGATGAAATCCATTCCGATTTCTTCCCACTTCCACTGAATCTTCAAGGGTTGCAATAGACCTGCGGGCCTCGTGTTCTCGCTTTGACTTTCGACACACGCCACACAAGGCAACGAACTCTGCGACGTCTCGCTTCAAATTCGCCACCAAAACTTATTCTTAACATCCCGATACATCTTAGTACTACCGGGTGAATCGAATACTTTGAGTCATGGGCCTCCTTCAAAATTAGTCGCCTCAATCCATCAACATCTGAACGCAGATACGCCCATTGATCCACAGGATATCCCGATCATCCACCGTGAAGTCCTTGAACTTTCCTTCGCATCTTCTTCTTAATGTCTGAGAACTCGAAGTCTTTCGGTGAAGCCATGCGAATCTGCTTCTCCAAAGTAGATCAGACTTCCAAATTCGCCACTTAATCCTTCAGATACTACCTCTAGCTTCAACTTCGAATTCCTCTTGAAGTTCTCAACAAGGCTCTTTTACTTCCACGGCATTGCAAAGGGCTCTTACTACCAAAGCATCTGCAAGAACGACATTGGCTTTACCAGATGGTAATGTATTCCAAGATTATAATCCTTTATCAATTCTAGCCATCTTCTCTGCCTCATATTTAGATCCGATCGAGTAAAAATGTATTTCAAGCTTTTATGATCGGTATATATCTCGCAATGACATCGATGAGGTAATGACGCCAAATCTTCAAGGCATGCACTCTGCGCTAATTCCAAGTCATGGGTAGGGTAATTCTCTTCATGGGGCCTTAATCGCCTTGATGCATAAGCGACGACTCTTCCTTCTTGCATCAGACACACCCTAATCCTTGACGCTTGAAGCATCACAATAGATATCAAAATCCTTACGAATATCCCAAGCAAAATCAAGATCAATGAAGTCAAACGCTTCTTCAATTCTTGAAAACTTTCTCACAAGCCGGAGTCCAAGTAAACTTTTTTCCTTCTTCAACAATTGCGTAAGAGGTTTAGCAATTGATGAGAATCCTTCGATGAAACGACGGTAGTATCCCGCCAATCCCAAGAAACTACAAATCTGAGTGACCGCCTTGGGTTGCTCCCGCTTAACATCGCTTAACTTTATCGGGTCAATCACTACTCCCGCAATTGCCATCACATGACCAAGGAAATCCACTTCCTTTTTCCGTAAATCACACTTGCTAAACTTAGCATACAACCGATGCTCTCTCGAGCTTCCCTAGGATTAATCTCAAATGTTCAGCATGTTCTTCTTCTGACTTGGAGTAAACCAAAATATCGTCGATGAATACAACTACAAATTTATCCAAATATTCCATGAATACCTTATTCATCATGTTCATGAAATAGGCAGGGGCATTAGTCAGACCAAAGGACATGACTAAGAACTCATAATGTCCGTACTGCGTTGAGAAAGCGGTCTTAGGTACATCCTTGGGACAAATCTTCAACTGATGGTAACCTGATCGCAGATCGATCTTCGAGAACACTCCGGCTCCTTTCATCTGGTCAAACAGATCATCTATCCGGGGCAATGGGTACTTGTTCTTGATAGTGACTTCATTGAGAGCCCTAGAGTCGATGCACATCCTCATGCTCCCATCCTTCTTCTTGACAAACAAAACCGGTGCTCCCCATGGCGCATTTAACTAGGCCTCACAAAACCTTTCTCCAAAAGTTCTTCTATCTGCTTTCTTCATCTCTACTAACTCATCTACCGGCATCCGATAAGGTCTCTTCGAGATGGGGGCATTCTCGCACTAGATCGATGACAAACTCGATGTCACGATCCGGTGGCATCCCCGTAATTCTTCCGGGAACACATCCGATACTCTTTGACGACCGCACATCTTCCAACTCAACGGTCTTGGTCGTTGACTATCAAATGCCCATTACGCCCGAGGTAGCTAGGAACTCCACTTTGTTTCCTTTAGTATCCTCGATTGTAACGGCTCTTCGGCCACAATCTAGCACGGCTTTGTGCTTTGTTAACCAATCCATGCCAAGGATGACATCTATGGTTTGGGTGTCTAGAATAATTAGGTTAGCTAGAAACTCAACTCCACTATGAGTAACTTAGCCCCTAAACAACCCACATTAGAACTTAGCTCGCTCCAGCGATCGACTAACAGAGTACGCTTAAGTTGCATAACTTCCAATTTATTCTTAGTTGCAAAACTCCGAAAACAAACGAATGCGAAGCCCCGTAATCAAACAGTAATCTAAGTCTTGAATTTATTAGGAACTTACCCAAGACGACATCCGGTGCTTCTGGGCTCCTTCTAGAGTGACGTGATTAACACGACCTCGACAACCGATCGAGGCGCCTCTGGTTGATCGTTCCTGAGAAACTCCTTGATTGTTCTCTGACCGGGTCTTGGCGGTGTTGCTCCAAGGTTGAAGCGATTTGGAGTGATAGTTCCTTCGAGGACACCGATTAGCGAAATGTCCTGGCTGACGACAATTGTAACACACTCTTGGTTCAATCTGCCGGTTGTTGTTCCCTGGGGTGGGGTTGACTGGTGTAGGGTTGCGAGAGTTCTGAATAAGAGGACGAGGTGTTGAAGGCGGTGCGTGTGTCCCGAAGAACTCGTGGTCGAAACGATTAAACTGCTGTGGCACTACTCTTGCCCTCTCGTTGTTGTGGCCGATGGCTTCCTTGTCAATCATCCTACGCTATGTGGTCCTCCAGTTCTTTGCGTTTGTCCTCCATGACCAACGCCTTGTTAACCAACTCCTGAAAATCCGGGAAGGTATGGGCAAGTAGGCTGACTTGCAGTCCTGAGTTCAGACCCTTCAAGAAGCGGCTCTGGCGAGACCTGTCATTAGCGACATCTTCCGGAGCATAGCGAGCTAGCCGAGAAAACTTATTCGTAGTCAACATCGACATACCCCCTGCTTGAGAGCGGAACTCATCCTTCTTCAGATCCATAATACCTTCAGTACATGATATTGGCGAAAGGTCGCAGAAAATTCTTCCCATGTGATGTTCTCATGTGCCTCATGCGCGCGCGCAGAAATTTTCCCACCATTCTGCAGCCTATGCCTCCATCCGATGAGTGGCATACAAAACCTTCTCATGATCGCCGCATTGGGTGATCGCAGCTTCCTCTCAATCACGCTGGCCAATCATCGCCCTCTCTCGGGCGTGATATGTCCAGAGAAAGTTGGCGGACGGGTTCTCATGAATTCACCAACTTGGATGGTCCCCGATGACCATGAGCGATCGGGCCTCCCCGACGATTGTTGTTGATGTTGTTGTTGTTCATGGCCCAGATCCGTTCATCATCGATACATCATCCGAGTTTGTGCCGCCATGAAAGCTCAAAGTTACGCAAGTCAATAGGTGGTGCTTGGGGTGGCACTACTCCTGTGAGGGTTTGCTCATTGCCTTCGATCCTTGGGCTCCGGATCCATCCGCGGCATGATGGCGAGTCTGAACCATCCGTGAAGCTCCATAGGTTAGATAAGGTAGAGAGCACAAGGTGAGTTAAGATCTAGACAGGGATAGATTAAACCCAACAAACACACTCAAGAAACTTCAATGAAATAATCTTTATTAATATTTTAATAGCATGGTGCAACAAATGCCTAAGGGCCTTTGCGGCTCATGCTTACACACAGAAAATAAATCGGACCTAAGCACACAAGCTACCGCCTAAAGGGCGACTCAAAAGGGAAATCGGCTAAGCCCGACTAAACCGAACTTAAACGAACTACTCGAGAAAGCCTCCAAAGCCACGGCGACGCCCCGCTCGTGTAGACTCAAGTGAGCCGCATCCTCGCGAATCGGTTCTCGATGCCGGAATCGTGCAAGCAGAGCGCGCGTCTTTGGTGCAGTACCACTGCTCCTCTGGTCAGGCAGCTCGGTTGATCCTCCGAATCTCCTCCGGATCTTCTTCGACTTCTTCGGATCTTCCTCTTGATCATCTTCAAGCTCATGTCGACCGTAGAGAGCGTGCTCTAGTACGGCGATCCTTTCTCGCCTTGTTCCCAGTTCGATAGGCGCACCTCACTTTCGGTGGCGGCCATCTCCAGCGACTCCTCTGAAAGTGTGAACCGTGCAAGATGCACTATCGTGGCATTGCCTTCCCGCTTGTAGACGGAAGCGCGCAGATATCTCCCCGGCGCCTCGATGGTAGCGGAAGACGGTGTGTTGCGCCTCTTGGCGTAGATGTGGCGAACTCGAGTATGGCCAAACGCGATGACTCTGGATTCCTTGTATGAAGGTGATCCTCCCGACCGAGATATCCAAAGGTCAAGCTACCTCTAGTGTTCCTCTGGCGAGACCGTCAGCGGCAGACTATACCACGATCCCGTCCGTTGACTATGTACTCACCGCCATGGTACATCGGGCGATCAAGCCTCAAGTGTCTGCAAAGAACCTCCACAGCCATGGCAAGTCCTCCGTTGCAATCTCCGAAAGTCTCAGGTAAGGCATCTGTCACGACAGACAAGGTGTAAGAACCACGTTAAAACAATGGGAGAGGAAAGATTTTAGCAATAGATGAGTCGAGAGAGATATGAGAGGAGTTAAGCAATTCATTTAATCTTGCAAGTTAAATTTTCTTTAGAAAATAATTTGGACACTGAACGGCCAATCTACTAAGGTCTAGACCTATAAAGAGATGGCTCGATACCACTTTTGTCGGGCCCCAAATTACAATTCAGACCCTCAGGTTTATCGCACTAGCCGGTGATCATGCTAGTGCACACAGGTTAACAAAACCGAAATCGATCCATACAAGCTTAAATATAACATAAACGAATAACTTTGATTAATAAATAAGGGTTTTGACCTTAAGGTCGAAGTTTACATTTATTGAGCCACGCAGGCTAACAGAGAAAATAAACGGCAATGAAACAGAACGGTAGTGGCATCCCATCGATTCACCACAGCAACCGATCGATCAAGACTCGCGATTAGGC
Source organism: Phyllostachys edulis (assembly GCA_036346405.1). Classification (NCBI taxonomy): domain Eukaryota; kingdom Viridiplantae; phylum Streptophyta; class Magnoliopsida; order Poales; family Poaceae; genus Phyllostachys; species Phyllostachys edulis. Next base: position 19,348,582 of record CM070549.1, on the reverse strand, counting down.
ACCTTCGATGAACTCGTCCTCGTAAGTCGGTGAAGACTCCTCCTACCTTGATTCGTCAAAACAAGCGTGAGTACACACCGTGCTCGCAAGCCACACCACAGGAATGCAAAGTATACATGTAGGCTTATTACAAGAGAAAGGCATTCTGTGGTTTCTTTTGCGGAAATGCAACTTTTGCAATTTAATACAACTAAATAGATTGAAAGCAGGTAAAACAAATAGACAATAATAATTTTAACAAGTTATTTCACAAAGACACACACAGCCTAAACAGGTTATTCACATAGCTAGATGATGTAATTCACATAGCTCCCTTCCCACACAGTTTTAAGAAATTCTACCCCTAGTGTTAAATCCCTGAGCATTGTCCATGATCATGACGCGCTATTCAATAGATTAGTTACACTCGCAGAGGTTTGTACACTTTACCCACAAGATACAACCAAAGTAGCTAGCATCGATCATAACAAAGCATTTCAGATACCTTATCTTACTATGCTAGGCCTGTCTCAAAACAGGCATGTGGTCGTGACAGAAGCTCATTTTAGCGCACATGGTGAGGTCCTTAATTGACCAAGGCAAGACTTCCACTAACCCAACCACATAGACACACAGATTAATATTATCCACACACCCACATAGACCACCAATTCACACAAGATTCACCCCTTGCCTCAATCCAAATCCTTTTTACCACCCCGTTGGTTTAAGTGCAACACATGCCACAAAGACACGAGTACACATAGATTATTCAAGATTTCATATTCACTTAGTCGAATTAATAATTTGCACTTCACATGAATAAATGAGTCGTGGCATGACTAAGCAATCTAATCGCACTAACCAACCCACGCTAGCACTACCATATTACCAACTAATTATCAACTAGGGTGACAAAGAATTTAGACATAGCAATTATCAAGGATGGCATAACAATTAGGACTTTACACCTACTCCCAAAATCGCTTAAATAATTACTTGAATTAATAATGCAAGAATTTGAAATAAAATAATTTAGCAAACTGGGAATCAAGATGGTCAAAGGTATAGCTTGCCTTGAAAAGGATCTAGGAATTGATCTTGATCTTGGAAAGGTCCTTCTTCGTCAACTCTTTCAAAGAACGTCAAGTCTACTCGCAAACAAGGCAAACAAACAAACTAAATAAATAACAGAGGCAAATAACTCCAATAAAATAATTAAAAATCTCCAATAGATAGATCTGGATTTTAGATGAATTTAGAATTTTGAATGGATGGATTTGGAGTTAGGATGCAAAAGATATGGAGTTTCAAAGTTTAAATCTAAAGAAAACCCTAAAAATAGGATTTATCGAATTCCGAATTATTTTTCAACAGAAAAATCGAATATTGCGCCAAAGATGACATCAAGATGGCGTCACCGATTTTCGGAAAAGAAATAAATAAAGAAAACCCCACATGTGGGACCCACATGTCGAGGCACTACCACGCGACCAAGCCCACCGAGCCACCGACCGTAGAGGGGCCGAGGTGGCGAACCACAGCGTGCCGACGCTGGCGCCACCCAGATGACACGCAGTACGAGGTCGAGGCGGCACGTGACTCAAGGCCCACGCCGGCGAGGACGCTGGCGACGGCAGCGGTGGCGACGGGAACTGAATGGTCACCGGCGCTACGGTGGTCGCCATGAGGGTGGGTGCTATGGGCGTGTTGTTGAGGCTATTGCGACCTTCCGTGCAGCCCGTGGTTGGGGGTGGTGGTGGCGGCGGCGAGGTCGGGCGGAGAGACCTTCGGTTTTGTCGGACGCAAGGCCCCCGTGAGGTTTAGGCGACGGCGACCGTCCGGAGGTAGAGGAGGTGACGGCGAACTTGATGGTGGGCTCCACGACGACGCCAAGGCTGCGGTGGCGGCGCAATTCGGCAACGACGACACACACGGCGGAAACCCTAGATGGGAAATGCGCAAGCAGAGCTCTCGGAAGGAAAATTAAAGTGAGGATTGTGGAAAGGAGGCGAGGCTCGGGTCCTTTATAGGGCCTAGGCGGCCTGGGTGGCTTAACTGCGGGGGTCAAAAACAACCCAAACGAATTCACGATTTAAATAGGAGATACAAAGATTTTAATTTCAAAATCGTTTGAAAAGGCGCGAGGAGATAGGGCTTCTAGAAGAGATCATCCACAAGACAAAATCGGGCCGCTTATGATATTGTCGGACGGAGCTCATGAAGAAACCATGGCGCCACGAAGCGGACTCATGGAGAAGAACGCGGCGAAGACGACGACCTCGGCGGCCCCACCGGCGAGAGAGAGAGAGAGAGGAAACGGGCGCACGGGCGAAGATCTCAACGCCCAAATGACGATCCAATGGTGGAGGATGGATGGTAGAAGCGGCTTATGCTGCTGGAAAAGGAGTTGGGCCGAGAGATTCGCCCAAACACTATTTGGAGATTTATATAGCTTTTTCTTTTTAAGAAATTACCGTAAATTCAAATAAGCAATAGAAATTAGCAAATGAATTTGGAAAAATTCTAGAAAATTCTAGAAAATATATCCAAGCACATAGAATCCAAATAAAATAGTTTTGACTATTGTTTATGTTGACTTTAGTCATATTAAATTGTTTTGTTACACAAAGTCCAATATTAAGCTTTTTAAATTTAAATTCAAATAAATCCAAATGATGAATTTTCTCATTACACTATTTATTAGGTTTTTAAAGCTCTGAAAATTGGGATGTTACAACAGCTGCGCTAGCGCACCCGCACCCTTTGTACTATTATGTGAGCCACGTCCATGATGGACCTTTGACCTGTCATGGACCCAGTCCATTGACTAGGGGCCCATATGTCATAGAGAGAAAATCTTTTCCTTTAGAAAAAGAATTTGGCTGAAAAACCGAAAATGACCGCTGATGTCAGCCTGTGCATTAAATCAAATTTCCTTTAGAAAAATAATTTGGGAAATTCAATAAATCTGATTTTATGGCTTTCTTTAGATTTTAACTTTCAGGAGTTCGTTCTCCTTCATACGAACTCCGATTTTGTCGTTTCAAATTTCTAAATTCCTATAAATTCAAGATCTAGCCAGCTAAACTATTTTTTTTAATTTGGAGTTCATTTTAATTTGGCTTATTTTCGCGTATAGATTTCGACGACTTTGGACAGTCAGATTTCAACGTCATTTGAGAACAACTAATTGAGTAAGGCAAGTTACATCTTTGATCATATTTGAATCCAATTATTTAAAATTATATAAATTCTATTTTTAATTATTGCATGCTTATTTATGCTCAAGTTAATTTAAATCCCTGTTCTAAATTTATAGTTATTCCTAAATTCCTTTGTACGTCCAAAATTTGACATTGAATCAGATATACCTTGACACCTTAGATGAAAATCTAATTTATGCACTAGTATGACTAGAACATTTTGGGAAAAACTTTTGCTTAGTCATGCTTAGACCCAAAATTATTCAATTTGGGAAATTTCAACCAAAAATCGAATGTGGTTTAAATTGTATCCATGACATTGGTGTGTCATGGAAGTTTACAATTGTTTTGTAAACAAAATAAAATCAAAAACTGGTTTGGAGTTGGGGCGAAATGGATAGTTGGTGGGTGCAAGTTTATGCACGGGCTCAATTCAGTGAATGTTCGAGGCTCAGGGATTGTTTTGGAAGTCACCCAGTCAATTAAGGACCGGTCTGCGCGCTGTGGTTTGCAAAGCCCTTCCGTACTATCATAAGTCTGGAGTGGGACAGATCTGGCTAACTAATTTGCGACGTCTCACCGTGGTCGTGCCATCCTATTGCGTGGGTGTCTTCATAACCTACTTTTATGTATTCTCACCTGGCGCAAGAGGGGGCTTAAGTCCGGCGGGTTTGTCTAAAGGAAGCGAAACCTTAGCGATGTGGGACTACGGTGGGATGGCGCATTGTAAAGGCCTTGTGATAATCTCTTAGTCGCACACCTTCGGAAGTGTGTGGGCGAACAATATAAGTGATTATGTCTTGTGGGTAAAGTTGTACAACCTCTGCAGAATGTAAAACTATTCGAATAGCCATGTCCACAGTCATGGACATGCTGAGCAAAGCCTTTCGCGGATTAGACTATAAATTTGTTTTAAAATGTTATGACAAAATGGATTTTATGGATGTTTATTATTTGTGGAAAATTTGGGCAGAAAATCCTGGTGTAAGGGGGGGTAGTCCTTCACCACTTGTGTACGGAGATTTATCCTACACTTGAGAAATATTGAATAAAAATGAAATTTGATTTTAGATATAGTATAACTGATTTTGAACTTAGTATTGTATTTAAAATTGTCAAATATTGCTTTTGCACAAATAATCCTATAACCCTTCCTTTAATATATCTTTGCATGCATTATAATATGTTATTGGGTGTAACTTGTGAGCACAGAAGTTGTGCTCACCCATGCTTAATGCAAATAAATTTCAGAGGAGAAGGACTTTGCTTTCAGTGTGGATTGCGACGACTAGGTCGCTACCCCAGTCGATTGCCTGTGGCAGATCAGCTAGACTCTACTACGTCTTTTTGGTCTTCCGCTGTGTTTGTTTATTGTTGGCTTGTAAGTCTTTCTTGTAATTAACTCTGATTATTAATAAAATCATGCGAATTATGGATATTACCATATTTGTTTACTGTGTGAACTAGCTACTAATCATGAGACTAGTTCAGAAATACACAGAGGATTTGGGGGGGTGTTACTCCCGGGTCTGACACCTATTCCCCAGTCATGGGCGGAAATACCTTTAGATATTTAATCTCAATAACAGTAAACTTGAATTTAGAAATGAAATTGATGGATGTGGTAACTACATACCTTTATGCAAACTTATATTCAAACATTTATATGAATGTACCTGAAGGTATCCCTGTCCTGAACCAAGACAAAGCAAATATAAATCTGTACAGTATAAAACTCAGAAAGTCAATGTACTGACTTAAGCAAACAGGCAGAATGTGGTATAATCACTTGAGCGACTTTCTATGCAAGAAGGGCTACACGGATAATGAGGGTTGTCCCTGTTTATTTATACGACGATCCCATAATGGATTGAGTATAATCTCAATGTATGTAGATGATCTGAATATCATCGGAACCTTGGAAAATATTAAGGAAGCAAGCTCTTACCTGAAGTCGGAGTTCGAAATGAAAGATTTGGGTAAAACCAAATATTACCTAGTCTTGCAGCTTGGGCATGCCCCTGAAGGGATATTACTGTATCAGTCAACCTACACTCAAAAGGTGTTAGAAAGGTTCGGTTTTGAAAAGGCATACCATTCGAAAGTGCCAATGATCGGGAGATCTTTGCAGCAAGACAAGAATTCGTACATACCTAGAGAAGAGGGGGAGGAAGTCCCGATACTGGAATTCCCGTACTTAAGTGCAATAGGAGCACTCATGTACTTAGCAAACTGTACTGTACTAGACCAGACATTGCATTTGCCGTGAACCTATTAGCAAGGTATAGTGCAGAACCTACCAAAAGGCATTGGCAGGGAATAAAGGACATCTTCTGATACCTCTAAAGAAGCAAAAACCTTAGTCTATTCTACAAAAAAAAACCAAGACCTGACTATGATTGGCTATGCAGTTGCCAGGTACCTATCGGACCTACATACAGCCAAGTCACAAACAGGCTATGTATTTCTATATGGTGGAACTGCAAGTTCATAAAAATGGTCTAAGCAAAGTCTTGTATCGACTTCGACGAACCACTCAGAAATCATAGCACTGTACGAGGCCTCACGAGAATATGCTTGGCTTGGGCGGATGATTCACCATATTCAGCAGTCGTGTGGATTGATTACCGCGTAAACTCCCACTATTATCTATGAAGATAATGCAGTTTGTATTGCACATGTACAGATAGGTTATGTGAAGAGTCATCTCACAAAGCATATCAACCCCAAGTTCTTCTATGCTCATGAACTGCAAAAGATGGACGAAATTAAAGTACTACATACTAAGTCATGTGAAAATCTTGCAGATTTATTCACTAAGTCATTTTCATCGTCTAGTTTTGAAAGATGCATACGTGGAATTGGAATGATAAGGCTTAGAGTAGCGCATAATTCAAAGAGAGAATCTTCACGATGGTTGCTCAACAAATCCCATTTAGCTGACTCGAAACACAACAACTTGTGCTACATGCACCCATCTTGCATGCATACGCTGCATGCATGCATCCGCGTGCTTCCTCTTTCTGTGCCTCATGCACGCCTTCCTTTTCTCTCAACTCAACCGAAGAACAATTGATGTATGCGCCCCTCTTGCATGCATGTGCATGTGCATGCACATGCGTTGCACCACACTCATGCACTCTCCCTTCCATGGATGCACACACCAACTATATTGCATGTGCGCTGCTCCTTTCTCTTCTCCTCTTTCTCAGCAAATTATGTAATTAGTGTTAAGAAACCGAGCCTAGGTCAGGTAGGCCTGGTCCATGGTGAGCTCCTCATCCATCTAGTAGTCTATATAAAAAGGGACCCCAACCATTGTACTACAGTTTTACATAAGAGCGATAAAGAGAAGCCAGAAGTCCTTTCGCATCTCTGTGTTCAATCTACTATTCTGTTCTTGTGTTCTTACATTGTTCTTACGATTTTGAGTTTGTCTATGAGGTAATCGCTTGGACTAGACTCGTCAGCGATGGTTCCTTAACACGTTATCAGCACGAGTACACTCTCCGGCCTGCACAGATTGGAAAGGTAATCGTCGAGAATGACGCTCGTAGATCGAATCGTTTTCTAGATCGCTTTCAATTATGCAATTGTTGCTTTCTAAATTATTTTTATCCTACGATGCAAATCCGCTCTAATCTACCGCGAGCCGACTTGAAGTTGTCGACACAATACCGATCGGTAGATTGCATAAAAGAGTAGATGATGATTGCACTGTGGATTGCAAATCTATTCTAATCTACGGCGAACAAACTTGAAGTCACCGGCCAAGCCAATCGGCAGAGTGCATGAACAGTAACGAAGAAGAAGAAGAACTCTCGGCGAGCCCCGTGATGGCTGCTTATCACCGACTTGCCACCGCCCGCTTCGACCTCAAGACAGTCCTCCACGGCTCGAGCCGCTATCGCCGGCCGGCGCTACCCCCGCATGGGCTCCCCTCCACGCTGTTGCCAGAAGGTGGCGCCTCCCATGCACGACCATGACATCAAGACAGCACATGGCCGCTGGCCGACGGCCGCGGCGGCTCCCACCATCCGTCGATCAGAAGGCGCAGCCGCCGCCACGCTTATCTCGCGACGGCCACGGTGTCATCGCCGAGATGCACCTGCCGATCGCGATATGGTCGATCACGCCATCCGAACCGCTTCGCGACGCAAGCGCCCCACGCCGGTTCATACTACCGGTTGGCCCGCCGCCATTGCCGGACCTTCTAGTGCGCGCCCACATGCGGCACCAACGGCGCCCAGATGCGCCATGAACCCACTGCCCCGGCCTCGTGGCGTTAGCAGCACCCTCCTCGTCCGACTCGCCAAGAAGCCGCCTCACGCCGACTCGGCCAAATAGCTGCCCTCACATCGCTTCTGGCAGTGCGGCTCAAGGCCGCCTACATGAGCCTGCAGACATATAGCCTCCTTAAAAAGGCGGCAGGGAAACCCTACGAGGACCCTTTAGCTCTAGCCGGGGTGGGCCCAAGAAGGCCGGCCGACAGTTATGGTCCCGGGAAAGCCCCAACGGCCCATGAGAATTGGCCTGACTAGAAAAAGAAAAAAGGGGGGGGGGGAGAAAATCCCAATTTTGCAAAAAGGACCCTCGACATTCTGAAAATTACGAGGATAATTACGCGAGTAACAAAAAATTTTGCAAAAAGGCCCTTGGACTCTCTAAAAATTACGCAAAAAAATCTTAGAATAAAAAATTAGCGGTTTAGCACCTGAAAATTGTAGAATTCACCGAAAATTCATATTCCAACAGAAAAATGCCTCGAGAATTCAAATTTTGAATTGTTTTTGCATTTGAAGCATGTTTAACTTTGTTATTATTATTTATATGCAATTTATTTATTGTATTTACTATTTTCGATTATTTGTGATTATTTATATTACTTTTAATCACTGAAAATAGTAGTAAATCATGTAAAATGCATAGAAAAGTACGGGAACATTATGGGAATTTTTGCAACCATTTTATGTAAGTTACAAGCAGGAATCTTATGAACTCTTTGCACGGATATGCAGAAGACCAGAATTACGAACCGGGAGTTCGAATAGCTGGCCCAGTATGGCTAGAATTGCTTGACTTGGGCATCAGATGTCGAGATCGTACTTGGAACCAAGAAGCTCCGTGCTGTTATCAGACATGGCACCTCAAAGGATGTCACTCCAACTGCTGAGGAAAATGACCAGGCACTTCATTTTCTCAGACACCATCTCTACCTAATGCTCAAGAATGAGTATATGGTTGAGAAGAACACACTAGCTTTATGGACCACACTGAAGAAGTGGTTCGAGAAGCTGAAGTACACCATCCTTCCTTGGGCGGAGCAGGAATGAAACCGACTATGTTTTGCTGACTACAAGACCGTAGGGGAGTACAACTCTGCTTTGCACAGAATTTGTACCAGTCTTCAGTTCTGTGGTAAGGCATTGACAGATGAGGAGAAGATTAAGAAAACCCTCTCTACCTTTCACCCAAATACGGTGCAATCCGCACGTAACTATCATCACGACGGCTACAAGGAGTGTGCCGAACTGATTGATGCCATGCAAGTTGCGAAAGCTCAAGATGAGGTTCTAAGGAAGAACTACATCTCACAGCCGCCTAGTAGCAAAGTTGGCCATAAAGTCAATACTAGCAGCTACAAGGTGAGGAAGCCTCACTCAAAGGAAAGAGACAAGAAGGGTAAGGTCATGGGTCGCAAGACCAAGCAGAATGCTCAAGCAAAGAAGGGTGAAAAAAAGAAGCGCGATGAGAAGGCCTATGGCCAGTAGGACCAAAGTTGCTTCAAATGTGGCACGTGGGGACATTGGTCACGTGTTTGCTGTGAGCAGCAGTATGTGATTGATGCTTTCAAGGCTAAGAAGAAGGGCAAAGGATACCATGAGGCACACCTCGCTATTGCAGGCACAAAGGATCTACAATCATTGGTTGCACCCATGGATGTGGATAGCCCAACAGCAGCCCCCATCACACCTTCTTTGGACATCGTAGCGGCATCAGCTGTAGTTGCCGAAGAAGAAAAGATGAACATAGAGCAGATTCAGGCAGAAGTTTCTTCATATTTCGCTGATTCGATCTAGTGCACGCATTGCACTTAGATTTTTTATAGTCATTTGCAATTTATGGTTATGATAGAACATTGAATTATTGAATAATGGTTGTAAGCTCTAGGAGAGCAAAGCATTAAATTCTTATGATGAGTCCTGCAAGACTTTTTCTGTATTAATAATAGCAAGTTATATTCTATTTTGAAGTATTTTATTTATGTGTGGATTGCTTCCTACCCCATATTAATAAATACTTTATATATCAGAACGCGTGTGGCGCCCTACGGAGGAAGTGTGCTTAGCTGATAGCGGCACAACAAATACTATCTTGAGAGAGACACTTAACCGTATAGAGGTTGTTGTCAGTGTCTTTAGGACTATGTAACCGTGTGATATGGAGTATACAACACATGCTATATTCATTGCACGGTATGAAATATACTAGGGATCAGTTATATATAGCAGTTCATAGCTTTTCCGAGCAGCTCCCTGGTCGGAGACTAGGTACAAGACCTTGTCCGACCAAGGTACCCTTATGTAACCTTTTGAATCCTTATGACCAGTGAGGTCGTTAGCCTTAGGGGTCACAACCATAAAGACATATGGTCTCTTATTGCGTATTAAAATAATACAAAGAGGTTTTAATCCTCGTCAACTAGCCTCCGAACTTTAAATGAACAGGTCGTACGAACACTTTTCCTCCGACGAAGTCGTATCGGGCAGACCTCATTTAATGTCGTGACATACAAAGTGGTCTGTGTTCACTTTAAAGTTGAGAACTTGCCTTGGGAACCTAAGAGTTTTCTGTCTGTTGGACAAAAAGAGGCTTTTGTCCGTTAGACTTTTTGGATCAATCCCCATTGCAGTTAAAGACCCGAAGCTATAAAATCTCCATTGCTGGGCTCTAGGGTTTTTACGTTTCCAGATCTTCCTCAAATCCTCTTCAGTTCCTTGCTAAGAAAATCTTTCCAACCTCTTATTGCCTTTCCGACCTCAAAGCCTCCTCTGACCACTACTCATACCTTTGAGAAATTTCACCATGCTCTGATCAAATCGCAAAGTGGATGGCTTCAGATCCGAATGAGAAGAAGCTTGAAGTTACCGAGAAGATGGGAATGCTCCCAAACAGAACTGACGGATGGAGATCGCAATGGGGAGCACTTTCCAAGCCGCGAAGATGGGGAAATTCCAGTCTTCCTTAGGGATGGCAATTGTGCCCGATTACCCGTGTGCCCGCGGGTAAATACCCTAATGGAGCTGGGTATGGGCTGGTTTTTTTGCCCACGGGCATGAAAATGGGGGAAACTCTCCTGCCTCGCAAACGGGCACGGCATGGGTAAGCTCCACCTGCATCTGCCTCGCCTGCCACTCCGCGACATGCACTGACAGGTGGGACCACTAAAACCCTAATAGGGTTACTCCCTGTCTCATATACTCACACTCGCATCCTCCCCGGCCGCCACTCACCTCCATTTGCCCCTATTTCCAAGCCGACCTCTATTTTCCAGATCCTCCGGCCTCCTTCCAGATCCCACGACCACCCCTCGCCTCCCTCCTCTGCTTGGCCTCCTCCTCCTCAAGCTCTCGGCCGCCTCCTCAAGTCCGCCTCCCCACGATCCGCCTTTGGCCTCCTTCCATTTTCCTTCCAGATCCGCCACGCCTCCTCCTCACCCTCCTCCTCCTGCTTGGCCTCCTCCTCCTCAAGCTCTCGGCGCCGCCTCCTCCTCAAGCCCGCCTCCTCCCAGATCCGCCGGCCTCCCTTCCATTTTCCTTCCAACTGGCCGGCCACGCCCTCCCTCCGCCCTCCTCAAGCTCGGCCTCCTCTTCCTCAAGCTTGGCCGCCTCCTCCTCAAGCCCGCCCCCTCCCCCACATATCCGCCCGTGTTGAAAGCAGTAGTGAAGTCAGGCACCCTCCTATTGTGACTAAAAAAGTTGAAGGAACTAATGGAGATGATAGAAAGGCAAGAGATGCTTCAAGTCCTAGCCAGGTTAGGATTGATGGCAAGGACGGTTCTCAATTTGAGAAGAAGACTTTCTCTAGAAAGCATGATGGAGAAACGGTGCAGGTGAGCAATAAACCTTCCACTATTGCTCCAAGTGCTTGATTATCACGCTTCAACTATATTCATTGTATCTAATTGGCTTTCTTGCATTTGTTAGGTCATTATCACGCTTCAACTATAGTCATTGTATCTAATTGGCTTTCTTGCATTTGTTAGGTCAGCTACAAAGTCTACATACCAAAGAAAGGCCCGGCCCTTGGAAGGAGGAAATCGCAATACAATAAGGTGTCAAGATTATCATCCGGTTCTCGTAATTTTATCGTCTGTGGTTTAGTTATTTAGTTGGATATACTTATTTTCTTCTACTATGAATCAACGATACACGCCTTTTTGGAAATCTTGCCCACATCAAAATTGCGCCATATTGCGCTTTCATCGCTGATAACCCGCATGTAAGCCCCGTAGTTAAAACATGATGTAATTGTTTCTCAACCGCAATAAATGGTTGTGCTTTGCCAAATCAACATATTGATCAAGAAGCAATCGCTATTGCAAAGCTATTAATTTCTTGCAATTGAATTATCTTGAATTTCGATATATTGTGTTGGTCGCCCATTGTTGTTGCCTAGTGTTTCCATGAGCAAGGCTATCATCGCGAGGAACTATTAGACAAATATTGGCATGTGCTATTTGTAGTTTCAAATGATGACCGGCTTTGGAATGATGTCGGTTTGTAGAACAATGTCCAGCTTCTTTGTAATGATGAGTTTGTTGAGCGTGTGAATGTTCCTAATGACCAAATTTTGCCACAACAGATCTGTGGAGAAACAATTTCCTGCTAACTGGGAAGTGTTTGCTTGTTGTCTATCTGTCTAATTAGTAGTTTGGCCTTGATCATTGATGCCAGTTGGTCTTTCTCAACAAACATTTGTACTTCCTCAAGCTTGGATGTGTGAATTATAACTTGATGTGTGCATTGTTTACGTGTGACGTGCATGTTCCCATGGCGATGGGTACCCACGGCGGCGGCGATCGCTCATGGGTAAATGGGCATGCTCATGGGCGACGGCACCATGCACGCGGCGGCATGGGCGAGATTCTTCGCCCGTCGTCCTTCGCGGGCATACCCGTGGGGGGAAATTAGGGTCGCGGGCATGGGTATGGGCGAGCACTACCCGTACCCGCCGCGCCCGATTGCCATCCCTAGTCTTCCTCGCTCACATCGAGTGCGGGCTGAGGGTACCGGTGCACAAATTCCTTCCTCGTGTTTTAGAGCATTATGAGGTGGAATTGGTGAATTTGGCCCCTAATTCCATCGCCAATATTAGTATTTCTATCTACCTATGTGAGGCATACCTGGGAGTGCGTCCAAACTTGAGGCTCTTCAGGTATTTTTATCGGATGGCGATGTCGGGGAAATCCACGGGGACTCCTGGAGAATGCACGCTACACCTTCATGATGGAAAGGCCGATGAGTACATCCAAATGTACTCGAAATCCTCGTGGTCGTCATGGAAAAAGAACTGATTCTACATGACAGTTACGAGGGATGATGGCCTTTACTTCGTCGGAATTCAGGCGAACAAGAATCCCAAGTGGAGGAAGACCGTGGAGAAGGCAGGGGTGGTCGGAAAATGCGTGGATGCCATCCATGACCTGAGGGTCAAGGGCTTGACTTCCTGGCATGTGGTAAGAGATTTTACCAAACGCCAGAATAGTCCTCTGAGGTTCCGGACTCATTCCCTGCTCTGGTCCATTGGTCGTGATGAAGCCATCTCAGGAGGTGGTAAGTCTTTGAGAAAAGCTCTGACCAGTATGACTTATTATTTGATTATCGTGATACCTTAAAATCTTCTCTTGTCTCCTTCCTCCTTATACCGTTTTTTTAAAAGCACTTTCTCCTGAGGAAATCAGAGAGCGGATCAGGATGATCTGCGCCGGGGAGCCTGGTGAAAAGGCTACATTCCCTGATATTCCTGGGGATAGAGTGGTCGAGGAAGCCCCCGAGCAGCAGTTTGCAAACGATCGCTCAGATCCAAAGGATGATCCTAACTCCTTCTACGGAGGTAGATGCCCCTAAAGGCCCTCAACAGTTCTCGATAACTGTTGGCAATCTCTCTCAGCCTAATAAGTTCCCTTTTCACCCCCGATTTATCTTGGCAATAGTCTCTGTTGAAGAGAGGCTGACAAGACTTAAGGTAGATAATCAAATCTCTTTTATCATGCATATATATATTCTCCGACCAGTTTATTGATTTTGCTCTATTTTTGTAGACGATCGGATTGCGAGTTATACAATCAGGTGAGGATCAACATCCCACCGTGGTTCCGACCGATTCGTGCTCAGATGCACTAGAAGAGGATGAATCTCCCGAGGTAATAGAGCATAAAAAGAAGAATATATACACTTTAGATAAAAAAATTTCATCACCTAACCAAACTCGTTTTTTTATTTAGGTGGGGAAGAATGAAGGTCCGCAGAGCATAGCTGCGGAGACTGTAGACTCCAGATTGGTCGTTCACGACCTTACAGTTGTTATTGAAACAATTGATCTGGAGGTTGATGAAACCACTCCCTCCGACCCGATGATCAGGAGTGCAATCCTTGATGAATTGATCGAGGATATTGCCTCTGACATCATGTTAGAGGATGTGAGGAGTTTAACCAACCCTGCCGGTTCAGAACCGACGAATTTGGTTGAGAAAAAAAGGAAGGCCAGTGGTACAGAGTTTACTCTACCGTGCTTTAAAGTCAAATCCAAGAAATTAACTAGGTATGTACAAATGAAAGAGGTCGTATGAGTGCATACCTTTAATAGTTTCTTGACGATTTGGTGTTTTGAACTTTCTTTCTCTGTTTTGTATAGGTCTTTTGGTGTTTCGGTCGTTTCCGACCAGAATGTTCCTGAGGACCAGGCACCCGCAGAAGTCCTCGTCCAAAGCACTTCTCAGGACAAAGTTCCTAGGATAAAGTGGTCGAGAAGCCCCGAGCAAGTGTCGGTGCGACAAAGGGTTCAGATCCAAAGGATGATCCTAACTCCTTCTACGGAGGTAGATGCCCCTAAAGGCCCTCAACAGCTTCCGACAAGCTGCTATAATCCTCTTAGCCTAACAAGTTCCCTTTTCACCCCCGATTTATCGAGGATAAGGAGCTTGACGAGGCATGGGGAAGAATATCAGACCATCAAATCAAGATAGGTCCTGATACCATTTTTGCCAATTATAAAGACGTGGCAATACGAATAAGTATCTACGACCAGTTTCATAGTCTCTTTTAAAAGTTTATAGGAAACTTAAAGTGAAAATGCTATTTGTGTAGCATATGGTCGAGAACTTTGCTGTGGTCGGAGGACTGACCCAGCGAATTAAGGACTTGGAGCAAAAGCACTCCGAACTGGAAAGTAAGAACCTTCCTCTTAACATTTTTCCTTCTTCAATGCTTTGTCCTTCTTTAATTATTCTCCCTTATCATATTCGATAGATTTGGACAAAATAAAAGAAGAAGTCGTATCGGTAAAGCCGTAATAACTCGCTTGAAGAAGAGAATCGTTAAGGACCCACGATTGCAGAGGCAACGACTGTGAACGAGACACTAAACAAGAAAATTGAAGGTAATAGGTGGTAGACTTGACTTATTATCCTCCTCTGATCATGTTGTGCTTACTACTCGTTTTACTCTTATAGAGAAAACACAAGTGTTAGACAAAACAGAGAAGGCTCTGAAATTCGAGCAGGATAAAGAGGCAGCTCTTGTGCAAAATCTTGATGAGAAGATTCATGCTTTAAACAAGATGATCTTTGATATAGGATCAGGATCAAGCATGCCTGATTTAAGAGATCCAATAGAGAAAATGAACTATTTGGGCCAACTTCTAGAAGATCTCAGTGGTCTGCTCAAGACTACTCGAGAGAATTATGCCCAGACTCTAAAAGAAGGCGTTGCAAGTGGAGTTAGTTTTGCATTGGCAAAACTTAAGACTTCCGACCCCTCTATTGATCTCCAAGCCGTTGGGGATGACTTCAACTACCTGCCTGATGAGGCGACCAAGTTTATGAAAGAACTTAGGCCACTTGGAGACAAAATTGTAGAGGAGATGGAGGTCGGATCTCCATCAAGCAGTAATTAGTCTGGAGACATTCAAGAGTAGGACATTGTAATATAAGAATTGTATATAAAACTTACTTTTATGTCATCAACAGTTACTCTTTTTATCCCGTTGACTTTTTTGAAATTCTCATATATTCTCTAGCCCCCCCGACTGCTTTGTAGTAGAAGAGCTTTACTAGACTAGCAGTTAGCCAAGAAGGAGAATAAAAAGTCGAAACCAATGTTTTGAGGGTTTATACTGATCAAAAGACAAAACAGATCGTAACAACAGTAGGAAATCATTTTGTTCGGAAGCAGTGTATGATTTCGACTAGTTATAGATCGTTTGTTTGTCATAATCGAAATACCAAACAAAACTGTATATGGTCGGAAAAAAGATTTGTTGTATTGAGAAAAGTAGAAATGCAAGAATACATGCAAAAACGATAAGTGATCGTATTTATATATACGACCCAAAACTGGTCGGAAAATACTGCTAAAAATAGAAGATATCGAAAAACATTTCGCAAAACGTGCCTAAGCTCAAGTCCAACTGGTAGCGAGGATCGTAAGAAAAGAACCGTCGCTAGGAAGCTCCTTCTAGTGGGCAGGACCACGTGCGAAAAAGGAGAGACTTCGACTAGGAGGCTTTCCATGTCCCGACCAGTAGCCAAGCGAGAGTAGAACAGATTTTTGAAATGAAGAAATATAGTCTTCATAATCTTAATAGTATAAGGCATTACATGAAGTTTTTTTTGTATTATGCTCTATTTACTCGTATGGTCGCGCGTGGAATCATTCATGGAATGATCACGACTGGGACCTATACAGCGTATGACACAGATGTCGTTGCCAAAGAGTAACAGAGATCCTGATAAAGGATATCGGAGAGAAAAATTGTCTTCTCTGACCATCTTAAACAACAATAATAGGTGACCAGAATATACGTATAGATATATAAACCATATCACTCGTCAAAAAGAAATGAATGAATGCACTAATGAAATGAAAAGAATTGAAATAATGTAAAAAATTAGACATAGAACTTACACAATTGATCAATGTTCCAAGAATTTGACAAAACTTGCCCGTCCGACATGGCTAGTTGTACAGAACCTGGTCGGGTGACTTTGACCACAGTGTAAGGACCTTCCCACTTGGGAGAAAGTTTGTTGCGATTTGCCTGATTCTGAATTTTTCTGAGAACCAGATCACCTACAACAAGGCTGCGAGGTTGCACCTTACGACTATGGTACCTTCGCATGACTTGTTGATATACTACTGATCGTACTAGGGCTTGTGTTGTAGGTGTAAAAACCAAACACAAGTGAGGGGGTGGACGTCAGCCGTCTGACGGGCCATCGTCCACGAGGGTAAAAAATGACACGAGGGTTTATATGTGTTCGGGGTCCGAGAGACCACCCTACTCTGTCGGTGAGCCAATCTGGGTTACCTCCTGAGAGGGAGCCCCCGAAGGCTCACTAGTTTGAATATACTTATTTATTGCTCAAGAGAGCCATCCCCTTGAAAGGAGGGATACATGGGGTATTTATAGGCTCCCAAGCCTGTACAAATGACGAAAATACCCTTCAGTGGGATTGCTAGCCTAGGGGTACAAGCAAGGGGTATTACAGTCTTTCACGAGTATAACATCATTTTTTGGGTCTGTACGCGTGTCTTCTGAGAGGCGGTCCCCATTAGTGTGATGGATGAATTATTCTTACAACAGCTTGGTTTCATCGTTCTTCAAGGAAATTGATGTCATCGAGTCGTCGTTCATTCTGATCGTTTTCGTTGAAACAATCAGTTCGAGCAGAGCCAATTTTTAGTTCTGGAGGAAGCATGGCTTCAGCACCATAAACCAAGAAGAATGGCGTTTCATTGGTCGCACGATTGGTCGTGGTTCGAACGGCCCATAATACATATGGAAGTTTTTGAACCCAAGCTCCTGACCGTTTGGTTAACTGGTCGAACATTCGGTGTTTGATCCCCTGCATAATGATACCATTAGCTCACTCAACTGCTCCGTTGCTTTGCTGATGAGCAACAGAAGCAAAATGAACTTTGATGCCAAGTTCGTCGCAAAATTCTTGGAATTGACTGCTTGAGAACTGGGCACCGTTGTCTGTGATTATTCGACTTGGTACACCAAATCGTGTGATCATATTTTTCGTGAGAAATCTCTTGGCGGCCTTAGTTGTTGTTCTAACAACAGGCTCGGCTTCGATCCATTTTGTAAATGTGTCAATCATGACGAAGAGAAATTCGAAGCCCCCGGGTGCTCTTAGGAAAGGTCCCAGAATATCCAGTCCCCAGGTTGCAAAAGGCCAAGAAAGAGGAATTGTTTGTAAGGCTTGTACTAGCTGGTGTACTTGTCGGCTATGAAACTGACATTGTACGCACTTCGTCACGAGCTCTTTTGCATCATGAAGGGTAGTTGGCCAGTAGTATCCTTACTTGAAGGCTTTACCGACCAGTGTTCTGTAGGAATGATGAGCTCCACAGACTCCTTCATGGATTTCGGTTAGCAACTTAATGCCATCCATTTGAGATATGCATCTCATCAACACTCCATGAGATCCTCGTTTATATAAGGTACGTTCAATTAGAGTGTATGATTTGGCTTTTCGTGCTAGACGATCAGCCTTTACATCATCTTCTGGAATTATGTCATGCTGATGATAATTGTAGATCGATGTCATCCAGTCTCTACCTTGATCGTGACAGTGCCAACCGTCAGCGACCTATGGAGTATCCATGTTCTCACGATTGGTTTGTACGACCTGTAAGGAATCATGCATGTTCTCGGAAGGCTCGACCACCGAGGGTGAATCGAGTTGCTCGAGAAAAACTCCGGGTGGGCCCTCGTGGAGGCCATCCGTGCCAACTAGTCTGCCAGAAAGTTTTTCTTTCTAGGAACATGTTGGATTTGGAAACCGAAGAAGTGCTTTTCGAGTTTCCGTACTTCCGCCATATAAGATGACATCTTGGTACTCGAGCATTGATACTCTTTCCCCACTTGATTCGCTACTAGTTGAGAATCGCCTTTCACTAGTAGTCTATGAATCCCGAGCAAACGAGTTGCTCGGAGTCCTACCAGTAAACCTTCATATTCTGTCACGTTGTTCGTGGCAGGAAAATTTAACCGGATAGCGTACTTTATGTGTTCGCCGGTAGGGGATATCAAGACAACTCTAGCCCCCGAGCCTTTTAACATCAAAGAACCGTCAAAGTACATTATCCACTCATTGTGGTGATTGTACTCGGGCCCTTGGGTGGGTTTAGGGTTTGTCCATTCGACAATGAATTCTGCTATTGCCTGAGACTTGATTGTTGTTCGTGAGATGAAATGGAGGTTGAACGCCCCTAGCTCAACCGCCCATTTTGCTATTCGTCCTGATGATTCCCTGTTTCCAAGGACTTGACCGAGGGGATATCCGGTTGGTACTTTGTGGGCCTAAAAGTAATGCCTTAATTTCCTTGAAGACATAAGGAGACCATAGAGCAACTTTTATACCTGTGGGTATCGTTCCTTTGGTCCATGTAAGACTTCGCTTACGTAATACACTACTCGTTGGATGTTATCTCGTTCTACGACCAGTACACCGCTAACTGTTTGTGGCGTTATAGCCACGTAAATTAGCAATGTCTCTCCTGATCTTGGAGAAACTAAGATTGGGGGGGGGTTCATAAGGTACTTCTTAAGTTCTTCAAAGGCATCGTTTGCCTCTTTAGTCCACTCAAAACTTCCATGTTTTTGGAGAAGCTTAAAGAAATGTAATCCTTTTTCACCTAACCTTGCTATGAAACGACTTAGCGCTGCCATACAGCCGGTTAGTTTCTGGACCTCTTTCTTCATGGTCGGAGGGCGCATCTGGTCGATGGCCGCTATTTTTGTTGGATTTGTTTTAATACCTCTAGCCGAGACTAGGAAACCGAGCAGTTTTCTAGCAGAAACTCCGAACACACACTTTTCTGGATTCAACTTGAGGTTATGCTTTCTCAAGTTATTGAAAGTTTCTTGTAGGTCGTGAACATGGTCGCTAGCGTTGACGCTCTTTACGACCAGATCGTCAACGTAAGCTTCTAGATTCCGACCTATTTTTGGATTAAAAGTTTTTTGCATCAACCTTTGAAAAGTTGCATAAGCGTTTTTTTATACCAAATGGCATCTTAACATAGCAGTAAGTGCCATATGGGGTGATGATTGAAGTTTTCTTTTCATCTTCTTTACACAAATTAATCTGGTGGTACCCTGAATACGCATCGAAAAAACTTAGTAACTCACACCCGGAAGTAGAGTCTACAAGTTGGTCAATGCGTGGAAGGGGAAAATCATCCTTTGAACAAGCTTTATTAAGATCTGTAAAGTCAATACACATTCGTCATTTCCCATTATTTTTTCTAACCATTACAGGATTGGCGAGCCATTGAGGGTGGTCGACTTCACGAATGAACCCAGCCTTGAGGAGCTTGTCAATCTCCGACTGGATTGCCTCCTTCCAATCAGGTGCAAAACGCCGCAGCTTTTGCTTGATCGGTTTCTTGTCAAGCTGGAGAGCTAGCCTATGCCCGATCACCTCCCGAGGGACTCCGGGTATATCGCACACTTGCTAGGCGAATACGTCCTGATTTGCTCGGAGGAAGGAGACGGGCGACTCTTCCTATTTGGGGTCGAGTCTAGTCCCGACCAGAATCTTGCGAGTAGATGAGTAAGTGTTTCCTGACCCAGGTGGCGACTTGGCGCTGTCCGGAGAAGCACCTTTGTCGAGTGGTACCTCTCTTGTCCGGTCGGATGGTTTTGGCGTCATTTTCGGCCTCGAGTTTTTGACCTACACGGTAGATGGATTAACCTCTCTGGTCGGAAGTTCATCGACCAGCTCTAGAGATTTCCGATCACACACGTAAGCCATTTTCTGATCTCCTCGAACCGTGATGACTCCTTTAGGTCCCGACATTTTCAAACTTTAATAACCGTAGTGCGTGGCTATCAAGAATTTTGCTAAGGCCGGTCGGCCAAGGATCTCGTTGTATGCGGATTCAAAATCCACCACATCGAACGAAATCTTTTTGGTTTTGAAGTTGCCGGGTCTTCCGAATGTAACCGGTAAAGAAACTTGTCCTACCGGTTTGGCGGTGGAGCCAGGAACTATGTCGTGAAAGGCGTATTTCACCGGTTTCACCTTTGAACCGGGAACTTGCATTTCATCTAAAGTTCCCACAAATAATATATTCAAAGAGCTACCTCCATCTATTAAGACTCGATTAACCCTATAATTATTAATAGTAGGTTCAACAACTATAGGGAACCTACCTGGTCGAGTCGAAGGGATGGGGCAATCTTCTTTGCTGAAGGAGATTGTCGTGTCCGACCACATTGACGGCTTGATTATGGTCGGAGGCTCGACGAGGTTGGCCTCCTGCTCCACGGCCTTCAGATGACGCCTTGACTCGTACGATGAAGATCCTCCAAAGATCATGTTGACCGTGTGTTGAGGGTCCTAGTACTCCATCTCTTCGTCGCGTCTTTATCCTTTTTGGAACTCATTTCTCTGGGCTCCTGTATTGCGGGAAATAGTCATTTACCTGCATAATAGTCCTCTAGTTTCTTTTGCCAGACTCGGCAGGTGCGGAGGTCGTGCCCTGCCTGTTGGTGAAGTGGACACCACTTCTTGTTTTTCTGGAATCCTTCGGTCGAAGCCTTTGCTTTGCCTCGACCGGTATAGTCCTTCTTACCATTCGTGAATTTTTCAGGAATCGCTAGGACTTCCTTATCGTCGGGTCTGCGATTCTTTTTCTTCTTGAGAGACTTCTTGTTCTTCTTCTCTGGTTTGTCCAGGCCAGACTGGGGAATTTTATCTTTCCGATCAATGGCCTCACACCACTCTATTGCTTCGCTGGCAGTGGCATACTTATCGGCCATATTGAAAAGTTCGACGGTTGTTCGTGGAGGGTTCATTGCTATGTCCTCCGTAAACCGCCGATTCCTAAGACCTGTTTTAAAAGCCTGGATAACCGATGACTCTGTGACCTCAGGTATGGAATTAAGAACCTGGCTGAATCTCTTGATGTATTTACGGAGAGTCTCGTCAGAGCCTTGCCGGATTCGGTGGAGATTGTCCTCCTTTCCGTATGCATCGACGCACTCGAAATTCGCAATTAGAAGGTCGCAGAGTTGTTCCCAAGTATAGATTGATCCGACCGGTAGGTTAAGTAACCAAGACCAGGCAGACCCTTCGAGCACGGTGGGCAGATAGTTAGCCATCACATTTTCGTCACCACTAGCAGCTCTAATGGCGGTGGTATATATTTGGAGAAACTCTAATGGGTTCTGAGTCCCATTGAATTTGTCCAAGTTGGCCGGTCGGAACCTGTTTGGCCAATGCACGGCTTGGAGCCTCGCAGAGAAGGCTCGACAACCTGTGATCGATTCATGGCGCCTTCTTTGGAAAGGCGCCGGATTGTAATCGGTCGGAGATCGGTTCCTAGGGTTGGACGTTGGACCTCCGGTATCGAACCGTCGTGAGACATCAAGATGATGCCTTTGACCGCCTGCTTGATTTAGACGATGTCGGAGATCGTCTGGTCTAAGCGGTTGTTCCTCTCGACGTGGTGAAGGAGTGGCTACCAGGAACAGCCTTCTTCCTTCGTGATTCCTTGGTTGGAATCGTCGATGGGGCCTAGGTATGGATTGTTCCCAACACGCACCATGCCGCTCTCATCGAGGGAGGAGCGTTGAGACAAAGTCATGGTTTGACTCCGAGTTTCTCTCGTTCTCGATACGCCTCCGCTCGCTGTATGGTTTGTTGCGTAATCTCCGATACTTGGCCTACGAAATGCATAAAATCTGGGTTTGTGCTAGGATAGGGTTAGAATTATTCAATATATCCCGAACACGCTGCGTGTTTCAGACAGCTATCGAAGGTCTTGGGGGTTCAGATGGTCGAGGTGTACGCAGATTTGAACCTTCTCCGACCCGATTTGTTCCGTCCGACCACTACTCTTGGTGGGCAAAGGCTGACATTTGTTAATCGATGGACGCCGATCACCGTGTTGCCTCCGGTTGGTGCTCGATGGCTCAGATTATTTCCACCAAAGACGTGGTGGCGTGGCAGAGTGTGTAGGACCGTGCAAGGCATTTTGATTTGTATCTCCGATCGCATTGACCTTATGCCTCCAGCAGTGATCTTCCGATGAGCTTCCATCGTAACTAATGGAGAGCTTTTCAATACTTCTGCTAGAAGTTTCCACGACGGAGAGTGGTCGGAGATGAGCACCTCCTGAGGCCTTCTTGGAGGACTCATCCTGATCCGACGAATCACCGATCGTATGTTGAGTCGCATCATCCCCACATGGCCTTCGACCAGTGGAGGTTTCATCGACACCGTTACCAGAAGCCGTAGGTGAGTACCTTTCAGCCATGATTTCATCGAGAGTATAGAGTTTCTCGAGTTGTGGCGCTGGATTTTCATCACCTGTTTGGCCGGTCGGAAGGACCGGACTTGGAGTGGTCTTTGGGCCTTCCGAGCTGATCGGAACGGCTGAAAGCGCCACTTGTCGTAATGGTGGATCCTCATCCATCTGGTCAATTTCGTTGACGTCGGCGATGTGCGAACCAGCAAAGGAGGAGGAGGATGATGATATGCCATTCTCTTGCATGGCACGGATGCATTCTTCTATATCGAGGTTGACGTAGTCCGCCAGGCAAGGTAGTTAGGATCGCGATCCAAGTCTTAAAGTCTTACGACTCTACGAACCCACGACAAACCGCCGATCCAAGTCTTATCACGATCCGATCCTACTCAAGGCTCAGAGGATCGCGATCCTACTCTTAGAGTCTTACGGTTCTCTTTAACCCACGACAACTGCCGATCCAAATCTCACCGCCGATCCTACTCGTAGAGACTTAGGGTAATTTTTTTAGAGGCCGTGCTTTGCCGATATTTTGTTTTAGAGCAAAATTTGTTGATATTAATTTCGAGAATGAAACTATAAATAAACAAGGAGCATGCAAAATATTGTATCAGTGTGGTAATGCTAGTACAAATATCTATATTATGGCATGAGCAATCTTGAGCTTGATAATGATAAGCTCTTTTTATTCCTGGAGTATGTCTAGCTACTTTTAAGGAACATGCAAGTGGTAAACCATATAACAATCATACAAACTTATAGTATAGATGTTAAATATGTGTATTTTTATAAATCCGTAGAATCGCCGATTCTACGATTATCTGACATTACGATCTGATCCTACCGAGGTAAATCAGTAATGACCCAAAGTTCTCATACTAAAATTTAAAATTAATAAAGTTATTATTTTATTGGATTTTCTCAAATTTGAAAGAGTTTCATTGCCTTTCTTGAATTTCTAAAGTTTAAAAGTCAAAATTAAAATTTATTGAAGTTTTTGAAGTTTTATTTGAGTTAATTTGAAAAGTAAAAATTTAATTAATTTCTGTAATTTTAAAAGTTTTTTCTAATTATTTTAAAGCCAAAATAAATTATGTGCAAAAACTATTACCAATTATAAGTTGGAATTATTTTTATTAAGTTCAAAATAACTCTAGAAATTTCTGTGAATTTTTCTAGAATTTTTGGACTCTATTTGCTTTGTTTTAAAAATCTAATTGGACTATTCCTTAACCAGATTAATTTCGAATTAAAAATAATAATATAATAAAAGTTCGGACTAGTCCTAACATACACTATGAATTGTTCGACCATCCGTGAGTGAGCAGTAATTCGGATTAAAAGAAAATATTAATTTTTTTTTATTGTTTGGGCCGAACTTCCCATGCGTCACCCATTCCATTTGTGCTCCCACGCAAACCTCCTTAACTCCAAAGCTTTCCATGTAGCCAACGTGAGGCCTTTCAATATTATTTTTTTTTATTGTTTGGGCCGAACTTCCCATGCGTCACCCATTCCATTTGTGCTCCCACGCAAACCTCCTTAACTCCAAAGCTTTCCATGTAGCCAACGTGAGGCCTTTCGGCTTATTTGACTATATAACTCCCTTCCATCCATTTATACCTATTTAATTCTCTCTCATTCATCTGCTTCTCCCTGTGGACTTCATTTCTTGTGTTCTTTCTCTAACAGAGGCCATGGTGGCCACCACTGTCGTCCATGACCACTTCCTGCATGCAAACCAAAGCACTAACTAGTTGCATGCCATGACCACTTCCTGCATGCAAACCTGAACTAACTAACTCCACCACTAATGCATGCACTCCTACAACATGCAATGCATGCAGATATACATGCAACAAGATTAAACACTCCACTAACCACTAACTCCATACAACTATTCTCACGCCACTTCTCAACGTGGCTTTTACTAGCCCCTTCATGCAAGATGCAACGCACACACTAACTACCTAATTAATCAACTACATGCACCACATGCAAGTGCATGCTAAATTTATTAACACAAACTTAACTCCTCGAGGTATGCACGCTGCATCTCACATGCAACTAACTCCTAATGCTAATTAATTCTATCCTATCACCATACGTGCACACCAACCTAATCCTCGCATGCAACTACACACGCACACGGTCAATCGCTTTGCTCCACGCCTTCGATATCTCGCCACCACTAAGCACTACCATGCGGCTACATGCAAGCACTTAATCCTTCGTATGCAAGACCCGATCAACAAACCACTAATTAATGACTCAACCATTACGCCATGCATGCAGCATGCAAGAATTAAAAAACAAAGACTAACGTGTGACTCAACATACTAATGCATAACTAGACACATACAACAAGATTAAAATACAAAGATACTAATGCCAAGATTAATTCCAACAGTCTACCCAATGTTTCACTTCCTCCAACCCTTATATAAGGGAGCACGAGGTGCCCTCCTCTCACTCATTCCATTCCCCAACCCACCTCGCCTCTCCTTTAGCGCCGCCAGAGTTGGAGTTTGAAGTTCACCGCATGCGACCTTGTCCATCAACACCGCCGCGTCTACTCCATCGACATCGCCATCGTGTGCTCTACTCAAAGCTCACCGCCTCCCTCCATGGCCGCCACCCTCGCCAATGGGCTATGCTCCATTTTTGCTGTTTCTACCGAGGTACAAGACAAGGAATAAGAATTTATTTCAAAGCAAAGAAATCTCTCTCTGCTTCCGGCTCCCCATCATGGAGCGTAACATGCCGCAATCACCCAACGCATGCATGCATATACTAACTCAAGCACGTTCTAGCTAATTCATGTTAGAGTTGATTCACACAACTCCTATCTCTTGGAAATCACTAACTGATTTCCCTCACACACACATTTGGAAAAGGCACTCATTGGTTTTCCTCTCTCTACTTGTTTCACAAAGACACACACATACATACATATGAGATACACACACGCATCGGAGCAACTGGACTCTCCAAATGGCTTGTTTATTTCCACCGCAAGAGCATATACTTATACAAGACTACAAGTAATGCATTTGCTAACTAGTTGAGTAATTCCACTACTAACTCCACCTCTCCCGCATGTTGGCGCCGACCGAACCATTCTTCGAACGCACCCACCAGCTTCACACTTGTACCTTGGCTCAATCCACAATTCACGCCATCGCCTCCACGGAAGTGCTACACTAGCACAGTGCATGCATACCATCACGTACACCATCAAGGCGTCAGACAAACAAGTACATGTGACTAGCTCATGCTTCCACTAACAATTTTGTAGCAACAACCTCCTAGAATCAACGGCCACATCAACACAAAGGCTATCTAAAACACATGCAACATGATTAAGATCTAACAATTCATACTCATGTAGTAAACTTCACCACCTCCGCTCTCCCTCCCCGTCCACTTATTTCCCGAGCCGACATGGCGTCGCTGAGTGCCCTCACCTTCCTCTTCATATCCCTCGAATTCGCCCTCAATCTCGCCACCAAAAAATTTTCCGCAAACGCCAAACACCTTCGTCGCCGCTTTCTCGTGTCATTTTTGATTTCCGATGATATCGCCCACGCTGTTGGCTTCGCCTCACAATGTTCTACACGGTGCTCCTTCCTTTTCCTCAAACACCCCTAGCTCACCGACGCTACTATTCCCTCAGATGTTTTTTGCTGCCATTGCCGCCGACCAGACCTCCGCCGATGACGCGACCACCACCGTTGGTCCGCCTCTCTTCCCGGATTCCATTTTTGTGCTTCACGCCGCCTCTCCTTTCCTTTCACCGGCGCCGCCATTTCTCCAAGCACTATGTGAGCTTGTTTATCGCTCACGCATGGAATGAATAAAGGCCATGCAAACATGCATCCCATTTTTAGATTTGATCCTCTATAATTTCGCTCGTTCTCATACTAACTCCAAATCCAACTATTCTTTTTCCTAAATTCATTCTCTACTTCCAGTATTTATTTTGTAATTTTTGAACTTTATTTAAATTTTATTTGAATTTGGCTTATTTTCACGATAGATTTCAATTTACTTTCGGGAGTCGATTTCAACATAGTTTGAGAATAATCTATTGAGCAAGGCAAGTTACATTCTTGACCATATTGCACCCATTATTTTAAATTATTTAAATTCTGTTTTAAATTATTATTGCATGCTTATTTATATTCAAGAATTTAAATGCCTGTTTTAAATTCATAGATATTCCTGAATCCTTTGTATGGCCAAATTTGTTGATTGAATCAAATACCTTGTCACCCTAGATAAAACCTAGTTGATACGATAGTATGAACTAGGATCATTTGAAAATGTTGCAAAGACATGCTTAGACCAAAAATATTGATTTGGGGAATTTCACCAAAAATCAAATATTGTTTAAACAGATCCATGGCATTGGTGTGTTATGGAAGTTTATAAATTATCTTGAAAAATGAAATAAAATGATGGTTTGTACTTGGGCTTAAATGGTTGTTTGGATGGTGCATGTCAATGCACGGCTCAATCTGGTAGGGTTGAGGCCCATGGGTTTTGTGGAAAGTCGCCCAAGTCAATTGAGGACCGGCCTCTGAGCTGCCTTTGCTATGCCTATAATGGGCTATGCCTCACCGCAAACCACATGTTCTCGAGTATGGGTAGGGACCCGCTAATTAATTTGTAAAGTTCCATCGCTGTTGATCCTGCTTTGTACGCGGGCGGTCTTTCATGGCCATTTCTTTTGACAAAGTCTTTCATGACTATTGTTCCCACTGCGCAAGAGGGGCTAGGAACTCATGATTTCTATTCCAAAGGGGCTAAACCTAGCGAGGGAAATCATGTGGAATGGCGATTGTAAAGGCCTTGGCACGTGTTTCTAGACGCTTACCTAAGGTAGTGAGCGGTGGTATCGACGGATGCCAAGCAAACTAGAGAATTCGTGTCATGTGGGTAAAGTGTACAACCTCTGCAGAGTGTAAAACTATTGAATAGCGCGTTCATGTCATGGACATGCTAGCAAAGCCACTCAAAGTTAGACTTTGGTTTTGATTTGAAAAGACTTTGGCAAATGGATTATGCAAATGGGAATTGGGCAGAAGCCATGTGATAGGAGGGTATCCTTCACCATTCATGTGTGAATGTTATCCGACTATAAAATTGATTTATAAAATGAATTTTAGTTATGGAATAACCGCTGGAACTTAGTACAAGTATTCAAAGAAAATGTCGCTTTATGCAAAAAGAACCATATTAAGCCATCCTTTGTTACATCCATGTATGCATGTCATTCTCATTATTTGACGTGTAACTTAAGAGCACTAGAGTTGTGCTCATTCCCGCTAATGCAAATAATTTCAGAGGAGAAGGACTTTGCCACCGGCGTGATCTCGACGACTAGGCCGCTTCCCGATGATTGCTCGTGGCGTATTAATCGACTCTACTACGCCTTGGTCTTCCGCCGTGTTTATTTTATTGTTGGCCCGTAAGCCTCCTTTGTAATCAACTCGTTGTTATTTATTAATAAAGTTATGCGCTTTTATGGATGTTACCATATTTGTTTAACTGTGTGAACTAGCTACTGATCATGGGACTAGTTCAGAAATGCACAGAGGATTTGGGACGTTAATCCCGGGTCCGACAAAATCGATCCGACTCGAGATCTCGACTCTGACTACCTTGCCGCCAGGTCAAACCAATTCTCCTCATTCCAAACTCCGGGCATAGTCGCATGAGCGATTACAAGGAGTGAACGAGGATTTGATTGAGCGAAGAGTTCTTCAGGAAACTTACGTCGTCTTCCCCACAGACGGCGCCAGCTGTCGACGATCGATTCGCCGATCTTACGAAATAAAAGAGGAAAATGACGTGATATTTTCTGGAAGAGAATGGGGCCGCTCTTTATTGATATGAATTGGATTTACAGGGGGTGCCTTCGACCCGACTAAGGACTACCCCTCATTACATTGAATGCGGAGATTGCTATGCTATAATCTAACAATGTTGTCTTGCTTGTCTCTGATCGCCACACTCGTTGTGTCCAATTTGTTTGTTGTATCTAATCCGATCTGATCCGATCGCCCTTTGGTCTTCTGCGCTCCACTCTTAAATAACTTTCGAAGAGGTGGCAGTTACTCCTAGAGAAGGTGTTCCTGGTGAAGCGTTACGACTGGTCATGGCGAGACGTCAGTTAACAATGTGCTAACTACTCTATGGTTAAGTGTCTCAGAGACACTTAACCGTATAGAGGTTGTTGTCAATGTCTTTAGGACTATGTAACCGTGTGATATAGAGTATACAGCACATGCTATATTCATCGCACGGTACATGACGGATGAGTGCCCAAGGGGAAGTGTTAAGAAACCGGGCCCAGGCCAGGTAGGCCTGACCCATGGTGGGTTCCTCATCCATTCAGTATCCTATATAAAGGGGAGACCTCAACTATTGTACTACAGTTTTACATAAAAGCAATAAAGAGAAGCCATAAGTCGCCTCATATCTCTATGTTCAATCTACTGTTCTGTTCTTGTTTTATTACATTGTTCTTACGATTCTGAGTTTCTCTACGAGGTAATCGCTCTGACTGGACTCGCCAGCCAGGGTTCCTCAACAATTAGTTCGCGTGCAACAAATTGTACACGCAAATTAAACTCACAACAGAAATAATAGGACTGACCGCGTCACCAAACTCTCCTCGTGCCTATACGTGTCGCGACTGCAAGGGGAGTGGGAAAACCCCCGCACAAGCGCCCGCGCCCATCCGACGCCTCTCCTCGACGCAATGTGCCACTTTTGACCTCACAGCGGCTTCCCACTTAACCACCTCCTCACAACGCCAGACGCCACCCACGCCTCGCCTCTCCCCTTCGCCTCCACATCCTCTCGCCACCTCGCCTCCCTTGCCTCCAACGACCAAAACTATTGTAGAAAACTGGTCAGATTGGACAGTGGTTGTTACGTTTCGTGATCGAACACTGGTTCATACAGACAATGCCCGAATTGTTTAACCTGTGGGCATGAATTTTTCGAGTACAACTTACATACCGCGCTTACGATCTCGAGTTGCGTTCGCCCAATAGTTACTTAACCACGAACGCTTTAACGACTGTCCACACCAGCCCACGGTCGTTTTCCGTACAGCAAGAGCATGCAGCACAAATCTAAGCCCACTGAGCTAGCGGCTATCATCAACCCACTATGTGGCTCGTTGGACGAGCCTTGAAAGGTCCACCTTTTCAATCCTGAACTATATTTTCAACTCTAAACACTTAAATCGAGACCTAAAACTAACGAAACCGTCTATTTACCCGTGAGACCCCGACGTTTATTAGGCTCATAATACTTAGTCATCCAAATGACCCTAGTATTATCAACCAAATAAACCCGGTCTCGAGAGATGTATACTCCCTGTGATGCAAGATACATACCTCACACCAAAAGAATGTATCAATTCCATACAACACATAGAACATAAGCAACAAACCGTGAAGTTAATATTAATAAGGAAAAGCTATTACAAAAGAGGGCCCTTAGGCCAAATAGCAACAATTCTAAAAAGATAACAATGAAGCAAAAGTGCCATAAAGATGGCTATAACACAAAGCCAATCGGTGTGCCTTAACCCCTAGGCATCTCGACCGACCGCCAAGCTAGTCGTCAAGAAAGCGCAACACGTAGCACAAAGAGAGGCTCTTGGAGCTCTCCTTCTTCCTCTGCAACAAAAGCCACAAAAATTGCCACAACCACGCGATGAGTACATAAAGTACTCCGCAAGACTTACGTGTGAGATAACAGTAACTATAAATAGCTACATGCAAGCTTTATTTAAGTGGATGAGGCTTTGGACTCATTTTAGCATAAAGCAACATTTATTTGCAATAACATAATAGATTGAAGGCAATTTGGCAAAGCATTTTTAAATGTTGAAGTAACAACGAGATAATAACATAGTAACAACAACAAGAACAATCTCGAAGTGACTAACCCAAGTCACCACAACAATAGCATGAACTCCCGCTCATACCAACCATGTCAAGTTTTAATTAAAGGTTGTAGTCTAGTCTTGAACGACCTTACCAAGCATGTCCATAACCTAGGACGAGGCTATTCAATAGTTTTATCCTGCAGGTGTACCACTGCACCCACACGCCGAGCCGCCTTTCCTTTAGGCACACTACCATAGGTATGCTTGGCACGGCTAAGTCCTACGAGACAGCCCAATGGACAATGCTAATTCGAGTCGCACAACCCACGGGAGAAGGAGACATCACACAACCTTCCCTAAGCTAATGCTCCCTCCCACATCACACACACATTTTATCTTTAAAACACACCAACCGAGCGACCCCAATTAACACCGCCTAAAGTACTTAGTCAAGAGGGTTCCATATGCCCTCGTGTGGTTAGTACGCTAAATCGCTTGGCTTAGTGACTCAAGTACTCGGTCCTTAGGGACCCTGCATACCACCACATCCAAAAACCACGCCATCCATCCAATATGCCCAAGTCTAAATCAATCTTTTATTTTCAGTTTTGATTTTACAATTAATCAAAGCACAAGTGCTGGACATATAAGAGTAATAATCAGTTTTGAGTGATCAAGACCATCGACTAAGTCGATGATCGCCCATTTCTACCGATAACTAAGCATGTCTAAGCAATTTAAATCGAAACTACTAAGTGATAAGAGCTCATCCAACGAGCTCCCACCACAGCAAATAACCTAGGCTCATGGTAGTAGAGGATGAACAATTCCTACAGATTATGCAACTATAGGCTTGCTAGCGACATTTAACACAAAGTAGCATGCATACATAGAAGTAAAACAAAGTATTAAGCTTTAAAGTAATGGGACAATGATGGAAATGATCAAACTGCTTGCCTTGTTGCTGTTGCTCAAATTGTGGCAGAGGGTCGCTCTCGGGATCACCACAAATGTCGAAACCTAACGGAAAAGCGAGAAAGAACCGATAAGAACGACGAAGAACCAAAAAGACGCAACAGAGAAACTTCTCCGAAAGCTATGAAAATTTTACAGCAGCAAGACAATGATTTATCATGAATTTATCAACAAGAACCAATTGATTTGGATTCTTGATGCAAAAGATATGATGAAATCAATTCTGCTCAGCCTATTAATTAGAAATATGTTACTGTTCATCGCAAAATTTTCTAGAATAGAAGTGAAGCTGAAATTTTTACTGTAAAACCAGCACCTCATGAGATGAATAACACAATTGAGTTCATCTCATTTGGAGCTATATTGCACTCTCTACATTTTTTTCAAAAACAAGAACTTGAACAAAATTATAATGCACAAGTCCTCATTTTCCTAACAGCAACATGCTCAAAACTAATTTTCACAGTAAGACCATTAATGGAGGAAACCAACAAAGTTGGTCTCACTCAAAAATAATCTACAGAGCATTAGTTATGTATTTTACAAGTTAAGCATTAATTTGAGTGTATATTTAAAGATGGTTTTAAAATCTAATGGCAAACTGTGCTCTGGAGCTGAACTCAACTTACAATCATTTTTGGATTAAAGTCAAGTTCAATACAGAGCTAATACAATTTGAAAGACCTCAAAAGGATTCAAAACGAAGAAGATATGAAATTCTAAAGTCTATACCTTATTTCAGTTTAACTAAGACCTCACTGGAATTTCTAAAACCCACAAGGGTATGGGAGGACGTGAGCCACAGATCTTAAATCCAACGGCTCAAGACCTCCCAGGAGAACATCACACACGCGCACGTGAAGTCCAGAGGTCCTGGACCTCTTAGCAACTCACATGCGCGAGGTGAGGGGGAGGTCGTGGCCGTAGATGCGAAATCCAACGGACCACAACATGGAAAGGAGGTCCGGAACGGACCAGATCTAAAGGGGAGGTCATCAACGGTTGAGATCTTCCAAAGGAAGGTCCAAACTATCAAGATCTCCCTGAGGAAAATCTACATCGTCGACCTTACGGGAGGTCCCGGACGGTCCAGATGTTCCAAGGAGGTCCTTGATGGTCCAGACGTCCGAGGAGGACCTTGATGGTCAAGATCTACCCGGGAGGTCATGAACGGCCGAGATGGCTACGGAGAGGTCCTAAACGGAGGTCCTAACGCCACAGCACTCCGGAGGTCTGGACGGCCACGATGCGCAAGCAGGAGGTCTTGGACGCCCGGATCTCCTCGAGGAGGTCCGACGCCCTGCACTCCGCCGCTTTAACTCGCAAGCCGCCGCTGACATGAATAAATGCGCTACCGACATCAAGGAGGTCCGCTACGGAGGTCTTAAATGCACGCATTAAAGGGTGGATTTAAGGCGCTTAAGACGCCCATTGATTACAATGATGGGAGCAAATGATTAGCGATTAAACATGGAGGATTTCTATCCTAAAACGACAACGACGCCGCCACAGTCCGACAAAACCCGAAGAAGATGTGGTCATCGCCGCGATGTAGACTCGCCGGCGAGATCCACGAGTACCGCGGTCCGCAATAACCATGCGCACTCAAAGGACCTTTCTCTCAACGGCGGCGACGGCTTTGAACGCCATGAGCCGAGAGGACAACGAAGGCAGATACGCCAAACGACAAAATGCAAAAAGCGAGCTCACATGACATTCAAGCGTGCAGCCAAAACTTAAGCTCCGCAACATGCATTCAGCGGTGCCAAAGAACTAAAGGACTAACAGGAGGTACCGGAGGTCCTAAGGTGCCGGGAGGTCGTGGAGGTGATGACCGGAGTTGGGGAAGGCAATGAAGCAGCACCACACGGCACCGCCTCCAAGCTCAGCTTTGTCCACCTCTCAAAAATGCCCAAACAAAATAAGTTAGGGTTATTCCAGAGGTTTGGGGAGCACAAAGTGAGCAAGGGTTGAAAAGGGAGCCACTGAACCCTTGAGTCACCGAGGAGTTCCAAGGACTTCAACAATGGCAGCCACTAGAGAGGAGGTGAGTGAGTTAGGAGCTCAACAAACATCGGTATGACAGCTCCAAGTGTGCAAAGGAAGCCAACGGGAGCTCGAGTGGACACTTATAGCCCGAGGTGAAGGTTAGGAGTGGGGCTAAGCTCCATGGTGAGCTTAGCCCACTGGTTGGTCCATGGGGTGGACATGACATAAAGTTGACAAGGGGCGGTGTGGCCGACTGAAGATGGAAAGTCGACCAAGATTAAATGCGGTCAAGAAAGAGTCATTAAAGGTGCACAGAGGCTGGGCGCATGAACTCCACTCGCCAGAGCACGCATGCGCGCCAGAGGAAGGAGAAGAACAGGGAGGTCCTATGACCGCTGGATAAGACACGGGAGGTCCTAACCATCGGATCTCATTTTGAACCGTTATGCTTTAAGTGGCCGGGAGGAGGTCCCACCACACGATCAAGGATGGGGAGGTCGTGGCCTCCGATTTCTTAATCGCGAAAACGCACGTGAGGAAAAGGGACAGAGGTCCAAAGCGTTGATCTCCATCCAACGGTCGGACCTCCAAAGTGAGGACTTAACTGCACGCGATCAAAAGGACATGAGGGGAGGTCATGGCCTTTGGATTTAAATCCAAGGGCACCGACTGATGGGAGGTCTCGATATGATGCGCAATGAGCAAGGGAGGTCAGACCGTTAGATTTAGATCTAAGGGTTCCGATCAAAAGAGGTGGAGGTCTGAGCTTGCAACGCACAAGGGAGGTCATGGCCTTTAGATTTAGATCTAAGGGCTACGATCTCACGTCTTGGGAGGTCTGTGCGCATGAGACAAAGGAGGTCGTGACCGTGAGATTTTAATCTAACGGCACAACAAAAGATGGGGAGGTTGTGAGCGCTTGATATCAGGAGGTCGTGAGTCGTTGGATCTCGATCCAACGGCCACGACCTCGGTTAGGTGGGAGGTTTGTTTAGTTTAGGTTGAGAGGAGGAGGTCGAGGCCATGGATCTTGGATCCAAGGGCTATGACCTCACGAGGTGGGAGGACCTCGATCGAGTATGTTGAGGAGGAGGTCGTGGTGCTGGATTTGATCCAACGGCCACGACCTCAACAAATGGGATGACCTCATTGCGATGGTTTAACAAATCGAGGAGGTCTTTGAGGTTTAACACACAGGGAGGTCATGACCGTGGATCACGGATCCAACGGCAATGACCTCATGAGGCGGGAGGTCCTTGCGGTGTTGATCATGGAGGAGGTCGTGGTGTTGGATGTAAATCCAACTACCGCGACTGATCAAGGTGGAGATGAGGTCTGTGAGGTGCAGACAAGGTTGGGCTGGACCAGCTTTGAATATGGCTAGCCCAAGGAACAGTGTAGGCTTTAAAATTTAGTTTTAACAGCTGAAACTTAGCAGAATTATTTGAGATAGCAAATGAACTCCAAATTTGATGAAATTTTTACAGGAGCTTGCTGACAATGAGCTTAACCTTGCATAAAATTTCCAGAGGTTATTATGCAATGCATTTTTCTCAGGAAATTCATGAAGGTTGTTTAAAGGATTGTTTTGCCTCCAAAAATTATCAACAAGTGTTATAACTCATGATATTTTTCAGAGGGGTCCCATATCAGTTTTTGGGACCAAGGAAAATATATTCCAAATGTTTGGCACAAGATTTAAGATAATTGGAAAAAGGAATTTGATTTTTGGTCAACAAGAGCTTTGTGTTTTTGGATTACACAACTCTTGGACAAGAATTACATAAGATTTTAGGGTTTTTCAAGATGTGAGAAAAAGTTTTAATTTCTACACATATAATTATACTTGATTAACCCTAATTATACATTTGGGATGTTACAAAATCTCTCCCCCTTACAGAAATCTCGTCCCGAGATTTGGCTCACTCGGTAAAGAAAGATGGATAGTCCGCACGCAGACGATCTTCTCTTTCCCAAGTAGCCTCATCCTCTAATGGTTTGACCACTGAACTTTAAGGAACTTAATGGTCTTATTCCTTGTCCTTCGCTCGGACTCATCGAGTACGCGAACAGGTGCTCGCGATAGGTCAAATCGGGTTGACATCGAGAGTTTCCAACGGAGCTTCCTCGGTTGGAACACGGAGGCACTTCTTAGCCGAGACACATGGAAAACATCATGTACCCCCTCAAGTGCAGTACCGCAACTCCAACTTATAGGCAATAGCTCCTTCTTCTCGATAACGCGGTAGGGACCGACATATCGAGGAGCCAACTTGCCCTTGACGCCGAAACGTTGATGGCCCTTCAAAGGAGAGACTTTGAGATAAACAAAGTCATTAGGCTCAAAACGTAACTCACGTCGACGGCGATCCGCATAGCTCTTTTGCCTGGATTGAGCTGTGCGCAAACGCTCACGAATAAGCTGGACTTGGCGCTCGGCCTCATTGATTGAGTCCGGGCCAAAGAGAGGTCTCTCACCGGTCTCTGACCAGTTCAACGGGGTCCTACACTTTCTCCCGTATAAGGCCTCAAATGGTGCCATGCCGAGACTGGCCTGAAAGCTGTTGTTATAAGAAAACTCGGCGAATGGCAAGCATTTCTCCCAATGCTTCCCATAGGAAAGGACACAAGCACGAAGCATGTCCTCCAAAACCTGGTTGACCCTCTCGGTCTGACCATCAGTTTGGGGGTGAAATGCCGTGCTAAAGGTAAGACGAGTGCCCATAGCCTCTTGCAAGCTATGCCAAAAACAAGACGTGAAAAGGGATCCACGATCCGACACAATCGTCTTCGGCACACCGTGCAAACTCACGATGCGGGCGATATAGAGTTCCGCCAAAAGACCTACCCGAAGTTCAGTCTTGACGGGAAGGAAATGTGCCACCTTAGTCAATCGATCGATGACGACCCAAATGGCATCATTCTTCTTCGGGACGGGTAGACCGTGATGAAATCCATTCCGATCGAATCCCACTTCCACTCCCAAGACAGCAAAGGTCAAGCAATCCAAAGAGACGCCGATGCTCGGCCTTGACATTTACGACATACGCCGACTCTCGAGAACGAACTCTCGCAATCTCCTCTTCATTCGGGTCCACCAAAATCTCTGGCGGAGATCTTGATACATCTTTGTGGCCCCGGATGAATGGATAAAGGCGAATCATGGGCTTCATGGAGGATTAAATTCGCAACTCCATGTCCTTTGGAACCACAAAGGCGTTGCCGAACCTCACGACGCCATGCTCATCCTCGAGAAGCACTTGGTCGTTCCGTTCTTGACATTTGCCTTAATGTGGCTCACTCCAACATCCGATCGCTGGGCGGACTTGATCCGATCCACCAAGGTTGGTTGCACAACCAAGGCAAAGAGAGAACCACGCCAACTAAACCCAAGTTGAGACGTCAAACTCTTCCGTAAGAGCGGTCAAGCTCCTCGACAACAAGGCATGGCAATGCGCTTATGATTAAGCGCATCCAAGAATCGACATTAGCCTTGCCCGATGGTAGTGTATACCCATGTCATAATCCTTGATCAACTCCAACCATCTCCTTTGCCTGAGGTTCAGGTCAGGCTGGGTGAACAAATACTTAAGGCTCTTGTGATCCGAATACACTTCACAACGACTACCGATTAGGTAATGTCGCCAAATCTTAAGTGCATGAATCATAGAAGCCAACTCCAAGTCATGAGTAGGGTAGTTAAGTTCATGAGGTCTCAATTGCCTTGATGCATAGGCCACTACCTTGCCTTCTTGCATAAGGACACAACCGAGGCCTCGACGAGAAGCATCGCAAAAGATATCGAAGCTTCGATGGATATCGTGAAGAACAAGAACGGAGCGGTGGTCAAACGCTTTTGAGTATTTGGAAACTTTCTCACACTCACGGACCATACGAACTTCTTGTCCTTCTTGAGCAACTCCGTCATCGGCCATGATCTTGGAGAAGTTCTCGATAAAGCGATTTATAATATCCCGCTAAACCGAGAAAACTCCGCACATCGGTGACCGGCGCGGTTGACTCCATGAAAGAACATCGCTGACCTTGTTAGGATCAATCTGCTCGCCTCCGCCGAAAGAATATGGCCTAAGAAGGCCACTTCCTTCAACTGACGCGACTTGTTGAACTTCGCGACAAATGGTGCTCACGTAGCTTGCCTAACACAAGCTTCAGATGCTCGGCATGTTCCTCATCGCTCGGGAATAGATAAGGATATCATCGATGAAGACCATGACAAACTTATCCAAATACTCCATGAATACCGAATTCATGAGGTTCATGAACAAGGCAGAGCATTGGTTAAGTCGAATGACATGACAAAGGTACTCATACAAGCCGAAGCGAGTAGAGAACGCCGTTTTGGAATATCCTCAGGCGAATCTGAACTCGATGATATCCCACTCTCAAATCAATCTTGGAGAAAACTCGAGCTCCACCAATTGATCGAAGAGATCGCCAATGCGGGCAATGGATACTTGTTCTTTATCATTACTTCATTAAGTGGCGGTAATCAACGACATGCGCAAAGTACCGCCCTTCTTCTTTACGAAGATTGCCGACAACCCCACGGAGATGAGCTAGGCTAATGAAACCCTTCTCTTGCAGCTCACTTAATCGCTTCTTCAATTCCACCAACTCGCTCGGTGGCATCCGATAAGGCCTCTTTGAGATAGGGGCGGTACCAGAGCCAACTCAATGACAAACTCGAGGTCTCGAACGGTGGCATCCTTGGAAGATCACGGAAAG
Source organism: Phyllostachys edulis (assembly GCA_036346405.1). Lineage (NCBI taxonomy): Eukaryota > Viridiplantae > Streptophyta > Magnoliopsida > Poales > Poaceae > Phyllostachys > Phyllostachys edulis. The sequence continues at coordinate 19,310,225 of CM070549.1, read as the reverse complement.
ACATCAACAAAGTCACAAACTGTTGGGACTTCGCTAATATCTAGAGCGGCTTCGCTTCAAGCGCGAAGAGATGCGGATTTAGCGCCTTTCGCTAAAAGCTTAACCCGCCACGGAGGGACTAGATAGAGAGATGAGCTTCTGGCGAATCAATTTGCCCCATGTGCCGGGACAACCAATCCATGCCAAGAATCACATCAAGACTCACTGAATGGAGAAGGATAAGGTTTGCTAAGAAACCCACGCCGATCTCGATAGGACATCCCTACACTCAGATTCGCTCTCAACTCCGAACCAGAGAGCGAATGAGTAAGCGGACCGACAATGGAGAGAAAAGAAGCTCTCCGATAGCAAAGAAAAGACTCGTAAACAAAGGAATGAGATGCTCCCTGAATCAAACAAAACAAGAGCGGGATGAGAGTTAACGTAGTGTACCTAGCACGACGCCGGGTGCCTCCCCGAACCTCCTCTCGTGGTGATGGCGTTGACGCGACCACTACCCACGCCTTTGGGTAGCCGGACGATCTTCTCGTCCCGAGCCGCACCACCTCTCGCCCGCGTCCTCCATTAGGACGAGGGGTCGCTCCCGCCTTCTTAGGGCATTGGTTCGCATAATGCCCCTTCCGTTGCATGAGAAACATGTGACCCCAAATGCCGGGTTGCGGGGCGCTCACGACTCGCAGTGCACGGATCGAGACACGGCTGCGAAGGACGAGGAACAGGGCAGTGACCTTGGGCGCCAAGAGTGAGAGTGGTACCCCGAGATCGCCTCAAGCGGGACGGAGGAACTGCCTGGATGACTTATGGGCCTCCCACTTGCGCTATGGAGTCCATAAGCTCTCGAGCCGCATGCTCGCCGACGATGGCCTTGTCGACCAAGGTCCGGAAATCGTGAAGTCGACAATGGATAGCTTGTCCTTCACTCCTCGCATAAGCCACGCCGAACTTGGCACGCTAGCCATATCAAGGCCACGCCCTCGGGAGCATAACGAGCTAGATGGTTGAACTCAGAGACATACTCCATGATCGAGCCACGCCTTGCTTGAGCGCAAAGAAACTCCCCGCTTCTTGATCTCCATCAAGCCGGCAGGATGTGAGCCCGACGGAAGGCGAGACGAAACTCCTCCCAAGAAACGGTGTGGTTCATGGGTCGCATGGCGAGAAAGCTCTCCCACCATGACAACGCCGCACCTCTAGCCGGTGCGATGCAAATAAATTCTTCTCGTGCTCCTCGCATCGCGATCTGCGCTTACGCCCACAAGACGGCCAATCGTCCGCATCCAAAGGGTCCTCTGACCGAAAAGGTAGGGCCGAGTACGAAGAAACTCCGCGAGTCCTCCACGCGGCCGATGGGCATTCCTCGCCCGATCCCGAAGCTCCGTAAGTGCGCAGGTGTTGCGCGATGACGCCCAAGAGAACTTCTCCGGTCATCCGCGCGGTTGCGCCGATCCAAGAAGAACCTCGGCCATGGTCGAGGAGGAGGAAGCTCGTCCCACCACCGATCGCCTTGGCCGCTACGAAAAGGCCCGCCATCCTGTTACAATGAAATTTGGTTAGCAACTAGACCCAAAAACAAAGCCTTAAGGGAAGCAAAGCCAACGACTAGGGGAATGGAATATCACCCCAACCGAAAGCCAAAATCAGCTGTTATTTAAACTTTAAAAAGCTTCTAAAAGACTCTAAAATCAGCCAAGAAACACCAAACGCAAGGCTCAACTTCTCAACTCAACTAACCCGTATTGAATGAACGAGTAATTGGTCGAGAAGATCAAAAATCAGATTGTAAGATGAGATCTAAAACTATTAGAGAGCAAGGTTAATGCAGCGAAATAAGTGTTAGATACTTAGCTAACTAGTATCACATCTTACCCTTTTATTCCCACAAGTTTTAGTTGATTAACCTCTCATTATCTATCCTAATTAGACACCTTTGAGACCGCTGTCCGAAATTTGATGCTTGCTGTCCAGTGTTTCAGATCCAAGCTCCTTGTCGAATCACCGACTCCGAACTTCAAAACCTTGTAGTGGGCAGCTCACACTTCAATTTGCCAATCTCATTGGTTCTCCCAAAAACCAAAGTGTTAATCGATAACAACTATTTTGTAGAAGGGAAGAGAGGAAAACAACTTTTAAAACTCAAATTAGAGTGAGATGAGAAGAGAAAGCTAAGATAGGTAAGGAATAAAATCCGAGAATTTCCTAAGCTTTCAAAACTCATTTGATGCTTTGAAAATAGGTTTTCAAAATATCCTAAGGATCGACCAAGCTTGCGTTACATTACGGTCATAACGGCTCGATACCAACTTTTGTGAGACTCGACGTTTATTAGGCTCATAATACTTAGTCATCCAAATGACCCTAGTATTATCAACCAAATAAACCTTGTCTCGAGAGATGTATACTCCCCAGATGCAAGATACATACCTCACACCAAAAGAATGTATCAATTCCATACAACACATAGAACATAAGCAACAAACCGAAGTTAATATTAATAAGGAAAAGCTATTACAAAAGAGGGCCCTTAGGCCAAATAGCAACAATTCTAAAAGATAACAATGAAGCAAAAGTGCCATAAAGATGGCTATAACACAAAGCCAATCAAGGTGCCTTAACCCCTAGGCATCTCGACCGACCGCCAAGCTAGTCGTCAAGAAATCGCAACACGTAGCACAAAAGAGAGGCTCTTGGAGCTCTCCTTCTTCCTCTGCAACAAAAGCCACAAAAATTGCCACAACCACGCGCGTATGAGTACATAAAGTACTCCGCAAGACTTACGTGTGAGATAACAGAACTATAAATAGCTACATGCAAGCTTTATTTAAGTGGATGAGGCTTTGGACTCATTTTAGCATAAAGCAACATTTATTTGCAATAACATAATAGATTGAAGGCAATTTGGCAAAGCATTTTTAAATGTTGAAGTAACAACGAGATAATAACATAGTAACAACAACAAGAACAATCCTGGAAGTGACTAACCCAAGTCACCACAACAATAGCATGAACTCCCGCTCATACCAACCATGTCAAGTTTTAATTAAAGGTTGTAGTCTAGTCTTGAACGACCTTACCAAGCATGTCCATAACCTAGGACGAGGCTATTCAATAGTTTTATCCTCGCAGGTGTACCACTGCACCCACACGCCGCATCGCCTTTCCTTTAGGCACACTACCATAGGTATGCCTACACGACGCTAAGTCCTACGAGACAGCTTCCAATGGACAATGCTAATTCGAGTCGCACAACCCACGGGAGAAGGAGACATCACACAACCTTCCCTAAGCTAATGCTCCTCCCACATCACACACACATTTTATCTTTAAAAACACACCAACCGAGCGACCCCAATTAACACCGCCTAAAGTACTTAGTCAAGAGGGTTCCATATGCCCTCGTGTGGTTAGTACGCTAAATCGCTGGGCTTAGTGACCCAAGTACTCGGTCCTTAGGGACCCGTGCATACCACCACATCCAAAACCACGCCATCCATCCAATATGCCCAAGTCTAAATCAATCTTTTATTTTCAGTTTTTGATTTTACAATTAATCAAAGCACAAGTGCTGGACATATAAGAGTAATAATCAGTTTTGAGTGATCAAGACCATCGACTAAGTCGATGATCGCCCATTTCTACCGATAACTAAGCATGTCTAAGCAATTTAAATCGAAACTACTAAGTGATAAGAGCTCATCCAACGAGCTCCCACCACAGCAAATAACCTAGGCTCATGGTAGTAGAGGACTAACAATTCCTACAGATTATGCAACTATAGGCTTGCTAGCTTACATTTAACACAAAGTAGCATGCATACATAGAAGTAAAACAAAGTATTAAGCTTTAAAGTAATGGGACAATGATGGAAATGATCAAACTGCTTGCCTTGTTGCTGTTGCTCAAATTGTGGCAGAGGGTCGCCTCGGGATCACCACAAATGTCGAAACCTAACGGAAAAGCGAGAAAGAACCGATAAGAACGATTTAAGAACCAAAAAGACGCAACAGAGAAACTCCAAAGCTATGAAAATTTTACAGCAGCAAGACAATGATTTATCATGAATTTATCAACAAGAACCAATTGATTTGGATTCTTGATGCAAAAGATATGATGAAATCAATTCTGCTCAAATTCTATTAATTAGAAATATGTTACTGTTCATCGCAAAATTTTCTAGAATAGAAGTGAAGCTGAAATTTTACTGTAAAACCAGCACCTCATGAGATGAATAACACAATTGAGTTCATCTCATTTGGAGCTATATTGCACTCTCTACATTTTTTCAAAAACAAGAACTTGAACAAAATTATAATGCACAAGTCCTCATTTTCCTAACAGCAACATGCTCAAAACTAATTTTCACAGTAAGACCATTAATGGAGGAAACCAACAAAGTTGGTCTCACTCAAAAATAATCTATAGAGCATTAGTTATGTATTTTACAAGTTAAGCATTAATTTGAGTGTATATTTAAAGATGGTTTTAAAATCTAATGGCAAATCTGTGCTCGAGCTGAACTCAACTTACAATCATTTTTGGATTAAAGTCAAGTTCAATACAGAGCTAATACAATTTGAAAGACCTCAAAAGGATTCAAAACGAAGAAGATATGAAATTCTAAAGTCTATACCTTATTTCAGTTTAACTAAGACCTCACCGAATTTCTAAACCCACAAGGGTATGGGAGGACGTGAGCCACGATCTTAAATCCAACGGCTCAAGACCTCCCAGAGAACATCACACACGCCAAGACGTGAAGTCCAGAGGTCCCGACCTCTTAGCAACTCACATGCGCGAGGTGAGGGGAGGTCGTGGCCGAGATGCAAATCCAACCGACCACAACATGGAAAGGAGGTCCTGAACGGACCAGATCTAAAGGGAGGTCATCAACGGTTGAGATCTTCCAAAGGAAGGTCCAAACTATCAAGATCTCCCGAGGAAAATCTACATCGCCAGACCTCCACGGGGAGGTCCCGGACGGTCCAGATGTTCCAAGGAGGTCCTTGATGGTCCAGATCGTCCGAGGGAGGACCTTGACGGTCAAGATCTACCCGGGAGGTCATGAACTACCGAGATGGCTACGAGAGGTCCTAAACGGAGGTCCTATCGCCGCAGACCTCCGTGGAGGTCTCGACGGCCACGATTGCGCAAGGGGAGGTCTTGGACGCCCAGATCTCCTCGAGGAGGTCCGACGCCCTGCACTCAGCCGCTTTAACTCGCGCGACGCCGCTGACATGAATAAATGCGCCCGACATCAAGGAGGTCCGCTACGGAGGTCTTAAATGCACGCATTAAAGGGTGGATTTAAGGCGCTTAAGACGCCCCATTGATTACAATGATGGGAGCAAATGATTAGCGATTAAACATGGAGGATTTCGTCCTAAAACGACAACGACGCCGCCAGTCCGGAAAAAAACCCGAAAGAAGATGTGGTCATCGCCGGCGATGTAGACCTCGCCGGCGAGATCCATGGTACCGTTGGTCCGCAATAACCATGCGCACTCCAAAGGACCTTCTCTCAACAATGGCGACGGCTTTGAACGCCATGAGCCGAGAGGACAACGAAGGCAGATACGGCCAAACGACAAAATGCAAAAAGGAGCTCGCGCGACATTCAAGCTGCAGCTAAAACTTAAGCTCCGCAACATGCATTCAGCGGTGCCAAGAACTAAAGGACTAACAGGAGGTACCGGAGGTCCTAAGGTGCCGGGAGGTCGTGGAGGTGATGACCTGAGTTGGGGAAGACAATGAAGCCAGCACCACTCAAGACCAGCCTCAAGCTCAGCTTTGTCCACCTCTCAAAAATGCCAAAAAAATAAGTTAGGGTTATTCCAGAGGTTTGGGGAGCACAAAGTGAGCAAGGGTTGAAGAAGGAGCCACTGGAACCCTTGAGTCACCGAGGAGTTCCAAGGACTTCAACAATGGCAACCACTAGAGAGGAGGTGAGTGAGTTAGGAGCTCAAACAAACATCGGTATGACAGCTCCAAGTGTGCAAAGGAAGCCAACGGGAGCTCGAGTGGACACTTATAGCCCGAGGTGAAGGTTAGGAGTGGGGCTAAGCTCCATGGTGAGCTTAGCCCACTGCTGGTCCATGGGGTGGACATGACATAAAGTTGACAAGGGGGCGGTGTCTTGCCGACTGAAGATGAAAGTCGACCAGATTAAATGCGGTCAAGAAAGAGTCAAGAAAAGGTGCACAGAGGCTCGGCGCAAGACAACTCCACTGCCGAGCACGATGCGCGCCAGAGGAAGGAGAAGAACAGGAGGTCCTTATGACCGCTGGATAAGACCCGGGAGGTCCTAACCATCGGATCTCATTTTGAACCGTTAGGCTTTAAGTGGCCGGGAGGAGGTCCCACCACACGATCAAGGATGGGAGGTCGTGGCCCTCCGATTTCTTAATCGCAAAAACGCACGTGAGGAAAAGGGACAGAGGTCCAAAGCGTTGATCTCCATCCAACCAAGCGACCTCCAGTGAGGACTTAACTGCACGCGATCAAAAGGACATGAGGGGAGGTCATGGCCTTTGGATTTAAATCCAAGGGCACCGACTGATGGGAGGTCTCGATATGATGCGCAATAGCAAGGGAGGTCAGACCGTAGATTTAGATCTAAGGGTTCCGATCAAAAGAGGTGGAGGTCCCGAGCTTGCGCAACGCACAAGGGAGGTCATGGCCTTTAGATTTAGATCTAAGGGCTACGATCTCACGTCTTGTTGGGAGGTCTGTGCGCATGAGACAAAGGAGGTCGTGACCGAGATTTTAATCTAACGGTGCACAACAAAAGATGGGGAGGTTGTGAGCGCTTGATATCGCAGGAGGTCGTGAGTCGTTGGATCTCGATCCAACGGCCACGACCTTGGTTAGGTGGGAGGTTTGTTTAGTTTAGGTTGAGAGGAGGAGGTCGGGCCATGGATCTTGGATCCAAGGGCTATGACCTCACGAAGCGGGAGGACCTGACCGAGTATGTTGAGGAGGAGGTCGTGGTCGTTGGATTTGATCCAACCGGCCACGACCTCAACAAGGGATGACCTCACGCGATGGTTTAACAAATGAGGAGGTCTTTGAGGTTTAACACACAGGGAGGTCATGACCAGTGGATCACGGATCCAACGGCAATGACCTCATGAGGCGGGAGGTCCTTGCGTGTTGATCATGAGGAGGTCGTGGTCGTTGGATGTAAATCCAACTACGCGACCTGATCAAGGTGGAGATGAGGTCTCACGAGGTGCAGACAAGGTTGGGCCGACCAACTTTGAATATGGCTAGCCCAAGGAATGCAGTAGGCTTTAAAATTTAGTTTTAACAAATGAAACTTAGCAGAATTATTTGAGATAGCAAATGAACTCCAAATTTGATGAAATTTTACAGGAGCTTGTTGACACGAGCTTAATCCTTGCATAAAATTTCCAGAGGTTATTATGCAATGCATTTTTCTCAGGAAATTCATGAAGGTTGTTTAAAGGATTGTTTTGCCTCCAAAAATTATCAACAAGTGTTATAACTCATGATATTTTTCAGAGGGTCCCATATCAGTTTTTGGGACCAAGGAAAATATATTCCAAATGTTTGGCACAAGATTTAAGATAATTGGAAAAAGGAATTTGAGTTTTGGTCAACAAGAGCTTTGTGTTTTTGGATTACACAACTCTTGGACAAGAATTACATAAGATTTTAGGGTTTTTCAAGATGTGAGAAAAAAGTTTTAATTTCTACACATATAATTATACTTGATTAACCCTAATTATACATTTGGGATGTTACATTACCATCTTCATTCAAACATTGGTGGTTTTGATCTGATCTGGCATCCCAGTAGGCAAGTCTATGTTGACATGGTATCCCAGTGGAATCGTAATCAGCAACTACATGTCATAATAAACCCCTTATTCTTCCCGTATCCTCTTCCTCCTCTCCTTATATCTTCTCTGCTCAAGCTCACGGCCAGGTTCTCCGCCATTGCCGATCGCCACTCACGAGCTCGCCGTCGACTGCCTACTGCTTCCCCCATCCTCTCTCTCGAGTTCGATGAGCTAGCGCTCGACCGGCTGGTGGTAGTCAGGACGAGAAGAACGTGTCTTCTATCCCAGCAAAAATGGGTTGGCGGGGTCCTGGGGAAGTGTTGGGAGGTGGCAACATGGGTGGAGACATACGGTGGTGCGTGCGGCGACGACCGGTGGCGGTCAGGGCGAAGGAAAAAGGATGATGATCGCGAATCGACGATCCTCTTTAGAAATGGCGAGCGCGCAAGCAACGCGGCGATGAAGAATGTGGCGGCGATGGCGGTGTTATACGGTGGGTTTCCATTAAAGGCGAGGAGAGCACAATGTAGAACGCGACACATGGCACATGGAACAAATATAGTGAGGTTGATGATGATAGGGGCTTATCAGAGACATCGAATTTGGTGACGACAATGCTTGGACAGAGGTGATGAAGCCGGACTCAATCCCGGCGAAGGACAGCGAGGAAATGAAACTAATTGAGGGGGAAGATTAGTGAGGCCCGGGAACGCGAAGTGGCGTGAACGAATTTGCAAGAAGCTCACCGGGGAGGGAGATTGGGTCTAGCGTGTGGTGGCCAGACTTAGGGGAAGAACATGAACAACAGTAGCAACACTCTCTTCTTATACAACGATAACAACACTCTCTTCTTAAAGAAGAACATGAACAACAACAACAACACTAGCAGATTGAGCGGTAGAAGGTGAAAGTGGAGGCGTTGACATTGTTGTTGTCAAACAGGAGGAAGAGAGACAGGAAGAGGTGATGTGGCAGGGAGTTCGACAAAAAAAACATTTTATTTGTTGACTTGTTGTATGCCATGTCATCACATATATCGCATCGGATGCCACATCAACTTTAACCATGGTGGTTTAGGATGAGGGTGATGTTTTAAACGGTTTAAAGAGTTCTAAATTGTAAAATGAACGGTTTTAAAATTGTAGGTTGAAAAATGAACCGATGCCATAATTCAGGTCTAAAAAGTGGACTTTTTTCGCACGCTATCATGCCGATTGGTGCTTTCCACTGTTAACAAAACGAGGGAATTGATTATTTGCCACATTTTAGTTTGGCACTTGATAAAATATCACAAACTTCTCGGTAATAGATAATATGCGACGTATTTTCTTGTCCCCTTTGTATTTTTGGCCATTTTGGGTTTTAAAATTCCTTTTTATCTCTTGTGCCCATAATCCGTACGTAAAATGACTAGTTTGCCGCCCCTGCTTGGCTGGTGTCGCTACTTGGTCAGTGGAGCCAGTCCTCTAACAATACCGCGAACGCAGCAGACGCTGAGCCGCTTGGCATCCGCCATGCTGCCAAGCTTACTCACATCCCAAATACAACTCACCTCGTGGCGCCACCCCCCCCACCCCACCCCCGGGAAAGCGCGGCCACGCACGGCGAGACCGAGAAGCGCGATCACATGGCGAGGCAGGCCGCAGGGCAAGAACACCCACGCCACACAGACGCTCAACCATGCCGCCGCGCCCATCCGCGCCTCTCCTCGCCGCCGCTCTTCGATTCACGGACGCGCTCTCGCCACACGCCATGAACCACCTCCTCACCACGCCGCACCTCCCGCCAAGGCCTCACACACACGCTGCCCCCTCCCCGCCCACCCACATCCTCCGCCACCCGGTGCTCCCGCCGACCTCCAAGCTCTCCTTTTCGCCCGCCACGCCTCCTCCCCCGCCTCCTCGCCACCTTCCCGTCTGCTCTGCCTGCTCAAGGCCACACCTCTCCTCCTCGACGAGCTCCTCCTCAAGGCCTCCTCCTCATCCCCCACCCTACTCCCCACCCTCCTCTCCGCCCTCTCCGCCTCCCGCCGACACCGCCGCCTCCTCGGCAGCCCTCCCGACCTCCTTCCCGCCTGCTGCCGCCTCCTCCTCATGGCCTCCTCGACCCCCTCTCCGCCGCCCCGCCATCCGCCGGCCGCTTCCCATCAAGGCCCCACCCGCCTCCGTCCGAGCCACCAACCGCCTCCTCTCTCCTTGTCCAAAGAGAACCTCTACGATGACTTCCGCCATGTGTTCGATGAAATGTCAAGGAGGGGCCTCCTTCAACTTAAGGTTCTATAACATTTGCATCCACGCTGCTCGCAAATGGAGGAGGTCGATATGTCATCAAGCTTTTTGCAACTATGAAAGCCTCCTCTCCTCCTCTTGTGCCGATATATGCACGCATAATTCACCATCGTGGTGCTTGTGGTTGACGGAGGGTGGTCGACGCTTTGGTGGTGTTTGAAGAAATGAAGTCGGTTGGGTCGAGCCGACGTGTTCACGATTCGGGCGGTCGTGCATGGGTGCCGCAAGAGTTTTAGGATGGATAATGCATTGCGGTGTTTCAGAGATGCGGGAGCGGTGGGTGAGGGCGATGTTGTGGTGTACAATTCGCTCGATGGGCTGCTCAAAGCAAAGAAGCTTGATGATGCATGCGGTTTTTCGAGACAATGGTGGCGGATGGGATCCAATGCTCTCAAGCACACACAACACCGTGATCGGCGGGTCGCTCAAGAATGGGAGGCGTATGCGATGTCTACTGCTCTATGAGCTAAGGAGGAAAGGTCAATCGTTGGATGGGATTGCATACAAAGATTATGGTGAGGGAGTTTTGCAAGGAGGAAAGGGGACCAAGTTGCGTATAAAGGAGTTGGTGAAGGAGATGGATGAGCGGGCTTGCGTTGATTTGGTCACCATAGCAACATTGCCGATAGGTTTCAACAAGAGTAGACGTGGGATTTGGAAGAGCAGATAGTGAAGTTCATAAGAGATAGCTCTGCTGCCGATGCCATTCGATGGAAGTCGAACATGATGGTCAGCTTTGAGAGGACCACAGATAGAGGAAAGATGGAACATCTATTTTTCCCTTTGATGGTAATATGGATGACGGATGAGTTTGGTCAATCTCGCAAGATGCAATCGATACAAATGAAGAAACCCCACATGATGAACCCAAGGATGATTGGTCTTTGTCCCCACACTTGGATCATCTTGCTAAACATGCCGACTGCTTGAATAATTCTCGCTATATTTACAATGGACGAGGGCGAGGGTGCGAGGTATGGGGCCAAAACTTTTGATGTCGATATGGTTAATACGCACATGTCAATCTTTTTAGCCAAAGGAAGTTGAGTGTAGCTTGCAAGTTATTTGATATATTTACTAATCTAGGAAGGAAAGGGACAAGCTATACATACAATTCATCGATGACCTCATTTGTGAAGAAGGGTATTTGAAACAGTGTGGGCAATTCTTCACGAGAGGGTGGACAACTCGCCTAACGATATAGCTTACATACAATTTGATCATTCAAGGACTTGGCCGATGGGAGAAGCAGAGGTTGCTAGCTCAATTATGGATCAATTGTCAAAAAAGGTGTTTACATGGACATCGCCATGTATAACACTTTGATCAATCAATTGGGAAAGGTCGAAGGTTGAAGAAGCAAACTGCTTGCTTGAGCAGATAATCGAAGGGCATGAAACCGATGTTGTCACTTTTAATACTTTGATCAATATTAATGCAAAAGCCGGTAAATTAAAGGAAGCTAACAAGTATTTGAGGAGGATGATCGCAGAAGGCATTGCTCCAAACCACGCCACGCATAATAATATTGATTTTCCTCGATAAGGAGATTGAAAAGAAAAGGCAAGCAATTCGTGATGAACCACCAAAAATACTTAATGAAAAATGATGCCATGAAGTCTCTTATTTGTCGATAGACGGCAAAGATATTGGCCAAAGGACACATTTAATATGACATCAGACGAGAGGGATCCTCCAAAGGCTATAGCACACCTCAAGAGTGAATCTAAAACACCAAAGGTAACTTTTTGCAAGATTTCTTCTAAATTCGAGAATAATTCTCCTCGTAATTTTAATTTATCGTCTTCGGAGAGCTTATCATGTAAATGTCAAATGAATGAAAAATTGAAAATGTAATGTGTATAAGGCTAATTATAATTGCTTGATTATGATTATCTATTGGAAAGTCTTTTGAAGAATGCCTTCTTAGAGCGTTGGCTAATGCAAGTCTGTACCTACAAGTATTGATCTTTCTTTCTTTTTCCTATATGAATTACGATGTCGCACATACACACATTCGATTCTAGAAGTGATATGTTAGGAAATATCCAAATGTTGCGTGAATATTGTCATCTCAAGGTGTCGAGACCGGATCTCTGAATCCGAACTCACTGTGTATTTCTGCATTAGTCTTAGATCAGCAGCTAGTGCACACAGTGGATAGAGCATCGATAACAAGGTCGAATCACGATTCAATATAAAAGCAATAACAAAGTATCGGTCTTAAGTCCACTTATTACAATAAATGTCACATGACTTCAAGTCTGACAGCAGCGGGAACAACAAATGTTAAACTCTAAGTGATGGCCCGTCAAATTGCCCACCGGCATTCGACTGGGGAGCGTAGCCTACTCCGGGTGTCCTTTATCAAAGTCACAGGCGAAGTAATCGTAATCCTCCTCCGTGTCGTTGAAGGCTTCTGAGATTTAATTTGAGTGTAACATGTGAGTACATAAAGTACTCTGTAAGTCTTGAAAAAAATGCATATACATAGTTTTAACAAATGAGGCTTATATGGTTATTTTGCACAAAGCAATATTTTATGTTTCAACAATTTTCAAAAAGCACATGTGACAAACGTAGTTTCAATAAATAAATAAATAAATTGTTTCATTAGTGAAGGTTCTAGCTACCAGTCACTAAAAGTAGGGCTCTAACCGCCAAGGTTTAAAGAGTAGGGCTCTAGCTGCAGAACAACAATCCAAGAGATCCAATTACTCTCGAATTTTTCAAAATATTTCTTTGAAAACAAAACTAAAATCTACCATGAGAAAACACATTTTACCCACCCTTGATCGTGGGCATGGCTATTCGAATAGTTTTACACTCTGCAGAGATTGTACAGCTTGATCCATACGAGATAATCAACTTATATTATTCGCTTCACACACTTTCAAAGGTGTTCGACTAAGTGATTATCACAAGACATTTACAATACCTTATCCTTACATCAGCCCGCTCGATAAGCTTAACTCTAAATCATAGACGTCATTTACCATCGATTTGGATCTCACCGTTATGGGGGATAATCTGCTCGGACATGGATGTAAATTACCATCGTCCAACACAAGCCCCGACAGACATGGATGTCATTTACCATCGTATGCACGACCCAAAATATGGAAGTACATTGACCATATTCTGCACATCTCAAGATATGGAAGTACATTTACCATAATCAAGAGAACACCTATCAACTACAACCTGCGGGCTTAATGCTTGAGCTCAGTAAATTAGTTGGCCATGTCCTCCCAATTCTAGACATGTGGTTATATGGTAGTGCTCAGTTTCGATAGTCATAAGCGTTGTTCCTTAATATGACTTGGGCGAAACTTAACACATTAAAAGTTCTCGTACTCTAGCTGCACCTGTTTGAACTTACCATTCGCCCAAGTCTAAACAAATTTTACCATTTTATTTTATTTTATAAATCAACGACAATACATATTGCCATACGTTTATCAAAATAATTTGCATAAAAGGTAATAACAGTTTCCTCCTAATGAGTGATCATGACCGACAACGCATATCTAAGTAATTCTACTGTATTAATTAATCCAACAATATTGTAATCATTATCGTGGATCTGCTATACTAGGGTGACAATGGATCATGGATAACAACATCAAATGACGACAATTCCAAGTTAGGATTAACTAACAACCTAGGATGTGAACATATCATTTTATGTAAGTAGTAATGCACAATAATTTTGAAACTTAAAACAAGATTTGAATAACATATGTACAATATGATCAAAAGAGAGTCACATTCGTCGAAGGTTGAGGTTACTGCGTCCGGTTGGTCCAAACCTACTTCGGCGACGTCGAACTCTACATGCACGAAATGAGACAAAATAAATGACAGAAAAGCAAATAAAATCCAAAAAATAAAAAATTAGTACAAATAGAGAGATTAAGAATTTAGATGAATTTAGGAAGAAAAATCAACTGAATCGGAGTTCGTATGAAAGAGAAACGAGCATCCGAAAGTTTGTCGAATTGGAAAATCTTGGAAATTGAGAGGAAGAGGAATGTTCCATGAATATTCCTTTCGGATTAAATAATAGAAAATCACAAAGAGTATGACATGTGGAGTCCACTGTCATTTAGTGAGAGAAAAAGAGAGGGAGAAAGGATTAGAATGACATGTGGAGATTATCTGTCATAGAGAGATAGAGAGAGCAAGAGAGGGAAAATAGTGGAAGAAACAAAGCAGGGGCGCAAGGCGGCAACCAAAATGGGTCGGAGCGACCTCGAGGAGGCGATGGGAGGTGGAGGTGTGGCCAACGGCGCACGGTGGCGGCAGTGGCGACGAGCAAGACGGCTCGGGCGCACGGGCGCATGGCGACAGTGAAGGAGGGGAAGCATGCGCATGGGCTTGGCGACGGCGAGGGGAGGCCGACGGGTGGCTCGAGGTGGTTGGTGGGTGGCCGAGGCAGTGAGGCGACGGCAACCAGCTCCTGGGTAGAAGGGGCGACGATGGCGGCCGACTACGGTGCCTCTTGGACCGAAACGAGGTGGGAGAAGATAGAGGGGATCGAGGTGGTGCTAAGGGTGCAAGGGGATCAAGAAGAAACTCACTGAGGGCGACGAATTTGGTGCTGGTGGCGGTTCGGCCGGAGGCGAAGAAGACGACCCGATTTTGGCGATGTGCTGTGGCAAAGGCGAAATTGATTTAGGTGAAAAGATTAATGGCCTCAGGAAGACGACGTGACATGGTTGGGATAACATAATTCTCATCGGAATGACGGAAAGACGAGACGGAGGTGTGGTCGTCGACGGGGAAGATGACACGTTCCGGCGACTTTGTGACATGGGAGAACGCGGGAGTTGGGGCAAAACAAAGAGGAGGCTGAGGTGGCTTCTGATGGTCTCAAATTAATTCAGCAGCTTATCCCGATACCGCAAAGAGGTGAAATGGAAAACAACTTCAGCCATGTTGTGGACTCCTTTATTGGAAGGACATACCAACGTCGCCATAAAGTTTCCAGGATGCTGCTAGTAGGTGTCCAGGCGGGAGAGTAGCTTTGGCGGCATTGCGCGCTTTCAGAAGAGAGAGAATTAGGAAAGAGTTTAGGAAATTAATTCGGTTTGCATACCGATCCATTGTAATTTGGTAGTTTCGGTTTAGATAAGAACTCCTTCAGAGTTCACTTCGGTTTTCTGTGTACGCCTATAGTCTCTATAAAAGAGACTCGGCAGTTGGAAGATTTGTTAAGCAATAATAGAGTTTCTAGCTTAAACCCTCGTAGTTCAGAGCCTCTTCGTTGGCTAGGGACGAGTCCTGCCGAGCGAACAAGGGCGAACACGACTTACCTCGCTACCCTGTCCATTCCAATCCAGCGTATCGCGATCATCTTCTTCCCCCTCTTGACACCACTTGCAAGTCGGTTCATATCAACTTGGTATCAGCTTCAGGTTCTACACTCGTTCACATGGGTGACGCAAAGCTTCTGGAGGAGGTGCTCAAGAGGATGGAAGGCATGATGTCTGGGAAGATTGATTCCATGCTAACTGAGCTTGGCGACTTGAAGATCCAGCAAACGGCGAACAATGTTGCGATCGCCTGACTGGAAAAAGACGATCCTGGCATGCAGCTTGAGCCCAAGTGTGTTCCACCCGTGTAGCGCGCAAGTATGCACGATCCGGGAGACGAACGTCGAGTAGCACCCCGGTATCAATGTCTCACTTTTCCCACCTTTGATGGGGAAGAGGATCCCCTTCCATGCCTCAATAGATCTGAGCAGTTTTTCCGAGGCCAAAGAACGCTTTAAGAAGGGAAAGTTTGGTTGTCATCTTATCACAAGACGGGCAATGTGCAGCAGTGGTATTACCAGCTTGAACGTGATGAAGGAATATGATCTTGGCCACATTTTGCAGACTTCGTCAACATGCGCTCCGGACCGCCACTCCGCAGCAATCCGTTGGGCGAATTGGCGCAATTACGACGAACGGGCTCAGTTGAAGATTACCAAAGATGATTTCTTGTACTCTTGTGTTGTGCTGAGCCGCTCGCATCGCTTCAGCAAGTGCAATTATTTACTGCAGGATTGTTGAATCCATTGCATACCGATGTCGAGTTACAGAATCCGACCAACCCACAGACAGCCATGAGTTTGGCTAGAGCTTATGAACGATGCCTTCAGAAATATATGATTGACGTCAAAACTTCTCCAGCAGCAGCCTCCAAACCACCACTCCTTACACTTCTACGGGCGTCAAGTTCTTTGCACCATCTCCTTACACTGGGATGAACTCTACGACAGTATCGCCGACAGTGATAGCAGCCACTCCACGATCTCATTTTCGACATCTCACGTCAACCGAGATGGCCGACCGTCGTCTCAAGGGATTGTGCTTTAACTGCCCAGAGAAATTCACCAAGGATCACGCCAAACAATGCTTCATGAAGGGTATATATTTGCTAGAATTAGAGGAGGAGGATGAGATCCAAGTTTCAGAGGATACGGTTGGCATCTCCCTACATGCGCTCACCGGCATCCACACGGGCCAAACCATGCGGCTGGCAGTCTCTGTTCACAGCGCTCAGCTCCTCGCGTTGGTCGTTTCTGGTTCAACACACACATTCGTGGCCGAGGATGTTGCATAGCAACTGGGTTTGCAAATGACGCCGCATCACGATTTACATGTTACCATCGCGAATGGAGATCACGTGCCATGTGCAAGACTATAGAGGCATTCCGATCACTAT
Source organism: Phyllostachys edulis (assembly GCA_036346405.1). NCBI lineage: Eukaryota > Viridiplantae > Streptophyta > Magnoliopsida > Poales > Poaceae > Phyllostachys > Phyllostachys edulis. Next base: position 19,293,424 of record CM070549.1, on the reverse strand, counting down.
CGATCACGAAGAATTTTTCATCGACTGCTACGTGATTCCTCTGGGAGGCTTTGATGTGGTTCTCGGAACACAATGGCTTCGAACGCTCGGACCAATTTTATGGGATTTTGAATCATTGTGCATGTCCTTCTGGAGAAAAGATCACCGCGTCACTTGGCGAGGAATAAACACGACGTCGGATGCAGTACACGTGAACACTTGTACATGCCGTGATCTTCTTGATGAGTTGCTTGGTGAGTTTACTGATGTATTCGAGCCGCAACGTGGTCTTACTCCTTAACGTTGGTATGATCATCAGATTCACTTATCGCCCGAGTTGCCTTCGGCTGCAGTTAGGCCGTACAGATATCCGCAACTCCTGAAAGATGAGATTGAGCGACAATGTAAAGACATGTTGAGGCGGTGCATCATTCAACATAGCAATTTGGCATTTTCAGCACCAATGCTCCTAGTCAAAAAAGCAAGATGGAACATGGCGTTTTTGTGTGGATTATCATGTATTAAACGCACAAACTGTGAAGAACAAGTTTTTTATTCCGGTTGTCGATGAATTACTTGACGAATTGGACAGCGCCCTGTTCTTTACAAAGTTGGACTTGCGCAGTGGCTATCATCAAGTTCGCATGCACCCGGAGGATATTCAAAAGACGACGTTTCGTACACATCACAGTCACTTCGAGTTTTTGGTTATGTCCTTCGGCTTGACTAATGCACCGGCAACGTTTCAAGCACTTATGAATGACATTCTCAAGACTTTTCTTCGTCATTTTGTTCTTGTTTTCTTCGACGATATTTTAATTTATAGCTCATCTTGGTATGAACATCTTCAACATGTCAAAGCAGTGCTTGCTGTTTTGCGCCATCGTCGGTTATTCTTGAAGCATGTGAAGTGTTCCTTTGGTAAAGAGCAGGTGGGTTATCTCAACCATATTATTTCTGGCGACGTCGTGGCCATGGATCCAGATAAAATAACTGTCGTACAAGCATGGCCAACACCCAAATCCGTACGGGCTTTCCTTGGTTTAACCGGGTACTACCGTAAGTTCATTTAGGTCTACGATGCGGTGGCTTCTCCTCTCACTCAGTTGCTTAAGAAAGAGTCTTTCCATTGGACAGAAAAAACCAAGAGAGCATTTGTGCTTCATGCTTTGTTCGACCCTCATTTTTTCTTGGTTTGATCAATTGCGCAAGGAGCTGGATGAAATACCATCGATGGTCGAATTACGTTCTCATGTACGGGATGGCAAGGAGGACAAAGTTTGGTCCGAGACCGACAATCTGTTGTTATACAATGGGAAAATATTTGTTCTAGACACTTCTCTTTGGCCACAAATATTAGCAGACACACACAAATCCGGTCATGAAGGGGTACAGAAAACACTTCATCGCCTACGTTCAGACTTTTATGTTCCCCACATGCACCGCCTCATGTGAGACTATATTCAAGGTTGTCAAACATGTCAGCGGAACAAGACGGACCATCTCCATCATGTCGGTTTACTTCAGCCCTTGCCAGTGCCGACAACGATTTGGTCTGATATATCAATGGATTTCGTAGAAGGCTTTCCTAAGGTCCATGGTAAATTTGTCATTCTAATAGTTGTGGATCGTTTTTTGAAGTGTGAACACTTCATGCCCTTATCACATCCGTATACGACGAGTTCTGTTGCCTGTGTGTTCTTTGACGAGGTGGTCTGATTACACGACATGCCTTCTTCTATTGTCAGTGATCGTGATTCGGTCTTCACTAGTAATTTTTTGACGGAATTGTTTCATCTTGCTGGTGTCAAGTTACATATAAGTTCAGCCTTTCACCCTCAAATGGATGACCAAACTGAGGTGGTCGATCGAATTATCACTTTGTATCTCCGTTGTCTTTTTGGTGACCGGCCTCGTAAGTGGGTACAATGGCATCCTTGGACAGAATATTGCTATAATTCGTCATTTTCAGACGACACTGCGTACCACTCCCTTTCAAGTTGTCTATGATCGCGAACCACCGCCGTTGTTAGGGTGTGCACCCGGGTCGGCTTGTGTCGCCGCCGTGGAGCAGAAGATGGCTAGTTGGGATGAGTTTCTTACGGAAATTAGAGAGCGGCTTTTACAAGCTCAGTCTGTGATGAAACAACGGTTTGATGAGCAGTGTCGTGATGTGGAATTTTCAGTTGGGCAGTGGGTTTGGTTACGCCTTCAACACCGTACAACTTCTTCTATTACAACTTCAGGTTTGTCCAAATTAGGACCCCGTTACTATGGACCTTATCAAATAGTGGAGTGCATTGGTTCCGTTGCTTATTGTTTACAACTTCCGGCAAAGGCTAAGATCCATAATGTTTTTCACGTCGTACATTTGAAAGAGTTCCGTGGTGGTACGCCGACTGAGATAATAGCTTTGCCTCCTATTCATCATGGTCGAGTTATCCCTGAACCAACAGCGATTCAGTGTGCTTGATTAAACCGTGGTCAATGAGAGTTATTAGTACAATGGAAAGGCCAACTTGCATCAGAAGCTTCATGGGCATTTTTTGACAGATTTTCGCACTTAATATCCAAATTTCCAGCTCGAGGACGAGTTGTTTCTGTAGGACGGGAGAAATATTGTGGACTCCTTTATTGGAAGAACATACTAGCGCCGCTATAAAGTTTCCAAGATGCTGCCAGTAGGAGTCCAAGCGGGAGAGTAGCTTCGACGGCATTGCAAGCTTTCGGAAGAGATAGAATTAGGAAAGAGTTTAGGAAATCAATTCGGTTTGCATACCGATCCATTGTAATTTGGTAGTTTCGGTTTAGGTAAGAATTCCTTCAGAGTTCACTTCGGTTTTCTATGTACGCCTATAGTCTCTATAAAAGAGACTCGGCAGTTGGAAGATTTGTCAAGCAATAATAGAGTTTCTAGCTTAAACCGTCGTAGTTTAGAGTCTCTTCGCTGGCTAGGGACGAGCCCTGCCGAGCGAACGAGGGCGAACGCGACTTACCTCGCTACCCTCTCCGTTCCAATCCAGCGTCTCGCGATCATCTTCTTCCCCCTCTCAACACCACCCGCAAGTCGGTCCATATCAAGCCATTTTAGAAATCTTATTGTTAAAGGTCAGTTTTTTTTTGAACCAGAGAATCCAGGAGACTGCATGTAATCCAAACATGTAGATCGCTGTAGTTTTCAGAGCCCCTTTTATGAACCAAATGGCCATAAAGTTTTCCAATTGACATAGGGCATCTGTCCTAGCCTAGAGTGTTTCTGATTACACCCGGATGTATTTTGCATTTGACCGGTTGAGAAATATGTGGCCAGTTGCCTCTCTTGCTCCACAAACCTTGCAGTTCATGCTTCTTCTTCCTAGTTCTCCTCTTGAGATTTTCAGCATAGAGATGAGGGAATGACATCTTAGAAAGCTATCAACATAAAGACTTTATTTTTCATGGGTACTTTGGTCTTCCATGGGCATTTCATGCTCCTATTTGTCTGATTTGGATGACATAAATTTGTGGGTGAGGATGGTTGTTCTAACTTCTAACAAACAGCCCAAGCCCATGCCTTGGAATAAGCGACACAACTAGGTCATTTTCATTCTCTATCTTGTAGTCCTGTCAAATATTTTTGTGAATTGCTAACATTGGTGTTGCTTTTGCCCTATTGATAATACTCTAGAGTCTAGATCTTGGAGTCCTTTGATATGGTAAACCGAGTTTGGAAGACTTGTCTTTTTGTTAATCAAAAGTTAAAACTGGGCATCCTGCTGTCTTGTTGATTTATGTTATTCCGTTTTAACTTCTTCCAGATATGGACTATGAAGCACTTCCATTGTTTGCCAAGCTTAATGTTTTTCCTCTTATGAGTTGAGCTACTCATCATTTTGAATTTTTGATAGCATTTTCTCTCTTGGATTAAACAATGTTCGTATTATTGTTTGAAATGTTGCACTGTGCTAGAACCACACTGCGATGCCAGTGCTGCAACATATTCCTGGTATCACACATAGGTATGCTATGACATACTCTACAAGTGCCGCGGCATTTCAGGCATTAATAAAAGGAATTTTGTAGCATGTTTTCATATTTAAAATATCAAACTACATTAGCATTGATAGTGTTGTAGGCATTTTACAATGATTTTATCCGATCACAGCAAATCTCCTAATACTAGCCAACCAGTGAGTTTGTTTTAGGTTCACCGCCCGTGCCCGTCTATGTCCATCTGTCCCTGTAAATGAACATATTGTAAAAGATGTCAGTTCCAAGCTGTCTTTGGTTGCTGTTGATTTCAAACTACCTACAAACTAGAGAGGGGGCTTTCGTTGAGGTCATCATACATGCAAATTTGTAGTTTTTGTCTATGTTGATCTGGAAGTTAACTTATGAGTACTGAGATTCTTGCCTTGGCCTTGTGAAATGCAAGTTAGGCTTTGGGGTGAAGAAAACCGACCATCTCTGTGCTACAACGAAGCTTAAAAGCAATACAGGTTCGGCTCTACTGGGATTAATGTTGTGATACATTAACATGCCTATCATGCACCAGCAATTTCAGCATATCCCATAATAAATCGATACAGGAGATCTATTTTTTAGTTTTTTAATGCTTGCTACTATTAATTTATTCTTCTATTTTCATTAGTTGATGTGCCCTTACTTTAATTCCTTGGTTGGTTGGTTGTTGCTGGTTGATTTGGGGACGGGAGGTTGATGATGATGTGCCTTTAGCATTGCTTTGCACTAAGGTGTATTTTTTTTCAGCTCAACTAGTCCATTTAGATAAAATCTGTTCCTTTTTTTAAGAAATCCTATTCAGTCTTCCACTTTTGAGATTATTCATGTAACTAGGCTAATCTTTTAGGTTTTTTAACTCCAAATTTCTGTAGGATATCTCGTGCTTTTTCATACTCATTTCCCATCATGTTTATGAATTGTACTATATATAAAATGTTATGCTATGTGAAAGGTTGCCAGAGTAATTAAAAGGCGTGTTGTCTTAGAAATTTGGTTGTGGTAACTGCTCGCTAGACAAACAGGGTGTTACACTTGACATTAGCATGTCATCCACCAACGAGAAAGGACAAAACTAATGTCGGAAGTTAACAATTCTTGGTAGGGGAAATATAAAGACTGCAGACACAACATTATTTATATTTTGTCATGTCTAGGAGAGTTATGCTGCTCATTCTTTATATAATTTATTTCATCGTATGATATTTGGGAAATGCATCACATGATTAGGGTACTACTACCCCTTGGATACTGAAGTGATTTGTGTTGAATCATTTTCACATGATTAGGGTACTACCCCTTGGATACTGAAGTGATTTGAGTTGAATCATTTTATTAATTTTGTTGACATAAGGAACTAGGAGGTCTAGGGATGCTGGATTTAAGGGTTTGAAATCAACCTCTCCTCTCAAAATTTCTTGATATTTTTTCAGTAGATCGGACCGGATGCTCCTTACTTGAATTTGGTGAGGAAATGTAATTGCTCGAACGAGATTCTTTTTATCAAACAAATTGCAGGAAGCATTCATTGGCTGGTCCGCGTGCTCCCCTTCCAGCAAGGAAAATTCAATTTTGGTTTATAGCTCCAATGGCCCTCAATTGTTTCACAGTTTCCCTCCTCTCTTTCTCCCTCTCTCCCTACACAGTGCATTTGAAATTACGCAGAATCAATTTAGCTAGGAATTCACTTACCCCTAATATACCTTCTTAATACGAGGAGGAATCTTAGAAGTTAGAACGGAACATTACTGTATTTTATCTGTGCAATTGATATCTAACAAAGCCATGGATGAACCGCTCTCGATCTAACCAGAAACTCCTTTTGTGTGTTCTTTTACACGGATAGCTTAATCTGAAGGTGCATTTGTAATAGAAATTTCAGGGTTGTGTGTACTTTGTAACTATCTAGCTGGGAATGATCTCTATCATCTGGTTTTTAGTTGTGAATTAATATCAAGGGTAGAACTGATTCGTACTGTCAATGCTCTCGCATGTAAAACATGCCTAGCAGAGTGACAGGGGTAGAAGCAAGGGCATGTGTCCTGTACATTAATGAGTACTATGTGAATGTATTCCTTTTGAATTTTATGTTCTTAACAATCCTATTCTGCGTACAATGCTTACTATCAGCGAGGTGCGCGTTACTTGTATTGTTTGCAAATTTACTATACACCATATATCTTTTTGTTTTATACAAGAGGACGCACCCCGGTCACGCCTAGGGGGTGTTAATGGGCTAAAATCACACCCAAACCCAACCCAACCCACTTTTATGCAACATGTCAACCCAACTCAAACCAGCCCACTATTTCACCTCCAAAACCCAACCCAACTCAACCCATATGCAATTTCAACCCAACCCAATTCTCTCAACCCGTTTTCAACCCAAATTTTCACCCATTTCCACCCATTTCCCCGGTTCCCCTCCTTCGTGCACCCGTTTTCTTGGGCACTCCTCGAGGTCTCCGGCGAGCTCTCCGATGGCGCTGGGGAGCGGAGGAAGCCTCCAGGAGGTGACTCGTTTAGGCAACGAGTGGTACAAGAAGGGGAAGTACAGGGAGGCTCTGCGGCACTACGACCGTTCCGTGTCTCTGTGCCCAGAGAGCGCCGCGTGCCACGGCAACCGCGCCGCCGTGCTTATAGGCCTCGGTCGTCTCGCCGACGCGCTCCGCGAATGCGAGGAGGCCATCAAGCTCGACCCGGCCAGTGGCCGCGCCCACAGCCGCCTCGTCGGTCTCTGCCTCCGGTGAGCTTCTTGTGCTCGTCTCTGCGACCAGCATTGCGCTGCTCTGCATCGCTACGTATTAGATTCCAAGCTGATGCACAGATCCCTACTACTCCTTGCTTCGATTCCCTTCCAGTGTTCATGGTTTGCATACTTGCATGTTGCTGTTGCCTGCCTGCTGCTTTCTTGGATGTGGATGCCTGGCTTTTCCTCTGAAGCGAGCTCAAGAGGAAAGCAACATGGTTGTTGCGCCTTTCCTTTTCCTTTTTGTTTAGGTTGTCTGGTTTTGATTTGGGATTGCTACTTCTTGGTGTGGTCTGCTTGATCATCACTGTCTATAAATTTTATTTTTACGTTCTATCAGGTGAAAAAAATTATCTGTGGGTCACACGAGGATCACATTGAGTTGTTCTTGGTTGATTCATTATGAGTGAGGAAAGCTACAATCTTGTCTTGGTTTATGTGTTGGCCATGATGTAAATGTGCTGTTAAAGTGGTTTCCATCACACAATGCTGATGAAAGGGGTTGCTTAGCTGTATTGTTTTGTAAGCTTGATAGGTGGCAATTTCTTTAGGTACAATGGATTTAGACCACACAATGCTGATGAATCCTGATTATTTTTTATTCCTAATTTCGTTCAAACAGTTCACTGTCCTGACTCGCCAGGAATTTGGTGTTAATATTTAGACAGCCAGTGTGTTGTGATTTGTTGAATTGTTGCTGAAATGGCTTGGGGTTTGCATTGTTTCAGGTTGGGGATGATTGACAAGGCGAGGAGGCACTTCACGCAGGCCGGGCATCTCCATCAATCCGACCCTGCAGAGTGGGAGAAGCTGCAGGAGGTGGAGGTGCATCTGGGAAGAAGCACAGATGCCAGGAAAATCGGAGATTGGAAGAGTGCGTTGAGGGAAGCGGATGCTGCTATATCCCAGTAGTACTATGTACTAATCCCTTAATCCGAGCAGGTACTCCACCTAAAACCAACCCACCCATATAACCCACGGGTTGAATCTATTTCAACTCGAAATTTTTGAACCCAACCTAACCCGTTTCTACTATAAATCCAACCCAACCCGTTAACTATAACAACCTATTTCAACCCATCCAAACCAACCCGAATTAAAACTCAACCCGTTTAACCCATTTCAACTCAACTCATTAACACCTCTAGTCACGCCACATGTGCACAGACACGCGCCTGCCCACTACGCATCAAATATCTGAAGTAGCTATTCTATTACCATTTAATTCAGCTCTTTATTTTACGAGGGATTCAGCTTTTTAATATTCTTCGGTAAACAAGTGGTATCAGTCTGGTAGGTGGTAAAATTCAATCTGAATGGAACAGAAAATTCGCTCGAAATTAGAGTCTGCCCAGTATTCAAATCTGGTCCAAAACTGTTTAAAAGTACGGATGTGTTTTTGTAGTTACCATCGTATCCAATGCGATTCGAGATTAATACAATCCCCAGACCTTGCAGCAACTTTTTTGTCTGTCATCTCCAGTTCACTCGGGGTAGGCAAGATAACAAGGAAAAGAGTCACTGCGTAGTAGGCCACTGCCAGTGCAGTGCACGCCTCGGGCCGTGATTCGGTTCAGTGCACCCATTGTTGTCACGGCCAGGGACGGAGCTTTCCCTCGCCAACATGGGCCAGGACCCCAGAAAAAAATAACAGTATGCATGCAGTCTACGACCGATCCAATTTGATTAGGTGAGGTTTATCTAGAAGGCTCGTTGTTGTCTACTATTAATTATGATATTACTTAGCGAGACAACAACTTTAATCTTGTGATGGCGAAGCACGGAAGCAGCAGACGAGACGCTGGCCGCTGGTGTGTCGTGGCCTTGCTACGGCCGAGCCCGATGGTGATGACAGATGTGCAATCGACGGTCAAAGAGTCAAGTCTGTGTGCTGCACAGGATGTGCTTCTAAATTTGCTTTGATCTTTGGTCTTTTTGAGATTTTGCTCAAGCTCCGTCACTGACGGCGATTCGTGTGTCGTCCTGTCAAATGGCCAATTGGGTAGTACCTTTTGGCCCTTTGGGGTTGCTATCTTGCGGTGAACCGCGAGCGGACGCCGCTCTCCCGCTGCAACCGCCGTCCCGTCCGACGGCCAGCCTCCCGTGCATTCCGCCGCCCGTCTCCCGCGGCTAGTGGCACATCCGCCACGCCTGCTCGCCTTGGGAAGTTGGAATGACTCCTTTCCTCCCATAGCAAGATCGACCCATTGCCAAAGTCCTATTCGGAGATCACCACTCCAAAGGAAAGTTCCAAAGTCAAGTCAACCAACCATCAGCATTCCTTTAGTTTCCATTCATCGATTGATGAGTCGCAAGATGAGCTTTGTCGATTCTTCATCTTGCAAAATTCCCGCATGATTCTTCATTCCTCGCAACATAGTTGAAGGATAAAGATTTGAAGTATGCTTAGAAATCACGATGGATGCTTGCTATGCAATTGTGCGCGTCACATTGCGTTGCTGCTGCTGCCGTTTTGTTGCGAGGTCACATTGGCTTGTTCTGTGACTTCAAACTCATTTACCAGTTAGGAAAAGCTAAGCTTATGGAAATAATTTTGATACCTCTACATACGGAACAAATGCGAGGCAATCGACAAAGGCAAACATATCATGTGCAACTCACCTTAACTGTGTATCGTGCAAACAGGCTTTGATTGGAGCACAAGATCACTATGATTTTTTAAAAAGATTTCTACGTGTACTTCTCAATTTACTCTAACTATGGATAAAATTTCAAATTCAAATTCATTATATTTTAGAAGTAACAAAAACTAGAAAGTTCTGAAAAATAGTAATTCAAAAGGAAACGGAAAAAAGAAAAAGAAACACACCATCATTTTTTTTCGAACTTTTCAAATTGATTTCGTGTCCAAAACGGAGCTGAATTGCACAATTACACTGTTCAGACGGATTTCACCTTTTCGAGCCAATCGGAACCGACGAAATTGCTGATCTCGGATTAAAATTAATTCGTCGGGCTGGTAGTTCTTGTTTTGCCGTCTGCGCACCCTGATAACAATACATAAATTCGCAGGCATGTGCTTTGTCATCATTTTTCATTTTTTATTATTGCAAATACATTTATTGTTGGTAGGGGAAGCAACCGGCCACTAATAATACCTTACACTAATAGGACTAGGTGTGAATTGGAAAACGTGCGTAGTCACATGCACATGATTCGACGTTGCAAGCTAATAGTATAGTTGTCCATTCAGGTTGCAGATGAAAATCGTGCACCAATGAAAATATCCAATTGGAGCATGTACAATACAATGTACAATATCTAGAGTGGGTGTCTCGCAGGGGTTTTAATGAAAAATTAGTTTTTTTCACCTCAAGGGTTTTTAATGAAAAATTTCAGAGTGAAGTGTAATTTATGTAAACGTAGGAGCTGATATGAAAAAAATGTTAGACTAGAGTGCAAAATCACTTGTGAGATCTATTCAAACCACCATGCATTGGAAGAGTGTGAGCTTGAACTTTGTCTTGAATGACTTGTACATGCTCTAATGGATAGTAGTTTAGAGTGGTCTTTAATTAGGGCATTGGGTGCTAGATACACCCAGATAAAAATGCTAGAAAATCTTGAACGCAACATAACTAGCAAGAATCCTAATCTAGTTAAGCTTGAGCTACTCACGAGTCACGAGTAGAGTAAAAACGGGTCGGATACTGATGGATATTGCTCTTCTTGTATCATAACTCATATTTTTACCCCTATTTCGGAGTTGAATACAAATACATATATAGATTTTTCGGGATACAGGCACAGGATAGGTGCAGATTTGATTTAAATCGATCATGGATAACTTGACGGATAGTGTACACATAAATAAAAGATATAACTTCACCAACGAAAATATCAAATTATACTATCTATTAGATAATTATTTATCCTACGTAACAACATAAACATAATCAAATATAAATTCATATTATATATTTGTCAATGACTAGAAAACCATAGAGGGCATTAAAGGATATTGATGTTTATCAAATATTATATAAAATACGGATACAGATCGGATATTGCTCTTCTCATATCCTAATTTATATTCTATGAGATTTTTCAGATTCAGATACAGGTCGAGACTAAAAAATAGTATCAATCGACTTTTTTCAAATACGACATCGGATCAAACTAGAATTATTCGAACTATTTTCACCCAATGTCACCAGCCATCGAACTTTCCCGGCTGCCCTAGACCCGTGGGCCGTGGGCCGTCCGAGCTGGGGCCGTGCCGAGTTCCGCTTGTGTTAAACATGGTCCAGCGCGCGCAGAAAGTGGCGCGAGAAAAGTCGCGGAAAAAAGGACGCGCGCGCAGAAAGTAACGGCCCGGTCTCGCGCTGGACCCCACCCACCCCGTCCCACGGCCCCCATCATATCCCGCTCTTGCCACTCGTGACGCATTCCGGCGAAACCATCCCCTCTCTCCACCCAAAGCCAACCCGAACACCCTCACCGAGACAAAACAAATCAAAAATCAGAGAAGGGGCACCCACCATGGCGCCCGCCGCCACCGCCACCGCGACGGTCTCCTTCCCCGCCGCGTCCCGCCGACGCGACGGCGCGCCGCGCGGATGCAGGCCGCCCTACCGCGTGGCCGCGTCCGCCGCCGGGACGAAGGTGGGCTCGTCCCCGGAATCGGCGGCGCCGCTTGCGGCCGACCTGGCGCCGGCCGCGCCGGTGCCGTTGATGCGGGTGGTGCCCGAGTCTCTGCAGCAACCGAGCGGGTACCTCGTGCGCGGACGCGGCGCGGCGGCGGCGGAGGGGGAGGGGGTTGGCGACGCGGATGGGCCCGGCGCGATGGAGTTCCTGACGAGCGTGCTCTCGTCCAAGGTGTACGACGTCGCCATCGAGTCGCCGCTGCAGCTCGCCACGAAGCTCTCAGAGCGCCTCCGGGTCAACCTCTGGATCAAGCGCGAGGACCTGCAGCCCGTAATCATCAACCTCGCAGCCCTCTCGTTATTTGTTCCGCCATTTTTTTGGTTAATCTGTGTTCTTGAATGCGTCTTTAGGCGGGTTTGTACATCTGTTGTTTGGAGAGATTTTGGGATTGTCAATTGTGTAGTCCGATAGAACTTTTGATAAGAGTGGGTTTATCAGAGGTTTTATTTCGGAGATGCCGAGTTGTGTTGTTCCAGAGGGCTTGAATAGGATGTTTGGGTTCTTAGGCAGTGGTGGAGCTAGGATTTCGACGGTGGGGGTGCACACACCAAGCAACGCCTGGTACCATTAGTTCAAACCGCGCATCACCTAACGGAGCTAGGAATTTGTTTGTTAGAACTCAAAAGTGTCAAGTAAAAAAATGGAGGTAATAGTCTACTAGCATCTTTTCACATGTCATCACTATAGTAACAAATTTGAAAAATGACTTGCACAATAATCTGAACGTGAGAAAAAAAAAGTTGCACCATGTACTGATTTAGTATTGCAACAGCATTTGACTATTAAATCTTAAATCAATAGAAGAGAGGGAGAAATGAATGGATGTGACATGTAAGGAACAGATCCATTCCCGTGAACTCACCACCACGCACACCTGCAAAACCGCTGGCCTTAGTGAGGTCGCCGGCCGCCCACTCGCCCTACTGGCTGTCTTGCGCCGCCTTGCCGTGATGTATTGCCGGCCGCGACTGAATAGTATCAAGTTTGACATAAAAACAAAATCAAAGGACCCAAAGCATGCCATCATAGCATGTGCTCCCCCCCCCCCCCCCAATTCTTTAGGGAGGGATATTTTCCAATCGAAATCCATAAATTAAGCCTTGAGTTATTGTGGTTGTGCGCTGGTGAGTGTCGCGCCGCCTATTTCTGCCTACTGCTCCCGCGCCACGTCGAGTCGCCTACTGCTGGTCTTCGCCCTACGCCGGCTGCTAAGCCACCAAGCCGTAGGGACCAAGTGGGGAGGAGAGGAGAGGATTAGGGATTTAGGGTTGGAGATTGGGGAGGAGTTGGAGTACTGCAGATGGAGATGGTTGTGGACTGGTGAGTGGTGAGGTGGTTGTGGGCTGGTGGCTGGTGGGGGCACTAGCGGGTCATGGGCTGTGGGCTAGCTTACAAGAGGGTGCACACCAAGGAATACTACAAATATGGCCCAAATGCAAAACTGATCTTAAGATTTTTTTTTTGTGTGTCCGGGCATACCGGGCACCCCTGCTGGCTCCACCCATGTTCTTAGGGATTGTCTTGATTCTAGGATAGGTACTGGGATATTCTCTTTCTTTTTCCACCTTGGTTTTGACACTTTGTTTTCAAACTTTCTCGAGGATAATGGAGGTCTCAGGATGTTTTACACTTCTGATTCTTTTTATGTGGACTTTGACCCCCAAAAAAAAAAGGTTTGATTTTGAAAGCCTTTTATTGGAGCTTATGAACAGAGTGTTTGGATGTTCCATTTGCTGGGCCTTAAAATGGTTTCGATTCTATTTGGACTTGTGTTCCGATGACATGTGCTGAAATTTTGAGACGAATGGACTTCCAGTGTTCGATAGGGTATTTGTTTTAGTTAAGGGTTGCTTGGTGTTTGGTGATGGAAGATTGTGTGTGTGTGTGTGTGTGTGTGTTCATCAGCGCCATTATAAGTCTGAGGAATGTGAAGTCCTTAAGTTTAGGAGATTTGGTTTCTTCGAAATCTCTACGTGAGCTTAATATGTTAGCGAGTTTGTGAACAGCTGCATAATTTAGAGCCTGTGAAAGTTTGCACCTAATCTGATGCATCTGGTCTTCTAGTGTTATTCTCATTGATATAATGGTATTGGGGAGATTTAAGGACTTTTATCCCTCTATACATATGTTTGATAATAGTACAGTTCATAATTTCCTCTTGCTTGTTTTTAGTGTTGCCAAAATGCTTAATTTTGAGTTAACTGAAAAGTACAACTTTGTACCACTTTTTGCTTTTCTTTTTTGGTTATGGGCATGTAGCTCATACTGATTGTGTTGTTGGCAATTTATGTGGGTAGATAAATTTTGTTTGCTTCATGCATAGGTATTCTCATTCAAGTTGAGAGGTGCATATAATATGATGGCAAAGCTCTCCCATGAGCAGTTGGCAAGGGGCGTCATCTGCTCCTCTGCCGGAAACCATGCCCAGGGAGTTGCTCTTTCTGCGCAAAGACTGGGCTGTGATGCCGTTATCGTCATGCCCGTGACAACACCAGAAATCAAGGTTATTGAGCTTTCGATGCCATTAACATACATATGTCCTTTTATATGATATGTTTACTTCATTCTCACCAACTAGTAAACCTATTTACTTAATCCAGTGGCGATCAGTGGAGAGATTGGGTGCAACAGTTATTCTCAAGGGAGACTCATACGACGAAGCTCAATCATATGCAAAACTACGGTGTGAGCAGGAAGGCCGCACATTCATACCTCCTTTTGACCATCCTGATGTTATCAGTGGACAAGGAACTATTGGCATGGAAATTGTTCGTCAATTGCAAGGCCCATTGCATGCAATATTTGTACCTGTCGGAGGTGGTGGATTAATTGCTGGAATTGCTGCCTATGTAAAACGGGTCCGCCCAGAGGTTAGATTTCAAATTTTGGACTTCTTTTAATAAAATATCTTACACATAAAGACACCAAGTTTCTTTATAAATGTCATCAAGGAGAATGGCCCTAATTTTAAGTGCATTTTGGATGTTGAATTGTTTTTCATACAATCACCTAATAGTAATCCTTCTCCAGATTGAGCCCAATACATCCTTTTCATTACATTGAAATACTTTAGTCAAGGTGTCATTTTCTTGTATGTTTTACAACAATTCTGGTACAGGTAAAAATAATTGGGGTGGAGCCCTCAGATGCAAATGCCATGGCATTGTCCTTGTGTCATGGTCAGAGGGTCATGTTAGAGCATGTTGGAGGGTTTGCTGATGGTGTAGCTGTCAAAGTTGTAGGGGAGGAGACATTTCGTTTATGCCGAGAACTTGTAGATGGCATTGTCCTGGTCAGTCGAGATGCTATTTGTGCTTCAATAAAGGTGAGAGCTATCAATTTACTATGTATCTGCTTTTCCTTAATATATTAAATGGGTCTGTGATTGAACACTGGCCTATTTTCATCATCACGACTCACTTGAAGCTCAGGATACAATGCTCAAGAAAAAGAAATATATATATATATACTTTCTTGCATAAATATTCTGTGCTCCAATGGTCTGTTAATATAATCCACCAGTTGAAGAATTTTCGAAAGTTACATGTTTAAAGCACCTCTAGTGGACAAGTGATATAATATTGTGCTGCAGTGACCTAGTTATCTAGCTTTCAATTCTTGTTGTGGGTATTGGTGTTCATCTAATGCAATTTCCTTAAAGTTACTATGCATAGGTATCCTGTTGATGTTGCTGAAAAATAGGATGCTGGAAAGTTATGCATCAACAGTTTGTTCTATTTCTTACTATTCTCATGTTCTGCACTATGTATGCTTCATTGCTGCGTACGTTCTGTCCCTAATATATTATTTGTGCTGAAAATATTTTTCTTCATGGGTGCAGGATATGTTTGAGGAGAAAAGAAATATCCTTGAACCTGCTGGTGCCCTTGCGTTGGCAGGGGCTGAAGCTTACTGCAAATACTATGGTTTGAAAGGGGAAACTGTGGTTGCAATAACTAGTGGAGCAAATATGAACTTTGATCGACTTAGACTAGTAACTGAGCTTGCTGATGTTGGTCGAAAACGAGAGGCAGTATTAGCTACATTTTTGCCGGAGGAGCAGGGAAGCTTTAAAAAGTTTGCGGAACTGGTATGTCTCGTGATATTTCTACAAATACAGAATAGTTTATATTCCATTTATTTTCTTGTGACTTCTCATTCTGCAGGTTGGCCGGATGAATATTACTGAATTCAAATACAGATATGATTCCAATACAAGAGATGCCCTTGTTCTTTACAGGTACGTGGGCAATAATATCATTAATATTCTTTTTTTTTGGACTGACATATACTTTGTTGAGTATTTTGTCTGGACCTTTTATTTATGTATATTCATATGTAGAAAAGAATGGTCATTTTTTGACATTCTCCCTGCTAATCTATATGTTGGTTGTTTTGTATTGCAGTGTTGGCATCTACACTGATGACGAGCTTAGAGCAATGGTGGAACGCATGGAATCTTCAAAACTAAAGACTGTGAACCTTACTGACAATGATTTGGCAAAGGACCACCTAAGATACTTTGTATGTTTCATTTTTTTGCCACTCATAGCCATTAGCACATTATTTTGGCAAATAGACCAATGATTAGTTTTAGTTGCTTGCTAGTGATATTACGGTAATAGCAAAGTTACGTGATGAATAATCCAGCGGATGTACATCTCATGCGCCTAGCAGGCTAGGAATAGGATGATTTCGCAAACTGTTCTCAAGCAAAATAAGGTTTGAGTAAATTTGAGCCGAATGGATATAATCAGCTCTCTTGTTTTCCTTCTAAGCATCCTTGATCATAACATTACAAACTTCATTAAACTCGTTTATTAATATGTGCACCTGTTAACTTTGTTGTGTAACAGTTTTTCATTATTGCCCTTGTTGTCTTCTCCATCGCTGTGCTGATTCTGGAAATCTGTGTCTAGTGTGTATCATGAGTAGTAGGAGCAAGTAGACAAGGCCATACTCCTAGATAAATATTTATGTATTGTTCATATATACTCAAGGGCGCTTGTTGCAACAGTTCAGTTGAAGTGTTGCTGTAGTTATACGAAAATGTTTCATTATTGGAAAGCTGCAGAACAAAAGTTATATTGCAATATTTGCACAGTGCTACAAGCGTCCAATAGATCAGATGTCTGATACTAGTTTTTCCATGTTACCTCAAATGTCGCTCAGGATTGAATTGCAGTTTTTTTATATTAATTTGCAAATACAAATAATTACCTGCGGAAAATATAGAGGGCATATAAATGTTCAGGTTAATTTTGTGCACCTCAAAGAGTTGAATTAGCCACCTGCTATTTTAAATTTCCTTTGGGCCATTTTGTATTCAAATATGCTGCTATCTTATCTGGCCATTCCTTTCTATCGATTTGCAGATTGGTGGCAGGTCAGAAATAAAAGATGAACTTGTTTACCGGTTCATTTTGCCAGAAAGGCCCGGCACTCTAATGAAATTTTTGGATGCATTCAGCCCACGCTGGAATATCAGCCTTTTCCATTACCGTGCACAGGTATGTTATTTGAGTTCTGTCAGTAGCCTTCCTATGATAGTGGTCTTTTATGAAATTATCATGTTATTGCCAGCTACCTTGAAAGGTGGAAAATGAATGAAAAAATAGCACTGCAAATGAATATGCAACCCCAAAGTTTTTATAGGACTCATATGTTGGTTACATTAGTGTAGCCAAACAATGCAAAATTATCCTTTTCAGACCACTGAAAAGAGTTGCAAATATCCAATGAGCTAATTCTCTTTTGCAGGGTGAAACCGGAGCAAATGTATTAGTTGGCATACAAGTGCCACCGGAGGAGCTGGATGAATTCAGGGGTCGTGCTGAGAACCTTGGGTATGAGTACATGTCCGAGTTGAACAATGAGATATATCGGCTCCTCTTGCGCGACCCATAGATCGGATGCCGCTGACTCTTATCGAACCCGATGAATGGTTGATTTCCCTTTCTCCCATAAATTGGTGAGGCTTACCAAGGAAAGATTCTATCATGCCTTGCTTCTTCTGCTGGAATAAAGCCCTACCGTATTTTATATGTAGAATTGTCAGTGTGGCATTTGTTGTCTTGTTAGAATATGCAGTGTATTTTTGTTGTGCTTCTGGACCTAAATTTCTCTGCTGCGAGCCTGTAATTCACCAAGAATTCCCGAATAATATTAATTATGTAATCCAAGAATTCTCTGCTGCAAGCTGCATTGTTCTTATAATTTGATGGCTCATTCTGGTCCTTGCAGTAACATGCATCAAATAAAGTGGCATGTGCCTTGATCAAAGTTTCTATGTGTCTCGAGCCTTATTCGTGAAGGTGTGAACCATGTGATGAAAAATCGAGTGAGTGGTCGTCCACTGTTCTGTTGTATTGAGAGGCACACTGCGAGTCGCGACAGTTGGGTGGTCGATTGGTGTTGATTTTTGTCTCGGAGTTGCAATGAGCAACTGCCGTGGTAGAGTGTGAGGTTGTTGGATGCTCCATGACTGTAGATTGTTACGCTCGAGTCACTACCGGACGGGAGAGATGTGACAGTTCCGAACATTTTTTTTACGTGCGAAGGAAAAAATCTGAGGAAACAAATGCATGTCACTTCTCACCAGGTGTGCTTAGCGAGCATCGTGGGTGAGACATCTGCACAAGATCCAGGTCAGTTTCACTTTAGCTTAGAGTCACCGAAGAACTGCTTGGTAGGGCGTAGCTTTTCTTAAAAACAATTTTCGGTTAGATTAAACGGTGGAGGTGAAGACGTTTTGTATTTGATAGTATAATTTTTAGATAGACTGATTGTAGCTTTTAAGTTGAGAAATATCTAGAATGCCTTCGAGGCAAATAACGACAACTAACGATAAGTAACAGCAATTAATGACAAAAAAACCGCATTTAACAACAATGAGAATCTACACATGCAATCCTTGCCGTTGGCTGTGCATGGAGATTAGTGGTAGGCATGGTATTTTTCTTGTATAAATTCTTCAGTAATTGAGGTATTGTTGTATTAGATGGAGATAATGCTAGTTACATACCATGTATTGTACAGATATTAACATACACATACAAGACATATACACATTTCTCAACTCAAAAAAAAAAAGATTTTGCAAAGATTGCACCAAATAACATACATCTGCATGTATACATATACATATACACACATATGACGGCGGTACCGGCGGCAGGAAGGTGCATCGTGGCAGCGCCGGTCACAATATGACGACAGTTGGATCCGGCGGCCCACATGGTCGATGGCAAAGACGAAGTGGGGGAGAGGAGGCTAGCCAGGGTGGCGTTGAGGAGGGCAGAGGCGGCTGCGACGTGAGAGGAGGAGGGAGGAGGGAGGAGGAGAGAGGAGGGGCGAGTGAGCGGGCGAAGGGGCGCGCGGCTAGGGTTAGGGTTCGAGAAGGGCGGGTGGCCGATTTTGTTGAGTGGCAATGGCGAGTAAATAACCCTGAACTTTAGGGGCAAATTCGGAATCCCATTCCGCTGAAGTCATGGGAAGCTGCCCCTGGGGCGGCTTCTGGTTTTTCCAAAAGGAAAAGTCCATATGACCCCCTGAAGTATTGATATGTAGCCACTTAACCCCCTGATCTAAAAAACCGGACATTTAACCCCCTCGCGTTGCAAAACCAATGCACTAAACATCCGAGGTGTTTTTAGAGGTGGTTTTGCCATCGTGGCGACTAACATGGCGATGTTGTGGCACTTATGCCACATTGGATGATGACATGACTGATGGCGTAGCAATTACTAATTAAATAGGATATAAAATCCTTTAACCCAGTGGTCCCACATGTCAGCCAACGCACACCTTTTCCTCATCTTCCCCTCTGTCTCACTTCTTCCTCGCTAAATCCACCACCGTTCAACATGAGCTACGACCACAACGTGATCTCTCTCTCCTCTCTCCCCCTCACGACGGCTACAGAAGCATCGGTCGGCGAGGAGCGACGTAGTGACGACGGTCAACCAGCCGGATGGGAGGCGCATTATGACTGGCGTTGCCAGCGTCGGTGCGGCGTCCGAGGGTGTGGTTGGTGGTGGCTACATGAATAGTGGTGAGGAAGGAAGATAGGGGACGGCTCGGCTGTGTATGACGGCGAGCTCGGGAGATGCTTTTGCTAAGGCGCTGCAAGCATGGCGTTGTCGTAGCAAAAAAAAAAGGCTAAATAGTAAGAAAAGAGGGGGACCCCCAGTGTCCACGAGGGTGACCGAGGGGTCCTCGAAGAGAGAACTGGTTGTTAGGAAATGAATATGTATCGATTGCCTGAAAAATGAACTCTCTTGTTACATGGGGAGATGGCTATTTTTAGTTTTTTCTACTAGGTACATGAGATTACAGTTTTGCCCCTTATATGCCCCTAGGCTAGTAGGGGTTGCAGCGGCTTTTTCTACCCCTATGTGTAGCCTTCGGCTCATGGTGGATCTTCCTGGTCCCGGTCCATCTGACTGGTGCGCTTGGTCCAACGGTACTGTGGTTCTCCAAAGGATGCGGAATGCCCCTGGCCTGAAGTGCCTTAGACACCCCAGGAGTTGCAGTGCTTCGGCCCCTTTGAATCACCTTCAGTACCCTTCGGGCCCCTCCGGGACCCTTCGGTACCCTTTGGGACCCCTTTGGTGCCTTTGGCCCTCCGACCCCTTTCGGCGCCTTCGGACCCCTTCGAGCGTCCTTCGACCCCTCCGGCGATACCCGGAGGGGTGGGGCGCTCGCAGTGTTCGCCTAGTCGTGGGGGTCGGTGGACCACCCCTGACGGTCGAGGTCTTGCTTCGTTATGGCTGAAACCGCGCCTTTTTCCCGGAGGGTACAAGTACACTGTCCCCTTCGGCCTAGCGAAGCGTTTGTCCCACCATTATTGCGCTGCCACCGGGTCTGGGTGGTAGACATTGACTGTCGCGCCGTCGTGCACCGCACGCGCGCCGTTGGTCCTTGTGCCCTGCCGTTGGGCCAACTTGCTTTAAATGGTTCCCCTTTGGATGGCGTGTGCCATGATTTGATATCACGTGTGATGACTCTTGGTGTGCGCCACATGTTCTTTGGTGACTGGGTAGCGGCTCTATTTTGGTGTGGTTTGGCTTGTATAAATAGGGGGTCGCCCCCTGGATGTGGCTCAGGCTTGTTGTATTTCATGTGTGCAGCCTGTTGTCCTCTGTTAGGCTTCGCTTCATGCAGTGCTTTGAGAGATTCGTGTTGGTCCTGGTATGACAAAGCGAAGCAAGGAGGGTGCGGGGGAGATGCAGTACACGAGTGATTTGGGTAGATCAACCATGACTGAGCTGGTTCTCCGGACCCTTGTTGACGAGGGTAAGCTGGAGAGCTGTAACGTCCCAATTTTCTTAGTCTTTTTGAAAATTTTCAAAATAAAAAGAACCATTTGGTTTTGATGAGAGTTCTAAAGTTTAACTTGAGATTTTGGAATTGAAGTGTTTAAAATGACTAAATCGAACTTCAACTAATCCAAAAGTTTGGTTTATTTTGAGTTTGTGGTTCTCTGGTGTTGATTTCCCCTTCCCTGTTCGTTCCGTGTTCCCCTCGGCCCAGCTCTTTCTTCTTTAGACCTCCATTCGTTTGGATCTGAGGGTCCAGACCCCCCTTCCGTTTGGACCTTCCCCTTTTGTCGTTTTGCAGCGACCTCCCCCTTTTGTCGTTTTGCCGCGACCTCCCCTTTGGCCGCGATCTCCCCTTTTGTTGTTTTGCCGCGACCTCCCCCTTTTGTCGTTTTGCCGCGATCTCCCCTTTTGTTGTTTTGCCGTGACTTCCCCCTTTTGTCATTTTGCCGCAACCTCCCTTGGGCCGCGACCTCCCCTTTGGCTGCGACCTCCCCTTTTGTCGTTTTGCCGCGACCTCCCCTTTTGTCGTTTTGCCGCGACCTCCCCTTGGGCCGCGACCTCCCCTTTTGTCATTTTGCTGCGACCTCCCCTTTTGTCGTTTTGCCGTGACCTCCCCTTTGGCCACGACCTCCCCTTTTGTCGTTCTGCAGCGACCTCTCCCTTGGGTCACGACCTCCCCTTGGTCACGTGACACCCCTTGGGTCACGACCACCCCTGCGGTCACGACATCCCCTTTGGTCACGTGACACATGTTGGTCACGACCTCCCCTTTGGTTGACCACCCTCCTGAGTTTTGACTAGCCCCTCTTGTCAGTCCTGCTCACCTTCTTCTTCCTCTCGTCGTGTCACTGCTGACACAAAGGTCCTTGCGTATTAAATGTTGTGGTGTCGCATGAAATGTTGTTGCTTCTGCAGTACCTGTTCCCCCTCTTGTCTCCTCCCCAACCTGCTCACATCTTCTCCTTCACCTACCCTTGAACTCGTGCGCATCCTCCAGGCATACAAACCTGAGCAGTCCTCTTTCATCTCCTTTAGCCTCACCCAACTCTATTGCTCTAGCCCCGTTTCTCCGTGCCCTGTTCTCTTTCGACCTCGCTGGGTAGTCGTATCCTCCGCTGGACCTCCTCCTCCGGACCTCCCTCGACTACTTTCTCTCAGTTGGACCTCCTCCGTTCTTAATTCATCTTCGTTCAGTATCTTTTCTTTTGGTTCTTAGTTTGGCAGTTTTTTGTTTTTGTCTAGATTTGTGGTATTTATTCGGTTCTTTTCGCACGTGTAGATTCCGGCTTCTCAGAAGAACCCTTGGACCTAGCGACCTCTACCAAAGAACCTCAACTCTTCATCGAAGGCAAGTCATAGCCCTTTGATCATGTTGTTCCCAGTTTGCAAAATTATATTATTTTATACCAACATGCATGGTTAATTGTATAAAAATGGTTTGGAAATTAGCTAAACACCTACTTGACAGTATGACTCCTTGAATGCGTGTGTTCGACATGTTGAAATGTACCTTTGGACACCATAAGGTGGGTAATCTTAGTTGGACATCTTTGTGATACCGACATGGGTGCATATATTGCTTAGTCCTGCTTTAGCTATGCGGTGTCTCTCGATCACAGGATTCAATGATAATAAATTTAACTTAATGAAATATGGAATTATGGCGCGGCCACTATTGTTAAAAGATGTTATGCCATGGCCAGGGTGGTCTTTTGGCCGGGTTGAACAAAAATGTTTTGTGCTCGGGCGAATGGTCGTGCGGTAAAGGGGGAGAATTTTTAGGATAAGGAGGTCTCGCCTAAGCAACCACTAAGGACTTAACCTTGTAAGCCATTGATCCGGGCCTTTTCATGCAACTACAAGTTCATTATGGGGTGGACTTGGCCAACTAATCAGCAGAAGTTTTGATTTGATTTTTTTCATGAAAGCGTGATCTCCGAGTTACTGGATGGAATCACATGGCGCAAGAGGAGGCCCAGAATGGTGAAACCTTAGCGGGCAGAACCAAGTCAAAACGGAGCTTTGTAAAGGCCTTGTCACACGCTCTAGACTGCTTACCAAAGGTAGTGAGCAGTGGTATCGACGGATGCTAAGCAAACTAGAGAATCCGTGTCTTATGGGTAAAACTGTACAACCTCAGCAGAGTGTAAATATATTCGAATAGCCGTGTCCTCGGTTATGGACACGCCTGGTGATTTCACGTGAGCGGTAGACTTTCTTAAAAAGAAATGGGGTGGTCGTGGTTGTTTCCAAGTGGTATGGGGCGTGAGCACAGTGCTCACGGGTGGTCTTAGAGTGATCAGGGTGATCACAAGTTGTTTTCAAAGAAAATTGATTACTTATGTATTAATCTTTCAGTTTGTGCTTTGCAAATCTACTTATTGTATTTTCAGTCAATATTACTTTCTGCAAAGTAACCATAAATACCTCCTTGTCAAGCCTTGCATGGACACTATTTGCATACTTTTCCCTACGTCTTGTTGAGTACATTCAAAAGTACTCACGGCTTGTGCCCTCTAATTGATCAGCAGCTGAAGAAGACCTCCCCGGGTGCTCCGGCCTCTTTGAAGAGGAGGTCTTCGAAGACCAGGCATGCTAGGACGTCCTCCCCTGTGGGCAGGTCAGGTGGCCTCCACATGTATTTTGTGTTCCGATGTGTTGTAGCCCTACAGGGCAGCTCTCTAAACAAGCTTGACCATAAGGTCTTTTGCTGTTAATATTATTTTGTCCGCTTCTTCTATAGTTTGTTGTATGGTTGTGATCACATCATTGTTGAAACTATGCGGACCAGCCACTGATCATGGGACTGGTCCAGAGCACACAGAAGGTCCCGGGGGTGGTTCACCTCGGGGACGTCACAAGAGCCTCGCAAAGGCGAGAGCTCCGGGGCAGGAGACGGTGCCTGCCCCGAGGCCAGATGAGGCAGTAGTTTTCGTTGCATTTTTTGACGCCGGGCTTCGGCTTCCATGCGTTGGGCTGGTCTCCGAGGTGCTCCAATTATATGGGGTGGAGTTGGCCCAGCTTACGTCCAACTCCATCGTGAAGCTGGGTGTGTTTGAGTAGATTCTTCGGTCTACTGGCACCGGTGGAGAAGGGCGCCTCTTTGCTTACCTGCACGACGGGCGGTGCCAGCTGAAGAAGAAGAAGAACTCAGGGGAGACGCTGAATTTCGGCAGCGCTAACTTCCAACCGAAGGTACAGATGCAAAATGTACATGCCTGCTGCAACTACCCGCAATCGCTGGGACACCGACTAGACGCGTCGATGGTTCTACCACGCCTCGCCAGCGGAGGCTGGTCTTCACTCGAGGGGAGGTCTAATCAAGCTGATTGCCTCACCGGAGATCGTCCTAACCTCGCAGGAGGAGGCTCTCTTGCACGTGCTGCTGAATGCGATGAAACAGCTTTCTACCTGCGATCTTGTGGAGGAGTTTTGCACCTTCGGAGTTTGGCCCTTGGCCCTTGGGTGGCATGTTAAGCTGGAGGCTCCGAGGTTTGATCTTCTGACCCTCACAATCCCGGACCTAGAGGGCGTGCCTCGCGAAGGTATTGTCATACGTGCGCTCTCTCTCTCTTTTTTTTTTTGCTTTATCCTTTGTTTTTGCGCTGGCTGCTGCAGCCATTGACGAAGCGGCTCGGGCCACAAAGGTGCTCTTGGGCCCTTACACGGGTGAACAGCATGCTAGACGCAGGCTCGTGGTGAGGGAGGCCTGGCTGAATCGGAGGTTTGCCATTTCTCGACGAAGGTCCGCCAGTTCCTGCTGGAGGGCTTCGTATGACCCTTGGTTTACATCCGCCACCTCGGGCGGCGGGCTAGCTTGGCTGCTCACTGGGAAGGGTGCCCCGACTGGCCGGGTGTCGCTTCCAATGATATCCCCGTGCGTGGAGTTGTTCGCCTCCTCTGTGGAGTGGGTGGGGGCATCGCTGCCGCCGAGGTTCTGCTCCGCTTGGCCCTCGGGGTGCTCGGAGCCGTGGCTGCTTCAGCTATTGACACCTTGGGCTTGGCCTTCTTCTGAGGGGCCATGCTAGTGCCTCGGGGTCGGGCTTCGTAGCTTTTCTGCCGATCCCCACGGTCGGCGCCAACTGTCGTAGCAAGAAAGGCTAAACAATACGAAAAGAGGGGGACCCCTAGTGTCCACGAGGGTGACCGAGGGGTCCTCGAAGAGGGGACTGGTTGTCAGGAAATGAATATGTATCGATTGCCTGAAAAATGGACTCTCTTGTTACATGGGGGAGATGACTATTTATAGCCTTTTCTACTAGGTACATGAGATTACAGTTTTGCCCCTAGGCTAGTTGGGTGTAACATCCTGATTTTTAGAATCCGGATGTTAATATTTAATTTGGTGATCTATTAGACTTTTGACTATGTTTTAAAATTTTTCCGGTGTTTAATTGAAAGGTTGTTTGTAAAATCAAATTGTTTAAAAAAAACCGAACTTAAAAATCTAATTATTTTGATTTCAGGTTTTCGCATGCATTTCAAAAGTCATGTCATTATGCATGCATTAGTACCGACGCTCTTTTTCAGTTCGACCGACCGTAGGTGAAACGCCTGCGTGTTCCATCTTTTCCGATCATCTCCCTTTTTCCTTCCCTGCTAACTCCCTTCGCTTCTTTCCTTCAAATCTCATCCAAAAACTCAAAACCAAGCCATGCATGTCATACCACCGCGATCATTATCGCACGACCGACCCATTTCCGCAATTCGATTTTGTATGCATGGCAGTTTGAGCGAATTCGCAAACAGACGAAAAGAAGTAGCAGATGAAACGCCTGCATGCCGATTCTTTTCCCCAACTTCTCTCTTCGCGATCACCACCAAAAATCAAGAATCCGATAATGCGTGTTATACCATTGTGATCGCCGACGAAAAGAAGTAGCAGATGAAACGCCTGCATGCCGATTCTTTTCCCCAACTTCTCTCTTCGCGATCACCACCAAAAATCAAGAATCCGATAATGCGTGTTATACCATTGTGATCGCCGTCTCGAGAGCTTTCCAATTTGGCGGTTAGTTCACGCATGCAAGGTCGTTGGAGCGAGCCGGAGAAAATGGGAAGAACTGTACTGCTATTCATCTTCCAGACAAACAGGAAATTCAAAGATTTTTAGAGAGCAACACACTCTGGATAAATTCCTAAATTTTTACCTAAGCATCAACATTATGTCAGGAACCTTCCATAAAAATTTCGTGATTTTTAGAGCTAGGAAACTATGTCTAAAAATTTCTTCCCCAAAACGGAACACTGTTCATTCGGAAATTTCACCCCAAACCGAACCATGCTGCCATTTTCTTTGCTCCCAGCCGAGAGGACATACCCCCACTACCCTATTCCTTCTCTCTCCAACACCTTCTAACAGCACACCCATCACCTCCCCACGCCATCTCTCTTCTTCACCAAACAACACAGCTCCATTTCTCTCCCACACAAGCTCAAGCTCCCATTTTCTCTCTTCTAAATCCCAGGCAAAAACTGAGAATCAGCCATTGCATGTTATGCCATCACCTTCCTCATCACTTAATCTCTCCATACATCCATTTATATTTTACATGCATGGCCATTTGAGCATTTTGGAGAAGGGAAAGGAGGTGAGAGCTGCTGCAATACAGCATGCAGTGCTGCTTGGTGGTGCTCGGTGGGGCATGCATGCAGCAGATGGAGGTGGAGCAGCAGCTTGGGCGCATAGCAGTGGCAGCCTGGAGCATCTTGGGCATGAAGGAGCAGTAGTACCAGCACACATGCAGCAGCTCCCTGAGCAGCAGCTTGGAGAGGTGGCAGGAAGTAGCAGTGGCAGTTTGAGGTGAAGCACCAGGAGCAAGCGGACGGGAGGGCGGCATGGCCAGCGGCTCGGGCGCCAGCGGCAGCCCAGCTGGGGCGCGTCCCAGGCGCAGTGGCCGGCATGCAGCAGCAGCCCAAGGTGGCCGAGGCAGCGCGCAGCGGTGCGGCGCCGAGGCGAAGGAGTCGGCCCAGCACACGGCTTCGGCACGGCCATCAGATCTGTGCCACGCGATGGTAGTGAGGCCTATTGTCGGACTAAATCTTGTCTAGTAGTAATGGCATATATGCGTTGCATGCATGAGTTATGATTTGTAGGGCTGCATGTAGTTGAATAGGCGCATCATGTTCTAGTTCGTTGAGCCTTGGAGCAATAAGATTTCAGTTAGTGGCTTGTTTTGTCTGCATGCATGTAGCAATGTCTGTTAGTGTGTTAGATGCCTAATAGTTGGCCGAGTCCATGCTAGTAAAGGTGCTTTATATAGTTTGCATATGAGAAGTGGTCTGCATGCAGTCGGCACAAGATTTAGATGGATGCATGAGTTAGTGGCTAGTTGGAGAAGCAGTCCAAGATTCAGTCCAAGTTTCGTTAATGGACTTTGTTGTTGTGCATGTATGCGGCGGAGCACGGCTCGCATGGCGTGACGCCAACAAGGAGGTGACCCAGCCGTCATGCATGCAGCGGCGCGGCGGCCCAAGTGAGGCCGAGCTGGAAACGGTGACGACTACGGCGGACGCGAACGAGTGCCGAAAAGACGATGTCCGGCGATATTTTGCACACCTAGTGCCGTGGTAAAATCTTTTATGCTATTTTTGTTACCACGCTACGACATTAGTCGTGCATGTTGCATATTAGTCATGTGCATGTCATCTATTTATGCATGTTTAATTATAAAAATGTTTTGGTAACTTAAGCCCGTATAATTCTCCCAGAAGATCGTGATTGTGCGTGGGCGTGATTATGCATCGATATATTGGTGGATGCGAATAATTATATTATTGTGGTGAAATGCATGTGTTATTGTTCGGTAGATGCTTGGTTATATATGTATGATTGGATTATTTGATCGGATGATATTATTTTGAAATGTCATAGATGCTAGTGGTGATCTTTGGATAATACATTAATTGGAGATTTTTCCTCATGTTGGATTAGTAATTTTAGGAGATAGGGCGTATAAGGATTTTATGATTTATTACTTGATTGATAGCTCTTGTGATGATATTGAATGAGATATGGAGGTTGACTCAAATAATTTATTTAATCATGAGTAGATTGATCGGATGTCTTAAGTAATGGTTATGTGAGTCATTTTTGCTAGAATTTCAAGAAGGTAGCAATTGATCATTTGGTTGCGAATAAATATTTGAATTTGCCATGTACTTAGTAGGTAAGTCTTTTGTGTTGAGTCGATGAAGTTGTACTCACTACTACAGAAAAGGCCTTCTGAGGCGGTTCAACGCCATCACGAGCGGTTAGTGAGCCGTGCGAGTTTATGGGTCGATAATGCTAATGGTCATCACAGGCGGTTCTCGAACCGCTCATAATACTACTATCACGAGGCGATGCAGAGATGCAACCGTGCGTGATAATCGACTACCGAGCGATGCGTAGATAAAACCGCTGCGTGATAGTGAACTACCACGGGCGATGCGTAGATAAAACCGTGCGTGATATTCGACTACCACAGGCGGTCCGTAGATAAAACCGTGCGTGATGATCGACTACCCGACGGTCGTAGATAAAACCGTGCGTGATATTACTTACCACAGACGGTCGTAGATAAAACCGTGCGTGATAGTAGACTACCACGCAGGCGATGCGTATATGAAACCGCTCGTGATAGTTCACTATCGCGAGCGGTTTCATATCTGAATCGTCTGTGGTAGTCGATCATCACAAACGGTTTCATCTACTGCATCGTCATGGTAGTGATCTATCACGAGCGGTTTCATCTCTGACCGTGCGTGGTAGTCTTTGCATTGCTTAATCTATTTACGTTTATTGGCTAGCCTCGGAAATGCTAGCCATGCCCTCTGAAACAAGCACATCCAATTCTCATTCATTTGAAGCACATCAAAATTGCATTCATTTCGAAACAAGCACACATCCAATTCACAAATCAATTAACTAAAATTAACCATTAATGTACATTAATTTACACACATGTACCATTATGTTCAATCTATCTCACTCAAGTTCAATCTGCTACCTCGTGGAAACTCCCATTTGGATTTATGACACGTGCATTCGGGAATGCCGCAAGGTGTGATCGAATTTTTATGAGCTCGCTCTGTTCCAACGCAGCTTCGTGATGTTTGCAACTTTGTCGATATGAAGGTTAAATTCGGGCTTATATAAATTGGTAAGTATATATGAAATAATTGTTGAAAGATTGACAAACACGAGGATCATTGGTGATCGCGAACCGACGAGTAGTTGCATGTTGTGGCAAACATAGTATCCACAGACGTTATGGCGGCTTTCTTTGGTGGCCTTTGCAAAAATAGAATTGGTTAGTTCAAGAGGCATTGCTACGAAGTGTTATATAGGATTAATGTGTACTAGCTAGCAAGTCACAGGAATGTTTGATCATGTTGCGGCGTCCTTCCCTTGATATTCCATCCTCTAGCATGTAACACGTCGAACACCCTCGTGACTCCAAGAAGTTAGCCTTAGCCATTGCAAAGGAAGGAAAGACTACAATAGAGTTTCTATGGAGGAAATGTGTTTACGATGATTAAACTCCGGATAGTTGTGAAGTTGTGGTGGCCCTCTGTAGGGAATCTAGGTATATTACGTATTTCGTTTTGGTATAATTACAATTAGAATCCAATGGAACCTACACAGTATGTCGGCATGGTCATTAAACCTAAGTTAGTGTTGCTTATAAAGTACAAATCAACATTAAGTATAGCCAGAGTGCAACACTACTTACTTACGGTTGTAGGGCAAAAGTATGAATTCCTTGTTGCGGTGAGCCATGAAAAAATCTATAACGTAATTCTCGGCGAATGTTGCATTCGCCGTGATGCTTCTTTCGGAGACAACGTGTGGGTCGAGAAACCTACCGGTGATTTCCTTCTTTCGGCTTCACGGATCATGTATCTATTATACAAAAGCTAGGAGTTATATATAACATTTATCGATATTACACGAACATTGACCGTGATTGTACACACTTACGATTGTCGACGATCGTATGATTAAGGCGTCGAGCTCGTCGAGGTTGAAGAGACGAACAAGTCGTCGAAGGTCACCGTGAAGACGGCGTCTTGATACGTGTGGTTAAAATGATGCTCCTTGAACTTGCGGTGACACCCGAGCATCGTTGATCAACCGGCTTGTTGGACTGCTCCATGTACCATGCATGCAATTCCGTGCAATCCGGTCCTAGGGTAGGGTCATCTAACTTCTCGAGCAACGGCCGCTTTGGCTTGTATTTCCGACCCAGCGGCAAGAAGGGATATCGAGAGAAGACTCGATCGTCTTCGATTTGCCCTTGCCCTTCTTTGCCTCGCTTTGTATAGGTCGACTTCACAAGAGTCGATCGAGCACGAGTGTAGATGCATGTGATGCAATGGGCCCTTGCCATGTTAGTGCGGGTAGCCGGTGCGATCAAGTCCGTGGACTTGATGCCGCTGGTGCGACATTCCGTGAAGTTGACACCGGAGCGGTAGCTCGGCGGATGTCCTCCTTGGGCCATTTGGATGAATGTTCCAGCGGCTTGCCCTAGAGTCATGACCTCATCGTTTGGGGAATTTTTAGCGGACGGCCTCGAAATTGGCACAAACACCGTCCCACATTCACTTTTGCGAAACCGGAGCTAGATTTGCACCGTGCACCAAAGCTCCGATACTAGATGGATACACCTGGCCCCAAGCAGCATCTAGGGCAACAGAGACATATCTCACTTGGAGCTTGCATTTCGTAGCCACCTACGTACATAACGGTACAAAATTAGCTACTCCAACAGGCTTATGAATGGATTGAGCATTCGAGAGATAATAATTATTACCGGATGTCATCGACGGAAAATCTGTCATCACCTATTGTGGTAGGGTTAGGGTTGGACGCCTTGACTACTCGGATGTTTGGGGGCTAGCTAGCGGTATAGTAGGGGCGGGGGCTTCCAACCGACTTGGCATTTGCAATCCCTAATCCTTTCCTCAAAAGTCTCTTCTTTGCTTTTGCTCGAGCATACGAATCCTTTCCTCAAAGGATTGGTGACTTTTCAACGACCTCCGCTCGATTTTTTCAAAGAGCTCATCTCGAGGATGCACGAAGATCCTCTCGTAGCTTTGCATCGTGCTCGGCTTTGGCTCTCCTCCTACTCGATGCGATCCTCTGTCGCTTGGAACCATTGTTCCCATGTAACAAAAACACCGGCGCCTCTCGTGCGACCGGATGCTCACTTGTTTCCTAGGGCATGAGTATATCTTTCTCCTATCTGCTGGAATGAGCCTTGGGAAGATTGTGCACTCGGCGTTATCTGCAATATAGCCCGACATGTCATTTCACTTCCTATGAAGTTATGGAGTAATTACAAACTAGGTAGTTCGATATCTTACGGCGTTGGGACACTTCACGGTCTTTGGGGTTTGGAAAGTACACTTCCCGTGGGTAGAATAGCTAACCTCGCAAATAACCACTTTGTCGGTAGCGCATCGGTGATCTCGGCAAATAGCGAGGAGATTCAAGCCGCTTTTCTTGTTCTGATCCTCCATATCGGGCTTTACCCGCATACCCAGTCTTG
Source organism: Phyllostachys edulis (assembly GCA_036346405.1). NCBI lineage: Eukaryota > Viridiplantae > Streptophyta > Magnoliopsida > Poales > Poaceae > Phyllostachys > Phyllostachys edulis. Next base: position 19,262,171 of record CM070549.1, on the reverse strand, counting down.
CGAGTGCGTGGGGGTGCTTGTTTTTGCCTAGAGGGTCGTGTCGTCGCACTTTCACTCTTAAATTCATTTGTCGTCTTCTTCGCCACAAACTTCGGCCCAGACTCTTCCAACAATAGATACTTGTGGAAGGGCGCGAGATCCTTCTCCACGTAGTTCTTGACAAGCGTGCTCTTGAAGTTCTTCCACGCTTTGCACGCTTGTAGCAACGTGTGTCGTCGCCGAGTCGGGGAGTTCTACCGGGATCTCGAGCGATGCAAGAATTTCCGTCGGCCTGGCGAGCTTCAATGGTCGGGCACCACCTTCCACGAATCGTAGGTGATCTTGACCCGTTCCTCGCAACTATTCCGCAATTCTCGGGAATCTGGCGTTTGCTTTCGGCGAGGATTGATAAGGGTCCCGGTGATCGACCTCTGTGATGGTAAATCGGCCCGTGGGCCTTTTCGATATTCCTCTTCTTCTACCGCGGTTGGATATTGTTCCAGAGGATGGTGCATCATCAGACACATGAGGCGGAAATTCCTAAAACAAGTACAATTATCATGAAGGACCATGATAGATTATTGATAGAAATAGTTAGGGAAAGGGGCATGGGGTCGATCGGTAACTTCGGCATTGGTTACCTTTAGGCGTCGAGAAGAAGGACGAGCAGGAGCGATCTGAGCAAGCGGCGGCGTCGAAGGGGCCTTGCCCGAGGAGGAGGAGGCGGCCGGGCTCGGTGGTCAGGAGGAGGAGGCTCAGCGGGCTCGGGGGGCGCTTTGGAGGAGGAGGAGGCGCGTCAGCGGATCGGGGAGGAGAAGGCGTCGGCTCGAGGAGGCGTCGCGAGGACGGTGGCGACGGCCTCGGGGAGGAGGGAGCGAGAGTTGAGAAACTTAACCGCTTTGAGAGTGGCGGCGGCAAACCCTAGCTAGAGTCCGAATGTAAATAGGGATGGACATCACGAGCGGTTCTAAATTAGAACCGTCGTCGTGATACTACTATCACGGCCGGTTCTAACTTAGAACCGTCAGTGATATGTGATATATCACGACGGTTTTAATAAACAAACCGTCGTGATATTGATGAATCATGCAGCGGTTTTAATAAACAACCGCTGCGTGATATATATATAACGAGCGGTTCTAAATTAGAATAAATGCTCGATGATAGTAATAACCTGCAGCGGTTCTAAGTTAGAACCGCTGCATGATATATGATGTATCACGAGCGGTGTTAATAAACAACCGCAGTGATATATATAGCATGCACGGTTTGATAAACAACCGCGTGATACACATGTGAGACGATGCGTAGTTCAAACCGTCTGCGTGATATTATTTTGTATTGGTTAATATCTAGATCGTTACTTTATTGGCTAGCCTCAGAAATGCTAGCCATGCCCTCTGAAACAAGCGTAAAAGACAACAAGTACATGTATATACATCCAATTCACATTCATTTGAGAAACAATCACATCCATTTCACAAGACAAATCAATTAATTAACTCAAATGAACTAAAATTAACCATGATCATCGAGAATGTATATAGTACATATACACACATTGTTCAATTAATCTTTAAAAATTAGCCCTTCATGATGATCGACGCAGTATGTAGCTAGTTTAGTCATGTTCTTCTTCCTCGACCCTTATCTTGGTTTCCGAAAGGAGGCAACTCGTCAAATTGATTGTATTCTTCCTCGTCCACTACATTCTCAACTCCGACAATCCTCCTTTTTCCATGAAGAACTACGTGGCGCTTCTTATTTGCCTGCCGGTAACATAGAAGACTTGAACAACTTGGTTAGCTTGATCTGAACGGTTCGTCTTTGTATCCGAAACACGTTCGAGGTCCACGGTAGTGACGCCTGTACTTGTCGACCTTCACTGTGGGAAATGGACCCAACGGCACCAAATAGGGGATCTTGAAAAGCACATAGTCGAGCTCCCATATCTCCTCTATTTGCCCATAGTAGGAGCTCCTCACCCCATCGATCTTGAATGCATCTATGCGGACACCGCCGCTTACGTTAGTGCTTTTTATATCCCGAGCTGCGTATAGAATGTGTACCCATTTATGTCGTATCCTCGCCATGTTACAAGCTGTAAATGTTGGCCCTTTTGCCAACCATGTCGAGATATCACTTGACGAGCTCCTAGCAAGTCGCTCCTTCAACCATTGGTTGAACCGTCTGCATTGTGTTGTCTCGTGATCCAAACATCCGCCGCGGCGGATTCATTGTCAAGCACGTCCTTGTCTTTGGTCGATATCTGAGGACACTTCACCATGTGTTGCAAGACGCTGAAATGGGCTTGAGCATACGCATCCATATTTGGAGTGATTGCTTTCCTTCCGATGGTCCCGATACCCTCGAGCCTCCCCTCATGGCGAGATCGAGGCACACCCATCGGTTCGACTGAGCCATGTAATCAAGGCGAACTCAATGACCTCTTCGGTTGCATAACCTTCGACGATCTTGCCCTCTGGCCGAGATCGATTCGTACATATGACTTGAGAATTCCCATGAACCTCTCGAGCGGGTACATGCTACGAGGAACACGGGCCCGCACATCTTTATCTCCTCACAATATGAACAATGAGATGGACCATGATATCGAAAAACGACGGAGGGAAATACATCTCAAGATCACATAGTGTCGTCACCACCTCGTCTGCGAGCATCTAGTCCTTCGAGATCGATGACCTTCTCGAGCAATTGTGTTCAAAAATAACACGACCTCATGATTGTCTCTCGGACCTTGATCGGCAAAATACTTCTAATTACAGCAGGAGCATTTGTGTCATCAACACATGATAATCATGAGACTTCATGCCAATTAACTTCAAATCTTTTATCGAAACAAGTTTCTTCATGTTGGCGAATAACCGGACGGAACTTTCACGCCATGCAAGCAAGCGCGATTCGGTTCTCTCGGCCTTGGACAGAGTGTAACAAGCGGGGAAGGTACGTTCGTCTTTATCGGTCCTTGTTGGTGCTAACTCAGTTCGATGTCCATATCAACCAAGTCAAGCCGCGTGCGTTGATACCATCTTTTGTTTTGTCACGAATGTTGATGAAGAGACCAATCAAGTCATCACATACATTCTTTTCTACATGCATGACGTCGATGCGATGGCGAACTTCTAGGTGCTCCCAATAAGGTAAGTCCCAAAATATTGATCTCTTCTTCCACATGTTCTTCTTACTTGTCCTCGATTTACATCCCTTTCCAAGCACAACATCTAAATCCTTAACCATATCATAGACCTCTTTTCCGCTTAAATGCCTTGGAGTGAATTGTCCTCCTTCTCTCCGTCAATTGTTTCTTCATCTGCGGTATGGGTGAGCCCTCAGAAGGAACCTACGATGACGCATGTACACGGTTTTGCTTGAGTGATTGACCACACACACTGGGTATCATCTAGCGGTGAGTCTGGGCTTTGGCCCTTTTGTACTCGGCTGACAGATTAGCAAGGGCATGATAATCATTTATGGTGCGTAACAACAAGGAACGTAAAGTGAAGTTCTCTCGTTTGTCGCATCCCATACTGCACCTTCAATCCACAAGATTTTTAGATCTTCCATCAATGGTGCTAGGTACACATCAATATCATTCCCGTGTTGCTTGACCCTTGGATAAGTATCGACAACAAAATATACTTCCGCTTCATACACAACCAAGGAGGAAGGTTGTAGATCTGAGCGTCATGGGCCAAGTGCTATGTCATTTGCTCATATTACCGAAAGGATTCATTCCATCTGTACTCAATCCAAACCTTATATTCCTCGGTTCCTTTGAAGTCGCAAACCTCCTATCGATGTTTCTCCACCGGGCGGAATCGGCAGGTGTCTTAACTTTCCGTCATTCTTCGCTCCTCTGAGTGCCAATCTGGCAGCTTTTGCATTCTTTGGGTTCGCAAAAACCGCTTCAAACGGGAATTACAGAAGATACCACGCCACCTTAGCAGAGGTCCTTTCTTCACCTCGATTCCCTCGTTGTCATCGATTGCTTCTTCGCTTGTATCGGGATCGTTGCACACCGGACATACATGCATGTTTGTATACTCGTTACGGTAGAGGATACAATCGTTCGGACATGCATGTATTCTTTCTACTTCCATTCCCAATGGACAAAGAACCTTTTGGCTTTGTAGGTGGTTTTAGGCAACTCATTTCCCTCGGCATGTCCGCTAAGAGACCTAATACTCCATGAAACTCTTGTCGGACCAACCGTTGCTTGCCTTCAATTTCAGCGGTTTAAGCACGGATGACAACCTTGTGTATTCCGACTTGCGGCCGGGAACAAAGGTTTCTCTGAGTCCTCCATCACGCCCGGAATTGAACATACTCCCTCTCATCACAGTTCCTTACGCATCATGCGAAGCATCCGATCTAGATTGTCATCGTGCGACTTATCCGAATCGGAACCACAATCGACATTCGGCGATATCGTTGACTTCTGATAATATGCATATCGTTGACTTCTGTATAATATGCTCTTCACCGTGATGGTCCAACATGTATAACCCTTTTGAAACCCCTTCAATCAAGTGTGCTTCGATCTGCGCTCGGTTGTTAAACATCTTGATTCTCGCAATCAATGCATGGACAAGACATATATTCCGCCCCTTATTCAACATATCCTCCTCGGCAGCTCTTGTAAGCAGACACGCCATTAATGTACTCTTCACTCACATGGTTCTCGGTGTACATCCAAATTTCGTCCATCACACGGTTCGTATTGAAAACCACGAAAATAAATAAAAGGGTGATGACTTTCAAAGCGTATTTTACGAGGCTTAATTATGATTTTTTTCATTTTTACATTTTTTCGGATTTTATTAACTTACATGTGGGCCCTACTTGTCGGTGACTCATTTTTATTTCATGATTTTATTTATAAAATCTATGGCGATCCCACATGTCATAGACTCGTTAGTTTATTAACTAAATGATTAAAAACAGTAGGATTAATTAATTTGAAGCTCAAACGGGCTTAGGGTGACATCGCATTGCTATATAGTCGTGGCTCTCGGCCCTAAGGTCTCGCTTTGAGGCGAACCGACGATGACGATGTCCCATGGGCGCTGAAACTAGCGATTTGGCGTAAACGCTGAAACTACTCAAATTAAAGGATGCTTATGCTTCAATATCTCACCTCGATCACGAGGAAGGTGTCAATGAAAGTCGGGGAAGGTCCAAGGCGCGGTGGGTCGTCGACGGTGAAACAGGCGACGGCGGCAAGCTCCTCGGCGACAATATACAACCGAAATGGACGGCCGGCTCGGTGAGGTGAGGCGATGTACTCAAACCGCACGCAGGCGGCGATGGACCTATCGTGGCGCCTAGAGATATGGAGATCAAGAAGACTATATCTGTTTTTGGCGGGAGGCGGAGCTATATATATACGTCGTGGTGAGTTAATTATCACGGACGGTTTTAACAAAACCGCCTCGTGATATTGGGCAATATCACGACGGTTCATGTTTGGAACCGCTCGTGAAGTATCACGACGGTTCTAAAACAAACCGCTCGTGATATTGGGCAATATCACGACGGTTCATGTTTGGAACCGTCGTGAAGTATCACTGACGGTTCTAAAACAAACCGCTCAGTGATATTGTGTAATATCACAGACGGTTCATGTTTGGAACCGCTCGTGAAGTATCCTGACGGTTCCAAACATGAACCGCTCGTGATATGACATCTTCACGAGCGGTTTTAGCGCGAGAATAACACAGACGGTGGGTAACAAAACCGTCTCGAGATTGTAGCGATCTGAGCGGTTTCGATGAGCGAATGCGTGATCAAAGTCCCATATTAGCATTTACGTAGTAGTGACTCTCTATCGGATTAGTAGCTAAATAATTATTAGTCGATCTTAGAGGTGTATATGTGATTGGATTAGTAGTTGTCGTACCGCCACTAGTCCCAGAAAATAGATGTAAGTTGATTTATTAGTGAGCTATTAAATGTTAGATGTGTTATTATAATTGTAAAGCTCATTAGGTATCGGTAAGTCAAATAAACCTTGATCGGTGGAAATGTTGGTGTTTACGAATGTGATTTGCGAGGCAAGACTAGTAGAGCTAGATAGTTAGTATTAGCTTAAATAGTATATCGGAGAATGATTGATGGATTTAGTCATGGTCATATGCTTATCACTTGGTGGATTTCATATAACTACTAAAAGGATTGTGTAGATGGAAGTTTATGAGTCCTAAAATTATTTGATGGATTGACTACCTTGATAATGCCTTAGTGGAGGTTAGTACAGGATTTAGATCAAGGTATGCGAATATGATTGGAGAATACTATGCATGTGAGTGGATTCAACAGGAGAATCGGTTAAGTCAATGATTATGAGAATATTAGATTTGTCAAAAGATGTTTTACTTTAGGACTTAAATGGAAAATAAAAGGAAATATGTAGGCCTCATTTGTCATGATAGAGGCTAGGTTAGCACGTGTGCAAAAAGTATTAAATGATTTGGAAAAATTCGGAATGCAATTATTTTTGCACTAAAAATGCTTTTAACTTTAAAAATTCATAACTATTTCATAAAAACTCCAAATAGGATGAACCAAGTTATTTTGGTCTTATATTAATATTCTCTATCCATCCATATAATCCTCATCCTCACCACTGCTCTACAAATTTTGGCCAAATAATTAAATTAAGTGAACGATGAAGAATTGAATTAAATTGGAATTTCCTGAAAACTGATTTTCAAACCTTCATAACTCTCACATACTAAGTCCAAATGGAATAATTCTTTCACCTAAATTCATCTAAAATCATCATTTAGCTACTGTATAAAATTCATGTATTTTTGAGCACTTTGATTTTTTTGGTTTTTCTCGATGTTTATTCAATATCGTCTCTCTATAGATTCCGAGTTGCCGGAAGTAAGTGAGTATGTAGCCGAGAGTGAGCAAGTGAACTCCCTGAAAGGCAAGCATCATTTGAACTTTATTTTGCATCATATTTGATCCCAGTTTTGTTAAGTAAGTGCAATGATAATTGCTTGCATGCTATTTTTGATAATGTCGCTATTTTTGTGATGTGTAGTTTAGTTATCTCCTAATTCATTGTGGTTATGCTTGAATCATTCCAGTACCACATGCTTAAGTTAGAATGGTTGAAATATATGGTTCGGGTTTGCTTAGCCATGCGAGTCTAGAACCGGTAGTTGATTGTTGGGAATAACCCGACAATTATGGGATAAACACAACTATCTTTATATACTTTTGTTTCAGATCTTCGTATCTGTTTTATGAGTCAAATTTTATCATTTTAAATGAGCTTTTGGTCTGGACAAGTGATGGTTAGTGATGGTGCCTTTGTGCACGAGATTGGGTAAGTGGTTGGCTTGTCCCACAATTAAGGACCGAACTTTGGTAACATCTTTGATTCAAGTAAAACTCGTGCTATCACACGCGTGTGTATGGGCGCTGCTTAGTCAAGTAAGGGGTTGGTATTGTTGAGTTGATGATGGTGGTGTGAGGGCGTATATGTGTTCCATCGCATATATGTTCCATAAGGGTGCCGATTGCAATTACTTATTGTGAGGTGAGCCTCTTTAAACTTTATTAATTGGGTTGGCATTTCCTAAGACAACTTGCGTGCTGTTTAGTTGTAGGTGGGTAGCCTACACTTAAATGGGATTACGTCGGCGTATGGGCGAGTCAACTCAATGATATCAACTTGTCAAAAATACTAAGTCTTGGTTTATCTTACGTAGGCATACCATAGGAAGTATGCTATATTCGGAGGCATCCGGAGGCTTACGGGCTAATCAAGTCATGTGGGTAAGTAGTACACCCCTGCAGGTATAAATCTATTCAATAGCCGTGTCTCTGGTTATGGACGACCCACTTGAGTTATATGGTTGCTATTGTTAGACTTGGAATTAAAATTGTGGTTATAACTTGGTATCGTCATGAATGGGATATTCATGTATATTGTTGTATCAAAGTGGACAGCCATTTTGTCATTTGTATGATTCATTTGTTATTCAATTTACTACTTATTCACATGCTTTACTTCTACTTCAAATCTGATTTCAAAATGGCACTTGAAAAACTAGTATGTGTAGGTTGTAAATTGTTGCGTCTCTTTTGCAAAACTAAGCCAATATAAGCCATCCTTTGGAACAACCTCTAGCATGACTAATTTTTATTTGTGTAAGACTTGCAGTACCTTTGTACTCAACCCGGTTCTTTGCAATTTCAAAGAGGAAGACTTTGAGCCCGTTGAGCTTGTTAGTGTCGATTTAGGCGACATTAACGAGTAGTGCTATCATTTAACTTCGAAATCGGTTGCCGATGGGTTATGGGGCATACCATGCTGGATATTTTGGTTTATTTACTTGCTTCATTGTTACTTTATGATCTTATTTGAATTTGGCGATTGGCCACTTGTAATAGTTGTAGACTTAAACTATTATGTTGTATGTCTCTTGGACTATTGTGTATGAATGTTGTATGGATATGATCAATGCTATATGTGAGTTTGGGGCATGTTGGTCACTGATCTTGGGAGCCAACATGACCTCATGCTCGCTGTTTGTGGCTTCCCATTTAACTCACTAAGTGTAGTGCTTGGCTTATTGGAGAACCGATAATCATGTAGTGCTCGCAGAGGAGCAGTGCGCATGATCGTCGGGGCTCCATTTTTCAGTTAAGCTTCTCGCTTAGATAGAGTTAAGTTGGAATCCATTTACTTGAGGCCCTAGAGTTATGTCCTTAAGACCATGCTTAGTCTCGGTCTTACGGAGATAACCCGGGGTTCTCACATTGGGGCTGCAGGGGCTTTTCCTACCCCTATGTGTAGCCTTCGGCTCATGGTGGACCTTCCTGGTTTCGGTCCATGTGACTGGTGCGCCTGGTCCATCAGTATTGTGGTTCTCCGAAGGATGCGGGATGCTCCAGCCTGAAGTGCCTTAGGCACCTTAAGAGTTGCAGTGCTTCGGCCCCTTCGAAGCACCTTCGGTACCCTTGGGCCCCTCTGGGACCCTTCGGGACCCCTTTGGCGCCTTTGGACCCCTTCGGGGCCTTCGGCCCTCTAGCCCCTTCGGGGCTCCTTCAGATCCTTTCGGCCTTGACCCTCTCGGACCTCCGGACCCCCATGATACAGAAGGGTGGGGTGCTCACGATGTTACGCACAGTCGTGGGGGCGATGGGCGCCCTATGACAAAGCGTAGAACAAGGAGAAGGGAATCTTGTAGTGGCAGTGGATTGGACAGACAGACTCCGAGATGGCTGGAGCACGAGCACGACGGCCACAACGGACATGGGAACATGGGAGGTTGGCAGCGGCTTCTCCGATGATGGAACTAGATAAATGGGGGGTTAGTGAGCACCAGGGGCATTGAGGCGGTTTTGGTGATGAGGTTAGCGAGGCGAGAGAGAGGCTGAGGTGGCCTGTCATCGGTGGTGGCACCATGGGACCCGTCTTCTCCAGCGACAGCGACCTTCCAGTGGCGGGGCAAGGGAACGGAGGGGCGCACAAGAATCAGTGGAGCAGAATGAATCTGCGTGCATGATTGGCTTGGACGGAGGGGCCCGACATTGTGCTAGCGCCGTGCACATGGAGCTCGGGCGATGGCGACTCAAGAGGAATCGAAACAGAAAAGGGGTGAAATAGGATCAACACGATGTAGTGAAGGAGTATAAACGATCAATTTTGGAAGAGAAGCTTTGTGGGCGAGGAATTTCATGAAGTGGCTGACTTTGGGCATGGCGTGGCGACGTGGCTTACCGGTGTTGGGGACGAAGCCAGAGCGAGGAGGCGGTGCTTCTCGCTTCAGGAGGGTGAGGCGAAGCTGTAGAGGTGAAACGAAGATTTAGAAGTGAAGGATTTTCACTAGCTTCCCTTGGTTTTGACTGCGGGCAACAAAGTTCTCGGCACAAGTGACGCAGGACAGGGGTGTTGAGCAGCGTGGGCGCGGGCGGCCAAGGACGAGGTCGGTGTGGTCCGGGAAGGCCGGATCCGTCGCCGACTTGACCGGGGATGGTGAGATCTTGGCTGGTGGTCGGGAAGAAGAAGCCAGAGGCTGGGTTCCTCTCTCTCATTTTGTGAAGGGGAAGGAGGTACTGTAGCGCTGATGAGGTGGACCAGGAGATTAGAAGATCTAATTAAAACTTTATTTAAGTGATGTCTCCATAACACGTGGGCCTAGCAGTAAAATGAGTCAACTCAGTCGTCCATGTGGTGAAACCACTGCCACGTAAGCAAAACAACCCTAGGTCTAAGTGCATTGGTTTTTGCAATGTGAGAGTGTTAAAGGGCCAGTTTTTTTAAGTCGGAGGGTTAATTGTCCGGACATCGATACTTCAAGGATAGAATGTACTTTTTCCTTTTCAAAAGTTATCAGAGGAAGCTCGCTGTTTCGAACGGCTTTCGGCTTTTCCGAGCGAAAAACCGAAGACGTCCCAAACAGGTCCGAAAGTTCACCGATGCTTGTTTGTTCGAGCTCCAGCTCTGACAAGCTTGGGCTAGCCGGCCTAATGCACTAGTCTCTTATAATTATCAAAGCTGGAACATGATGGAGTGGAGCTGCATTTATACTCGGACATTGGAGCTGCCCAAGGCCAACTTCACAGGCTCTAGGAGCCTATATGCAAGGAAATTGTCAAATGTCCCTCCGTTGTTGCACATATTGGGGGGAGGGGAGTAAAAAGGAGTGAGAAGTAAGTAGTGGATGGGGATAGGGCAAAGCCGTGAAGCCATGATGTTGAGGAGCTGAAGCTCTTATTTGGGCCTAACAATTTCCTTGGCTCTTACTTCACCTGGAGTTAGTTTTTTGTGAAGTCGGATTCCAGAGCCCAAGATCTAGACCCAAAGCTCAGCCAGACATGGCCTGAGGTTTACCAAACAGATGTGATCTTTTGGGGTTCCTCAAGTGAGTTTAAGACAATTTTTACGAAGATGATGAAGCCCCTTTCCACTAGGTTATCCGAGAGGCGCTTTCTTGAGGAAAGGTAAGCTCCACAAACATGCTCTTAATTGCATCATTGCATCGCATGGGACCATATCCAATGTGTTGTTTTAGCCAGTTCAAAGAAGGAGAGAGAAGATATTGAATCAATTCAATACATTGGAGGGGTCGATTCCAATAAAAAAATTCCTGAAATCGGACTTTACATAGGAGTCGATTCAAAGCATTAAACAACTCATATGAGCCTAGTTATGAGAGAGAGAGAGTGTGGTTGAGAGAGAATATTATTTTTTTGTGGTTTTTTAATGTAACGTGAGTCCTAATTATTTGTAAAAATTGGATCAATACATTAAAAAAAACTTAGTTTTTTAAATATTTATATAACATCTCTTTTAATTCGACGTCGGTTAAATACACTAAACAAACTCAGTTCCTTGCACGAACTCGACACTCTTTAGATCGTAGGATCACATAATCGGCTGTTTAGACAGAGGGCTACAAGCCTACAAGGAGATGTGCTGAGCTGCTAAATTCAGAACGCGTCTCCTCCTGCTCCTCCCTGTCTCCATCCCGACCGTTGATTTTCTAATCAGCTCCGAGGTTAGTGCACGCACCAGACACCCATTGGTCGGACGGAGCTGACCCCACCCCACACAAAGCTGACATCCAACGGCTTCCGTTCCATAGTCCCGGTCCATCCAAATCCACCCTTCCCACACATCCTCTGCGCGTTCAAACGTCAGATATTCAACTGGACCCACTTGCGGTCCTCCACACCTCCCACTGAAGTCCCGACCCCACAACTCCTCGTCTTCCCACTTGCAGTGCTCACCTCCTCCCGGTCCACTACGTCCTTCAAGCGCCGGGTCCGCCCAAATCAGCGCTCCCCACCACCTCCTCACAAAAATACATAACCCTCGCTTTTAAAATCCGTTTTTGATTTATCATCTCTTCCCACTCCGACAGATCCCACCTCCACCGCCACCGCCTCCTCCTCCTCCCGCTCGCCTCCCTCTACCGCCGCAACCGTATACTGAGCCGCCGGGGAACAGGCACGTGCTACCTCGCCCGAGATGGCGACGATGGGGAGCCTGATCGGGCTGGTGAACCGGATCCAGCGCGCGTGCACCGTCCTCGGCGACCACGGCGGCGGCGGCGAGGCCTCCCTCTGGGAGGCGCTCCCCTCCGTCGCCGTCGTAGGCGGTCAGGTACGCACCGCCTCCTGTCTACCAACCTTCCAGATCCGCCGCCCCCGAGCCCAGATCTGGCCGAGGCGCTCACCTTTGGCTGCGTTTTTTCTCATCCCCCCAGAGTTCCGGGAAGTCTTCGGTGCTAGAGAGCATTGTCGGGAGGGACTTCCTGCCTCGTGGATCTGGTAGTGCCGTCGCTAGATCGCGTGTTTTTTTTTTGTTTTTTTTTGCGCGCCATTTGATTCGGATTGGCTTGGGTAGTGAGGTATTAATGCGCATCCTTGTGGGTTTGATTAGGGATTGTGACGAGGAGGCCTCTAGTGCTGCAGCTGCACAAGACGGATGGTGGGCAGGAGTACGCCGAATTCCTCCACTGCCCGCGGAAGAGATTTTCTGACTTCGGTAAGGGACCAACGCTCTATTTGTGCGTTCAGCCAGCAGCTTGCTTGGTTTCTTCTATTCCAATTATTAGAGTTAGTACTGTGCAAAGATGTCTCCAGTTGCAATGATTAGACTAATCCAAGAGAGGTATATAAGGAAACATTATGCATTCCCTTTTTATATTCAGTACACTGAATATTTCTATCAATCTACTAAGAAGCATGTATACAATTAGCATAAACACTGTGCTACTCTATCAAATACTCCCTCCAGTTTTTTATAGATGATGTTTCTGACCGGAGGGAGTATCAATCTGCAGCATGTTGAGCTCTCCAGGACGTCATCTATTTAAAACGGGTGGGAGTATATACTCACAATCAGTATATCAAAATATCCAAATGATGTATCTATAAACGCTCAAAAAATGATACTGCAGAATTAAATAGCTACGTGTGGTGTGAACTAAGGAATTAATGCCATTTATGACTACATGTTCTGACAAGTATAGTATAGGAATTAATGCCATTTAGGACTACGTGTTTTCACAACTATAGTATAATATTTTCTAGTGCCCGAGCATGTGCGCGTTAAGAGTTGCGAGTTTTGCCACGTATTAGCAAAAATGGCACTCGTCGTGCGGAATTTGCAAAAATAGCGTCTGACACCACGGTCACCGCGCGAGACGCCCCGACGAGCCGACATGTGCAAAATCGCACGGCCACCGTGCGGTGGCCTCAAAACCGCATGGCCACCGTGCAGTGGCCCTTTTTCTACGAATTTTGAATTTTTAAATATAGCAAATAAGCTCTAAAAATTATATAAAAAAATTGTGGAGCCTCTAGACACAGTGTACTTGCTTGTGTAATTTTTTCATAAATTTATCTGTTCTGAATTTTTCTCGAAAATTTATTTAAGTATACTGTTTGTAGGAATTTTTTAATATAGAAAATGAGATCCAAACATTATGAATTTTTTTTGAAGGCTCCTTACACAACTTGATTGTGTAATTTTTCCAGAATTTTATATGTTCTGAAACTGTCTCGAAAATTAAGAGTTTAGGTCTCGAAAATTAGGGTTTTATGATTTTATGTGACTTGGAATGTGAGAATTTTAGTATCATATGACTACTCTAGGTAAGAGACACTCGTAAGAGACTCATTAAGGGTTTAGGCCACCGCCTAGCCTCCCTCCTTCGCACATCTGTCGCTCCATCGCTGCTATCCCCCCTTGCCTGCAGTGCTGCGTCTCGACAACGCTTCCGAAGTTCCCGACGCCAACGCAGCGGCTTTCCCGTGGACTGGCATCGATGGGATGGGATGCGACAATACGGCACGAGACGCGTGACTCACGAGCCCCACTGTATAGTTTGTTCCCTAGAGAAAAAAAGCCATATCCTAGAAGACACCATCAACCCTTTCAAAAAAAACTATACTAGTACTCTACGGAAATACTATATATGCATACAGATATAGTAAAACAAAATATGAATACAAATATACCAAAACAGAATCGCAAAACAGAATGACGTTTGTACAACAAAAGAGTAGATGCTAGTTAACTCCAAAACACTATCCTAACTAGCCCTACTGCATATCCTAACTACCTCTACCCTACCGCCCTTCCTTGGACGGCTCAGTCGTCTCGCTGAGGTAACCTCCGCTCCCATCATCTGTCCGGCACGTGCCCTCCCATTCCCAAAGAACCGGTCCGGTTCTCTGGAGAAACCAAAAACCGCTGGTATCCAGTCCATCTGTCGTTTGGACGAGCCTCCAAAGCCAGGCTCCTCCCTTCATCTGTCCTTCCACCACTTGGCCTCCCCTCCAGCCACTTCTAACGATCGCTGTCGCCACTTTATTCCTGGTCCCGTTGTTGTCACATTGTTGTCTGATACATGCATGCAAATTTCAATTAGCTCGCGCGGGGGAAGGATTCCCTCCCGCAGCGGCTATAAATTAGCAAGCGAGCGAGCGCGATTTTGTTTCGCCATCGCTCGCTCGCTCTCTGGCTCTGTCGATTAAATTTTCGGCGTTACTTACACTCTTCTTGTTCAAAATTATAGATGACAGGACCGACAAAGCCAGAGCGCTGGGACTACCACACCCACGGGGAGGACCCGCCCGTATAGGGCTACTGTTGAGGTGCTCCACCACTCCAGCGCCCTCTGATGTCGTCGGTGTCCCATTCTGAGGGCGCAAAGACCGGAGAGGACGACCAGGAGGCCTGGACTATAGAGGTGTTCCTCTACGCCGCGAGAGTTCGTGCCCAGCGCTTTCATGCGAGCACCGGTGAGTACCTCTACCTCATGATTCAGACGCAGCTTCGCCCGAGCCATCGTGCGTCTGTCGCGATATCCATAGTGACTGGTGATCTCCGCCCCCGGATTTCTACCCTTCCTCAGGAAGAGAGCCCGTGCGATGTCGCGGCCTAACGATAGTGGAGGATCCGTACTTGACTCACCAGGTGCAGTTGACGCGAGCTCAGGACAGCGAGTACGTGGAGGCGCTCAAAGAGATTATAGAACTCCGATAGGCCCTCGCCGCCATGTGATCTCTTTGGCGCCTCGCGAAGTCATCGTGCGGGTCCTCATTGTCATTGCCTTTGCGGGACGTCGTAGAAGGGCTCTTTCCGGAGGAAGGGTAGAAATCGAAAGGGCGGATATCACCAGTCACCGTGGATATCGCGATGATATACGATGGCTCGCCGAGTCGCTGGCCCTAAACTGCGGAGGTAGAGGTTCTCCGCGGTGTTCTCGGCGTGCGCTGGGCACGAACCCCTCCTCATGGGCGTAGAGAGAACACCTCACAGCCCAGCCTCTGTCACCCTCTCCTGCCTTTGTGCCTCAGAATGGGACGCCGACGGCTGAGCAGCAGTGAGCCCCACACGGGCACGGTCCTTCCTGTGGCGTGGTAGTCCCAGCTGCCTGCTCACACCCGTTATAATTTTGAACAAGAAGAGTGTAAGTAACCCCGAAAATTTAATCGATAGAGCTGCAGAGCGAAGCGATTTACGAAACGAAATCGTGCTTGCTCGCTAATTTATAGCCGCTACGGGAGGGAATCCTTCTCTTGCGCGAGCTAATTGAAATTTGTATGCATTCATTAGACAACGATGCGACAGCGACCAATGGAAGTGGCTGGAGGGGAGGCTGGGCGGTGTAAGGACAGATGAAGGGTGGGGCCTGGCTTTGGAGGCTCGTCCGAATGACAAATGGACTGGATACCAGCGGTTTTTTGGTTTCTCCGGAGAACCATACCGGTTCTTTGGGGAGGGGAGGGCACGTGCCGGACAGATGAAGGGAGCAGAGGTTACCTCAGCGAGACGACTAAGTCGTCCGAGGGAGGGTAGAGGTAGTTAAGATATGTAGTAGGGCTAGTTAGGATAGTGTTTTGGGGTTAACTAGCATCTGCTCTTTTGTTGTACAGATGTCATTCTGTTTTGGTATATTTGTATGCATATATAGTATTTCTTTTCCTCTAGGGAACAAATTATACGGTGGGGGTCACGTGTCTTGTGCCATCCCATCCCATCGATGCCAGTCCACGGGGAAGCCGCTGTGTTGGCGCTGGGAATTCCGGAGACGTTGTCGAGGCGTAGCACTTTGCCAGTAGCGACGAGGGGACAGATGTGCGGATGAGGGAGGCCAGGCGGTGGCCTAAACCCTTAATGCGTGTCTCTTACCTACAGTAGTCGTGTGGTACTAAACTTCCCACATTCTAAGTCATGAAACCCTAATTTTTGAAACCTAAAATCATAATTTTCGAGACCTAAACCCTTAATTTTTGAGATAGTTTCAGAACATATAAAATTCTACAAAAATTACACTGTGTAAGGAGCTTTAAAAAAATTCAGAATAGATAAAATTATGAAAAAATTACACAAGCAAATATACTGTGTCAGGAGTAGGGGTGAAAACGGATTGGATACGGACGGATAATGGCTCTGCCATATTTGTTTTCATATTTTTTTCCGGATCCGGATGCGAATACGAATACCCCGGATACGAATACGGATACGAATAATATCAAATACGAATCGAAACGAATACGGTCGCGGATATTTTTCGGAACATGAAAACCCCTTAAATTGTATGCCGTAAATTAACGAAAACATATAACTAGTTTATTTGATGCAAACATTCATGAATTGTTCATATTTTCAGTAACAACACATAATATTGGCACTAGTAAGCTGTATTAACTAGTTCATCACAAACATAACACTTATTTTACCACATTTAGCTCAAAAGTCATAACTCGCAAAGTCAAAAGCCATCACACATTCACACTTAGTTCATCACATACATATATAAAACTTAGTTCACACTAACATTGATCAGGCTGGATAGTTAATCTATACACAAATGACTGTAACATCCCGAAGTATGTTACCAAAAATAAAATTAATAAATTTATTATTTTATTGGATTTTATGAGATTTAAAAGAGTTTTCTTGGTTAAAAGGAAAAATAATAAAATAAAGTCAATTATTTAATTTCCTAGTTTTTAATGTCAAAAATAAAATTTATTAAGTTTTCGGGATTTTATTGAATTTAAAGTGAAAAAGGAAATTCTAATTAATTTCTTGAATTTTACGGATTTTAAAAAGGGTTTTCCTATTTTTAGAAATTTAAAATAATTTATGTGCAAAAATAAAAACTAAATTTAAGTTGGAATTAATTTTATTAAGTTCAAAATAATATAAGGAATTTCTGTGATTTTTTCTAGAATTTTTTAACTCTATTTGTTATTTTCTAAAAGGCTATTTGATTTGTTACATTTTCTGAAATTCGGAAATCAATTAAGATCTCATTTTCTCTTATGGGCTGAAATCCGGATATCCGGACATCATCTTATCCGGATAATCCGTATTCGTATCCGTATCCGCCGGATAGCATGGCTACCGTATTCGTTTCCGTTTCCGACAAAAAAAAACCCGAATTCGTTTCCGATCCGGAAATTATCCGAGAAAAATCCGATCCGAGATAATCCGAATCCGTTTCCGTCCGGATCGGTCGGAAACTATCCAATCCGTTTTCACCCCTCAGGAGGCTCCACAATTTTTTAAAATAATTTTTGGAGCTCATTTGCTATATTTTAAAATTCAAAATTCGTAGAAAAAGGGCTACAGTGCGGTGGGCCGTGCTGTTTTAGGCGCCACCGCATGGTTTTGGCACGTGTTGGCTCGTCAGGGTGTCCCGTGCGGTGACCATGTGGTGATGCGCTATTTTTGTAAATTCCGCGCGACGAGTGCCATTTTTGCTAATACGCGGCGGAAAACAGCCAATACGTCCAAAAACTCAAGAGTTGCCTATTGAAGCTGTACTTGACAACCAAAGAAATGTATACTATTTTATAACACATGTAAAATGTATGCACAATGTATAAAATATATTTAAAGATCCATGCAATATGGCAATAGGTAGGCCAAGAGTACAATTTGAGCATGTAGTATTTTTAGTATTCACCTTGTGGTAAACTTAGTTGGTTTTCTGTGCACAAATGAACGAATTACATTGTTTTATCTCTGTGATTTAGTTTGCAAAAGAGTAATTGCGAACCAGTTCATGGTGCCTTGCAGTTGTATTCACTTCATCTATCAATTCTAGGTTGTTTACTATTATTTAGCATGATATTTTGCTGTTTGTTTTGTTCATCTATTTTATTAATGAGACATCAAAGGCTATATGGTTATTGATCTGCTCTTTTTGTTTGTGTATTGTTGGATATATGGACAATATTTTAATCTTAGATTTTATTGTGAGACAAAGATCACATAAAACTAGAGATGCATAAAGCAATACTAACAGCAGACAACTCATTGTATTTCTAAACATACACAATAATAAGATTGTTATTGAATAGTTTGGTCGCGCAGCCACCTTACAGTCGGGCGTGGTGAAGATCAGGAAGCAGCATAGTGTAGAACGTAGATGAAGCAGCACAGCGAGCGGTCGCGCAGATGCGCTGCCCATAAACCTTATTGCCGCCCCGTGCAGGTGAACTCTGCGATAATGGTTCGGAGATATCTGCTCACCCTCCTTCCCGGTGCACGCCGAGGAGAAGGGACGGTTTAGTTCAACAACACAACTCTCCAGCACAGTAGAACAGAGAGGAAGAAGAAAATGGAAGTGTATCAAATCGTATTAGGTCTGAACGTCTCCAGATCTTTTTAAGGTTGAGATAATTACTCTCTAGTAACTGTATAATAGAGCACATATTAAACCACTGGAAACTGCTAATTCAAAACCAATTAATGGTAATTAAGCAGTGTTTATCAGATCCTGATTACACACTGGTCTACAGCTTCGACCAATGTGTTTCGACCACACTGGTCTATGGATCTGACCACTGTGTTTCGACCACTTTATTTTGACCACGGTATTTCGACCACTTTATTCCGACAGAGAAATGCACGGTTAGCAAAAGAAAAGTGGACTAAGTTCATGACACGTTTACGGTCGCGCGTCCGTACGTGCATGTGTGTGACTTTATCTATAGTCTTCCTCATGTCACTTTATGCCATGTGTCACATGTTTCAAGGGGGGCAATAACCCCACCTGATAATTTGCTCTCCCACCACTTGGCTAGATAATATGGGACTAAATCATGTATGCTTTGGAATTTCAGGAATAAATTGACCTTTACAGTTATAGGCCCAATTCTAACATGTATTTGGTGGAGATGTTTTGTTAAAACCTTTATATAATTGCAGCTGCTGTTAGGAAAGAGATTGCTGATGAAACTGATCGCATAACTGGGAAAACGAAGGCTATATCAAATGTTCCCATCCATTTGAGTATATATTCTCCACATGGTAAGTCTTTATACTTGGTTTGGATTTGCTGAGGAGTACCTTGATGTGTGCTTATTCAAATTCAAAACACAAGCTTTATGTTAAATTGTGTTGCTGCTGCTGCTGCACTATATTGCCTAAAGACTTCTATGTGCTGAGTGCCTGAGTAGACACATGGTCCTTATCACTTGTACTTTTTGAACTAAATTAATTTGGCAAATTTTTACTTGCAGTTGTTAACTTGACACTTATCGATCTTCCTGGACTGACGAAGGTTGCTGTAGGTAATGTCTCAATTGTTGCCTTAGCTTCTTCTGTTTTGTTAACATACTCTTTTTTATGTAACTGTTGGTACCTGCAACTTTTTACTACAGAGGGGCAAGCAGAGTCTATTGTCCAAGATATTGAAAACATGGTTCGGTCTTATGTTGACAAGGTAAAAAAAATCATCGCTGCTGCTTGCTACAGATTATAATCCCATGTTTATTTGAGCTACATTTACTTTATGAATATTATCTGTTATACTATGCCAATTCTCAGCATTATTCATGTTTTAGTTTGATGGTCCTGTTGTAGGCAGTTTTTCCCCCTCCTGGTGTGGGTTTAATGAAGTTAGAAATAGTCTTATTTTGTTTTTCACTCTTGTTATATAACCATGTTAGTATATGATGAGTTCTATTTTATACAGGGCAAAAGATGCTTGATCATCTTCTTGATTAAAACCTATCATTTTTTTCTGACCTCTGTTCTTTTGTCTGGAAACTTCAGCCAAATTCTATCATACTGGCCATCTCTCCTGCTAACCAAGATATAGCAACATCAGATGCTATCAAGCTTGCTAGGGATGTTGATCCTTCAGGTGCAGTTCGAATTTTATTCACCGTGGCATTTCAAATCTCACTTGCATAAGACAATAATTATCAATACATCATATATTTATATATAATACCATAGTAATCTATCAAATTTCATTCCTTTCTATCGATGTCTTATTTCATAATATTTTTTAGGTGACAGGACCTTTGGAGTCTTAACAAAGCTTGATTTGATGGATAAGGGTACCAACGCTGTTGATGTATGCGACTTTTCAATTGTTCTGAACTCATCTACTATGGACATAGCTCTCAACATTTCCCATCTTCATGGAATCCTAGGTACTCGAAGGGAGGCAGTATCGCCTACAGCATCCCTGGGTGGGAATTGTCAACCGTTCGCAAGCTGATATCAACAAAAATGTTGACATGCTCGCAGCACGACGCAAAGAAAAGGAGTACTTTGAAAGTAGTCCCGATTATGGTCACTTGGCACATAAAATGGGTGCAGAGTATCTTGCTAAGCTTCTGTCTCAGGTGAGGGCATTTTACTGTTGTGGTGTACTTTGCTCGAACAATTTGAATTGCATAAACTAATTGCTGACGTGCTTCCATTTTTTTCATCCAGCATTTAGAGGCTGTGATCAGAGCCAAAATTCCAAGTATTGTAGCCATGATTAACAAAACAATTGATGAAATTGAAGCTGAGTTGGATCGACTTGGTAGACCAATTGGTGGTGATGCTGGGGTAAGAATAACTGTACTTCGTTTTTTTTTAATCTGTGTTATGTTGCTGTGAGAGATCATGCTCTAGGTGCAGTGTCCATAAAAAACTAGGAAGTCGTTTGTGTCACAACTTGCAATATTCATTTGCAGCAATGACAACATAGCTCATTATATATTTCCAAACAACGTTTATAGGACATTTGTATCTGATAAAATCAACACAATGTACAGGCTCAGCTGTACACAATATTGGACATGTGTCGTGCATTTGACCGTGTCTTTAAAGAGCACTTGGATGGCGGGTAAGATATTCAACTAGCCTTTTTCTTGATGTGATTTTGTCTTTCATAATTATGCCATGTGTTGATAAATTGTTATTCTTAGATGTATGGCGAAGATAAACCGATAGTGTTTTTTTTTTCATTTGAAAGAATGTTTTTTGATAATGTACACCTAATTACTCTTTGTTTTGTCAGTCGGCCAGGTGGAGATCGGATTTATGGTGTATTTGACCACCAATTACCAGCAGCACTGAAAAAGCTTCCATTTGATAAACATCTTGCTTTGCAAAATGTTCGAAAAGTCATTTCAGAGGCTGATGGTTACCAACCCCACTTGATTGCCCCTGAGCAAGGTTACAGAAGGCTTATAGATAGTTCACTGAGTTACTTTAGGGGTCCAGCTGAAGCTTCAGTTGATGCGGTATGACATTTCATCCATGGCTCCTCTCCTGCCTCTTATAGCTTACTGGTTAAGCAAGTAGCTCATGTTTCAATAACTGATATCTAAACATATCAACTTGACTAGTAATTTCTTATCCAATCTAGATTCTTGCTTATGTTATTTACCCACTATAAATTCAAATGGGAAGATTGCTGAACTATTGGAAGCTTCATGTCAAAAGATATGTTTGTAGTATAATAGGGCTGAACCCGAAGGCCGTTGTACTTGCTGCCAAAATCATCTGTAGTACACACAGATGTGAACAAATGGTCATGTCTTTGTGTGGTCTGTGAAGTTACATAGCATGAAACCTAGAAATCTTATCAAAGTACTGAGCATAGGAGTGCTGTAGTAAGTTTGTCACATGCTCAAATGTGAAGGGAGAGAAGGAGACTAAAGCTAAACTGGAATGCTTCACATTTTGTTTGTTCGACAAAGGAAGAGATCTGTTTTTGTTCGCTACATGTGGTTGATGATCTCACATTTGCAGGTTCATTTGGTCTTGAAGGAGCTTGTTCGGAGATCAATTGCAGCAACAGAGGTTAGTGTTTACTTTTTGTTTTTTTTGTGAAACTTGGATTAGATATTACTGATCACCGAACCTCACTCGTGTCTTGCACTGCTTCTTGTTTCGTATTTACCATGGTTACCTTGGATGTCCCAGGAGTTGAAGCGTTTCCCAACACTTCAAACCGATATAGCTGCTGCAGCAAATGAAAGCCTGGAAAGATTCCGTGAGGATGGCCGAAAGACAGTCATTCGTATGGTAGAGATGGAAGCCAGCTATCTAACAGTGGAATTTTTCCGGAAACTTCCTACTGAACCAGATAAAGGGGCTAACAATAACACTCCAGCCAATGACAGATATCAGGACAACCATCTTAGAAGAATCGGTAAGTTCGTAATTCTATCTTTGCACTTTAGGAATAATTGGTTAAGGCAGCCATTTTGAGGCCTGCCAAACAGGTCACACGAAGTCCTCAGATAACAGATCTAACATAAGTTGGTGGGAGTCAAATTCTAGCCTTTAGCCAAACAACATGGGAGACATACCGGTTGGGTTACCCAACAGCTCGTGGTACCTCCACCTTTATATCCCATCATAATTGTTGGAATTATTCTCCGTAGCAACCAATCTCTTTTGTGTTTTCTTTTTTTCCCCTTTGTGCAATGACATGATCAAAATGCTGGGGTACGGAGTACCTTAGGTTAATTACATACGATGAAGGATGCACTGACTTATGGATTTGAACTGCAGTGTAGGGGCCATTATGGTACTAGTACCAATCAGTTTCTGTTGGCACCAGCTATAGTTACATATTAGGATATTGATCACATGTAAAATGTTGATGAAAATAACCATGTCAACAGTCTTATGAATCTACAATGTAGATATTTGTGACGTCACCTTTGTTTTTTTTCTTTTCAGGATCGAATGTGTCATCTTATATTAACATGGTTTGTGAGACATTAAAGAACACAATTCCAAAAGCTGTTGTACATTGTCAAGTGAAAGAGGCAAAAAGAAACTTACTTAACCGTTTCTATGCTCATGTGGGAAGCAAAGAGGTATGTTTACTAGTACTCCGAGACGTCACATCATTTCATCATTTGTATTTGACCTTCCATTTCCAATTTTCTGTGCACTGCATTAGTGGCTAAATGAAGATTTTCTTCAAACTTCAATTTTGTTGAATTGCACAATTGCTTTTGCTTGCATAATGCAGAAGAAACAGCTCAGTGCGATGTTGGATGAGGATCCCGCTTTGATGGAGAAAAGAGATGCCCTAGTCAAGAGGCTAGAGCTGTACAAATCTGCGAGGAATGAGATCGACTCGGTTGCATGGAAATGATCGGTTAGAAAGTCACAGCTGGAAGAGATAGAGCGTAAAATCGCCACACACGGATGATTGCAGTAGAAATGCTTCATTCGTTTTACATCTGAGCTTACGTGGGAGGCTTGGTACACACGTTTTTTCACGCGATTGTTCTTTCGCTTTGTCAGACATGGACGCCGTTGCTTCTTTGGCCATCCTTTGGCCTTTTGTATGATTCATATTGATATTAATGCAGATATATTCTTTGTTGAGTTAGTACCGTCTTATGATCCGATCCATACGCCTGTTGATCATTTGATATTCTTTGGACGGTCGTTTCATGCCCTGATGAGCAAGTGAACTGAATGAATCTTGAAAAGTAAAGGGTAAACAGAGGTCAACAAAGCAGTCTACATGTTTGCAATGGCTGTATTTTTTTTGCTATTGGAGGCGGCTCTTGAAGTCGTCCCATGCCAAATCCTTCTCCAGGTACTCGATGTTGTTGGGGTCAAATGGCCCCTTAACCACATCGACCGACTGTATCATCGCCCTCTCCGGGAGGACGCTCATGGCCGGATCCGCCGCCGTTCTCCCGCTCAAGCTTGACGAGAAGCCCTGCGACGTCACAGAAGCAGGGATTCGTCAGCAATGGATTCTGTCGAGAAGCACGGCCAACGTTGACCTACCGCCCCCCGCGGCATTACCACCGTACGCCGCGGGCGCCAACAAGGGCGCCGCAGCGAATATCTGCAGCCCCCACGCCCACGTTTAGCCAAAACAAGCGCGGCGGGTGAGCGCTTCGGCCGAGGCGTTGCCCGGTGTTTTTGCCCGCGCAGGCCGCGCGCAGACGGTGTCATGCAGCATGGCGCCGCTCAACTCTCCCAGGGTGTGCCGGGGAAGGCTCGAGGCCGGCACGCCGCGCGGCCTCGAGAAATGTATCAGTGCAACATGCGTGTTGGTTAACTAGGTAGTAAGTACCTTGAAGACGAGCACGACCTCCACCTCGTCGTCCACCCTGGCCTTCACGAGGAGGGCTTGGTCGCGCGCCCCCTCGCTGTACCTCTCCAGCCGCGCGATCTCCTCGTTGTGCCCATACTCCTCCTCGTCCTCCTCCCCTTCCTCGTACCGTACCCGCCTCCTCGCGCCGCACGCGGCTCCGCACGTCCGTGGGGCACCAGCGGTAAGGTTGCGCGGGTGCCGGAACGCAGACCGCGGGAGCGCGTGGTGGCGATGGTGTTGGCGCCGCGGGAGGCCGCACGGGCGGGGGAACGGTGAGACGGTGGCGGTGGCACAGTGGAACGCCATGGTACTGCTGGGTGCTGCGCGATGAGTGTCAGTGGGAGGATAAGGCGCGCGGTCTGAGCCCTGTCAGGCCGTCACTACGGGAGTATTGGTCGTTCGCGCACGCTGCTACTCTGACACTAGTACACTGTGTTTGACGCTGTCTGGACTCTGGAAGGCGAACAGCACAAGGATTTCCAGCTTGCAACATTGGCTAGTTCTAGATGACGAAATTAGTGGCTGAATATACACCGGCGAAATTGAGGAACGGAGAGTAGCCGTATGTTGCAACCACTGTAACAAATGCGCATTGCTGAGGGAACATAAATCGTGATTTACCAATTCTCATGCTACAACAAAATATGAAGACCAATTCAACATAGCAGATGACATGTGCAAACCATGTGTCACTCAGCACACAAGTGAAATCTGGAATAAAGTAGACCATAAATCGCACATACAGTGATACAGCTACCTTGCCTGCTTCCGGGGAATTTCCATTCACAAGAAAGCTGAGCAAGAGAAGCGGAAAGGCAACAAAATTATTGCTTGTGGGCTTGTGGCTGTCGTATATGATTCAAGAGGGCAACAAGCTCGTTAAGTATGCTCTGCTTCTCATACACAATACAGAAATGCACTGATTAAGTTTTGCTGCTCTTCAAATCTAGAGGCAGTCCAAATTATACTCCAACCCCCCAACCAAGCAAACAACTGGTGAAATTCGGAGCAAAAACAAGGAACTAAAATCTTGTCTGCCGATGATTACCTTCAAGGGAGCATAGATCTCACTTCTTCAACAAGGTTGCACTGCATTGGGCCATAATCTTTGAAGCTCGTGTGATTGCATCAGTCATATAGAAGTTCTCCACAACAGCTTTGAATGGAGACGAGCTCACTTGTTGCTTTACCGGAGGCTTCACCTCAGCATAAATTGTGCACGGCTCCCTCTCATCTACATGTACAAGATTTGGTGCCACCATACCAATCCGGTTCCTCACAGCTGCGAGGCTATCGTAAGGCAATTGGGCCCCAGCAACCTCAGAAAGAGCACGGATGATCTTCCAGTCATCCCTAGCGTCACCAACTGTAGGAACAGCTGGGATGGTCCACTGGGTGCATCCCTCGGTGTTCTCGTACGTGCCTTCTTTCTCACTAAATGCTGAAGATGGCAGAATAACATTGGCTCTATACACAGCCTTGTCACCATGGTGTCCCTGATAAACAACAAATGCATCATCTGGAAGCTTGTCCAAAGCTATATCATCAGCTCCCATCAGATACAGAAACTTTGCAGACTTGATGCTCTCGGTAGGATTAGCAACAAGGCTCAGATCAAGAGCTGCTGCCTGTGCAGCATGGAGCAATAGGACATTAAGGCCATTCCAGTCTGCTCTTGTCACATTGAACTTCTTGGCTACAGCATCAATAGTTGAGAACACAGCATCTTGGTCTTCCCGTTCAAATAACCCAGCTCCAGCAATGATGACGGGGTTCTTTGCAGACTGCAGTGTTGAACAGAAAGGATGCCGACCCTCAGCAATCTCAACAAGGGTCTGCGGTCCTGTGCCAAGATGCTCATGGTCATAGTTGAAGTCGGTTGGAGGACCAATGTAGCCCACCTTTGCTTGTGTTGCTCTAACAGTCTTCTGAATCCTTGCATTAACCATAGCAGCTTCCACTCTCGGCTGTTCCATGACACAAATTTTTTTAAAAACAATCAGATGCTATTATATTCACAATAAAACTGCATATCTGCAAAACATGACTGAAAAAGGCACAACATCAGGAGGGGCTAAAGAGGGTAAATAAAAGATAACAAACATAAGACCAACAATATGAAGGATTACATGCACATTGAATTCTTTTGATCTAACAAAACAATGTCAAACTTGTTGGCCAACAAAAGAGTATATTTAATGGTGTTTGCATATGCTTGAAATCAACAGAAGTAACTTGAGTTCTTTAGAAATATCAGCTGCGCTATAATTAGTACTATATACTACAGTAACTACACAGCTAATGCCAAAAATATACCAGCGACATATAATTAAGGGCCAGTTTGTGGCTGATGTTTTGTGCTGTAGAATATTCTCTGTTACAGTATTTTTTTTTTACCAATTCTAATAAGCCTTTGCTGTTATAACTCCAAAAGGATGCTTTCAAGTAGTTAGCATATCCAAAAGTAGTAAAATAAAACCGCAGTTATACGGCACCAGAATGCCAAACTAAGGCTAAGTGATTACAAAGCATATCGTTAAAGAAGGGAAGTTATATCAAGAAAATGGACAGTGCGTAATAGCCACAAAAGATAACCATAATTGTACCTGTGTACCAACCAAAAGGAAGACATCAGCTTTCTCAAGCCCAGCAATGCTAGTATTCATTAGGTAGTTAGATCGCAGATCTGCTGGAGGATTCGGACCATTTCCCTCACAGAGCACCTTATCAGAACCCAGTCTGTTAACAAAATCTTTCAGTGCCATCATGGATTCTGCATCAGAAAGTTTGCCAGCAACTCCAGTAATTTCTTCTGGTTTAACTCGATGCAAAACCTCAGCAACAACCGCAAGAGCATCACGCCATGTCACTGCCTTAAACTTGCCATCAGGACCACGAATCATAGGGTCATTTAGTCTTTGCCTCTTCAGACCATCATAACAAAACCGCGTTTTGTCAGATATCCATTCCTCATTGATATCCTGCAAGGATAAGAAAAAAAAAGGATGCTCACTAAATGAAGTATCCATTTTCATGCAGAATGCATATATCAAATAGCAGGCTAAGGATGGAAAGTTCAAGTTCAATCAACAAGCTGCTGGACATCCAAATGCTAGAATAAAGATAATTTATGTTTAAAAAACTGAACACACACACCTAATTCCTTAAGCATATGCATATTCATTGAATAAAAGCATGGATGACAGGATGAGTATTTCAAATTACGTTATATTCTCTAAACTTCTAGTCAGTCATCAGTGTCACAATGTGAGTACCAAATTGGGGGGCTCAAGTTTTGCAGCATTACAAGTTAACAAGTTAATGAACTATTACAAGATTTACTTCCATCTCCTTTACTCTTTTAGGTCTGGGATTGGGAAGATCAGAAATGTTAAGCAAATAAGGGCACAAACAGTCAGATGCATTGTAACAAATACACCAAAATGCATTCAGTTGCAGTATGGCTCCCCAGATTATTAAGAAGAAAGCCTGGGAACATAGTCAACAGAAAATTTACTAATAGAAGTGTTCTACTGAGCTTACAGGCCATACCAAGGTAACATGCTACAGTATGCATGTAATACAAAAAATGTAACTGTAGGCATAGATGAAGCAGAATTGGCAGTTTCCCTAGAACACAAGATCAAAAGTTGAAATGCAGATTAATCAGTTAAGCCAAATGATTTCAACACACATAGTAATGTGGATGTTCTTTTAAGACCATTAAATGATCTTTTGATAACAAAGATTATGGATAGCATTCTAAGAAAAGCATGTAACTGGACACTTCCATAATTAACATATTGTGACCCTTAAAAGACTTAACTGATGTTCTGGGGAATCGCCATGGGTTAAGACAACGTGAAGTATCAGGCAGTGTGATCATGTGACCATTATGAACAAAAATCACACAAAAAGGAAGTCAAAATTGCAACAGAAGTGGAGAATAAGCAAACCTCATTGAGGCGTGGAACAATGCGCATAACTTCAGGACCCCTGCTGTCAACTCTAATGTTTGACCCTACTGCATCGGTAACATCAATAGTCTCGGTGCCCTTCAGCTCCCAGTTCCTAGCTTTAAATGCAAATGGCTTCGATGTAAGAGCTCCAACCGGGCAGATATCAATAACATTTCCAGATAGTTCACTTGTCATAAGTTTCTCCACATATGTTCCAATTTCTTCACCACTGCCACGACCTAACATACCCAGGTCTTGAACACCAGCAACCTCACTGGCAAACCTGACACACCTGTAAGATTAGATATAAATTTGAAAATTACATACTGGTCATGGTAAAGAGCTTGCACAAGTAGTTAAAACTATTTTTCTATAAAGGATGATGTGTTACTGCGACAAGGAAACAATACATGACAAAAAAATGAATGCACTATGATGACACGAAATAAGAACCAGTACGATGTTAAGACTGAAGCGCATGAATAAATCAGAAATAATGTTTGGCTCCAACGGTTGTTAACTTTAAAAAGTTTTTCCAAAAATCTCTTAACTCTATAATGCTTGAAGAATGAAGTACTTACAGGAGTCAAAACATAGACAAACAGGATAGCCATGAAATCATTTGAAGTGGATAATCATACAAATTTACCAAGAAGCACAAAAAACATCACCTTGTACATTGGATGCAACGGGTCATCACCGTCTTCACCAAGGGGCCCAAATTCTTATCCACAACAGACCGCTTCATCTCGGTGAACCGACCACGGTCAGCCCCAAACGCCATAGACTGATCCTGGAGGTCGCACTCCCCACCCTGATCGCAGATTGGGCAGTCCAGCGGATGGTTCATAAGCAAGAACTCCATGACACCCTCCCTCGCCTTCTTTGCCACTGGCGTGTTTGTCTTAATCTTCATCCCTAATCCAACAAGACACTCCAAGGTTAGGAACTCTTGCAAATCTTACTAAAAATTGTGCACGCTCCATTGATCATTCAGTACTCCAACAACCACTAACGACGTTCAGGTTTCTACTTTCTACAACCAATACAGATTGCAAGCAAATCTACCCGAGAACCCTAAGATGCTGAGACGTCCAGGAGTTGGATGGATCAGAGAGGCTGAGCCACACAGCACTAGCAAACCAGGCCAACATTGCCCGTTTCAAACCTCAATACAACGCACAGTACACACGGCCGCAAAACGCGACGTCGCGCAGCAATGGCTGACCTGGGAGGGCGGGCATGGCGCAGGAGGCGACGGGCTTGGGCGACTTCTCGACCTCGACGAGGCACATGCGGCAGTTCCCGGCGATGGAGAGGCGGCTGTGGTAACAGAAGCGCGGGATGTCGACGCCGGCGACCTCGCAGGCCTGGAGCACCGTGAACCCCTTGGGGATCCGCACGGCGTGCCCATCGACGAACACCTCGAGCGCGTCCTCCGGGTTGCTCGGCAGCTCCACGCGGGCCCCGCCCACGGGCTCCCGCGGTGGCGGCATCTCCGGGTCCGCGGGCGCCACGGCCGCGCCGGCCTCCGGCGACCCAGCGGCGGCGGTCGGGGAGATCCAGCGGCAGGAGGCGGCGACCGCCGGGCTGCGCGATGACAGGTACAGCTTGGAGTGGCGGAGCGCCCGCACGAGGGAGGCCATGGCGGCGGCGGCGGAGGGGCAAGGCGATGGGATCGCGGAGAGGGGAGAGAGACCTCTTGCCCGGCCCCTTGGTGCGGTGAGATGGGGGCGAGGCGGAGGAGCCGACAGGTGTCTCTAGAGAGTGGCGGATTCTGCTACGTGCACCCCGGGTTGGGTGCCGATGGAGTATGCTGTCCCGTTGGCGGTGGGGTCTAATAGGTGGGACCACCGTGCAATGTGACCGAGGGATTTGTGGTGGTGGGAAGGACGCGTGGGCGTTGCAGTTCGTCCATAAGCTCCATGGATATTCGCATGGACGCGGTGTATGGAGATCGGATGGGGGCTGGGTGGAAAGGTGGGGGCAGGCCGGCAGGGGGCAGGGAGCGTTGTGTGGATGGTCTACAGGCGTATGGGTGTGGGTGTACAGGTGTACGGATAGGTGTCAACGCTGGAAACGGGCCAGATTTCTCAAGGTTGGGTTTTGGATTTGGGAATGGCCGTCGAGACTTGGAAGTGTGCTCTCCACACGGCTGGAGGGAGATGTTGGGTTTATATTGGAGATGGAGTGGAAGATGAGAATCGTTGGATGTACATCCAAGGACTTGAAGAAGTGATTACTTTTTTTTAAAAAAAAATGAGTCAATCGATGGCTAGACAATTCCTATAATGTTTTTATATGTAGCAAAGCACATGCATTAAACTAGTGACCATCAATTCTTAACAGTTTGCACTTGATCTAAAAAAATCTGGATTTGTTATTTTTATCCACTCTTAACAACTTTGTTTCTTTTTACTAAACTTTTATCAGTTTTCTATTAAAAAAAGGGGTCTGACTACATAGAATTTGCATGTTTTATCTGTAAAAAACTGTTATATTCTGAAAGTTCATTTACAACTCTATTATACATAAATTACAGTAAATTATTTATGTAATTTTGGTTCTTGGTTACTGTAGTTATTCTTGAAAGTCTTAATAACTCATATTTCCATTATATGATTCAAAATCTCACATGAACTTTCAGAGGTTGAGCAAAAACAAAGACAAAAAAAAAGTATATACCAACAAAATATGGTAATGTGGTGAACCCGTAATGTTCTTCACATCTACTTTGAGAGGTTGAGTAAAAACAAAGATAAAAATAAAATTATATACCAACAAAATACGGTAATGTGGTAAACCCATTATGTTCTTCATATGTACTTTGAGAGGTTGAGCAAAACCAAAAACAAAAAATAAAATTATATATAAATAAAATATGACAATGTGGTGAACCCGTTATGTTCCGTGGTGAGGGAGCTCGACGCCGACCACTTGGACCTAGACGCGGCCAAGGTCTCCCTCGGCGTCATCTCTCAGGTACGTACGGGGGTACAAGCTACAAAAATACCTTTGCACTTTGTACTCGTTGGTCGAGGCGGTTGTACCTGTACAGCTCGTTGCTTTAGATCCATCCATCCATCGATCCATGCGTGCATATATGTATTGTGAAATATTAAGATAAATGAACAACACATCAACAACACGAATCTTATAGCACATCTAACGAACAGAAAAGTGACCGTTTTTTTATTAAAAAAATGTCGGAAGTTAAGTAGCAATTCCCTTAAAAAAACTATTAAAAGTTTTTCGGTCGTACGATTTTTGAATTTGAATTACAAAGGTTGAGTCGAAGTGTTGTGAAATCAAAGAAATTCGAATTTTGGTATCTCAGAATCGGATCATGCAGTTATGTTGTGAGCCAAACAAATTAAAGATTTTTATTTTATTTTTAGATAACCTAAGAAAGAACCATATCGCTGATCAATGCGATCAACACTGTTCGAACTTGACACTGGTGTATCAGACAGACTATGCTGAACTTCTATTCGGAGCAACTAGACCACCGTATAACATTACACAGCCGCGTCACAGAATTAGGCCTTAATAAAATGACCAAAACGGCGCAGATGTTGCCTGGCGTGCTGTGTTCTAATAAGGGACACGCCTGATGACACACGTTGCACACCATCTTAATTCCATGGCCGCCTCAAATTAACTAAACTAAACTCATTAGTAGTCCTACGGGAGCTGCTTCCTTGACTTGTCGGTACGTGTTGCTTGGCACGGCCATTTTCGGTTACACAACGGACCGAGCTCTCATCTCTATCGCTTCCGTTCCAATTAAACGCCTGACATGCCAATCATAATGACCTACTTACGTACTGCATTACAAGTAATCATGTTGAGGGTCATAATCTTCCACGTCGCTTGATTAAAAAGGCTTGTTAATCTCTGATGGGCGCAAGTGACCTGTTGTTAATTAATCGAAAGGCGGTTTTATTCTATCCTGTGAAATATTCCTCCACGGGACAACATATGTAGAAATGAAAAGAAAAGAAAGGGAAGTTACATATCACAATCTGAGTGTGATTAGGTGAAAGCAACACACATGATGCAGTGACTGTATCTGTCACACCTCACAAGTGCACGCATATAAATTAGCAGTCTGCTACTAATCCAATGCTTAACCCAAAGCAGTAGCACATATCACTCGGCAGCTTAGTAGCTGTGAGTACTAGGCTCTAGGCTTAGTAGCTTAAGCTTAATTAGTAGCGTGGAATACATGGCTCTAATAAGAGACAAGAGACTTCCGCAACTGCACCTCTCGCTGCACGTCCCGTCCCGCGCCGCCGTCCAGGAGTCCGGCCTCCGGCACCCCATCCCTCCTCCGGTCGCGCCGCCGCCGTCCACCTCGACCCCGGCCGCGCGGTCAAGCCAGTTCCGCCTCGCCGACTTCGACAAGCTCGCCGTCCTGGGCCGCGGGAACGGCGGCACCGTCTACAAGGTTCGCCACCGCGAGACGTGCGCGCTATACGCGCTCAAGGTCCTGCACTACGGGGACTCTGCCGCGTCCGCCGAGGCGGACGTCCTTAGCCGCACGGCCTCGCCATTCGTTGTCCGGTGCCACGCAATCCTGCCGGCTGCGTCCGGCGACGTCGCGCTGCTCCTAGAGCTGGTGGACGGCGGTTCGCTCGACTCGGTCAGGAGCCGCCGCGGAACTTTCCCGGAGGCAGCGCTCGCGGAGGTTGCGGCGCGGGCGCTGTCCGGGCTTGCGTACCTCCATGCCCGCCGCATCGTGCACCTCGACATCAAGCCGGCGAACCTCCTCGCGAGCACGGCGGGGGAGGTCAAGGTCGCAGACTTCGGCATCGCCAAGGTCCTCTCCCGCGCCGGCGACCACTGCACGTCGTACGTGGGCACCGCCGCGTACATGAGTCCGGAGCGGTTCGACCCGGAGGCGCACGGCGGGCATTACGACCCCTGCGCTGCCGACGTGTGGAGCCTGGGGGTGACCATCCTGGAGCTCTTCATGGGCCGGTACCCGCTCCTCCCAGCCGGGAACCAGCCGAGCTGGGCGGCGCTCATGTGCGCCATCTGCTTCGGCGAGCCGCCCACGCTGCCCGACGGCGCGGTGTCGTCGGAGCTCCGGGGGTTCGTCGCCGCGTGCCTTCACAAGGACTACCGCAAGAGGGCGTCCGTCGCGGAGCTTCTTGCTCACCCGTTCGTCGCCGGGAGGGACGTGGCAGCGTCGAGATGCGCGCTCCAGGAGCTGGTCGCTGAGGCCTCGTCGCCGCCGTCGGAGTGAGGAGTATGTGATCCCGCTGGGCGGCAGCGCCATGCACATACATAGGATCAATTTTGTTAGACATGTACATGGAACTGTAGGATTGTACATCTGTACGATTTATTTAGAGTAGAACTTACTTACTTCCTTAGTACTCCCTCCGTTTTAATTTATTTGACGTCCACTAGTTAGTTTTTGCGCTGTTGAATATCATTTATAATCAAACGGAGGGAGTAGTTTGCAGTTTGCACATAGCACATAAGTTAGCTTAGGGATCGTCCTTTAAATGTAAATGGACGGTAAAAATAAGGGATTGTTAACTTGTCACTAAAAACTTCGTAACATGCTAGCGTTTTCAGACACTTTATTATTTATTTATTTTTAAAAAAACTATGCTCGTCAAGTGTCCTGTGGATTATGTGAATTAATTTTACTACGGATTTGCTCACCGTGGATAAGTTTACCAGTAGCGCTCCTACTTGGTGAAAAAAAATGATCAAAAATTGTTTTTGAAATTTTTCGTGATGATTTGATCTAGATCGAAGGTTGAGTGCATGAATGCACCACAAAAAGTGAGTACATAGGATATGTTAGCATATATGGAACTCAAGTGAAATATTCTGAAAGCGAACAACTTAATTAGCTGCTTTACTCTCAACTTGCAATAACGCAGACTCTCCTTGTCGCATCAAACACCTCGCTTTCGATCGAGCTAGCCATATCGAATGCCTAACACGCCAAATATAGCCTCTTTTTAATACAAATACTTTTCTCATGTTCACCATTTACAAAGATTCTCGCCAATTGAAGCATGTGTTGCATCGGGAATACGTCCAATTTACCCCTTAAACTATGGACCGAATCCAAAAAACACCATGAAATACAAAACCGTTTACTTTACACCCCTCAATTGTCAAAATCAGATGAAATAACCTCCTTGCCCTAAACCACCCTGGTTTTAGCTGACGTGGTATCCACGTGTACTTCATTAAAGGCAAAAGATTGTATTTAGGTTTTAATGACCGCCATTAACACAAATCAAGGAGGAACAGCAGCTCGGCCATGGCTCGCCGCCGGTGGGAGCGGGCTCAACGGCAACGACCAGGGGCCAGAACGGGGAGCTGGTGGTGCGGGGAAGGTGTTGACGGTGGTGGCGGCGTCGGGGGTTGACCGGAGAGGCGGTGCGGCGAAGATAAGCGGCGGCGGCACGGCTATGGCGGTGGAGGGGTTCCGGCGGCGCCCGGGGCCGGGGAAGGGGAGCACGGGGGGAAGCTTGGTGAGGCGGTCCTACCGGGACGAAGATGGGGGCTGGAGGCGGGCCGTAGATGGCGGCAGGTGCTGAGGAAGGCGGCGGCCGAAGGTGGGGAAGAATGCGAAATCCAGCCGTTGTGGTGGTCCGGAGCCGAGGGGACTTGAGGGGAAGGGTCCCTCAGTGTCGGCGGCGCACGGTGACGGAGGTGGTGGCACGACGACGGTGCCAGAGCGGCGAGGAGGCGACGAGGGCGTCGCGGCCGGAAAGGGGAAATGGGGAAAAATCTTCAGTGAGCCGCCGCCCCGGCCAACCGTGTCACAAGATGCCCCACGACGCGAGGATTTCATCCCCCACCTCCCTGCTCCCTCCCCACCGCCGAGACGAGCCGTCGCCCCTCTTCCTCCGCCCCAGGCCCCGCCACTGGACCGCCTCGGGTCGCCTCGAAGCCACTAACTCCACACCGGCTTCGATCCCTCGGCGCGGTGGTGCAAGGCCGCCTCCCTCCGCGCCATCCCATCCGCCGGTGCAGCCACAGTAGCAAGATGCTCGTGGTGTCCGCCGCCGCCTTTAGTCGTGCCGCCACCGCATCGGGCCTTCTCCGGCGCCGTCGCCGCCTCCAGTAGAGTCCCCACCCTCACGGGACTCTGTTCCGCCCGCTCGCCAACCGCCCCGCCACCTCACTCGCCGGCGTCGCCACCTCCTTCCCAAGCCGCCGCACCGCCCTCTGTTTCCTCCCTCTGTCGCCCTCCTCAAGAGCACGTCAGCTCATTTCTTGACTCATCTGGTCATGTCAGCTCATTTAATGATTTGGATGCCACGTCAGCTAAAACCAGGGTGGTTTAGGGCGAGGGGGTTATTTGCTCTGGTTTTGACAATTGAGGGGTGTAAAGTGAACGGTTTTGTAATTCAGAGTGTTTTTTGGACTCGGTCCATAGTTCAGGGGCGTAAATTGGATTTATTCCGTTGCATCGTGATACAGCTACTATTGAATTGCTGCGTATATAACATACATTTTTACAGTCACATTTCCGAATTATTGTAGCATCTGAAACTATAAGCAGGGTAAAAAATGTCTTGTCTTACATCAATTAGCACCGTTGTTCCTGCTGCTCATGGATCATCATAATTAAAAGTATATTTATCACATCCAGGTGTTAAAAATCCTAAAGATTTCTTTCACATATATGAAAACCTGTTGCTTGTCCTTTCCAAAAAAAATTTCAACAAAACCTACTAGATTAATATGACAATTGTATTACATTTTGTAGCAAGAGCGTGGGCGCTATGATTATGAATGTAAGCATCTCTTGGTTTCTTATGACTCGTCACTATTTATGAATTTTCCCCTTTGAATTCGTCTCTATTTCCCTTTCTAGATTTTTTTTGTACTTTCTTTTCACATGGCACATTCATTTTGCCTAGAATCATGTTCTGTTCTTTTGTTTGATGTGCATCTGGTTCAGGTGTCAAATATAGCATCCTTTTAATACAAATACTTTTCTCATGTTCACCATTTACAAAGATTCTCGCCAATTGAAGCATGTGTTGCATTGTTATACAGCTACTATTGAATTGCTGGGTATATAACATACGTTTTTAGAGTCACATTTCTGAATTATTGTTGCATCTGAAACTATAAACAGGGTCAAAAATGCCTTGTCATACATCAATTAGCACCGTTGTTTCTGCTGCTCATGGATCATCATAATTAAAAGTATATTTATCACATCCATTAAAAATCCTAAAGATTTCTTTCACATATATTTATCTCATCAAGGTCCTGCACTACGGGGACTCTGCCGCGTCCGCCGAGGCGGACGTCCTTAGCCGCACGGCCTCGCCGTTCGTCGTCCGGTGCCATGCAATCCTGCCGGCTGCGTCCGGCGACGTCGCGCTGCTCCTAGAGCTGGTGGACGGCGGTTCGCTCGACTCGGTCAGGAGCCGCCGCGGAACGTTCCCGGAGGCAGCGCTCGCGGAGGTTGCGGCGCGGGCGCTGTCCGGGCTTGCGTACCTCCATGCCCGCCGCATCGTGCACCTCGACATCAAGCCGGCGAACCTCCTCGCGAGCACGGCGGGGGAGGTCAAGGTCGCAGACTTCGGCATCGCCAAGGTCCTCTCCCGCGCCGGTGACCACTGCACGTCGTACGTGGGCACCGCCGCGTACATGAGTCCGGAGCGGTTCGACCCGGAGGCGCACGGCGGGCACTACGACCCCTGCGCTGCCGACGTGTGGAGCCTGGGGGTGACCATCCTGGAGCTCCTCATGGGTCGGTACCCGGTCCTCCCCGCCGGGAACTAGACGAGCTGGGCGGCGCTCATGTGCGCCATCTGCTTCGGCGAGCCGCCCGCTCTGCCCGACGGCGCGGCGTCGTCGGAGCTCCGGGGGTTCGTCGCCGCGTGCCTTCACAAGGACTACCGCAAGAGGGCGTCCGTCGCGGAGCTTCTTGCTCACCCGTTCGTCGCCGGGAGGGACGTGGCAGCGTCGAGATGCGCGCTCCAGGAGCTGGTCGCTGAGGCCTCGTCGCCGCCGTCGGAGTGAGGAGTATGTGATCCCGCTGGGCGGCAGCGCCATGCACATACATAGGATCAATTTTGTTAGACATGTACATGGAACTGTAGGATTGTACATCTGTACGATTTATTTAGAGTAGAACTTACTTACTTACTTAGTACTCCCTCCGTTTTAATTTATTTGACACCCACTAGTTAGTTTTTGCGCTGTTGAATATCATTTATAATCAAACGGAGGGAGTAGTTTGCAGTTTGCTCATAGCACATAAGTTAGCTTAGGGATCGTCCAGAAATGTAAATGGACGGTAAAAATAAGGGATTGTTAACTTGTCACTAAAAACTTCGTAACATGCTAGCGTTTTCAGACACTTTATTATTTATTTTATTTTTTTAAAAAAAACTATACTCGTCAAGTGTCCTGTGGATTATGTGAATTAATTTTACTACGGATTTGCTCACCGTGGATAAGTTTACCAGTAGCGCTCCTACTTGGTGAAAAATAATAATCAAAAATTGTTTTTGAAAATTTTCATGATGATTTGATCTAGATCGAAGGTTGAGTGCATGAATGCACCACAAAAAGTGAGTACATAGGATATGTTAGCATATATAGAACTCAAGTGAAATATTCTGAAAGCGAACAACTTAATTAGCAGCTTTACTCTCAACTTGCAATAACGCAGACTCTCCTTGTCGCATCAAACACCTCGCTTTCGATCGAGCTAGCCATATCGAATGCCTAACACGCCAATTCGAACACTAGTATATAGATATATAGATAACTTACAGTTCAAGACCTGGAAAATATACGTGATTGATTACGTGTCATGCTTCTCTTTTCTCTTCCATGCCTGCAGGCCACTTTGACAAGAACACTAGCGGGCCTCTGCTTATTGTTCATCGTGTCGTCGAACCAATTCGATTGGCTTTGCAAAAGAAAGTTATAGTTAATACTGTTCATAAATTATATATGGTTATTCCGTGGTGCACTGGTTATTGATTACGATGATAATTTTAGCAAAAAAAAGCTGCAATCTTCCGATGGATCACCGAAACAATTATCCTGACCGATGCTTACCGAAGCAATCTGTCACAGAACACGAGGAAGCCCATTCAGACCCGACTTAAGCGGCCGATTATTGGCTCAAATACAATTGGAGATTTCTTTTTATTTCTTTCTACTACCGCCGAATTTTGGCAGGTAAAATAGTCGGCCATGTCACAAAATTGGAAAAAAGTCATGAAGACAAGTCAACGTAGAAAGATCTAGAAGTGCTAAAACCTGCCATGAAGTAACGATTAGCCCCCTGTTGATCCTAAATTTTAAATTTAGCCCCTATTACCTGTAAATTCTATTTCTAGCCCTCCCCTCCTCTTCCACGTGCTGCGCTCGAGGAGGGCAACAGATAGGTGCTGTCGTCGGGGGCAGCAGCAGACTAGAAATCTTTGCTGTCGGGGACCGACAGCAGTGATCAGAGCATCAGAGCGGCATTTCCTAAAATCCATTTAAGTATATTTCTTGGAGGAATTTCTAAATATAGAAAATGAGATCAAAAAATTATGAAATTTTTTGTGAAGCCTCCAAACACAGTGTACTTGCTTGTGTAATTTTCTCAAAATTTTAGCCATTTTTATTTTTCCTCTAAAATTCATTTAAGTATACTGTTTGTAGGAATTTTCTAATGTAGAAAATAAGGTCCAAACATTATGAATTTTTTTCAGCCTCCTTACACAGTGGACTTGATTGTGCAATTCTTCCAAAATTTTATATGTTCTAAAATTGTCTTAAAAATTAGGATGAAAGGTTTCAGAAATTACGGTTTCACGATAGTCCCCCAAGGTGCTGGCGCTACAATTCCAGTTAATGGTAGTCCCCAAGATGCTAGATCCAATGGTAATTGGCTGATGCCGATCTGCAAGTGTACTGCTGGGAAGTGCAGAAAATTAACAATTAAAGGGGTAAAGTACTATGTATGTCCTATACCAAAGTTAATCTTTTTTTATTAATGTTCTTATCTTCATTTCTCTTAAAATGTTTTAGTAAATCGTCATGATTATGGTCAGTTACACTGTTTTGTTATTTACAAGATATTTTAGTTTCTGATAACATAATGTTTCTTCTATTGTTTGTACTAGTCATGAGAAAAGTTGCCAAAAAATCATGAGAAGCTTCAATTGATAATCTATTATATAATAAAAGCCAACGATGATGCATGATTAAATGATCTCATAAAAAAGAGAAATATGTTAAATCTTCTCACAAAAAGGGAAAAACATTAGCCCTCAATTTGGTGGGTCCTAATGATGATGCGTGGTTAAAAATGAGAATTGATCCTTGTTAGCGTCTTCTGTTGATTCTCGTGTCATCTGCGAGTTCAAACCAGTTCAAACATTAAATTTTGAAACTACCATCCTTAATCAATAATAGAGCATAAAAGATTTGTTGCCAACCTGCCATGGCCCCACCACCTAATTCTTCATGTGGCATTTTTGTTTGTGCACACGTCACTTGCATCAACCACTTCTAGTGTAAATTGTTACTATGTTAAAATATCTTACTATCTCAACAAGGAAGATTTGTTGCCATGACCCCCGCCACTTAATTCTTCATGGGGCCCTTTTGTCTGTGCACATGCGTATTCCTCCACTGACGTCAATCGCTTCGATGTGAATTGTTATGTGTTAAAATGTCTTATCTCTCACTAAACAGGGTTTGGATAAGACACAAGTAAGCTATCTAGTACCTTTATACCTCCCTACATTGTTACCTTATTTGTTAAGTTGTACGGAGTAGTTGTGAAGAGATGTTTTCTTTTTACATGATTGATATGAATTACTACTCAATACGTGAGTTTAGAATCCACTGTGGAAATTCAATAATTACCTTCCATATGCAACCTATATGGCTTTGTTGTTACCATCATATCCCAGTTACTATATTTGTTCATTCTGCAAGGACAAGGTGCATGCCCTTACCGTGTGTTAGTCAACACTGCCGATAAAGAACCACTACAAATTGGAAACAACAATCCAAGGGAGAATGATCATTTGGAGTACAATACATTTAAGAAGGAAGCTAATGAGCACAATTTGATTAACATGGGAGAGAACAATGAAAACGAAATAGACAATCCTGATCAACCTAAAGATGATGAATGGCTGTTTGACATTGCTGACGATAATATTGTACCCAACGGTCGCTTGACACTTGCTCACCCTACACCATTTGTTGTAGCAGCTTGAGAATCACCAAGTATGCCACATAGACTAATTTTTATGGTGGAATTGGAAACACCAACAAAATCACCTATGCCACCTATTGGTGCCATCAGCCCCATTACTCAATCAAACAATTGCTTCCGATGTGGTGAAGGACACTGGTATAAGAACTATCCTAAGCCACCTCGACCTTGTTACCGATGCGGTGAGGTTGGGCACCGGTCCAGGGACTACCCTAAATTCTCCCCTTAGCCCGATACTTGTTTCCACTGTGGTGAGGTTGGGCACTGGAAGATTTATTGCCTTGTGCTGCGTGAAAACAGAGGGTTTTAGGAAACATATGATGATCTTCTTCTGGCTGTGTGCTACGGACAATAAGAAGTTAGCACTTGGGGCTAACGATCAACTTCTACTTACTATAATAAGATTTTTATAGGTTTGGCTTGGCGGTTTAGGGTTTAGCTATAGTGTTGTGACACCTGCTAAAACTTCTGCCTGACCGTAAAAAAGGGTTTCTAATATGTTTGGTCCATAAAAAAGGGTTCCTGATAGCTATAGTATCCTTCCATGTCAAGAAAACTTCTGATCTGAGGCAATGTCTTGGGCGACTCCCAGTTGAGAACATCCTTGACTTTGCTAGGGTTGACGGCGACTCCTTCTGCGGACATGACGTGTCCCAAGAAGGTGACTTCTTTCAACCAAAACTCACACTTGCTGAATTTGGCATAGAGTTGATTATCTCTAAGCTCACGAAGATATTCTTCTATGAGCACGACCTTGATCACCAGATGCTAAAAATCCACATAGTCATTACCAACGACTTGAACCTTCAAGCTAGGATTAAGTCCCTGCTTGAAACGCTTCTGACATGCATCATTCGTGGCAACGTCCTCTTGAGCATAACAAGATAGTTGAATGAACTCGTTGAGGTACTCACACACTGATATTTGCGGACATGAGAGAGTTTTAATAAAAGAAGATTAACTTTGGTATAGGACATACATAGTACTCTACCCATTTAATTGTTAATTTTTTGCACTTCCCAGCAGTACACTTGCAGATCGGCATTGGCCAATTACCATTGGATCTAGCACCTTAGGGACTACCATTAACTGGAATTGTATCGCTAGCACCTTGGGGACTATCATGAAACCCTAATTTCCGAAACCTTTCGTCCTAATTTTCGAGATCTAAACCCTTAATTTTCGAGACAATTTCAGAACATATAAAATTCTGAAAAAATTACACAATCAAGTCCACTGTGTAAGGAGCCTGAAAAAAATCATAATGTTTGGATCTCATTTTCTACATTAGAAAATTCCTACAAATAGTATACTTAAATGAATTTTAGAGAAAAAAGGGTAAAATTTTGAGAAAATTACACAAGTAAGGACACTGTGTCTGGAAGCTCCACAAAAAATTTCAGAATTTTTTTAGCTCATTTTCTATATTTAGAAACTACTCCAAACAAATATACTTAAATGGATTTTCGAGAAATTGCCGTTATAGTGCTATAGTCACCTACTGCAATCCCCGATGGTAGCACCTAGCTGCTGCCCTCCCCAAGCGCAGCACACGAAAGAGGGGGACTAGAAATGGAATTTACAGGTAACGGGGGCTAGATTTGGAATTTAGGATCAACAGGGGGCTAATAGAGTAACCAACAACACAGTAAAGCCTATTTTGGAAAGTCTGGAAAAGGAAGATTTAGTTGATCTTGAAAGATCCATCAATTGAAGGAAAATGTGGCGTAGAGACAGAGATGAAAGTGAGAAGATCATGACGGACATGGAAAGAGATTTTCTCGAAGGAAAGGGCAGGCTGATGCGAAGAGGAGTTTGAAACATAATCCATATTAAGTTGGCCGTGTTTAGGAGTCGTAGCATGGGCTATATAAATCATGTATTGTTTGGTGGGAAGAAATAACACCCAATCAACCAGATAATTTTACCGTTATCTTTACTTCTACCTTAGGAGTAGTTTATAGCTAGAAGATCCACTC
Source organism: Phyllostachys edulis (assembly GCA_036346405.1). Taxonomy (NCBI): domain Eukaryota; kingdom Viridiplantae; phylum Streptophyta; class Magnoliopsida; order Poales; family Poaceae; genus Phyllostachys; species Phyllostachys edulis. Next base: position 19,219,636 of record CM070549.1, on the reverse strand, counting down.
CTTATTTGAAATTCAACTTTTTGTTCATCTATTGAATCGATTTCGAGTTACACTACCATCTACTATCGGTCTTGTTGTGTCTGTTGTGCCTGGAACTCTCTTCCGGTAGTACCATCTATAGTCGACTTTGCCGATTTACTAAAAAAATAGCTGGCATGTCGCAGACGTCGCCAAGGAACACCCTCTGTAGGGATATGGTGTCGCCTCGCCTAAAACTTTTCCAACATCAACACTTTGTTTATAGATTTCGGTGGTAGTATCATAGGCCACATACCAGGTGCACATAGGGCATTTGGTGCACATGTGCACATGGGGAATCCGAGCCATTCCTTCCAGCATCCATGGCTGAGGTTTGCCCTCAGCTCCCACCTCACGCTTTTGCGAAAAAAACCCCGCACGAGCCCTTCCTTCCTCCTTCGGCCCCGCGCGAGCCTGAGCTAGCTGCGTTCCCCCCATTCTCCACCCACGCTTGGGTTGCTCCTACGCTGCACCGCCCCTACACCGAGCGTTGCGCCACCGCCCTGCGGCGACCGGAGCCTGCGCCAAACCCTCCTGCACCTCCTCGCGCCGCTAGGGTTCAGGCGCCAAGTCCCCCCTCGCCGCCTCCTACGTCGTCAAACCGACTTCCCCTGTGCAGACACCTCCTGCGCCTCCCCCCTACACTGACGCCTCGCGCCTCCCGCCGATGCCCCCCCCGTGCTTGGGTTTGTTGCGCCCTTTCCTGCAAGCCACGCCCTTGCCACCCGGCGACACTCCGCTGAACCGACGGTGTTGCTCCTCCATCTGGGCGCCATCCTCCATCGTCTCGGTGCGTCTCGCCTCGCTGCCTCCCCCTCCCTCACCCTAGGGTCGTAAGGGGAGGTGTTGGTGCCCGGCTGTGGCGTTCTTGGCCCCTTCTTGTATTGTAATTTTTTTCATTATGAATTTGAGTTGTCAGAGTGTATGATTGTGAAATTGAGAGTGTATGATTGAAAGAATTTTGTATGTGAACAGCAGTCTATGCTTGATTGAAATTCTAGTTGCTTGTTGTTGTTGTTGCATGAATGCTGCTCAAGCTGAAGGAATATGATGTGTGTGCTCTCATATTTGCTCTGTTTCTGAATTTGTTTTCGAAAATATGTACTGAAATGATGTCTGAATTTTGGATTCGAAATGTTGTACTGTACTGAAATGCTGAACTGCAATGATGTACTAAATGTGCTTGTGAATCATCAGTATTGGATGTTTGTGATTGGTAACAGTGAGAAGCATGTAGCAACATCTTGTAAATGCATGCATGCTTATGATGTTAGCTGGAACTTCAAAGAATTGATCCCAAGAGCAAGCTGGACTGTACTGAACCTGACACTATTATCCATGAGTCTAGAACTGAACCTAATACTCGACTGAACTGAAAAAAACTGAAATGAAGGAACCTGATACTGTATTGAACTGATTTGGTTAACATCAATGATTAGGTAGAGTAGAAGAACATGCGTCACTGCTAGCAATATCATCTTTTGCAAGCTCAACTTCCATTCACATCCAGAATCTGCCAATGGTTCCAATCATGAGTACATCAACTTCTGGAGCAAAACAACAAATTGTTCAGTGTGCTAGTTGACACCAAGAACCGAATAAGAGATATATTATCAACTTCTGGAGCAAAACAATAGATTGTTCAGTGTGCTAGTAGTATCATCTTTTGCAAAACTTATATTTGTTACATGCTGCCTCTGTTGGTGTGCTTGCAAATGCTTAGCTGACAAAACTTCAGTACATGATTCCAGACATTAAAGCAAATATTACAAGTCCATTGACCAAACATTCAGGGCAACATGTCCAACAATCATATATTACATGCCCATGATTCCAGACATTAAAGCAAATATTACAAATCCATTTCCATGAAACATTTCCATGACACAAGTGAATCCAAAAATAAATCTAAGGTCAATACACAAGTGACATCCTTTCTCTCATTTCCTGACTTCCATTCTCTCATTTCCATGACCAAAATAATCATAGAGCAATGTTGACAGAACAAGAAACAAAACAAGAAACCGAGCCAGATTACAGATTTCAGATTTGAATGAGACAACAATTAGATTTCACACAACATTTTAGATTTCAATCAGACAACAATTAGATTTCACACAACATTTTAGACAACAATTCAGATTATAGATTTCAGACAGACAGAATTGAGACAATTGAGACAACATTTCAGACAAAACATCAGTTACAATGATACAAAAAAAATGATTCAATCATACAAAATTCCTCAGTTTCAATCATACAAAATTCTCAGATTCAATCACACACCTTCATACACCGTGACAGCTTGAATTCAGAGTAAAAATTTACATTCAAATATCAAACCGACACAAATATTGTCAACTACAAAATTCCAGTCTGAAATAAACCATATAGTATTATGCTACAAGTGATAACTCTAGGATCAATTCCCTGCACTCATTGAGGATTTGGGGCCTCAATTGGCTTATCGCAATGAGTCCAGAACTAACATGTTCAACATTCATCCACACATCAAAGCAAATATTACATGTCAATCAACATTCAGCCACCTCCTGCTTAGCCTCCTTGGAGGCCCTACAAAGCAAATATGAAAACATCAACAAGTCAATTGGTAACATGATATTGTACGGAACATGTACATACCAATCAAGCACATATAGCAAGGGGGCACGGGTACTTGGGCTGTCATAAGGGCAAAAGGGAGGGGAATCAATTAGCACGGCAGCCCAATTTCATCCCATCTCAAGTGATTCCAAGAAAGAAGCACTTACCGGTACAAAGCAGGTGCTCGGGCGGGGTGCAGGGAGAGGCGCAGGGGCGTCGGCATAGGGGGAGGCGCAGGAGGCGTCGGCACAGGGGAAGCGCGTCGGACGACGTAGAAGGTGGCACGGGGGGGACTTGGCGCCCGAACCCTAGCGGCGCAGGGAGGTGGGCGGTGCACCGCAGGAGCAACCCTAGCATGGGTGGAGAATGGGGGGAACGCAGCTAGCTCGGGCTCACGAGGGGGCCGAAAGAGGAAGGAAGGGCTCGTGCGGGGGGGGGGGTGTAAGATCTAGAAGGCCAACTAGAGCGGGGTGAATAGGCGGTTTTAAAAACTCCTTTGGCTAAAGCTGAGTTTTATGCAGAATTGTAAATCAAATCGGTTTTGCACAATTAAAGCCTAAATCAACTAGTCTTTACTAAGTGCACCAACAATACGAAACTATTGATAACTATTGCAATCATATAAAGACAAGTAAGCAATTTAATACAAGGAGTATAAATTGCATAAAGTAAAGCACAAAAATGTAAACCACAATGACACGACGATGTTTTATCGTGGTGTTCAGAGACTTGTCGGTCTCCCCTAATCCACGTTGAGATAAGACCAAACCACTTGGACCGGTTCCAAACCGAACCAACACCTCGCTCCACTAGGGCTGCTCTTTCCTCCACTCTAGAGATGGTGAGCACCACACCACTCACAAACCGCCCGGGTCTTCTCACAAGCTTCTTTGGGAAGATCACGGACGCACGACGCCTCCACGCCGTCTAGGTGTGTAGGACCGGAAAGGCGACTAGAGGGGGGGTGAATAGGAGCTCAATCAATTTTTCTTTTAAGATCAGATTCAAACATGATATTGACTCCAATAGCTATGAGAACTACGAAGATCAATATATATAAGCACAGCGGAAGACTTGTGCTGAAACCCCTTCAAACCCCCAAGAGAAACGACAAAAAACACAAAAAAAGAATGCTGAAGAACAATACCGGTTGTACCAGATGAACAGTGCCGGTCGTACCGCAATTCAGAACAACCGGATGAACAGAGCCGGTCGAACTGCAGTGAACAGTAAAAACATGCGAATGGATAGTAAACAGCCTGAAAACGAAATCAAAAATTGACGTAACTTTTGATCCGCAACTCCAAACTTCACGAAACTTGAAACACACATTCCTAAGAATGTCAAGAAAATATTCCATGCGATGATCGTGAAGATCCTTGCCAAAGTTCTGACCTTTTTCTGTTCGAACGAAGGTTGCTCCAAAAACCGAGTCAAAACCAAAATATGATCCAAACACTTGCTCGTGGGTGATTGATGATCAAGATAATCTTAGATGGTCTCCCACATATCACAGCAAGTAAGATCAACACAAGAACTCAAGGGAAGATCATCGAGTCATCAAAAACACAAAATTATCAAAGAAAGAGAGCAAGAACATGAACAAAGTCATCTTTGGGAAACTTGATTGGATTGATATGAGATAGATGGATGTTTACTCCATCCTGGAGGACAAAGCTCAACCAAGGAGCACACAATCAACCAAACTCTCCTAGAACCCTAACCTCTCATCTTTCTCTCCAAAACCCTAAAAACACCAACTAGGGTTCACACAATGCAAGGGTTAAGGGCTGCTGGACAGCACCCTCTCCTATTTATACTAGAGGCTTTCATCTAGAGAATATTCTAATTTGGGCACCCGTTAAGCCCACACATAAACGGGTTTAACTCACGCACGCATCTTAAAGCGTTGTCTTCATCTTCTCTTGACCTAAACCACTTCTCCTTGCGTCGTCTTGCGCCGCGGTTTAGCCAAAAGGTCACTGTCAACGATCGAGTCGCCGATCTTATGAAATAAAAGAGAAAAATGACGTGATATTTCCTGGGATAGAATGGGGCCGCTCTTTGTTGATATGAACTGGATTTACAGGGGGTGCTTATGACCCAACTAGGGACTAATCCTAATTACACTGAATATGAAGATTGCTATCCTCTAATCTGATGATGTTGTCTTGCTTGTCTTAGACCAGATTGTGATTATCTATGTGCTTCTCGATATCCCTTGGCTTCTCTGTGTGTATCTTCCTTCCAGATCCTTTGGTCTTCTATGCTCCACATTTAAATAACTTCCTAAGAGGTGGCAGTTACTCCTGGAGAAGGCGTCCCTAGTGAAGCGTTGCGACCGGTCGAGGCGAGGTGTCAGTTAACAATACGTTAACTGCTCTGCGGTTAAGTGTCTTAGAGACACTCAACCGTATCGTGGTTGTTGTCAGTGTCTTTAGGACTATGTAACCGTGTGATATGAAGTATACAACACATGCTATATTCATCGCACGGTAAGAATATACTTAGGATCAGTTATAGATACCAGTTCATAGCTTTTCCAAGCAGCTACCTGGTCGGAGACCAGGTGTAGGACCTTGTCCGACCAGGGTACCCTTATGTAACCTCTGGAATCTTTACGACCAGTGAGATCGTTAGCCTTAGGGGTTACGACCATGAAGATGTATGGTCTTTTATTATGTATTAAGATAATACATAGAGGTTTTAATCCTCGTCAATCACCAAGGCGGTATTTAGGTGAAATTACCAAAATACCCCTTCTCGATCCTTCTCCGAAGACTAGTCCAATCTTGGTGAAGCAATCGCTTGCTTCGCCACATGTAGGTTGATCAACGGCTCTCATCATGTCGACAAGTCTCTCCCGTCCGACTCCCACCGAAACCACCATGGCACTTGCACCGACCCCCGCGCCGCTTGATCCAACCCGTCGCACCGAACTGCCCGTTCGGTCATCCTTGTCCATTCTGCGCCATGCTTGAGTCCATTGACCTCACCCAGCATCCTCGATCATTCTGAACCTCAGCTCTCCAAGCTTAGTCCCGATCATCCTCACCGTTGACCATCTTTGACCTGCAAACAACCTGCACAGCAATAGATCAAGAAATCCATTCCGGGAACAAGTTCTTCACAACTTGACCCACGTTAGTAAAAACATGAATCATGCAACACATATGCACTAAAGCTCATGAACTTGACTGTCGGGACCCAAAATATGCAATTCTGGACCCTCTGTGTATAATGCACTAGTCTAGGATCACGCTAGTGCACACAGTGTCAACATAGGTGAATATCGATCCACACAAGCGATTAATAACATAACGAGTAGTTTGATAACAAATAGTTGTTTTGACCTTATGGTCGAGTTACAATTATTAAGCCACGCAGGGCTAGCAAGAAATAAAATAGCAGCGGAACGTAGAAACCTCAGCGGAATCCCATCAATTCACCACAGTAACCGACCGATCAAGACCCTACGATCAAGCACCTTCGATGAACTCCTCCTCGGCGGTGAATACTCCTCCTCTTACATTGCATGTTTTACAACAAGTATGAGTACACACCGTACTGCAAGTCATACCACATAAATGCAATTATAGATGCAGGCTTATTCCAAAGGAATGGCTTCTGTGGTTCTTTTGCAGAAATACAACATTTGTAATTTAAATACAGGTAATAGATTGAAAGCATAATTCAAAACAAATAGACAATAATAATTTGACAGTTTTATTTCACAAAGACACATAGCCTAAACAAATTATTCATATAGCCATATTGACTTAGGTCATACAGCTCCCTTCCCAAGGTTTTCATAAAAATCTACCCCTCGTGTGAAATCCCCGAGCATGTCCATGATCATGACGCTATATTCAATAGATTGTTTAACACTTTGCAGAGTTTGTACACTTTACCCACAAGATACAACTAGTGTAGCTAGCACTAGCCATAACAAAACAGTTCAAAAACTTCATCTTAACATTGACACTCCCAGTGTGCTTACAAACTGTCAGACAACCCCACATAGGAAGTCAGTCCAACACACACCGTTGGACAGGGACACGGCGAACTGCCCCGTGATGTGACTATCTGGTAGCACACCTCCACCCACGCCCACAGCCTAACCTACAACCCGAGTAATCAATATCAAGACTCCATAACTTACTATGTTAGGCCCGTCCCATACCAGGCATGTGGTTGTACGAATGGCTCAGTTCAATGGCGCACAAAGTTAAGTCCTTAATTGACCAAGGCAAGACTTCCAATTAGACTACAAATCCCTATGCACACAGGTTATTAAGCCCACGCACATAGCTCCACCAAAATAACACACAGTATCCACCACTTGCCCCAGTCTAAATCCTTTCCCACCCTATTGGTTAAGTGCAACATATGCCATCAACGAGTAATAGCACATAGCGCACACAGTTTCTATCACATAGTTCCATAGTCACTTAGTCAAGTGTATATTTGCAACTACATGAGATGATGACTCGTAGCATGGCTAAGCAAACTAATCGCATCTAACCAACCCATGTTGGTAATACACTAGCACCAACTAAATAAACCAAACTAGGGGGACAAAAGATCATGGCATACAACTAGACAAGGAGGTCATAACAGATTGGACATTAACTAATCCCAAAAGCATTGAAATAACTAATTAAAGTAAATGCAATACTTTGAATCAATATAACTTTTAAAAACTAGGTTCAATATGATCAAAGGTATAACTTGCCTTGGAATAGGTCTAAGTACTGATCTTGCTCTTGAGGTGCTCCTTCTTCTTCAAACCTTCCCGAAGTATCAACGTCTACTCGCAAATGAAACAAACAAACAAACAAAATAAATAAAAATAGAGGCAAAACAAACTCCAAAAATTAAATAAAAATCTCAGATAGATAGATCTTGAATTTAGATGAATTTAAAAATTTGAATGGGCTCAATCGGAGTTCAGATGCAAAAGATATGAGCTTGGGAAGTTGGAAATCTAAAGAAAACCCTAAAAACTGATTATTCCGAATTTCCGAATTATTTCTTAAAAGAAAAATCGGATTATTGCGCAACGATGATGTCGGTAGCTAATTAAAAATTAAAAAACTTCGACATGTGGGGCCCACACGTTAGTGAGATGGCTCACGGTGAACCAAGTTCACCGAGCCGATTAGATCTGGGATCTGCCCGGGTGGCACGCCACAGCGCACGTCTTGACGGCGCCACCACAGTCGACACGCCGCGCAGTCTTGACCGACATCGGCCGCCACGCTCGGCTCGGCAATGGCGGAGGCTCGGGAATCAACAACCGGCGAATGCAGGCGCTCTGGCGGCGTGGTTTGGTACCAGTAGCGTAGCTCGTTATTCGCGAACGATGGAGCGACTCCGGGTGGTCAAGGTGGGCCGGAGATGGCCGTGGCGAGGTTCAAGCGACGGTGAATCTGGTGTTGTCGACGAGCTCCGTCGAGGCTCCGCGAAGTGGGTGGTCCTAGAGGTAGCCCACGTGATCTTGACACGGCGGGCGTGCTCGGGATCGACGCGGCGGCGAAGTCGTCGGCGCAATTCGAGTTTTCACCGGCGGCGGCAAAAACCCTAAACCTCGAATTGCGATGGCGCTAGGGCGTTTGGAGCTCAACGGGTGGTGGCTTTGGATTGAGGACGGCGAGGCGACCCTCGAGGACCTATTTATAGGGCTGGGGCGGCACAAGATAGGGAATCCTCAAATCGTGTCCGAAATGAACACGAAGAACAAAACCGGGATTCTAGGAGATAGAGGCTGGCACGAGATCTGATTTTACCAAATTCGGGCGCGGGAGAGATAAGAGATAAGATGCGGCGCGTTTTCTAGAAGAAATCAGCTGGGAATCTCCGTTGTCGTATCGAGCTCAGAGAGCTTCAATGGCGGACTCGGCTCGGGCTCGCACGAGGACGAAGACGATCTGGAGACAGCGACCGGCGGGCCCACCCGTCGATGGCACGGGCGAGGACGCCTTGAGGCGATCATGGCCGCTACGATCCAACCGTCATGACGATCCAACGGTGGAGAAAGAATGGGCCGCACAGTGACTGGGCCGGAACAGGAAAGGAGTTGGGTTTCAGCCCAAGGATTTATCTGAGATTTTAAATACCTTTTTCTTCTTAGGAAAATACCAGAAATCCAAATAAGCAATAGAAAATAGCAAATGAACTTGGAAAAATTCCAGAAAAATCTGGAAAATATATCCAAGCCCAAAGAACCCAAATAAAATAGTTTTGACCATTGTTCATGTTGACTTTAATCATATTAAATTGTTTTTGTGTACAAAGTCCATATTTAAGCTTTTGAACTAAATCAAATAAAACCCAAATGGTGAATTTTCTCCTAATAACTATTTAAAAGATTTTTAAAACTCAGAAAATTGGGATGTTACATTGACCTATCCCAAAGCCAAAACTCCAAAATGGCTGACAATTACCAGACAAACGGTACTACCGCCATGTTACAGTAGTACTCTTATCAAGATCGTCTTGGCTCAATAATCTAGGATCGTCTCGCTTCTCGAGAAACCCAAAATTCCCAAAAACATCTTCTCTAGAAAATACGTGCATCGCTCCAACCGGTATTACGCAAGACCGCAGTACTACCGCCATTCAACTTATTGGTCGTGCAGATTCTCTGCGATAATACCGCAGACTTACTTGTCGATACTACTGATTATCCCGACACTTTCTTTGAAACTTTAATTTCGATAAAACTTCAAAGTAATTGCCAATTGTCTCATCATCCTAAGATCATGAGTATATCCCCATGATATCCACAATCTCCCCCTTCATGAACACATTGGCAATTTCCCAAAAATATAAGTTTTGAGGTTTGAAACGAAAAGAACTCACGATTTCGCGCAATGACACAACTTGGTCCAAAGACAAGAGAATGCAATGAAAGTGATCAAGTTGGCTTCAGAAAGTATCAGCAAGTGAGATAAGACAGAGGATAGCAAGAAAGCTTCAAATTCCAGAGAAGAGTCAAAAATCTCACTTAAGGTCCAAATGAAAGAACAATTGTTCAATTTGACATTTGATCATTGTGAGGAACCAAGAAATGCAAATGAGATGCTCCCCCTCACTGTGATCATTGAGAAAATTTTATTTTCTCCCTATTTCTTCATTTTTACCATTTCTCCCCCCTTTGACAATGGATTCATCAAGGTGCGTAGAAGAAGATAGAGCATGAATGACATGAAATGGCTGCAATTTATTCATTTTTAGCAAAGGGGGCCATGAAAATTACCCAAGAGGACTCTACAAGTATTACACCAAGCCATATTATGTGAAGTAGCTATTTCATATCATGGCAAATCATATAAAGCAAAGCTAACGCCAAATGAGCAATAATCTGAGATTAAATGATTGTTTAGTATGACAAGGTGTTCAAGATCATAGTTCAGCCAAAGGTATCCAAAAATGAGTCAAGCCATGTCAATAAACTAAATGGAATCAAGAAGCTAGAAAAGAGTCAATTTAGAGTGCTATGAGTTCAATGTTGAATCAATTTGTTCAAGTACTTTGAAATTTAGCACATTTAGAACTTGCTAAAATTTATTTTTGGTTTTATCTTAGCAAAGCAAGTCCTGAACTAGGAGCCATCCACAACTGTCTCCTAAGTTTCAACCAATTTTTACAAAAAAAATTTAGCCTTGTGCTAGATCTCAAGCCGTGCCGCGACCATCCTAAACAAGAAGCTTAAGAGAGTGGTCTAGGTCATCCAAAACTCCCCCTGAGTTCATGCCTAGTGCAATGGCAAGCTGTCTTATGAGAAAGAATTGGTGAGATCAGTTTTTTCGCACAGAAGAAATCATTTTTCATTTTCTTAACTTAGGAACTTGCATAGCTCAATCTAAAACTCAAATTAGATTCAAGACTCAACTTAGCCTATTTGACATGACATGAATCATGAGAGGATCACTATAGCAAAACTAGTCACAAGATCCAACAAGTCATGTTTTAATTCAAGTTTTTTTACATTTAATAGAGTTAGCATGGCAAAAGCTAAGCTACACATGGAAAGTCATGATAAATCTAGCAAACTAGCACAAGACATGGCAAGGTATAAAGCATAAAATCATGTCACACAAGGATAATAATCAAGACTCCGTGATCTTATATTACAATGCAAGTTGCTGATTTAAAATGCAATATGGTACAATGAATGCAAAAGATCAAACTCTCCCTCAAAACAGGGCAAGAGGACTAATAACCTCCAACTCTCCCTGCAAAGAAGCAAAACGAGAAGAATCAAGAGTCTTAGTGAAAATATTCACAACCTGCTGCTCAGACTCTACAAAGTGAAGCACAACATCACCCTTCTCTACATGGTCTCTAAGGAAATGATATCGAATGTCAATGTGCTTGGTCCTAGAGTGTTGCACTGGGTTTTTGGCAATATTTATGGCACTAGTGTTGTCACAGAAAAGAGGAACACTATCCAAAAACAATCCATAATCCCGCAGAGTAGACAAGATCCAGAGAACCTGAGAGCAACTACTGGCTGCAGCTACATACTCTTCCTCGGCAGTGGATTGTGCAACAGAGGACTGCTTCCTAGAAGACCAAGAGATAAGAGAGGTGCCTAAGAAATAACAAGTGCCAGAAGTACTCTTTCTATCCACTCTACACCCCGCAAAATCAGCATTAGAAAAAGCCTGAATGGAGAGAGCGGAGTCAGAAGAATACCAGAGTCCAAAGTCAAGAGTGTCCTAGAGGTACCTGAAGATGCGACGCACTACTTGACGATGTGAGGCACGAGGGGAAGTCTGAAATCGAGCGCACAGACACACAACAAAGGTCTCTTCAAAGTCTAAGCCTTCTACTTGGGAATATACTTGACCTACAAGCCTAGCCTTGTTGCGAACTACCAACCCATCCTCACTTTGCTTATTTTTGAAAATCCATTTTGTCCCAATTACATTGTGATTAGGTGGAGGTTCAACTAAGGTCCAGACTTGATTTCTTTCAAAATTTTCAAGCTCTTCATGTATGGCATTAACCCAAGAGGAATTAGATAAAGCATGGGTGACATCTCGGGGTTCAAAAGACGCAACAAAAGCAGAATGTGCATGAGAATCTGGAGAAATAAACCTGGAGCGAGTAACTCGCTCATGGAGATCCCCAATCATCTGCTCTGGTGGGTGTTGTCGCTGAATATGAAGAGGAGGTCCTGGTGCAGATGTGGCCTCTACCTCATGAGCTGTGGAGGTAGGAGCAGAGCCACTCGAAGTGCCGATGAAGGTGAGAAGAGGCTGCTCTCCTGAAGTTGGAGAAGTAGAAGCAGACTCTCCAACCATCTCAGGAGTGCCTAGAGAATGGATTGGGTCCTCATCCTCAGAGTTGTCGTCCATGAAGATACTCTCTCAATCACCAAGGACATGTGTACCTGCACCATCGGTTCTAGTACCAGGACTAGCCTCATCAAAAGTGACTTCACAAGTCTCAACAATTTTGTTAGTATCCAAATTAAATAGACGATAGCCACGAGAATGAGCAAGATATCCAAGGAAAATGCCATCATAACATCTGGATTCAAATTTATCCAAGTTGCCATGTTTAAGAATGAAGCACTTACAACCAAAAATCTTGAAATAAGAGACTCTAGACCTATAACCAAATCTAAGCTCAAAAGAGGTCTTGCCTATGACAGATCTCAAGAACACCCTATTGGACACATAGCAAGCAGTAGAGATTGCCTCAGCCCAAAACCTCCTAGGTATGCTATGCTCATCTAGCATGGTCCTAGCCATCTCTACAAGGGTTCTGTTCTTCCTTTCCACACCCCCATTCTGATGGGGAACTCTAGGTGAGGAGAACTGGTGCTCAAGTCCTCTCTCAGTGCAGAATGTGGCAAAAGAAGAGTTCTTGAATTCTATACCATTGTCACTCCTAATGGTTCTCAAAGCTCCAGGGAGGTCAACTGCTAGCCTAAGGAGCAACTATCTAAAACAGCCAAATGTCTCATCCTTAGAAACCAGAAAATAGACCCATGAATACCTGGAGAAATCATCCACAATGACGAGCACATACCACTTCCCTCCCGCAGACTGAACTCTAGAAGGGCCAACCGTGTCTAAGTGTAAGAGCTGACCAGGTCCATCAGTCATCACTAGAGTAAGAGGTGGATAAGAAGCAGAAACCATCTTACCATGTCTACAGGGTGTGCACACTAGGTCTCTAACATTCTTAAGCTTAGGCAAATCTCTAATCAGGTTCTTGCTACTGACTCTGGTCAAATGATCGAAGCTAATATGTCTAAGCCTACGATGCCACAACACTAAGTCATGAGAGTCAGAAGCCACAAGACACCTAGGGCTGGAAGCAGAAGAGATACTGAAATTAGCATTAAAGATCCTCTCAAACCTAGAGATCCCAATGACAAGCTCACCCGAGGAGTCTAGAACTCTACACTCACCACTCTTGAACCTCACTTCTAGACCCTCATCAAGAAACTGAGAGACAGATAGCATATTATACCTCAGCTTACTTACCAAAGCGACGTCCTTAAGTATGATGTTGTTGTTGACGCCAAGACTTGTGCCCTTAGGTCATCACGGTCCGTAGAAAGCATCCCCAAACGTGATCAACTCGTTGCCGGATGCACGTGTGAGGGAGAAGAACCATCTAGAATCTCCAGTCATGTGGCGAGAACACCCAGAGTCAACAAGCCATATGTTCTCCTTCCTCGCACGACGGACCTCGTCTGGATCGCTGAAGGGATCGTCGTCGTTGGAGGAATCGGCGTCGTGGCTGTCCTTAGCCATGAAGCACATGCCGGTGAAGTCCTGGGCCTTCTTCTTACCATTAGAATCATCCTCGTCATCCTCTGTCCCCGAGTCCACATCGCTCATATCAACACTCTCAAGAGCGGCAAGGACCCGGTTGACGAACTTCCGATAGTTGGGCTTCTTGGCTTTCGCATCCCGAGCTTGAGGACGCCTCCTAAAGTCTTTCTCCTCCTTGCCCTTCAGCTTGGGGCACTTAGCCCGAATGTGGTTTGGCTCACCACACTCAAAGCTGGTAACAGGGTCACTTCTCCTTTTGCTCCTCACTTTGTTGTAAGCTCTCGTGAATTTTGTGGATAGGAAGGCTAAGTCATCCTCGGGTAGCTTCTCTAGCTGCTCATCGCTTAAGAAGTGCAAAGCGGACAATGAAAAACTAGATGAGCCAAAATCCAATGAATCAGAAGAGCTACCCTTAGAAGGGTCAACCACTAGAGCCATCGACTCTGTCTTGGGAAAATGCGAGATGAAATCAATCTAATACGTCTTCAACCTCGAGTAGAGCTTATCCATGGTAAGCTTACTCATGACAGTGTTGTCATTGATGGAAGTGATCTTCATCCCCCAAACTCTCACGTCAAGTGCACCCAAGAGCTGACGTGCATTCTCAGACTCAGTAAACACAAGATCCACAGCACACAAGTCATGAAGGATTTTGGAAAACCTTCCCCACAACTCATCCAAAGATTCACCAGGCTTTGTTCGATCTTTGAATATCCTTTATTAAGTTGGTTCTGTCTCACTTTCTTGATCGCGGTAGAGCCCTCATGGTAGTCGTGAGGTCTTCGGATCTCGTGAGCGAACCTCAAGTGAGCGACACGCTCAAACTCAGATCGACTAAGCCCTTGAATCAAGAAGTTTCGAGCCTTGCTATTTGCCTCCACATCAGGTGTGATCACATCGTCATTGGCTGGCACTATATAAGGATTTTTGACCTTAAGCCAAATTGAATGCCCTTGAGCCTCGATGTATGCATGCATGCGAGCCTTCTAGTAAGAAAAATTGACTCCATCAAACACATGTAGTTTGGTGGAATACTTGTCAGACGCTATGGCTTCTAAGACCGGTTAAGATCTATGAGAAGAGCTAACCGGGCTCTGATACCACTTGTAGGACCGGAAAGACGACTAGAGGGGGGTGAATAGGAACTCAATCAATTTTTCTTTTAAGATCGGATTCAAACATGATATTGACTCCAATAGCTATGAGAACTACGAAGATCAATATATATATAAGCATAGCGGAAGACTTGTACTGAAACCCCTTCAAACCCCCAAGACAAACGACCAAAAAACGTCTTGATGAACAAAGACTGGGTTGTCTGGGATGAACAAAGGCTTGGTCGCGTCAAGCATTTGTATACATTTTGCAACTAAATTTTCAAAGGATTACTAATAATTATGAAATTTTTGACTTTTGGCTAAAAGGCTCAATTTTGAAGAACATTACTAGCACTTAATTTATTTGGGCACACTTAGGGATGTGGTATACATGATTATGACTTAGCACTCTCCCTTAATGTGCCTCCTTCTATCTTGCTCAACATTTTAATAAACAAGAGTTAGCACAAGAGTAAGAACACCCTTTTAAGATTTTCATGAATGCAACCTACGCAAGGCATAAAAGGGCTAGATACTTCAATGTAAATACTTGTTACCGAGATAGCATTGGTTTATAATATGAATTGATCTTCCTCAAGCTTGGCTTTATATTTTGCATATGATGGAATCCACCTCTTCATGAGTGAGCCAAGCCTCCGATGCTTTTCCAAGTACCTATTTAGCATTTAAGCACCTTTTGGTACTCAAACTTGGTTGGGTCCTTGAATGTTAGTCACAATAGATTTGGTCACCCAAATGGCCTAACAATAATCTTAGGTGTGCTAACAATTCTAGCAAACACATTACCATATTTATCTTTCCTAAGCAAATAATGATCATTATATATAATGGGCTTAGGAGAGATACCTTTGGGACATTGTTTACCAATGTGTCTCTTTTCCTAACAATTGTAGCAAGTCGGGCTTTTGTTTCCCTTACTTGTCTTCTTTTCTTGCTCCTTGCCGGTTTGCCTCTTCTTTGAATGTCTTGACTTGACATCCATTTGATTTGGGCACACCGAGGCTTTGTGGCCCTTCTCATTGCATCCAAGACACTTCATGTATTTTTCGTGTGTCTTGCATTGTGCCTTGTCTTGCTATTCTCCTTCTTCTTTGGAGTGAAGCCAATCCCACTCTTGTTTTGCAAGCTTCTTTGCTTGCTCAATATATCATCAAGAGAGGCTTTCCCTTTGTAACTTCTTTCCAAATCAATTTTCAATTTTGTGACTTGGGCCTTGAGTTCATTATTTTCCTCTACAAAATTAGTTTCATAAGACATAAAGGAAATAGAAGCATCTAATTTTGAGCAATAAGGCAAATCAAGCAAATCATCACAAGAAGTGGGTATGCTAACCTTGGATGAAATGCAAGAGATAGGAGCTATACATGGCATATCATCTAGCAAGTTACATGTAATGCCTATATCCACTTTGAGCTTATTGAGCTCATTTAGGAGAAGAGTTTCATATTCATCTTTTAGAACATCATAATTATTTTGAAGCAAGTTATATTCTTTCTTCAAAACATTAAATTCTGAAACCTCCTTTCCTAAATACTCATTAAGCTCCTCAAACATATCCATCAACTCATCATATGAAGGCTCATCATCATCATTTACCTTCTTATTACCTTTAGCCATGAAGTAATGAGGTGATGTGGATGAAGTGGAGGAATCTTCATTGTTGGAACTTGAGGTTGAGCATTCTTCTCCCGACATCCATTCTTGTATGCAATCATCACTAGTTGAGGTGGACCTTTCATAATGATCTTGAAGATGGATCCACATCTCATGAGCATTCTTCAGATTGCATATGGCATCAAATATCTCTACTCAAAGCACTAAATAAAGCGTTAGTTGCTTGAGCGTTGAGATGTGAGCATTTCTCTTCCTCAATAGTTTGAGCAAAAAGATCCTTTGGAGGAGAAAAGCCCACATCTACAACCGCCATATTTTTGGGCTCATGATCTTAAAATAACATGACATGGGGATTTTCCAATGAGCATAATTTGTGCCATCAAATAGAGGTGTCTCACCAATGTGCACTAAATCACTAATCGTCATCCTTTACTCTCTAGACGGTTAAGTCTAATAAAATGGGAGACCAAGCTCTGATACCACTTGTAAGATCGAGGAGGCCGACTAGAGGGGGGGTGAATAGGCGGTTTTAAAAACTTCTTTGGCTAAAGCCGAGTTTTATGCGAAATTGTAAATCAAATCGGTTTTGTACAATTAAAGCCTAAATCAACTAGTCTTTACTAAGTGCACCAACAATATGAGACTATTGATAACTATTGCAATCATACAAAGACAAGTAAGCAATTTAATACAAGGAATATAAATTGCATAAATTAAAGCACAAGAATGTAAACCACAATGACACGACGATGTTTTACCGTGGTGTTCAAACACTTGCCGGTCTCCTCTAATCCACGTTGAGGTAAGCCCAAACCACTTAGACCGATTCCAAATCGAACCAACACCTCGCTCCATTAGGGGTTGCTCTTTCCTCCACTCCGGAGATGACGAGCACCACACCACTCACAAACCACCTAGGTCTTCTCACAAGCTTCCTTGAGAAGATCATCGACATATGACACCTCCACGCCGTCTGGATGTCGGCAAACACCAAGAGTAATAAGTTTAGGACTCTCACTTGAACTAATCAAGTGTTTAAGCTCAAGTGGATACTCAATCTACTACCTAATGCAACACATGCAATTAGGGTTTGCCTCTCAAAGCTCACTAAGTGCAACACATGCACAAATGAAAGTAGAGGGTTTGCTCTTAGCTCAAAGGAAATGAATATGGCACCAGCAACTCTCCCACACACGGCCAAGGTGGATATTTATAGCCCACACATAAAAAACTAGCCGTTGGGGAAAGATTCCAGAGAATCTGGGGGAAATTGGTCTAACCACCAACTAATGGCCGGTCTGACCGCCCCAACTTCAACGGCTATAAAACTAGTCGTTGGACTCACTGCTGGTCTGACCGCCAACTAATGGCCGGTCAGACTGCCCAAACCGGTCAGACCGCCCAATAGCTGACGGTCAGACTGCTCCACAGAAAGTGGCCAAGGACCAGAAATGCACCTCTTTGGAAAAATCAAACCGCCAAGGAAAAATCAAAACAACCGCACAGCGGTCGTACCGTAAACAAGCGTGGTACTACCGCACAATATTTATGGTGAAGAATGGCCAGTCAGACCGCTCCAAACACGCCGGTCAGACCAATACCCAACTGGTCAGACCGCCCATTGCAATCAAGGCTGAAAACATATTTTGATCTTTGCATCAACTCAATTTGCAAAAACACATTTCGCCAATTGATGCAAGATGCACACAAGGTTAAAGGCAAGATTTTCAACAAGTTGCAAAACACATTTGCCGACTTTTAGAATCAATACCACAAGGAATAAGGTGCATGGACTAAACCCGTTTGCAAAACACATTCGCAAACTAAAGTCACATGCTATAAAGATTATGCATGAGCCTCAACTATTCGCAAAACACATTCGCAAATATTGGCAACATACTAACAAGATCTAGAGCAAGTATAATGAGCTATCAACACATGACTAACTTAAGCTACTAATCAAGACCACTCTTAATAGTACGACAACCTATACTAGCAATCCGGTCTTCCAACCAAACATCAAAACCGGTAAAAGACTAGGAACAAATCCTTAGCCCTAGCTAGTCACACCTTTGCCTTGCACAAAACACTTGAAGCTTGATGACGCACATCCTTACTTTAAGTCCGGGTTCTTGACTAGATAATCATCAAGACATGATGATTTCCTTTTTCTTGAACATCATCAACACATGATGATTTCCTCTTTCTTGAACATCATCAACACATGATGATTTCCTCTTCTTCAAAAAAACTTGATATGATACTTATCAACACATGATGACATCCTTTTCTTGAACTTGGCTTGATGATCATCAACACATGATGATCTTCTTCTCTTGGGATCATGATACGCATCAACACATGATGCATCCTTTACTTCAAACTCTTGACTTGATGACGATCAACTCATGATGTCATCCAAAATCCTCATCACCCTGGAACATAACCTATTCATCCAACTCATGGAAAATGTTAGTTCCACAATATGATTATCATTAATTACTACGACATACCATTAACTCATAATGGTGGGACAAGATACCACAATCTTTCCTCTTTGGTAATTGATGATAATCACTTCAATTGCAAATAAATTGAATGTTGATAAATATGAATATATGTAAACTACACGAGTTATATATACTCAAGAGTATATGAGTGTACATAAACTATACAAGTTATGTTATACTCGTATGAATATATTAACTACATAAGTTAAATATATTCAAGGATATATTCAAAGTAAAGATCTTTAATGTATGTGGACAAAGGAATATGGATCAGTACTAATAAAACCACAAAACATAGGGTGAACTCTCCTTAAGTGTGTGCATACACAAATGTGTAATAAGAACATATACACATATTTAAGTTAGGCTTTTGGTGGAGTTCAACCTATATTTTGGATTCGAGGAATACAACAATATATAAAAATATGATGTCGAATGCATACCTCTTCAATTTTCACCTTTTAATCCAACTAATACTAAACATGAGATATAGCAATAGAAGAGTTAGTCTTACAAATAGATTTATCATTATGAATGCATACCTGTTTGGATTTTTCTTTTTATATCCAAGCTGAAACTAAACATGGTATAACAATAGAAGTGTTAGTCTCACAAGTAGATTTGTCATTAATAACCGAAACTCCATTAACACATAATGACGGGTCTAGATTCTTCAGGGGGAGAGGGGTTCGCAAATGCGTGAGGTGGGAGCTGAGGGCAAACCTCGGCCGTGGATGCTGGAAGGAACGGCTCGGATTCCCTATATGCACACGTGCACCAAATGCCCTATGTGCACCTGATGTGTCGCCTAGTATCATGAGCAACAAAGCCCTAAATCATTTAATAAAACAGTGACGAAAATCCTTCGAGTCTATGACAACTGACACAAGCATATTCTCCGATGTAGGAGCGTCCACCGTCGGTGAGGCTTGAGAAATCATATGTGGTTGTTAAGCGTTAAACGAGCTTGTCCAATTTATATGGACCGTGAATGCCCGATCGAGCAATGGCTAATGTCCACGAGCCCGAGCCCCAAGCAGCAGGCGATCACCGCGTTCCACGCACGCGACGACGCTCTACGCCCACAACGATCGCCTCGAGAACCTTCGTGGCCACCACCACGTGCGCGTTCTCAGCATACAGTACATGACGGCGCGGCGAGAAAGTGAAACCGGGCACGAGCGGGTGCGCGCGCGCATGCTCGTCTAGCCCGGCCTTGACCGCGTGCGCTTGGACGGCCCTCCCCTCCCGCACTGCACGGGTGGAGCACCCGTCGGCCGGCAACCCCCGCGCCGCGCCTGCATCTCCCGGAACACGCCGATCGCTTCGCCCCACTCCAGCTCCGCCTCGGCCAGCAGCATCGCGCGCGACGCGACGTTCTTGTTTCCATCCACAGCACCGTGTCCTTCGACCTCCTCTCCCCACCCCAGGCCCCAGCTCGCCGATGTGGCCTTGTTGAGATATAAATTCCGATGGGTCGACCCAAATGATGACGGGCTGAATTGGATCGCGAATTTTATTTCCGATCCAAATTCTGATGGGCCTCATAGGACCGTGGTGTTTGTCCGAGAAGCAAACTCTAGTGGGCCAAACATGAATGGGCGGACGACATTTATATTTGCAGTGGCACGCATGATGGCGCTTATCGTCCTCTATCTGGCCCCCTAAATTTAGTCCAACGGTGTAGTGTACCCAACGCGGCCGTTCCTTGTGGATGCCCGTAAGTCAGCAGGATGCCGAGATGGCTCGTTCCGCTCGAGCCCGCCGCCGCCGGTCGCCGGTAGGCCGGGCACCGCAACCTGTAAATGGAAGGATGAAAGTACGGTTGCAAGTGTTCATGCCTTCAACTCTCATAAGCTGCTGCCGTTTTTCCTTTATTGAAAAAAAAATTATTTGCTGTCGTGCAAGCTTGAGAGAACCGTGTTTCGGTTCAATTTAACAAATTTAACTGAGGGTCCTGCCTGATGGCACACGGCGCACACAAACGTCACCCGATAAATCAAGTTGAGCTCACTCCCAGACTGAGGGTCGGCTTTCTTGACTCCTGATCATTGACTATATCAGCTAGGTTTGCGGCCCCCACATCTGTGGGTGTGTGGATCAGTCTATCCGAGTAGTACCTGGTAAGCTATGCTACAATAGGCTAATCTTTCGTAGAGAATGCTAAAAGTATGTACAGTAGTGTAACGTCAGTTGTCTGTAAAATTTATCACGTTGGACATTAGATAACGTGGATGAGAGGGGGAGCATAGAGAAATGGTTTGTCTCTTGACTGCACGACTATAACACGAGAAACAAGACAAATTATACATGAGGAATTTGTCTATAGAAACATATAAAAAGACAACTAATTGTAGGAGCTGTCTTTAGTGCTATCTATAGATGACATGAAGACGTACTATAAACAACAGTTGTCTATACCATTGATAGATGACATGAAGATGTACTATAAACAACAGTTGTCTATACCATTGTACATACCTAACATGCTAAATTGCTAATTAATTACTGTATAATCACTTATCATTATCCGGGAATCTTCCCCGCAGATATCCCATTTTAAAATAGCGCGATTATTCTACAACGACGGCGGAAACATCGAGCTTGTTAACCGTTAGTCATACCACACCGTCTCCATCTCACTCGCTAATGAAAGAAAGAGCCCAAGGTGATTGCAGTTGGAGATATTCCTATTAGAACCTTCTTGCCATTCACCAACACCGTCTCCATTCCCAAATGGCTCTGACGATTAGAGAGAGGAGGCTTCCGCAGCTACACATCTCGCTCGACCTCCCCTCGTGCGCCTTCCGGTACCCCGCCCCGCCGGTGGCCGCGCCAGCTTCGACGTCGGCGGCGGCGCGGGCCGGCGAGTTCCGCCTCTCGGACTTCGACAGGCTGGCCGTCCTCGGCCGCGGCAACGGCGGCACCGTGTACAAGGTCGCCCACCGCCGCACGTCGGCCCTGTACGCGCTCAAGGTGGTCCACAGTTGCGATCCTGGAGCAGCGTCGGAGGTGGACGTCCTACGGCGCGCCGACTCGCCGTATGTCGTGCGGTGTCACTCCGTCATCCCGGCTGCCGCCTCCGGCGACGTCGCGCTCCTGCTTGAGCTGGTGGACGGCGGTTCGCTCGACTCCGTCATGAGCCGCCGTGGGGCGTTCCCGGAAGCTGCACTCGCGGAGGTCGCGGCGCAGGTGCTGTCCGGCCTGGCGCACCTCCACGCCCGCCGCGTCGTCCACCGCGACATCAAGCCGGCTAACCTCCTCGCCAGCGCCGCCGGCGAGGTCAAGATCGCTGACTTCGGCATCGCCAAGGTTCTCTCCCACGCTGGCGACCACTGCACCGCCTACGAGGGCACCGCCGCGTACATGAGCCCCGAGCGCTTCGACTCGGAGCGCCACGCCGACCCCTGCGCCGCCGACGTCTGGAGCCTGGGGGTGACCGTCCTTGAGCTCCTCATGGGGCGCTACCCGCTGCTCCCCACCGGGCAGAAGCCGACCTGGGCGGCGCTCATGTGCGCCATATGCTTTGGCGAGCTGCCCTCGCTGGCCGACGGCGCAGCGTCGACGGTGCTCCGGGGGTTCGTGGCCGCGTGCCTCCAGAAGGACTACACGAAGCGAGCGTCCGTCGCACAGCTTCTTGCGCACCCGTTCGTCGCCGGAAGGGACGTGGCGGCGTCCAAACACGCGCTCCGGCGGCTGGTGGCTGGAGCCTGAACTGGCTTTGCGCCTGTGCCGCCTTAATTAGCTTAGTTACTGACAAATCATAGGGTTGTCCATTAGTTTGTACATATGTGTGTAGCTCTTTCTGACAGATAGTTTAGGGACTAACAAGAGGTAGATAAATAAATGAAGGAAAAGAACCCTCAAGGAGAATAGCACACGTAGTAAAGTAATCAAGGATTGCTTTATTTTTGAAACGGAATAAGGATTGCTTTCGCATGATCATATATAGCTAGCAATATTACCGTTCACTAGGTTTATGAGGACCGTGTTCCTGTGAGGACAAACCCGTCATCTTGTTTATGAGCCCAATTAATCTCTATGTAATTAAGTATTTCCACAATTTTGTGGTGTTAATATTGATTTGAATGACCGTCATACTACGAGAAAAGATTTTCATATAAACTCTCACCAATTAAATGATGGGTTCCTAAAATTTTTATACTATATTACCAATGGACTTGTCGGTGTTTTAGAACCGATCTTACGTAAAGATTGTTTGATTCGGGGGTCTCCTAGAATAGAATCACGCAGAGAGATTGACACAGGTATTTTTATACAGGTTCAGACCTTCTTCGGAGATAATAACAACCCTACTCCTGTGTGTGTATGGTATTGAGTGTATTCTGAACAATCAGGAGAAAAACTAAGACTATTACAGATGATATCACTTGTTTTCCTGATATCCTTCGATAGTGTGTGTGTGTACGCCTCGATCGTCTCCTTCTTTCCTCTCTGACCGTTGCCTTTATATAGTCGTGAAGGAATAGTCGTTTTCCCCTGTTGAAGAGACGCCTCATTAAATCCAGTAACGAGCGCACGTTTGTAGTAATCATCGGGCTGGTAACTCCTTTACGTCGCCTGGCAGTTACTTGTCAGAGATAATGGGGTATTGCGTGTTATTATTTTGTATAATAACAGCGTATGTTGACTGTTTTGGATTCCTTAATCAATTAGACCCACTTGCCTGTAGGTTTTATTGATCATAAGGTGGTCGTAGCTGACCTGGTCGTAGAAGAACTTACGACCATAAGGTAGTCGTAGCAAGACTTACGACTATGAGGTAGTCGTAGAATAACTTACGACTTAGTAGTGATCGTAGAAGAACTCACGACCATAAGGTAGTTGTAGCAAAACTTACGACTATGGGGGTGGTCGTAGAAGAACTTACGACCACCTAGTAGGATTTTCCCTTGTAAATTTAAGGCGTATACCCAGGGACCACATGACGTTATATTTACTTATAATAAGAATTATAGATAAAAGATAAAATGAGGATTATTAGATCCTCGTCATCTAGCCCCCCAGTTTCAAGTGAAAGTAACTTACTTGGTGAAGGAGTCATAGATGGTCTTACGGCCACGAGAGGGTCGTAGAAAGATGGTCGAAGGAAAAACTCTTCGACATTTATGTACTATTTTGACCAGAAATATGCTTGGTTAAGAAGGTTGCTTACGACTATCAAATAGCCGTAGAAAACTCCTACGATCACAAGGTGGTCGTAGTATGGTGATCGGAAGAAAAACATTTCCGATTATTATTTCGTTTGGTCAAAAAGATCTGACCAAGGAAGTGATTTAAGCGAGGTGTAAAACGAACTGATTTTCTTGAGCGGACAAGTTAGAGAATCGCATAGCGACTCCATAAGTCTGTCTGTTGGAGCGGTTCTGAAGCGGTGGCAACCTTTGGAATGCCACGCCTTGATAAAACACACGGTTATAAATACTTACCAGGGGTAAAACTTAGATTTATACTTTTCCCCAAATCGCTCCCGCTGTTCATCGAGTTCTTGTCTTCTCCGCCACCAACTCAATCGTGCCTTCTTCGCCGCCAATCCAATCGAAAATCTCCCCATTCTGAGAGTAATGGCTGGGAAAGTTTCTGAGTGGGCTGAGTCGGAGATGGATGCGGTGAAGATTCAAGCCCTAGTCGACGCCGGGAAGATTCCACAGAAAATTCTCGTGAAGTGGTTTACGGCGTCTGGACAGCATTAGCCGTCGGGGGAGACTGGACAAATCCCCGTCTTCCAAGCATATTGTGAGTGTGGCCTTCGATTGCCTGCTCACCCCTTTCTCACACTTGTACTCGAGCATTTTGGGGTGGAATTGGTGAACCTTGGTCCTAATTCCATCACAATGCTAAGTGTATTTGTGTATTTGTGTATCTGTGTGAGGCATACCTGGGAATTCCAGCGGACCTTGAGCTCTTTCAATATTTCTATGGAATGGCTCGACAAACTAGAATAGCTGGAAGTTGTGGTCTGAAGCTCCATGACGGGAAGTCGAAGGAGTATATTCAGATGTTTACTAAATCTTCGTGGCCAGGATGGAGGAAGAGGTGGTTTTACTGAAAAATCACCCAAGAAGACAACCTTACTTTCGAGGGGAAGGCTGCCGAAAAGAAATCTTCATGGGATTCGACTCCCAATGATATCAGCCGAATTGCCCCCTATATTCAAGCCATAAAGGACTTGAGAGAGGAGGGGTTAACCGGATGGCATGTGGTGAAGGATTTCATCACACGTCGAATTAGCCCTTTGAAGAAACGAGTACTTCCTATGTGGAGGTACACGGGGCCAAAAGACCTGACCAGGGACTACGAGGAGGGTAAGTAGATTTTCGACTTAGCTCTTGGTTTGGTCTTCTTCAAAATTGTCTAATGAATATCTTTATCTGTTTTACATAGATCTTTCACAGGCAGATATTGACGTTCTAGTCAAACTCGTTTGTGAGAAGTCTCCGCCACTCAGAGTGGTAGTTCCTCAAATCCTTGCGGTTTTATCCGCAGAGGAAAAGATGGAGCGCCTAAAGGTAATCAAAAGTTGATTCTATCCTTAGGACTTCATAGTCGTAGAAAGAACTTACGACCAGGTAAAGGTCGTAGAAAATCTTACGATCAAGAAAATGTCGTAGAAAAGCTTACGACTGGATACTGATCGTAGAAAATCTTACGACCGGTCAGTGATTCTTCTTTTTCTATTTTTCTTTACAAAAAGTAGGTATGGAAAACCGTCAGGACGATGAAGAGGTCGAACTGATTACCATCGGCGCAGGGATGATAATGGTCAAGGGCTCAGCTCCTCCGACTAAAAAGCGTCGACTCACGAAAGTTGCCGACAAGGGAGGAGCAAGCTCAAGTTCCTTTATTTTGACCAGGTCCTCGACAAAGTCTGCGACAGACACGGTTGCAACAGAAGCCGAGGTTGAAACAGCTGAAGTTGAGGAGGCTGAAGAACCTCTTAGGCGTAAAGCCCGTAAGGCCAATGTACCTTTTTATTATGACAAGAAAACTTTCACAGTTTCTGTCACTCCTAGTTTTGTCAAGCAACTAGAAAAGGAGAACTGGAAGGACTTTATGTCTTTTGTGAATGACAATGCTGATCCAGCAGAGCCTACAATTGAGGGTAGCGCTGCTCTTGGAGCGGTCGAGACTGATCTCGGCCATCCGGAAAGTCAGGAGACCAGAGAGATGGTTCCTGTTCAAGATCCACGACCAGACGTGGTCGTGGCTAAGCCCATTATTCAACTTGAACTCCGACCAGACGTGGTCGTAGAAAAGAGGTCGAAGAAATCTTCCGTCGGGAAGATGACTCCTAAGTTCCTGGTCAGGTCCAGGATGCATATGTATGTGAAACAAACTAAAGTGTAAGAACAGCATTTACCTTTCGCTTTTCACAACCTGACTTGCTTTCCTTTTGTTGATTTTAGCCCAACTCCTTCAGCCCCCGAGGACGCTTCTATCGAGAAGCCCATTGCCGCCTCTCCAGTGGTCGGAGAGATGACAGTGGAAGTGGTCGAAGGATCATCCACAGCCCCGGTAGTGGAGAAAGTCGCGGCTCCTGAAGTGGTTACCACAACCACTGAGGTAGTAGTTATGACTACTGAGGTAGTAGCTACGACCACTGAGGTGGTCGTGGAGACAGCAGAGGCAGCCTTAGAAGCCTCTGGCCAAGGTGGTGATGTGTCGACCACCGTCTTTGGAAAGGAAGTCGTTGAAGACGTTCCTCCCAAGATACCAAAGAGAAACTGATTCTGTAATCGGAAGATAAAGAATATTTCAACCGTCGGCCGATTTCTTTGGGCTGCTTCCATCGTAGGGTCTTCAGCTTTTAGATCTCGCGATCGAGTCCCTCATCCCAAAGATATTCCCAATAGAGGGAAACTTTTGACAATGAGCGTCTTGAGAAGGTTTGGTGGGATCAAGTCGCGAAGATAGACAAGCTGAAGAGTCCATCGTTGGTTTACTCGATGTTTGCTTGGTCGACCATGAATGTAAGTATTTAATGATACTTATATATGTGGCCTTCTCTTGCTTCTCACTGTCTTTCTTTTTGCAGAAAGCTCTGGAACAAATTGCCACTGTTGGTGAATATCACAGACAACTCATAGAGCCACGACAGGAAAAGCGGAACTCTGCGAACAGGCAAAGAGGTGGTAAGTCACTATTTATTCGTAGTCGTTTTTAGAGTTTGACTATTTATACAGTGCCTACGAGGCTTGTCGTGGAAAAACTCACGACTAGGTGCTAGTCGTAGAAAGACTTATGACTAGTTAAATAGTGTTCATGTCTATTTTTAACCTTTACAGGTTAAATAGCAACGAAAAGACCCTAGACGACTCGCTCGATTATGAAAAAGAAGAGTCGAGAAAACTAGGGGAAAAGGTTGGAGATCTCTTGAAGAAGCTTCAAGAGGCTAAGTCTGCAACTGTAAAAATGCAGGAAAAGCTAAACAGTAAGTGCTGAACTTAAGACTACTTATGTTGTTGATCTTTACCTAACTCTTGCTTCTTTTCAGAAAAAGAAGATGACATGAGAAAGCTTCAAAATGAAGTCAAAGATAAAACTGTGGTTATTCACGAGATTTCTCGTATAGCCAAAGATAAAGATCAAGAAATTGAGAGGCTGAGATCTCGCCGAGCAGGTAAGTAATTCTTTACCTGGAGTCCTTTACGAGTTCTTTCCCTTTTCTAACTCCCATTTCTTTTTTAGAAATTGAGCTCGAATCGGGAAGGCTCGAAACTAGGGATCAGGAAAAACCCATGATCCTTGAAGAGACCGTCCAGTATTGCTAGGGAAAATGCAAAGGACATCAAATTATGGGAGAAGCGGCATCTTTGAGACCATTGCTTCCCATAATGAAGAAATCAAGAAGTTAGATTCTCGACTAGTAGGTAAGGAATTCTTTTACCTATGATTATTTTTGTTTTCTCCTCTAGGAGTTTTATTCTTGCTTGACCAGTCTTATTTTTTCCAGAGCAAGTGGTCGAAAATAAACAACTCCGCGAGGCTTCGACTCGTTACCAAAAGGAGATGAAGTCGATGAAGATTAATCTTCGAGACAACATCATGCTCCTGAACAATATACTTGGTGAGCTATGTAGTGAGGGAAAAACTCCTCCAGATGATACAATAGCTGCTCACATAAGCACTATTGGGGAACAAGTCGGGACTTTGCAAGAACTGGTGACTACTCTGAAGGCCAACCAAGCTGAGTCAATCAAGGAGGCGGTCGAAGGTGCAGTAAACTATGCATTGGCAAAACTGAAAGTTTGTGACCCCAATCTTAATGTATAGCCAATTGAAGTCGACTTATTTGCTCGAGGCGTAACAAGTCGTCTTATAGAAGAAATGCAAGGCGTTGGCGGGAAGGTTTGAGAGGAGATCTGTTGGGCTCTCCTCTTGAGTAGTTTGTAAAAACACATGAAAAATAAACTTTTGTTGATGTATTATGTAATCCATCTTGTTTCCTGCAAACCATCTTTGTCGAGTAGTTAGTAACCCAAAAGATAATTAACGAAAGAAAGACTAAGAATTGAAGTCATGTTAATAACTTTATCCTAGCCCCCGACTATTTGCTTAGTTTGTTTAGACAAACTAAGTAAATAGTGTTAAAAAGGGTTTCTGAAAACAAAGATGTTTAGTTAACTTGTAGTTTTTGGTCACGATTGTCATGCACTGGTTGAAAAAGTGGGAACGAATCGACACTAGGAAGTTCCTTCTAGTGGGCAGGACCACGTGTAGAGAGGAAAGTCTTCGACTAGGTGATGTTACCATCTCCGACTAGATTAATCAAATTGAGAACAGCAACTTGAGTTAAGCAAACGTCTAGAGGACTTAAAAAAAAATCATTCACCCTTCCTTGGTGGACTTGATAAGTCTGTCCTGGTAGCAAAAATAGGAAACTAAACAATGCTAGGAAGTTAATTCTAGTGGGCAGGACCACGTGCAGAGAGGAGAGACTTCGACTAGATGTGTTTCTTCCTCCGACTTAGTTGAGACGGATCGAATACACCAAAGGCAGTTGAATAAATCTAAAAAAGTGCACTCTGCTTAGAATACTTTTCAAAAGAACTGAAGAAATAATCTAAGGGGAAAAAAGCTGGCTTTAAAAATATTTCGACAAAAAAGAACCCGAGCTCTTTGTATTGACGGCAAAAGTGAGTAACGATTCGACACTATGAAGTTCCTTCTAGTGGGCAGGACCACGTGTAGAGAGGAGAGACTTCGACTAGGTGATGTTACCTTCCTTTCGACCAGTGTAAAGAAAACTGGGTGTTTGGAATGTAGTCGAAAGATTATGAAAGCACTACTCAAAAGTAAGACAATAGAGGTAGAAAGAATCTGAGTCTTTATTGTCTGAATGGTTGGTTACGCATAAAACTTGCGTAACTAGTCGATATTCCAAGAATTTGCGAGAACCTGGCTATCTTCCATTGCCAATCGTACTGACCCTGGTCGAGTAACTTCGACCACTGTGTAAGGACCTTCCCACTTCGGAGAAAGTTTATTCCAATTAAACTTGGATTGGCAGAGCCTCATACCAAGTCACCTACAGTAAGGCTGCGAGGTTGGACCTTACGATTGTAGTATCTGCGTAGGGCTTGTTGGTAGACTGCTGAACGGATTAAGGCTTGGTTTCTTCTTTCTTCGAGTAGATTAATGTCATCCGCTCGAAGTTGTTCCTGGTTGGAGTCTTTGAAAGTTTCGACTCGTATTGACCGTATCTTTAGTTAGGAGGAAGCATGGCTTCACTCAAAACCGAAAAAATGGTGTTTCACCAGAGTCTGACTAGTAGTCGTCTAATTGCCCATATCTGAGGGTAATTCTTGTACCCAAACCCCCGAGTGCTTGATGAGCTGGTCGAAGACTCGGGTCTTAATTCCTCTCATTATTTGGTCGTTTGCACGTTCGACTGCTCCATTGCTTTGGGAATGGGCCACAGAAGCATAACATAACTTGGTACCCAACTCATCGTAAAATTCCTGAAATTTTGCGCTCGAAAATTGCTTACCATTATCTGTAATTATTCGACTCGGTACTCCAAATCGAGTAATTACGCATCTCATCATGAACCGTTTTGCCGCTTCCGTTGTTATTCGATCCGAGTTGGCTTCAATCCATTTTGTGAACGTATCAATAGCCACAAAAAGGAACTCGAAACCTCCTGGAGATTTAGGGAATGGTCCTAGGATATCGAGACCCTAGGTTGCAAAAGGCCAAGATAGAGGTATCGTTTGCAATGCCTGAACTGGTTGGTGTATTTGCCTGCTGTGAAATTAGCATTGGGCACACTTTTTAACTAACTCTTTAGCATCGTACAGGGCTGTTGGCCAATAAAAACCTTATCAAAAGGCCTTACCGACCAGCGTTCTATAGGAAGCATGATTTCCACAGATGCCACTGTGTATGTCGTGAAGGAGTGTTAATCCTTCGCTCTGCGGAATGCATCGCATGAGCACCCCTTAAATACCTCATTTATAGAGGACTCCTTCAACCAAAGTATACATTTTGGCTTTTCGGGATAAACGATCTACCTCGGGATCGTCTTCGGGTACGGAACCCTTCTGAAGATACTCATAGATGGGAGCCATCCAAGTATCCTCGTATTCTAGAGAGGCCGTCTCAATAGGAGGTGTCTCTGGTTCTTCGACCAAGGACGGCTTCTGGAGTTGTTCCAAGAAGACTCCTTTTGGTACTACAGATCGAGAAGAAGTTATTCGAGCAAGCTGGTCTGTGAGAAAATTATCCTTTCGATGGATGAATTGTGCCTCGAAACCTAAAAAATGCTTTTCTAGCTTACGCACTTCCGATAAATACGGAGACATTGTCGGGTTGGAGCACTGGTACTCTTTCCCGACTTGATTCATGACTAGTTGAGAGTCTCCTCTCACGAGTAGTCGGCGAATCGAGAGCACTTTCGCAGCTCGTATGCCAGCTTGCAAACCTTCGTATTCTGCCACGTTGTTAGTGGCCTGAAAGTTTAATTGTATAGCATACTTTAAGGTCTCTCCGGTAGGAGATACCAGGACCACCCCAGCCCCCAAGCCACTTAAAGTAAGCGACCTGTCAAAGTACATCGTCCATTTGGTGCGTGGGAATCGTCTTGGGATCTGAGCGAGTTCAGATTTGTCCATTCGGCGACAAAGTCTGCTAAGATCTGGGATTTAACGACCGTTCGGGACACGAAATGGATGTCGAACTCCCCAAGTTCGACTGACCATTTTGCCATGCATCCTGCTGTTTCCCTATTCTGGAGGATCGCTCCTAAGGGAAACTCGGTAACCACAACTATTTTGTGCGCTGAAAATAATGCCGCATTTCTCGAAGACATAAGGAGGGTATCTGAAGCTTTTGGACTGAGGGTAACGCTCCTTAGGCCGTGTAAACTTCACTTACGTAATAAACCGGTCGTTATGCGTTTTCACGTTCTCGACGATCTTCGCTTCTTGCTGTGGCGTGGCGACTAGGTAAATTAAGAGCGTTTCTTACGGCCTTGGAGAGACGAATAGGAGCACTAAATGAAGGTACCTCTTGATATCCTCAAAGGCGGCGTTTGCCTCTTTCGACCACTCAAAACCTTCGTGTTTCCTTAGAAGTTTAAAGAAAGGTAGTTCCTTTTCTCCTAGTTGTGCGATGAAACGACTTAAAGCCGCCATGCACACTGTGAGTTTCTGAACTTCTTTCCTTGTGGTTGGAGGGTGCATTTGGAGAATGACCTTTATCTTTTCGGGATTTGCTTCGATTCCTCGTATAGATACTAGGAATCCAAGCAATTTTCCTGAAGAGATTCCGAACACACACTTCTCAGGATTGAGTTTTAAGCGATGTTTTTTGAGGTTGTCGAATGTTTCTTGTAGGTCAGTGATATGATTAAGTCTCTTCATGCTTTTAACGACTAGATCATCAACATAGACCTCTAGATTTCGACCTAGTTGAGATGAAAAGGTCGATTGCATCAAGTGTTGAAAAGAAGCGCCGGCATTTTTTAGACCAAATGGCATTTTGACATAGCAAAATATACCAAATGGTGTAATAAATACGGTCTTTTCTTCATCATCTAGACACAAATAGATCTGGTGGTATCCAGAATATGCATTTAAAAAACTTAACATTTCACAACCTATAGTAGAATCAACCAACTGATTGATGCGAGGTAAAGGAAAATCGTCTTTTGGACAAGCTTTATTAAGATCAGTAAAGTCTACGCACATACGCCATTTGCCGTTTGACTTTCTAACCATTACAGGATTAGCCAACCATTCTGGGTGGTTGACCTCTCTTATAAAGCCTACTTTAAGTAGCTTATCCAATTCTGATTTGATAGCATCTCGTCGATCAAGGGCAAATCTCTGTACTTTTTGTTTCACGGGTACTTTGTTAGGCCGTAAAGCTAGCCTGTGCTCGATCACCTCCCTGGGGACTCCGGGCATGTCAGATGCTTGCCACACGAAGACATCTGCGTTAGCTCGGAGGAAGGTGATGAGGCGTCTTCCTACTTGGGGTCGGAAGTATCCCGATCTGAGCAGATCTTGAGGGCTCCTCTGCATCGAGAGGAACCTCTTTGACCTTGTCATTCGGCTTTGGTGCGGCTTTGAGGCTTCGACTTGTCTGGTCGAAGGTGACTTTCTTCTCGAGTTGGTATTTGTCCAACCATCTCGAGGATCGGCGATCGCGGTGTCGCCATCTTCTTGTCACAATGAATTATGATTACTCCTTTGGGACTGGCATCTTAATACATTGATACCCGTAATGAGTAGCCATTAAGAATTTTGCCAAAGTTGGCCGTCCGAATATGGCGTTATATGTCGTATCGAAATCGACCACATCAAAGGAGATTTTCTCTGTCCTGAAATTACTTGGTGAACCAAATGTTAAAGGAAGAGAGACTTGGCCAATTGGTTTGGCTGAAGATCCCGATACGATCCCATGGAAAGAGTATCATACCAGTCTTACCTTAGTCCTAGGTACTTGTATTTCGTCTAGGGCACTCGTAAACAAGATGTTTAACGAGCTGCCACCATCAACCAAAACTCGATTGACCCAACAATTGTTGATGGTGGGTTCGACCACGATCGGATACCGACCTAGTCGAGTCGAAGGAACCGGGCAGTCACCCTTCTCAAAGGAGATGGTGACTTCCGACCACTTCGGTAATTTATTGACGAGAGGAGGATCTATGGAATTTACCTCACGTTCAGCGGCTTTAAGCTGTCACTTTGATTCGTATGCCGATGATCCCCCGCAGATGTGCTCGACGGTATGTTGCAGATCCTAGAACGGCATCTCCTCATCGTCGTCTGACGACTTATGACCACTCGTTTGTCCTACCCGCCGAGAGTGGGAAGTGGTCCTTCTTGTTGTAGTAGTCTACAAACTTTATTTGAAAGACCCGATTCATGAAGGTCATGTCCTTCCTTTTATGGAAAGGACACCACCTAGGCTTATCATTTTTTACCGATCGGGCGCTTACCTTTGCCTCGGTCGGAGTGCGGCTTGGAAGTGCATGGCTCTTTATCATTTACAGCCAAAACCTCCTTGGAACCGCTGGCTTGGAGTTTATGACCCTTCGCCTTGTTCTTGGACTTTTTTGCTTTCTTATCTTTCTTCTTACCCATGTCGCCTGGTTCTCGAGAGGTATTGTCTTCTCGATCGATTGTGTTGTTCCACTCGACCGCCTCAGAGGCAGTCGCATACCGATCAACCATTTCAAAGAGTTCGGTGACGGTGGTAGGAGGATTTAAAACAATATCTTATGTTATCCTTCTACTACGGACTCCTTGCTTGAAAGCCTTGATGACAGATGAGTCAGAAACTTCCGGAATTGAATTACGAACCTGACTAAAGCGCTTGATGAATTGGCGCAAGGTCTCGTTGTCGTTCTGTCTCATCTCAGTAAATCGTCCTCCTTCCTGTATGCGATTGTAGGTGCCTTGGAAGTTCGCCAATGAGAAGGTCGCAGAGGTGTTGCTAAGAATAGATCGACTCGAGTGGTTGGTTCAAGAACCATGATCGAAAGGACCCTTCGAGCACGTTGGAAGGTAATTTGCCATTACATGTTCTCCTCCTCCTGCTGCTCGGACAGCTGTTGTATAGATTTGAAGGAATTCGATGGGATTTTGGGATCCATCAAATTTTTCCATGTTCACTGGTCGAAAACGAGGTGGCAAATGAACGTTTCGGAGATCGTGAAAATTCGACATCGATAATAACTTCTTGGCGCCTCCTTTGCAGGGAAGAAGGGTTGATATCATCAGGCGATCGTACTCGACGATACCCGATGAATGAGTTGACTGACTGTGATAGGTCTCGGTCCCACGAGGGAATACTCCTCGTAGTTCATCTCTTCTTCGCAGTTTCCATCTTAAATGGTGAGCGATCACCTCTCCGAGGGGTTTGTTGATCATCAGTCGTTCGAAAGACATTTCTCCGAGTAGGAGATCGATGCGACTTACTGTTGCGTCGATTTCTCCGTGGTGATATGTTTGATCGACTGGTAGCTGAAGAAGTCGTATTGCTACGATTTCCTGAATGATGTCGGCGAGGTGCTTCCAGCCTTGCCATCGTGGACCGAAGCCTTTGTGCGATCTCTTCGACGAAGAGATTGTATCCTGGCACTCAGGCGAGTTCTCGAGTTGGATTCTCGAGCAAGTCATTGATGTGCTGGAGTTCTTGAGCTTCCTTTGATTGATATTGGATGCGCCCAAGCAAATTCTTCTGGGCTGCAATCTTCTTTCGTCGAATAGCCTCAAGATCTTCCATGTCAGACTCTTGAGACTGCCTCAATAGAGTGCGAGTATGTCGAGGATTTCCCTCGCGTTCATGAAGGTGTTGGTCCTGTCCGCCATCGGTGTTGCCCTTGCCATTGTCACGAGGAGGCGCAGCGTGATCTTGAAGTGTCCCTAGCTCGGTCTCTAGAATAGTGACCTTGATCTGAGGGAAGGACGAAGACCTCCCGCTGATGATTCTCACTTGCGCTCGAGGCCTCCCCGCTTGAGGAGTAGTCGAGAGACACCATTTGGCGACTTAGAGCAATCCCCTCCAGGTAGGGGAAATCTGGGTTATAACCGTCTCCATCCGCAAGTGTGATCTGCGGAGGGATGGTCGAATTTGCAGGAAAAGCATGCTTGATCCCACTCTCTCTGGCATCATCCGGAGAGCGAGGATCACCAGATGCTGGTGAAGTCCTGGAATCGTGGCTTCCAGAACTTGTCTCACCAAGTCGGACCGCCTTAGGGGGACTCGAACACTTGGAGAAAAAACTCTCGTCGTGTTGTGAGTCCGCCTGGGTGTAGTCCTGGTCGGATTGACTCTTGTACTTTGAGAGGGTTGATTCCTCCGTTGGACGTACTGTTGTGGGGGATAGGGATCCCTGCTCAACTCCATCAGCGGCATTGTCTCCTGGATCTGCGGGAAGATCCCCGGAGGCAGCAATACCATCGGATGAGTCGATACTCGGCTCGTAATCGAAACCGGCATCCATGTCGACGTCTGCGTAATTTGCCAAGTCAAACCAGTTCTGCTTGTTCCATTCTCCTGCCATGAGTGCATGAGATTTGAGAAAAAGAGAGTATGTTGACAAGAGATTACCGGAAGCTCCCCACGGACGACACCAACTGTCGGTGTTTTAGAACCGATCTTACGTAAAGATTGTTTGATTCGGGGGGTCTCCTAGAATAGAATCACGCAGAGAGATTGACACGGGTATTTTTATACAGGTTCAGGCCTTCTCCGGAGAGAATAACAACCCTACTCCTGTGTGTGTATGGTATTGAGTGTATTCTGAACAATCAGGAGAAAAACTAAGACTATTACAGATGATATCACTTGTTTTCCTGATATCCTTTGATAGCGTGTGTGTACGCCTCGATCGCCTCCTCCTTTCCTCTCTGACCGTTGCCTTTATATAGTCGTGAAGGAATAGCCGTTTTTCCCTGTTGTAGAGACGCCTCATTAAATCCAGTAACAGGCGCACGTTTGTAGTAATCATCGGGCTGGTAACTCCTTCACGCCGCCTGGCAGTTACTTGTCAGAGATAATGGGGTATTGCGTGTTATTATTTTGTATAATAACAGCGTATGTTGACTGTTTTGGATTCCTTAATCAATTGGACCCACTTGCCTGTAGGTTTTATTGATCATAAGGTGGTCGTAGCTGACCTGGTCGTAGAAGAACTTACGATCATAAGGTAGTCGTAGCAAGACTTACGACTATGAGGTAGTCGTAGAATAACTTACGACTGAGTAGTGATCGTAGAAGAACTCACGACCATAAAGTAGTTGTAGCAAGACTTACGACTATGGGGGTGGTCGTAGAAGAACTTACGACCACCTAGTAGGATTTTCCCTTGTAAATTTAAGGGGTATACCCAGGGACCACATGACGTAATATTTACTTATAATAAGAATTATAGATAAAAGATAAAATGAGGATTATTAGATCCTTGTCAGGACTAATCCCCTTTAAGTAGTATACTAGTACTATTGTAGCATACTAGCATAGCGACATATACATCCTGAACTCAAGATCCGGTCAGCCTTTTGTGAATTTTTTATTATTAATTAACCATTTTTAAAATTTTATTTTAAAGTTAACCCTTGACGAATTTTATTTCTAATTCTGATCCCTTTGGTCACGGGGGGCGTGAAAAAAGTGCGTTTTTAGCGGACTTATCCTATGTCGTGACAGTGTTATTTTGTCACACTAAGAGTGGTGGTGTGACCAAAAAGGTCAGAATTGGAAATAAAGTTCGTCGAAGGTTAACTTTAGAATAAAATTTTAAAAAGAGTTCATTAATATAAAAAATTCGCCTTTTGTATGTAGTTAATGGTCATCACATACATGCATTATCTGTCCATTTGGAAACTAGAATTGATTTCCGGTGAAATGTGGATGACGGCAAAAATTAATCGGTCCGGCCTCCATATCTTGGGATCACTCATTTGCTTGGGACCTCACCCGTTAGCCATTGATTCCTTCTCGATTAACTGAATCAACGACTGATAGAGTAAGACCTCCTGCGACACCTTTCCAATTCTAACTCCCTCCTCCGATGGAATTTATAGGACGCATTTGGTTTTGGCTCATAGACCAAAGGCGTGGACAAAAGACGCATGCGCGTGGACAAAAGCAAAAGCACATTTACTCATGCATGGCCTGGAGTAAATCAGCACACATGCATGGCTTGATGGAAATAATGGAATACGAAGAAGTTGGTTTAACTGCATGCATGCGTGCTTTGGAACTTAACCATGCAGCACAAGTAAGCGAGTAAAGGGCATGCACAATAGTTTGTTTTTTAGAATTATTTTTAAAGGCTCTAACTCATCTACAGATAAACTTAGAGATAATATCTCCAATATTTTATCTATAAGATTATTTATTTTCACCACAACTTCTCCTCGTACACACTCACCATTTGCGATGGTTTGCATGTAGGGGTAAAAACGGATCAGATACGGACGGATAATGGTTTTGTCATATTTGTTTTCATATATTTTTTTCCCGAATGCGGATACGAATATGGATAGCCCGCATACGAATACGGATGCGAATAATATCGAATACAAATACGGAGCGAATACGAATCGAAACGAATACGGTCACGGATATTTTTTCGGAACATAAAAACCCCTTAAATTGCATGCCAGAAATTAACGAAAACATATAACTAGTTTGTTTGATGCAAACATTCATGAATTGTTCATGTTTTCAGCATCCAGAGTTACTTCATAGTCCTTGTAAACTACTTCTGAGCAAGTTTTATTGATTCTCTAGATATCAAGTACACCTTACCAACCTCAATTAGGTCATAAAATTGATCAAGTACCGAATTGTCAACTATTATCCATGACTCACAACTAGTTGTCAAGAAATGAGCTAAACAATATCCAAAGCCTAGTAACAATAGAGTAATGCATGATAAAGAACAGAAGTAATGCCAATGTTATATAGATATTAATTGAACTCAAGAAGTAGTATACAACACAATGCTCAGCCCAAACGGCAAACGACCAGGCCTAGTCCGGCCGAATAAGTTCCCCAATCCTCTCGACGATGGCCGATCGCATTCGCCTCCAGCCCTCCACTCCTCGTCTCCTCCTCGGCAGCTCCGCCCACCGCCTTCCCTTTGGCCCTTCCCTCTCTGGCTCTCCCCGGCCCATCACCTCCACGCTTCCACCCGCCACCTCCCCCTCGGCAGCTCTGCCCGTCGCCTCCCTTTCCACGCCCCCCTCGCCCATCTCCGCCCGCCGCCTCCCCTTCCCTCTCCGACAATCCGGCTCTCCCCCTCGCCCAGCTCCACGCCTCCACCCACCGGTCGTTCCCCCACTGCCGCCCTCCACCTCGGCCCGTGCTCCACGCCTCCACCTCCGCCCTCCACCTCGGCCTGTGCTCTACGCCTCCACCTCCGCCCGTTCCCCCACCGTAGCCGGAGGCCATCGAGGCGAGGCGACCGTCACCGCCCCCCCCCCTTCCTCCTCGCTGTCATCCTCCAGGCTCCAGCCCGCCACCGCCGCCCCTTCCACTGAGCCGCCGTCCAGGCCGCCAGCGTCGGCGCCAGGAGGATGGAGGAGATCAGATCAAGAAGGAGCCTGCTTAAATGCTTGATTTTCTTGTTTGTTCTTGCGATGAATCATGAATGCTTGCTTCTGTTTTCTTGATCTGTGAATGGATAGATTATTTCTTGATCTGTGAATGGATGAATGAATGAACTGATGCTGTTGCTGCCGTCGAACCGAACTGATGTTGCCGCCGAACTGATGGTCTGAATGCTGGGGAGGAGGCCGGCGGGGAGGAGCGCGCCGGGGGAGGAGGGAGTCGGGGGAGATCTGGGAGGAGGAGGGGTGCTGGGGAGGAGGCTGGCGGGGAGGAGTGCACCGGGGGAGGAGTGGCTAAGTGCTGGATATCCGGACATGCTCTTATCTGGATAATCCGAATCCATATTCGTATCCGCTGGATATCATGTCTACCATATTTGTTTCCGTTTCCGACAAAAAAAAATCTGAATCCGTTTCCGATCCGAAAATTATCCGGAAAAAATCCGATCCGAGACCATCCGAATCTGTTTTTGTCTGGATCGAACAGAAACTATCTTATCCGTTTTCACCCCTATTTGTGTGCCAAGTTTGTCTCTTTTATATAAGAGATGATACAATTTCTCTAGAATTTTGAGTGGCATGTCAGGTAAGAGACGGCTGAGGTGACCACTATTGGAGATGTCCAATAGGTTGTCTTTTAGATTGTCTCTAACACCTTCCATGTCATCTTGGGATAATTTTATAGACAACTATTCTAATACATTGTCTTTTGAGCTATCGCTTTAGGGCAAGTTCAATAGTTTGTCTTTTAGGTTGTCTCTAACACTCTCCACGTCATCTTGAGATAATTTTAGAGATTACTATTCAAATACATTATCTCTTGAGCTGACTCTTTAAAACCTCACAAGAATTTAAGCTTTACATGAATCAAGTGCCTTATTTCGCGTGAATAAACGATGACTACGCTCCAATAGCAAAAAGCTTCGTCGCTAGTGCCTTGTTTCGCATGATGCGTCCGTTGCTTCGTGAGAAGACAATCTCGTTCTCTCCTCTTTCATTCTCCTCCACGTCATCAGAAAAACTATGTAGCAACCTTAGAGACAGCTGAAGTGGCACTATTAAAGATGTCCTTAGGGCATATGCAACAATTTGTCTCTTAGGTTGTCTCTAAAGCCTCCAACTCATTTACAGACAACCTTAGACCATCTTCAATGTTGTGTTTTAGCTGGTTCAAATGAGGAGAGAGAAGGCATTGAATCGATTCAATACATTAGAGGGGTTAATTCCAACAGAAAAATGCATGGAACTGGACTCTACTTAGGAGTCGATTCAAAGCATTAAACAACTCATATAAGCATTAAACAACTACATAGGAGATAGTACAGTTGAGAGACAATATTATTATTTTGTGGTTTTTTTTAATGTAACATGGGTCCCAGTTATTAGTAGGAATCAGTTCAATACATTGGAGAAAAACAAGCTCAGTTCCTAGAATGCTTACGTGGCACGACTTTGAATCGACATCGGTTCAATATACTAAAGATGCTCTTAGAGACAACATCTCTAACAAGTTATCTATAAAATTATTCATTTTCAACACAACTTCTCTCCTTACACACTCACAATTTACGATGGTTTGCGTGCTCAGTTTGTATCTTATATAAGAGATAACACGTTCTCTCTCCTCCAACTAGACTTTTGAGTGACATGGTAGCTAATAGACGACTGAGGTGGCCACTATTGAAGATGCCTCGATCGAAATTGGCGTCCTATACATTACAAGAGAGGTAGTGTTAAGCTTGCTTTCGCACTCTGGCTATTTTTTTAGAGTACAATGAGGACAAACACCGCATCGCATGCACACCCACTCACGCCACCTATGTGCATCCACTGCACACGCTCATCGTACCCGTGATCCATTTGCCCGTCCTTGCGCAGTCTAGCTAATTACTCCCTCTGGTTTTTTACAGTTGACGTCTTGGAGAGATTTTGCAGGTTTGCACGGCCTGCTTAACCGGTCGGAAACGTTAAGTAATTTTGACCGGAGAGAGTAGTAATTAGAGGTAAGTTCATTAATTCCCAGTTCCCACAGTCCTAGCTAATCCATTTTCTCGACCGATCATCATACGAACAGATCGACTCAT
The DNA here is from genome assembly GCA_036346405.1 of Phyllostachys edulis. Taxonomy (NCBI): domain Eukaryota; kingdom Viridiplantae; phylum Streptophyta; class Magnoliopsida; order Poales; family Poaceae; genus Phyllostachys; species Phyllostachys edulis. The sequence goes on along the minus strand of CM070549.1, from coordinate 19,179,291 downwards.
CCAAGGAAAGAAAAGGAAAGAAAGATATCTGAAATGACGTAATGGAAGCACGTCATCACCTGACACGTGGGATGTCAATTTCAAGGACACCATCATTTGTGATGTCCTCCGATCCGTCGCTTAGCTAATATGATCGGAGTTCTTTTTACCGAACAATGCAATACTTTGTTCTCTTCAGTGGCGAATCCAGGATAAAAACTGAGGGTGGACTCAACTGCTCAAAGTCTCAAATGGCTAAACTAATTTGTAACAAACATAGTCTTGTATTCTTGTATAATCAAATTCATAGTTTCATACTAGAGTTGATTGTGAAATAATTACACAGAGTTCGTTTCTCCATTATTGCAATTTGCAAACCTATGAATAAATTGCTAATTAATTATATACCACAATAATTCAATACCACACTACATTATATTCTAACAAATTGCTAATCGACTAATTGATGAATTGATGAATAAGTTACCGGTTACCACTTGTAGAGTTGTACTCGGAGGATTGAGACTTCAATTCAATCTTCAACCTCAATAAATATCGCCTGACGCCCACGCGGCCACGCCAGTCGCCACTTCCCCTCCTGGCTCCCCCGGTCCCCTTCCCCGAGCGACCGAGCGAGCTCCCCTCCAGGCGAGGCCGACCGCCTCCGGCTCCCTCGTCGGTGTCGGCGCCGCCTCCGGCTCCTCGTCGGCGTCGGCGGCACCTCCGGCTAACTGGCTCCCACCGGGCTCCAGCGCTCCCGTTCCCTGCCTCGGTGGCCTCCTCCTCGGCCCTCGCCTCCTCGGCCTCCTCCAGCTCGGCTACTGCGGCGTCGCCACACGGACCGCCCATGCGGCTCTCGGGGCCTCCCCACTCCTCCTCTGTGCCCGGCCCCCGCCTTCTCGGCGCCTGGCCCCGCCTTCTCAACAAGACGGCCCCGCCTCCTCCGGATCCGACTACAGCGGCGTCGCGGACCGCCCCGGCTCCCGGGCCTCCCCCTAGCCGCCTCCTCCGGCGCCCGGTCCCCGCCTCCTCCGGCCCACGACTCCGCCTCTCCAGATCTGGCTACCAGCGCCACTGCCGCCGCCCCAGCTCCCTCGGCCCTCCGCCCTCGGTGCGATTGGAGTTTTGCTGTAACATCCCAAATGTATAATTAGGGTTTGTTCAAGTATAATTATATGTGTAGAAATTAAAACTTTTTCTCACGTCTTGAAAACCCCTAATCTCTCATGTAATTCTAGTCCAAGAGTTGTGTAATCCAAAAACACAAAGCTCTTGTTGACCAAAAGTCAAACTCATTCTCCGTTTATCTTAAATTTTGTGCCAAATATTTGGAAAATATTTTTCCTTGGTCCTAAAACTGATGTGGGGCCCCTCTGAAAAATATCACAAGTTGTAAAACTTGTTTGATAAATTTTGGAGGTAAAACAAATCCTTGAACAACCATCATGAATTTCCTGAGAAAAATGCATTGCATAATAACCTCTGGAAATTTTATGCAAGGTTAATCTCATGGTCAGCAAGTTCTGTTAAAATTTCATAAATTTTGGAGCTCAATTGCTATCCCAAATAATTACGCTAAGTTTCAATTTGTTAAAAACTGAATTCAAAAACTAGTACTGTTCCTTGGGCTAGCCACTTTGCAAAGCTGGTCCAACCCAACCCACTTCCTGGCTCGTCAGACCTTCTCTCCACCTTGATCAGGTCGTAGCCGTTGGATTAACATCCAACCGCCACGACCTCCTCCTCAGCTAACGCAGCCAAGTCCTCCCCACTCACATGAGGTCATCGCCCTTGGATCAAAGATCCATGGCCCTGACCTCCCCGAGAGCTCAAACCACCTTGACCTCCCCTTTTGCACTCACTTGAGGTCGTAGCCGTTGGATCCAAACCAAAGGCCACGACCTCCTCTGGCAAACCATCCTTGCGTGGTCTTCCACCTTGTTGAGGTCATCGCCCTTGGATCAAAAATCCATGGCCATGACCTCCCCTCACTGTTAGACTAAGCAAACCTCCCACCTAACCGAGGTCATAGCCGTTGGATCGATCCAACGCCCCACGACCTCCTCCCTCAAAATATCCAAATACCACAACCTCCCCCATCTCATGTTGTGCACCGTTGGATTTAAAATCCACTCACGACCTCCTCCTTGTCTTGTGCGCATTAGACCTCCCGCACAAGACGTGAGGTCGTAGCCCTTAGATTTAAATCTAAAGGCCATGATCTCCACAGTGCGTTGCAAGCTCAGGACCTCCCCTCTTTTGATCGTAACCGTTGGATCAAAAATCCAAAGGTCTGACCTCCCTTGCCTTCTGCAAGCGTCTCGAGACCTCCTCGCCTCTCATCACCATTAGATCTTAATCGATGGCCATAACCTCTTGTGCGCTCTGGCGTAGTGCTAAGACCTCCCCTTTGGTTGTGCGCCCTTGGATTTAAATCCAAAGGCCATGACCTCCCCTCTTGTTCTTAAGTTCAGATGCGGTTAAGACCTCACAGAGGTCCGCACTGCTGATTGAAATCCAACGCCTTGGACCTCTGTCCCTTTTTCCACGCAAGATTCAAGCATTATGGAAATCGGAGGGTCACGACCTCCCGGCCAGATCCAATGGTGAGATCTCCTCCTCCTTTTAAAACTTACTGTTTGATTTAGATCTGAGGGTCACGACCTCCCCTCATTTCTAATCGAGCGGTGGTGGCAACTCTGTTCTTCTCCTAGCTCTGGCGCGTCAGACGCCATGGCGATGGAGGAGGCGGGATCTGTCTTGTCCCAACGGCTCTTTACTGCAGCATTTAATGCGGTCAGTGCTTTTACCCCCAAAGTCATTGTGCAGGCTCGCTCTGTCACCTCCACGTCTGTCCAAGCCGTGGACCTCCCTTGGGCTAAGCTCACCATGAGCTTAACCCGTGGTCGAGACCTCTTTTGCCCTAGCTATAAAACCCCCACTTGTTGCCCTTGGCTTCTTTTACACACCATTGAGCTTGGCCTTGCTGCTATTGGGCCGAGCATCTCCTCCATGACCTACCCTTTTTGGCCGCCATTGTTGAAGTCCTTGGAGCTCCTCGGTGGCGGTGCTTGATGGCTCCTCTTCAACCTCTTGTTCACATTGTGCTCCCAGCACCTCCTGGAGTTAACCCTAACCCCATTTGGGTTGACATTTTGAAGAGGCCTAACTTGGAGCTTGGAGCTTGGAGTTGGCCGTGGAGCAACCCTTCTTCCCCAACTCCGGTCCTCCACGTCCCCAACCTCCTCGGACCCCGCGACCTCCGGTAACCCTCCCGGTAGTCCTTAGCTCTGGGCACTGCATGTATGTTGTTGCGGAGCTTGGCTGCACGCTTGAATGTTCATTGCGGAGCTCATTATCGCTGTTGTGTTTTGGCCGTGTGTTTTTTGCCGCCAATCTCGGCTCGTCGCCGTTCGAGGCCACCCTCGCCACGAATGGTCTGGCGTGTCAAGAACACTATTGCGCACACGTTGGTGTCTTGGATGGCGCCGCGAGGTCCTCATCGCCGGCGACAAGCCTTGGGAGCCTCTCGGGGTTTTGTCGGACGACAATGGCACTGTTCCATTGTCGTTAGGACAAAGATCTCCCCCTTAAATGCGATCATCATTGCTTATCATTGGTAAACTTCGTCACCTTTAATGCCTGTTTTCCGTCCTTGTTCGCAATTAAGGCGGCGCCTAATCTCCCAGCAGCGTGCACCTCTGGAACCTCTTTGCCAAGGACCACCCGTGGACTTTTGGCGAAGACCTCCAAGACCTCCCAAAGACCTCCCTCGGGGTCCTCTTTGCAAAGACCACCCCGGTGTTTTGTAGGGACAACCCCAGACCTTCCTCCTTGCGATCTTGACCGCTAGGACCTCCTTGTGAGAGATCTTAGCCGTTGAGGTCCTCCTGTGTTGATCTCCACCGTGTAGGACCTCCCAGGGTCCTCTTAACCTTGTGGACCTCCTCGGGTAAATCTTAGCCGCCCGCACCTCCCAAAGGAAATCTGAGCCGCTTAGGACCTCCCTTTGTTAGATCTTGGCCGTTCAGGACCACCCCAAGTGGATCTGAACCGCCCAGACCTCTTTGTTGTTGTCTTGACCGTTAAGGTCCTCCACAGGACAATCTAGGCCATTAAGGTCCTCCTTGGAAAATCTGGACCGTCCCAGACCTCCCTCGAGAGGTCTTGGCGATGTAGATCTTCCTTGGGGAGATCTTGAGAGTTTAGATCTTCCTTTGGAAGATCTCGGCCGTCCAGACCTCCCTCGTTTGATCTGGACCGTCCGGTCCTCCCTCTTGTGTTGTGGTTCGTTGGATGCGGTATCAACGGCCACGACCTCCCCTCAGTTGCGTGCAGCGTGGCAGGGAGGACATGGACCGTTGGATCCAAGATCAACGGCCCATGTCCTCTGGACTCTGACAGCGTCTTGCGTTTTCCTCTGGAGGTCTTGGGCGTTTGATTTAGATCAGCGGTTCACGTCCTCCCCTCTCTTTGGTTTTAGAAATTCCAATGCACTTATTTATAAACTGAAAAAGGTATGAACTTCAAAATATCATAACTAATTCATTCTAAATCCAAATGAAGTCATTTAAATTGTGTTAGCTCTGTCTTGAACTTGACTTTAATCCAAAAATGATTGTAAGTTGAGTTCAGCTCCAGAGCACAGTTTTGCCAATAGATTTTAAAACTAACTTCAAATATACACCCAAACTAATGTTTAACTTGTAAAATACACAACTAATGCTCTGTAGATTCTTTTTGAGTGATTCCAACTTTGTTGGTTTCCTCTATTAGTGAACTTACTATGAAAATTAGTTTTGAGCTCGTTGCTGTTATAAAAATGAGGACTTGGGCATTACAATTTTGTTCAAGTTCTTGTTTTTGAAAAATGGTAGAAAGTGCAATCTAGCTCCAAATGAGATGAACTCAATTGTGTTATTCATCTCATGAGGTGCTGGTTTTGCTGTAAAAATTTCAGTGTCACCACTTTTCTAGAAAATGTTGCATCATAGTTAAATTAGTGAATAGTGCAGTTTGGTATTTTTTAGGGCTGAGCAGAATTGTTTTGCTCATATCTTTTGCATTGAGAATCCAAATCCATTGGTTCTTATTGCTAAATTCCCTAAAAATCACCCTCTTGCTGCTGTAGAAAATTCAGAGTGTTTGGAGTTCGTTTGCTGTGCTGTCTTTGTCGTTTTAAATCGTTCTTATCGATTGTTTTCGTCTTTCCGATTAGGTGTCGATTTAGTACTTTGAACCCGTGGCGATCCTCAGCAACAATTTGTCCAGCAACAGTAAAGGCAAGCAGTTTGATCATTTCCATCATTGTCCCATTACTTTAAAGTCTAATATTTTGTTTAACTTGTATGTATGCATGCTTTTGTGTCAAAGTATTTTATCGTTTAGAGGTAGCTATTCCTATTGCATAGTTGCCCTAAATTGTTACCCCGCCACAAACCATAAGTTACTAATATCGCTGGTGAATTAGAGCCGGTGATTTAAGTATGCTCTTTTATTGCTTTTACGGTGTCATGCTTAGCAATGCTTAGATAACGGTAGTAATGGGCGATCATCGACTTAGTCGATGGTCTTGATCACTCAAAACTGATTATTACTCCTATATGTCCAGCACTTGTGCTTTGATTAATTGTAAAATCAAAACTGAAAATAAAAGATTGATTTAGACTTGGGCATATTGGATGGATGGCGTGGTTTTTGGATGTGGTGGTATGCAGGGTCCCTAAGGACCGAGTACTTGGGTCACTAAGCCAGCGATTTTGCGTACTAACCACACGAGGGCATATGGAACCCTCTTGACTAAGTACTTTGGGCGGTGTTAATTGGGGTCGCTTCGGTTGGTGTGTTTTTAAAGATAAAATGTGTGTATGATGTGGGAGGAGAGCATTAGCTTCCTGAAGGTTGTGTGATGTCTCCTTCTCCCGTGGGTTGTGCGACTCGAATTAGCATTGTCCATTGGAAATGTCTCGTAGGACTTAGCCGCGCTTGGCATACCAAAGGTAGTGTGTCTAAAGGAAAGGCGGTCTCGGCGTGTGGAGTGCAGTGGTACACCTGCAGGATAAAACTATTCAATAGCCTCGTCCTAGGTTATGGACATGCTTGGTAAGGTCGTTCAAGACTAGACTACAACCTTTAATTAAAACTTGACATGGTTGGTATGAGCAGGGAGTTCATGCTATTGTTGTGGTGACTTGGGTTGGTCACTTCGAGGTTGTTCTTGTTGTTGTTACCATGTTATTTATCTCGTTGTTATTTCAACAATTAAAATGCTTTGTCAAATTGCCTTCAATCTATTATATTATTGCAAATGAAACTTGCTTTATGCTAAAATGAGTCCAAAGTCTCATCCACTTAAATAAAGCTTGCATGTAGCTATTTATAGTTCTGTTATCTCACACGTAAGTCTTGCGGAGTACTTTATGTACTCATCCGCGCGTGGTTGTGGTATTTTTGTGGCTTTTGTTGCAGAGGAAGGAGGTGAGCCCCAAGGGCTTCACTCTTCGAGATGTGCTTGGGTTTGACGACTAGCTTGGCGGTCCTGTTAGTTGCCTTGTGGGTAAAGGCACACTAATTGGCTTTTGTTATGGCCATCTTATGGCACTTTTGCTTCATTGTGTATCTTTGTAGTCTTGTTGTTATTTGGCCGAAGGCCCCTCTTTTGTAATAACCTATTCCTTTATTAGTATTAACTTCTGGTTTGTTGCTTATGTACTATGTGTTGTATGGAATTGATACATTCTTTTGTTGTGAGGTATGTATACTGCATTCTGGGAAGTATACATCTCTCGAGACCGGGTTTATTTGGTTGATGATACTAGGGTCAATTGGATGACTAAGTATTATGAGCTTAATAAACGTCGGGGTCTCACAAAAGTTGGTATCAGAGCTATACTGACCGTAGTAACGCAAGCTTGGTCGTCTTTAGGGTATTTTGAAAACCTAATTTCAAAGTATCAAATGAGTTTTGAAAGCTTAAGAAAATTCTCGATTTTACTCCTCATCTATCTTAGCTTTCTCTTCTCATCTCCTCTAATTTAAGTTTTAAAAGTTGTTTTCCTCTCTTCCTTCTACAAAATAGTTGTTATCGATTAATGGGGTTTTGGGGAATCAATGAGTTTGGCAAATTGAAGTGTTAGCTGCCCATCTACAAGGTTTTGAAGCTTCGAATGGCCAATTTCGATTTGGAAGCTTGGATGCAAAATCTGGACAGCAAGCGTCAATTTCGGACAGCAAGCTCAAAGGTTCTAAATAGGGTAGAAAATGAGAGGTTAAATCAACTAAAATTTGTGGGAATAAAAGGGTAAGATGTGATACTAGTTAGCTAAGTATCTAGCACTTATTTATTGCACTAACCTTGCTCTCTAATAGTTTTAGATCTCATCTTACAATCTGATTTTTAATCTTCTCAACCAATTACTCGTTCATTCAATACAAGTTAGTTGTGTTGGGAAGTTGGCCTTTAATCTTATGTCTTCCTTGCTGTTTTGGAGTCATTTTGGGGGCTTTTAAAGGGCATTTCCTCATTGTTTTGCTTCTCCTTTATTATGCTCCCTATAACTTCTTTTATTCTGCTTGTTTCATTAGTTTACATTTACTGTCATCTAATCCGTTATTAACTCGGTAGGGATTTGTACTATCTATTTTGTTGGCCTTCGGTTAGGGTGATGTTCCGTTCCCCTAGTCGTTGGCATCCCTTTTCGCTTTCTTCAACTTCTAGTCCTTGGGTTTCGTGTTAACCCATCTCTTAAATAGCAGGATAAACAGGCACAACCGGCGGACTAGGTCGACAAGTCGGTTGGGATGAAAATCCTCCTTTTTGCCTTAGCTGTGGCGAAGAAGGGCATTTCGCCGATGATTGCGAACTAGGAAAAGTCAAGGTTTGTCGGCGTTGTGGTGAGGAAGGACACTACAGCAACCAGTGTACCACACCCTGTGCAAACTGTGACAAAGACCACTTACCCGAAATTGTCCGTTGCCAAAGTTACTTGTTTCTTTGCGAGGAAGCGATCACTATCCCAAGGAGTGTAGCATGAACACGGTGATTGCCAAGTCATTGGGCTATGCCGATTGTTTCTTGGTCATCTGCAAGCATCGCAATCGCCAATGCCTCCAAACCAGAGAAGTTCTTGGGTGATTTGTCTGAGGAGTTGCGGGACAAATTACCAGTCCATACCTTCCCCGACTTTCAGCTTGTGGCTGAAAATCCTGTTGTTGCTGTGGGCAGAAAGAGAAAGTCAGAGGATCGTCGCAAGTGTCAAGAGAGGACTCAAGGTGACTCGGCAAGGTCGCCGGTGTCACTTGTCTCTTCTGCAATCTCAAGGGCCATTATGCTAATAATTGTCCTAAAAGCTTGCAACAACCCTCGTCGCTCGCAGTAGTGCCTCCATCACGCACACTGCGAGTCGACAAAGGTGGTCCCCGCAAATTAGATCTGGGATCACTTGTTTCTTTTGTAGCAAGAAAGGGCACTACACCAACAATTGCCCCTGTGAAGCATAGCAATCCATTTGCGGAATCGCTTGTTTCTTACGCAACTATAAAGGGCACTACACCAACAATTGCCCTTTAAAGCAAAGACAAGATCGTTTGTAATCGATCGACTCCATCTTAGCCGAGAAAGCTCGAGGCACGACGTCGTGTTAGGTGCGCTTCTCGCTAACTCTTGCCCGGATATTATTTTATTCGATTCAGAGCATCTCATCTTTTGTACCTCGGTCTTTTCTTTGCTATTGGTGGTCTCCTTTTCGCTCCTTTGATTGGTTTCGTTGCTCATTCACTCTCCGGTTTGGAGTTGAGAGTCGAGTCCGAGTGTCGGAATGTCCTGTTGAGATTGAGGAAGTGGAATCCATGCCAAAATTACCTCTAAACTGTGCAAACCATTGAAATGGATTGGTTGTCTCCACGTATGGGATAAATCGATTGCACCAGAAGCTTATCTACCTCACAAGTCCCTTCGGTGGCGGGTTCATTGTTCACGAGCCGCAAGGTCCACATCTTTTCACTCTTAAAGCAAAGCCGCTCTGGATATTCGTGAAGTTCGGCGGTGTGTGACTTCGTCGATGTCTTTCCCGAAGATCTTCCGGGGATGCCTCCCGTTCGAGAACTCGAGTGCGTCATCAAGATGGTACCCGGTACCGCCCCGATTTCAAAAAAAAAAAGGTCTACTAGTCTACATCGAACCCCAAGAAAATAGCGATGTCATCGGGGTTGTCGTCGATCGTTTGATTAAAGTGGCACCATTCCTTCCCTATACATCTAAGGGCATCACATAACTGTTATTTCCTCCAACTCCATGGCCTAAATGGCCATAATCCTTTGTAAGAGACTAGCTGCGGAGGGATGACTCCGTATAGCTAGTTAACCAACCAAGGTCTCGTTTGTTAGTGGAGTAACCAGACAAATTGCTCCACCAACTAAGAGCGACCTTAGTCCCTCTAAGATAGCTAGCTGCGGAGGGATGACTCCGTAAAGCTAGTTAGCAGGCGGAGATCCCGTTGTTAGTGGAATTAACCAAATAAATCGCTCCGGAATTAACCAGACAAGTTGTTCCGGAATTAACCAGACAAATCATTCCACCAACTAACAACGGCCATGCACCACCAACCATCGAATCAAGAACAAGCTCTCAGTCTGTCAAAAATAACCTTCTTGTAGGTTTTCCAAAGGATCTCTACATATTCCGCATCGTAAATTTGCACGGTGTACTGAAGACAATCGTGCTGATCGTGCTTCTCTGCTCACGTCTCAATTTTGGCATAGCCTATAAGAGGCTATGGAAACTCGAGTTTCTTCGGATCGACTTACCCTCATCAAACCGATGGTCGACCGAAAGGGCCATCAACATTTAAATCGTTATGGGCGAGTTAGCTCCTCGATACGTGGATCCTTACGCATTATCGAAAAGAAAGGGGCTATCGCCTATAAGATTGAAATTACCTGCTGCCCTTGAGGGGGTACATGATGTTTTCCATGTGTCCCAGCTTAAGGAGTGCCTCCGTGTTCCAACCGAGGAAGCTCCGTTGGAAATTCTTGTTGTGCAAGAAGTTGGGTCGGAATTGTGACCTAACGAGAAGCAATGCAATAAAACAAATCAAATAAGATCCAAATCGTCAAGAAACGAAATGGGAGCAATATGTAACTAAATAAAGTGTTGGTTGGATGAACATAGTTAGAGAATTAGGTCCCAAAGACAACAAAAATATTATAAATGGATAAGAGTCTTAAAGGGAGGTTCGTATCTTTGAAGAAGCTAAACGAAGATCAAGGAATCGTGTCCTCAAGATCCTAAAAGTTCGATGGCCAAATCATTCTGTGGATGAAGTTGCTTGGAAACGGAAAGACTACCCATCTTTCTTCCCCGCCTGAACCAAATCTCGGGACGAGATTTCTGTAAGGGGGGGAGATTTTGTAACATCCCAAATGTATAATTAGGGTTTGTTCAAGTATAATTATATGTGTAGAAATTAAAACTTTTTCTCACGTCTTGAAAACCCCTAATCTCTCATGTAATTCTAGTCCAAGAGTTGTGTAATCCAAAAACACAAAGCTCTTGTTGACCAAAAGTCAAACTCATTCTCCGTTTATCTTAAATCTTGTGCCAAACATTTGGAAAATATTTTTCCTTGGTCCTAAAACTGATGTGGGGCCCTCTGAAAAATATCACAAGTTGTAAAACTTGTTTGATAAATTTTGGAGGTAAAACAAATCCTTGAACAACCTTCATGAATTTCCTGAGAAAAATGCATTGCATAATAACCTCTGGAAATTTTATGCAAGGTTAATCTCATAGTCAGCAAGTTCCTGTTAAAATTTCATAAATTTTGGAGCTCAATTGCTATCCCAAATAATTACGCTAAGTTTCAAATTGTTAAAAACTGAATTCAAAAACTAATCTTGTTCCTTGGGCTAGCCACTTTGCAAAGCTGGTCCAACCCAACCCACTTCCTGGCTCGTCAGACCTCCTCTCCACCTTGATCAGGTCGTAGCCGTTGGATTAACATCCAACCGCCACGACCTCCTCCTCAGCTAACGCAGCCAAGTCCTCCCCACTCACATGAGGTCATCGCCCTTGGATCAAAGATCCATGGCCCTAACCTCCCCGAGAGCTCAAACCACCTTGACCTCCCCTTTTGCACTCACTTGAGGTCGTAGCCGTTGGATCCAAACCAAAGGCCACGACCTCCTCTGCTAACCATCGCTGCGTGGATCTTCCACCTTGTTGAGGTCATCGCCCTTGGATCAAAAATCCATGGCCATGACCTCCCCTCACTGTTAGACTAAGCAAACCTCCCACTAGCAACAGAGGTCATAGCCGTTGGATCGAGATCCAACGCCCACGACCTCCTCCCTCAAAATATCCAGGCGCTCACAACCTCCCCCATCTCATGTTGTGCACCGTTGGATTTAAAATCCACTGTCACGACCTCCTCCTTGTCTTGTCGCATTAGACCTCCCACAAGACGTGAGGTCGTAGCCCTTAGATTTAAATCTAAAGGCCATGATCTCCACAGTGCGTTATGCAAGCTCAGGACCTCCCCTCTTTTGATCGAAACCGTTGGATCAAAAATCCAAAGGTCTGACCTCCCTTGCCTTCTCGCAAGCAACGTCTCGCACCTCCTCGCCTCTCATCACCATTAGATCTTAATCGATGGCCATAACCTCTTGTGCGCTCTGGCGTAGTGCTAAGACCTCCCCTTTGGTTGTGCGCCCTTGATTTAAATCCAAAGGCCATGACCTCCCCTCTTGTTCTTAAGTTCGTATGCGGTTAAGACCTCACGGAGAGTCCGCACTGCTGATTGAAATCCAACGCCTTGGACCTCTGTCCCTTTTTCCACGTCAAGATTCATTATGGAAATCGGAGGGTCACGACCTCCCGGCCAGATCCGATGGTGAGATCTCCTCCTCCTTTTAAAACTTACTGTTTGATTTAGATCGAGGGTCACGACCTCCCCTCATTTCTAATCGAGCGGTGGTGGGCAACTCTGTTCTTCTCCTAGCTCTGGCGCGCAGACGCCATGGCGATGGAGGAGGCGGTGATCTGTCTTGTCCCAACGGCTCTTTGCTGCAGTGCGATTAATGCGGTCGTGCTTTTACCCCAAAGTCGTTTGTGCGAGCGCCTCTGTCACCTCCACGTCTGTCCAAGCCGTGGACCTCCCTTAGGCTAAGCTCACCATGAGCTTAACCCGTGGTCCAGACCTCTTTTGCCCTAGCTATAAAACCCCCCACTGCGCGCTTGGCTTCTTTTACACACCATTGAGCTTGGCCTTGCTGCTTACTGGTGGCATCTCCTCCACCGACCTACCCTTTTTGGCCGCCATTGTTGAAGTCCTTGGAGCTCCTCGGTGGCGGTGCTTGATGGCTCCTCTTCAACCTCTTGTTCACATTGTGCTCCCAGGACCTCCCGGAGTTAACCCTAACCCCATTTGGGTTGACATTTTGAAGAGGCCTAACTTGGAGCTTGGAGCTTGGAGTTGGCCGTGGAGCAACCCTTCTTCCCCAACTCCGGTCCTCCACGTCCCCAACCTCCTCAGCACCCCCGCGACCTCCAGGTAACCCTCCTGGTAGTCCTTTAGCTCTGGGCACTGCATGTATGTTGTTGCGAGCTTGGCACACGCTTGAATGTTCATTGCGGAGCTCATTATCGCTGTTGTGTTTTGGCCGTGTGTTTTTTGCACCGCCAATCTACGGCTCGTCGCCGTTCAGGGCCACCCTCGCCGCCGGGAATGGTCCTGGCGTGTGCACAACACTATTGCGCACACATTGGTGTCCTTGGATGGCGCCGGCGAGGTCCTCATCGCCGGCGACAAGCCTTGGGAGCCTCTCGGGGTTTTGTCGGACGACAATGGCACCGTGCCATTGTCGTTAGGACAAAGATCTCCCCCTTAAATGCGATCATCATTGCTTATCATTGGTAAACTCGAATTCACCTTTAATGCCTGTTTTCCGTCCCTTGTTGCGCAATTAAGGCGCGCCTAATCTCCCAGCGTGCATCTCTGGGACCTCTTTGCCAAGGACCACCCGTGGACTTTTGGCGAAGACCTCCAAGACCTCCCAAAGACCTCCCTCGGGGTCCTCTTTGCAAAGACCACCCCGGTGTTTTGTAGGGACAACCCCAGACCTTCCTCCTTGCGATCTTGACCGCTAGGACCTCCTTGTGGGAGATCTTAGCCGTTGAGGTCCTCCTGTGTTGATCTCCACGTGTAGGACCTCCCGAGGTCCTCTTAACCTTGTGGACCTCCTCGGGTAAATCTTAGCCGCCCGCACCTCCCAAAGGAAATCTGAGCCGCTTAGGACCTCCCTTTGTTAGATCTTGGCCGTTCAGACCACCCCAAGTGGATCTGAACCGCCCAGACCTCTTTGTTGTTGTCTTGACCGTTAAGGTCCTCCCCGGGACAATCTAGGCCATTAAGGTCCTCCTTGGAAAATCTGGACCGTCCCAGACCTCCCTCGAGAGGTCTTGACGATGTAGATCTTCCTTGGGGAGATCTTGAGAGTTTAGATCTTCCTTTGGAAGATCTCAGCCGTCCAGGACCTCCCTCGTTTGATCTGGACCGTCCCGGTCCTCCCTCTTGTGTTGTGGTTCGTTGGATGCGGTATCAGCGGCCACGACCTCCCTCATTCTTGCTGCGTGGCAGGGAGGACATGGACCGTTGGATCCAAGATCAACGGCCCATGTCCTCTGGACCTGCACAGGCGCGTGCGCGTTTTCCTCTGGAGGTCTTGGGCCGTTTGATTTAGATCAACGGTTCACGTCCTCCCCCTCTCTTTTGGTTTTAGAAATTCCAGTAAGCACTTATTTATAAACTGAAAAAGGTATGAACTTCAAAATATCATAACTAATTCATTCTAAATCCAAATGAAGTCATTTAAATTGTGTTAGCTCTGTCTTGAACTTGACTTTAATCCAAAAATGATTGTAAGTTGAGTTCAGCTCCAGAGCACAGTTTTGCCAATAGATTTTAAAACTAACTTCAAATATACACCCAAACTAATGTTTAACTTGTAAAATACACAACTAATGCTCTGTAGATTCTTTTTGAGTGATTCCAACTTTGTTGGTTTCCTCTATTAGTGAACTTACTATGAAAATTAGTTTTGAGCTCGTTGCTGTTATAAAAATGAGGACTTGGGCATTACAATTTTGTTCAAGTTCTTGTTTTTGAAAAATGGTAGAAAGTGCAATCTAGCTCCAAATGAGATGAACTCAATTGTGTTTTTCATCTCATGAGGTGCTGGTTTTTCTGTAAAAATTTCAGTGTCACCACTTTTCTAGAAAATGTTGCCTCATAGTTAAATTAGTGAATAGTGCAGTTTGGTATTTTTTAGGGCTGAGCAGAATTGTTTTGCTCATATCTTTTGCATTGAGAATCCAAATCCATTGGTTCTTATTGCTAAATTCCTAAAATCACCCTCTTGCTGCTGTAGAAAATTCAGAGTGTTTGGAGTTCGTTTGCTGTGTCTGTCTTTGTCGTTTTAAATCGTTCTTATCGATTGTTTTCGTCTTTCCGATTAGGTGTCAACGAGTACTTTGAACCCGTGAGCGATCCTCAGCAACAATTTGTCCAGCAACAGTAAAGGCAAGCAGTTTGATCATTTCCATCATTGTCCCATTACTTTAAAGTCTAATATTTTGTTTAACTTGTATGTATGCATGCTTTTGTGTCAAAGTATTTTATCGCTTAGAGGTAGCTATTCCTATTGCATAGTTGCCCTAAATTGTTACCCCGCCACAAACCATAAGTTACTAATATCGCTGGTGAATTAGAGCCCGTGATTTAAGTATGCTCTTTTATTGCTTTTACGGTGTCATGCTTAGCAATGCTTAGATAACGGTAGTAATGGGCGATCATCGACTTAGTCGATGGTCTTGATCACTCAAAACTGATTATTACTCCTATATGTCCAAACTTGTGCTTTGATTAATTGTAAAATCAAAACTGAAAATAAAAGATTGATTTAGACTTGGGCATATTGGATGGATGGCGTGGTTTTGGATGTGGTGGTATGCAGGGTCCCTAAGGACCGAGTACTTGGGTCACTAAGTTTATTTTATGTACTAACCACACGAGGGCATATGGAACCCTCTTGACTAAGTACTTTGGGCGGTGTTAATTGGGGTCGCTTTCGGTTGGTGTGTTTTAAAGATAAAATGTGTGTGTGATGTGGGAGGAGCATTAGCTTCCTGAAGGTTGTGTGATGTCTCCTTCTCCCGTGGGTTGTGCGACTTCGAATTAGCATTGTCCATTGGAAATGTCTCGTAGGACTTAGCCGTCTTGGTATACCAAAGGTAGTGTGCCTAAAGGAAAGGCGGTCGGACGTGTGGACAAAGTGGTACACCTGCAGGATAAAACTATTCGAATAGCCTCGTCCTAGGTTATGGACATGCTTGGTAAGGTCGTTCAAGACTAGACTACAACCTTTAATTAAAACTTGACATGGTTGGTATGAACGGGGAGTTCATGCTATTGTTGTGGTGACTTGGGTTGGTCACTTCCAGGTTGTTCTTGTTGTTGTTACCATGTTATTTATCTCGTTGTTATTTCAACAATTAAAATGCTTTGTCAAATTGCCTTCAATCTATTATATTATTGCAAATGAAACTTGCTTTATGCTAAAATGAGTCCAAAGCCTCATCCACTTAAATAAAGCTTGCATGTAGCTATTTATAGTTCTGTTATCTCACACGTAAGTCTTGCGGAGTACTTTATGTACTCATCTGCCCGTGGTTGTGGTATTTTTGTGGCTTTTGTTGCAGAGGAAGGAGGTGAGCCCCAAGGGCTTCACTCTTGCGAGATGTGCTTCGGGTTTGACGACTAGCTTGGCGGTCCGGTTAGTTGCCTTGTGGGTAAAGGCACACTAATTGGCTTTTGTTATGGCCATCTTATGGCACTTTTTGCTTCATTGTGTATCTTTGTAGTCTTGTTGTTATTTGGCGTAAGGCCCTCTTTGTAATAACCTATTCCTTTATTAGTATTAACCACGGTTTGTTGCTTATGTACTATGTGTTGTATGGAATTGATACATTCTTTTGTTGTGAGGTATGTATACTGCATTCTGGGAAGTATACATCTCTCGAGACCGGGTTTATTTGGTTGATGATACTAGGGTCAATTGGATGACTAAGTATTATGAGCTTAATAAACGTCGGGGTCTCACATTTGCGATTTGGGAATTGGGTGATTTTGGAATGGGGATTGGGGATTGATTTGCACAGGTGGGGATGTGCGAAGGGCTTGAGGGAGTTGGGCCTGTGGGCTTCGTCGCTTCGGCAAAGGCCCATCAGCAGATCAGCCCAAGACATTTCTTCTTCCTGCTCGGTGACTCGGTCAGTCGCCAGCCATGGCGTGGATCGGTGGATGGCCGGAGTTTGCTTGGGGTGGGGGTTCGTGGCGACGAGGCGGGGTCAAGCCCTCCGCTACCGGAATCGCCCTGGTTCTCTTTAATAATAATAACCTTGCGGATGGAAATGGTGTAACCAGGGCCATCCCACGCCAATTTTTTTTCGAGAAGGTCCTCGTGTTTTTCGTAATCCTGCGCGCGACTCTTCGTTGGCGGGAGGCGTCCAATCTTGCAAGTGGGAACCGATCCAGCCGTCCAAGTGGCCCCACGCGTTCATTCTTCCACCGCTGATTTTGCATAAAGGACTTTGTGTTTTTGGGAATTGCATGGAGACCCCTGTTAAAGACAGTCATCCGATCTCGTGCGTGGAAGCGATCCGACCGCCTGCGTGCCTCCCATTGCTACGCCCCAAATTTTTCGCTGCGAAGCCCTTGAGGGTGACTCCCTCCCTCCCGCTTTGCTTCACCTGGTTGTCTTGTCCTCTCTCGCTCTGGCGTCTCCTCCCCCACCATCCTAGCCGCCACAGCGTGCCTCCCTTTGCCACATGTCTGAACCGTAGCTCGCCCTAGTTAATTTCAGGATGACAACATTTTATCGAAACAAAGAAAGCATAAATTACAAAACAGCCGCCACGAGGATTAATACAGATATATTCCCACTATTGCAACAATCAAAGCAATTGAAGTTGTCACTTAAGCTCTCGTATTAAATGATGCTCCCTCTAGGACAGTTATACCTACAGATTATTTTCTATATGGTTCTTGGAATGGTCTAAAGAAACAACGTCAGTGTGATCAAGGAGGTCTTCACCTTAAAAAAAAGAAAATAAAAGAGAGGAGGTTTTCCTTCGATCCATCAACATTGAACGATTCAGTATCATCGCCCTAATTTACAAGGATCCAGTGCCAGCTTAATTTCTATGTTTTCCTAAGAAAACTTTGGGTAAATAAGTAAATTAACTTCATATCAAACGAGAGGCTACCTGGAGCTAGGGGTGGAGCCAGCAGCCCTCTAAAGCTCAGGCAAGCCTCCAAAGTTTGGCCAAGCTCACGGCTACAGCCACGTCATGAGTCCACGGCCGCTCGCTCGTCTCCTAAGTCCACGGCCGCTAGCGCGAAGCAAAGTCCGAGCAAGTATCTGGTCTGTAGGGATGCTGGCTCCGCCCCTGTTGGAGCCGTGTTTGTACCGTATACTCTCCCCAAAAATAAATTGCAGAGACTTAAGCCGTAAAATATTGGACAGACCTGTATGCATTCCATTATCGTGTAACTGCTGGCGTCAAGTCGTCACAGGTGCATGATCTGGTAGACGAGCCAAAAAGACAGCAAAGAGCGGTGCAGCCATTTTGACAACGAGTTTTTGGTTTATTTAGTTTTTTTTTTTGAAAAGAAATAGTGAAACTAGCCCTCCCCTTTATGATAGAAATGATAAAAATGGCACACATAATATGCAATGTTGTCGCAGAAGCTATGTGCCACTAATTAGGATCGTGGCAGGCCTCACGTTGCCGCGGCAGGCCTCACGTCGCCGCGGCAGGCCAGGTACCGCACTCCCAGATCGCTCTGCGCCTGCCACCCGCCACACTAACATACGTACCTACCACTGATTGGGACCGCGGCAGGCCACGTGCCGCGATCTGGGAGCGCAACATGTCACCTGCCGTGGTATGGGATCACAGCACATGGTCTACCACGGTCCAGTTAGTGGCACATGGCTTCCCCGGTAAAATCGTACGATAAGGATGCTATTTTTATCGTTTCATTTATGAAATACTAGTTTTGCTATCTCATTCTTTAAACATGTCATTTTAGCCAAAGAACTTTTAACGGTTACTATATTGAATATGTGTTTACTGTCGCTGCCAGGACGACTACCATTGCATGATAACTGAGTCCTTCGCTTGAATTAGATCGACGGCTCATTCTGACGAAACTTCCACGACGTCTTGTCGCTCGCAGTCATCATCGATATGTTGCCCTCCATTCGACTGCGACATTGTTGATAGAATAGGGATATGACGTCGTATCTTGTCGCTCGCAGTCATCATCGATATGTTGCCCTCCATTCGACTGCGACATTGTTGATAGAATATGGATATGACGTCGTATCTAATCATCAGGGCAGTTAGCAGTACACTGTCAACATCCATATATACATGCATAGCATGGGTTTTGTCTCACTAGTTAATTAGTAACCACGACGCATAGACATTTTTATTTTTCTGAGAGCAGCCAGGATATCACCGTCTGCAGCTCCTTCAAAGTTGGGTCTTACAAAACCAGGGGCAGTTCCCAGCTTACTAGGCTTGTTGCAACGGAGCAGGGTATGAGTTGAGCGGTTTTACTGCAGCTGCAAGCGACGTGGATCGGCCGTTGGATCTGTACACCAACGGTGACGGAGCAAGACTGGAGCTAAAGAGTATGTTTGAAACACAGTAATTTCACATGAAACAGTTAAATTTCTACTAGAATCACGGAAAATTCTCGTATTCTAAGCGGGTCTTTTCCCTGAAAAAGCAAGCCCCTATTTTTTCCCCACGGGTCAATCAGGACCGTTCGTGATTCGGCAAAGAAGATTTACTGGCTCAGCAAGTCAGCAGTAGTCCCTGTAGCACTCAACTTCCACGGCAACTGCATCCTCTTTTAATGCGCGTGTTTGAGCATATGCTTAGGCTGCTCCCAACGGACAATATCTTAGTGCAGTTTCTTTAGTATATGAAGAGTATTAGGATACTATCTTTTCAATGCATGATTTCTTATAGTATAGTATCTTAGGCTGTTTCATTTAATTACATGCATGATCTTTACTAGTATCTGAGCATTGTGGCCTATTTGTGGCATGTCAAAATAGAGCGAGGGTCGATGGGCCGCACCGTACGGGATCGATCACAATAAATTTTATGCGTTGGTCCTAGTGCTCCACTCTGGCTGGTATCTTAAGTCTGTCATGTAGACAAAATGATGATGTAGCACCATAGTTAATGAAGAGAGAGGGTACTCTAGTATCTAATCTGGATACCGGTTCGGTCTCGAAATCCAACGCATAAAATTTATTGTGATCGATCCCGTACAATGCTTTAGTATATGCCACAATGTTCAAATACTAGTAAAGATCATGCATGTAATTAAATGAAACAGACTAAGATACTACACCATAAGAAATCATGCATTGGAAAGATAGTATCATAACACTCTTCATGCACTAAAGAAACTGTACTAAGATAATGCCTATTGAAAACAGCCTAAGTGACTAGTTAACTACCATGTGAGGCCCAAAGAATTATCCGCTCTTCTAGGATAATATTTTGGAGTGCGGCACACACGGCTACTGTACTAATAACTAACTAGTAAAAATCTGATTAGATTATTTACCCAAGACACTTGGAGATTGAACCGCCGTCACTAACGAACTAGAATCTTTAATTTGAGGTGACACACTGACGTGTGATTTTTAGTTTTTAATCATTAAAGTTGAGTGAAAAATATATATGTAGTGCAGGAGAGATTTCCTATGATAGAGATTGCTTTGGGAAGGTTAAAAAAAGAACAGGATGGCAGACTGACAGAGAGAGGCTGATGCCGTGTTTGTTGGACTAAACAGAGTCAGCAGAGTAGTGTAACATGGAGAGCGTTTTGAGTTTAGCACAACCTTGAAGAAGGAATGTGGATAAACAGTCATCAGGCACACGACCATCACACACTTAATTTGGCACACCATGTTGGCCTGGCCCAAAGTTAATTGGGTTAATTATGACCCAAATAGGTCATGGTTTTGTTTCCTTTAATAATATTGGCTGCCTATGGCACGTGTTAGGAACTTAGGATGGATATCAGCTGGTTTGTATTTTGCTCTACACACATTTTCACCCCTGCAACAATTATGTACCGAAATGTGTCTTGTTCACCGGTTAGATTTTTTTTACCAAACAGTACTTCCTTTTAAAAGGACATCCTCCTAGGTAAGGGCTTGACCGTCAATTTCATGAGTGAACACTTGCATCGTTTCTGACCAGCGGCTAATCTAACCAGTACAGTACCCTGTCTTATGGTTAACTATCACAGTTTGAGTCTCACTAAGGGTATCTCTAATAGTTAGAGATAATCTTGTTTCTTACATATGCTACATCATATTTAGAGATAACATCTCTAATAGATAGTCTCTAATACACTCTCCAATATTTATATTTTATAATTTTTCTTTAAAACAGGCCTACATGTTAACTAGAGTAGATTAATGTATCATGTCTTATTTCGCATACATGACAGTCTCTTAGGAAGAGACGACCTGTGCTCTCTTTCCTCTACGT
Organism: Phyllostachys edulis; assembly: GCA_036346405.1. Lineage (NCBI taxonomy): Eukaryota > Viridiplantae > Streptophyta > Magnoliopsida > Poales > Poaceae > Phyllostachys > Phyllostachys edulis. Next base: position 19,158,668 of record CM070549.1, on the reverse strand, counting down.
AGGATTTTATTGGCGTGTCATAGCTTAGAGACGACAATAAATACACTATTAGAGATGTTCTAACTGCATATTAAGTGGGTTTATTGTGGAATTTTTTTAATATTTAACACTGTAACCTATCGGTTGGTTGATGAGCCATAAGGATGACAATTCTAATAAGAAAAATAACAATTGGATAGTCCTTTCGGATGATTCATGTGCGCAGGAAGCTTGCTGTGCAAGTAGCATTTTCTTGTCAAGTTTGCATTCCTTGAGCCAATCCACATCGACATTGCTTAAAGCCAACCAATATAATGTCTTCTCTCGCCAATAGCAGATGCTACTGGCATTGGCAGCATCAAGATGATCGGTTAGTACATGATCATCCAATAACCAGCAGCCGCTACAAGAGCCAGGGCGACGTCATCATGCCGTTTCTCGCTCCTGTGTTCGTCGAGCACAAGGACAGATGCACGTTTGTCAGGCTACAATGCACCTAGGAGTTTTCGTCCCCTTGTACATGAAATTTCCCAGGGCCTACAGAGTATTACAAATATCATTATGCAAAAGATATGAGAGCTATCATGTCTGCTTAATTTATCACCACAAATGTGTATATGCAAACATAAGTTCTGGTTATTTTCTTCACTTGCAAAGCTACATAGAATGTAACGTCCCATATTTCTCAGTTCTCATACTGTCACACGGTTTCAGAATTAAGTTTTAAAACAAGACACAATTCTTCAACACGAAGCAGCCCTTCTAAACATTGAGGGGCTGGTTTAGAACATGGGAATTTTGCAAGATTCAGGGAAGGTTCACTGTATCTTGCTAAATTCCTTCAATCTAAGCAGACCCTTTACAGGTAACCTTGGAATACTGGAGTACAAATAGTTCTGAAATTACAAGAGGAATTCCTGGAACAGCAACTGTAATAGTTTAATTACATCATTTCATCTCAGCAACATAAATTATATCTAACAAAGGAAGTCGTATTCTATGGTAGCAGAAACATGAAAATCTTTCCGTGGTCTAGTATAACAAAGCTGGTAGGAACGCAAGGACAACATTCTAAAATTTACATCACACTATATGCGATAAACCTCATTTTGCTCCAGAAAAGAATATTCTATATGTGGGACAAGCAACAAAAGAATGACACACATGGAGAAGCGGTCACTGTTTGATTGCCTGGATCACACGGCCTGGAGCTTCTGCTCATCCACAGATTCCACAGGAAGAACTGCAGGCTCCCATGAAGACGGCTCATCAAGATGGATCTTTGCATACTCACTCACCAGCCCATTCCTCTCTTCCCACATAATCGCTTTCCTCTCCTCTTCAGCCCTGTCTACCTTGTCTTTGGTCATCGAGCTCATGTCACTTGCTGCCTTGGTTACCGTGCCAAATGCACTGGTTAGCCAGGAAGCACCAGCTGAGACATATTGATTACTCATGATAGCAGATCCTGCAATGCTGGCTTTCTGCTCAGCAGCGGCCAAAGCAGACTTTGTGAGTTCTGAGACCTGATAACGCTCATCCACTACCTTGACCTTGCTACCAACAATGGCCCGGCCCAGGTTGATCTTTTCGCTCAGGCCATACTGGCGGTCTAGAGATGCGACGGTGGCGGTAGCATTGGACAGGATGTTGTGACGTTCGTCGAAGGATCTTGCTAAGTTGAGAGCATCCTTGCTCAGCACAAAGCCCTTGGCCAACATGCTGCTCACAACATTCTCTGCCTTCCTAACTGCAGATTCAGTAGAAGAAGATTTTTCTCCCTTTTGTACCAATGCGACATGCACACAAATGCAAAGAAGTGAAATATCAACACATATTCAAAGTATTTTATGTGTGACGAAAGAAATTAACTAAATATGTGTAGATACAATGATCATCGAATGGGGCATAAGCTAAACTGCAGCATAACTGATTTGAGAAAGAATGCATGCATTTTTTTTATTTTGACATACCGAGCTGATTCAGATTAACTGCCTAATTAAGAAATTTCTTGCCATCGTACATAGTTTAAGAGCCCATGTTAATTAAAGGTTGACAAACTCCATTCTGGTGAGGAAACAGCATCTATAGGAAATCAGTGTAAATAGTAACAGCAAGAAAATTTGCCAGTTTCAATCCTAGTATTTTTCAAGCATTGTTAAAACTTAAAAGAAATTTTCTGTCAAAAAAAAAACTTTAAAGAAATGCTCAATTCTTGCTAACAAGAAGAATGTTGAACAATTGGTCTAACACCCAAATACTTCCCCCAGAAGAATAACTTGTTTATGTAAAACAATTAATAGTCATCTAGCACTGTAGTTTAAGAGACAATATGTAATTTTAATTAAAAAAATCGGGAATCTGATAATTTCTTTTGAATTTGATATTACTTGAAATTATGAGTGTGCCATTAAAATGAAAAATATTCTTACTGATAATTGTTCATAAGCTTCAGGAGGCAGCTGATAGTTCTCAACATGAGTTATGACTACAGAACGATCAACGATTGTTGCGCCCTGTAGACGTAATCAAAAAATTAGAAGGCATATCTCAGACAAAAAAAAATGAAATAGCACGAAACAAAAAGTTGAACAATCCTAATGCAAGCATGCAACAGAAATGGCTAAGGCAAGAAATTAGTTGTGGGAACTTGAACATACTGAGAGAAGCGCCGCAGTGTCTGCTCCTTGTGAGTCTTTAAATGTGACATAAGCAAGCTGTGACCATTCAGATTCGCTGATGAAGACACAGGCAAACATTTAAGAAACTCTTCCAACCTTCCTACGCATATAGCCAGTGCAATAAGTAATGTGAATTACCTTTGCATTTCAACATATTCTATATCCCCAGAGAAAGAAAAGAACTCTGTGATCTCTCTTTTTGAAGCACTCAACGAAATGTTGCTAACTTTCACTGTCTTCACCTGCAAAAGAATATCAAACAAGATCAAATGGGATGAGGTAGCTAGTGCAACTAGGACTTTAGCACAGGGTAGGAGATAGGATAGTATGATTGTAGTAATTGTACATTAGTTGACAATAGAATCGACTCATATTAGCCTGCCTGAAATCCAAACTTTCCAGGGTTTACAGGACAATCTAATTTAGGAAAAATACAAAATGACTAAAACTAACAATATAAGTACAAATTGCAGGCAACTCTCAAACAGAATGGATTAGATGTAACGTATCAATGTAGCCATGCAGGCAACATCAAAGCTGTCAGGAACATCAACTGACTAAAACAATTATCTTCTTTGATCAAAAACCTATTTCACCCGAAATGCAACATTTCTATTTGAATTTGCACATCCTGAACAACCCTGCATCCCAGATGAAAATGCCCAGTGTGATGTAGTCCCAAGTGTCACAATCAACTATATGAGACCGCATGATAAGCTTTAGCTAAAGAAAGTTGATTCCAGGAACTCAAGTTACAAACAAATGTCATTTATACCTTTTGTATATGTTATGTACGTACAAATACTGGGAGACTTTACACATAAATCAATTCAACCAGTTCAATCCGACAGATGTAAGATATATTGCAGTCAATTTATTTGGACAATCAAACATGGCCAGTCCTGCACCCCAATTTCCAATCAAGATTATTTTATTTGCCTATTTATATAGTCACTGGAATTTACGATTTAGTGATGCACATTAATCCGGTTAGTTAATTAATTAATGAAGAGAGACACAGGTCTAAGGTATCCTGATATTTCCATTTGGCAACGTCATGGTTGTATGGGATAGTTAACCAGTGGAAATTATCCAGTTATACCTATACCATCACATCAAAAGGATACAATTAATATAGCACAAAGGAAATCCATAATGTACAATGAATAAGATAAAGTTGACAGCAGACATTGGATCATTGACACACCATGAGGTACGCATAAGTCAAGATGAATCATGCTGACCAGTTATCAGGAGGGATTAATTTTCCTAAATGCAAAATCAACAAGAGCATTCATTGACCCAAAACCTAAATCCCAAAAATGATCTCCAGCTAGAAGCCACAAACAAAGGCACGAAAAAAAGAACACACTAAGCAACAATATGACATCCCTTTGCATCTAGGAAATGCAGCAATCTGTGGCTTAGTATTCACCACAATTGCACAAATCATCAATTGCTTCAACGAAATACCAGAGGAAGCAGCCCCAACCAGAAATAAACAAAATTGAAGATCAGATCTAGCAGCCTGTTTTTAACCCACAACCGTCAAAAGTTAGTAACCCAGTCGAGTAACCAGTACAGAACCAGAGACATTCTTTGATTCCGAACATATGGACCCCCAAAAGCTCGAAGAAGTCCATCCTAGAGTCATCTAATCCACATTCTCCACCAAACGAATACACAAAAAGCACCAGAATTTAACAACAAACCGACAATTGGAGCACCTGGCCTCGTATGCATCCAGAATTTCTCAGCAACGCGGTGGTCTTACGGAGGAGCAAGTAGCTCATCAGGAACCCGCATTGCGCTAACCTTCTACGGGAGAAGCAGAACGCACGAAATCTACGCGGTGTTTCTGCAACGAGTCTCGCTTGCATTGCGTCCAGTAAGAGCAAGATCCTCGGGACGCAGTAGCGATGTAGCACTAGCCGCCCGAAATCCCCTCGTTGCTGGTCACCGCGACGATGTCCCCGAACCAGATCAAGCAAAATCGTCGCAGAAACACCATCTCCTGCGATCTCCAACCCGGAGTTTCGCTGCACACAACGCACGGTTAACTCCAACGAATGAGACCACCAACCAAACAAGCCCAAACCACCAACCACGCGAACAGCAGCAACACCAACAAACACCATCACTACCACCACCACCGAGTACGAGCGAACAAAAGACGCGACCACCTTGCTCGCCTCCACGAATCAGTCCAAAAGCTGATGAGGGTTGAGAGCCAGCGCTCACCTCCATCGCGGGATCTCGCGGCGAGGGGCGGCCAGCGCGGGATTCCGAGGCGGGTTGAGTGGAATGGCGGGGCGAGTCAGCTCGGGATACAGGAGGAGGAGTGCGTCGGACCGTCGGTTCGTTGTGGGGTGGGGGAATTTGCGCCGTGTTGGCGAGCGGAGGAAGAGGAGGCGGCAGGTGTGTTTTCTTTGTGAATCGTGTTGAGTTGTCACTATGCGATTTTTTAAATTAATTAACCTTTTTTGAATTTTATTTTAAAGTTAACCCCGTCGCGCTTTATTTCCAATTCTAATCTCTTTGATCACGCCACCACCCGTGGCATGACAAAACAACACTGTCATGCCAGCCCATTTCTGATCAAACTCTTTTCACGCCACTAGAAGTGACGTGACAGTATTACATGGTCACGCCACAACCAGTGGCGTGATAAAAAGTGCTATTTTGAGGACTTATTCTGACGCGTGACAGTATTGTTTTGTCACGCTACCACCCGTGGCGTAACTAAATGGGTCAGAATTGGAAATAAAGTGCGTCGAAGGTTAACTTTAAAATAAAATTCAAAAAAAGTTTAATTAATAAAAAAAAGTTCTCGCTATGCGTGGATATCGAGTAGTTTTTTCTGAAATTGACTGTGTTTAATTTAATATTATTTTATTATAGTTTGAAAGTATTTTTAGAACTGAGCCGAGTTAAAACAAAATCAATTTCATTCGAAACTAACTTATTTCAATGTTTAATTAATTAACGAGTATAATTAGATCAGTTTTGAACCGAGTTAACGAGCCATACTACTGAGTTTTTTTTCTACCCTAGATGTAACATAACGACCGGCAGTTGGCAATGCGCGTCAGCACTCGGCACGACGGGACCACGCCATCACGGGAGTGGTATACTGGTGGTAAAACGGGATCTGGTCCGATGGCATGATGGCGTCTCAGCGAGACGGGGTGCTGCCATTAGCTGATCGGGAGTTCAAGTGTCACTTCTTTTATCTGCCTTTTTTTTCGTCCTTCCTATTTGTTGGATTTGACATCCTGCCAAACTTTCTTTCGGTGCGCAGTGCAAAGAACAACATCCTAAGCTGTGGTATATCTTTAAAAAATTTGGTTAGATAAGTCCTGATGCAATCAAGCATCCTGCAATTTTTTTTGAATACTAGTTTTTTTCTTTTCTTTTATTTTTGGATTTTATTTTCACCAGGATTTGTCTGTTTTTTGTTTCTCTATGTGTACATCGAATTTATATTTGAATTTTTTTGGTATGATATATTCAGTTTGGGTTTGATAGGAATCGAACTTTGGCCTTTAGCTAGAGAAACAAGATGTCACACCGTTGAATTTTACAATTGTTGGTATTTTCTACTCAATTCGTAAATATTGTCTGGTTGACCAGGGGAAGATAGCGCAGTTCCATCGTATACCGGAATATCATTTGTGCTATCTGTGAATTTTTCCTGGTTCGGCGGCTTTCGAAAGTTCTTGCGCTTTGAATTTGACCCGAATATAGCGAGAACAGTTGTCCACCATGCACGCGTAGAGGTTTTTCACCAAAAATGTTCGGGCTCTTCGACCTTTTCTTGCACGTAGTCCGTTTCAAGCGTTCTAGAAGATGATCGTCTTTTTTTTTGAAACGGAAGATGATCGTCTTGATCATCGACAAAAAAACGAGCATAGGACACCAGCAGTAATCCAATGTCTTTTCGCACTGAATTAATTGAGCCTAGCCACGAGTGCCTACACGAGCTTGCCATGAGTGCTCGGATGGTGTTCCAACGACGGAAGCCGTGGAGACTATGCATGACTGAGTTCGTTCGTTACAATTTGATGGCTCCTAGCTACTAGACTCCGCACGCACCTGCGCGTTCAGGGGCACCGCGACACGGAACCACCACCACATAGCTGTAAAAACCGTGATCTCGGCAGGTGCGGATCGTCACAAAGGCAGGCAGGTTTCCCAGCGCCGACGCGCTGCAGGAGGCCGCCCGGCCGGAGGCGGACTCCGAGCTCGGCGCCGTGCCCGAAACACAGGCGAAACGACTCGACCACGGGACGTTCCACAACACAAGCGTGCGTCGTGCAGCCCCGGTGGTGCCGTGCCGGACGCGAGAAAACAAAAAACGTGTCGATTCCGTCCCGAAATGCCCACGCCGGGCACGTGCTCCGGTCCAATGAGGCCGCGATGCCACACTACAAGGCTCAGCCGAACGACGGAGCCGGGCCCAGTTACTCGGCTTGGCTCAGCGGCGGCGGAGTTTGCTTATGTGGCTAGATTTGATGGATTGGCCGGAAATACTCGGCTGCGCCAAACTTTGAGCCCGTTTTTCGTTGGACATTTTCGACGTCCCAGAATCCCAGATACGCTCGTCAATGGCCGAAGGGGAGGGATGCTGCGGGCTTCGGGTGTCGGAGGACGGCGGACGGCGACGGGAGGCCCACGCCGCGGGGTACCGCGACCTCGGCTGCGCCCTCCTCGACCTGCAGGCCGCCGCCGACCAGGTCTTCGACGCCGTCTCCAAGCGAGTACGTGTTAGTGCTACCACGCCCTCCTCCTTTCCCTCGTCGCTCGAACCCCCAAAACCCTTTCGCTCTCCCCGTGCGCCAAAATTCTCGGTTTCTGACATTGAATTGTGCTCGCTTTGTTGGCCTCAGACGGCCGAAGGGCGCGAGAAGCTTTCGGCCATTTCGCGGCGGATCAAAGCTGCCAAAGTAAGCTACTGTTTCTTCCCACTATTTAGATTGTCGTTGTGAGATTCCATAGTTATTGATAGTCGTGGCCATAAATTCTGTTGCCTTTAAGCTGCTGAGTACAATACTTGGAAAAATGTTATGGTGCGGAGGTAGGTATATGCAGGAGTCATGGTAACTTATGTAGGAAATCAGTTTCATACGCATCAGTTTGACCTAGATTACCCATTGGGAACCAGATGACGAACCCTCTAGGTCTATTAGATACGATCTGTATGCACCATTGGAATTCGGAGGTTTTACACTGGTTGGTTTCAGCAATGTTCCTTCTTGTCGTAGAGCTGCTTTATGTATTGCAATTTGCAAGTGAAGATGCATCATTTACATTTCTGGTACACTAATGTGCCATCCGTAATGCAGCTTCGATGTAAATAAATGCTAAATGTTTTTGTTTAATGCGCACGTGGAGTATTTTCTTTTCTTAATTTGATTTCTTGCATGAATTTCCATTGACTGATCAGTTTGAATGGTTTGTCTTTTGTTGATTACTTCTAGGCTAAGATCAAAGCATTATCTCACTCGGGGGACCGCTGACTATCGTATCACCTGCACAGCATCCTTCAAGTTGTACTAAACAAGAAGACTTCAAACCACTGTTTCACTGCAAATACGGTGACACCAATGGTGGACTCCCTATTGCGAATATTGCAGTGAATGGAGGGTTCAACAGAGTATGTACCATTGTACTACCTGATGATTCTAGAACCATTGGAGTTAGCGTGGTAACACTTTCAATTTTGCTGATAGCCACGCCATTTGACAGGAATATGGGCTAGAAGGCACCCTTGAACTCTTTCAATCTTTCTCTGAGGAGAACTGTGATTATACATCAAAAGAAGGTGGTATAAAGGTCAGTATTTACATTGTCTTTAGATAGTATTCTGAATAAATGCTTTTCTTATCATGAAGCATGGTGGCACTTGCTTAGGAGTTTTTTATATGAAAACCATTTTTTTTTTGCTTATGTCACATTTGCAATAAAAATTTTTTTGCGAGAAATAATTATGTTCTTTTAACTTAACCTCACAACTGTTTTTCATTGCTAATGGTGATGATGTAGAATATCTTTGATTTTTTTTTTGTTAACTTCTGTAGTTCTGTTACAAGCTTGAATGCAACATATTAAGATGTAAGCTTGCATCTATTTTGTGCATGTGTCTGCATTTATATTTGTGTCATGGGGACCTGGTAAGTGGTACTCATCATATTCACTTGTTCTTAGTTTTCGGATTCCAACCTTGGTTTTTTGTCCCCTCAAGCTACAGATAAGCTTGCTGAAACAAAAGATGGCACACATTTAAAGAGTATTTTGGAGAAAGCAAAGTAAGGCTTTTCACTCATGCATTGCTCATTTCCATTCATGGCTGTTGTTTCTATGTATTCTTCTTCTTAACTAACAGTATCTCTCTTGTACACTACACCAACCACCCCAAACCTGTGCATGTTTTTCCTTCAGATCCATATTATGGTCAATTAGGCTAACTAATCTTTTAAGTTAGCCCATATGGTTTTGTTGGCCATGGTTCCGTTCGTAAGAGACAAATATGCAAAGATGAACTGTTTGCACAACTATCCCCCCTGTTGACTGAAGTACCAAATCTCGCTTGTACTTTCTATGGTAGTAAATACAATTTTACTAGATGAATAGTAACATGATTGGAGTACTACTGTGGTGCTCTATGACTTCAAAAAATTGTGGTGCTCTCCAAGTACCATATACACCATGTTGAGTCTAGATGCCCCATATTAAGTTATAGATATGATCCACCAGCCTAATCAAATTATATGCATTGATTTGATTCTTTGGTATAAGTGTGGAACATTATTCATAAATCTAGATATATGGGACTGATGATATTTTCGAATTTGTCCATATATTCATTGGTCCTTTTCATTATTGGCGTATAGATACGACATTTCTTCGTTATGCTAACCTTACGATATCATTCTAGGTTAGCTACCTTAAACTAGTTAGCAATGGACCATAGTAGTTGAACTTGAATCTCAGTATCTCACCGCCGCTCTTAACCTTACGATATCATTCTTGGCGTATAGCTACGACATTGCTTCGTTATGCTAACCTTGGTGTATTAAGGCAGACTTGGGTTAGATGTGTAACCTGAACCAGGATGTGCTGAAACATTTAGTGTGCCACATTTGTGGAATCATTGTTTTTTCAAAGAGAAAAGCTGGAGTAACATACATTAACATCTTTGAAACCAATCTAGAAGGTTGGGTTAAGGCATATGCTAGAACATTCAATTTCACAATTTATTGTTGATTGAAAAAGAACTTGAGGGGATTCGACATGCTCTTGGCCTCATTCAAATTCAACTGTATTTCTAACATATATGGAAACAATCGAGAAGGGTGCATTAAGACATGCTGCTACGGACTAAGATCCTAGCGAGGCACTGCAGCAGGCTCATGAACAGAACCATGGCACTGTAGCGACCGGTGAACAGTACCGTTGGTACTGTAGCATGCTATCTGTTTCTCGTAGATAGTTGTCGAGTTTCCTAGGATAAATAATAGTTGGTTGGGTAGGTTATTTTGGGATTCCTTATCTATTAAGTTATTGTTATGGATATGATCTTATCTATTAGAAAGATTATTTTTAATAGTTGAAAAGATTAGATTGGATTAATAGATTTCCTTAGAGATTATTTCTTAGGGGTCAAGTCGGGTCATTCCTATAAAAGGGATATCATGTACCATTATCAATCATGCAATGAGAACTCAAGAATTCAACTAAGCCTTAGAGTCTTGCTACCTCAACAGGGAAGAGCCTTGCCGGCGGTTAGATGAGGGCGAGTGCTCTACCCTCGGTCCTCGGACTCGTACCCTAATAGTTACCACAACATTTGGTATCAGAGCCACTCATCATAGCTTATGCTGCCGAGATACCCTTAGTTTCCGTGGCCGAGTCACTGTGTGATAGAGCATTGCTATCTACCAGGAGGGCAAGGCAAAGGTGGCAAGTTGTGTCGCAGCACAGTCACCACCGTTGTCACTATCCTCACCATCGACGACTTTTCTTCAGGCTTCGCCGCCCTTGGCTGCACCATTGGTGCCTTTGCCGAGGAAGAAGGTTTCCGTCGTCGAGCGGCGGTCCTCTCTACGCGGTCGGTCAAGGCCGTGCCTTCGAAGGTGCTATATGCAACCGCTGTCGTGTGGGGGTCAGCGTCGTCGTCGCCTCTCCGGACGAGAAGGGTGATGTTGCTGCCCCGCGCCGGTTGCCTTTGCCGCCGGCGACTCCTGCGACGTCAACTGATGTTGGAGGGTTGTTGTCCCTGATGTTGTTCATCGAGGCTTCATTGATCCTCTTCTACGTGAGATGACAAGGACTTCAACTGTGGCTACCACCGCAGCTTGTCCTTGCCGCGAGGGGGTGTAATGTTATGGACTAAGATTCCAACGTGGTACTGTAGCAGGTGTATGAACAGTACCGCGAAATTGTGACGACCCATGAACATTACCCGTTGGTACTGTCGCTCGCTATCTATTTTCCATAGATAGTTGGCGAGTTTCCTAGGATAAAGAATAGTTGGTTAGGTAGGTTATTTTGGGATTCCTTATCTAGCAAGTTATTGTTAGGGATAGAATTTTATCTATTAGGGATGTTATTTTTAATAGTTGAAAAGATTAGATTGGATTGATAGGTTTCCTTAGAGATTATTTTTTAGGAGTCAAGTTGGGTCACTCCTATAAAAGGGATATCATATATCCATTATCAATCAAGCAATGAGAAATCAAGAATTCAACTAAACCTTAGAGCCTCGCTACCTCAACAGGGAAGAACTCTGCCGGCGGTTAGATGAGGGCGAGTATCCTACCCTCGATCCTCGGACCCGTACTCCAACAGTTACCACAACACGTGTCAGATCCTGAACTGATGAAGTCTGAACTTCTACTGGAATTCTCAGCATGGATGCGCAGAGAGGGAAGTTGGCGGTTTTGGTAACGCCTGGGAGACTTCAGTTACGTAGGAAAGGAGGGTTGAGATGTAACGACCAGCGCTAGAGGATGGATCCAAGGACCAAATCCATTTTCAGTAATCAATGTTGCGTCAGCTCGGTTGTCGTTTTCGATTGAACTGCTGTTAACTCTGTTTTGCTACTTAAGCACTTATTTCTATAATCCAGACCTTAATGTAATCCTGGGGCTTTATAACCCAGTGGTTTCAGTAATGGAAGGTAACAAGAACAGCATATTCGTATTGTCTTTAGTTGGTACGTGTAGAACCCTAGCGCTAGTTCTTTTCCGTCCTGCTCTCTGAATCTTACAGAGAGAAAACACACCCAAAATCGATTCTGAAACTTCAGGATCCGACAACATGCTAGTTCTTTTATTCTCTGATTTAGTGTTAGTTGAAAACAGACTTGAGGGGATTCAACTTTCTTGTACAACTGTATTTCTTGTTCTGGACTTGCAATGCGAGTGCCTGCTTAAAACTGGCATAGTGGCATGTATGATCTAAATATTTTGGCTGCAATGAATTGTTTGTCTTTCTGATTGCTTTGATGCCATGCATGTTTGCACATCTGCCAATGCAGTCATACCCTTAATGGTATGTTTGCTGACTTTTTACTCGTTATTAATAGCTTTCCGACTCTGGGGAAGTAGGTAACCGTTCAACATCTGAATATGACATGAAGAGTGAAGAGCTGTCACCTCCACCACCAAGTCTATTACCAAAACACCTAGCTGTAAGAGTTCCAGATCATCTTAAATGTCCATTATTTTCTGGTCCCCTGTGTTACATGTTTTTAAATACTTGATGTCTATTTGGTATTCTTTGGTTTTACCTTTTGTTTTGTTTATTGCAAAAGTTGTTCAGTCCTCTCTTTCATGCATTATTCCATTGCCTCTAATACATTATTTTTCAATTTGTAGAAAACTCAGAGATCAGATGATGTTATATTGGAAACTAATGTGAATCCTGCACGCTCCATAAAGCTTCCAGATGCAGAGAACTGAATGTAAATTATAATGCAATGCATACTATGTTTGATTATAACAGCAGTCGTGACTAGTGATTCTCCCTAGCTTTTGTACTGCTATTTACCAATTGGTTCATTATGGCTTCTTTCAGAATTTAGTTCCATAGGAACCTCATAATATTTTATTTTAGTACCTAGGTGTTCTCTGAGAAACAATTATAACTTATGTAATGTCCCCAAAACAAAAACCATTACATGTGAAGTTCAAATTATTGTACATGGTGGTGAAAACAATTGAATACAGCACTTTGTAATCAAATTGGGTAAGCCGACTTGCTGTACATGAGTTTCTATTCAACAAGTTGATTCAGAGGATAAAAAACAACAAAAACTAGAGTTGAGGGATCAAAGTGAACAAAATAAGAGATGTGATGGACCCATATGTCCAAACCCAACAAAAATGGAGTTCATGGATCTTACATCGAGGATAAGAGTAAGAGTTTTAACATGCCAACTGAACTGCAGCACTTTGCTTGTTTCAACATTAAAGCTAGGAGTTGAATGAGATATCTCTACAAAATAGGGGGTCTTGTAAATTAAAACTTCATGTTGTTGTAACAGAACAGAACTGCATGACCAGGAGTTTTGGTGTTACGTGATTGTTGTCAGATCCTTCTACTATCTACACCACACTGGAAACAGGATATGCCCTCTGATAGTTGATCAGGCTACTGGTCATCTGATCCATGATCATCCATGTAAATACACTAATTTCTCACAGTCATAATATTTTTGTGAACTTACGGTAACATGCAAACTTGATTAATGAGTCAAAGTTCCCACCATAATTGTAATTTACTGTTTGTGCTTCAGTACTAAATATTTCTTTGAAAAGTCGAACATATTTGATCCCTGTGTCAATCCAATGTCTATGTGTTAGCTGTTGAAGAATAATATAGAACTGCACATACAGCAATTTACTTGCATCAAGAGACACAAGGATGGTTTTTGCAGGTGTATCCAGGGATACAAAACCCGGTACCGGAGGGATTCCTGGCCGGCGGGCGGTACCGGTAACCGGCCGGTTACCGGAAATTCCGGGAAAAAATCGGATGGAATTCGCTTGAATTCGCTTAAAAATCAACCGAAATTCGAAATTTGAATTTGCTAACCGGAACAAAACCGGTCGGTTTTGTTATTCCCGGACCCCACCGGTAAGCCCGGTTACCGCCGGTAACCGGCCGGTTTTTTTTCCCGGAGCTCATGTAGGCCTGTAGCATGCAGTCATTTGTGAGAGCATAAGGAGTGCGCGTGCAAGCTCCTCCGCCATTATACAGGTACCTGGCACTGAACTTCTGAGAAGATACTACTGCATTGTCCACCCTACTCTGTCTGCTCTCCATTCTAAACCCCTGGCTTGTCTCTTGTGCAGCTTCGTTGCTGATTGAAATGCATATTCCCTTGACAGATTCCTTCAGCTTCTGCGAGAAGCATCATTACTACTTCCAAGCAATTTCTGCCATCCTGTTTGAATTAGAAATGTACATTGTACAGTACCGCATCAGGCTGGCTAGCTACCATGGCGGGCTGTTGAAAGGTGTGCTGATCTGATGCAGTGCTTACTTCAGAGTTCAAAGGTACGCATATTCTGAGGCTGAGCTATAGCTTTTGATTCTAAGAAGAAAATGGCGTGAAAGTACAAGCAGTCAGCGTAGTGGTCAATAGCATCAATCATCGTGTCGGCCTAGGGTGTTGTGGTCTTCCTTGTTTTTCCCAAAGGCAAGGGCGGGGGAAATGCAGCCACACGTATATTCTGTCGCACCTTGCATGTGTGCCCGTCGTGATATTGAATTTACTACTCGATTTCTTGGGTAGTAAGAATCTCTTTAGTTGCCACTAGCCAACAATTCTTGGGTAAACTCTTTGAAAAACTCATTCTGTGACATCAAGAATCTTTGCCATGTTGACAACAAATGTATGACGACGGTAAGAGTGTCTCAGCGTAACGTTGCTCACTTCCTCTTAAAAAATTCGTCCAATGGAAGTTGTAATCCACTCTTCCTTCATACTTCCTGAGAAATGCCATGGGTTCTTCGACTTGAGTTACTACTCCGGCGCATATATATAATGGCACGTCCTCCAAGGCTCCACAACTCCAATCCACTATCCAATCACAAATTTGCTTGCAAGTCTCGAAAAATCAGTTGATCTAACTAATAAACCTTTTCGAGGCCATTTCTTCTTGAGAGCTTAGATTCGAATGGAGCACTCCAGCAAAACCTTGTCACTGGCCCTCCTTATTGTCGCTTCGCAGTTTCTGCATGGACTCGGCTGCATCACAGATCCAGGAGCAACGCGCGAGGAAGCCAAGCAGCCCGGCAAGGGCGAGGCCGAGGCGCTCCGGCTCCAGCTCCGGAGCCGAAGCGCTCAGACGCATGAGATGGCGCAGCACGGCCGGGGACAAGGCGCCGCGTCGCGTCGTCCGTCGGGTACTTCAGGCGCCTCTGCCTTTCCGGCGGTGATTCCACCGGGCAATGCCGGTGGTTTCGGGTCGCTGCAAAGGGATGGCGGCCAAGCCTTCGCGCCGGCCACGTTCGAATCAGTGGCGCGTTTGGGGCTGGCGCGCAAGCTGCTGCAGGGAGCCGGCAAGAAGGCGATGCCTGGACCTTCGTGCAAGTCCGACTACGTCGGCTGCCCTCCTCCGCCCAAAGCTGGTGTTGCATAAGGAATTTTTTTTAAAAAAATAATCTATTTTTTATTCAAAAATACAGAAATAATACCGCTTATTTTTTTTACAGAAATAATCTCGTGTCGCCGTACGGTTGGGCGACTCGTGCAAGTCGCCCAACCGCTGTACGACAAATCTTCAAGTCGCTCAATGGAACGACGACTAGAGCGTGACTGGACCTAGTCGCCAAACAGATGTGCGATATGTGTTGGAATCGCCCATTTGTAGAGCGAGTGTAGTAAGTCGTGCAGTGGTTGGGCGACGTAGTTCAAGTCGCCCAACCACTGAGCGATTTTAGCTAATAAACCTGGAGTTATGAAAATCCAATTGGAACAATTGTGTTAAAACAGATATTACATTTTTTAGGTATTATATTTAGCAAATCATATTGTATGATGTTATTTTTTAAAAAGATAAAAGTGTGGTGACAACGTTGGTTGGTTTGTTTGTTATTTTTGTAGAATATGAAGGGTACGAAATTTGTCATACTCGCAATTACATTTCGTGATCGTCGTATATTGTTGTAGTACCCTAAATTTCTGTAGAATTTTGTGAGGACGATTGAGATAGTAATAAGTGGTAAGTAGAAAGGTAAGTGATATTACGTTGCGTCAGGGAGTCTGACACGAAGGCGACGATGCCTAAAGGCCCTAAACCTTCGTGCGGGTCCAACAACGCCAACTGCCCTCCTAGAGCTCCCTAAGTTGGCAGCCTGGACTCTGGCGACGCCGCCATGCGTCTCATACGTGCACATACAATACATATAGCAAGAACATATTTCGGTTCCATATCAAATGCCTTAGCTAGTGACTGGTTATCGTCTAGTCACGATTCGCGACCATCTATTGTTCAGCATTATGCGCATAAGTATATTGTAAGGTATTCAGGAAACCCATGTCCTCTTGTAAACAGGGGATTTAGGGATTTACTATTATGAGATAGATGCATTCGAAGATTTACTCTTCGATGTCTCACTGATATATAGCCTTAGGACCTACAAGTTAGTGATAAATCGAGGGTAAATTTTTAAATGCATCTATTCATAATGACAAATCCTCAATAATTCCCTTGTAAATATTCCCCGATGTAGTCATGCATCACCAGCTTTGGGCGTTGCAACAATTTGTAAATACTAGATGTGATCTTCTTTCTCCAAAATATCAAACCGGTGTTGTGATCTGATTTCGTGGTCTGAGTTCGAATGGTAAAACACAAACACCAAAGTACGACATGATTACACAAACTAGAGAACAAATATTGTTATTACAAAGTATCTCGTACCAGAGAGCTCAGATAACTTGTGTACTGGACCTTTACTGATAGCTTGTTCAACATCGACTTTATTGCTCGCAACTGATTATCATAAATTCCTTCTCCCATGGTAACTATATCATGAATACCAAGACGGCTTGTGTCTTGTTCTGAAATATGAATTGCAGCATTTGTTTCATTCATAATTGACCTGGAGAGAACAAGGAAGATACCAACTTTCAACATCACATGCAACATAAATTAAAACAGCAACAAAATACAGAGCAACAAATAGTGCCAGAGTATACAGGAATAATAAATCTGAAATTGTGAAAGTCACTAGGAACCTATAACCATTCGCACAACCCAACGAGTATTAGTAAAAGGACCATGTATTTCCAACTATGATCAATTGGACACCAATTTGGAAAATAACTACCATAATTGGGATAGTATCAGGAATTAGAATAAGTTTATTGATGGGGCATACTTCAATGCTGTTGCATTTTCACTGATTATCCAACCAATGCACTCATCTGGAACTAGAAGTCTTAACTTCTTGCACTTCTTGCAAGGCCCGAGAATGTAAAGAATATCAAATTAACAAACAAGCAACATGGCACTATGGATACAGTAAATTGCAAAACAAAAACGATTTACCTCAGCTGTAAGTATGTTCATAGTCAATTCCATGGCCTTCACTACCTTATAGTATATCCCAGAAATAGTTGAGATACCAGGGACACCCTTATCTGATCATTTAATTCCAGCTCTAGAATCATACTCTAAGAGCATCTATAACAGTCCACGTCAGCTGTTATTAAGGGGTTGCCACATCAATATTTAGGTGACGTGGAGAATAGAAGGTGATGTTATTTCTAGATGAAGAAATTAGTAAATTGTTAATACCAAGACACAAGAAACAACCAAATACTCTATTGGAGACTTATTTGTTACCTAAAAACGTGTTTTGTGGGTCCCGCTGTCTTAAAGAAAAATATACACCAGATCATTTGTGCAGCCCGACTTCATTATTGATATAATAAATGAGCTAAAACATGTAGGCCACAAAGTTGTACTTCATTATTGATCATCAAGAATCATGCACACTTGTAGCAATTAAAGTCTTAGACACAAGCTCAAGAAATAATCCATTGGAAGACTTGTTTCTTTTTATTAGATTGAATACTCTCTCTCCTCTTAGTAACAAGCTAAGAAACAAACTACTGTAGATGCTCTAAATCATTAAGGGTTGATCCACCCTTGCCATAAATGCATTTTGCTGACAAATCTGACAACAGAAGCCTCAAATGTGTTTGGGTCTCGTCCCCGTCTGAGAAGAAATGTCGTTTGGAGAGAACAATCATTTGGAAATTCATAATTATATGCAATGCATTTGTATGTAAACCGCATATATCGTTGGAAGTGATCATGAATCATCACATTCACCAGCTTAGTTCAAAAATTCTGTAGTAACATATTTTTTTCCTTCTGATCAATTGGACACCAATTCATCGTGTTTGATATTATTTTGGATGTAGCATGGATGTGCAGAATTAAATGTAGGAGAACAACAATTAAGGTTTGTTATAGTACGACAATTTTCAACCAACAAGATTCAAATAAACATAGTTAAGTCACCACCTTTACTACAATGTCTTAGACAACAAGCCCACATTGGTAGCCACATACCGAGGCCCCATTTGGAACTCAAGAATTTCGCAGGATTTTCGCAGAAAACATTTCAATTCCTGCGGAAATTACTCACATTCCAAACGGGGCCTTAATAGGGGAACATCCACAATAGAAGCTGACAAATTGGCCAACAATTTAGGGTTTAGGTTAGGGTTATTGTCAGGACCTGGAATTTTAAATTCCAAATCCACATGTGTTTATCGTGCTAGTCCCATGACCAGTGTCTAGCACACATATTCATATCACATACATACATGTTTAAATAAAGCAGAGTAGCATGATATAGATAAACAACTAAAATTAAGTCATACATGACCAAGTTTTACGTCACACGGGCTGACCATCCAGATGATTCACATAGCATGATGCTTGCAATGGAAATAACTGTAAAAGATGCACTAAAAACCAGTAAGGATGCCTCAGCCCATCCACAGGCAACCGACAGGATTAAACCCTAGTAATCGGCGTCATCATCACCAAAACCCAAAGCGTAAAAGTATCCGACTGACGGGTCATCATCCACATCTTCTGAATTTGTTCAACAAGCAATAATGAGTACAAAGTTGTACTCCGCAAGGCTATATAGCAAAAATGATATAATATGCAAGGCTATGTCAAGAGAGAAGGCTATCCTACTAAGATTTCCCTTTTTTTTTTTCATAAAGCAACCTTTCATTTTACAATAATGAGAAATAGATAGCAACCGGAGGTTGTAAAAGCATTTTACATTGATAAACAAATAATAATAAAGTATAAATAGCATAAATAAACAAGCAACTTGCTGCCATAACATCGAAACAACGGCAAAATCCTTTTGCAGAACAAGCTATGCATGGATTCCCTACACATACATCACCCGAACCATTTTGCAAAACATAAAACTACTTATTGCGGGATATAACCAAGTGGTGTCCATAACCCGAGACACATTTATTCGAATAGATTTGCACTTTGTAGAGATTGTACAACTTTACCCACACGACATAAATATCTCACCATGTCACGTGACACCAAAGATACCCGATTTGAGAGTCCATGACAAGACTTTTACATTATCGGTACTAACAACAAACCGTGTTATGATACCTTCTTAAGATATGGAGAGTTCTCCAAAATCCTAAGAACGCATATGTGTGTTGGTAGGCTTCGCGGTCCTCGCAAAGCCCTTACGAACATGGAGATCCTCTACCATGCCCACACTAGCCCAAAAGCCTATCAACTACCACATGCGGTTTATTGCTAGTACATGGCAACTTACTATGCTAGGGCAACCCCATATGAGGCATGTGCGGTTGTACGAATTTACTTGGGTCTATGGCACAATAGATCGGTCCTTAGCAACCCAGGCAAGACAACCACAAACAAAAGTCTCGTGCACAAGCACAGGTCTCAACATACACTTGCCCAAGTTTAAAACAAGTTTTTAATTTTCTTTTGTTAACCAAAATAACATAGGTACCTCCTCTGGACATGTATACAAGAATTTCCCATATTTGACCAATTTATCAAATCATTCCAATCTATCAAAACTAGTATCAATATATACATGGCTAAGCATAAACTAATTCATACCTTCTAAAATTCCACAAGTATTTGTACCAATAGTGGATAGCAATACTATGGTGACAACACTGAGTATAGCAATTTATCAAGGTAGGATCAATGCAACAATTGGACATAACTACCAACCTTACCAACATAGTGATTTTACCGATACACGCGTGCATAATAATTTTGAAACACTACATACATAACAGTGAAAAATATGGGATCAAATATGGTCAAAGGGGGTGCTTGCCTTGCTCATTGAACTCTTGGTCTTGCTCTGGATTAACTCTGGGGATTTCTGAAACATCAATATCTATTCGGAAAAAGTCAAGTAACACAAATAAGATGCAAATAAACACAAACAGAGGGAAAATTCAATTTTTTTTTGTGCATATTATGATATTTTCATGATTTTATAAAAAAAATTATAAACAAGTTCCATTTGGAGTTCATATGAAAACGCTATGAGGCTTTGAAATTGGTCTAGCAAAGAAATTCCAGAAAAAAGAGAGAGAAAGCATTTGTGCATGGATTTCCTTTTTCATTTATGTTTTTCTTCCTAAAGGAAAACCCGAATTTATTGTGTCATTAGGTTGATAGGTGCGGTCGGGTGCATGTGGACCGAGTCCACCAGCGTGTCTATAGTCTAGGGGCCCTGCACGTCAGTGACTCATATTTTAAATCTTCGTTAAATTAAAATCTTGATTAATTAAACGTTTGGTCCTACTCGTCAATGAATCACTACTCTTAACTACTATTATTAGCGTTAATCTAATCCTAACCATGTGAGGCCTGCTTGTTAGAGAGAGGGAAACAGGGGAGGTGACGACGGCCATGGCCAAGCTCGCTAGCGGCGAGGGAAGGGCGGCGTGGGCTTGGGAACTGACAATATGGGACGGGGGGCTACAACGAAGCTAAAGGTGGTGACGATGATGCTCGCAACCACTAGAGCGCCAGCAACGACGTCGAAAAGTAGCGGGGCAGTTCAGGCTACGACGGCTTCCACGAAAGGAGTGATTTCTCGCCTAGGGGGCTAGGGGCACTAGGTTTAAGAGGCTAACGTGACGCGGATAGGCTTGACACGGGGACCAAAGGTCATCGGAGCCATTCCAACGGCATGCAGCCGCGGCGACGCCATGGACGGCAATGGCGGAGACAGCGAAAATGTTTTGCCTGAGCCAAAATATAGAGCGCTCGAGCATCAGTGGCTTACCACGAGCACAATAGTGGGGTTGATGATGATGCATAAGCTTGAAGGTGGTCGAACGACAGTGAACAGGGGCGGTAACGGTGAGGTCAACGGTGACAGCTTCCCACAACGAGGACGAGCTGCAATGAGGCATGCATGAGGTTTAGAGGGTGCAGGAGATGCGGAAAAGGACCACGTCCAAGGCCTACACTCACCAAGGCACGGGAATGGCGGCGGTGGCGAAGCTTGACCAGAGCGAGGGAAGATGACGCAAATCCGAAGCTACACTGGAAGAAACGCCAAATCGAGTGAGGGATCTTGCTCAAGAGTGATACTAGCACAAGGTGACATGGCAAGAAAACAATGGGGCTCACTAGAGCGACGGGAACATGGTGATATAGGACGGGTGCGCACACCGGTGGGGAGGAAGACGATGACGACCCGACTCCTCGTGGCCCCAACTACGAAAATGAGCACGTGGATGGGGTCAGTGAGGCTTTAGATGGGAAGTGACGTGCGTGTCGAGTAAGGAAGCTCACCAGGGTGACAGGAAGGCAGTGGTGTACTCATCGCTGCCGAGGAAGACGACGATGTTCCTAGAAAACCACAAGACCAGAGGCTCTGGTTCTTGGAGAGGAAGCTGGAAATGGCGAGCTGAAGCGGATGACGCGTGCGGGAGGCTTATGAACTTAGGAGAAAAGCACGAGAAGACGGCGAGAAGGTGGCGTATGTGGCAAGAACTCGTGGGCGCGCTCTCTCCCTCCCAAGTGAGAAAAACAGTAGCGACAAAACGGAGTAAAGAGGTGGATGCAAGATAGGATGGGTCAACACATTGGGTTGGGAGCTCGAGGCGAGGCGATGGCGTCTCCTTCGGTCAAATGGTCGCTGCAACGTGTAGGTGAGGTGACGAACGACGCGGCACGAGGTGGACGAAGGGACCTGACGCATGGGCATCGGGCCCACTGGTTAGCAAGAGCGGGAGAAGCGATAAGAGTGAAAGCATATTCCCATGAAATACGCAAACAAACGGGGGAAGCGAAAAAAGGAGAGGGGAGAAAGCAGCTCGGTCTGGGGATGGTGTGCGAGCCGAAAAGGGCCAAAATAGTAACGGGACAGGCCGAGAGGGTAGGAATCATCCCACGAGGGAAAGTCAAATTTTTATTATTTTCTGGTTTAATTAAACCGAGAGATCAAGTTACATTTTCTAAAATTTTCAAACCAACTCCTAACATTATGAACTTTTTTTGGAGAGGTCCCTGATACCATCTAATATTTAGCAAAATTATTTACAGGATTTTTACCAGCATTTAAATTTTCTCAAAAAAAATCATTTACTGCTGTTTTTATTAGAGAAAGGTTTCTAATAAATAGACAAAATGCAGAGAAATGCTCATAAATGCATAATTTAATATTTTAACCGTAAATAACAGAGAATGCAAATTTTTGGGCTGTTACGGTTCAGAAAGAAAAGAAATTATGGCATGAAAAAAGGTTAGAACACAGAACTGAATTCTTATCAACACGGAAATTATGGCATGAAAATATATATAAAAACGAAGTGATGACAGAGGACAACTGTAGCATCATAATTCTAAGAGCAGCAGGTAAACGGATCTTGCACATAAGTAAGATGCAATGCAGAGAAGATTGGGGGGATGTGCGTTACCGTCGTAGGGGTTTTGCTGCCCGGCTTCGTCTTGATCTTGTACTGAGTAGGCGGAGGCGGCGGATCCTTTGCCTATTTCATCGAGTCAGCCCGAAGCAGAACAAAGGGGCTAGGCGCTAGTTATGCTTTTTTTAGAGAGTATACGATGGGCGCACATATATTATACGTAATTAAGAGCGAGAGCTGAATCTCACAGAGCGCGGACGCACTTTGACTACTGAACGTATTCACATGTATATGTACTATTCCTGAAAGAATAAATTCTCTTGGTGAGACTCACGTCGAGCCTCTGGCTCCTCTGGCTAGAACACGGGCGGGCTGAACGATCAACGTCGTCCTAAACTCGGTTTTCTGGCGCTAGTTATGCTTAGTTCGAATTGCCCGTTCTTTTATGGGCCGGGGATCCGTAGCGGACACGGCCAGCAACTCGTGCGCTCGGACAGCTGCAACAAGCCGCCGATCAACACAACACTCCATGGCTCGGCGAGCTCCTCATTGCGTCGACCGGCGACCTGTGCTGACGCCTTCAAACATTGCACCAGGAAGCTAGCACGTCGCCGATGCCCGTGAGGTGCCCCTGCCGGCTGGTCGTCGGCGGCGCCGGCCGGCGACTACGCTGGGAAGTTGGAGCCGGGCCGCTGTCATGGGCCTAGTGCGAAGTTTGGGTGGGCTGCCCGCTCTCTCCAGTATATGGGCCGAGACGGTCTGACTAACTAGGCCGCGCTCTGTTCAGTGTTCATCTCTTCTCCTCCCGTACAAGTTAGCTGCAAGCCACTGCTCCTTAGAGCCTTCTATAGTTGCTTTGGTTGTTTTTTACTTTTTGGTAGCCTGAAACTCTTATAGTTTGTAGAGACTCCTGTCACTTGAACATATTTTCTAATATAATCAGTTGTCTTCAAACAAAAAAGAAACTTCCTTTTTTACTTTCATTTAAACAAAACTACTTTTTCACTTTGGCGCAAAATGAGTGCTGCAAGCAGGGATTGCACTGTCGCAGTAACTACGAGGAAGTTAAGACACACACCGGTTCCGCGTCAAAAACTGAAAGTTAAACCACCAGGGAAAGGGAGTCAGCACCACCGGCGAGATTCGTAAGCCTGTTCTCAATGGGCAGTATCTTAGTGTAGTTTTTTAGTGTATGAGAAGTGTTAGTATACTATCTTCTCAATGCATAGTTTCTTATGGTGTAGTATCTTAGACTGTTTCATTTAATTACATATATGATCTTTACTAGTATTTGAGTATTGTGGCCTATTTGTAGTATGTACTAAAGCAATACATGCAGGATTTTTCCAATGCATGGGATCGATCACAATAAATTTTATGCGTTGGATTTCGAGACCGAACCGATATTCAGATTAGATACTAGAGTACCTTCTCTCTTCATTAACTATAGTGCCACATCATCATTTTGCCTATATAGCAGGCTTAAGATACCAGCTAAGGTGAAGCACTGAGAGCAGCCTAATTATATTGCTGCAGCAAAGTTCGCACCGATCGAGTGCAGGCGCGCACAAAACCTGCATTGGAAAATGGAATTACAGCGGAAGGTCGGTGATATTCTCTTGCGCGTGTACGCCTCGCCGTATCAGCTCCCGATCGAGAAGGATTGCAGCTTGCGCGACCACGTTGCGACGCTTATCCCAGGTGAAAATGCAAGGGTTTATCCTTGCAATTCAGCTCCTACTTCCTACCATCTGCAGTTTTAACCTTCCCCACGTACGTGCGTCGCTATGCATATTCCCTAGTGAAACTTCAACGGGTTTATCCTTGCAAGTTGCAACTGAGCTCCAACTTCCTGCCATTTGCAGTTATCACTGTTAACCTCGGGTATCGGCACAGCGAAGAGCTTTTACAGTTCTACAAATGGTGGCAAGTATCGATCTCAAGACCCAAAGCCAAGCTAGCTGGAGCAACCAGGATCCAATATGTGGTGCTCTCTGCAGAGTGCAAGCTATTGCTGTTCCTCCTTGTCGTCGCTCCACTGCAAGGGATGCTCGACGAGCGCCCGCTCGCCCGCTCCGTGCTTCCAGCGGCAGCGCACAACGACCTGCGCGCTCACGAGCAACGGCACGGGGTGCAACGACTTGACGTCTCCGCGCCCTCGCGCAATGTGGGCGTCGAGATGCAGGCTAGGGGCAGCAGCGGCGACGACCGGCCGGCCTCCGTGGCGGGACTGGCTGCCGCTGCGCGTCCGGCGTTCTCACGAAGAATCTTGGGAGACGGCTCGGACGCATGGTCCAAGCATTCGTGTGCCTCCAACTACCCTGCTTGGCCGCCGCATCCCTGATATCTGGGGCAAAGAGCGGAGGAGAAAGAAGAAGCTTAATTAGTATTTTGGTTTAAGCATGTGCTGAGCGCTACTATGCATCTTTTCATATTTATTTGGAGAACTTTTAGCCGTTTAATCTGCATGTTTTACTTCTCTACAAATCACGACGACAATGCATCATGCTCATGCATGCACTTTTGTGCGTAGGCGGATCTACCTAGGGTCATGAGTGTTCAGCTGAACACCCAAATTTTTTAGACAAAAATTATGTATATTTACAGTATAATACATATATATACCAAAAAACAAGTTGAATCATCAGTTTAGAACGTAACTTCGCACTCCACAGCGAGTCCGACGCCCACGTCTGCTACTCTGCTTCCCAAGCTCCCAACCCAGTGTCGCTTACAAGCCCAATACGGCAATAGCGGAAGCCCAAGCGCCCAATAGTCCAAAAAACCAGCAGCATCCCCAATTCCCCCACGGAGGCACCCCTCCCCTCCCAACCCTAAATCTAAATTCCCCTGCCTCCATCCTTGCGCAAGTGAGCGTGGCGGCCAAGGGCGTGGCGTGGCGGCCACGAGAAGGCTGAAGGGGTCGGGGAGGACCGAGCAATGAGCAGAGCAGAGAGCAAAGGCGAAGTCCGGAGGGTTGTGGGCGGAGCAATGGAGGCCGTGGGGGCGGGCAGGCGGCGCCAGGCGCTCGGGTCAACCGGAGAAGCCGAGAAGGGAGGGGAGGGCCGGAGGCCGAGGACCGCAGCGCAGGGCAGGCGGAGCCGCTGAGGCGCCAGCGCCAGGCGGAGGGCGCGGGCGCCGCGGGTTCTGGCGGCCGGCTTGCGTGCAAGCAGCTGGCCGGCGGCGGCTTGCTCGACTCCATCTCCATCGCTGGTCGCTGTCGGCCGTCTTGCGCGCTCGGCCACGCTCATCGCTCATGGCCGTCATGCGGCAAGTGCCTGCGCTACGCAAATTGAATTGCAGGTTGAGGTTGGGTCTTGGGTGGGTTGCTGACTTCTTGTAATTTTGTTGAGTTGTTGTAGACTATTAGACTTGTAGACTAGTAGTAAACTAGTAATGAGTAATCTAAGCTAAGTAATGGAATTATGGAATGCTGTGTTGTCTGTTGTGACTTGTGAACTTGAACGATTGAGGTTGGGTGGGTTGCTGAGTGCTGACTAACTGACTTCTTGTAATCTTGTTGAGTTGTTGTAGACTATTAGACTTGTAGACTTGTAGTAAACTAGTAATGAGTAATCTAATTAAGCTAAGTAATGGAATTATGGAATGCTGTGTTGTCTGTTGTGATTTGTGAACTTGAACTTGTGTTGTGATTTGTGGAATATTGGAAGGCAAGAAAAGGGCTATTCTTGCTTTACTAACTTAGCTCATCCCTGATGAATTTGTAGTGTTGTGAGCCACAGAGCTACCACCAGAGCTAAGCGCCTAAGTCACAAAGCAGATTAGCATAGGGCATCAGCCATCAGGGTAGAGGCAGGCAGCCAGTCAGAGCGAGAGCCAGGTAATTCCTAATTTCTAATTTGGCAATGAGTCTGTGAATGAATTAAAGTGAATTGTGTATTTGTGTTATTGTCATATTGTGGTCCTGAATCTTCATTCTTTATTGTATGCAAATTGTAGATATTAGAGCTTTTAAAATGGAGAAGAAGTCTGTCAATTTGAAATCTTTGTGGGAGAGAGCCGGAAAGAGACTTAAGAAGCCATCCACCTCGACGCCAGAACTAAAACCTATTGAAAGCCATGTTGAAGACCAGATAGAATCTCCTTCCAATGAGAACCAGGTGGAATCTCCTTCCAATGAGCTGCAGTTGGTAGTGCATGTATCGGAGATAGGCGCAAGCACAGAACCAGAGATAGGCTCAGGCTCTCCATTATCCCCAATAACAGAAGACATAGAAGATGACATAGAAGATGGAGAAGCTATTTATGATATTGATTTGCTTGTGCATGATCCTGGAAAGAGAATTCCCATCACAGGCTATGATGTCAATGAACAAGATGCAGTGAGAAGAGGATTCATTGCATTGGGGCCATGTCAACCACGAGCACATGATTTTCCAAAAAGAAATATTGGAGGTATGCGTCGCTTCTTAGCTAGTTGGTTTGACCAATATAATTGGCTTGAGTACAGTGTGGAACGAGATGCTGCCTTTTGCTTCGTATGTTATTTGTTCAAGGATAAAACTAATTATGCTGGTGGAGATAATTTTGTGAATGGAGGATTTAGAAATTGGAACCATAAAGATAGATTTGACAAACATGTTGGTGGTATTAATAGTGCCCACAATGAGGCTCATGAGAAATATGAGTTCTTCATTAAACCTAAAGCATCAATTGAAGAGTCTTTTGCTTCAAACTCCAAACAATTGAAGGCTTTGTACAAATCTAGCTTGACATATTCACTTAAGTGCTTGAGGTTTATTTTGCGTCAAGGGTTGGCTTGTCGTGGACATGACGACGGTGAAGACTCACAAAATAAAGAAAATTTTCTTGAGCTTTTAAATTGGTTGGCAGAAAATTTTGAAGAAGTTAACAAGATTGTTCTAAAAAATGCTCCAAAGAATAGTCAAATGACTTCTCATGCGATACAGAAAGATCTCATCAACTCTTGTGCCAAAGAAACCACTAGGCTAGTCATAGATGACCTTGGTGATGATTATTTTGCAATACTTGCCGATGAATCTAGTGATGTGTACCAACAGGAACAATTGGCTCTTTGCTTACGTTATGTTGATAAACAAGGAAGAGTTGTTGAGAGGTTTCTCGGCATTGTCCATGTTGAAAACACTACCACTTTGATACTTAAAACAGCAATTGAGTCTTTGCTTATGGATCATTCATTGAGCTTGACACGGGTCCGTGGGCAGGGATATGATGGAGCTAGTAACATGAAGGGTCAAGTTAATGGTCTAAAGAAACTAATTATGGATGAGTCTCCTTCTGCTTATTATATTCACTGCTTTGCCCATCAACTCCAGTTAACTCTTGTTGCTGTTGCTAAGGAGAATGGTGATTGTGTTTGGTTCTTTCAACAACTTGCATATTTGTTGAATGTTCTAGGGATGTCTTGTAAAAAGATACAAATGCTTCGAGTAGCTCAAGCTCAGCGGATTGTAGAGGCATTAGAATTGGGTGACATTGAAACTGGTCGGGGTTTGAATCAAGAGATGGGCCTAGGTAGGCCTACCGATACTGCTAGGGATCCCACTATAAAACTGTTATGCATGTCATCTCTTTGTATCCTTCAATCCGACGAGTTCTTATAAAGATTGGAGAAGATCGCACTTCAAGCACGAAGGCTATACAAGCTCAAACTATGTTGACATCATTTGAGTCATTTGAGTTTGTTTTCATGGCACATTTGATGCTAACTATATTTGGATACACAGATGACTTAAGCAATGCTTTGCAAAAGAGGGATCAAGATATTGTTAATGCAATTGATCTTATTTATTTGACAAAGACTCAATTGCAGTTATTGCGGGAAGATGATGGATGGGAAACTTTTCTTAATGATGTCACTTCCTTTTGTGTGAAGCATGGCATCAAAGTTGCTAAAATGGATGATTTTTATAAGCCGGTTGCAAGATCCAAAAGGTTCTTCAAAAAAGTTAAGAATCTCCATCGCTTCCATGTTGAAATGTTTTTAAGTGTCATTGATAGACAACTTCGAGAGCTTAATGACAGGTTTGATGAGGTAAACACGGATTTGCTTCTTTGCATGTCTTCATTCAATCCTGCTGATTCATTCGCTGCTTATGACAAGGAAAACTTGGTTAGGCTTGCTCAGTTTTATCCTAAAGATTTCTCGAGCACAGAATTGATGCATCTTCCCTTTCAACTTACACACTTCATTACTGATATGCGTAGAGATGAAAGGTTTAGAAAAGTGAAAATCTTGCTGAGCTATCAATCGTTCTTGTTCAATCAAAGAAGAACCTCCATTATAAAACTTTTTACAAGCTTCTTAAATTGGTGCTAATTCTTCCCGTAGCAACTGCTAGTGTTGAGAGAGTCTTTTCTTCAATGAAGTATGTGAAGAATAAGCTAAGGAATAGAATGGGTGAGCAATACTTGAATGACTGCTTGGTCACATTTCTTGAGCGGGAATTTTTCATGCAAGTTAAGGACAATGACGTCATATCTCGCTTCCAAGGCATGAAGCACCGTCGAGTTAAATTGTAATTTTCTTAATTATTTTGTAATTTATTTGGAATATTTGAGAATTGAGATGTTATCTCCGGTACAAACAATTAGTACTTCCATTATTACTATTGTGGTATATCATCTGTGGACTTTTTGTTCTGTATTGATCAATATTTTTGTAACTTCGAACACCCATCTTGAAAATCCTGGATCCGCCACTGATCCTGTATAAGATGTTCGAGAAACTACCTGCAAATATGTACTTTATGTTCTTCAACGTGTGGTTAACTGGTTAGAGCATTTACAATAGTTTGTTTCTTAGCTTGTTACTAAGAGGAGAGAGAGAGTACTCAATCTAATAAAAAGAAACAAGTCTTCCAATGGATTGTTTTTTAAAGTTGTGTCTAAGACTTTAATTGCTACATATGTGCATTATTCTTGATGATCAATAATGAAGTACAACTTTGTGGCCTACATGTTTTAGCTCATTTATCATATCAATAATGAAGTTAGGCTGCACAAATGATCTAATGGATATTTTGCTTTAAGACAGTAGGACCCACAAAACGCGTTTTTAGGTAACAAGTAAGTCTCCAATAGAGTATTTGGTTGTTTTCTTGTGTCTTGGTATTAATAATTTGCTAGTTTCTTAATCTAGAAACAACCTTAGAGCATCTAAAACAGTCCACGCCACCGTTATTACTAAGGGTTGCCACATCAAGATTTAATGATGTGGATGAGAGAAGGTGAGGTTGTTTCTAGATGAAGAAACTAGCAAATTGTTAATACCAAGACACAAGAAACAACCAAATACTCTATTAGAGACTTACTTGTTACCTAAAAACGCGTTTTGTGGGTCCTACTGTCTTAAAGCAAAATATCCACCAGATCATTTGTGTAGCCCAACTTCATTATTAATATGATAAATAAGCTAAAACATGTATGCCACAAAGTTGTACTTCATTATTGATCATCAAGAATTATGCACACTTGTAGCAATTAAAGTTTTAGACACAAGCTCAAGAAACAACCCATTGGAAGACTTGTTTCTTTTATTAGATTGAGTGCTCTCTCTCCTCTTAGTAACAAGCTAAGAAACAAACTATTGTAGATGCTCTTACCTTCTCTCCTCCACATCACCTAAATGCTGATGTGGCAACCCCTTAGTAACAACTGACGTGGATTGTTGTAGATGCTCTTATGCGTACAGCTCAGTGTCAGTGTCACACTGTCATGTGCGTCTGTAAGGATGGCAATTATGCCTGATTAGCGGTGTGCCCTAATGGAGCCAGGCATAGAGTGTTTTCTTTGTCCACAGGCATGAAAATAGGGACAACCCTTTACCCATCAAGTAAATGACACGATCATAGGTGAGCTCCTCCCGTGAACATCTCGCTCGTTTACACATTGATAGGTGGGTCCAACTAAAACCCTAATACCCATCGGCCAGCGACCCATCAGCCTATCGAGTCCTCACGCCCAGCCGCCACCAAGCACCAACCCTAAATCCCAATCCTCATTCCTCACGCCCGGCTGTCGCCCCCTCCTCAATGCCCCTGTCCTCACACCCCATCCTCCCGCCCGTGCCACCTCCTGCATCGCCCGCCTTGCGCCTCCTCCCACCGGCTCCCTCCTCCTCCGTCCCAGACCGCCTACCTCCCCCTCCGACCAGCGCCACCCCCGACCGGCTCCCTCCGCCTTTGATTGCCTCCCCCGACCTCCTTCCTCCTCCGACCGACTCCCTCCTCCTCCGACTGGTGCTGCCCTGACCTCCCTCCTTCTCCCTCAGCACCACCCCGACTCCGCCACCTGTGTCGCCACCGCCCTAGCTTCCCTCCTCTTCACGTGCCATCACCCCGCCCTCCTTCCTTCCCGCGTGCCCGTCGCCACCCTAGTTAATTGAGTTTAATTGCCATTAGTTGTTGTTAATTATTGTTAGTTATCGTCATTTGCTCATTTGCCTTAGGGGCATTCCACACATTTTCCAACTTAGAAACTCCAGCCAACTTACCTAAAAGACATACTGTCAAACATCAAACGTTTTTAGCTGAGCCATTTAGCCCGACTGGAAACTGCTTTTCATAAAAGTTACAGCCATGTCAAATAGACCCTACACATCACATAATTTGTAATTAAAATTATACCATCCAAATGATATAAGCTGGGAAGTTGTAAGTGACTTCTTTTAATGCATTTTTGGAACATACAGGAATATAGAAATGAATGATGCATGGCACCCAAGTTTGACTCACTACTACAAAACAAGTTGTACTAGACGTCTCATTATAAATAGAACCGTATGTGATAATTCACAGACGGTTCTTAATAATAACCGTATGTGATAATCACATACGTCCGCACGATTTGTTATTGTTAAAAACCAGATAGACTTATCACGCATTTATTCCCAATAAGAACCGCTCGTGATAGTGAAAGCGTCCTGCACGGTTCTTAATAAGAACCGTCTGTGATATGTGGTCATTATATATACCTAGCCATCCCGACAGATAGCCTTGCCCCTGGCACCTCCACCACCTTCCCGTTTGAGCCGCCACCCCTGCTGCCTCCTCCCCTATTGCGCCACCTTAGAGAGGAGAAGGAAGGAGGCAGCGAGGAGAAGGAAAGGAGGAAGCTAAAGAGAGGAGAAGGGAAGGAGGAAGCTAGGGAGGAGGATCTCATGTGATATTTGGGATTTTCGTCGTGAGCTCCGAAGGTAACGATCTGTAACCCTTTATATTTGCCCTAGGTTAATCGTTAATCAATTTTAGTATGTTTAGTCAATAGAAAGAGTACTTGTGGTTTATTAATGTAATTTAACACTAATTTGTTACGTGCGTAGCGTAGATGGATCCAAACTGGATGTACGGTGAGAACCGTGTGAGTGAAAAGTACATTAATGGCGTGTCTGCTTTCAGAAGAGCCGCCGAGCAAGATATGTTAAAGAAGGGGATAAAATTTATGTACTGTCCATGCACTGATTGCGGTAATATGAAGATGTTTAACAACCCAGCGCAGATCGAAGCACACTTGATTCGAAGGGGTTTCAAAAAGAGGTATACATGTTGGACTAGTCATGGTGAAGAACAGATTATACAGGAAGTTAATAATAACGACATCGCCGAGGAAGTCAATGATATGTTGGATGTGGACTATGCTTTTGATGATGATAGGTTGGACGATGACAATCTAGATCATATGCTACGCGATGCAGAAGGGAACTACAGTGAGAGAGAGTTTGGTAAATTCGATGGCTTAATGGAGGACTCGGGGGAACCTTTGTTCCCTAGCTGCAAGCCGGAATACACAAGGTTGTGTCCCGTGATTGAACTACTGAAATTAAAGACAAGCAATGGTTGGTCCAACAAGAGTTTTACGGCGTTGTTAGGTCTCCTAGAGGACATCCTTTCGGAGGGAAACATGTTGCTCAGTACTATTGATGGTGTAAAACCGAACACAAGTGAGATGGCGGACGTCGGCCGTGCTACGGGCCGTCGTCCCCGAGAGCGAACGTGATGTGAAGGTTTATACAGGTTCGGGGGTCCGAGAGGACCGCCCTACTCCTGTCGGTGGCCTACGGGGGTTCGAGGATCACTCCCGAAGGCTCACCTAGTGACTTGCTTGTATGTATTACTCAAGAGCCCTCCCCTTGTGAGAAGGGATACATGGGGTATTTATAGGCTCCCAAGCCTGTACAAATGACCACAACGCCCCTTGGGGGTTGGCTACTCTAAGAATACAATGGGGGGTATTACAGTCTTTTACGGGTACAGGTGAGGGATTTTGATGAGCCGGGGTTCACAGCGCGGAGTAGGTCCCACTAACAAGGAGATAGAATATTTCTCCAACAGTAGCCCCCTGTCCCTTAACGTTGTGGGGGAAACGCTAAGGGACAGTCTTGAACCGTGACTTGGTCCCGAGGGTAAACCACAAAAAGCTTTCTTCCTTTGATATGTCCCCACTGGTCCTGATCCAAACCAACATTTAGTCACGTGTTATGTTCCTGTGTCTCCAAGTGGAACAGCAGAGTTATTTAATGCGCTGGGACACGCTATGAGCTAGCACTCGGAACCCAAGGCAGGTGAGTCTCATTGATATCCATGGCAGGCAGGCTTCGGTACGGCTCCACAGGGATCCAAGGCAATATTTCTGCTCGACTCTACTGGAATCCAAGGCTATTGACATCAACGGCAAGGGTAGGTTTTGTTCTTCTTCCTTATCCTTTGCTTGCCTTCATTCCCCATCTCCACTTTTCTACTTCTGGTTTTCTCTCGCTCCATGGCGCCATTGGCTCTATTTCCCTAGCACCACCTCCCCAAGGCCAAGCCACCGACGCGGCCGTTCCTGCGCCTGGCCCCTTGCGGTCCTTCTTCGCTGGCATTGAGCCGCGCCGTGGCCTTCCCGAGTGCGGGCGCGCGCCACTTCGCTCGCCGCTCGAGGCTCCTCGGCTCGACGTCGCCGGTCCCACGCCTCGCCGTGGCCCTTCACCGGCCATGGCATCAAGATTCCGGTTTTCCTGCGTCGCGCCGCCACCGTCCGGCCGCTGGTGGTTTCGGCGCCGACGCCGCCGACCCTATGCTTGGCCCGTGCGGTCCCTCTCCGTAGGCACCAAGCCACGGCGTGGCCTCCCTGGGCGCCGCCACCGCCTGCCGCCGAGGCTCCTCGGACGCTGCCGAATCCGCGCCCGAGCCGTCGGCTGCTGCGGACGGTTTATGGCTCGGGGATCTCGCCGCTCTCGGCGCTGACGCTGCTGTCTCTGCGCCGTGCGGCTGCCGCCCGCCACGGCTCGAGGCTACAATCCCATCTCAAGCGAGGTGGGCGCCGCCGCCGATGGCGTTTAAGCGCAGGGCGCTTCAGTGCTGCGCGGCGCAGGCGCTGGTGTTAGCGCGACGCGCAAGGGCGCTTCGCTGTGCAGTACGCAGGCGCTTCAGTGTTAGGGCGCACGGCGCAAAGCGCTTTCAGTGCGGCGTTGCGCGGCGCTTCGGTCCGGCGCAGGCGACGCTGCGGTGCTCGTGTGCGAGGTGCCTCAGTCTGGCGCTGGTGCAGGCGCCGGTGCGAGTGTTGATCTGGCCTTTGGTCCCGGCGCAGGCGACGCTAGGGCGCCTCCGTGCATGATTCGGTGTAGGGCACTGGGTGCAGGGCGCTTCAGTGCATGCTAGGTCCCGTGGCATAGGGCGCCGGTGTAGGGCATTCTTGCAGGCACCGGCGGCGCTTCGGTGCGATGCGTGCCTCTTTTGCCTTTTGCCGAGCCCTTTTGCTAAAGCACTTTGCTAACCAAGCTCAGCATTCTTGTTTGTCATTTACAGCTTTTTGCATGCCCATGTGCTCCATCGGGGTCGACCTTGGCGCAGCAACGCTCAAAGGTTCAGCAAGCTTAGCACTAGGAGTGCTTCGAGCTTCTAGCCGAGCGATGACGTTGTGCTCATGTGGTTGGTTGGGTTCATCACAACCGTGCAGCCTTGATGCCCCAGCTCGCCTCCCGGGTGGAGTTCTGACTGCATTTTATCTTTTTTTTTGTCTAAGATGGGCGAGTCCAGACACTATCTTCTGGGTTTGGAGATGCCCATAAGATCCTCTGGACGCAACCCCTTTTTTTTTCTTCTTCTATTTGTTTCTTTGAGATGGGTAATGTTGCCTTATGAATGTTTATGATTACCGTTGCTTGCATGATGCGCGAAGATTCGAATTCGCTTATCCATCGGAACTCACTCGGTTTTTGGTGGTGGATGCTTGGATTGCAGTGTGTTATTTCCTCTGTTCCTGGTTACTTGGGTGACTGACGAGTTAAGCAATGTCCATTTTGGTGAACTGAATCGTTTGGCTTCATTTGGTTCTCGGCTTGGACCATCTGGACAAGGCCAAGCATAGCCCGCTGGTTTGACTGTGTTTGTGCATTCTTCTCGGTCTGAGTTCGGCTCCTAGCATCTGGTGGCGTGGTATCATAGTATCCTCCCATGGTACTATTGACCATGATCACTGTAGTCACCAAATGCCATAAGAAGCAGATCTTATAAACGAGCTAAAAGAGCTATGGGAATGGATGTACAGGTGTACAGTTACGAAGGCTTTTTATGAGTGGTCTGCTCTACTGTTGTTGGCGTTCGGGAAATTTTACTTCTCCTATAATTGTATGTGCATACTAATGTTCCTTTGCATAGTGCTTATCTATCTTCCGTCTTGCTGGTGTTGTAGGTTTCGCTTGTTTTGCTGCCATGACCAAGGATTGTGACCTTTTCCGTCGGGGAGGGGGAGACAAGAATCGGGCCAAGGTGGCCGGGCCTGACCCGCCACGTGATGACCTTGACGAGGACATCGATACTCTTGGTGACAGTCCTGACAAGATGGCTCTTGTGGGAGTCGAGCCTTCCTCTCTTTCTAAGGCGGAGAAAGCAGCGTTGGTGGCACCTGGGAGCCACCTTACACTGAGTGACGTCCGGTGGCCGGGACCGGACGAGCGCCCCTGCCCTCCAAAGGGGTACATTGTTGCGCTTAAAGCTTGGTTTGAGGTCGGCCTGGGGCTTCCGATTCATCCCTTCGTCCGGACGCTCGTGATGCACTATCAGGTGGAGCTTTCGCACTTCTCGCCTAACCTTCTTGCTAGGGTGAGGGTGTTCTTGTGGCTGTGCGAGACAGCCCTCGAAGGCAAGCGTTTGAAGCCTACTGTTGCGCCTTTTGACTACTTCTTCCATCTCCAGCGGTCGAACGGGAGGTTCGGACCGCTAGGCTCGCTGGTCTCGACTATTCAGCACCAGGGCGAGTATCCTGTTCATGCTACCAAATACAACTGGAGTCGTCCTGGAAAGAGGTGGTTTTACTTGAAGGTGGAGGGCTTTTCATACATCGGCAGTCAGCCCAAGATTACCCAGGACGCCTATCCTGAGATTCCTCCTCTCTCGGATGCCGACTGGGAGTTTGTTCGTGCTACGTCCGAGGTCCGCAAGTGGAGCGGCGTCCGGGACTTGATGGAGGAGATGACCCTTCTGGGTGTCAGCCCTTTGATTGACAAGAACTGCGACTACTTGAAACTTTCCAAGAGCAAAGGTAGGCATGGCTTGGTCGGTTTGCTTATTTACTTGTGGTTTGCCCCTCATTTGTGAGTTTGAACCAACCTTTGAACTTTGTGCAGTGCCAGTGCGCTCTCCCAAGAGGGCAGTTGAGGAGGCCGACTGGATCCTCGGGGAGATGATCATTACCGAGTACGAGGCCCTTGAGGAGGTTGGCATCTTCGATGGTCGGGGGTGTAACAGCATTGCCAACAACTTTAAGTCAGTGATGCCTCCTCGAGGCAAGCCGGTCCCTGATCCGTCGAAGAGGAGAAGGGTCAAGGTGTTGGATCCGGAAGGCACTGCCAGGGATCTTCCTCGGAAGGGTCACCGATGATTTAAACCCTCCGCCGCAGAGCGAGGCTTCCCACCGCCGAGCGGCGTCTCCCTACCGGTGACTTGGGTCCTAGTGCTTCCTCGAGGCGTCCTCTACCTCCTGCTGCCCCTGGCCACGCTTCACGTGGGGAGAAGCCTCAAGATTTCAGGGCACTTCAGAGGTCATCTTTGCAGAAGAGGAAGAGGGAGCCCTCTAGCGGTGATCACTCCCGTGCTCCCGCCATCGAGCCCGAGCGCGAGGTTGCTAGGGAGCCTTCTCAGAGTCGCGGTGCTTCTCAGGCCACATCCTCTTCTTCTGCCCACTCAGATCTCCTACCGGCTCTAGTTCTCACGGTCCTCGCCGCAGGTGGAGGAGCAGCTGGAGGAGGGAGAGTTGGGCCCGACTCCTCGCGGTGGTTCGGAGGCACCCTGGCCCAAAGATTGCGATGTTTTGATTCTCTCATCTGAGCCGGCGAAGGTTGGGCGATTTTTATTTTTGTTTACCTTTCTTCATTTGTTGCTCATTAATGTTTTCGCTTTGTCGATGTTGCCGAGGTAGGAGCACAGTCCGGGTGACGCGGGGAATGTGGTGCCCTCAGCTCGTGGCCTCCGGCCCAAGAGGAGAGAAGCCCCCCCGCCTCGGTTCGTGCACGAGGATCGTGATGAGGCCGCGAGCCATTCCTCCAAGCAGGCCGCCTTCCTATGTCAGCCCCGCCATCGATGATGACGATGTCAAGAAGAATGATCCGTCGCCTCACCGAGGGGCGGTCGACAAGTACATGGCTCGTTTTCGCGACACGCGAGATGTTGAGAGTTCTCCCAGCCCTCAAGGATCGGTGGTACCGCTATAAATCTCTACTTCGTGTACTTTTACGGTTATTACTTTCCTCTGCCTAATACTTGCTTTTCAATCATCCTCTAACGCCGCATTTCGTGATGCTCCTTGCAGGCCACTTCCATCTCTAACATCATTAGGGATGAAGCCCCCCGAATTATTGAGGAGATGTTTCAGGAGGCGGCAGCTGAGGCTCGGCGGAGTGCCCCGCCGTTGGATGATGACAGGTTGAAGTTAGCAGAGGAAAAGCTAAAGGTTGCAGAGGAAAAACTGCGGATTACTGAAGATAAGCTGAAAACTACTGAGGAGAAGTTGAAAGTTTCAGAAGAGAAGGCTAGAGTCATCCGTCATGTGAATGTGAGCTTGGAGGAGGACGTGACCAAGTCCTGGCAGCGGCTGAATCACTTCTTCGAACTCCAGGAGATCACCGTAGCCGCACAGAGGTCCTTGGAGAGCTTAGGAGCTAAAGTTGCTCCAGTCCCATCAGGGGTGATGAGGCCAGAGGTGTGGGTTCCTCTCCTTGGGGAGCGAGTCCGTCTGCTCGCCCAGACTGCAGAGGACCGGAGCCAGTCCTTTGCCACAGCAGCTTTGACAGCCGGGGCCCTTGCCATTTCCCATCGTTGCGACGGTTCAGGCAAGGAGGTGGTGCGCGAGGGCTTACGTGGCTCCTTCACTCCTGAGGTGAAGAAGGCGTCCCCAAAGGAGCGAGCCATGCTGAGGCCCCTTGCGGCAGAGTTTGTGAAGAGCGTCGCTTCATCCTTGGCCCCGAGAGTTCATGTGCCTTCCCCAGTAGGCAGCGAGCGTGAAGCCCCAGCCAACGTATGACTTCTGCTGATATGTTCTACTTTGTAGAGATTCTGTAGCGGCGCTCTCTTTTTGGTAGATGAGTTAGGCCTGAGAGCTCATGTAGCCTCTACCACAAGAGCATGGTTACGTTTGCATTTGCATCTATTATGAGAATGACATGACGGTGTTATGCTTTATTCAGGACATGTTTAAGAAGGTGATTGGCATCAAATATAAACGATGTGCGCGGAGAGGCCCAATGCCTGGCCGATTGAACCCTGCCCAATGAGGATAGCCCATGGAGGGCGAGCGTTTTTAGCCTTGGGTGTGATCGTCGTGGCGCACCCCAATCTCTTGATAGGTTCCCTTTCCGCCCCAGCCTTAGCTGGGCGAGGTAACCGGGAGTATTAGACATCCTTTGAAAGGTGTTAGTGCCTTGCTTGTGAGGCCTTTGGTATGCCAGGTGTAATAAGGGCACGCTTATGTGCTCACTAAGAGGGCGTGCCTCTTAGGACCTGTAAATGTCTATGGTTTGTATGACTGTTTTGCTTGTAGATAAGTATTCCCGAAGGATGTGAGTGTGTTAGGCACGGTTGGCTTTTGCTTACGTTGGAGCAAGGTGAGGGGTGACCCGGGGGTCGTTCGGCACATAGCCTGGAGGCTGAAGGGGGACTAATCCTTAGCACATCCATAGACTCGGGCGCTAGGCCCCAGCCGTCACTTACGCCCTGGGTCCAGCAGGACGCAAGCCGCCATAGCAGAGGCGGCGGACGCCCAAGCTGCTTAGGTCTTTGTTAGGGGGGACCACGGGGGTCGTGCGCCCTACATATCACGGGGGTGACATCCTTTGTAAGGGAAGGGTTAACGATGGCTCGAGTGTGTCAAGCAAGACTTACGAGATTAGTAGGTAAGGACAGCTCCTTAACAGCAGCGTGTTAGGAGCAAGTCCTTACAGTTAGTTGCAAGTACGCTAATTAGACGATCTCCTGAAATGGTGTAACCTTCTGGCAACATTGTGTTAGAGGGTGGTCTTCTAACAGCAACGTGTTAGAAGGCAAGCCCTTCAATTGCCGACGAGCATGTATTTGGGAATATACACTCAAAACAGGCCCATCCCTTAACAGCAGCGTGTTAAGGGACTACCCCGAAATCGTGTCATAATTGCATACATGGAAGGATCACGTAGGAATCTCATGTCTTCATTGCATTGAGCAAGATGGTGTTTACACATCGATAGGTGCCACGGAGGGCTTACAATAGAGTTTTAAGCGTAAAACTTGCGGAGCTTGTTTGCATTCCATGCATGCTTCAACTGTTTGTCTTCCAGGGTAGCAAGACGGTAAGCGCCTAGTCCTAGGACTGAGGAGACATGGTAGGGGCCTTCCCACTTGGGGTGAAGCTTCCCTTGAGCTGTCAGGTCGGTGACCCTTTTGAGCACAAGGTCACCGAGGAGGAAAGCACGTTCCTTCACCCCGCCATAGAAACAGCGGCCTCCTCGCTTATGGCGCAAAGATGCTTAAGGAGGGCTTGGTCGTGGATCTCCTCAATGAAGTCCACCTCAATCCTGTGGTTGTCCTCGTTTTGGGTGAAGCTAACAGGTGATGGCCCTGAGAGCATTTCCACTCGGAGGGAGCGGTGGTGGATTTCAGCAGGGAGGACAGCTTCTATTCTGTACACGAGCGAGAACGGAGTCCTCCCAGTGGCACGACTAGGAGTCGTGCGTAATCCCCATAGGACGCTGAGGAGCTCCTCCGCCCATGTTCCTCTCTTGAGGGCACTTGCCTCGAGACGACGTTGTATGCCTTGCAGAATTAGCCCATTAGCTCTTTCCACGGCCCCGTTGGTTTTTGGGTGAGCCACCGATGCGAAGCAAAGGGTGGTCCCGATGGAGTCGCAGAAATCCCTGAAGGAGGAGGCATCAAACTGAGTGCCGTTGTCCACTGTGAGTTCCTTGGGAACCCCGAAGCGACACACGATATTCTTCCAAAAGAACTTCTGTACGGAACGAGATGTGATGGAGGCCAGAGGTTCCGCCTCCACCCACTTGGTGAAGTAATCCACTGATACCACCACATGCTTGTAGCCCCCCTTGCTTGGTGGGAATGGCCCGAGTAGGTCCATTCCCCATCGGGCAAACGGCCAGGTGATCTGTATGGTGCAAAGAGGGTTAGTAGGAGCGTTGTGGTTGGCTGCCATCTTCTGGCACCCTTTGCATGTCTTGAGGACGTCAAGGGCATCTTGCACTGTAGTGGGCCAATAGAAGCCTTGCCGGAGGGTTTTGGCTGCGGTTGCCCTTGGCGCAATGTGAGAGCCGCAGAGGCCTTCATGTACATCAAGGAGAAGAGAAATGCCTTCTTCTCTTGTGATACACTTGAGAAGGGCGGATGCTCCGCGCTTGTAGAGCTTTCTTCAATGATCACATAGGCCTTGGCTTTGGAGAGTAACCTACAAGCCATTACTGCATCCTCAGGCTCCTCTCCCTGTATGCACCTGATGATGGGAGTCATCCAGAGGGGGAAGGACCAAGTCTCGTTGACTTCGGGGTTGTTCAGATCACCACTTCTTCCATCGATGGCGTTTTAGTACCTCAAAGAAGACTTCGAGGAAGGGGTTCTCGAGAACTCCGTGGCACGAGCCAAAGCGGCTTCCGCTTCGGTGATTATCTCCATGGGGGATCCGACGAGCTTCGAGTCCGGCAAAGTTGTACTCCATCTTCCTCACTTTGTCCAAGTATTTGGCCATTTTTGATCGAGGCATTGATATGTTTTATCCATCCGATTGACAACCAACTCGAATCCCTAAGATGAGGAGGCGCCGACACCCATGGCCTTAGCAAGGCGAGACCCAAGAGTAACGCTCATACTCGGCCATATTGTTTGTGGGGTTGAAGGATAAGTGAGTCACAGACTCAAGTGTCTTCCTTCCTGACTTATTAAGATTTACCCTCGCACCCCTCCTATCGACGCTTGGACCCGTCAAAGTATAACGTCCAATGCTTGCTAGGGGTGTTTAGGGTGTTTGTTGGTGCTTCATGGTCGACTGGGGACGCAGCCCATTCAGCCATGAAATCGGCGAGGGTCTGAGATTTGATAGAAGTCCTCCCCACGACCTTGAGGGAAAAGGGTGCTAGCTCTGTGGCCCATTTTGCTATCCTTCTTGTGGCCTCTTTGTTCCCCATCACCTCATTGAGGGGGTAGCTTGTTAGAACAGTGATAGAATGTCCCAGGAAGTAGTGACGAAGCTTTCTTGAGGCCATGAGTAGAGCATAGCATATTTTCTCTATTTCTGTACCTTGTCTTTATACCGCCGGCTTCACGACATAATATACCGGTGTTGAACTCCTTCTTTTTCCTTGACTAGGACTAAGCCACCGCGACAGGGTTGCAAGAAGGTATAGGAGTAGCACATCTCCTGGTCTTGGACTTGTGAGGAGCGGAGGGGCTGCCAGGTAGGCTTTTAGGTTTTCGAAGGCCTTCTGGGCTTCGGCGGTTCATAGGAAACCTTCGAGCCTACGGAGAATCTTGAAGAAGGGGAGGCCCTTTTCCGCCGAACGTGACAGGAAGCGTCCAAGCGCGGCCACGCGCCCCATGAGGCGCCGGATGTCTTTGGTGGAGCGGGGTGGTTCCATGTCAAGGATTGCGCGAATTTTTTCAGGATTTGCTTCGATCCCCCGCTGTGAGACAAGGAACCCTAGGAGCTTTCCTCCCTTCACCCCGAAGGCGCATTTTTCGGGGTTTAGCTTGACACCGAACTTGCGAAGGTTGACGAATGTCTCTCGGAGATCTTCAATATGTGACGAAGCTTGAAGGCTTTTTACAACAGCATCATCGACATAAACCTCCACATTGCGACCTAGCTGGTCCTTGAGGATGAGGCAGACGAGACGCTGGAAAGTGGCTCCAGCATTCTTCAACCCAAAGGGCATACGCAGGTAGCAGAAAGCGCCTATGGGGGTGATGAAGCTTGTTTTTTCCTCGTCTTCTTTTGCCATGTGGACCTGATGATACCCTGAGTATGCGTCCAAAAAACTCATCAACTCACACCCAGCGGTGGAGTCGACGAGTTGGTCGATGCGCGGGAGTGGGTAGTCATCCTTCGGACATGCTTTGTTGAGGTCGGTGAAGTCGATGCACATACGCCACTTGCCACTAGACTTTTTTACCAAAACAGGATTAGCTAGCCATTCCGGATGCCAAACCTCCCGAACGAGGCTGGCCTTTGAGAGCTTGTCAATTTCATCTTTAATTGCCTGACACTGTTCTGAAGAGAGTTTCCGAAGCTTTTGCTTTACTAGAAGGCACCCAGGTCTTACTGCGAGGTGATGCTGGATCACCTCTCGAGGGACGCCTGTCATGTCCGATGGTGTCCAAGCGAACACGTCAGCACTGGATTTTAAGAACTTCACAAGCTCTTTCTCCACTTCTCTTGGGAGATCGACCCCGACCCTAAGAAACCGCGGGTCGTCCGCGCCGAAGAGTAGTACTTCGTGCAGGTCCCCCTCCGAGCAAGGCTTAAGACAAGATCTCACCGGGGATACGCCCTTAGCGTTCTCGTGAGAGAAGCGAGTGTGCTCTCCTGCTTGACTCCTCGCCGAGAAAGTTGATGTCGCCGGAGTTAGTTGCCGCTTTGTGGTATAGACGGCGAGCTAAGTCTTGATCACCCCTTACGGAGATAACCCTGCGAGGGCCCGGCATCTTTAAGCACAGGTAGTTTTGATGGACCGCCGCGCAGAAGCGGTTGAGAGTTGCCCTTCCCATGATAACATTGAATGGGGACTCGATGTCAACGACATCGAACCTGACGGCTTCCGTGCGGTGATTCTCCTGTGTTCTGAATGTCATGAGGAGTTCGATCCTCCCAAGGGGTTGAATGGATTTTCCTGATATGAAACCAGTGAGAGGCCAATCGGATGGCAGCAGGATGCCATGATGATATCCTCCCTGTGACTCCCACAGTTCCTTGAGCGCACGCAGGTAGAGTATATCTGCAGAGCTTCCTCCGTCGACAAGGATGCGGGAGACCTCGCAATTGGATATTGTGGCAGTTAGTAAGAGGGCATCATCATGAGGGAAACGTAAGCCTGTTGCATCCTCAGCTGTGAAGCTAAGAGAAATGCTTGCCCACTTGGGTGGGACGCTTTGAGGAACCACCCCTACGACATTGACCTCCCGGGCGCATTCCTTTCACCGGGCGCCGACACATGCCCGAGGCCGAGCCCCCTATTATGACGCTTACTTGTCTTTGCAAAGGCTTGGAAGGGGAGTTCATGCTCGATCTTGCGTGCCGCCGGGAGGTAGATCACCAGGGGCCTGTGCTGGGGGCGGTGGAATTGCCTGAAGAGGCATCGCCTCTGCACTGTGGACGCGTGGTGACCAGTGGCGCTCGGCTATGTTTGAGAAGTTTCGCTTATTTCAGCAGATATCGGGCAAGACTCATTTGTATCATGCCCACGCATCTTGTGGTAGGCACACCAGTCGTCCGCCTCCTTGATTTAGGTTGCCCTTTTTTCATTGCGGCCTTCGCCAGACGCCCTTCCAAAGGGGCTTTAGGCCCCGATTCCTTCTGGGTCCTCTTGTGGAGTTGTTCTCACACTCATGAGGTGCGCCGGTCATGATGAGGACT
Source organism: Phyllostachys edulis (assembly GCA_036346405.1). Lineage (NCBI taxonomy): Eukaryota > Viridiplantae > Streptophyta > Magnoliopsida > Poales > Poaceae > Phyllostachys > Phyllostachys edulis. The sequence continues at coordinate 19,114,973 of CM070549.1, read as the reverse complement.
TTGGAGTCGTGGCTCGCCACCGGGTTGATCCCTCCTGCCCTGTTCTCTTCCGGAGGAGCCTTTTGACCTCCTCCCTGGGAGATGATTTCGTCCTGCGGGCGAAATCCCTTCTTGGCTAGGTCATCTTCCTCTCCCCACGATATTTTTCCACGACCTCGAAGAGCTCATGGGTCGCCCTCGAGGGTCTCTCCCAAGCACGCGATTGAGTTCTCCCAGAGCACCCTTCTTGCACGCATTGATGATCAGGAGTCCGGCATCTGCCACTGCTTCGACTTTAGAAAAGCGCTTAAGAAATTCTCGGTGGATTCACCCTTCGCTTTAACAAAGGAAGAGTCGGTTGGGGAGCATGGGCGCTTTGTAGCTTCCTTGAAATTTGCATCAACTCTTCCTCACCGTCCCAAGAATAGATGGAGCCTTTCTTTTGGTTGAAGAATCAGAACGCTACTGCTCGAGAGGAACAATGAGGCGCTTGCACATCTCTATTTCTCCACCTCCCCACCAATCGCCGTGGAGTATACTTCCGTGAATTGTATGGGGTCGAATTCCATCGAAGGCCCCAAGTTAGGTCAAGCGAACTTCGATGGAAAGGAGTTTTGCGATATCTCTTGCAGAGGGTTCCTGGCCTCCGACACCCTATCCCTTCGTCTCGCACGGTGATGGCGATCGCGCTTGCGGCGGCGGCGAAGGGCGCAGGCTCTCCGAGCCGAGGAGCTAGATGCTCGCCGGTGGCGGCGATGGTGCAAGCGATCGGCGAGTTGAGTGCCCGCGCCGACTTACAGCTTGATCTGGTCGGGAAATTAGTGATTCAATATGCATTTCTTCACAATGGTGGCGATCATGCTCCCAATGATCCGACAGGCACGGGACACGCCTAGTGCCCGCAGAGTACATGCCCTTCTGACCGCCTTGGCTACAACCTCCTCGATGTGAATCCCTGCGGCTTGGCGAGTGCCCTTGGGCTATGATGGGCGGAATGGTTCGCTCGCCTGAAGGTGCTGGAGAGGGCACCGGGGGAGCAACTTTTGGCCCCACGGGCTCCCTAGTCACCCTTGGCCAAGTAACACCTTGGTGGTAGAGATGTGCATTAACTGGAGGAAGCTGGTTCACCATCTCCGGGTGCAGGTGCATTTGCCCAGGCGGAGGAGCTTGAAGAGGGGGCCGTGGAGCGCCCTAGGGCACGAACTCAGGCCTCGGAGGTTGAGGCGACGGGATGAACCGTAATGGAACGGGCTGAGCTCCTCCCCATCCAGAGTTCGGCGGGTGTATCGGCCAGCAAGGAGCCCCGTTCATCACCGCCACATGGGCAAGTGGAGGGAGGTTGACAGGAAGTCCCCCTTGCACCCTCCGAGGAAAACTCCCCGCGCGGCCGGGTCAGAGGCCACTTGAATTGAAGGTGGCGCTGGGAGCGGAGAGACGTGTTGAAGGCCATTAGGAGTACGATACGCGGCCATCATGTAGTCCACCACTTGCCTTGCGGTTGCCTCCACCATTGCTTGGCAATTAGTGGCGTTGAACTCCCCAGGAGCCGTGGACGGCCCTGGAGCGTCGATGACACTTCGGGCCTCTTGCCTTTGGCCAGACACTGTGCCCGTTGGTGTGATGGATGTAGGAACGCTTGACATCCCGGGATGCGCAGGACACCGCTCGCCTCGGTGAATACTTCCGATCTCCAAGATAACCCGTGCCTTGGGTTTTTTCGAGAACAGTCGTGCGTCCGTCTCATGCTCCTTATGCTCGGGCGGAGGAGGCCGCATGCACTTAGAGTACTTCTTGGTAGGAGCCATAGCCTTCTGTTGATTAGCTACGTTCTCCCCACGGACGGCGCCAATGTTGATGGTGTAAAACCGAACACAAGTGAGATGGCGGACGTCGGCCGTGCTACGGGCCGTCATCCCCGAGAGCGAACGTGACACGAAGGTTTATACAGGTTCGGGGGTCCGAGAGGACCGCCCTACTCCTGTCGGTGGCCTACGGGGGTTCGAGAATCCCTCCCGAAGGCTCACCTAGTGACTTGCTTGTATGTATTACTCAAGAGCCCTCCCCTTGTGAGGAGGGATACATGGGGTATTTATAGGCTCCCAAGCCTGTACAAATGACCACAACGCCCCTTGGGGGTTGGCTACTCTAAGAATACAATGGGGGGTATTACAGTCTTTTACGGGTACAGGTGAGGGATACGGATGGTCTTTGCTAGGTGATTACATTTTCAGTTTTGATGAGCCGGGGTTCACAGCGCGGAGTAGGTCCCACTAACAAGGAGATAGAATATTTCTCCAACAAGTACCACCTACCAAGCCAAAAAGGTTCTTTGTCCATTGGGAATGAAAGTAGAAAGAATACAAGCATGTCCGAACGATTGTATCCTCTACCGTAAAGAGTATGCAGACATGCATGTATGTCCCGTGTGCAAAGCATCCGATACAAGCGTAAGAATCCTGCTAAGGTGAAGCGAGGACCTCCTGCTAAGGTGTTGTAGTATCTGCCTGTAATTCCACGTTTGAAGCGTTTATCTATGAACCGAAAGGAGGCAAGATTACTGCATTGGCACTCGGAGGAGCGTAAGAAAGATGGAACATAAGGAGCTTCGAAGAGTTCCGTGCGGAACCGAGGAACATAAGGTTAGGGTTGAGTATAGATGAAATGAATTCTTTCAGTAACATGAGTAGCCGACATAACACCTGGCCCGTGAATTTATGTGTGTACAACCTTCCTCCTTGGCTGTGTATGAAGCGGAAGTACATTTTGATATCACTAATTATCCAAGGACCGAAGCAACCTGGGAACGATATTAATGTGTACCTAGCACCATTGCTAGAAGATCTTATAACACTGTGGAACGAAGGGGTACAAGTATGGGATACGTATAAACGAGAGAACTTCACTTTACGTGCCATGTTGTTCTGCACTATTAATGATTTTTCTGCCCTTGGTAACCTGTCAGGGTTCAGTACAAAAGGAGCCAAAGCTTTTTCGCACTACTTAGATGGTACCGAGAGTGTATAGCTGAACAACTCGTGTAAAATTGTGTACATACGTCATCGTAGTTTGCTTCCTAGGATCACCCATACCGCAAGATGAAGAAACAATTCGACGGAAATAAAGAGGACGGTTTAGCTCCAAGAGCTTTTTGAGGGAAAGAGGTCTATGATATGGTTAAGGATATCGATGTTGTGCTTAGAAATAGACGTAAATTAAGGACCCGTCAAAAGAACATCTGGAAGAAGCGGTCAATTTTTTGGGACTTGCCTCATTGGAAGTACTTAGAAGTTCGCCACTGCGTCGACGTCATGCACGTGGAGAAGAATGTATGTGATAGCTTGATTGGTCTCTTACTGAACATTAGTGTCAAAACAAAGGATGGTGTCAACGCACGGCGTAACTTGGTCGATATGAACATAAGGACCGAGCTAGCACCGAAAGAGACCGATAAAGGCCGAATGTACCTTCCCCCAGCTTGCTACACTATGTCCAAGGCCGAGAGAACTGAACTGTGCTAGAGCTTGCATGGTGTGAAAGTTTCATCTGGTTACTCCACCAGCATTAAGAAACTTGTTTCTATGGAAGATTTGAAATTAATTGGTATGAAGTCTCATGATTGTCATGTGCTGATGACACAAATACTTCATGTTGCAATTAGGAGTATCTTGCCGAATAAGGTCCGAGTGGAAATCTTGGGGCTGTGTTATTTCTTTAACTCAATTGCTTAGAAGGTCATCGATCCCGAAGGACTAGATGCTCTGCAAGCCGAGGTGGTGACGACTATATGTCATCTTGAGATGTATTTCCCTTCGTCATTTTTTGATATCATAGTCCATCTCATTGTTCACTTTGTGAAAGAGATAAAGATATGTGGCCCTGTGTTCCTACGTCATATGTACCCGTTCGAGAGGTACATGGGAATTCTCAAGTACTACGTACGGAATTGATCTCGACCGGAGGGCAGCATCATCGAAGGTTATGCAACTGAAGAGGTCATTGAGTTCTGCATCGACTACATGGCTCAGGTGGAACCGATAGGTGTGCCTCTATCTCATCATGAGGGGAGACTAGAGGGTATCGGGACCATCGAAAGGAAAGCAATCACTCCCGATCTGGATACGTACGCTAAAGCCTATTTCACGGTCTTGCAACATATGACCCAAGTGTCCCCATACATCGACGAGCACAAAGACATTGTAAGCCAACAAAATCTAGACCGGCCGGAGGTTTGGATCACGAGAGAGTACAACCGTCAGTTCAACAAATGGTTAAAGGTGCGATTCACTAGGAGATCATCAACTGATGATACGCTGCTATGGTTGGCAAAAGGGTCAAAATTTACAATTGTAACATGGCAACGATACGATATAAATGAGTACATATTTTATACGACAGCTCAAGATAGGAGAAGCACAGTCCAGAACAACGGTGTCCGTATAGATGTGCTTCATGAGCAGTTCAATACCGCCGAACCACATGGGTTGAACTCCTACTATGAGTTCATAGATGAGATTTGGGAGCTCAACTATGTACTTTTTAAGATCCCCCGTTTCGATGCCATTGGGTTAAACTTCCGCAAGGTGTGAAGGTCGACAAGTACAGCGTCACTACTGTGGATCTCAAACGTGTCAGATACAAGGACGAACCATTCGTACTCGCTAAGCAAGTTGTTCAAGTTTTTTATGTAACAAACTCGGCAAATAAGAACTGCCACGTTGTTCTTCATAGAAAATGAAAGATTGTCGGAGTTGAGAATGTCGTGGATGAGGAAGAGTACAATCAATTTGACGAGTTGCCTCCTTTCGGAGATGGTATCAGGCTCGAAGAAGAACCCAGTGAGGAAGCTAGGTATATGCGCGTTGATCATCATGAAGGGCTATATTTTAATTAAGAATTTATTCCATTGTAATTTATTCCATAACATGATACATGATCTGTGTTTTCTACTCTTGGTTATTATTTCGCTGTCAATGTGGACTTGCCATGTGTTATGAACATGTAATCTCTTATTTTGATGTTAATGTGGAATTGTCATGTGTTAATGTGTTATGGATTTGCCATATCTGATTTTGCTGTCAATGTGGACTTCATTGTAATGTGGAATGGTAATATTATGCACTTGTACAACCTATGTCTCATGTCCTAATATGTCAAATATGATGGACTTAATATCTCCCTGCTGTTGTATGGCTTATAAAGGTTCATGTGCTCTCATGCCAAATTATAGATTTCTATTGTTATGAACTAGTATGCTATAGAATACTTGTTGCACATATCTCTGAATTTTTTTTTAATTCAGAGATATAGAATGATCTATCACATAGTAGCATATCACATACGGTTCAATTATAGAACTGTTTGTGATAAGTAATCACAAACGAGATGTTTCCAAGGGAAATTATCTTCGAAAATACCTAGTGGATATCAACTTGCAATCCATTTTATTTAAACTTTGAATTCTGAAATTTTAGTTCATTGCTTATGTAACTCATATAGATAGCAAGTAAGCGAGATGGCGTCCGCATCGTTTTCGCCGCCGTCATCGACATCGCCGAATGTGTCTGGATGTCCGAGGAAAATGGTACGTAAGCGAGACGACAGAGGAATATCAAAATTTCTTGTGGGCCGAATGACCATCACGGAGGTTTGTACCTCTGGGGTCCCTCTGAGTCCCAAGAAAGTAGCAGCAAAATTCCGGACCATTTGTGGGATACTTGGAAGGGAACAGGTTCCCATCACACACCAAGCTGGAAGTCTCCAACGAACGTAGAGAGGTCAGCTGTGGACTGATATTTCAAGCTCATTCACTATTCCAGAAGCAGACCAGGCACGCGAGGAATGGCAGGCGTTACTCGCGATGGGACACGCGTGGAGGACCTTCAAGAGCACGCTTGTCACGAAGTACGTGAACACAGGTCTAACGCCGTTCACTAAGTACAAATTCTTGTTGCGGGATATATGGGACGCTTTTGTGCAGATGAAGACGGCGGCCGAATTTCAGGAGCAAAGTGCGGTGCACAAGGCTCTCCAGGCACAAAACATTCACCCCTACAAACTCGACACTGCTGGGTACGCGGGTAAAACCACACAATGGACGGCGGAGGACGGCGGAGGACGAGAACGCAATCGGACCATTTGTTAGGATCACAGACGAGCGCGCCCGAAGTTGGTTAAGAGCGAGGGCATCAACCACGTCTTCGAGTGGCATCTCTTTCACAAACCCGGCAGACGAGGAAGTGTTCCATCGTCTGGTAAATATGTTGAACTACCTAGTTGTCAATAATTCTATAACTTCATAGTGTCTAAAATAACATGATGGCCTCTTGCAGCACGCATTGACTACCGAATCTTCCCAAGCCTCCTTCGAAGCAGTCAGGGAGAAGGGCATACTATCTACGGCCCTAGAAAACAAAGAGCACCCGGGTCGCATGTGAGAACCCGCATTTTTAGACTTAATCGAGTAGCAGTAATCGATAATTAACGGTAACTAATCTTGTCTTAGCAGTGATCTTACGGTAGTGTTAATATCGTTACTAATCAACTGATTGCTTTCAACTCGTTAGGTATATTCGGGTTTCTTTTCGCAAGCATTTCATTTTAGTCATCAGAATTATTATCCCATCATCCATTTCAATCTCAACGTCTAAAACAAGATTCTTTGCATTCACTAGTAAAACAGTAGAATCAAGGTCATAAATAAATTGCATTTTCCATTTTTTTCCATTAGATAAATAAATCAATAATTGCATTGTTTACAAGAGAGCTTTACAATAATCAATTTGTAAGCTTTGCATCATTCAAGTAGACAGCACCATTTACATCCATGCATTCCCCTTTCTCCCCTCTTCTTAAGCGCACAACACAGCTTCAACTCCCCAGCGTACAAATTCATCCCCCCTGCGCCATGTTCTGCACCTCCTCTATCTGCCTCAAAAAGTAACACCACCACCTCTCACAAGCAACACAGCCCCCATTGCTGAACCATTCCTCCCTCCTCTCTTCACAGCTTCCAAGCATCAAAAGCTTCACCATCATTCACAGGCCATACAGCTCCTAGCTCCCAGAAGCATTCATAAGTTCCCTTCACCCCCATTCCCATTCACAAAACTCCCATTCATCCCCCATTTCACAAGCTCCCATCCATCTCCCAGTTCACAACTCACATCCATCCCCTATTCCACAGACATCCATTCATCCCCCCTTCACAGCTCCCAGCTCTTCCCATTCACAGCTCCCAACACCTTACCTCCGTCCCAAGACCACATCAGCTCCAGCCCAAGCCAGAGGAAGAAGCACGCCAAGAAGGGAGCCAAGAAGCTAGGGAGCACGACGACGCCAAGACCGGTAGGAGGGCGACCACATCATCACCACCGGCAGCACCACCCTGCACATCGCCGACCACCATCATCAACCATCAACCCCAAACCAGCTTAATCCCCAACCATCTGGTAGTATGCAGTTGCATATTGAACTGTGGGTGAGTTCATACCTTGGTAGCAGCCTTCTCCAGTAGCTTTGTCCCTCCCAAGCTGCCATCAACCCTGCATTCATGCATCAACAGCAAGCATTAGCACCTCAATCTTCTGTGCTTTTTTAGTAGAGCACCTAAGCGTGAACTTGAAGGTTTTGGGCGAGGAGGCAGGTTGATCTTCTGAGCTGCGGCGCCGGCGGCCGGGAGGCCGAGCCGGCCGGGCCGGAGCCCACTGGCTAGTGGGCCGAGGACGCCGAGGAGCCAGAGAGGACGAGCCGACCAAGGCGGCGGCGGCACTGGCCTTCTTGCAGATAATCTTATTATGGTAAACATATGCAAGTCGGTTCTTTATTTTAGAGTCCGAGTCTTGTTACCAGTTGAGTTGTAATCAGTTTGTTAGTAAAATTCATAGTTAGTTTCGCTTTTGCTTCGCTTAATCAGAAAGCTTTTTCCGTGAGCCGAGTCTGCTTCGGCTCGAAGTCGGACGCTTGAGTCGTAGATATAAGGAAGTGGAAAGTTGTAATGAGTTGAAGTAGCGAAGAATATATTTGGGTGTCTCATCTCCTGTGTTTTTAGTCCTTCTTCCGATCAGAAGTTCAGAACTTGTTCTGAATATTTAGCGTTTTCTGAAGTTCGACAGTAGCTTGTGATTTCGATCGCTGGTCCTTTTTTTCCCAACAATTGGTATCAGAGCGGTTTATGAAAATTGGTCCTCCGACTCCAGAGAAGAAGAGACCGATGGCTCCCAATAGATCTTTGTCGACAATAAAGGATGGCCCAAATTCGCTGTCGTATCCAATTCTCACTTCAGGGAACTATCCAGCTTGGGCTATGAAGATGTGAGTGAATATGCGTGCCCAGGGGGTCTGGGATGCAGTAGCCAATCCGGTCGATCAAAAGGGAAAGATCGATCTAAAAGGAAAGGCTATGGAGGTCGATATGAAGACTGATCAAATGACATTGGCACTGATCTATGCTGTGATACCCGACTTGATGCTCAATCAACTTGTCGGGAAAGATACTGCTCGGGAGGCCTGGGTTGCTCTTCGTATTATGCACAAAGGTGTGGATTGAGTGAAGAAATTTCATCTACAAACTCTCCGAGGGGAGTATGAGGCATTGCATATGGGCGAAACTCAATCAGTGGATGAGTTCGCAGGGGAATTGATGGCGGTGGTCAACGAACTTCGAGGTCTTGGCGATAAATTGGAGGAAATCGAAGTGGTCGAGTAATACTTGCGAGTCCTACCTAAGAGGTACATGCTTGTAGTCACAACCCTTTTGTGTTCCAGTGATTTTGAGAGCATGAAGCTAGAAGAGGTAACTGGGTCTTTTAAAGCACATGTTGGGCTACTGAAAGGTTGCAAAGCTCACAACGATCAAGCCTTATTTGTGAAAGCTGATCTAAAGGGAGAAAACAAGCAGACTTAGCGTGATTTTTCATCAAATCAAGGTGGTCGTGGCTCTTCTTGGCGCGGCCGAGGAGGTCGTAGTCATGGTCGTGGCCGAGGTGGTCGTGGCCGAGGTGGTCGTGGAGACTCTGTCGGACGAGGCTATAAGCCTGGTCGTGGCAACGGTGAGTTCAAGCAAGACAAATCAAAAATTAAATGTTTTGAGTGTGATAAATTTGGACATTATGCTTTTGAATGTCGAAGTCATATAAAGTGCTATGAGTGCCAGAAGTACGGACACTATGCATCAGATTGCAAGAACAAAAAGAAGAAAGAAGAAGCAAATCTGGTTCAAGCCCAGGAGGATGACGAGCCAAATACGTTACTAATGTCTTTGTGTGCTGGACAAACATCAGCCATGGTAATGTTGAATGAGGAAAAAGTGGTTCCAAAATCGAAGAAGGGGGATGAAGGTTAGGTGCAATCTACAAACTGGTATCTAGATAATGGAGCAAGTAATCATATGACAGATGTATGCTCCATGTTTCATGAAATTGATGAGAAAATATTCGGGCAAGTAAAATTTGGAGACGGCTCCACAGTCCAGATCAAAGGAAAAGGAACGATTCTTTTGAGGTGCAAGAACGGAGAACAGAAATTGTTGCCTGAGGTGTACTACATTCCGAACCTCTGCAACAATATCATAAGCTTGGGACAGCTAACAAAAGAAGGGTGTGAAATTGTACTGAAGGATTCGTTTCTGAAAGTGTATGACAGAAGAGAACAACTTCTCATGAAGGTGAAACGGTCAACAAATCATTTGTACAAGGTATTTCTTGAAACTTGCAAGCCAGTCTGTTTGAAAATTTCTGCAGAGGAACCAGCATGGCTGTGGCATGCGAGACTCGATCACATAAATTTCCAGAGTCTCAAATCCATGGTGGACAAGGAGATGGTGGTCGGATTGCCCAAAATTTCTTATCCAGCTCAGATCTGCGCAGGTTTTTTTATGGCAAAGCAAGCTCGCAGCTCGTTTCCATCACAAGCACAATTTAGAGCTTCTCGTCCTCTGGAGCTAGTTCATGTTGATTTGTGTGGACCGATCACACCACAGACCGATGCCGGGAACAAATACTTCATGCTGGTGGTAGATGATTACTCCAGAGCTATGTGGGTGTACATGCTAAAAAGGAAAGAAGAAGCAAAGCTGTGTTTTCAAAAATTCATAGCACAAGCCAAAAATGAGATTGATCAAAAGGTGAAGGGTGTGAGATCCGATCGAGGAGGGGAGTTCTTATCAAAGGAATTCAACTTGGTCTGTGAGACAAAAGGCATTGCAAGATATTTCACGGCTCCATACTCGCCTCAACAAAACGGAGTCGTGGAGCGATGAAATAGGACTGTGATGGCTATGGCGCATAGCCTGTTGAAGAGCAAATTTCTACCAGGAAGTTTTTGGGCTGAAGCAGTAAGGCATGCTGTCTATATACTCAACCGTGCCGCCACAAGAGCATTGAACGGAGTCACGCCCTATGAGGTTTGGACTAGGAGAAAACCGAACATCATACATCTAAAGGTGTTTGGCTGTCTTGCGCATGTGAAACTGAACAAATACGTGAGGAAACTAGACGACAGAAGTAAGCCAATGATTTATCTTGGATCTGAACCTAGGAGTAAAGCTTTTCGGATGTATGATCCAGAGGCTGGGAGGATTCAAGTTAGTCGCGATGTGGTATTCCAAGAAGATAAACACTAGATTTGGGAAGAACATCAAGGTATGGATTATAACATGCAAAACTGGTTCACGTTTGCTGTTAATCAAGTAGATTTTCAGGCGGTCGGGGACACCAACATGGAAGTTGCAGACTCGGGTCTTTCTCCAAATTTGTCCTCGTCAAGCACAGGTTCTCCTGCAGAGACTAATCCACATGCCGGATCACCTGATGCATCAATAATGAGCCAAAATCAGGATGCGCAAGGTGATTCTCCAAGTCCGGATGCCCAAGATGGGGAGTATTGATAAAATATATGCTCAGACTGAACCTATGGAGGTAGAGGAGATGCTCTCTTTTGTAGCAGCTGATCAACCAGGGACATACGAGGAGGCCAAGCATGACGAGCACTGGCAACTTGCAATGCAAGATGAGATGAGATCAATTGAGGAAAACCAAACTTGGAGTCTCACTGACGTGCCAAAAGGCCATCGAGCTATTGGGTTAAAGTGGGTATATAAGGTGAAAAAGGATTCTCAGGGAGCAGTTGTGAAGCACAAGGCTCGACTCATAGCGAAAGGCTATGTTCAAAAACAAGGAGTAGACTATGAGGAAGTATTTGCACCAGTGACTCGTATGGAGACAGTACGTGTACTCATTTCGTTGGCAGCCCATGGAGGATGGGATGCCCACCACATGGACGTGAAATCAGCTTTCTTGAATGGAGAAATTGAAGAGGAGGTGTACGTAGTCCAGCCATCAGGTTTCGTGAACAAGAAGCATGCAAATAAGGTACTAAAACTCAACAAGGCGTTGTATGGTCTTAAGTAGGCGCCACAGGCTTGGAATCTGAAATTGGACAGGAGTCTTTCATCGCTAGATTTCAAATGAAGTAGGACTGAACACGCAGTGTATACAAGAGGTAATGAAAACACAAGACTGATTGTAGGTGTTTATGTGGATGACTTAATAATTACTGGAACTGATCCTAGAGAGATTGGAAAGTTCAAAGAAGAGATGATGAAATTATTCAAGATGACAGATTTAGGGCTCTTGAGTTATTACCTCAAGATCGAGTAAAACATACCAGTATCGGTATCTCCTCTCATCAATCTGCATATGCATTGAAAATACTGGAAAAATGCTGCATGGGAGATTGTAATCCTTGCCGTGTTCCTATGGAGGCTCATCTCAAACTCAAGAAGTCTAGCTCCAAAGACTGATTGATGCCACACAATATAGAAGTGTTGTCGAAATTCTGCGATATCTGGTTCATGCCAGACCAGACATTGCTTTCGCGGTGGGATACGTAAGTCGGTTCATGGAGAACCCCACACAATAACACATGAAAGCAGTCAAACATATACTGAGGTATGTTCGAGGCACAATGACTTTTGGCTGTCATTATGGGAAAGCTGGTGATGATGTTCTCCAGTTGACCGGTTACAGTGATAGTGACATGGCGGGGGATGTTGATGATCGAAAGAGCACAACGGGTGTACTGTATGTGTTTGGGAGAAATTTGGTTAGCTGGCAATCGCAGAAACAAAGAGTTGTGGCGCTTTCTTCATGCGAAGCAGAGTATATAGCAGCTACTACTGCATCATGCCAAGGTATTTGGTTGAGTCGGCTATTGGGTGAGCTCATGGAGAAGGAAGTCAAGAAATTCGTGCTCAAGGTAGATAACAAATCAGCAATATCATTGAGCAAGAATCCCGTCTACCATGACCGGAGAAAGCATATAGATACGCGGTATCATTTTATTAGAGATTGCATTGAGGAAGGAAGGATTGCTATTGAGCATATCAATACTGATGAGCGGCTGGCTGATATTTTAACTAAACCTCTTGGCCGTATAAAATTCTTGGAGATGAGAAGGAAGCTCGACATGGTTGAAGTTACCTAATAAGATTAGGGACAGATTGTTGCAAATAATCTTATTATGGTAAACATATGCAAGTCGGTTCTTTGTTTTAGAGTCCGAGTCTTGTTACCAGTTGAGTTGTAATCAGTTTGTTAGTAAAATTCAGAGTTAGTTTATGTTTTCGGTTCAGTTAACCGTAGCAGTTTTTCCCATAGCCGAGTATGTTCTATCTGGAAGTCGGATGCTTGAGTCGTAGATATAAGGAAGTGGAAAGTTCTAATGAGTTGAAGTAGTGAAGAATATATTTGGGTGTCTCATCTCCTGTGTTTTGAGTCCTTCCGATCGGAAGTTCAGAACTTGTTCTGAATATTTTCTGAAGTTCGACAGTAGCGTGTAATTTCGATCGCTGGTCCTTTTTTTTCCAACAAAGCCATCGCCGCACCGAGAGGACCCAGCCGCATCAAAGTGGGAGGCGAGAGCGGCGGGCGCGCCGCGCTAAAGCCGAGGAGTTGAGGAGGCGGCCAGACCGGCGGAGTTGTCGTGAGGCGTGGACCGGTCCGCAGAGCAGACGAGGCGTGGCGGTGCTGGCAGCAAGCGCAAGAAGGGGAGTCGGGAGGTTGTCGGCTGCACTGGCCGACAAGGTCAAGCGGCGAGACCGACCTGAGCAATCAAGGGGGCAAGGTGGAAGCGGGGAGCAGCGACGCCAGCCGCACGGGAGGTAGGAGGGGCTCGGGAGGCCGATGGCGGCGGTGGCGATGCCTCCCGGCGTCTTGCAAGTGAGGAGCCGGACCGGCCAATGGCGCCTTGAACCGTGGAGCAATGAAGCGAGCGAGGCCGGCGACGGGGGCGGCTAGGCCAGCGGAAGGCGGTGGAGGCGGCTAGATCGCCAAGGGCTGGCGGTGGCGTCGGGTTGAGGGAGGGGAAGGAGAAGCTTTGGGGGAGCGAGAGAGAGGAGTTTGGGGGGAGGAGTGTGGATTGGGGAGGCTGTGCGTGAGTGGGTTTTGGTGTCGGCCGGTTAAGGGGAGAGAGAGAAAGTGAGGTTAGGAAAAATACGATTAGGTTTATGACAGTGTGTAATGCTAGCAATTTGTCCTACTTTTTGTCTGTAGCTATTAATCAATAACTTAAATGAGTTTTAGCTGTATAGTTGTGCTAACAAATGATTTAATTTTTGTCTCTTTTTGGATTAACCAACTTAAAAATCAATCTGTTGATTTATTGCTAAAATAAATTGAGTTTCCGTTATTTCGGTTGACAACAAGTTAGTTTTCATGTTTAGCAGCTTATGCATCGCTCGTATTTAATCAGGCTTATTGGACTGTTTTAGTCTTGATTAATTAATCGGGAACCTCGGGTTTTCGACCTTAGTACGCATAAACAGTAGAATGACTGTTTGGGGAGTGCTAACTTAATAGAGATCTCGAAAAGTTTTATTTAAATAATTTGTGCTAATAATTACAAGTCACTAACTTAGGTATCTATTATATCACTCAAAATTCAACTACGTATTTACTTATATTATTATTCGTACTGCCGTATTGTTACAGAAAACGAACCAACACCGACAGGAGCAGTTGATCAGAGATTCCTCAATGGCAATCTTTCCTACAACTCCAAAGGCAAGCGATTCTCTTGAACATAAACATAGTTATCTTAAATGTAAACCGTATTTTACCGTATTATATGTTTATTGCATCAAAATTGTTTTCTCAAAACTTAAATCAATAATTGAGATGAAAATAATTAAGATGAATATGAAAGAAATGAGAATGAGGAAGAAAGAAAGAAATGAGAATTAATAGGTGGGTAAAAGGGGGCCCTGGCAGGGGAACGCGACAACGATGATGATGATGAGGTAAGAGGTGGGCCCTTTTTACATATGGTTATAATATAAGGACAAATAAAACTCTTACTCGGTCTGAAACCGTAAATTCAAGACTAAACCATTTTCCTGCTTTGGTGGCGTAAAATACTACCTTGTTACGTAATTATGATCTCCACAATGGGTCACATTGGAGTGTTTGGCACGGAAGAGAGCCGCCCCAAGGTGGAGTGTTGGGCACGGACGAGAGCCACCCCAACCAACATTGCCGGAACTCGGTGTATGACGAGGTCAGTAGCGTGACTAAATCAGCTCCGACGGAAAGTAATGGGTGGAGACTTGATCACGTAACCTGGAAAACGTTATGTATTCTGATCTCGAAATCGCATAAAAAAATACGATGGACCCAGTTCACAGAGAGCTCAGAATAGCTATAGGTAAAGTTGTATAAAGCCTGCGCGGTGCTAAACAAAATCATGAATTCATGCCAGTCTCCTGGATTGGAGTCTACGGGAACCACTGGGGGTCTTTCTTCTCTCCGAGTGACAAGTAGTGTTTTCAGTATTAAAATTTTACCATCTAATGTTTTAATAAATTATTTTCAAAAAAGAGATGATATAGAAAATGTGATAACCAACAGAGATAGTTCATTCAGTGCATTCTTTGCTATTAATGCTTGCTGAGTACACTCATGTACTCAACCTTGTTAGTATTCTCCTTTGTAGATCACAATCCGGTCGGGAGCAATCCCGAGTGGGACAAAGGACATGCAGTCTTGGAGCAATCGCAGAGGAGATGGCAATCGACTACGAGGATCGTATGATGTAGGCGCTTATATTTGACGCGGGCTTGACGAATAGGCGGCCGATACTTCAAGGTCGGGAGAGAAGCGAGAGGTTCCTTTTGTAGTTGTATAATACTTGTACTAAGAACCATAGCCTTGCGTGGCTATTATCGAATAAAATGTGCGCTTTATCTTATTGTTCTCACAAGATGACTCTGTTAAAGGCTTACTATTTGTTGGAGCAGTGTTCTACTGATCAAACGAATAGTAATTCGTATGCCTAAGTGTGATTACCCTTGGGGTAATGACACGGGGCGTCACAGGTGGTATCAGAGCAATAAGATCGGGCCACGCTAATAAAATAGAAACTGTAGCAAGAACTTAGGTGTGTTTTTCTCGCTTGCTATATTGCACTAATTACTTTATTAACTCTCATCTCAATATCAACTTCAATTCATGTCCCATTCTCCAAAGTATTATGTTAAAAAGCTCATCCCTCCCTAAAATGATAGCCTACTAACGTAGAACCATTCCTTCGTAGGAGGTTTAGGTCTAGTCTTCCGTCCGAGAGAGTACGGGGGAAACGTGTGTTTCGTCATAGGACTCGTGTTGTTAATTCCTGCTAATTAACCTGTCAGACTAGCAATCCAACATAGGATAGAAGATTTAAGACTATATGCGATGGGGTTTCAATATAAGATCATAAGTTGCATGCTGAGGCTAGAGGCATGTAGTAGAATTCTAGTATGGACCTGCTCTTCCAATTTCTGGATAAGTCTTGACCATACCCGTTAGCTTTCTCATCTTTTCATCTTAACAACCATAATGACCTGTCAGCATCTCAAGTAAATCTGTAACTACTTAAAGAAAATAAAGATAATGGCTGACGGTGTAAAAAGATGTCTTATCCCACTTCAAGACTTCGCTTTTCCTGCACGAGTGGTCTGTGGCACTCGAGCGCAGTAGCTCTGGCGCACCAGAGCAAAATCTCGGCATACTCAGGAATGAGCCCTGAGTGTTTCCCAACACGTAGTTGGGCGGTCTCGAGAACGGGATCTCAAGCGTACCTAGGCGTGTGGATCCAGGGTAGTGTAGGTCGCACTCGGAGGTAAGCTCTGAGCGATCCCAAACACGTGGTTTGGGCAGTCTTGAGAACGGGATCTCAAGCGTGACTGAGCACGAGAGACTCAGGTAGTGTAGGATTTGGATCTTTTTGCATCTCTATATTTCTTGGTGTTATTTGACTATCTGTGTATGGCTTAACCCAACCAACCCGCGGCGTAACACTATCAGATAAATACAATAACTTCTCCTCTACCGCAAGCTACTACTGAATCGTGAAGAACTAATAAAAACTAACCGCAAGACTACCCAAAATTTGCTAATTACCCCAAGCATAACAACTAATGCACCCCTCTCTTAACATCTTCTCCACCGCAGAATGGAAGGTCAAGGAAATGAAGAGCAAGGATTGGGGCTAAGGTTGGGTTACCACCGCAAGGCACACCAACAGAAAATCCACCAGCAGACCTTAGCACAACAGTGTCTGGTCAATCCAGAACAACCACAATACCAGCAGCCAGCCATCTCCGCCCACCACCTACCCATGGACCCCATCCAAGCATACCACAACAACCACCACCCCAATATGGACCACCCGGGCCAAGAATTTTCAACTCATTCTTCCAGAGACCCATAGCCCAGCCGCAGCTTGTTGATATAGCTCGTAGTTGTGCAAAGTAGAGAAGTCGCCACCTGACGAAGGATAGCGTTATTATTGAATATCGGATTAAAGGATGACATGATTATGGATATTGGTTTATTAGAAACACATTGTTGGGGGATATTAGATTATGGAAATAAATTATTATTGGATACTAGAGTAATAAATTGTTGGATGTGGGATCGTAGAAATAGATAAGTGCTGGATACTGGATGTTGGATCATAACCATATACTATTATTGGATTATCGGACATTAGACTAATGAATATTGAATGATAGAAATAGATTGTTGTGGATTGATAGGCATTGGATTAGTAGAAGTGCATGATTATTGGGTAATTGGATTATTATTGGGTATTGAAATGAATGTGGACTGTTGAATTATAGGAATGCATTTGTTGGATTACTGGAGTTAGGGATATTGGATTAGGGGATAGATTATTGTTGAAGATTGGATTGTGGGATTATATAATTGTTGAAGTTGGATTATTGGATTTCATCATTATTGGATCATAGGATTATATCATGATTGGATTATTAGGAATATATTATCATTGGATTATAGAAATACCCCTATTGGATACTAGAATATGTTAATATTAAATTATAGAAGTATATCTTTGTTGGAGTATAGAAATAAATCTTGATTGGATTATATAAACGCACCTTGGCATTTTTAAATGGATTTCAGTAAATTATCGGAAAGAGTTAGTATTGAGAAATTGATCTAGTAAGGGCAGTGGTTGAAATGCGAAACGATTGGATTTTCATAGCAATATCTGATGTTAAATTTTGGTGAATTAGTTGAATCCTGATATATGAGTAAACTTTGTGGAATTAATTGAAAATTTTGGTTATGTTGGATTTATTGTATATAATTAAAGAATGAAATGGGATTCAGATGTATTGTTAGTGATCGTGGGAATCTCGTATTGATAATCTGATCGGATTTAGATGATGAAGAAAGAATGAGGTTGGACTAGTATAGTAATTTATGACTAGAATTCAGGTACATTAGTTAAATTATAAAGAATTGATGAAATCAGCGGAGTTAACGAAATAATAGTGCGTGGTTGATTTATAGTTGTTGGTTGATTAATGTAAGCCATGATGCGGTAGAGCAATGGGCATAATAGATTGATTTGGAAAGTATGATTCTAATACAGATACTATGATTAAATTGATCTTAGAAATGGCAGCAGGATTGAAAATTGGGAAGCTTAACCAAAGGTTCAATTATGATTTAAAATGAGACTATGATATTGATTCTACCATAGAGATTTTAGCAAATCGTTTAACTTGGAAGACAAATAGAAGTGTTTTAGACTTGGGCGAAATGAATATGTGGATGGTGCAAGTTGATGCACAAGATCAATTCGTTGCTATGATTGAGATCGAGTCTTATTGGGAATAGCACAAGTCAATTAGGGATCGGTATTCAAGCTGCATCCTGCTTTTAGCAATCACAAACCGCCCAAGGTGGCGCATGTCATGCCATCATCTGTCACAAAACAATACTCCTATCTCTTCAGTGATCTCCTAGAAAATTCAGTAACTTATCTCCAGATTACCAATACACTGTTATACCTCAATTCGCCGCTGCATCAGTATCGCAATACATGTTGGAAAGCCCGACAGGACACAACCGCGACACCTCGGAATCAGATCCGACAAGAAGACCAGAAGAAAAGGAACAGGACTACACATTCATGCGGAGCACAAGGAAAGAGTCACCCCGTCAGTGAAGCCGCGTCGAAGAACAAAGAAGAGCTACGCGAAGTCTGCCCCAAAACCCCCTCAGAAAAGATTTCAATTTCGAGACGAAATTTTTCCAAGGGGGTAGGATGTGAGAACCAGCGTTTTAGACTTAATCGAGTAGCAGTAATCGGTAATTGGCGGTAATTAATCTCGTCTTAGCAGTGAGCTTATGATAGTGTTAATATCGTTACTAATCAACTGATTGCTTTCAGCTCGTTAGGTATATTCGTGTTTCTTTTCGCAAGCATTTCATTTTAGTCGTCAGAATTATTATCCCATCATCCATTTCAATCTCAACATCTAAAACAAGATTCTTTGCATTCACTAGTAAAACAATAGAATCAAGGTCATAAATAAATTGCATTTTCTATTTTTTCCATTAGATAAATAAATCAATAATTGCACTGTTTACAAGAGAGCTTTGCAACAATCAATTTGTAAGCTTTGCATCATTCAAGT
The DNA here is from genome assembly GCA_036346405.1 of Phyllostachys edulis. Classification (NCBI taxonomy): domain Eukaryota; kingdom Viridiplantae; phylum Streptophyta; class Magnoliopsida; order Poales; family Poaceae; genus Phyllostachys; species Phyllostachys edulis. The sequence goes on along the minus strand of CM070549.1, from coordinate 19,096,009 downwards.
AGACAACACCATTTACATCCATGCATTCCCCTTTCTCCCCTCTTCTTAAGCGCACAACACAGCTTCAACTCCCCAGCATACAAATTCATCCCCCCTGTGCCATGTTTTGCACCTCCTCTATCTGCCTGAAAAAGCAGCACCACCTCCTCTCACAAGCAACACAGCCCCCATTGTTGAACCATTCCTCCCCCCCTCTCTTCACAGCTTCCAAGCATCAAAAGCTTCCCCATCATCCACAGGCCATACAGCTCCTAGCTCCCAGAAGCATTCATAAGTTCCTTCACCCCCATTCCCATTCACAAAACTCCCATTCATCCCCCATTTCACAAGCTCCCATCCATCTCCCAGTGCACAACTGACATCCATCCCCCATTCCACAGACATCCATTCATCCCCCCTTCACAGCTCCCAGCTCTTCCCATTCACAGTTCCCAGCACCTTACCTCCGTCCCAAGACCACATCAGTTCCAGCCCAAGCCAGAGGAAGAAGCACGCCAAGAAGCCAGGGAGCACGACGACGCCAAGACCGGTAGGAGGGCGACCACATCATCACCACCGACAAGACCACCACGCATCATCGACCACCATCATCAACCATCAACCCCAAACCAGCTTAATCCCCAACCATCTGGTAGTATGCAGTTGCATATTGAACTGTGGGTGAGTTCATACCTTGGTAGCAGCCTTCTCCAGTATCTTTGTCCCTCCCAAGCCGCCGTCAACCCTGCATTCATGCATCAACAACAAGCATTAGCACCTCAATCTTCTATGCTTTTTGAGTAGAGCACCTAAGCGTGAACTTGAAGGTTTTGGGCGAGGAGGCAGGTTGATCTTCTAAGCTGCGGCGCCGGCGGCCGGGAGACCGAGCCAGCTGGGCCGGAGCCCACTAGGCTAGTGGGCCGAGGACAGCAAGGAGCCAGCGAGGACGAGCCGACCCGGGCGGCGGCGGCCTTGGCCTACCGACCGTGCCAAGAGGAGGACCCGTGCAGGCATCGAGGCGTCTTGAGGCGAGAGCGCAGCTGGCGCCGATGGCGGTGCCGGGCCGCGCTAGAAGTCGGAGGAGTTGAGGAGGCAGCTGCACCGGCAGGAGTTGTCAGCGGAGGCGTGGACCAAGTCTACGGGGGGAGACGAGGGCGCGGCGGCAGCGAGGGGAGTCGGGAGGCTATCGGTTGCAGCTGGGCTGACAAGGCCGGTGGCGTAGACCGGATCTAAACCGACCGGCGGGTCTTGGCGTGGAAGCGAGGAGCAGAACGCTGCATGGCGCCAGCCGCCTTGGAGGTAGGAGGGGTGGGAGGCCGACGGCGGAGGTCTGCTAAGCCGGCGATGGCATGAGCCTCCCACCAAGACCGGCAGAGGAGCCGGACCAAGCCAATGGCGCTTGGAACCGGATGGCAATGAGAGGAGCCGAGGCCGGCGACGGGGGCGGCTAGGTCGGTGGAAGGTGGCGGCGTCGGGTTGAGAGAGGGGAAGGAGAAGCTACTGAGGAGTTTGGGGGAAGGAGGAGTGTGGATTGGGGAGGCTGTGCGTGAGTGGGTTTTTGTGTTGGCTATGTATTTACTTATATTATTATTCAGATCTTCAGATTACTCTGAAAACGAACCAAAGACCAACAGAGCGGTTGATCAGAAATTCCTCAACGGCAATCTTTCCTACAACTCCAAAGGCAAACGATTCTCTTGAACATAAACATAGTTATCTTAAATGTAAACCATATTTTGTTGTATTATATGTTTGTTGCATCAAAATTGTTTTCTCAAAACTTAAATCAATGATTGAGATGAAAGTGATTAAGATGAATATGAAAGAAATGAGAATGAGGAAGAAAGAAAGAAATGAGAATTAATAGGTGGGTAAAACGGGGCCCTGGCAGGGGAACGCGACAACGACGATGATGATGAGGTAAGAGGTGGGCCCCTTTTACATATGGTTATAATATAAGGACAAACAAAACTCTTACTCGGTCTGAAGCCGTAAATTCAGTACCAATCATTTTTCCGTTTCGACAAGCAGAAAATGCTACCTTGTTACGTAATTATGATCTCCACAATGGGTCACATTGGAGTGTTGGGCACGGAAGAGAGCCGTCCCAAGGTGGAGTGTTGGGCACGGACGAGAGTCGCCCCAACCAACATTGCTGGAACTCGGTGTATGACGAGGTCAGTAGCATGACTAAATCAGCACCGACGGAAAGTAATGGGTGGAGACTTGATCACGGAATCTAGAAAACGTTCTGTATTTTGATCTCGAAACCGCATCAAAGGAAATGCGGTGGACCCAGTTCATAGAGAGCTCATAATAGCTATGGGTAAAGTTGTACAAAGTCTGCGCGGTGTTAAAACAAAATTATGAATTCATGCCAGTCTCCTGGATTGGAGTCTACGGGAACCACTGGGGGTCTTTCTTCTCTCTGAGTGACAAGTAGTGTTTTTAGTATTAAAATTTTGCCACCTAATGTTTAATAAATTATTTTCAGAAAAGAGATGATATAGAAAATGTGATAACCAACAGAGATAATTCATTCAGTGCATTCTTTGCTATTAATGCTTGCTGAGTACACTCATGTACTCAACCTTGTTAGTATTCTCCTTTGTAGATCCTAGTCCGGTTGGGAGCAATCTCGAGTGGGATAAAGGACATGCAGGTACTGGAGCAATCGCAGGAGGAGATGGCACTGACTACGAGGATCAGGGCGATGTGGGCGCCATATTTGACGCGTGGGATGAATAGGCGGCCGATACTTCAAGGCTGGCGAGAGAAGCAGAGAGGTTCCTTTTGTAGTTGTATAATACTTGTACTAAGAACCATAGCCTTGCATGGCTATTACTGGAATAAAAATGTACAGTTTATATCTTATTGTTCTGCTGCGTGACTCTGGTAAAGGCTTACTCTTCGTTGGAGCAGTGTTCTACTAAGCAAACGAATAGTAATCCGTATGCCTAAGTGTGATTACCCTTGGGGTAATGACACGGGGCGCCACATCGCACGCAAGGCCTTAGGGTTTACATACCTTGGAGGGAGGGATTCTCAAACGACTCCAAGATGTGTAGGAGTAGGAAGAGATCCAAGGCCGAGCACGAGGAACGGTTGGTAGAGATGTTTACTATAAAATTTCAAGGACAGATAACAAAATTGCAGGATCAAATGAATCAACTCCTCAACCAATCAAAAGCTGCCCCCGTTATTTTGGGAGCCAGTCCTCCTCAACATCAGTGTAGCATCGCATCCACACAAAATTCTGAACATGGTGACATCCAATTACCTATCGACGACATTAAGGTAATGTACATCTCTGGAATGCTCCAAAAATAGACCTATAGGACATCTTAGCTAATTGTGTATCGTTTTGTAAGAGTCGGCGCCCTGCAAGCTTCAAGTGAGGCTGGTTTGGTCCATTTCTATTAAGACTGAGCGAGGGATGGTGTATCCTTGCCAGGAAGGGACAGCGCTGCACGGTGCCCAACTGGTGTAGGGTTATGCCAGGGTCTAGGTGGATATGGTACATGACCATTTCATGGCCGTCCCGCTGGAGATTCGCCCGAACGAAGACATCAGAACACTAGGAGATGCCATGTACACTTTTATCCAGTGGCCCAAGAAGGACATCATGATGGACCCTACAGTGCCGCAATCTCGACACGACCATGCATCTCCAACAGGACCCTCAATGACTCCACTTTATCCTTCGCTTCAGAAGGGCGCCTCATTGGTTCCGGTAGAGAAGAAGCCAAAGGAACAAGAAAAGTTTGTCGCCGTATCAGTTCCTGAGTCGTCTCACAGGAAGATGTATAGCGGGCGAGTTGTTAAGGCCAAATCGAAATCGAAAAACATTAAGGCGCCTCCCAAGCCTGGGACATACTCCCTCGGAAATCTGTTGGTCCCCGACACAGTATTAGCCCAAGCTAGAATATACTGTCAGTCTTTGCATGTCTGGTACATATGGAAGACCAAAGAGAAGGGGTGCGATACTGAAATAACCGTCAGATACACGAAAAAGCATTTTCTCCACGAGCCAGGCCACTTCGTTGTGGGCTTCAATGACTTATTCGACCTCACTGCCCTCGACGCCTCACTTCTACGATGATGGACACTGTAAGTGTGTACAATCAAGTTCTACATTCACATAGTACCGATAAATATCGCAACTAATTGTTTATGTATAGATACATGATGAAAAATGCTCGGCGATGGCAAGAACCAATGGGTTTCTTCGACCCACACTTGGTCTCTGAGCAATGCATCACCCAAGACGCATCCTACGTCGTGAAATACATAACAACGGGATTGCTTGCTCAAGGCGACAAGGACTACATACTGGTGCCATACAACCAGAAGTAGGTGTTTCACTACTTGCTATACAGATTTTATTTGTACTTTATATGCAGCACGAACTTAGATTTAATGACTATAGCAACATACGTGAGTAGGTTCCATTAGATCATTTTAGTCATTATACCAAAGAGGAATAAGATAATATACCTTGATTCCCTACTCAACAAAACCCATGACTTCACCCTTTTGCGAGGAATACTCGACAGGTATGCTCATTTCCTCCATACATAACTCTATTGTAGTCTTCCTTCATTTGAAATGGCCGAGGATAACTTTTTGGAATCACGTAGGTCATTCAACGCCTATGTTGCCGAGGGAGGGATACACAAGGAATCGAACGCCACACTGCAACACAGGACGTGATTTCTAGTACACACTACAACACAATAATCCTATATCACACTTCCTAATAATACGTTTCGAACTGACTATACATATATATGTAATTCTATTTTTACAGTGCCACCAGCAAAAACAAGATCACCTATGTGCATTCTACGTTTGCCGTCATATGCAGCAAATCATGAGTGCTAAGATGAAGGATCCAGATGTTGTCAATCTCGTAATAATTATTTTCTAATTATAAATTTAAATATATATGCTAACTACTTTACTCCTGCTAGCGACAAGGCTTGAACATAGATTTAGATGCATTCGTTATGAGCGAGATCTCGGAGGTTCGAGGGATGCTCTGCGGCTTCATAAAGACGGAGATCGTTAACGCCAGCGGAGAGTTTCACTCTGTCGACACCGTTGAACGACCTTCAAACAATTGATTCTATTGTAATTCACTTGAGTAGTTGTAATTCAATTGTAACTCTAGCGACAATACTTGAATATATTCTTTTGTAATTGATTTTTAGTTGTAAATGATCACTTTGAGTTGTCAACAATTGATTCATTTGTGATTTAATTGTTTTCTGCTTACTTGTTTTCAGAAGGTATGGCTAGCAATTTCTAAGGCTAGCCGAAAATCAGAAGAAAAAAAATTAGTTAGGTATAACGAACTATCACAGACGGTTTTTGAAGTGAAGCCGTCTGTGAAGGCATACTATCACAGACGGTTTCCACCAACAACCGTCTGTGATACATCAGCTATCACAGACGGTTATTTTTACTAACCGTCTGTGATATGTTTTCAATCACAGACGGTTTTTAGTGGAAACCGTCTGCGATAGTAAGAATTCACAGACGGGTTCAACAAAAAACCGTCTGTGTTGTGACTTATCACAGACGGCTCATAAATCGGTTGTGATAACCACCTGTTATCACAGACACATAAATTTAGACGATTCAAAAACTATCTGTGATAACGGCTACAAGCCGTCTCTAATGACTGTCTATAGTAGTGACTAGACGTTGAGTCGCATCTGATTATTTCTTCGTCGTGTGGCTGTTGACTACAAGGGCAAAACTGATGTTGACGAAAGAGCGGGGAAACTTTGTTGATGACTAGTTAAGTCAGAGTTCCTAATATCTCCTTTATTTTCTGCTAGCAGTGTGTTACTGGTTAAGTTCATGTTTTCTGGTTTTTGTTGTGTCTTTGTATGCTCGCGCAAGAATTTGCTCCCCTGTATCTGTACTGTTGTGTATAAAACTCGACACCCACTTCTCTTTTCTCAAGCATGTTAATTTTCTGATTTACTTGTGTCTTGTATATATATGCTGGATCACTTATATGTTAACAAATTAGGTTTTTTGTTCGGCGTCATGCACGGGCAGGAGAAAGTCTCACCGCGAATCTTGAGAAACTTCACCTATACTGCAGGAAGTATATACTTGCACGAATGCGTAGGTGTCTCTGCACGCAGCACTTGCATCGGTCTAAGGAAATCGCTGATAAATGTAGTAGATTTTTTTGTATAATTAAACCACCGACAAGACGTACTCATGTTTGACATTCGACACGCTCGATCAGCGCAATGCACATGTACGTAGTAGTTTTCAAGTGAACATTCCGAGCATGAAGGTTGAAATCGAACAGGGCAGAGAGAGAATATGACGTGGGGTGTAAACGGGACAAGTTTACGGGGGCAACAAAGTAGAATGCAAATTCATGAAGTGAAGTTGTACAATTTTATAAGTTTAGAGAGCTACAATTCAATTGACATCCTATACCATCAACTAACGGAGGAACAGGCATGCGTTGCAAACAGAGACAAGTTTAGAGGGTCAATAAAGTAAAGAGGAATACTAGAAAATGCTATACCGTTTTCTAACGATTCAACGGCATAGCTTACAACCGTCGGATCACCACTATGCAACGAGCTAGACAATATCCATATCATGGGGCCTACCCATGCTCTTGATCCTTGCCAACCCAGAAGAGCATAGCACTCGGCCATTCATTTCGTCAGACATCCACCCCCTTTCTCTCTCCCCCATCTCTTCGTCCTAGCACCATTCGCTTGCAAGATTGGAGTTCAGACAGCAAGGCTACCGGCAATGGAGCCAGTGCCAACTACTCCGCCCCCACATTCCCTGGATCTGATGCACGCTGGAACACACGCTATCTGCTTTGCCCCCACAGTAGTTGCTTTTTCTTCCCCAAAATCATGCAAGAGCGGCGACCCACGAAACGGGTGGAGGTTGATGGTGGCAGTGTGGCGGCCAACGGGGACGGGCGCAAAGAGGAGCTCTCACCGCGGAGGCACAAGCGGTGGCCAGCGAGGCGGAGGGAGCTCGATGGCAGCAGCCACCCATCTTGGCGGCGTGCGCGGCATCCTCTCGTCGACATCTCCCTCGACGAGGAATTTTCGGTGACGGCTTCTTTCCCTTGCCGCGGTGCAGTCGTACGCCTGCATGCCCAGGCCAGCCCACGATCGGTGTCCCCTTGGACATCCTCATCATTTTCTTTGTTTTTTTGTGCTTATTCTTGTTGTGCTTCTCGTCCTCTTTTTTTGCTCCAATCGGTGCACTAGGGGCACCTCCTTCTCTGTGAAAATCTTGGCGAAAGGATTCTGCTCGTCGTCGCTGGTCTTCTTCTTTGGAAGAGCCAGTTTCACCTAGTTTCATGCATTCATCCCAAGTTTTCATCGTGTTTCATCGAGTTTCATCATGTTTTATTAAGTTTCATGAAGTTTCATCCCAAGTCTCATTAAGTTTCATCCCAAGTTTCATGAAGTTTCATCCTAAATCTCATGAAGTTTCAGTAAATTTCATGAAGTTTCATCCTAAGTTTCATCGTGTTTCATCAAGTTTCATATAGTTTCATTAACTTTCATGATATTTCAATCACAAATAACTGGATGAATCTACTTGAAACTTTTGTTGAAACCTGCTTGAAACTTCGACCGTTTAAAACTGAAACTTCTATTAAACTTTTGCATCGTTGAAACTTACATGAAACTTGCTGCACTGTATTAAAACTCCACAAAACTTTGCCATACCGTTGAAAGTGCTTCTAACAATATAGCATTGTGTAGTAACTCTCTAAAGTAAAATGCAAGTTTAGGAGTAAAGTGATACAACCTTACAGATTTATAGAGCTACAGTGCAATTATCTCTAGATTTTTGTATAATTAAACCACAGACCACGCGTATTCATGTCTGACATTTGACACGCTCGATCGGCACAAGTACGTAGTAGTTTCCAGGTGAACTTTCCGAGCATGAAGGTTGAAGTCGAACAGGGCAGAGAGAGAGAGAGAGAGATCTTCAGGGGCAAGTTACGGTTCGGTCGCAAAGCATGGCACGGAACACCAGAGTTGAACCGAAGTTGCATGCACGGCCGGGTTGGGATATCGCATCTCGTGGGAGTGGAGTGATATGCTCAAGGTGTTTCGCGGCTCACCGAGTCGCCATTTCAACTCTTCTCAGTTCGATCTCACCGTCTCGGACTCTTCGGTGAAAACGAACGGAGCTTTCCTTGACATCGCTCTGTCACTTTGCCTACTCTATAAATCATCGTCAGCGGATTTCTGGATCGTGACAGTTTCATCGTTGTCATTCGTACCTGATCATAAGTTAGCTATTATCTTCCAAAGAGCTCTCGAGCCTGAAACTACCACAGCGCCGTAGCACCTCACATAAACCCTGACCAGATGGTACGGTACACGCACGAGTTTCTCCCGTTCTTTCTTCTGATCACCTGTGTCCTTGTTCAGAGGTCCTACTGCTCGAGACCATTTTCCAAGGAGCTGCAGAAGCCTGCAGCCTCTCCTGTGGCTCACGGCGTCGAGCTGCGCCGCGACGAGGCCCAGAACCGACCCACGGAGAAGGATCAGATGATCGCTGGGCGTGGCGCAAATGCTGATCATGGCGCGGTACCGCCGTCGTCGGCGACAATATTGGCGGTGGATGGTATCGATGGTGCCGGGACGCAGCGGAGGTGGGGCGGATCGCTGGCGCAGGTGGTGGGCGATTCGGTGCTGCACTTGAAGAAGTTGGCGCGGCGGTTTCTGTTGGCGGAAGACACGGACTCGGCAGCCGTGCCGTCGTGCGGCTCCCACAATGTGCACATCGGCTGCCCCCCGCCGTCGCCGCATTAACCGTGTTGGATTCGCTTTTCCTTGTGAAACATTTAGCGTCCTGCCTTTCGGGAAAAAAAAAACTACATATATTTAGCGTCCGTCCGTAGTCCAATTTGATTAATTATTTTCTTGATCAATTTGCGCAAACATTTTCTGTTACAGGGTTGTAATAATTAGTTTATGTTTTCCATAAAAGCATCTACAATAGTTTGTTTCTTAACTTGTTACTAAGAAAAGAGAGAGTATTCAATTTAATAAAAAGAAACAAGTCTTCTAATAGGTTGTTTCTTGAGTTTATGTCTAAGACTTTAATTACTACAAGTGTGCATGATTCTTGATGGTCAATAATAAAGTACAACTTTGTGGCCTACATGTTTTAGCTTATTTATCATATCAATAATGAAGTCGTGCTGCACAAGCATTTGGTGGATATTTTGCTTAGAGCCCATAAAACGCGTTTTTAGGTAACAAGTAGGTCTCCAATAGAGTATTTGGTTGTTTCTTGTGTCTTGGTATTAACAATTTGCTAGTTTTTTCATCTAGAAACAACCACACCTTCTCTCCTCAACATCATCTAAATGCTGATATGGCAATCCTTAACAACTGACGTAGGCTGTTGTAGATGCTTTAAGAAAGCGCTTGGAAGTCTGGAATTCGGAGGGGACATGTACAAAACTGTGGGTCCATTCAGACTACCAGGATCAGGGAGATTTTTACTGTTTTGACCCTATAGCAAATTTTTTTTTCAAAAGTAGCCTCCGTTCGCCATCATTTACAAGTTTGGCCCCAAAAGCGATTACGTCATCGCCCATCGGGCGGCGGGGACTGCCGACCGGCGCGGCAGTCACTACCGTGTGGTAGCAGCCCTGCCTCACGCGTGCGATTTTCCCTCTCACTCACGCGCATGCGTCTTAATTTAAATTTGTCCTCGATCGCTACTGCCTTTGCAATCAAAGAATTTTTGACGATATCGTTTTTTCCTATTTGCTTTTCTTTACATCGCGTCGCGTCTTTCACCGTCTTCACATTTGGGTTTTAGATAGGGGCGTCCACTTGGACCGGCCGCTGAGCTAAGCCTATGGAGAAAGTTGGATGGGGACCATGGGGGTAGTGGTAGTGGTAGAAACCAGCTTGCAACGCGATCCTACATCATCCATTCGTCCATCATCCCATCGGACGGCTCGGCAACTAGGCGCGCTTTCTTACAGCGCGCACAGTCGCGCGATAGATTTCGCGTTGTGAAAAAAGTGGCAATAAAGAAACAAAGATTTTGCAATGATATGTTAGTGTTAGAGATCCGGTAACTTTACGATAGCATATAAAAAAATTCCCAAACATAATAGCCGTCGAAATAAAGCGAGCGACCGATGGCAGTGTCGACCCTAATCGGGACCAACCTCGCGGCAGTCGTCTGGTGCGCCGCCTACCTCGCCGCCGCCATTTCCTCCGCCTTCTGATCCTCCCTTCCTCTTCTAGCCCAACCCCCTGCCTCCCCTCTCTCTAAACCCTACTCCAAACTCCTCCCCAATCGCTCGGTCGCCCCGCTCCGCCATGGGTTACGCGCAGCTCGTCATTGGCCCCGCTGGGAGCGGCAAGGTTATGGTCCCCGACTCCCCACCCGCTTCATTTTGTGCTTAGTTTTTTGGTTGATGTGACCGGGAGGTGGTTATTTCCATCTCTGGCACTAATTAGGATTCGTGGCGAACTGATTCGTCGCTCGGGGCAATTAGGGTTTTGCCGCTGCTTCTGCTACCGCGTTTGAACTCTTGATAGTTTTGATCGGACTTAGTTAGTTGTGCTGTTTTGGACTTTTGGTGGGGTTCGGTTCCTATTTGAGGTTATTTGAAACGGAATAATTCACTTCTCTGATTTATTTCTATGGTTTTGTTTAGTTTAGTGATTCGTGGGATGGCTATACATGTACATGTAAGATAATTTACAAACATAAATGGCAAATTCGCCTACTAAAGAAAGAGGATTGCACTGGAGGCTCCGAAATCCTAATTTGATTTAGGAGAAGCTGAGAATGGCTTCCTCTAATCGGTTATTGATGCTGTGCAGTCGACCTATTGCTCCGGTTTGTATCAACATTGCGAGACGCTGGGTAGGACGATTCATATGGTCAATCTCGATCCAGCCGCAGAGCACTTCAGCTATCCTGTTGCTATGGGTAAGAATGTTCTTATGTTCTTATGCTTCTTGTGCACACATTTAAATGCGGCTCATACTCAGCTTCTTTTGGTACGTTTGTAGATATTAGAGAGCTCATATCGTTGGATGATGTCATGGAGGAGCTTGGGATGGGACCAAATGGTGGCCTTATCTATTGCATGGAGTATCCTGTTGTTTGAAAGTTGTATTTATTTATCATTAATCGTTGTCTTCCAAGGTATTTAGTTCTGAAATAACACCTTACGGCACATTATTTGCATTGTGTTCCTGTGACATTTTGAAACTTATATGTGGGTTGGAGATGCAACAGCAGGCTGTTGGGCTTAAACTGGTCTTGTATTACATCTTTGCAATTGCTCTGCAACTATCTAGGCTCATGAGGTTTAGTACATAACTACATATTGGTTTCAAAAGCATTACTTTCCTTGGTAATTTGAACCGAAGTGTTCTCTAATATGTGGCCATGCAATCATCAGATATTCCTCAATAAGCTGATGAATGTTTGTGGGATGGTTGCACAAATACTTCATTGCTTCTAGGATTAACTACCTTTTGCTTTGTTTTCACCGACAATAGTTATATATATAGATGTTCCAAGAGCAAATAGTGTTGCTGTACTCCCATATTTTGGTTATCTAAATACTATGACATTCAGTTACCTTTTCAATCTGCTGCTCCATTTGTTGAAGACATTCACATAGATGCTACCTTCCATTTTTTCTACACTTTGAATGGGATGCCATTATGTGAATTTGATTAGTTACCATATTAGTTCATTTACATCAGTTACAACTTATCACGGTTCATGCTAACTCTTCTTTTGTTTGTGGTCAAATCACTCTCAAGAACTATATTTGTAATATAGGATACAACCGATCCATCGTGATTATGCAATTTGAATTTTGAAGAGGATGTTAATGTTCTGTATGGGCATAAAATTTATTTCATTAGGATTTTATGCTGTCAGTTGTTGTTTCCTTAAGAAAGCTTTAGACACCTTGAAGACAGTTTGGACGATTGGTTGGATGAACAATTAGAGAACTATTTGGATGATGACTATCTTGTGTTCGATTGCCCAGGTAATATTCTCAGTCCATGTTTGCATGCTTTAGTTATATTCTGTTACACAGTTTCATCTCACCTACTATTCTAACCACCTGCACGGTCTTGACAAAACCAACAATTAATCAGTCTCTCCACATTTAGTGTATTATACTTGTGCACTTCACTAAGTGTGTACAAGGTACCATCAATGCAGATATGTGATTTTCCCTCTTTCCCTTTTTCTTTTTGTTATTCCATGGAAAAGCTGAGATATTTAGATTGCTTAACATTACCTGAACTCAGTTAACAAGGTTCCATTTCTTTTTTTTCCAGGCCAGATTGAACTCTTCACTCATGTTCCAGTTCTGCGTAACTTTGTCGAACATCTGAAACGGAAAAATTTCAATGTTTGCGCTGTTTACCTTCTTGATTCACAGGTTTGAATCACTAATAGATTTTTCCTTCACCAGAATACTGAACTGAAACCCAAGACTGCTACACTTTTGGTTTTCTTGGTGCAGTTCATCAGTGATGTAACAAAATACATCAGCGGTTGCATGGCTTCTCTTTCTGCCATGATTCAGCTCGAACTTCCTCATATCAACATCCTCTCAAAGATGGATCTGGTCTCCAACAAAAAAGACGTAGAACAGTATGTTTTCTTTCTTTTCTCCTTTACTTAGTTGTTGGGATTTATATTGGCCTTTTTTCTATTAATATTTTGATATTTCTAGGTATCTGAACCCAGAGGCACAGGTTCTTCTGTCACAGCTGAATCGACAGATGGCACCTAGATTTGGCAAGTTAAACAAGTCTTTAGCTGAACTGGTATGCCTACCATGAACCTAACTTCTTTACAATGTCATCCTTTATGGAACCCTGCAATTGTCGAAATATTGTGGTCAGCAGTGCCTTGGTGACGTTATAAATTTATAAATGCTGGACTTGTAACTCCTGCATTGAATTGCTATCATTCTGATGCATATTATCTGTATGGTTACTATTTTCTCTAATGTAATATAGCTTATTCTAATTTTCATTTAATACCATGAAAAGATCCATCTTGTTTGGTGCTTATATTTTGACCAGACACTTGTCGTTTCGTACTGCAAAACAAACTTAACCTGCTTAAAACATTTATGCTTCGAGTTCGATGATGCACTTCTTTTGTGATGCTATGGACCATTGGAAAGTCATCTTGTATTTATGGCTGAGAAGTGGGAACCATCCTATTCATTTGAGTTTGTGCTGATTTATATTCCAAGGTAGACAACCAATACCAATGTTTGGTGGCGGCGATGACTGCTGTGGTAGATGAGTTGATCAAACTTGTAGATGGCTCTAGTTGGTTTTATGGGGAAAAACGAGTATTGGGATTTCCACGTGCAGCATTCTTTTTACTCTTTCCACTTTTTACCTTCAGTAATGATACCATTTTAGCTTCTGACCTGTAGAGTTTTCAAGTGCTTTTATTAAGTCCATCTGCGCTGCAATAAAAATTTCACATCTATCTGAGAAATTGTACTGATTTAGACATTTGAAGTAGTTCAGTATTCTTGGCGCTTGGCAGGAGGCTCAGAAACAGTGATATGAAGTTGTGCAGACTGACAAATACATTCATCTTGACATGCTCATATGAACATCTTGAATAGAAGAGTATACTCATGTTCTTATTATCTTTGTACATATTTGAAATCTGAATCAACTTTGAGACACCACCTGTTCGCTGATAGAATGATAGTAATCCCATGTTTTATCATTTTACACTTTGCCTGTTCCAGTATCTTCTTATGGTCAAAGGTAATTTGCTTTATTGTGGTGTTCTCAGCCAGAATTATTAATCTCGATACTATCATGCAGGTTGATGATTACAGCATGGTGAATTTCATACCACTTGATTTGAGAAAAGAGAGCAGGTAATGCTGTTTTTTTGTCAGAATATCGGTTGAGTTTCTAAATGCCATGCCTATTTTCATGCTTTACTGCTCTTAGCTTATTGAGAAAAACTCTTCTAGATTGAGTTATTGACAGAGCCTTTTATCACCTGAATTTCCCTGAGATCCCTAGACAACATGCTGTTTTCTTAGCATGCATATGGATGCAACTTTCATCTATTATATTTAATAGAACACCTGTGACTTGATACTGTTGGAAGTAGAAAAGTTGTATTGCAAGGGGCCAATGGGCCTAAATATGCAAGTACACCAATATGCAAGAAACACCCTAGACTAGGGAAGAAAAGCACAACACATATATATATCTAACACCCCCCCTAAAACTCATGGTGGATCAACAACACTGAGTTTGGAGAGAAAAAGGTTTTGCTGAGCTCGTGTCTGGGCCTTCGTGAAGAAGTCGGCTAAATTGAAGCTCAAGGCACGCATCTTGAAGAGCCACTACAGGCTGCACTGCGATCTCATATAGGAAGCATCAACTCCAATATGCTTGGTGAGTTCATGGTTCCTTTGGATCTTGCGTATCTTGATCGCGCACTCTTTGTCGAGACAAAAGTGGGGTTCGGTGTCGAACAGAGACACCAAAATCTGAAGAACAACCGTAACCAAGTAACCTCGGTATCAACGACGACATAGCCCTCAACTCGACCTCGGCGCTCGGCGAAGCTAGCATCTGCTTTTTGGTCTTCGAGCAATCGAGAGGATCCAAGGAAAACACAATAGGCGAAAGAGATCGACGATCGAGTGATCATTAGCCCAAGTGGCATCGAGTACACCTTGAGCCGCAAGGAGCCGGGCGAGGAAAGAAAAGGCGACGAAATGGTGCCACGAAGATATCGAAGGACACGCAGAAGGTGATGAGTGAAGGTGAGTGGGGCCAAACAAATTGGCTCGAGAATGTGAATAGGGTGAGAGATGTCGGTCGAGTGATCCCAAGATAAACAAGACTACCAACAAGGTGATGATGGCGAGTGGGATCCTCAAGAGGCTCTCCATCCGTGAGTCGAAGGTGAACTCCAAGCTCCATGGGAGTATCCATCTTGTTGATCAATGAGACAAGCGAGCAAGAAGGTCTGAATGTACTTCTCTGGGAGAGGTAGTAGCTCTCAGCGTAAAGTGACCTCAATCCCAAGAAAGTAGCGAAGTGGACCCATGTCGACATCAAGAACTTATCATCGAGGCGCTTCTTCACAAAGTCGATGTCTTGAGGATCATCACTTGTGATGATCATATCATCAACATCTGTAAGAAGAAGAGTCCGACCACGAGGAGAGGTGTGAACAAACAGAGCAGGGTCATGATCACTTACGGTGAAACTGGCCGCAGTGACAACACAGGAGAAGCGCTCAAACCAGGCTCGAGGAGCTTGCTTGAGCCCGTAAAGAGAGTGACGAAGACGACACACGTGCCATCAGAATGAATACCTGTGAGGCGGCTGCATGTAGACCTCTTCACGCAACTCGCCATTGAGGAAGGCATTCTTGACGTCCAGCTGAGAAATGGACCATCGGGCGAGCGAAGCAAGCGCCGAAGGGTCGAGCGGTGGTCATATGAGCAACAGACGCAAAAGTCTCGTCGTAGTCACGACCATGCTCCTGCTGAAAACACGGGCCACAAGACGAGCCTTGTAGCGCTCAAGAGAACCATCGGAGCGAGTCTTAATCTTGTAGACCCACTTGCACGTGTCGGAGTAACACGAGCAGGTAGGGGAACAAGATCCCAAGTCCCGGTGCGCTCCAGGGCAGCAATCTCCTCAGCCATCGCCTGCTGCCACTCCGGATGAGCAACAGCCTGACGGTAAGTCGTAGGCTCAACAAGAGCGTGCCAGAAGCCAGCGCCGGGAGGCTGATAGTCCGACGATCACGAAGATCATACCTAGGAGGCGAGGCTGGAGCGGGACCGAGCAAGGATGAGGTAGGGAAAGAAGTAGAAGGCTCATCAGGAGTAGTAAGCCGTGGACGGCGAGAGTAGTGCAGCGGAAAAGGAGATCTCTCAACAGGAGAGCTGGTAGTAACCTCCGGAGGAAGTGAGGAAACCGGTGGAGACGGGAGAGATTGTGGCGAAGGAGAGTGTGGTGGAGGAGACGGTGAGGATTGAGATGAGGGTGATAAGACTCGAACTGGAGGAGGCGAAGAATCAGGAAAGGTCAAAAAGGAAAGCAACTCAGCAGAAGTAGAGCTGGTGGTAGAGGAACAAGGACGATGGGACAAGACTCATCAAAAGTGGCGTCTCGAGAGATCCTCGTTAAATCGAACAACGGGATCATAGCAACGATAACCCTTATGCTCGAGTCAGAGCCAAGAAAGACACTCAACCGATCGATCGGCTTAGTGCGCTCTCGAGGTGGAAGAAGCACGAGCGCATACCTGGTAAAACAAATAAGGTGATCTTGGGAAGGCGAACCGGTGAGATGCTCAAAAGGGTGCATCCTTGAGAAAGCGTAAGAGGTCGCCGATTGATAAGAAAGGCAGCGGTAGAGATAGCTTCAGCCCAAAAATGAGGTGGGACATGAGCAGTAAGCATGAGAGCACGAGCTGTCTCAAGGAGATGACGATGCTTGCGCTTAGCGACACCATTCTGAGCATGAGCATCTGGACAAGAATACTGAGGTAGAGTGCCCTGCTCAGCAAGAAAACGACGATGTGAAGTGGAGATATATTCACCAGCAGAATCTGCACGGAAAATACGAATGGTCGACTCAAACTGAGTGCGAACCATGGTGGTAAATTGCTGGTAAATGGAAAGAAACTGACTGCGAGAAGACATAAGATAGAGCCAAGTGTATCTCGAATAATCATCAATAAAGATCACATAATAGGTATGACCCCCTTTCGAAGTGAAGGGAGCCGGTCCCCAAACATCAGAGTGAATCAAATCAAAAGTACGCTGAGACTCAGAATCACTAGAGGGATAGGGGAGTTGCAGCTGCTTGCCAAGCTTGCAACCCGTACAACGTAAAGTGGTGTCACCGAAAATGTAACCTAGAACACCACTCCCTACTAGTGACGAAGACGAGAACCACCAATGTGACCTAACCGATAGTGCCCTTTGGACAAAAGTGGTGGTGGAAGAAGCAGTGGCCGAGGCAAGCGGTATCTTGCCGATTGGTCAGTGGAGGCGGCGAAGGAAGATCTGACCAATCAAGCTCCCAAAGACGCCGAGAATCATGGCGCCTAGGATCGATCCCAACTAGAGTCCCGTCTGACGATCTGAACACAACAAGAGTCGAATCAAGAATGATCTGACAGGTCATGATCGGTGATCGACCGGTGACATAAAATTGCATAGTAAGACTAGGAACATGAGATCTGAGAGGAACACAAAAGATGAAGTAGAAAGAGTGCCTCGCCCCGCAACAGAAGAGATGTCCCATCCGCAGATCGAGCGTGAGAGGAAGATCGGTGGTCTCACGTAAGAAAGATGAGTGGAGTCCGGTGTCATGTGGAAAGAGGCACCTAATCCGTAATCCAAGGAGATGATATACCGAAGAAGGTGGTGGCGCAGACCGTAAGACCTAGCAAAGAACACACAGTGCGAGGCGAAGCGACAAAGGCGTCGAGCGGCGTGAGCATCTCTGGTGCGTCTGCTCCAAGGAACTCTGGCGTGAACCGGATGGGAGGAGCCACCTCCCTCTCGGTCGACCACTCCGGTGAGCCTTACGTTGGCGGCAATCTTGGGCAAGTGTGCCCGAACAGTCCTGATAGTCCTGATGAAGGCGGTGGTAGTGGCGGCGTACGAGGCGAGGCAAGCGTGAAACACCGGTCTTTGGCGTGTGAACAACCAAGATCAAGATGGTCTGCTGTAGAAGCCCGTCGTCGAAGACGAGCCTCCTCGGCCGAATAGCGGCGAGCCTCCAATATGGAGGAAGGGGCCGCTCTCGTCAAGAATCGAGAGCGAGCCACCTCATACTCCGGACGAAGCGGGTGAGGAACTTCAGCGAAGCGACGAAGTCTCAAGTGAGCTGGCGGCGTACCAAGAAGTGCAGGACCGATGAGCGTCCGGCCCCAAGGAGTCAAGCTGATGCCAAACCGCAGCCAACTGCTGATAGAAGGCGTCCACAGTGGCGTCCTGCTGCTCAAGAGACTGCTCCTCTCGAAGAGCGAAAAGGTATAAGGCCTCGCTCTTGGCCAGTAGTGGGCACGAAGCGATCCCACATTTCTTGGTCAGAACAACCCAAGCACATCGGATGCATGCTCGGGCTCAATGCTGGCCACCACGATGGCAGAGGCCTTAGCATCCCCATCATTCCACACCTCATAGGCGTGGAGCTGCGTCTGGTACTCCTCGAGTGCGTCCTCAAAGGCGGCAACCGAGTGGCATTGAACATCCTCGATGAGCATCGGCAGGAAAAGCAGGCTCGGTTGGCGGGACAAGACGGGGTGGGCAAGGTCACTCGCCGGTGAGGTAGACCTCTGGCCGCCCGTGGGTGAATCCGCATGTCTTTGGATTTAACTTCGCGGTAGTTAGCGCCATTGAAGGTGACCGGTGGCTTTAGAACCCAGGGCGGTGCCGCCGAGGTTCGGAGGTGCCATCTTGTGTGATGGCACGCGCCGAGTGGCACGAGAGGTCACTGCCCACAAAGACCTGCGGGTAGCAACCGCCACCGTAAACACGATAGCCCCCTCGTCACTCGCAGCGTCAGCAGGGGTGCTCGGCAGAAGAAGGACCACTGCAGGGGTGCTCAGCGGCGGCACCACGCCACAAGTATCTCCTCTGCGTGGTAGCTCGTCGCGGCAATAGCGGCTTCAGGCGTGAAGAGAGCTCGGTGGCGCAACCACGAGGAAGGAGCTTCGAGGCGAGAGGGCTCTAGTGGCGGCGCTGCACGAGGAAGGAGTGCCAGATCCGGGCGAGGAAGCTCGAGCGACGTCGGATCAGCAGCGAGGGAGCGAGAGGAGGTCCGGGCGCGGCTGGAGTCTCGAGGGCCGAGAAGCTTCGGGCGACGCCGAGCCAAAGTGAGAGCTTCAGGCGACGCCGGATCCATGGCATGAGGAAGCAGAGGAGGTCCGGTGGCGGCGGAGCTCGGAGGAGACCAATGCACGGGCGCGCAGGAGGTCGAAGAGGCCGGCAGCTGCACCTGTGCGCGTGAGGGGGCCTGACGCAGCAGGGAGTGGGGATGGCCCGCCTCGGCTCGCCTCACGGAAGAGAAGAAGAGGCGGCGGTGGAAGGCGGCGGTGGATCTGGAGTTGGGGGTGGAGAGAAACCCAAAACCTAATCTGATACCATGTTGGAAGTAGAAAAGTTGTATTGAAGGGGCCAATGGGCCTAAATATACAAGTACACCAATATGCAAAAAAACACCCTAGACCAGGGAAGAAAAGCACAACACATATATATCTAACAGATAGTACAAATGTGATGCTGTTCATTCTTTCGCTGTGATGAAATCATGTTTGATTTCACTGGTATACTGGTCCTGCCTTGGAGAAGTTCTAATTCTGGAGTCACCTTTTTTTTGGGTGGGGGAATAGTGCGGTGGTTCGCCATATCAGGAAACATTGCAACATGAGATTACTTGTTTCAATAAAAAATTCAAAAGTGGCGGTAATCGCTACAGTGGAAAACTTTTAAGCGAGCTTGAAATGTATTTCTGATTCATTTCCATGGCATGGACGGATATATTGGTATCTATTTTTCAGATATCTTCTTTTGCCAATATGTTTTTCTTGGACAATTTGGTTCTCTTTTCTAATCCCTAACTGCCACTGTTTATGCAGCATACAATATGTGCTCTCACACATCGACAACTGTATCCAGTATGGGGAAAACGCTGATGTGAAGGTTAGGGACTTCGACCCAGAGGAGGACTAATAATTTGATCACGTAGGAACTGCAATACAGTTAGTATCATGAAGTGGGCCCCATGGGGCTAGGTGTTTAAGTATGCAGAAGCGTCACAGTATTACAATGCTGTTTACTTCGACCTGTAGATCAAACAAAGCAGAAGACTACTATCTGCAAGCTCCTGTAAATTAGTCTTTTGCTACTTGTGTGGTCGGTAACCAGCTGGCATCTGCTGCTGCTTGCAGAAATATTGTTCTGGAGTTTTTGGAATGACACCAAACATTAGTGGTGCACCCGAGCTTTGTGTGCCTTAACTATCCAATCCTGTTTCTTCCACCAACCAGGTAAGCTATTTAAAGCTGTTCAGGGCCTTACGCCCATACCTTGTAACCTAGCCAGGTCCGACCTAGGCGGCGTTCACAACGTAGTGCGCTTGGCCGCGGTAGCGCGGATAAGCATTTCGATGCGTGTGCTAGCGGACGAGCCTGCGATGCAAGGTAATTCAGAGCATCTACAATAATTCACCTCAGCTGTTACTAAGAAGTTGTTACATCAACTTTTAGATGATGTGGAGGAGAGAAGATGAAGCTGTTTCTACATGAAGAAACTATCAGATTGTTAATACCAAGACATAAGAAACAACAAAAAAACTCTATTGGAAGCTTAGTTGTTACCTAAACACTCATTTTGTGGGTCCTACCGCCTACCAACAAGCTTGTAGCAATTAAAGTCTTAGATACAAGCTTAAGAAACAATCCATTGAAATGATTGTTTCTTTTTATTAGATTGAGTACTTTCTCTCCTCTTAGTAATAAGCTAAGAAACAAACTATTGTAGATGCTCTCATTCCTCAACATAATTTAGGCGCGAAGTATGTCAGACGCAGCAGCTTTTGTCGGCGAACGTACTCCGAGGACCGAGGTTACAGATTCTCTCTGCTATTCTGGAGAATCTTGAAAGATAAAAGAGAGGGAGGCAGGCCACGTCAACGCATGTCCTCATTGTCGTACGATTTTGTCGCGGTTTCTGCTGTTCGTTCGATCTCCCCGTATTGGATTCCAACGCCTTTGCGCTGCCTCCATCGTTCGATCTTGCATGTTCCTCTCGGCTCCGACGGCTTGATGTGTCGTTAGGTTTTTGTGCCCTTCGCAGCGCGTCTCGACCTCGAGTCTTGCGCGTCTCGCTTCGTTTCTTCCCCCCATTGAGCACGTGTTTGGTCTTCCTCTTCCTCTTTTCCCCAGCGCGCAGACCCGTTTCGTCTTTCTCCGCCTTTTCGTCTCATCCGCCTCGCTCTTCCTCTCGTCGCATGCTTGCTTTTCTTCTTTCTGGTTATTGCCGTCGCCGTTCGCCCGTTCTATTCTTTCAGTTCTCTTCACCTTCAGTTGTGTTTCCAATTGCTTATAGTTCTTAGTTGGTCTCCACTGTACTTGTTCTTTTCCTTTTGTGGGGAGGACATGTTTCCTTTTGGATCTAGGCTTCTTCGGCCTTTTCTTTATTGTGTTCTTCGATTCCGTTGCTATTGTGCTCTACGTGCCTGTTCTCTTCTCTCTTTTTCGGTTAGATCTTGTCTCATCCTTGCATTTCAGTTTGGACATGACTAGGGATCAGACGTCCGATGGATTGAAACAAATCGTACGCACGTCGCAACAAATCGGTAAACTCAGATTTCGTTGATGGCTCGGTCTTGAATGCTCCGCTATTTGGTGTTTGATATTTGTGCATGCATATATGACATGATCCATGAATACTGAATATTTTAAGTAGATGCCTCCGTATAGGCATATATACACTTCAAACACATCTGAACATTTGATATATTTGCAACTCAATAGTACGTAATTAGTGAACATTAATTTTGTGGGCGCAACTAGGAGCCGTACGTCCGATTCGAGTCTTGGAATCGGACGCTCCGACTAGGCACTTTTCTACAGCTCGAATCTCCGAATCCGAGGTTCGATGCGTGCACCGGTTTTGCTAGCTACTCCTGTGTGTTGCAGCGCTAGGCTTCGGATCGAAGCGAGAATACCAGGGATAAATACTTTGATCAAAATCGGACTTTTGGAGATTTAACAAAAAAAAACAGTTAATAATTTACCAAGACTCTAGCTATACGTCGCATCACCCTTTTTGTTGGGCATCAAGAAATTTAGCACTTAGTGCAACATAAAAATGCAAATTATGCATCATAGCGCAACATAAAAATGCAAATTATGCATCATCATTTTCCCTTATTACAACACATGCAGTAAGTACGCCGCTGCATGCAACATCCCCTGGACACGGTTGCAACATCCCCGGACAATGGTTGCAACATTGTAGGACAATGGTTGCAACATCCCCGGACAACGGTTGCAACATCCTCGGACAATGGTTGCAACATCCCCGAACAAAGATTGCAACATCTCTGGACAACGGTAGCAACATCCTAGGACAATGGTTGCAATATCTCCGGACAACGGTTGCAACATCCTAGGACAATGGTTGCAACATTCCCGGGCAACGGTTGCAATATCCTAGGATAATGGAATGGTTGTAACATCTCCGGACAATGGTTGCAACATCCTCAGACAATGGTTGCAACATCTCCGGATAACGGTTGTAACATCCTTGGTTGTTGGCTACTGTTGGGTGTGGTTCCCTGGTCTCCTGCCGCTTTCTGCTTTCTGCTCTTTTGGGGGTTTTCTTTTGGGTGCTCATTTCGTTCAATTACTGTTGTGGGTGTTCTTGTGTTGGTCAGTTTCTTAGGTCTTTTCTCTTCCCTCTTTTTAGGTTCTGTTTTAGCGTGCTATACATTACGATCTGTATCTGTACGTTCTAGATAGATGTCTATATTTTGTGCGGTGTGGCTTGTAGGTCCCGTGCCTTCTAGAACAATCTCTAATTATTTCGGCGTAGGTGTTATCGCCGATATACTTCCTGATGTGATTACATCCAAGATAATAGATCGGTATTCTTGTTGTCTATATGCTTTCTTCTACTAGAGTTTTCCCTGGAATTTCCCCGGCTTAGGTGTCGAGATTTTGGAGATCAGGTTTTGTTCATCATGTGCTTCCTTCTAGGAGAGTTTTTGCCTTAGCATATATTTACATGAGCACTGTGTACTAACATGTTCTAGATGTGCTGACACAGCAAGCAACTACTTCTCTACTTATGTAGTAGCCAATCTGGGCTGCAAATGTTATATTACATTGCTTTTATTTCCGCTTAAGTGATAGGTGGATATTCTTATTCCAATTATACTATTGTAGTTTTTTTTTTAAAAAAAATTCCCTGGTCCAAGTAGTTATTTTCTTAACATGCTACTTTCTAAACATCTGAATCAGGCAAACAAAGGACGTGGTAAAGGCAGTGAAGAAGCGATTGCAAAACAAGGACCCGAAGGTTCAATTCTATGCTCTGGCAGTATGTACTTCCATTATGCCATGATGAACACTAGAAACCCTCGCGCGCTTTGGTGCGCGGAGTCGAAGACACGAGTGTTTGATTAGGACCAAGGAACAGCCGACGATATCTTTTCAGTAAACATGACTTGAGTCTATCTAAACATACAGTAATAAAACATCTACATATCCGTAGTAATAAACATATACATACGCCTTGAGGTCCTCTACATGAATTCAAGTTTTATCTATGGCAGTTGTTATGAAGATGTATGGTGTGTTGCACATTAAAACTGCAACATGTATATTCTGCAAAAATAATGTGTCATTAACTATTCTGTAAAACATATACTATTTTGTAAAACTAAGGTGCTGTTTACTAATGTGCTCAATCGTCGGTAGAAGTTTTATCCAAGATCAAGCAAAAGCAAACCACACCAAAATTGAGTAGAAGTTTCATCCAAGACGAAACAGGTTTCCTTAACTATCCAATTTGATCTAGGTAGCAAGCAGTCCAAATACCGCTCAACGTTTGATAAAACTACAGGAGATGCTACACAATGAGTTGAAACAGTGGGGTGTAGGCATCATAGAGGGTTCCATTTGATTCAACCCTTCCATAAGAGAACAGGAAAATGATATAGACAGTTCAACATATAGGCATCAGGGGATCTATCTGGGCTGGACTGGAGAAGTGAGCATAGTTATATATAAAATTTAAAACATAGAAGCAGTTCATTGCTTGAAGCAAACCAATAAAGGTGTGTCTGCATGATTGGACAAAAAAAAACACATTTTCACATGAAAAACAGAGGGGTACCTGACAGTGCTTTATTCAATAATGAACCTCTAATTAGGAGTGTGACAGGAAAACAAGCATGCTAAATTGTCTGTGAAGGAACATTGAAATAATTGAGAAATCTGGAGGGGAAAAAACATAGCTAAGTACCAGATGAATAACACATAATCTGTTATTTAACATACCGAAATACGAAAGGATATTCCCTTAACAGTGCTATGCCGCTTTGTAGAGTTGTCTTCTACAGAAGCAGAAAAATCGTCACCATGCAATGTTGCAGGCTGAGTCTGCTCATCTGATGATGTAACCTAAACATATATTTCATACAACTCTTAGCAATAGATCGGTGTATAGATGATGTAATTTCAGAAAAAGAATAGGTGATAGATTAATACAGAACCTTACATTAATAGAAAATGACAAACAATCAGTTTTACACAATAGATTAGAAGCACAGAAAAATGTCTGGGCTAACTTCAACATTTGGAATGCACCATATTCGTGTCGAAGACCCTGAATTTTAGTATGTAAAAGGGGGGATTTCATAATTTGCCCTCATGGGATAGATAGATTTCAGATTTTCCCCCCCATGTGTCTATGACATGTGGGTCTAGGGCCCACATGTTATAGACACATAGGGGGGCAAATTCTGAAATCCATCTATTCACTAGGGCAAATTCTGAATTATTCCTATGTAAAAGCAGATATCTAAGCACAGAAGCTAGAGAAAGTGCCAAATAGTAGTCATAACAGTAATTAACACATAAATATTGGTTAGTTCTTAAAAGAAACGAGAAGAAAGGATATATGACTTTCAATGGCAGGCATAAACAAGGCTTCAATACAGTCTTCTGTGCATACACAGTGCGAGTCCCTACAAGAATGTGAAATGTGAAGAGTCAAGAAAACATGAGCTATGTTTGTAATATCACATAAAAAAGGGACTATAGTAAAGAGCGAGTTTAACTCTTAAAGGCTTGTGTTTTGATAATGAATGATAGCATGTATAATGTATTCTTCTTATAAAACCAGAATGCCTAGTTATAGCGTTGCACGCCGCAAAAGCCTGAAACACAAATGCAGAGGGAATATTTCTCACATAAGAAACTACAACTGTATTTGCGTAGTGAATTTTGCGAACCAAGGATTAATCAATTGTACATATGTTGTAATCCAATATATAGTAAACAATAAGAGCTGCTGTAATCTTTACACGGTATGCATAGAAAAACAACTATTTCAACTTCACAAAAGGCAAGACATATTTTTTTGTTCTCTCTTAAACCAATGCAAATCTGCACGTTGCCACCCAAAAACATTCTATGGAAGGACTCTCACAAATCCTCCTATATTTTGCATCAACAGCAAGATTTAACACCTCAATCTTCTGTGCTTTTTTAGTAGAGCACCTAAGCGTGAACTTGAAGGTTTTGGGCGAGGAGGCAGTTGATCTTCGAGTCGCTGCGCCGGCGGCGGGAGGCCGAGCTTGTCAGTTGCCGAGCCCATCGGGCTAGTGGGCGAGGATGCCGAGAGAGCCGAGAGGACGAGCCGACACAGGCGGCGGCGGCAGCCTCTGCCTCCGCTGCGGAGGAGGACTCGGGCAGGCGGTGGCGCTGGGAGGCGAGCGGCGGCACCGATGGCGGCGCCAGCCGCTAGAAGCCGTGGAGTTGAGGAGGCGGCCGACCGCGGGAGTTGTCGTGGAGGCGTGGACCGGGTCCATGGGGAGACGAGGCGGCGGCAAGAAGGGGAGTCGGAGGCCGTCGGTTGCAATTGGGCCGACAAGGCCGTGGCGTGAGACCGAATCTGAGCCGGACCAAGCTAATGGCGCCTTGGAACCGTGAATCGGCGGGAGCGTGGGCGGAGCGAGGTCAGCGATAGGGCTGCTAGGCAGTGAGCGGCAAAGGCAGGCGGCTAGACCGCCAAGGGCAGCCAAGGCAGTTGAGGAGGGGAAGGAGAAGCTTTGGGGGAGGGTCTAATCAGCAAGAGCCCGGCGGTGCTCGGCTAGGGGAGGCGCGGCCAAGAGTAGGGCGACGAGCCGGCGAGGGGCGCAGGGGCCTAGAGGAGGCGACTGGAGGCTAGGCTAGGGAGCGGGGAGAGACGGCAGCAGAAGAAATTGGATGACCTAATGGAGCTGGGGTTTGGAGAGGAGATAGAAGCCAGAGGGGACCAAGGGCACAGAAAGAATGCGTGCGGGAACCGCTGCCTGTGAAGACCAAAGAAGCAAACCAGGAATCGAATCGGATGAACGCGACGCGAGCGGCGTGGAAATCGGACGGCCCACAAAAACGAGCTTTTATATAGAAAGATTGTAGAAAAAAGAGATAAGTTGCATCAATTTCCATGTTGTTACTTTTCTTACAAAGATCTTAGCTTGAGAAATACGTTTGTACACAACAAGATTCAATGATGCTAATTATCTTTTTCAGATTAGTTACAAAATTAATGCAGCTGTTAGAGACATTGATAAAGATCTGCAGTGAATATGTTCAGTCTGAAGTTTTTGAACAGCATGTTCTGCAAGAAAGGGTTAAAACCATCCAGAACAAGGTTTCTTTACTCCCCCTCCTTACTTATACTTGCCCTTCTCCTCTACTAAATCTGAGTACATGCTAAGTACCGAACATGTCTGTGCTAAAATTGTAAGCATTTCCTTGTTTGGAATTTGCTTTCAGAATGATATACAAGTAAGGGATAAGGTATTATTACTTTTAGACTCATGGCAAGAATCATTTGATGGACCTGGATGTAAATGCCCGCAGTATCACTAGGCATATCTTGAGTGAGATGCTGATGCCCACTCAGGAGTGTTTGGGAAAACTACTATGCCCATTCAATGCGGTACAGCATTCAAGGATAGCCGATTGAAGGCCCATTCAGGATCTTACTATGCTGATGAATGACTATGTAATAGCATACAGAGATCCCCTGTTTTCTTACCCGTTCTTGGATTTGCTTTTTTAAATATTTTTTATTCTCCCGTTTCTTGATCTCTATCTTCTGGTTCTCCCCGGCCGAAACGCCGTGGGTTATTTCCTCGTACGCCGTCTTTGTTGATGCTGCTCTCCGCAGGTGTTCTCTGTTTTTCCCTTTGTTTTTACTGTTCCGATTCTTCCTTATCGCTGTGTCGTGTCTGCTCAGACTTCTTTTTTCCCCTTCTGGTTCGTGCTTTTTGCGTTGCCTTTTCCTCTCATAGATCTCCGTTTTGTCGGTCTAGCTGCCCTCTTCGTCTTGCCGGTTTACTGCGCTCCTTCTCTTTTGGTTCTACCTTTCTGATGCTGGGCCTTAGTTCGCGTTGTCGTAGCCTCTCAGAGATCTATTTTTGGCCCCTCTGGTTCGTGATTTGTATCTTGCTTTTAGTTCTCAGAGATATCTCAGCTCAGTCATACGCTAACATATTGCGTGTCTATATTCTGACAGTACAAGCTTGAGATATCATGTGAGGAAAGTTGGGCAGCTCTGCAGAGTGTATAAAAAAAATGTATTCAAATACGACGTGCTTCTAGTTAATGAGGCTGTGTTAATGGGTGATTCCAATACGAAAGCATAAGAAGAGTTTTTGAGATATTAAGTTGGTATTTGAGTTTATTGAGAAACCCTGATGTTATTATTTATTGTTGTTTTACTGTTTTAAATATAAACTGTTTTAACTATAAAATGCATCCACATATGCCTGTTAAGGTAAAACCCTAACCGTCCATTGAACTCCTTGCATGTAATTAAATAGAGTTTCTATGTGGCTTATTAAGTACGGAAGTTGTACTCATTCATGCAATATCTGCAAAACATCTACAGAGGAAACCTGGGAAAATGCAGAGAATCTTGTTGAGCAGGATTTTGATGGACTCATGGATGACAGCAATTACTGTTATTAGGTCTCGACTGCGCTGAGACGTGCCTGTGGTTCGAAGTTCTTTTGTCTTGTATTATAATAACTTTGGGCTTGAATGCCCGTGTCAGGTTAAAACTAGCTGTTAAGTCTTAATCTTATGTAATAAAAGTTTGGATTTTGTTGTAATCGAAAGCTTATTTAAGACGCTGCTTACTTTACAACTGCAAATTCTGAACGGTTATGAAGAGTTTAATGGTCTCAGATTTTGAGGGCGTCACAGAATACACATGGATAGAGCAATGCAGGCGTGCTGCCACGGTCATGTAACACTAATGATTGATTATACGCAATAGCAATGCAACTACGCGTTTTAAGTTGCACGTTGTTTGCTGATTTGCCAGACAAAAGACCGCCAAGTCTGCTCGACCGATGGTCCGATGCCTATGGTGAAGGTTAAAAGAGAGCGCACGTCGAGCAAGCAGCGCACTAGGGTCACAGGGTGCAATCCGCATAAATGAGTATGCGCTTATTGCTTTTGTTCATCGACCGTCACGCGCGAGAGGCATTTGTATTTTGTATGTGGAGGAAGCTTTGAGGGCCCACACTGATCCCTGCACGTGGGAACTGTCGGTCTCTTTCTTGCTCCTTTTCTTCTTTAGACTACTAAGACTAGCAACCGAAGGAGTCCCTCATGTGAGCCATTTAAACAAACAAAAAAAAGGACGACCATAGTTTGATTGCATAATTTCCTTAAAAGAATTGTTTGATTGCACAGCACAGCGATTACGTTTGCCAAGGGGTTCCATGCAAAGATGAACACATAAAAGGAGCATGCATGTTTGGAATAAATGAATTTCACAGGAATTTTATAGGGAAATAATGGGGGTGTGTGTGTGTGTCTCTCTCTCTATATATATGATTAATAATTTCTACTCCCGGGAGTAGTTACTCCCACATTTGATATACCAACTAAAAGTACCGAACATACTCTTTTATCACTTTAGGTATACTCATATAGTAATTATAAGATACTCCAATACGAGCTACATGAAAAATTTACAAGAGAGTTCATAGTTTTTAGCATATTTTATAAATACCTTCGTATTTGCATATAAAAAGGAGTATATCTAAAAAATTATACATACCGCCCCTAAAAAGGTGTAAATACCACACAAGTAGTCTTATATACTCGTATACTACACATACATATCTCTCGGTTGTGTAAGATATTTCCTACATTGTGAGATACGAAATATGGAGTAACTATTCCTATATATATATATGTTGATCCACATGTAGTCAATATAAAACCCATGTTAAAAATGGGCTTAATTAATTCCTAGAACCTAATTAACAATGATAAGGAGCTATACACACACACACAGACGCGGATTATTCTGATCGATCGACAAGTTGGCGTCGATTGAACGCATGCATATGACTACATATATGAGCGTGTCACCCATTCATGTATACAAATACGTACTGCAATACATAGCTTCGTTGTGCAGTGTGCTTTCTCTGCTACTTATAGCTCCAAGTGACATGCACAGGTGTTCTTTTTTTCGCGTTTAATTGTATAGTACTTAACTAGCTAGTGCCTAACAAATGTGCGTTGCACATGCATGCGTTCTTCGCGGTAGACCATTGACCGGCAAATGCATGTGTAGTAAGATATTAGCGTGGCTTGTTAGGCATATATATTGCAAAACCACATTATAATTTTTCTAGCTACTCCGTAAATAAAAAGCCACTGTTGGGTGCTATATATACGTACCCTCGATACCTATAGCCATCTGGGGGCATAGCTCTGGGTTCTCCTTAGCTATTCGGATACTAGTGTACGTTAGCTAGGACAATCCCACTTAACTTCCACAGATAGATCAATTAAGCTAGCTAGATTGCATTAGTAGCTGATAGCTAGCTAGATTGCATAAGTACTCCAGCTCTTGTTAATCTCACTAGCTATATATATGGCACTAGCAGGGATGAAGAAAGGTCAGACAGTGGCAGCAGCAACGCTGGTGGTGCTCTTGGTGGCCTCTGCATTCCATTTCCACCGTCTCCATGCGGCGGACGCGCCCGGACCGCTCCCTGCAGGCGATGCAAATACTACTGCAAGTCAACCTCCGGCTCCGACTCCGCCGCTGCAGCCGGCCGGCGGCTTGTTGAAGAGGGGCCCCTTGCCCTCGAATTGTACCTACCATGTCCCGGGCGGCAGCGCTTGTCCCGGCGGCGGTCACTAGCTAAGCTAGCATGTTAAATCTGCATGCCTTCCCGTCCGGTCGGCCGGTAGGCGCGCCGCGCGCGGTATATGCATGTTGGGATCTTGTCGCGCGAACAGCTTGTCATATTTTGTGTTTATCAAGTTTGCATTTATGGTTTGATGGTAATTGGTAAGCCAATTATGTGTAGTACTTGCATGCATGGTTTAAGGCTCCATGCAGACTGCAAGTTATGTGCATGGTCTGTGCATGCCTATATATATGCATATATTTGTGATCTGCCAGTATCATCGTCTGTGAATCCTTTCTAATTAGCCGGCCTAGCCGCTTGATCTTTACTTTTTCTTTACTTGTGATTAATTAATTATTCCTATGGCACTTCATCGATCGTCTATCAGGAGCAGCGGTGATTGAACATGCATGAACGCATGGTTCACAATTTGTCAAGTTCTTTTGCCCCAACTTTCGATGCTAATTCAGATGAGTTACACTAACTTTGAAGATCAACACGAGTGAGAGACACAGACGCGCACAAATTGGGTGCACACAGGTTGTGCACGCAAGTAATTGTAGCACATCTACCTGTGATCGATCTGTTTTTTTTTTTAATAACCAGCTATATAAAATATATGCATGCATGTACGGAAAGACGACGACCGTTACGAACTTACGATCGTGTAGGAATTTTTTGTTAGTCTTAACTAGACCTGCAACCATCTTTCTATTGGGCGTGCATTCCCCCTTCAGGTGAATAAGAGAGGTGAAAGACAAAACTAAGAGTTGGGGACAGACAGAGCCATGTGCATGCATCAACAAACTCTTTCTTGTTTATCTTTTTTTCCCCATGACCTTCGCAGAGCAGTGGTCGGTCTAACCAACTGACTGAGAGGATCGACGCCTTTTTCGCACTGTTCTCCACCCTTCGTACTATTCCTTTTTCGACCATGCAGCAATGCGCGCAAAGTGGAGAAAAGGCTGGACAATTGGAAGAATAATCTTCTTTCTTCAGGGGGAAGGCTTGTGATGGTTAACAGCTGTCTGAGTAGCTTACCAATCTACACAATGGGTTTTTATCGGTTTAGTGAGATGAGTCGTAACAAGATGGATGCTATATGATCCAGGTTTTATTGGAGAGGTCCTACTGATAGATTCAAGTATCACATGGTTAAATGGGGAGCAATCTGCAGACCAAAGGAATATGGAGGTTTAGGGGTGATCAATACTAGAATTATGAATATTTGCCTTCTGGTTAAGTGGATTTGGAGAATTTACAGGGGTGAAAAAGAGTTATGGTTCAGAATCATTAAAGCTAAATATTTCCCTGGGGGCTGTTTCAAAGATGCAAATCCTGTGAATAGCTCACAGTTCTGTAAAAGTTTACAGAAGGTGAAACATGTTTTTAACAGAGGTTGGTAATGGGTGTAAAACCTCTTTTTGGAATGATATTTGGATAGGGGATTGTCCTTTAAAAATTCAGTTTGATAAGTTGTTTAATATCTCCGACTTCGATGTCGAGTGGTAGATATTACTCGTGCCAAAGTTGGGCAATTCATTTCATCAGAACTTTTGGCGAAGAGGAAATGAGACAATGGATCCTTTTGAAGGATTTTATTCTGAGCACCAATCTGAATGATGAGCCGGACACTGTCTCTTGGTGTTTTGAAAAATGTGGGCTGTTTACAGTCAGATCTTTATATAAGCAGTTGGTGTTTGGTGGTGTTATCTGTACCAGATCACAGAAGCTATGGAAGAGTAAAATTCCCCTTAAGGTGAAAATTTTCTTATGGCAATGCTTCCTGAACAGAGCACCTTCTGCGGATCAACTCAAGAAAAGAGGGTGGAAAGGAAAAGAGACCTGTGTGTTGTGTAGTGAAAAAGAAACTATTGATCATATTTTGTTTTCTTGCATACTTGCTAACTTCGTTTGGACTTGTGTGAATGAAGCTTGTAACTGGAATAGTACTCCTACTTCTCTAGATGACTTCCAGCTCAACTGGCTTGAAGGGGGGATAGCTAATCACTATAATGCTATGTTGTTTAGTTTTGCAGCTTTCGCCTGGACTATTTGGAAATATAGGAACAATATGGCAATTGAGGGAGGTTTTCCTAGGAACCCTATGGATGTGATTTTCAAAATTATATGTTGTTTGCAGCATTGGAGGATATTGACCAAAAGGGTGGATAGAGACATTTTGGACTGCTTTTTGAAAGAGTTTGAAGACTGGAGGACTTCGGACTGGAATACTTCAGATGGTCGATGACTTTTGATGTTAGCTGTTGGGACCTTTGGCTTTTCAAGGCATGAAGATGGACTGTCTCATGGCGTCTTCCTAAGCATGGGTGTTGATCTTTTGTAATAAGCTCGTTCGAACTGTTGTTTTAGTTTAAACTCTTAGCTTTCTCTGAACTTGCTGATGGCAATGTCGGTGTAGTAGCTGTTTCTTGGCTTCTGGTATTGCTGTTCTCAGCTGTGACTGTTCTCGCTAACTGGGGCTCCCAGGTCTTGTTAAATTGCTGTTGGAGCCGGTTAGTCTGCTTTAGATGTTTCTGCTGTGCTGAACTTTCTAAACTGGAGTTCCCAGTTTGGTTCCTTGATGTAAGTCCAGTTTATATGCTTTCAATCAAAAGCAGGGTATTCCCTTTTTCAAAAAAAAAAAAATGCGCACAAAGGGTAGATTAATTAAACACCCGGCGGTTACGTTTCACATGTATCGTATCCACTATCAGATCTCATCCCGTCTAAACTATACGCCAATAAGAATAGATCTAAGCTAAGAAAAAATCAATGTGGAAAAGAAATACCGGGCATTCTAATAAGCCGTACGTCCGGCCGCCGCTTCGGCATCGTCGATCGCAACGCGTACGTACGCGTGCGCGTCTCAACTCTGATCGCGTCGTGCACTGCACGCGCGCGCTTCAGCCATACTACATACGGCCGCAACCTCACGCCGGCCTCGCGGGTGCGGCATGCATGCGCGCGCGGGAGAAGCTGGGCCGGCCATCTGCCGGCGGCTAGTATGTAATGTACGTGAGCATGCACGATCAATGCCGCGCGCGGCCGCGCGCGCATGGCACGGGCCGCGCGGAGCCCGGCTACGTGTTAATTGCAGCCGCGCGCGCTTCTTCCACCTCCACGACGGCCAATGAATATTCGTGTGCAGGGCAGTTAGCATGCAATGGGTCTGCAATGCCGGTACAGTTCTTCCCTAAGATTGATTAGGGGCTAAGAATGCGAAATGCCGGCGCGAACCTACCCCAGGATCAGGGAGATTCTTAACCAGCTTTTCTACAGAAATATTTCGCCGGTGGGCAGTATCTGCATAGGCATGTCGCCTCCTTCATCATGCATGTTTCGGTGTGATGATCAGACATAACTAATCACCATTTTATATGTAGTTTCATGTTTGTTTGTTTGCTACTTTTGCCAAGCCACAAAGCCGCGGACTCTGCTCGGCCAATGCGTACGCCGAACGGCCGGGTGTAAGATCCTTGCACATGCATCAATTGTCGTTTGCAATAACGCTAGCCAAAAATACTATCATGCAAAAGCCAATGGGAGGAGGAGAAAAAAAATTATTTCTGCTTTATATCAGGATGAGAGTGTGATTGAAGGGAATAAAAATCTAATGCAATACATCACTGATTTTCACTAAGGTCTTTTTGGTCAGCCATACTCCAATCTTTGTCAATTAGATTTGGAAGGTGTTCCTCAGTTGGATGAACAGGATAAAGATTTCCTGATTCAGGACTGTAGTATGGTAGAGCTACAAGAAGCTATTTTTTCAATGGAACTAAATAAATCTTCTGGATCAGATGGGTTTCCAGTTGAGTTTTGCCAAAAATTTGGGTCCATAATCAAGGATGATCTGAAAAGCATTCTAGATGCTTTCTTGACTAGTAAAGAGGACATTGCAAGCATTACAACAGAAAAGACCTTCACAGACGGTTCAAAAACGTCATCACAGATGGTTTCGTGAGCCGTCTGAGTTTATGAGTCAGTAATGACATGATCATCACAGACGGTTTTCAAACCGTCTGTGAAAAAGCTATCACAGATGGTTTTGAACAAGAACCATCTGTGATAACTTATCACAGACGGTTCTTGTTCAGAACCGTCTGTGTTCACAGACGGTCAGACGGTTCTTATTCAGAGCCGACTGTAATATTTTTTTCTATTGCAAAAAAAAAATCAAACCAATCGATTGCTAGACAGTAGTTTTCATATGCAACCTCTAGCAAGACAACTAAAATCCAATTAAAATTATGATGGCAAACACATTACAGGAAAAAGAAACCAAAAGGCTTCACAATGTCCCCTCCGAATGGGAAAAAAAATAAAATTACAAAGTTAAACTAGCTAGAAACCATTTATGCCTCCAAGCTCCTGAAGAACCCATCGGCTTCTTGGATTGGTCTTGTGAGCTCCTCTCTATACCTCACCAGCATATCACAAGATCTTCCTGCATGTCATTGAGTTCGACTCAAGCTCGTCGGCAAGGAGAGACGACTGAAAACCTCGGCGGCGCTCCGACCTTAGGTAACACAAAATTAAGATAATTTTCATTACAACAAACACCAACAAATTGTGTATGTTATGGGGATGTACACGCACCTTCCGGCCTACCTCCTCACAGCAGACAAGGAGCTCCTCCGATGACCGCATCCTCCTCATCGCTGTAAATGGTCAGGTCTCTCGCCGAACCGCGACGGGAATTGAGAGTGGTCGCGAACTCGGTGTGGGAGGGAGAGGAGAGATTGATGTAAAACAAGGCTGTGGTGGCTATAATATATAAGGGCAAGTGCAAAACATTTTGCCTCCTGCGTGCTGTTCAAAAATTTTCGTACTCTGCTTGCGAATCACGAGCGGTTTCGCAAAAAAACCGCTCAGGACGACATATCACGAGCGGTTCTTAATACAGATAAATGCCCGTGATAAATATTTATCGCGCATTTTCGTATTAAGAACCGCTCGTGATATATATTTATCGCGACGGTTTATAATATAAACCGTCTGTGACTTGGAATTTTTCTTACACTCTGATTTTACCATGTCTTGGAATTTTTTTTACTTTTTGATTTTACCATGGCTTGAATTTTCCTTACTCTGTAATTTTACCATGACTTGAAATCACTAACACTTTGATTTTACCATGGCTTCAAATCACTAATACTCCGATTTTACCACGGCTTCAAATCACTAACACTGTTGTTATTGTTCACTGTTTATTCGATTGTTCCGCATTTCGGTACGCCCGACACTGTTTATCCGTACAAGCCGTACTGTTCAACAGAACGTTTTTTTTGTGTTTTGGGTTGTTTCTCTTGAGAGTTTGAAGGGGTTTCAGTACAAGTCTTCTGCTATGCTTATATATATATTGATTTTTATAGCTCTCATAGCTATTGGTGTGAAATATGTGTTGAATCCAATCTTAAAAGAAAAATTGATTGAGCTCCTATCCACCTCTCCTCTAGTCTTCTTTCTGGTCCTATAAGATGAGTTACACTAACTTTCAAGATGAACATGAGTGAGAGACACAGACGCGCACAAATTGGGTGCACACAGGTTGTGCACGCAAGTAATTGTAACACATCTACCTGTGATCGATCTGTTTTTTTTAATAGCCAGCTCTATATATATATATATATATATATATATATATATATATATATATATATATATATATATATATATATATATATATATGCATGTACGGAATGACGACGACCGTTACGAACTTACGATCGTGTAGGAATGTTTTTGTTATTCTTAACTAGGCCTGCAACCATCTTTCTATTGGGCATGCCGCATGCATTCCCCCTCCAGGTGAAAGAGATCGTGAAAGAAAACCAAAAGTTGGGGACGGACAGAGCCATGTGCATGCGTCAACAAACTCTTTCTTGTTTATCATTCCCCCAATGACCTTCGCAAAGCAGTGGTCTAACCACCTCACTGAGAGGATCGACGCCTTTTTCCCATTGTTCTTCACCCTTCGTACTATTCCTTTTTCGACCATGCAGCAATGTGCGCAAAGGGTAGATTAAATAAACACGATCGATGCCGCGCGCTCATGGCCCGGGCCGCGCGGAGCCCGGCTACGTGTTAATTGCAGCCGCGCGCGCTTCTTCCACCTCCACGGCGGCCAATGAATAAGTTGGCTTTTGATTCATGTGCAGAGCAGTTAGCATGCAGTGGGTCTGCAATGCCGGTACAATTCTTCCCTAAGATTGAGTAGGGGCTAAGAGCATGTACAATGGATTTATGTCAGTCGTCTATAACCATAGTTACGTAGAATTTTTGCTGACGTGGATGAAAGAGAATGAAAAGAGAGAAAGATGCTGTCTACAATCCTGTAGTCGACTATAGCACAAGAAACAAGAAAAGCATTAAAGGATTGTGTGTTCTATAAAGACAACTAAAAAGACAGTAGCCGTCTATATCATTGTATGAGC
This sequence comes from Phyllostachys edulis, assembly GCA_036346405.1. Lineage (NCBI taxonomy): Eukaryota > Viridiplantae > Streptophyta > Magnoliopsida > Poales > Poaceae > Phyllostachys > Phyllostachys edulis. The sequence goes on along the minus strand of CM070549.1, from coordinate 19,059,573 downwards.
TGTCTTTAGTGCTGTCTATAAGTGATATGGATAGTTGTTATAGACAGCAGCTGTCTATACCATTATACATACCCTAAACATGCGAAATGCCGGCGAACCTACCCCACGATCAGAGAGATTCTTAACTAGATTTTCTACAGAATTATTTCGCCGGTACGTGGGCAGTATCTGCATAGGCATGTCGCCTCCTTCATCATGCAAGTTTCCGTGTGATGATCAGACATAACAAATCACCATTTTTTTTAATGCAGTTTCATGTTTGTTTGTTTGCTACTTTTGCCAAGCCACAAAGCCGCGGACTCCGCTCAGCCAATGCGTACGCCGAACGGCCGGGTGTAAGATCCGTGCACATGCATCAATTGTCGTTTGCAATAACGCTAGCCAAAAATACTATCATGCAAAAGCCAATGGAAGGCGGAGAAAAAAAATATTATTTCTGTTTTACATCAGGATGAGGATGTGATTGAAGGGAATAAAAATCTAATGCAATACATCACTGATTTTTACTAAGATCTTTTTGGTCAGCCATACTCCAATCTTTTTCAATTAGATTTGGAAGGTGTTTCTCAGCTGGATGAACAGGATAAAGATTTCCTGATTCAGGACTTTAGTATGGTAGAGCTACAAGAAGCTATTTTTTTCAATGGAACTAAATAAAGCTTGTGGAAAAAGTAAGTCGAAGGTGAGGCCTGGAGGGTAGACATCCATGTGTTGGTGTTTGTAACATCACAATTTTTGAGAGTTTTTGAAAAAATTTCAAAATAAAAATAACCATTCGATTTTGTTGAAATTGCTCCGGCTTAACTTGAAGATTTTAGAAATTTAGAGATTTAATATGAATTAATCCAACTTCAATTAATCCGGGTTTGGTTTATTTTGGTGTTTTCTAAAGTTCTCAGGTGTCTTGAGAATCCCTTTCCCTTTAGACCTCTCCCTCTCTCTCAGGTTAGACCACCTCTTGGTCACGACCTCTTTGTTGGTCGCGCCTTCCCTTGGTTAGGACCTCTCTAGACTTCCCTTGACCTCTCTTCTGTTTGGACTCTCCTTTAGTCCAGACCTCCTTTCGTTGGATCCCCCCCTGTGTCCCTTATCTGGACTTTCCCTTAGTCTAGACCTTCTTCTTGGTTTAGACCTCCTTGTTGGCCTAAATCTCCTTTCCATTTGAACATTCTCTTTGGTTCAGACCTTCCTTCCCTTTGGACCTCCCCTGATGTCCAGGTCTCCTTTCCCTGTTCGTGCTGTGTCCTCCTTGAAGAATCTAGACCTGCCATTATGAGTTAATGGAGTATTTTGGTGATTAATGACAAATCTAAATGTGAGACTAATATGTTTATTGTCTATGATATTGTTTAGTCTTATTTAGATGAAAAGGTGAAAAACAAAGAGGTATGCATTCGACATCATATTCTTATATCTTGTTGCATTCCTCGAATCCAAAATATAGGTTGAACTCCACCAAAAATTTTAACTTGAATATGTGCATATGTTTTTATTACACATTCGTGTATGCACACATTTAGGGGGAGTTCACTCTATGTTTTGTGGTTTCATTAGTATTGACCCATATTTCTTTATCCACATATATTGGGGATCTCTACTTTGAAACATATCCTTTGAGTATATAAAACTTGTGTAGTTCATATATACTCATATTACTTTATATTCAATTATTTGCAATTGTGTTGTGGGACTAACGTGTGTGCTAAGATGTTTAAAGGCTTAGTCCCAGTTTATGGATGACGATATGGTAATGAAAATGCATGAAAATAGAGGGATCGTGATTAGTAGCTTGTTAGCATGTTTTTGTGCCTTTTGGATCAATTTAGGATCATACATGCATTTGAATTTGAGTTTGAAAGCTCTAAGTGCTTTTGTCAGAAATCGGTAGTACCGGAGGCTAACTGGCGGTAGTATTGCATCAAACGGTATGACCGCACCTTACTTGGCGGTACTACCGGGTTTTCACTGGTTCTACCAACTGAGCACTAATGCGGTACGACCGGCTATTCAAGCGGTACTACCACATTGCGGTCGTTCCGATTTCTAGTTGGCGGTACGATAAAAACAGTAGAGGTGTATTTTGGTTCGGTGCTTCTCGTTGGAAATCGGTAGTACCACATATGAGAAACGGTACGACCGGAGAGCGGTATTATTGGATTCTAGTTGGCGGTAGTACCACACCTTTCTGCGAAGGCTTGTTTAGAAGCATTTATTGCAAATATATCTTTGTAATTAATGTTAATCATTGTGGGACTAACATTTTTCATGAGTTGGATAAATAGGTTATATTCCAGGGTAATGGAGACTTCGGATGGCATCTTGAGTTGATCGTCATCAAGTCAAGATTCAAGAAGAGGGTGCATCTTGTGTTGATGCATATCAAGATCTCGAAGAGGAGATGATCATGAGTTGATCATCAAGTTAAGAGAAGACTCATCATGTGTTGATGGAGGTCAAGTAAAGGATGCATCATGGGTTGATGCATGTCAAGACGATGACCCAGACTTGAAGTGAAGATGTGCGTTATCAACCTTCAAGAAGATGCTCAAGGCAAATATATGACTAGCTAGGGTTAAGGATGTGTTCCTAGTCTTTTACCGGTCTTGGTGTTTGGTTGGAAGATCGGATTGCTAGTATAGGTTGTCGTACTATTAAGAGAGGTCTTGTCTAGTAGCTTGAGTCTCATCATGTGTTGATTGCTCAATCTCGCTTGCTCTAGATCACCTTGATATGGTGCTATTATTTGCAAATGTGTTTTGCAAATAGTCGAGGTTCATGCATTTAATCCTTGTAGCATGTGACTACTTTGCAAATGTGTTTTGCAAATGGTTGAAGTCCATGTACCTACTCCTTGTGGCATGATCCAAGTTTGTAAATATGTTTTACAAATTGTTGGGATTCATGCATTTTCCCTTAGCATGGTCTAAGATTGCTTGTTGCTAATACTTTGGACTTAGACCATGGTAGTGGCTCTTTGGAGTTGTGCGTTTTGATTTGATAAAATGTGTTTGAGATCAAATCAAATAGGTGGGTTGTGTAGCCCTCTGAATAAGCTTTCCATAGAGTCCAAGATCACTCAATTCCGTCTCAGAGTCAAAAGTTATGACCTTTTTACCGAGTGTCGTCTGTGCTGATTTTGGGTTACGGTATGACTGCCATGAAAAGAGAGGTACGACCGCCCAGAACGGTTGTACCGGCCCTTGTGAGTGCGGTACGACTGCACCAAGTCTGTAACGGCTAGTTTTTGGCTGTTTCGTCTCTAAACGGGTAGTTTTTGGTGTAGAGGTTATAAATACCCCCTTGGCCTGTTGAGAGACAACCTTTTGGCATCACATTTCACTCTCTTGAACTAGTGTGAGCTTCTCCTCTCAATTGTGCATATGTTGCACCTTGTGAGCAAGGAGAGAGGTCTCTAGTTGCATGTGTTGCATCTAGATGTGGATTTTGTATCCACTTGAGCTTGTGCATTCGTTGCACGTGGTGAGAGTCAAGCAAGGGGCTTGGCTTGTTACTCTTGGTGTTTGCCGACACCTAGACGACGTGAAGGCGTCGTGGACCAGTGATCTTCTCAAGATGCTTGTGAGAAGGCCCGGCATGTTGTGAAGGTTGGAGCTCACCTACCCGGAGCGGGAAAGAGATACCACTAGTGGAATTGAGGTGTTTGGCTTAATTCGTGGAGCTGGTCCAATTGGTTTGAGCTTACCTCAATGTGGATTAGACCGGCAAGTCTCCGATCACCACGGTAAAAAAATGATTTGATTTCTTGTGCTTTACTATATTGCAATTTACATTCCATATATTAAATTGCTTACTTGTATGTGTATGATTGCTATCTTTTTATAGTCTCATATTGTTGGTACACTTAGTAAAGACTAGTTGATTTAGGCTTTAATTGTGCAAAACCGAATTGATTTACAATTCCGCATAAAACTTGGTTTTAGCCAAAGAAGTTTTAAAACCTCCTATTCACCCCCCTCTAGTCGGCCTCCTCGATCTTACAAGTGGTATCAGAGCTTGGTCTCCTATTTATTAGACTTAACCGTCTAGAGAGTAAAGGATGGCGACTAGTGATTTAGTGCACATTGGTGAGACACCTTTATTTGATGACACAAATTATGCTCATTAGAAAATCCGTATGTCATGTTATTTTAAGGCCATAAGCCCAAAAATATGGCGGATTGTAGATGTGGACTTTTCTCCTCCAAAGGATCCTTTTGCTCAAACTATTAAGGAAAAAAATGCTCACATCTCGACGCTCAAGCAACTAACGCTTTATTTAGTGCTTTGAGTATAGAGATATTTGATGCCATATGCAATCTCAAGAATGCTCATGAGATGTGGATCCATCTTCAAGATCATTATGAAAGGTCCACCGTAACTAGTGATGATTGCATACAAGAATGGATGTCGGGAGAAGAATGCTCAACTTCTAGCTCCGACAATGAGGATTCTTCAATTTCATCCACATCACCTCATTGTTTCATGGCTAAAGGTAATAAGAAGGTAAATGATGATGATATGCCTTCATATGATGAGTTGATGGATATGCTTGAGGAGCTTAATGAGCATTTAGGAAAGGAGACTTCAAAATTCAAAGTTTTGAAGAAAGAATATAACTTGCTTCAAAATAATTATGATGTTCTAAAAAATAAACATGAAACTCTTCTCCTAAATGAGCTCAACAAGCCCAAAGTGGATATAGGCATTACATGTAACTTGTTAGATGATATGCCATGTATAGTTCCTATCTCTTGCATTTCATCTAAGGTTAGCATATCCACTTCTTGTGATGACTTGCTAGATATGCCTTGTAGCTCTATTGAAAATGCTTCTATTTCCTCTATGTCTTGTGAGACTAACCTTGTAGAGGAAAATAATGAGCTCAAGGTCCAAGTCACAAAATTGAAGATTGACTTGGAAATAAGCTTCAAAGGGAAGGCCACTCTTGATGAAATATTGAGCAAGCAAAGATGCTTGCAAGATAAGAGTGAGATTGGCTTCACTCCAAAGAAGAAGGAGAATAGCAAGACAAGGCACAATGCAAGACACACAAAGAAATACATGAAGTGTCTTGGATGCAATGAGAAGAGCCACAAAGCCTCGGTGTGCCCAAATCAAATGGATGTTAAGTCAAGACATTCAAAGAAGAGGCAAACCGGTAAGGAGCAAGAAAAGAAGACAATTAAGGGAAACAAAAGCCCAACTTGCTACAATTGCCGGGAAAAGGGACACATTGGTAAACAATGTCCCAAAGGTTTCACTCCTAAGCCAATTATTTATAATGATCATTATTTGCTTAGAAAGGATAAATATGGCAATGTGATTGCTAGAATTGTTAGCTCACCTAAGATTATTGTTAAGGCCATTTGGGTGCCCAAATCTATTATGACTACCGGCTTTAAAATGCGGTACTTCCGAATATCGGTACTACCGGCCTTTTAATTACGGTACTACTGATTTATCTGTCAAGACAGCCATTTCAATTCAATTCAATTCCGTTTGAACCTTCTCTTTGGTTCAGACCTTCCTTCCCTTTGGACCTCCCCTCGTGTCTTTCCTTTGGACCTCCCCTGATGTCCAGGTATCCTTTCCCTGTTCGTGTTGTGTCCTCCTAGGCTCAACAGACCTCCCTCTAGTTCAGAGCTCCTCTTAACCTCTCTGAACCTCCCCTGGTGCCCTTTTGCCTGGACTTTCCTTTAGTCCAGACCTCCTTCAGACCTCTTTGTTAGTTTGAATCTCTTCAGACCGTTTTGTTGGTTTGAATCTCTTTTCGGGGTTTAGACCTCCTTTTGATCTAAACCACCTTCTCTGCTTAGACCTCCTTGTGGTCTAGACCCCCTTCTCCGTTTGAATCCTCCCTTGATCTCCCTGGACCTCCCTTTGTGTCTTTTGGTTGGACTTCCCTTTTGGTTCAGACCTTTTTCTTCGGTTTTGAACACCCCGAGGTGTTCCAAGCCCGGGTTTGTGTTTCAAACATCCTTGAACTTTGAGATTCTAAATTCGGGTTGTTTTCCCTTTTCTCTCGGACCTCCCCTGTGTTGGTCTTGACCGTTGAGACCTCCTCTGTGTTGGTCTTAACCGTCGAGATCTCCTTTGGTTTCATCTTGGCCGTTGGGACCTCCCTCACGTCCGTTCAAGCCTTCTGCTTGATCCAGACCTTTATCGCTTTGCCCCGTTCAATCGAGATCTGATGGCCCCAGCCTTCCCCGCGTTTTCCTTGCTATCGCTCCGCCTTCCTTGGTCATTCTTTTGGCTTTGATTTAGTTCTGATGGCCCCTCGTCTGATCTTGACCGTTCAGGACCTCCCCTTTGGATCTCTTCCGTTGGAACTCCTTTTGGGTTCGGACCCCCTCCCCCATTTTTTCCCTTCGCGCGGTCCAAACCAACCTCGCGCCCTTCCCACTCGTGGACCGTCCGATCCTTTTTGGATGGCCCGATTGAGGTGTAGCATTCAGCTGGTCCGAACATTCCACTTCCTTGTGGACCGCCCGATTCAAATCGGACAGCCCTGCTTCGCCGCGTTTTACCTTGTTTCCTTAGGACCTCCTCGTCCTCAGGATCTTTTAGTCTTTTCAAAAGACCACCCTCCTTGGTCTTTTGCAAAGACCACCCTTCTGGGTCACGACCTCCCTTGAGGCCGTGACCTCTCCTTTTGTCGTTTTGTCGTGACCTCCCCTCGCGATAGGCGACCTCCCCTTTGGTCTTTTTGCAAAGACCACCCTTTTGGGTAGCGACCTCCTCTTTGGCCTTTTTGCAAAGACCACCCTGGCGGTCGTGACCACCTCTTTTGTGGGACCGCTCTCTCTCTATCTCTCTCTCTCCGGGTTCAGTATCGTGGGGGAGAAAAGTCTTCAAGCATTTAATGCTACATTAAATGCTATCATTTCCACCATACCTTGTCATTTCTCTTTGTCACCTCTTTTACCCGCTCCTTTCATTCCTTTACCTGCTCCCATCGTGAGCATTAATTGCGCTGTCTCCCCCTCTCTGAGCCTCCCCGTGCCTATAAAAAGCACCAGAGAGGCCTCCTGCTTCCTTTTGATTCCAGAACTTTGAACCGCCCTTCTGGAGAGCTTTTCTTTTTCGATAGAAGCTCCGGTTCGGTGAATCAAGTTTCTATCTTCGCCCGGAGCCTGTGTCATTCTTTTGGCTTTGATTTAGTTCTTTTGTTGGAGTTTTGTGGGTTCGTTTTATTTACTTGGTTCCTGTTCGTGCGTGTAGGATCCAACAGTTCTAAAGGCCCCCTGGACCCAACGAATTCTGCTGAAGCAGCTCAACCCTTCACTGGAGGCAAGTCACAAGCCTTTGATCATATTGAACCCATTTTGCAAAAAGTATATTGTTTTGCTATAAACATGCATGGCTAGTTTTATAGAAAAATGGTTTTGGGAGTAGCTAAGCACCACTTGCCAGTATGACTCCTTGATATGTTTGAATGCAACATGTTGACATGTACCCATGGAAATCCGTAGGATGGATTATCTTAGTTGGTTACGTCTTTGTATACCAACAAGGGTGCGTTTCATTGCTTAGTCCTGCTGTAGTAGACGTCGTTCTCACCATGAATCATCACTGTTAGCTTACCCCTAGCGCGCCGGTTGTGGCTTGTGTAGTAGTAGCCGGTGTAGCTGATTAAAATGAAGTGTGGCCATGTGTGAGGCTACGACATTTGTTGTCACCTTAACTAAAATTTGTGTGCCAGGACTGGGTGGTTCTCTGGCTGGGTTGAACCCAACAATGATAATCCTGACTAATGAGCTATGGAATTGTGGCAATGCCACTTTTGTTAAAATTTGTGTGTTGTGACCCGAGTGGTCATTTGGCCGTGTTGAACCAAAAAAAATATTTTATGCTCGGGCGAGTGGGTGGTAGTGAGTAGTGGGTGCCTTGTGCACACTGGGTTGTCGAATGTCTCGCCTGAGCAGCCAACTAAGGACTTAACCTTGTACGCCATCGATCTGGGTCATTCCCGTGCAACCACAAGTCCATTATGGGGTGGTCCCGGCCAACTAATTAGCGAGGTCCTTATACAGTTCTGTCGTGGTGGTCGAAATGGCGCAAGAGGGGGCCCTTTAAAGCGAATCCTCAGCGAGCAGAACCAAGTTTGGACTGACCTTTGTAAAGGCCTTGTCACGAGCTCTAGACTGCTTACCAAAGGAAGTGAGTAGGGGCATCGACGGGTGCCCAGCCAACTAGAGGACTTCGTGTCTTGTGGGTAAAGTGCACAACCTCTGTAGAGTGTAAAATCTATTCGAATAGCCGCATCCTCGGTGATGGACATGCCCGGTTCTTTCACGCAAGGGGTAGATTCTTTCAAAAAGTTGGGTTTGGGTCCGAGTGGGTTGGCACGCGACTGGGTGGTCGTGTGATGTTTCCAAAGAACTTGTTTACTTATGTATTATCTTTTCAACTTGTGCTTTGCAATCTACTTATTGTATTTCCAGTAAATGTTGCTTTCTGCAAACTAACCATACAGCTTTTCTTTGGCAAGCCTTGCATAAATGTAATTGCATTTATTTTCCCTATGGCTTGCTGAGTACATTCAAAGTACTCATGGCTTTTGCCCTCTAGTTAATCAGCAGCCGAAGACCTCCCTGGGTGCTCCGAGCCCTATGTGGAGGAGTTCATGGAAGACCCTGCGTGCTAGGAGACGTCCTCCACTCGATAGCCGGTGGGCTTATCGAATGGCCCTGTGAAGTGTTTTGGTTTCCGCTGCAGTGTTTCTTTTGGTTGTTAGCCCTGCGTGGCTCCTCTATAAACAAGCTTGACCATAAGGTCCTTTGTTAATATTAATTTGTCTGCTTCATCTTAAGTTGTTGTATGGTTGTGATGTCACCAATGTTGTATCTATGCGAGCTAGCTTACTGATCTTGGGACTAGCTCAGCGCACAGAGCCCGGGACGTCCGGGTGGTCCTGAAGGACCTCCGGGTGCTCTTGGAGGACCTCCCAGACCTCCGGGTGGTTCTGTCGGACCTCCTAGGTGGTCCTAGGAGACCCCTCCGGGTCCTCTCGGATCAGGTCCTTACAGGTGGTATACTTCGATGATATATTGATTTACAACAAGTCATTACAAGAACATTTGGAGCATTTACGTGTTGTTTTTAATATTTTACGTGATGCAAATTTATTTGGTAACCTAAAGAAGTGCACCTTTTGCACCGATCAAACATCATTTCTTGGTTATGTTGTTACTCCACAGGGAATTGAAGTTGATCAAGCTAAGATTATCGCTATCCAGAGTTGGCCGCCTCCTAAAACGATTACACAAGTGCGGAGTTTTCTCGGGCTCACTGGTTTCTATCGACTTGTTGCCTCTTTCAGCTTCGGAGAAGGTAAATTTTGATGCTCAACAACATGTTGATTTGATACTTAAGATACATGAGACAACTAAAGGTATTCTACTCATGATAAGGAGTTATATGCACTCTTTTCAACTTTAGAAACTTTGCAACATTATTTATGGTCCAAAGAATTTGTTATACATTCCGATCATAAATCTTTAAAGCATATTCGAAGTAAAGGTAAACTGAACCGTATACATGCAAGTTGGATTGAATTTATTAAGTCTTTTCCTTATGTCATAAAACACAACAAGGGAAAAGACGATATTATTACTGATGCTTTGTCTAGGAGATATACCATGCTTTCACAACTTGACTTAAATTTTTTTGGATTAGAGACTATTAAAGAGCAATATATGCATGATGCTGATTTTACGGATATATTGTTTAATTGTAAAGAAGGGAAATGTGGAACAAATTCGTCATTAATGATGGGTTTTTGTTTAGAGCTAACAAAATATGCATTCCAGCTAGTTCCGTTCGTTTGTTGTTGTTACAGGAAGCGCATGGAGGCAGGCTGATGGGACACTTTGGTGTGAAGAAAACGGAGGATATCTTTGTTGATCATTTCTTTTGGCCAAATATGAGATGGGACGTCGAGCACTACGTTGCTCGCTGCACTACATGTCAAAGAGCTAAGTCACGACTTAATCCTTATGGTTTATAGATGCCTCTACCTGTTCCTAGCGTTCCGTGGGAAGATATTTCGATGGACTTTGTTTTAAGATTGCCTAGAACAAAGAAGGGGAGGGATAGTATATTCATGGTTGTTGATAGATTTTCTAAGATGGCCCACTTTATACCATGTCATAAGAGCAATGATGCTACCAATATTGCTGATTTATTCTTTCGCGAAATTGTTCGCTTGCATGGTGTGCCTAATACTACAGTTTCAAATCGTGATGCTAAATTCCTTAGCCACTTTTGGAGAACTTTATGGGCTAAATTAGGGACTAAGCTGTTATTTTCTACCACTTGTCATCCCTAAACTGATGGACAAACTGAAGTTGTGAATAGAACTTTATTTACAATGCTTAGGGCTGTGTTGAAAAAGAATTTAAAAATATGGGAAGAATGCTTGCCTCATATTGAGTTTGCTTATAATCGTTTATTGCATTCTACTACAAAGATGTGCCCTTTTGAGGTTGTTTATGGTTTTGTGCCTCATGCTCCTATTAATTTAATGTTTATTCCATCTTTGGAAAAATTGAACTTTGATGTTAAACAACTTTCTGAATTGATTTTAAATATACATGAGACAACTAAGGAGAATATAGAGCGCATAAATGCTAAATATAAACTTGTTGGTAGTCAGGGGAGAAAACATCTAACTTTTGAACCAGGAGGTCTTGTTTGGTTGCACTTGAGAAAAGATAGGTTCTCTGAATTGAGAAAGTCAAAATTGATGCCTAGAGCTGATGATCCTTTCAAAATGTTAGAAAAGATTAATGATAATGCATACAAGCTTGAACTGCCTACAGATTTTGGGGTTATTCCCACATTTAACATTACAGATTTGAAGCCATACTTGGGATAAGAGAATGAGCTTGAGTCGAGGACGACTCAAATGCAAGAAGGGGAGGATAATGAGGACATCCCTACTATGGATACAACCGCGCCTACACACATAACTCATCCACAACCAGTGTTACAAGGACCACTTACTTGAGCTCATACTTGCCAACTTAATTACCAGGTGAATTCGTTCCTAGGTTTTTATATTACTAAGAATAGACCGCTACCTAATGCAAATGATTTAATTATGCTTAGGAACATGGGAAAGAACCAAGGAGAGGCATGTGGAGTCATGGATATGTATGAAAGGCATAATGGAGGTCACCACATCACTTTGGGTCCGAGTCAAGAAAGAGTTCGAGTTGGACTCATTCTAGATTCGGATTCAGACTGCTGAGACAGTACTACGTTTAAACGGACGTAACTTCTTCATACGGACTCCGTTTGGGACGTTCTTAGACTTCATGGAAAGCTTATCAAGTCTGTTTACCAAAAGATCCAACCTAATATTCAAGTTCCATCCGAGTCGGCTACAATCATCAAAACAGTTCGCATCTATTTATAAGCCTGAGTCAAAAGGGTGCTGCGCCACCTCCACTTGGGCCCATGGGCCTTGTAACCCTAGGGGCGTGCGTCCACTTCCCTGGCCACCACCCCTGGTCGTCTCCCCATATAGGAGCCACCGCCTCCCTTTGGTAGAACTTGGATTTCGTTGAGTTTAGGTTTAGCCATTGTGCAAACTTCGGTTCTTCAGTTGTGTCGGACGACCACCTGTCAAGACAACCTTCAGGATCCCACCTTTGTTTTTCAATACCATCCACACTACAATTTTATCCGTAATATCATACTGTCTACATCTTATTCTTGCTAGTTCTTTGATTGCTCGCAGGAATTGAACCTCGTGTTCAGGTTGATTGCACTTCCAGCAAGATCAATAACATCTCGGAGTTGGTTCAACGATTGCTAAGGCGCAAGCGTCGTCGTACGGTTGTAGTAGGATCGCGAGAGTCACCTCCACCAAAATCGATAGTTATCAATCTAATCGAAAGATCGGGCACCCCGCCTGCATCATACGCTGTGCTTCCGGTTAAAGAAGCTGTGTTCATGGGTGATTCTAGTACAGGAGGCATAAGTAGAATTTTTTAGAAGAGTTTTTGAGATGTTAAGTTGGTATTTGAGTTGTTGAGAAACCCCTGATGTTATTATTTATTATTGTTTTACTGTTTTAAAGATAAACCGCTTTAAATACAAAATGCATCCATATATACCTGTTATGGTAAAACTATATCATTCCTTTGAAAATCCTAGTATGTAATTAATTAGAATTTTCATATGGCTTGTTGAGTACGGTAGTAGTACTCATTCTTGCAATATCTACAAATCATCTATACAGGAAACCTCTTTTGTCTTGTATTATATTAACTTTGAGCTTGGATGTCCGTGTCAGTGTAAAAACTGGCTGTTAAGCCGTAACCTTATGTAATAAAAGCTTGATTTTTGTTATAATTGAAAGCTTATTTAAGACGTTACTTACTTTACAATTATACATCCTGAACGGCTGTGAAGATCTTAACGATCCATATTTTAGGAGCGTTACAGTATGTGTTTTGATCAGCCAATATAGTACTAGCAGAATAATGAGACCTGATTAATTATGCTTGTTAGTGTGGCTATGGTGCAAAGCACATGCGCGCGCGCGCGCGATACGTTCTATTTGGACAATAATAGGAACTTTATTCCCGGCCGCTTAACAAAGAAGCCAAATTTATACATGCTATGATGTCATGAAACTGGTAAGTACTCGATCATTGACCGTTGTGAGTCTGTCATGACCACGCGTGAAAGATCGAGGGCTTCAAATCGTGTGGTCTTTGATTTGTCATGAGTCATGGCCAGGATCGACCATACATGTCCGTTGGTGAGTGGTGACTACATTAGAGATGTGGTCGTAACTTAATTGTACCCAGGTACGTAGGAGCGAAAATAGGACGGATAATTTCCTTCTGATTTGATGCCGTATTCTCAAAAAATCCATCCGAGATATAATTTTTTAGTCCCGATTCGTATCCGATATTATCCGTATCCGAAAAATCTCATTGAATATAGGAAGAGTAATATCCGATCCGTGTTTTATAGGATATTCCGATAAATCAACAAAATGGATATCCAATAAACATCAATATTCTCTATGGTTTTCTAGTCGTTGACTAATATATAATATGAATTTACATTTGATTATGTTTATGTTGTTAAGTATGATAAATAATTCTCTAATAGGTAGTATAATTTGACACTTTTGTTGGTGAAGTTACATCTTTTATTTATGTGTACACTGTCCGTTAAGTTATCCGCGACCGATTTGAATTCGATCTGTATCCGCCCTGTGCATGTATCCCAAAAAATTTGTATCCGAATTCGGGGTACGAGAAGAGCAATATCCGTCGTGTTCGACCCGTTTTCACCCCTCCAAGCATGTTACATCATTAATTACAAGTCTGAATACAATATTGTCTTTGCACGTGACGAAACGAATGGCTTAAATGGCACTGTTTCGAGGCGTAATTGTGAGAGTGGCTCTCCTCGTGCGATATTTGCAAATTTGGCACATCGTCCGCGCAGCCACCGTAAGGACGAGCCTCACGCCGACACATGGCACCTCGTCTGCACAGCCTTACGCCGACATGTGGCACCTCGTCCACATGGTGGCCGTAAGGACGAACCTCACGCTGACACGTGGCACCTTGTTCGTACGGTGACGGTGCGAACGAGGCTCATCTGCACGGTGGCCTACCGCACGTGTCGACGTGAGGTGAGATGCTAAATTTACAATGCTGTGTGAGAAGAGCTACTCTCACAATTACTCCCTGAAAAAATGCCATTTAGCCCCTCACCACAAAAAGTTCCACGTGACGAACTGTAACTTAGCCACTTGCAGCAAGTGACGAACTCTAACTAAACCACTTGCGCCACAGGTCCATGTGTAGATTCAGCCCAGAAGTGTTCGAAACTGCACACAACAGCGTGGTTCGGCCCGAACTCCTCCGGTTCTTCTACCACTGAGCCCACCTGGCTGGTTCTCGGTGCTGGACTGCTGGGTCACGTCGGGTTTGCACTTTGGACCGGATCAGCCCTGTTTGAGGTAGAAAAGTGCACGTCTGGGTTACGAACTTACGCGTGAACAAGCTAGCGATTTAGGGCCGTACGGCTGTAGCTTTTCTTTAAAGCTGGCAACTAACACAACTGACTACAATTAACGCATTTGACTATAATTAACACAATTGATTGTAATTAATGATGATTAGCGCAATTGACTACAATATATAATTATTACATAAACAATCACAACAAAAAATTATTACATAATTAATTAATTTACAACAGAAAACAAAAAGACAATTAAAAGGAATAGGAACATTGGCTAGGGTTGCGACTCATGTGACCTATTTGTTTGTTCGCTAAAAAAACGAAAATATCATTGATTTCCTACTTTTTTTTCTTCGTACGTAATTTCACTAGAAAATTACCATACCGGACTTTTATCTTTACATAACTATCATTTATGCATTTGTACAATTAGAAATTATTAAAGAATTAACATTGGAGAGTGTAACTCGAGGTGCACCACATTGCAATTCTTGCTTCGAAGAAAATAATTTTATTTATTTGCAATATTCATAGTTACAATCGAAATATTGTACTCTTACAATTCTCTCAAAAGTCTAGACAAGCTAAGAATATACTCTCACATTCGTTCCCTCCTTAATGGCCTCCATCTCTGGCCTTATTGCCTGCAAAATGCACAAGTCTGAAAGCAGCAAAGAAGCAGTTAAGTCTGTAGGAAGAGCAAAGAGCTAAATACAGTGATCTCAAGTAACTTGCTAAAGATGTCTTCAGAAATACCATCTACATAATATTGCTTAAAATGACTAAGAGAATAACAAATACTGTGTAATGTCAAACTGAAGAGAAAATAAGCTAATTTCAATGGTCAATGAGGTCACGTAGAAAAAGCATCCTGTGGAAGGTGAACACTGAATATAACAATACAAGAAGATAGCAGAAAAGGAGGGAAAGCAAGTGAACAGCATGGCAGCAAGTTGATTGAGAAGCAAAATGTAATCAAACTGCCGGTAGAGGAGCCATAAGAAGATTATTCTGCATTTCATTCATGGAACCACAATTAGACAGAGCATGAGGTTGCCGTCAGGCAACCATGTTTTTAGGCTTTTAGCTGCGATGAATTATTCACTGTATAGAATTATGAACTACTACAAAGTATAGACTTCTATGAAATAACTTCATGTGGTCTCAGACTCAGTTCTTGTGCCCATAAGCTCCTGTATCTTTTTCTGTTTGTTCGCAGTTGACGAATAACGTTGTCAACTGTCGACTAAATGAACCAGCACATTAAACTGCGGTCCCTGCACATTAAACTGCTCAATTATTTGGGTGTCTACTGAATCCACAAGGTACTTAACACTAAAATAGCAGACTTCTTTAAGTTTTCAATAAAGTTTAAGGGAAAGACTATTAAAAGTGGTCGTGGATACTTACCTGGATCGTCATGTTGTCGTATTTAGCAAAAATGAAGTCAGGACCCGTCTTTGCTTGACGATCCAAACTTCTTTCCCATGCCTCATCAAGTTCTTCATCTTTGAGGATCCGGGAGCGACGAGAAAATGTGCCAGGGAAAGGAGACTTCGCAGTAGGGGCCGAAACCTACTGGGATTCTTCAGAAACCTCCACCTCCATAGGTTGGGTTGGAGCCGCCGCAGGCTCCTGAGCAGACACTGGCTTTGCCACCTGCTCAGGGGCTGGCTCGACCTCCTTTTCCCCAGGAACTTTTTCCTGAGGGATGCTCTGGTCGGAAGCAACGGGAACACCGAAGGGCCTATCAAGAAAGAAGAAAAGAAGATTAAGATTCTAGAATACCAGAGGTGAGTACTTACATGAGTTTTTCCTTTCATGTATATATACTTTGTCGTCTTCTTAGTCTTGAGCTTAAAGCGTGCTGGAGCAAAGTTCATCGCGCTCGCCTTCCTCTTCTTCTCAACCGACCTCACCGGTCCCGAACCGATAGGGCTAGTTACACCCCTTACATCCACCGATTGGAGGCCGAAAGAGATATTCTCGACTAGCTGGTCGAGAATAAGATCCCTGACCATTGGGTCGGAGGGTGTAGACTCGTCGACCTCCAGAACAGTTACTCTGGTCGCAACTGACTGGTCATGAACGACCACTCTGGGGCCTACAACCTCTGCAACTTCTTGCTGTGGGTTCTCTTTTTCTCCCATCTAAGTCTTAAATTTAATTTGATTAGGTGATGAAATTTGCCTCTAAGATATATGCTCCATCATAAATGCTCTTTTACCTTCGGAAGATTGTCATCTTCGCTGATCGTCGAAGCAGAGTCGGTCGGAACAACTGAAGATGGAGAGCCCACATTGGACTCTTTTAGCTTCAGTTCGATCGCCTGTTTATTAGAGCATAATATATACTGATCGGGGAGCATATAAAAGATAAAAGAAAAAGTTGTTATTTACCTTAAATCTCTTAATTCTCTCTTCTAGAGAGGCAACAACCAGAATATGGGGGAAAGCAGCCTTCATATCAAGCTCCCCAGCGTAGATCATTTTGATCCGCTCTCTGACCTCGTCAGAAGAAAGAGCTTCAAAAGAATAAAGAGATTTCAGTGTTACAAAATAATCAACTAAATAAACCAAACTGGTCGGGATTCTTAGGTCTTACTTTCTTTGGAATCCTTGGTCGCTTCGTCACGACCAATGTACCAGAGCAAGGGAGGTGATCAAAGCCTCATGGGACTAATCCGGCCTAAGGAGAAGTCCATAACCACGTGCCAAGCAGTTAAACCCTTAGCACTGAGGTCTTGGATAGCTTTGATACACCTTCCGACCCTTCCCTCCTTCTTCGTGGTTGACCGCCAGTTGGGGTTATCACTCGCCAATTTGCTAGTGAAGTAAAGACTGTCATCCTCCGTGACCGTCATGTAGAACCAGCTCTTTTTCCATGATGACCATGGAGACTTTGAGTACATCCAGATGTACTCGTCGGCCTTCCCGTCGTCGAGACGTAGCGAGCATTCCCTAGGTCCGGCCGCTGACTTCCCCGACCTTGTCATCTTATAGAAATACTTGAAGACCTGCAGATTTGGTCAAATCCCCAAGTACACCTCGCAGAGGTAGAGGAAGATGCTGAGGTTAGCGATTGAGTTGGGTGCAAAGTTCACCAGCTCGACGTCATAGTACTCAAGAACTCGGGAAAGGAACTTGTGTACTGGAAATCTGAGCCCGCACTCGATGTAGACAAGAAAAACAGGGATTTCGCCTTCTTCTCTGCTCATGAAATGTTCTCCAGCCGCTGACCTCCATTTGATCAGATTCTTGTCCGGTAGCATCCCGACCTCCTCAAGAGCCTTGAGCTTCTTCTCGCTTAGATCAAAAACCAACCACGTGGTGATTGAATCCGACATTGTGGGATTTTTTTTTGGTGGATGGACAAGAGGTCGGAGAAAAGTTTTTTTTGGCAAGAAGATGAAAGGAAGTCGGAGGAGATTTCTCTCAGTAGATAAAAATGGAAAGCAGAAGATGTAAAAGCCCTAAAGCAATGCGTGCTGGGGGTTTTATAGCTATGTTTCTTTAACTGTAATCGGGAGTTACCCAAAAGTCCAACGGACATAAACCAGAGTCCAACGGATAGAAAAACCATTCGGTTCCTAAGGCAGTTTCTCAACTTTAAAGTAAATACAGACTACCTGAGTTGTCCCAGCATTAAATGAGAGTCTGTCCGATACGACTTCAGCGGAGAAGCGTTCACACGATCGATTCACTTAAAGTTCGGGGGCTAGCTGATGAGGATTAAAACCTCTATATATTTCTTTAATACATAATAAAAGACCATATATCTTCGTGGTCATAACCTCTAAGGCTAACGACCCCTGTGGTCATAAGGATTTCAGAGGTTACATAATGGGTACCCTGGTCGGATGAGGTCCTGTACCCAATCCTCGACTAGATGACTGCTCGTAGAAGCGATGAACTAGTATCTGGATTTAACTCCAAGTATATTCCTTACTGTGTGATGAATAGAACACATGTCATATTTGCTCCATACCACGCGACGTTTTATGGTCCTAAGACACTGACAATAACCACCATACAGTTTAGTATCTCATAGACACCAACTGATGATCAGTTACTATTTCATTAACTATAATTTACCTTCCGACCGGACGCGTCACTTCCAACAGGCGCCTTCTCCAAGAACAACTGCCAACTCTTCAATGGTTATTTAAAGATGGAGCACGGAGAAACAAAGGAATCAGATTGAAGTATCACAATTGACGAGGACATAACAATCCTCATTTAATTATTTATCTGTAATTCATATTATGGATAATAATGACGTCATATGGTTCTTGAGTATACCCCTTAATATTCATAAGGGAGAAACTGGAGGTCGTAATCTTCTACGACCACCCTATAGTCAAAAGTTCTTCTACGACTACCCCATAGTCGTAAGTCATTCTACGACTATGTCCTGATTGCAAGTTCTCCTACGATCAATCTATGGTTGTAAGCTCTTCTACGACTACCACCTGGTCGTAAGCTCTTCTACGACTAGTCCCTAGTCGATGATGCTTACAGACATGTGGGCCTAGTCAACCAAGGAATCTTTCGCACCATATCTAAAGATATGGGCAGTAAACTACGCTATTATTCTCCGGAAATAATGGCATGATTTAACCCCCTCTCATGGTGATAACTGTCTCGCGACGTGGGAACGTTACTACTCCCACAATAATCTCCAGTAACGGCTCCATTACCTGAAGCATTAAGGCGGCCTTTGGACTAGAGGAACAGCAGTACACTCCGAGTACTGTATAAAAGGCAGAATCGTCAGAGGATTAGGAAGAGGATCGGAAGGATCATCAGAGAAGAAATCAGAAGCACAATACACCTCATTCGAGTCTTCTCTTGATCTTGTAATCTAGCATACTCAATACATACACACAGGAGTAGGGTCGTTATTCTCCCTGGGAGAAGGCCCGAACCTGTATAAAAATCACCGTGTCACCTCTCTTTGCGTGATTTGAGCATTGAAAACCCCCGAATCAAACAATCTTTACGTAAGTTCGGTTCTAAAACACCGACAGTTTACGTCGACCGTGGGGATCATCAAGTCACCAGCTTTTCTTCTGTCGAAGCATTTCCTTTTTGCACGTGGTCCTACCCACTAGAAGGAGCTTCCTAGTGTCGACTCGTTCCTACACTCTCGACTAGTGCGAGACAACCAAGATCGAAAAACTACAAGTTAGATAAACCTCTCTTTTTTTTTCAAAAAAACCCATTTTACACTATTTACTTGGTTTATCTAAATAAACCAAACAAATAGTCCGGGGCTAGGATAAAGTTATTAATATGACTTCAATTCTTAGTCTTAATTTATTTTTCCATTCATTATCTTATGAGTTACTAACTACTCGACAAGATGATTTGCAGGAAGAAGAAATGATTATATATATATATCAACAGCAAAAAACTTGTTTTTACAGGATTCAAGTACAGACTACTCTGACGAAGGAGATCCTATTTGCATCTCCTCCGTGACTTCCTCGCCGATCGACTGCATTTCCATCATCAACCACTCCGCTTCTGCTTCAGAGCAGTCGAAGTCGTCTTTGATGGGTTGCAGATTAAGGCTGGGGTCATGAGCTTTAAGTTTTGCCAAAACAAAACTTATTCCCTCTTTGACCGCTTTCTTTATCGAATCGGCTTGGTTTGTCTTCAGAGTGGCCACCAACTCTTGCAAAATCCCGACTTGATCACCAATGGTACTCTAATGGGCAATCATCGTGTCTTCACGAAGAGTGCTCCCCTCAGCATGAAGCCCACCGAGTACATTGTTCAGAAGTGAAATGTTGTCTTAGAGGTTGACCTTCAAGAACTTCGTCTCCTCTTGACTACAAGTCGAAGCCTCACAAAGTCGTTTTTTTCAACTACTTGCTCTGAAAAGAATAAGATCAGTCAGATAAAATGACCTCAAAAGGAAAACAAAACCAATCACAGGTAAATATTTGCTTACCAGCTAGTCGAGAACCCAACTTCTTGACTTCATCCTCGTGAGAGGCGGTACTCTTTATATAGCGCTCCTCCCACGACATCCTGATCTTTTTCTTTGGCGAGGCGGGTAATCTCGTGAAGAATCAAGGTCTTTTCTTTGACCTCGTTTTTGAGCTTCCCCACTTCGACCTCTTTCTCTGAAAGGTATAAGAGTTAGAAAAAGAAAAGAAGGTCGTAAGCGGTTCTAAGTTTAGCACTTACCGTTTATTTATCCCTGCAACCTTTAGATTGCAGAGTTTGCCTCCTGAAGCCTCTTCAGGAGGTCCTCATTCTTCTCACTTAGCTTTTTCGTCTCGGCCTTCTCAAAGTCGAGCGAATCAACTAAGGTATTCTCGTTGCTCTTGAACCTACAGAAGAAAAGAGTAGACATCAGTATAAAACAAGCGGTCGTAAGTTATTCTACGACCAGAACCTAGTCGTAAGTTTTTCTACGACAATACCCTGGTCGTAAGTCCTCCTACTATCAGAACTTAGTCGTAAGTTTTTCTACGACAATACCTAGTCGTAAGATTTTCAACGACAATCCCCGTCAGTACTGTGTAAGTGGTCGAAACCTAAAACGACTATGAATAGCAGTTACTTACCATCTCTCTACTTGTTCGCAGAGTGTCACTTTCTCCTGTCGTAGCTGAACAAGTTGTCTGTTGTACTCAACAACAGTGACAATTTACTCTAAAGCTTTCTGCATGAAGAAAGACAATGAGAAGCGAAAAAAGACATGTATGTGAACACCGAACGACATGTACTTACATTCATGGTCGTTCGAGCAAATGAAGATAATACCCCCCCTTGGGTTCTTCAGTTCATCGATCTCCTGAACTCGGTCCCACCACACCTTTTCGAGACGCTCGTCATCGAAGACACCCCCTCTATCAGGAATGCCGTTAGGGTGAGGAACCCAAACACGATATCTGAAGGCAGAAGATCCCCCGAGGGAAGACGGGCCGAAGAACTCAGAAGAGAAGTTGGCATATTCTTCATCTTCTTATTCGGTAACACCGGCTCCTCCTTGGGGACCGGGAGGAACGTCTACGATGACTTCCTTCCCGGCGCGATGGCCTAATGATCCATCGCCTTGGGTTGATGCCTCCGCAGCATCTTATACCGTCTTCGTCTCTGCCTCTACGACCACCTCAATGGTCATAGCCTCTTCGGCGATAGCGGCTTCTTCCACAACTTGTACGGTGGATGACCCTTCGACCACTGCCACTGTCATTTCTCCGACTGCCGGAGAGACGGCAGTGGATTCCTCAATAGGAACGTCCTCGATGGTCAAAGGAGTCAGGCTAAGATCATAAAAAAGGAAACATGTCAGATGGTAAAAAGCAAAAGGTATATGATGCTCTTACACTTTTGTCTTTCTACATACCTTCGTGTGCCGGACTTAGTCTTGAATTTGGAAGAAACCTTCCCTAAAGAAGATTTCTTCGACTTCTTCTCAACCACGTCTGGTCGAGACTCGAGTTGAGGAAGGGGAGCAGCAATGACCACGTCTGGTCATGGGTCTTGAACGAGCACCACCACTCCATGAGCCTCTTGGCTCTCCAGATGGTCGAGATCTGTCTCGACCACCTCAAGAGAAGCACTATCCTTGACTACAAGCACTGCTGGTGTAGCAGTATCCTTCACAAAAGACATAAAACTCTTCTAATTATCCTTGTCTAGCCGCTTGACAAAGCCACGGGAGGCAGAAACTGCGAAAGTCTTATTGTCATAATAAAATGGTACCTTAATCTTGCAGGGCTCTAGGCTTGAGAGCATAAATGTTCGCATCGGTCGCCCTTGCCTCCTCTGCGGTAGACATATTCGTAGCAAATTTCGCAAAGGGCGTGGGCGAAGTAGCGGTGCTCGAACTCGCGCCTCCCTTGTCGGCGACTTGTACGAGCTGACGCTTTTTGGCCGGAGGGGTATCCACTTGCTCCTCTACCGCGCTGACAACCATCAGTACGACTTCTTCGTCGTCCCGACGGTTCTCCATGCCTACTTTCTGCAGAAATCAGAAAGAGAGATATTACAAAGCAGTCGTAAGTCTTTCTACAACCATCATCTTGTTGTAAGTTTTTCTACGACAACCCCCTGGTCGTAAGTTTTTCTACGACTAGTACCTAGTCGTAAGCTCTTCTACGACTACAAGATCCTAAAGAAGAAATCAATACTTGATTACCTTTAGGTGCTCCATCTTATCCTCTGTGGACAGGACCGCCAAGATTTGAGAAGCCACCACATTCGGTGGTGGGGACTTCTCACAAATGAGCTTAACCCGAGCATCAATCTCCTCTTGCTAAAGGTCTATAGAAGCAAGTAAAATTTAGTAAGCCAAGTCCAAAATAAACAGAAAGAAGGCTAAGACTGAAAGTTTACTTACCCTCCTCGTAGTCTCTGGTCGAGTCTTGCGGCCCCGAGTACCTCCACATGAGATGAGCCCTCTTCTTCAGAGGGCTAATACGGCGCGTGATGAAATCCTTCATCACGTGCCATCCAGTGAGCCCCTCTTCCTTCAAGTCTTTGATGGCTTGAATGAATGGGGCGATCCGATCGAGATCCTTGGGAGTCGAATCCCAAGTAGAGATCTTCTCGGCCGGCTTTCTGATGAAGGAGAGGCTGTCCTAATTGGTTATCTCCCAATAGAACCACCTCTTCTTCCACCCCGGCCACGACGACCGGGTGAACATCTAAATTTACTCTTTCGACTTCCCATCATGGAGCTTAAGACTACAACTACCGGCGACTCCAGTTAGTCTAGTCATTTCATAGAAATACTGGAACAACTCCAAGTCAGCTAGTATCCCCAGGTAGGCCTCGCACAGGTATACGAACACCCTCAACATCGTGATGGAATTGGAAACAAGGTTCACCAACTCCACACCGAAGTGTTCGAGTACGAGAGTGAGAAAAGGGTGAGCAAGCAATCGAAGGCCACACTCACAGAACGCCTAGAAGACAGGGATTTGTCCAATCTCCCCTGACGGCCATTGCTGCCTAGCAGTCTCGATCCACTTCATGAACTGATTCTTCAGAATCTTCTCGGCGGCGACCAAAGTTTTGATCTTGGTCGCATCCATCTCCGATTCGGCCCACTGGGAAGCAGTTCCGGCCATCTCTCTCAAAGGTCGGAGATTTGGATTTGGAAAGGTTTCGGGAGAACAATCGATTTGGTTAAAGGCGGAGAGCGCAAGAACTTGAAAAACAGTGGGAGTGATTTGGGGAAAGGTAAAAGGTCTAAATCTCACCTACGGTAAGTATTTATAACCGTGCGCTTGAGTTAAAGACATGACTACCCAACGGTTGCCACCGCTTCGGGAACCGCTCCAACAAACAAGTTTGTGAGAGTCGATTCAGATTCTTAAATTTGTCTGCTCGAGAAAATCGAGTCTGTCTTTACACCTCGAGCGAAATTACCTTCTTGACCAAGTCTTTTTACGTCAAATGCAACAAAGAATCGGAAGGTTTTCGCTCGACTACAATCTCACGACCACTCAGTAATCGTAAGATCTTCTACTGCCACCTTGTAAGTCGTAGTCCTTGCTATAACCTTCTTGACCAAGTCAATTTCTGGTCAATGAAACACCAGTCGAAGAGTTTTTCCTTCGACCACCATTCTGTGACCATCTACTGGTCGTAAGGACATCTACTACTCCTTTCCCAAGTAAGTTATTTTCACTTGAAACTGGGGGTGCTAGATGATGAGAATATAACAATCATCATTTAATTATTTATCTGTAATTCATATTATAGATAATAATGACGTTATATGGTTCTTGAGTATACCCCTTAATATTCATAAGGGAGAAACTGGAGGTCGTAAGTTCTTCTACGAGCACCCTATAGTCGTAAGTTCTTCTACGACTTCTCCATAGTCGTAAGTCCTTCTACGAATATGCCCTGATCGTAAGCTCTCCTACGATCAATCTATGGTTGTAAGCTCTTCTACGACTACCAACTGGTCGTAAGCTCTTCTACAACCAATCCCTAGTCGATAGGGCTTACAGACATGTGGGCCTAGTCGACCAGAGAATCTTTCGCACCATATCTAAAGATATGGGCAGTAAACTACGCTATTATTTCCGGAATAATGGCATGATTTAACCCCCTCTCATGGTGATAACTGTCTCGCGACATGGGAATGTTACTACTCCCACAATAATCTTCAGTAACGACGCCATTACCTGAAGCATTAAGGCGCCCTTTGGACTAGAGGAACAGTAGTACACTCCGAGTACTGTATAAAAGGCAAAATCGTCAGAGGATCAGGGAGAGGATCGGAAGGATCATCAGAGAAGAAATCAGGAGCACAATACACCTCATTCGAGTCTTTCTCTTGATCTTGTAATCCAGCATACTCAATACGTATAGGGTTGTTATTTTCCTGGGAGAAGGCCCGAACCTGTATAAAAATCCCCGTGTCGCCTCTCTCTATGCGATTTGAGCATTGGAGACCCCCTGAATCAAATAATCTTTTCGTAAGTTCGGTTCTAAAACACCGACAACAATCAACATTGGATTCACGTTTCAAGTCTGATTCAATAGTATAGCAAGCATTACGCTCAGTGTAATTATGATTAGTCCACTGCCGGTCGAAGGTATCCCCTGTAATAGCCAGTTCATAGCAATAAAGAGCAATCTCATTCTCTTCCCAAGAATTCTTTGTCATTTTCCTCTATTTATTTC
The DNA here is from genome assembly GCA_036346405.1 of Phyllostachys edulis. NCBI lineage: Eukaryota > Viridiplantae > Streptophyta > Magnoliopsida > Poales > Poaceae > Phyllostachys > Phyllostachys edulis. The sequence continues at coordinate 19,034,908 of CM070549.1, read as the reverse complement.
GTAAGATCGGCGACTCAATCGTGGACAATACCGGTCATACCGACTTCAATACCGGACAATGCCGTCCATACTGGTGGAATTAAAAATACCATCTGTTGAACTCATTAAAGTATATGTTATATTTTATCCTAGTACTATGTATTTATTGTAATATTACAAGTGAAATTTAGTGTGCATACAAGTAAACATACATACATGTATACATTTACACACACACACACACACACACACACACACACACACACACACACACACATATATATATATATATATATATATATATATATATATATATATAATTAAACTCTGGAACGGTAAATCGGTATGAACCGGTACCAGAATGTGTACCATTCTAAGAGCCAAACCGGTATTGCCTTCAGAATGGTATTGACAAGTATGCTCCATAGCCCATGCATGTATAAAGTGTATAAAGTAAAATTATTTGGTTTTTGACCATTTTAATTCGTTCATTCATCCCTCTAGTCGTGCATGTAAATTCCGGTTTGGGTTTTGTTCAGCCATTTCCTTTTCCTCGCAGAATGTATAAGGTGGTCAAGACATATCTGGTGTTAAAATTTAAAAAGGATTGCATATCTGTACCTACTTTCGAAAGGGTTGTATAATCGACAGGAAATTTCTTACTGAATTGCGGCTCACCTTTGCTATTTGTATATCACGTATTTTGTTCTTCTTTTGAAAGCTTAGATCACGTCTTATTGTTGCTTATGCTTTATGCTCTTGAGCCCTACTTGGAGTTGAAGCTTCTCATAGGAATTTTAAGGAAATGCTTTTCTTTTCTTTTTCTCGTGAATTCAGTATGGTAAATGGAATGAAGATACATATTTCCACGCATTTTCATCATCTGTTCCGAATGTTGGATCCGAATTTTGACACTACAAAATGATTTCTATTCCCACTTTCTGAATGCAGGTATCCCTGTTACATATCGACTGGCCCTGTGCTGACCTGGCAATTAACGTGGCATTAGCAAACTTGCCAATTCTCGAATGTTCCCAGGAATAAGGAAAAAGCTCAATCAGTTCATCGTCATCTCACAGGGAAAAAAACAGAAATTAAGCAACGAAAAAGAATAAGAAGCACATAGTAAACGCGATAAAAAATATATGGCAAAATAGGATATATGTCACTCTAGAAAGGTATCACTCAAAAACTTGAAATTGTAAATTAGCCACTCTAAAACTTGGCCTTTTGGATATTTGCCGCTCTTGGACACTTTTGACCTCCTTCCTCCTGGTCGGCCGTCGCTACAACTTCTCTGGCAGTTCTAGCTGTGTCGTCTCCTTCTCGCCGCGAGCCGCGTCGTCTCCTTCACCACCACAGTGTGCCGCACTAGCTCGTCGTCATCAACGTGAGCCTATTGCCGCCGCCGCAAGGAGCAAGTCGTGCGACCTTCTTCCCGGCACCACCCAGCCCCACTTGCACGCTGGATTCGAGCTCGTCACCGCCGGTCTTGAGCTTGCATCGTCGCAAGTAGCCACCGCCGAATCCGGCTCGCGTAGCGGCAAAGGGGCGTTGACGCGGCGAAAACGTCGTACGCGACATATGTCGGCAACAGAGGAGGGGTGTCGATGCGGTGCACACTGGCAGTGATGGTAGAGGAGGGGCGTAGCGTTGGCGAAAGAGGACGACATGGGCTAGTGGCGGCGAGGGAAGGAGGAGGATGTTACTTCTTGTGCTTTGTGGTGAGGCGAGTGTCGGCGACGGCAAAGGGGTGTCAACGTGCCAGAGGTGATGAGACCGCAACACACGTTGGCAACGGGGGAGGAGGGGCGTCGACGTTGCGGATGTAGATAGCAGTGGCGGCAGAGGAGGGGTGTAGTAACGGTGGAGGAGGACGGTGCGGGCTAGCGGTAGCGTGGAATGGATGAGGATGGTGGCACGAGGGGAGGAAAGAGAAGAGTGAAGAGTAAAAGTGTCATAGGGTGACATATATTAAAACATATATGTTTTGGAGTGGTATATGTTTAATTTCAAGATTCTGGGTGACATCTCAAGAATTTTTTTATTTAATCCTTTTTTTAAAAAATATTTTAAAGTTAATCCCTCGCGAACTTTATTTCCAATTCTGACCCCTTTGGTAACGCCACCACCCGTGGCGTGACCAAACCGTACTGTCACGTCACATACCTCGGCGTAACAAAACATGCCACGCAAGCCCTCGTTCACCCGTCGTGCCAGCGTGGAGGCTTGCATGGTAGTAGTCATGCTAGATCCCATGGTGTGACAAGCCTGCCTTGTTACGCCTTGATATGTGGCGTGACAGGGCCCAACGTGATTCGCTTTTGCATGTGCGATTGCAGTTTGTTTCTAAATTATGAATTGAGCTCATGGTTGAATTTAGTTTGGACTTGATTTATGGATTTGGAACCTTAACTTTTTTTATTAACTAATCCATTTTTAAATTTTATTTTAAAGTTAACCTCCCACGAACTTTCTTTCAATTCTGACCCTTTGGTCACGCCACCACCCGTGGCGTCACAAAACAATATTGTCACGCTATAGGATAAGTCCGCTAAAATAACACTTTTTATCACGCCACTAGTGGTGGCATGACCAAACAACACTATCACGCCACAGGTGGTGGCGTGATAAGAGTTTGCCCAAATACGGGCTGACGTGATAGTGTTGTTTTGTCACGCCATAGGTGGTGGCGTGACCAAAGGGGGTCAGAATTGGAAATAAAGTTCGCGGGGTGTTAACTTTAAAATAAAATTAAAAAAGGGTTAATTAATATAAAAAAATTCAGGATTTGGTGATAAGATGGTAACAAATATACTTTCTTTTGAAAGATAAATAAAATTTGAAGCTACGGTGATACATAACACCATGTACATGTAACATTTAACGATCCATAACTTAAAAATAGAGAATCTATCTGTGAACCAAATATAACACCATCCTTTTAAATGAGAGTAAATACATATATGGACCGATAACCTTTTTGTGGATTGATAACCTTTGACACTTCAGTGTATATATCCAGCATAAACACCAGCACAATATTTCCAGGCCATGTCCCAAAAGGCAGGCACCCAAAAAAGACAAATATTAGAACATCAACAACATAGGGCATGACTTATATGTAGGAAGAAAATATAGGGCATGGCATAGAAACATATTTGGTAGAAGTGATACATATTGCATCCTGGAAAAAATGACTAATATGTGGACTATGTGGTACAACATGAGGCACAAGGATGGATATATGGTAGACAGTACTGCTGATGAAAGATGTGTAGACATCCTACTGGAATGATAGGTGGTGCTCATTATCACTTTGTTGTCGTAGACCATTTTATGCCTACTTCTAGAACTCGTTTTTTTTATATTGTTGGACGCATTGCTACGCGAAGAATTGAATGCAAAAAGATGACGAGATTTGAAGTTGCAAATTAAAATAGACTTTATAATAAAGCTGGGAATTACACGGTGCACAGGGTTTTGTTACGTGCATAAGAAACAACATCATGCACGATGCAACAAACTAAACTACTCCTACGATACATGTGCACTTTTTTGAAATGGAAATAAATTCGACCTTCGGGGGACTAGTACGGAATGACACGACCTACTACGTGAACCGTGGCTATTTTCCCTTCCTTGCGAGCTCGGCGTTGAACTCCTCGCTGGCCTCCTTATCCTTGGCCATCATTTCCCTCTTTTTCTCATACTCCCTCTCGCGAGCCTCATGCTCCCTGTGCCTGCACGCCTCGAGATGAGCTTTCGTCTCTCGACATATACACTCGTTTTGCTCATCGTTGCGGTGCTCCTCCTCCCGGATCTCACGGGCCCTTTTGACATCCTACTCCTCATAATCGAGAGTTCACTGGTCATGTGGGTGGATCTCTAGGTTGATCCACTTGCGGTAGCCACATAGTGGATCCGGGGACTATGGTTAGACAGGGGAGGTTGTTAGTGCGTACTTCAAAAGAGAAATAGCAGGAGAACACACTATAACTGGTCCTTACCGGCTATCGATAGCTGCTCGTGTCCCAACGGCGGTCGGGATAGTCACAGGAGTAGTTCGCACAACCCAAGTGACGAGGATATAATAATCCTTATTTAATTATTTATATGTAATTCATATTATGGATAATAATGACGTCATACGGTTCTTGAGTATACCCCTTAATATTCATAAGGGAGAAGCTGGGGGTCGTAAGTTCTTCTACGACCACCCCATAGTCGTAAGTCCTTCTACGACCACCCCATAGTCGTAAGTCTTTCTACAACTATGTCTTGATCGTAAGCTCTCCTACGATCAGTCTATGGTCGTAAGCTATTCTACGGCCACCACCTGGTCGTAAGCTCTACGACCAGTCTCTAGTCGATGTGGCTTACAGACATGTGGGCCTAATCGACCAGGGAATCTTCCGCACCATATTTAAATATATGGGTAGTAAACTACGCTGTTATTCTCTGGAATAATGGCACGATTTAACTCCCTGTTATGGTGATAACTGCCTCGCGATGTGGGAACGTTACTACTCTCACAATAATCTCCAGTAACGGCTCTATAATCTGAAGCATTGAGGCACCCTTTGGACTGACAGAACAGCAGCACACTTCGAGTACTATAAAAGTCATAATCAAACAATCTTTACGTATGTTCGGTTGTAAAACATTGACAGTTGGCGCCGACCGTGGGGATCTTCGAGTCACCAGCTTTCTTTGCTCTTTTCTGACTCTAATGCTCTCATGGCAGGAGAGTGGAACGAGAAGAACTGGTTCGACTTGGCCGATTACGCAGATATCGACATGGATGCCGGTTTCGACTATGAGCCAAGTATTGCATCATCCGATGGTGATGTCGCCTCCGGAGATCATTCTCCAGGACACCATATCACCGATGGAGTTGAGGAGAGATCCTTATCCCCACAACATTACATCCGGATGAGGAACCAGCTTCCTCAGAAGGCAAGGGTCAATCCGACCATAATCAGGACTGCACCAGGACAGACTTAGAGCATGGCGAGGGTTTCCTCTCCAAGTATTCGAGTCCGTCTGAGACAGTCCGACCTGGCGCGACAAGTTTTGGAGGCAATCATTTCGGAGCTTCATTAGCACCTAGTGGTCGTCTCTCTCAGGTTAGCCCCACAAAGAAGGGGGTCGAACATGATTTTTTTTGTGGGTTCGACCATCCCATTGTAGGGCTCACTTGCGGACGGAGACGGTTATAACTCGGAATTCCCCTTCCTGGAGGGGTTTGCTCCAAGTTTCCAGATGGTGTCTCTCGACTACTCCTCAAGCGAGGAGGCCTCAAGCGTAGGTGGAGATCATCAACGGGAGGTCTTCGTCCTTCCCCCAGCTGACGATCGCTCTCCTAGAGACAAGATTGAGGATGCTCCCCAATGATCACACGTTGTGACCACTCGTGGCAATGACGAGGACACATCCGGTGATGAACAGAATCAACACTCTGATGAGTGTCAAGGAGATTCTAGAAATACTCGTACTCCACTGAGGCAAGCTCGAGGTTCAGGTATGGACGTTCCTGAGGCAACCCGACAGAAAAGAATTGCGTCTCAGAAAAATCCGTCTAGGTGCGTTCACTATCAGTCGGAGGAAGCTCAAGAACTCCAGCGCATCAATGACCTTCACGAGAACCCATCTCGAGAACTTGCTCGAACACCTGGCTACGACCTCTTCGCTGAAGAGATCGCGCAAAGGCTTCGAAGCACGGTGGCCAAGCTTGAGCATCCTCGTTGACTTCAACATAGAAGTCGTGGTGGTACGACCTCATCCGCTTCCAGTCGTTCGAAGAACTCACCACATGGAGGTCGTTGTGATAGCCGATCACGACGCTCTCCAGATCTTTGCCCCAGCCGAAGGAGAATTCCTTGAACACCTGAAGACCAGCGGGTTCCCAGGAGAGGTGATCATTCACCATCCCAACCCAGAAATCTGCGACAGCAAACGGAATATGAGGAGTATTTCCCTCGTAGGGTTGAGACCCACCACAGGTTGGGTCCACCTATGACCGGGTATCGTCGTGTATGATCATCTGGTGACATCAATCCTTCTTTTTTGCAAAGAAGGCGTTAAGAAGTCATTACCGGATATCGGGCTTTCTCACCCGACCTCCGAGCAGTTCGTTGGCCGCCTCGGTTTCGACCAGTGAACATGGAGAAATTTGATGGATCTCAAAATCCCATTGAATTTCTTTAGATCTACACAACTGTTGTCCGAGCTATAGGAGGAGGAGAACATGTAATGGCAAATTACCTTCCTACTGTGCTCGAGGGATCTGCTCGATCGTGGTTGTTTAATCAGCCACTCGAGTTGATTTATTCATAGCAGCATCTCTGCGACCTCCTACTGGCCAATTTCTAAGGCACCTACCATCGCTTTGGAAAGGAGGACGACCTGCACAGGATGAGACAGAACGTCCACGAGACTCTGCTTAAGCATTAATTCGGTTTGATCGAGTTTGAAATTCCATTCCCGAGGTTTCGATTCTTCACATCGAGCTTTCCAGCGAGTCCGTAGTAGAAGGATCACGGAGGACAACGCCTTGAATCCTCCCGCCACTGTCGCCGAACTCTTCGAGATGGCCGATCGATATGCTACTGCCGCCAAAGCGGTCGAGTGGAACAACACTATTGATCGAGAAGATAAAATTCCTCAAGAGGTGGACGAAAGTGGTAACAAGAAGGATAAGAAGGCCAAGAAATCCAAGAACATGGTAAAGGGCCAAAAGCTTCAAGTCGATGGTTCCAAGGAGATCTTGGCCGTGGGCGATAAAAATCCTCAAAGCTCCAAGCCATACTCTGATCGAGGCAAAGGTAAGCACCCTGAGCGGAAAAATGACAAGCCTATGTGGTGTCATTTCCATAAAAAGGAAGGTCATGACCTTCGCAACTGCCGGGTTTTCCAACAAAAAATTGAGGACTACTACAACGACAAAGGATCACATCCTACCCTCAAAGAGATAAGGCAAGCCAGTGGTCGTACGCAGTCTAACGACAATGAGCAGATGTCATTCCAAGATCCCGAACACACCATCGAGCATATCTACGGGGGATCATTAGCATACGAGTCAAGACGACAGCTTAAGGCTGTTGAACGCGAGGTAAACTCCATTGACCCTCCTCTTGTCAATAAACTGTCGAAGTGGTCGGAAGTCACCATCTCCTTCGACAAGGGTGACTGCCCGATTCCTTCCACTCGATCAGGTCGTTTTCTGATCGTGGTCGAGCCCACCATCAATAACTGTCAAGTAAATCGAGTGTTAATTGATGGTGGAAGCTCGTTAAATATTTTGTTTACGAGTACCCTGGACGAGATGCAAGTACCCAGGACCAAAGTAAGACCGATATGATACACTTTTCATGGTATTGTACCGGGGTCTTCGGCCAAACCTATTGGCCAAGTTTCTCTTCCTTTAACATTTGGTTCTCTAAGTAATTTTAGGACAGAGAAGATCTCCTTTGATGTGGTCGATTTCGATACGGCATATAACACCATACTCGGACGACCAACTTTGTCAAAATTCTTAATCGCTACTCATTATGGGTATCAATGTCTTAAGATGCCAGGTTCCAAAGGAGTAATCACAATTCATTGTGACAAAAAGATGATGCACACGTGTGACCGTTGATCCCTCGAGATGGTTGGCCAGATACCATCTCGAGAAGAAAACAAAGGGCAGCCTTCAACTAAGCAGTCGAAGCCTAAAACTGTACCTAAGCCAAATGACCAGGTCAAGGAGGTTCCTTTGAATCCAGAGGAGCCCTCAAAGACTGTTCGCATCGGGGATACTTCTGACCCCAAATAGGAAGACACCCTTATCACTTTCCTCCGGGCAAACGCCGATGTCTTCGCGTGACAAGCATCTGACATGCCCGGAGTCCCCAGGGAAGTGATCGAGCACAAGCTAGCTCTACGGCCTGACAAAGTACCCGTAAAACAAAAATTACGGAGATTTGCCTCTGATCAACGAGATGCTATAAGGTCATAATTGGACAAGCTACTTAAAGCAGGCTTTATAAGAGAAGCGACCACCCAGAGTGGTTGGCCAACCCTATAATGGTTAGGAAGTCTAACGGCAAGTGGCGAATGTGTGTATACTTCACTGATCTTAATAAAGCTTGTCCAAAAGATGATTTCCCTTTACCTCGTATCGATTAGTTGGTTAATTCTACTGCTGGTTGTAAAACATTAAGTTTTCTAGATGCATATTCTGGCTAGCATCAGATTAATATGTGTCTAGAAGATGAAGAAAAGACCGTATTTATTACTCCATTTGGAACATTTTGTTATGTCAAAATGCCATTTGGTCTAAAAAATGCTGGCGCTTTTTTTCAACGCTTGATGTAATCGACTTTTTCACCTCAACTAGGCCGAAATTTGGAAGCCTGTGTTGATGATCTAGTCGTAAAAAGCATCAAGCGGCTTAATCATATTTCAGACTTGCAGGAGACATTCGACAACCTCAGAAACACCGCCTGAAACTCAATCCTAAGAAATATGTGTTTAGAGTTTCTTCGGGAAAATTGCTTGGATTCTTGGTCTCTATACGAGGGATCGAAACAAATCCCGAAAAGATAAAGGCTATCATGCAAATACGCCCTCCAACTATGAAGAAAGAAGTCCAGAAACTCACAGGATGCATGGCGGCTTTAAGTCGTTTCATCGTACGACTGGGAGAAAAAGGACTACTTTTCTTCAAACTTCTAAGGAAGCACGAGGGTTTCGAGTGGTCAGAAGAGGCAAACGCTGCCTTTGAGGATGTAAAGAGATATCGTACGAGTGCTCCTATTTTGGTTTCTCCAAAACCAGAAGAGACGCTCTTAATTTATTTAGCTGTCACGCCACAAACAGTGAGCGCAGTACTGGTCGTAGATCGTGAAAACATCCAATTACCAGTTTACAACGTAAGTGAAGTTTTGCGTGGGCCTAAGGAGCGTTACCATCAGGTCCAAAAACTTCTCAATGCCCTCCTCATGTCTTCGAGGAAACTGCGACATTATTTTCAGGCGCACAAGATAATTGTGTCGTCTAAGTTTCCCTCAGGAGTGATCCTCCAGAATAGGGAAGCAGCGGGACGCATGTCAAAATGGTCAGTGGAACTTGGGGAGTTCGACCTCCATTTCGTGTCCCGAATGGCCATTAAATCCCAGATCTTGGCAGACTTTGTCGCCGAATGGACAAATCCTGAACCTGTTCAGGATCCCTAGTACGATTCCCATGATCAATGGACGATGTACTTTGACGGGTCACTTACTTGAAGTGGCTTGGGGGCTGGGGTGGTCCTGGAATCTCCTAACGGGGAGACCTTAAAGTATGCCATTCAATTAAACTTTTAGGCCACTAACAATGTGGCAGAGTACGAAGGTTTGCTGGCTGGCATACAAGCCGCGAAAGCACTCGCAATTCGACAACTACTCATGAGAGGAGACTCTCAACTAGTCGTGAATCAAGTCGAAAAAGAGTACCAGTACTCTAATCCGACCATGTCTCGGTACTTATCGGAGGTTCGAAAGCTTGAAAAGCATTTTTTTGGTTTCGATGTACAATTCATCCCTCAAAAGGATAATTTCCTCACAGACCAGCTTGCTCAAATAGCTTCTTTCCGATCACAAGTATCAAAAGGAGTTTTTCTGTAACAGCTCCAGAAGCCGTCGCTGGTTGAAACACCAGAGACACCTCCTATTGAGACAGCCTCTCTAGAATACGCGGATACCTATATGCGTCCCATCTATGAGTATCTTCAAACGGGTTTCGTACCCGATGATGATCTCGAGGCGGATCGTTTATCCCGAAAGGCCAAAATATATACTTTGGTCGAAGGAGTCCTCTACAAACGAGGCACTCAAGGGGTACTCATGCGATGCATATCGCAGAGAGAAGGACTAAACCTTCTTCACGACATGCACGTGGGCATCTGTGGAACTCATGCTTCCTACAGAGCGTTAGTCGGAAAAGCCTATCGACAAAGATTTTACTGGCCAACAGCTCTCTATGATGCCAAAGAGTTGGTTAAGAAATGTGTACAATGCCAGTTTCATAGCAGGCAAATACACCAACCGGCTCAGGTATTACAAACAATCCCTCTATCTTGGCCTTTTGCGACATGGGGTCTCGACATCTTAAGACCGTTCCCAAAGGCTTCAGGAGGTTTCGAGTTCCTTTTTGTGGCTATTAATACGTTCACAACATGGATCAAAGCCAAATCTGTGACTGGGATAACAACGGAAGCAGCAAAATGGTTCATGATTAGAAGCGTGATCATTCGATTTGAGGTCCCAAGTCGAATAATCACAGATAATGGTAAACAATTTTCGAACGCAAAATTCTAAAAATTTTGCGATGAGTTGGGTACCAAGCTATGTTACGCCTCTGTTGCCCATCCCCAAAGCAATAGGGCAGTCGAACGAGTAAATGGCCAAATAATGTAGGGAATTAAAACTCGAGTCTTGACCCGACATTGTTAGCGCTCGGGGCTTGGGTACAAAATTACCCTCGATATTATAGGCGGTTAAATGCGATCGCTAGTCGAACTCTGGTGAAACACCTTTTTTTCCTAGTTTTTGGTGCCAAAGCCATGCTTCCACCAGAACTAAAGATCAGGTTGACAAGGGTCGAAACTTTCAGCGAGTCAATCCAAGAACAACTTTGAGCGGATGACATTAACCTACGAAGAAGAAAATCACGCTTTAATGCATTGGTGGTCTACCCGACAAGCCTGGCATAAATACTACCATCGTAAGGTCCAACCTCACAGCCTTACTGTAGGTGACTTGGTATTGAGAAAAATTCAATCCAAGTCTAATCGGAACAAGCTTTCCCCCAAGTGGGAAGGTCCTTACATTGTGATCGAAGTTATGCGACCAAGTTCGATACGACTAGCAATGGAAGACGGCAGAATTCTCTCCAATTCTTGGAACATCAACCAGTTACGCAAATTTTATGTGTAAACCGACCAACCCTACAATAAAGTATCAGGTTCTTTCTATCTTTATTGTCTTTATCGGTGTTTTAGAACCGATCTTACGTAAAGATTGTTTGATTCGGGGGGTCTCCTAGAATGGAATCACGCAGAGATTGACCACGGTATTTTTATCTGAGTTCGGGCCTTCTCAGGAGAGAATAACAACCCTACTCTGTGTGTGTATGGTATTGAGTGTATTCTGAATAATCAGGAGAAAAACTAAGACTATTGCAGATGATAGCACTTGTCTTCCTGATAGCTCTCGATAGCGTGTATGTACGCCTCGATTGCTCTGTCCCCTTTCCATCTCTAACCGTTGCCTTTATATAGTCATGAAGGAATAGCCGTTTTCCCTATTTGAAGAGCGCCTCATCAAATCGATGTGAGCGCGCGTTTGCAGTAACCATCGGGATGGTAACTCCTTCACGCCGCCTAGCAGTTACTTGTCAGAGATAATGTGGTATTGCATGTTATTATTTTGCATAATAACGGCGTATGTTATTGTTTGGATTCCTTAATCAATTGGACCAACTCTTTGTAGGTTTTATTGATCATAAGGTGGTAAATGGTGACACAGTGCGTAGAAGAACTTACGACCATAAGGTAGTCGTAGCAAGACTTACGACTATGGGGTAGTCATAGAATAACTTCTGTTGGGTAGTGATGCGTAGAAGAACTTACGACCATAAGGTAGTCGTAGCAAGACTTACGACTATGGGGATGGTCGTAGAAGAACTTCGACCACCTAGTAGGCTTCTCCTTGTAAATTTAAAGGGTATACCGGGGACTACATGACATCATATTTACTTATAATAAGAATTATAGATAAAAGATAAAATGAGGATTATCAGATCCTCGTCAGTCTTACTTTGAGTACCGCTATGATAATTTTTCGATCATTACCTGGTCGTAAGTGTTTCTACGATCAACACCCAAACTTTCTTTACACTAGTCGAAAGGATGGTGACATCACCTAGTCGAAGCTTTTCCTTTCTGCACGTGGTTCATCCCACTAGAAGGAACTTCCTAGTGTCGACTCGTTCTGCCTTTTTGTTGCCAATACAAAGAACTTGTGTTCAATTCACATGGTCGAAACATTTTCAAACCAACTCTTGGTATCTTAGATTATTTCTTCATTCATTTTTGAAAAATAAACTAAGCAGAGTACACTTTTTCAATTTGCTCGACTACTTTCGGTAAACTCGTTTTGTTTCAACTGGTCGGAGGAAGAGATAACACCTAGTCGAAGATTTTCCTCTCTGCACATGGTCCTGCCCACTAGAAGGAACTTCCTAGCGTCGTCCTGTTTTCAACTCTTGCTACCAGAGCGAACCTACCGAGTGCACTGGAATGAGTTGAACGAATTTTTAAAAGGCACTCCAGACGTTTGTTTAACTCAAGCTGACCATTCTTGATTTGATTAAACTGGTCGGAAAAGGTAACATCACCTAGTCGAAACATTTCCTTTCTGCACGTGGTCTTGCCCACTAGAAGGAACTTCCTAGCGTCGACACGTTCCTACACTTTTGACCAATGCAATACAATCGAGATCGAAAAACTACAAGTTAGATAAACCTCTCTTTTTTTAGAAGACCCATTTACACTATTTACCTGGTTTATCTAAATAAACCAAGCAAATAGTCGGGGGCTAGGATAAAGTTATTAATATGACTTCAATTCTTAGTCTTAATCTCTTTTTCCATTCATTATCTTATGAGTTACTGACCACTCGACAAGATGATTTGCAGGAAGAAGAAAGGATCATATATATCAACAGCAAAAAATTTGTCTTTACAGGATTCAAGTACAGACTATTCTAACAAGGGGAATCTTATTTGCATATCCTCTGTGACTTCCTCGACGGTCGGTTGCATTTCCATCATTAATCGCTCTGCTTCTGCTTCAGAGCAATTGAAGTTGTCTTTGACAGGTTGCAGATTAAGGTTGGGGTCGTGAGCTTTGAGTTTTGCCAAAACAAAACTTATTCCATCTTTGACCGCCTCCTTTATCGAATCGACTTTGTTCGTCTTCAGAGTAGTCACCAGCTCCTACAAAGTTCTGACTTGGTCACCAATGGCACTCGAGTGGGCAGTCATCGTGTCTTCACGAAGAGTGATTCCCTCAGCATGAAACCCACTGAGTACATTGTTCAGAAGAGAAATGTTGTCTTGGAGATTGACCTTCAAGAACTTCAACTCCTCCTGATTACAAGTTGAAGCCTCACGGAGTCGTTTTATTTTGACTGCTTACTCTTAAAAGAATAAGACTAGTCAGATAAAACGACCTCGAAAGGAAATAAAACTGATAACAGGTAAAGTTTTGCTTACCAGCTAGTCGAGAATCCAGCTTATTGACTTCCTCCTGGTGAGAGGCAGCTCCTCCCACGTCAGGACGACGTAGTGGTCGAACTGATAACCATCGGTGCAGGGATGACAATGGACAAAGGCTCAGCTCCTCCGACCAAGGAGCGTCGACTCACGAAATTCGCAGACAAGGGAGAAGCAAGCTCGAGTTCTTTTATTTCGACCAGATCCTCTGCAAAGTTTGCGACAGACACGGCTGCAGCAGAAGTTGAGGTTGAAGCAGCTGAAGCTGAGGAGGCCGAAGAACCTCTTAGGCGCAAAGCCCGCAAGGCCAAGGTACCCTTTTATTATGACAAGAAAACTTTTCGCGGTTTACGCCACTCCTAGTTTTGTCAAGCAACTAGAAAAGGAGAGCTGGAAGGACTTTATGTCTTTTGTGAAGGACAATCTTGATCGTGAGCCTCTGATTAAACAGTTGAGGTAGCGCTACTCTTGGAGTGGTCAAGGCGATCTCGGCCATCCAGAAAAGTCGAGGAGGCAGGAGAGATGGTTCTGTTCAAGATCCATGACGAGGCGTGGTCGTGGTGAGCCCATTCTTCAACGAACTCCGACCAGGGCGTGGTCATAGAAAAGAAGTCGAAGAAATCTTAGTTGGGAAGATGGCTCCTAAATTCTGGTTAGGTCGAGTGCAAAAGTATGTGAAACAAACTAAAGTGTAAAACGACATTTAGCTTTCGCTTTTCACAACTGACTTGCTTTCCTTTTGTTGATTTTAGCAGACTCCTTCAACCCCAGAGGCGCTTCTATCGAGAAGCCAATTGCTGATCTTTCGGTTGGAGAGATGACAAGAAGTGGTCGAAGGATCATCCTGACCCTAGTAGTGGAGGAAGTTGTAACCAAAGTGGTTACATAACCAGAGGTAGTAGCTCGACCACCGAGGTGGTCGTGGAGGCAACAGAGGCAACAGAAAGCCTCGGCCAAGGTGGTGATGTGCGACCACCGTCTTTGGAAAGGAAGTCGTTGAAGCGTTCCTCCGGTACCCAAAAAGCTATGATTCTGAGAATCGGAAGGCGAGGAATATTTTAACTTCTATCTTTGATTTCTTTGGGCCTGCTTCCATCGTAGGGTCTTCAGCTTTTAGATCTCGCGATCGAGTCCCTCATCCCAAAGATATTCCCAATAGAGGGGAAACTTTTGACAATAAGCGTCTTGAGAAGGTTTGGTGGGATCAAGTTGCGAAGATAGACGAGCTGAAGAGTCCAGCGTTGGTTTATTCGATGTTTGCTCGGTCGACCATGAATGTAAGTATTTAAGGATACTTATATATGTGGTCTTCCCTTGCTTCTCACTGTCTTTCTTTTTGCAGAAAGCTCTAGAACAAATTGCCACTGTCGGTGAATATCACCGACAACTCATAAAACTTCTGACGAGGAAAAAGCGGAACTCTGAGCAGGCGAGAGAGGTGGTAAGTCAGCATTTATTAAGTAGTCGTTTTTAGAGTTTGACTACTTATAAAGTGCCTATGAGGCTTGTCGTGGAAAAACTCACGACTAGGTGCTAGTCGTAGAAAGGCTCCCGTGGTCGCAGTTGCTTCTGGCTCTACGACCACCTCAGTGGTCGTAGTTGCTTCAGCAACAACGGCACTTTCCACCACTCGGATGGTGGACGATCAATCGACCACCGCCACCGTCATTTCTCCGACTGCCGGAGAGATAGCGGTGGGTTCCTCGACAGGAACATCCTTGATGGCTAAAGGAGGTAAATGTTGTTGTTACACTTTTGTCTTTCTACATACCTTCGTGTGCCAGATTTGATCTTGAATTTGGAAGAAACCTTCCCTAAGGAAGATTTCTTCGACTTCTTCTCAACCACGTCTGGTCGAGACTCGAGTTGAGGAATGTCCATGACCACGTTTGATCGTGGGTCTTGAATGAGTACAACTGCTCCTTGAGCCTCCTGGCTCTCTAGACGGTCAAGACCTGTCTCGACCACCTCAAGGGCAACACTGCCCTCGACCACAAGTACTACTGGCACAACAGTTTCCTTCACAAAAGACATAAAACTCTTCCAGTTCTCTTTTTCTAGTCGCTTGACAAAGCCACGAGAGGCAGAAACTGTGAAAGTCTTATTGTCATAATAGAATGGTACCTTGATCTTAGGGGCTCTGGGGTTGAGAGCGTGGATATTCACTTTGATCGCCCTTGCTACCTCTGCGGCAGCCATATCCGCTGCAAATTTTACAAAAGGTGCGGACGAAGTAGCGGTGTTCGAACTTGCGCCTCCCTTATCGGCGACTTGCACGAGCCGACGCTTATTGGCCGGGGAAGAATCAAACTGCTCTACCGCCGCACCAACAACCATCAGAATGACCTCTTCGTCGTCCCGATGGTTTTTCATTCCTACTTTCTGCAAGAATTAGAAAAAAAGATATTACAAAGCGGTCATAAGTTTTTCTATGACCATCATCTTGTCGTAAGTTTTTCTACGACAACCCCCGTAAATAGCTTTTCTCGACTAGTACACGGTAAATAGCTTTTCTCGATCAATACTTGGTAAATAAGTTTTTCTCGACCCGATTACCTGAGTCGTAAGTTCTTTTACGACTACAAGTTCCTGAATATAAAATCAATTCTTGATTACCTTTAGGCGCTCCATCTTGTCCTCTGCGGATAGGACCGCCAAGATTTGAGGAGCCACCACATTCGGTGGTGGGGACTTCTCACAAATGAGCTTGACCCGAGCGTTAATTTTCTCTTGTGAAAGGTTTGCAGAAGCAAGTAAACTTTCAATAAGCCAAATTCAAAATCAACAGAAAGAAGGTTAAGACCGGAAGTTTACTTACCCTCCTCGTAGTCTCTGGTCTGGTCTTGCGGCCCCGAGTATCTCCACATGAGATGAGCCCTCTTCTTTAGAGGGCTAATACGGCACGTGTGAAATCCTTCACCACGTGCCAACCAGTAAGCCCCTCTTCCTTCAAGTCTTTGATAGCTTGAATGAAGGGGGGCAATCCGACCAAGATTCTTGGGAGACGAATCCCAAGTAGAGATCTTCTCGGCCGGTTTTTCGATGAAGGAGAGGCTGTCCTCATTGGTTATTTCCCAATAGAACCACCTTTTCTTCCATCCCGGCCACGAGGACCGGGTGAACATCTGAATGTACTCCTTCGACTTCCCGTCGTGGAGTTTCAGACTACAACAACCGGCGACTCCAGCCAGCCTGGTCATTCCATAGTAGTACTGGAACAACTCCAAGTCGGCTGGAATCCCCAGGTAGGTCTCGCACAGGTACACGAATACTCCCAACATCGTGATGGAATTGGGAACAAGGTCCACCAACTCCACACCGAAGTGCTCGAGTACGAGAGTGAGGAAAGGGTGAGCGGGCAATCGAAGGCCACACTCACAGAACGCCTGAAAGACAGGGATCTACCCAATCTCCCACGACGGCCAATGCTGCCCAGCAGCTTCGATCCACTTCATGAACTAACTCTTTGGAATCTTCTCGGCGATGACCAGAGCCTTGATCTTGGTCGCATCCATCTCCGATTCAGCCCACTGGGGAGCGGCTCTGGCCATCTCTCTCTCAGGGGTCGGGCATTCGGATTTGGAAAGATTTCAAGAGGATGTTCGATTTGGTCGGCAGCGGAGAGGGCGAGAGCTCCATGAACAACAAGATCGATTTGGGGAAAAGTAAAAAAACCTAAGTCTTACCCCTGATAAGTATTTATAACCGCACGCCTAAGTTAAAGACGTGGCTACCCAACGATTGCCACCGCTTCGGGAACCGCTCCAACAGACAGGTCTGAGAGAGTCGATTAGGATTCTTAAATTTGTCTGCTCGAGAAAATCGAGTCTGTCTTTACACCTCAAGCGAAATTACCTTCTTGGCCAAGTCTTTTTCTGGTCAAATGCAACAGCAATCGGAAAGGTTCTGCTTTCGACTACATTACTACAACTACTTGGTAATCATAAGATCTTCTACGACCATCTTGTAAGTTGTAGGCCTTTCTATAACCTTCTTGACCAAGTCAATTTCTGGTCAAATGAAACACCAGTCGAAGAGTTTTTCCTTCGACCACCATTCTATGACCATCTACTGGTCGTAAGGACATCTACTGCTCCCTTCCCAAGTAAGTTATTTTCACTTGAAGCTGGGGGGCTAGATGACGAGGATATTATAATCCTCATTTAATTATTTATATGTAATTCATATTATGGATAATAATAACGTCATACGGTTCTTGAGTATACCCCTTAATATTCATAAGGGAGAAGCTGGAGGTCGTAAGTTCTTCTACGACCATCCCATAGTCGTAAGTCCTTCTACGATTACCCCATAGTCGTAAGTCTTTTTATAACTATGTCTTGATCGTAAGCTCTCCTACGATCTATCTATGGTCGTAAGCTATTCTACGACCACCACCTGGTCATAAGCTTTTCTATGACCAGTCTCTAGTCGATGTGGCTTACAGACATGTGGGCCTAATCGACCAGGGAATCTTCCGCACCATATTTAAAGATACGAGCAGTAAACTATGCTGTTATTCTCTAGAATAATGGCACGATTTAACTCCCTATTATGGTGATAATTGCCTAGCGACGTGGGAACGTTACTACTCCCATAATAATCTCCAGTAACGGCTCCATAATCTGAAGCATTAAGGCGCCCTTTGGGCTGAAAGAATAGTAGCACACTCCGAGTACTATAAAAGGCAGAATCATCAGAGAGGATCAGAGGATGGAGAAACAAGAGCACAAGGTGCATCATTCTAGTCTTTCTCTTGATCCTGTAATCCAGCATACTCAATACATACACACAGGAGTAGGGTTGTTATTCTCCCTAGGAGAAGGCCTGAACCTGTATAAAAATCCCCGTGTCACCTCTCTCTACGTGATTTGAGCCTAGGGGAACCCCCGAATCAAACAATCTTTATGTAAGTTCGGTTCTAAAACACCGACACCCAATAACGCATGCCCTGACTGAGCCACTGCTTAGACTTGAAGAACTTACATAGGTCCCTGCACCAAAGAGGGGCGGCGTCTCCCCCTTAGGCAGGTGTTGCGGCGAACACTCAGTTGGAACGTGTAGGACGGGGTTGCTGCTACAGGGGGCGTCATTGCAGGGAGGTGACCTCCTGGCATGCTCCGCTTGTTCGTCCCGGGTCGCAGCAGCCCTTGCTTGTTCGTCCCGAGCCGCAGTAGACCTTGCTTGTTCGCGGGTCTCGTCCCATTGCTTCTTCATCTTGTCCCGTTGCTTCTTTGCATCTTGTCCATCCCGACGTGGTGAAACAAGCTCTAGTATAGTGTTGGATTTGGTTGTATAGTGTTCTCTCCTAGATCTCTCCCACCTCCTTTTATAAGCCACAGGGTTGGCATGGTGTGGTTAATTTCATGTGAGTAGCCTACAAGGCAGAGTGTTATCTTGTCTTTCTAAAAAGTTGCTGGCGAGGCAGAGTGCTGTCACGTTTTACTTTGCAAAGTGTTGTCATGTCCTGCTTTGTAGAGTCCTGTCTTTTCGGTCTGAAAAGCTGATGAGGTAGAGTGTTGTCAAGTCGTTCTGAAAAGCAGGCGAGGTAGAGTGTTATCACATCTTACTTTGCAGAGAGTGGCCACGTCCTATTTTGCAGAGTCATGTCTTTTTGGTCTAAAAAGCCGAGGGGGTCAGTGTTGTCAAGTCGATATGAAAAGCTGGCGAAGCAAAGTGTTGTCATGTCTTACTTTACAAGGAGTGGTCACGTCCTGCTTTGCATAGTTCTATCTTTTTGGTATGGAAACTGAGGATGTAGAGTGTTGTCATGTCGATCTAAAAAGCTGGCGAGGCAGAGTGTTGCCATTTCTTATTTTGCAAAGAGTAGCATCATAGTTGTAGTCAGTAAAGAGAATTGTTGGTTAATAACATTGTTGAACACCTCCAAGATGTTCGTTGTCATCATACCATACCGACATCCACCTTCATCGTATGCCTATACCCACTTCATCTTCTGCTGTAAGACCTCATCCAACCACAAGTTACCCCGTTCGTTGGTCAGTCCCCTCAGCTCCATCAACTTGACCTCGAATTCCCTATTCTCCAAACATTCGCACAACAACTTGAACTTTTTTTGTGAGATCTTCCCTACTGCATTGCTTAAAGAAATTAGCCGCTAAATGACGCATGCACCATCTATAAAGCACATCCGGGTGTCCATCAAGTCTGCTCTTCACAGCGTTTAGAATGCCACGGTGCCTGTCCGAGACGATGCAAACCTGTCGTCCAGACCCAACGAGGCATAGACGAACTATATCCAGGAACTATTCCCAGCTTACATTGGTCTCACCCTCTGTCAATGCGAATGCTAATGGAATCAGCTGGTCCACTGCATCAACCGCATCAATACCCATGGTGAGCATCAAGGCACCATAGTACTTCCCGGTCAGGAATGTGGCGTCAACTGATAAGACTGGCATGCAATGTTTGAAGGCCTCTATGCGTTGCCCAAAGGACCAGTACACCCTCCCAAGGACATGTTTCATAACCCCTCCATCGGGTTCCATTCGGTTGCCGTGCTAAGGATAAAACTCCATGCCTGGATTCTTGGCCTACAAAGCAGTTAGAATTCGAGGAAGCAAGCCGTAAGCCTCCTTCTAATCACCCCACAATAACTGTATCGTTCTCTGCTTTGCCCTCCATGCTTTTTCGTACTTCACATGGTACTTAATGAACCCGAAGATAACCTCGATGAGGGTGGCGACGGTCACATCAGGATCGACAACCACAACCGCGGTAATACGCCTTGCAATGAAATTAGCGGTCATCTGAAGATGCTCCCCGGACACTTGTGCGGTCCCACAAGAGTGAGGCTACTTCACATTCGCTATTTTCTATTGCTTGTCCCTTGTTTTGTGCCCCTATGCCTTCCATCCGCACCCCCTTTCGCACCTCACGGTATACCTCTTATTCACATCGGAGTGTTGCACTACGAACAAACGATGGTGCCACACTGAGTACTTTTGCAGCAAAACCTTCATATCATCCATACTTGGAAACAACATGTTCTTCCGTATTATGTCATTCTCCAGGTCTGCAATACCATTCCTGCTCGCCAACCCATTAGCACAAACCGTCTTATTAGCCATTTTGACATCATCGAATGTATGCACCGACGGAACCTCACCCATTACACTATGAAGAACTGGGCCTTCCTTAGAGGAGAAAAGCGGTGCGGGAGCCTTGTTTTCGGTCGAGCTCCATCCTTCGTCGGACTCCACTTCACAAGGTGTTCCATCGCGGAACAACTCCTCAAGCTCATTGTTCATTACAACGCCATTGAAATCAGTCACGGGGTCAGTAACATGTTGCGGCGAAGATACAGGAGACGACACACTAACGCTAACGAACTCTTCGGAAGGTTGGTCCTCCATTGGGGGGGGGCTCGCGAAAGATGGAGAGTGGGGTCTAGTTCCTCCGTGTTGCCGTTCACCACTTCCAAATTATTCGGCAAATCTTGAGCAACGATTGTCCTCTCCACCGCCACCTCCAACAACTGGACCTGAGATACGAGTACAATATCCTTGTACATGTCCCAATCATCGGCGAACAAGATTGGCACCAAACAGGCGTGCTGTAGGACCGGAAAGGCGCCTAGAGGGGGGGTGAATAGAAGCTTGCCTAATTTTTCACCTTGATCAGATTCAACATCAATATCACTCCAATAGCTACAGAAGTTATGAAGATGAACATTTAAGTACTACAACGGACTTGTGTTGAAACCACATCAAAACCCCCAACGCAAAACCCAAAAGGCTCAAAGCGATCTGGTGGAGCAGTCAGACCGGTGGCATATGAGCGGTCAGACCAGAGGTCGGTCTGACCGGCGTTATAAACTTCGGACCGGCCCTAACGAAAACAAGATCTGAACAATAGAAATCCAAAACGAAAATTGGTCTAACTTTTGATCTACACGATGAAACTTGACCAAACTTGAGACACACCTTCCTAAGGATATCAGGAACCTATTGCAAGCAACGATCGTCCAGATTTATGCCAAAGTCCTGACCTTTTTCCATTTGAACGAAGGGGTGGTTTCAAAACCGGGCAAAAATGAAAACGAGATCCAAACACTTGCTTGTGGGAGATTGATTATCTAGATGATCCTAGATGTATTCCCACACATCACAACAAAGTAGATGTGGGCAAGAAACCAACCAAAAACCAAAGGATCAAAGATGGACTCAAAATCACCAAATAAGGAGAAAGAACACAAAGAGAACCCATCTTTGAGAAATCATGCATAGATTGATTTGAGATTGAGAGGGTTTACAGCCACTCCATCTATGGAGGACAAGAGCTCAATCCAAGAGCACTAACTCAACTCATCTCTCTAAAACCCTAAGCCTCTCCTTTCCTCTCTAAACCCTAAGACAAACTAGGGTTTTGCAAATAAAGTGCTTAAGTCTCTTAAGGGTGCTAGACAGCAGCCACCCCTATTTATAGTAGAGGACTAGCTTCTAGAAGAGTTAACCCTAATGGGCTCCCGTTAAGCCCACACACAAATGGGACACACTCACGTATCTTAAAGCGTCGTCTTCATCTTTTCTTGACCTAAACCGCTTCTCCACGCACCGTCTTGCGCCGCGGTTTAGCCCAAGGTCACCAAGGCGGTATTTGGTGAAATTACCAAAATACCCCTTCTTGATCTTTCTCTCAAGACCAAGTCCAATCTTGGTGAAGCACTCGCCTGCTTCACCACGTGTAGGTTGATCAACGGCTCTCATCATGTCGGTAAGTCTCTCCCGTCCGGCTCCCGCTGAAGCCACCATGGCACTTGCACCGACCCCCGCGCTACTTGATCTAACCAGTCGCACCGAACTGCCCGTTCGGTCACCTTTATCCATTCTGCGCCATGCTTGAGTCCATTAACCTCACCCAGCATCCTTGATAATTCTGGACCTCAGCTCTCCAAGCTTAGTCCCGATCATCCTTGCCGTTGACCGTCGTTGACCTCCAAGCGTCCTGCACAACAATAGACAAAGAAATCGAATCCGGGAACAAGCTCTTCATAACTTGACTCACGTTAGTGAAAACATGCATCATGCAACACATATGTACTGAAGCCTCTGAAATCATCCTATCCCAAAGCCAAATTTCCAAAATGGCCGATGATCAGCACAACAATCGGTCAGACTGTCACTTTGGCGGTTTAGCGCTTTGACCGGCCTCGACCGCGCTGAAGGCGGTTGGACCGCCGATGCAAATTCGGAAAAACCACAGGGCATGGCGGTCGGACCGCCCATGGCGGTCGACCGCCAGAGGCCTGACAGAACTATCACTTTGCCGAAAACGCTTAATTCGACAAACCGCGAAAACCATTGCCAATTGTATCATCATCCTAAGATCATGCACATATCCCCATGATATCCACACGTGCACCTTAGAACCCACACCGGCATCATATCGCTCCTGTATTCCGACAACGACCCCAGACTCATCCCATCCAAAGGTCGACTTAATCCTAGTCAGAAGAGTTCAAAAGTCTGGTGAGTCGTGAAACAAAAGAACAATCGCTTCTATGTCACCAAAGTTGACAGAACTACCCGTTTGGCTGATCGGCCCATCAGTAAATACACGTACAACTTTATCCATCTACATCCAACAAGATATTGCAAAGTCAGTACTGCATGCCATATGTACGAAAATACCACAAGTACGAAATATCACAATCAACTTTGTACATAACAAAAGCTGCAAACGTATGGTTAATTCTGTTTGGTTTCCTCCATGTTTTGTCTTGTGTGATTTTTTATTGTAATTCTGATAACAAACATGATGGTTTATAGTAATCATGGAACAATACGTCTTGTTAAATGAAGTTTTTGGGTTGTTTCACAACGAATGTGAAAGACATACTCCATAGTAGTCTGGTTCATATCAATTTTCAATGGAGGGGCAATTGAGATCTGCAACTGTCATATTTCTCTGACAGAGATTAACCCTTCATTAAGGCGTGTTAGGCCATACATAGTGAACGGATAACACCAAGAAACAATGAGAGGCAAAAAGATCCAAATCCTATACTACCTGAGACTCTCGTGCCCAGTTACGCTCGAGATCCCGTTCTCGAGACCGCCCAAACCACATGTTTGGGACTGCTCAGAGCTTGCCTCTGAGTGCGATCTACACTACCCTGAATCCACGTGCCTAGGTACACTTGAGACCGCCCAAACCACGTGTTTGGGACCGCTTAGGGCTCATTCATGAGTACGCCCAGGACTTCGCTCCTGGGTACGCTAGAGCTACACGCTCGAAGTGCCACGAACCACTCGTTCGGAAAATCTGATATGCAGAAAGGAGATAAGTCACATTCTTCTACATCGTCAACCTTTATTTGATTTCTTTAATTACACTTGCTTTCTTTTAGAATGCTGACAGGCCATTTTCTTTCATTACACCTAGCTACACTACATTACACCGAACGTGGTCAACATTCTGCCAGACCTTATTGCCTCACCCTAGCATCTTCTTGCGAGAATGTCCCTCTGGATTCTATCTCATTTACTAAATTTGCAAAAAATACCTGTTGCATGTTTGTTCTTCAATCATGCTTCACATATAGTATTACATTATGTACTTGCATTTCTAATAGAACTGGGCCTTTCCTTGTCCATTTGACTTATATAATTTTTTTTTATATCAATGATCATGCTACTGCATGTATGTTCGCATACCAAGAACTAGTTCATCAATCCTCTGAACAATACTCGAAGTGCTTACAAATTGGCCTATTGATATTTGTATGTAGTTATTTAATCCCATTGTATCCTTCTAGCAAAATTACCTCAATGTAGCAACTGAATAGGTGGACTATTCTTGTCAAATGGGGTTACAATGTGATACGTTCTTGCTCCTAATATCTCAACCAAACAAGGCATAGAAAGACTATCCAAATGTCTTTCAACACTTTAGTTAGCAGTGATAACTGATAAACTTCATAATTTAATAGTGCCTCTGCAAGTGACTAATGGTGAAACATGACCTTAGTTATTTATCCTTTTCAAATATTATGACCATACTATCATTAGAGGGTTTTCCCCCTACTTATGAGTTATGACCTAAAATCATCCAAATGTTCAATGGAAGACATTCTACATTCCTGCTAATTGCGGTACAACTTGCTGCTAAATCCTCTTCCTAAATTTGTTCAATTGTACATTACGATCCTAAAACCTAATTGAGTGGAATAATCATAGCATTGAATTTGTCCTACCGTACAAAACTAATTCTATGCAAGCACAAATCACCCTCAAAACATGAATCACGTCACAACCTAAATTTTCTCATATCTCTACAAGCACAAATCACCCTACGCATTGCCAGCACAAATTATTTTTGGATCAATAATATGCGGTTCCATATTCTACAATTACACATCGATACAAAATGACACATTTGTCAGTAGCAAATAAACAAAATCGCACTAGAGGGAGATGGTCATCGATTATTACCTCTACTGGTTCGAAGATGCAAGCGGGGAGGAGGCCGGTGCGTGCAGGAAGGAGGTCGTCGCTGGGAGGCCGACGTGGAGGAGGCCGGTGTAGGCAGCGACGAGGCCGCCAGGACTGGAGGCGAGTGGCGAAGGAGGAGGGCGGTGCATGCAGAGCAGAGGATGGCACCGGGAGGTCAACATGGAGGGGTCTGGCGGTTCAGGGAGGACAGGGCCTGCGGAAGCCGCCGCCGCCGACAATGGATTTGGGGGAGGAGAGACGAAGCTCAGGAGGAAGAGAGTGTAGGGAAAAATGAAGAACTGGAGCGGTGGCCGCACTTAAGTCACCCCCCTGTCATGCCAAGTCTCGTGGCGCCTAGAGTGTGGGCGTGAAAACTGTCACGTATGCCCTCCATGCTGGCACTACGTATAGACGAGGACTTATGTGGCAGCTTTGACCACGCCAAAGTCGGTGGCGTGACGTAACGTTTTGGCCACGTCACGGGTTTTGGTGTGACCACAGGGGTTAGAATCGAAAATAAAGTTGACGTGAGGTTAACTTTAAAATATTAATAAAAAAATTCACATCTCGGACGGACACGGCCAAATGGGCGCCCAAATAACACGGCGCGGGCGGCTAAACCTGACCCATTCGGCCGATGTCTTTGTTAGTCTGCGTCTTGTCAGTCCCACAGGTTGGGGTGGCGGCTCGAACACGGCAAGCAGGGCATTCGTGCGTCTTGCTTGGGCAAGACGAGTCCGTTTGGCCCGTTTGGCGGATGTGGCCGTTTAGCCCATCAGAACAAAAAAAATCTAGAAAAATCCAAAAAAAAATCCAAAAAAATTAGAAAAATGTGTAGAATTCAGAAGTAGACATGAAAATTTTAAAAAAATGAGACAATATTATTGAAAATGTAATAAAGAGCTTTATTAATGTCCAACTGGCTGCCTTGTTAAAACCTTTGCCAAGTAAAAACTCAAAGGAAAAAGAGTACAACCTATAGCTCTACAATTCTACATACATGATACATCTTTGTTCTATGTGCCGGTGTCATTGTCTAAGTACAGATTTTCGAACACCTCCAATAATTCTAGATTTTCCACAGTGTTGTGTTAAGTGAATCGACTTGTTCCCAATCTTTCACGAGTTAGAAGGATCTCTACCATCTCACTTGTGAGACTTGTTCTTCTCTCCTCCAATATCCTTCGGAAAAGGCGAAAGCGCACTCGAGGAAACCGTAGAGATAGGAGCGATTAACACATCACGTGCAAGTATACATAGCACGATATGTTAACTTATGGGCTTGCCACCATTGCAAGATGTCGAAGCCTTCGAGTTGAAATCCACCGTATCATTGTCGAGATAGGTGGATAATTCTCCGCTCCTTGTGGGTCTTGGTGGCGAGGCATTGGTGTAGAAGAAGAAGAAGAACCCCTAGACCTGGACCTGGAGGAAGAGGCACCGAAGATCGCGCCCCATATATTTGTCTTCCCACTTGAGGTAGGGGCTACTGGAGGTCGTTGCGAATGGACTCCTCGGAACTTATTTTCATACCTTTGGTAAACCTCGTATAACCGAGAACGAACTTCTGCAAATTAGTCAGTATAGTCTAGCCCCGTAGCATCACTAAGAAGATCAAGTACTGATTACCAAATGCATCAATTTTAGCCCTAGGATCTAAAAAGAAATGCAAATGCATATAGGTAAGGGATTTCTCTCCAATATTTAAGGTATTTAGATTTCATGGAAACAACAGCATCGCGTAAAACTATGTCATTTTCAAACATTTTTAATTGAGTAGCAATCCGTAAAATAGTATGCACAACGATAGGAGATGTTGGATAGTAGACAGCGGACAAAGCAATAGTTGCCTCATAAAAAATTTCTAAAAACGACAGTACCTTCTTAGCAACAAACCAATGTTGCTCAGTTAATAGCATAGTACCGTCATTGCTAGGATAATGCGTTTGAATAAATACAGAAAAAATGCTCTTGTATGGTAAAAAATTTTTAAGCATAAGGCAAGTAGAGTTCCACCTTACCTCCATGTCCAAACCGAACTTTCTTGGACGTACACCCATAGCCCTGCAGAAGTTCTTATATTGTGCTATTCTTACGTTAGAATTATTCAAGAAAGAAATCTCATCGCGAAAAGCTTTAATATACGGACTCAACCTCTTCAAACCACATTTGACTATAAGGTTGATAATATGACAAGCGCATTGTTGATGTAGCAGGAAGGAATCGGCATATGTACTCAACAGTGGAGTAAGAATGCCCATGGCCCTAGAGTTTGAAGTGGCGTTGTCTAAAGTAATTGCGAATATTTTGTTTGTAAGACCAAAGTCTTCCACGACTTTGATAATCTGATTCATAATATTCTCCCCTGTGTGCTACATCAATTAATTTCAAACCTATAATTCTTTTCTCCATTACCCAGTTGTCATTAATATAATGCGCAACTACACTAAGGTAATCCTCCCTAGCCCGACCACTCCATATGTCCGAGGTCAGGGCCACCGAAAATGTGCACATACTAAATAGTTCCTTTATTTTATTACGACGTTCATTATAGTATTTCACTAGATCCCTAGTTGTTGTGCATCTAGAAATAGAAGTAAATCTAGGATTATCGCGCAATCCTAATGTAATTTTGGAAAAAGCGAGACTACCAAAGCCTAACGGTAAATCCTCGAAGCAATTAAGCGACAAAGAGATTGGCGGGCTACGAGGATCGTAGTTCTAGCTAGATCTGCATCTGTCGGGGTTGTATTGCAGCTGCGTCTGCCTCATTGCCAATCCTTGCTTGGTTCGACACCTTGCAGCATGTCTAATCAAGTGCCCCGTTTCACCTGTAGACTTTGCAGACAATTCATGGCGACAATTTTTACAAATAGCATATGGTAACTCATTTCCGTTCGTCTTGCACGGTTGTCTTGTCGAAATTCTCCCACACTCCGATGTAGATGGCCTCGACCTCTTTGCTCGGGTTCTTGATTGAGCTGATCTTGGCGTGGAGGCGATGATGTAACTCCACCTTGCTTCTCTGGTGAAACCTCTGGTGGTTTGAGGCAACCGATGTGATCGCCTCCATAGACGCAATTTCGTCAGATGAAAGTCCGAACTCACTAAGAGCAAAGGCATCGTAAGGATCGCCCATAACTAAAATCGCAAAATCGAAAATAATACTATTACTACTTTAATCTTAGCATACTAATAACTAACAATAAAAGTATTAGAAAAATAGTATTGTACCTCTTTCGCTGACTTGTTGACGAAAATTGAAATTTTCAAATTTTGGCACAAATTTTTTGAATTTTGCCAAATTAGCTCAACACGGATTTGAATTTGCACAACACAATTTCAAAGAGAGAATAGAGAATGAAGGAGTGCTGAATGAGGGGGGGGTATGGTGCCTATTTATAGGAAAAAATTTGGATTTTTTTCAATTTTTTTGCTATTTTTTAAGCCCACAACGGTAAAAAACAATCAAAAAAGGGTAAAAAAAACCCCACAACGGTCGAAATTTTCGGGCCATGCTTGGGCAGACACGCCCACTGACACTGTTTCTGACCTGTTCCTTCTTCATCTCCCCAACCGGCCTCGCCTCATGACCTCACCTCCTTTTAAATCTTGCCGCCGACCCATTGCCCACCGCCTCCGCCTTCCGGCTCCCGTGACCGTCGCCTCCTCCCGGCTCCCGTGACCTGCCCGCCTCGGAGGCTCCCTCCTCATGACCCGTCGAGGAGCCCGCCGCCTCGCCTTTGGAGTGGAGGCCTCACATGACCAGCCAGGAGCCCGCCGCCTCGGAGCCTCCTCATGTCCGTCGCGCCGTCGACGCAGCCGCCTCGTTGACCCCTTGACTCCTCGCTTCCTCTCTCTCTTGCTTGCGCGCGTTGCCAGCTCTGTCAGGCGACGGCGACGCCTTCTTCCTCCGCCGCGACGACACCACCATCGCCTCCTCCTCCATCGCTCCGGTCAAAGACTGCACCGCGCCGCTGCTTGCCCGCCTCCTCCTCCTCTCTCTTCGTGCTGACAAAGTGTGCCGCAACGCCTCCTCCTCCTCCTCCATTCTCCCTCGTGTGACCCGTCTGCGGGGTTCCGCTCCACCTCCGACCTCGGTGACATCGTCGTCGTCACCGCCCGGCTCCGCTCCGCCTCGACCCTCGCCTCGCGGCTCCGCCTCCCTGCTGCGGCCGGCTGATCGTGCCATCTTCGTGCCGTCTTGGTGCTTGTGCGGCAAACACTATTCGTGTTAAATGCGGTCTTAAAGCAGTCCACCGTCTTGAGGTGACGGCTCATGCACGACCAGTGTCGTCTTGGGGTGGACACGATCGATAATCAAGATCAGATCATATCGTGTTTAGACCGAGTCTATAGTACAGTGTTTCGTGCCGGCCAGTTTGGCCTGGCCCATTTGGCCAGCTTCTATCTCAGACGCAATGTTATTTCGAGTGGCATATATCCGATTTTTTCCTAAATATATTCTCCACTGCGTCGGTTGCTCGTCCGCCTCCGGCTCCCCTCCGCTCCTCGCCGCCGCGCGGCGGCGACGTCCACGCCTAGGGTTCGTGAGGGAGCCCTCTCGCCGCCTCGTCCGACGCCGCCCATGTCACTCCGATCCGGCGGCCGCCAGCTCTCCTTCGAGCTCCTCGCTGGCGACCTCTCCGCCGACGATGCCGACGACCTATCCCCGCGCTCCCTCCCCGATACCACCTCCGATGGCCAGCGCCGCCGCAGGCGACGCTCAAAGCGCAAACGGGGGTTCCGGAGCCCCCCGATCGAGGAGGAGCCGCGCGGGGACGGCGGCGATGCGGCCGCGGGGTTCAGAATCACGGATCTGAGGTCCGTGGTGGAGACGGTGTGCGAGAGCTCGGATGGGGAGAGGTCCGCGGCGAGCTGCGTGACTTACGTCGGCGTGGAGCTGAGGCAGAGGAGCGTGGCCGGGAACGGGAGGGTGGCGGCGGCGTCTGCGGAGGATGCGATCAGCAGCTGCGGCAGCAGCACGCGGGAGAGCGCCGCGGCTGCCGCCGCGGTGGCGGAGGTGACGGCCGCGGCGCGGCGGCCTGAGGCGAACGGTGGCGTGAAGAAGCTGGAGAAGGAGGAGTCGCTGGACTGGGAAAAGTTCATGAAGGAGAATAGCAACATTCTAGGAGGTACAGATTTCGTTGTTCATTTGTATTTGAGCGAAACCTTTTTAGTTTGTTTTATCTCTTATTGATGATGTGACTATCGTTTCACCGGTGCTGAAGGGAAATTATTGAGATATGGTGTTGCTCCATTCCCTTTCTTATGAAGCTTATGAACTTTCAAAATAGAATGCGCCATTTGTGAGTTTTTTTTTTCCCGAGCATATCCTAAGAGCATTAGGTCTGGAAAAATGAAACAGTCTTAAATTGTTTTCTTTGGTGTATACGTAAGGTGCTTTCTTGATGGGTTTTGCATATCCAATTAAATTTGGAAGAGCTGACCAGAAGTACAGTGCAGTGTGGTTTAGACTTTAGAATGAACTCTGGCACCATGGCTTTAGTGGGAAAATTAGTAACTTTTATGAGAGCAGCTCCGAAAAACATATTATAACCTTCTTCCAATTGCAGGTACTAGTTTTCTAAAACAAGAACATAAAGATGCGCCGAGTTTCTATAAGTCAGGATCAAACGGGTCTAGATATTAATTCTGAGAGAAGTTGGATCTAAATAGATTTAAAGCAGCTAAGTAGAATATGTCTTTCACAGTAATGTATTTCTATTAGGGAAACTATGCATTTTTTTGTCATTACCAATATGTGGATTTGTGTTTTTTATGTTCCAGCTCCTAATCTTTATTGCATTGCAGTGGTAGCAGATGAGTTTCATATTTTACATCAAGTTAGATGGGCTATTTGCATATTAAGAAGTCCAAGATATACATTTACACCCCTTTCCAACTACTATGATACTGCAGAAGTCGAGCGTCTTGACAATTCACCATTCAGATACTTCCTTGGAGAATTGTATGGCGGTAATGCACTCAGAAGCACAATTTCGGTGGGTAATGAGAAGAAGCGACAGCGGGTCTACAACACTATGTTTCATGTGCCATGGAGATGTGAACGGGTATACATCTGCACTTACATTATAATATTTGGAATTCTGGGACCATCCTAGTTTATTGGTAACTTAGGATGTGTTTGGATGAGTGAATCCCGTGGTCCTGTACCGGATGGTTCGGGAAATAGGAACGTTCATGTGTTTGGTTGGCTGAATGAAACCGATTGGTTCGGCAAATCGGAACGTTCACACGTTTGGTTGGCTGAATGGAACCGATCGATTCGGGACCAACATGTTCCACCGAAGCGAATATTCCATGGAGATGCTGTACCATCTCGTTCGAAGAAAATGAGTGAACCACGCGGTTCAGCTTTGCTGCGTGCGCTTCGCCGCTGGCGCTCGCTCTCTCCCAGTTCACTCTCGCACAGATCGAAAGCCTTGCATCCTTCGCCATCCACTCCCGTCCCTCCGCGCCGCTCTTCACGTGTCGTCCCCTCTCCTGCCGCGAGCGCCATTCCACCACCCCCTCTTCTTCTCCACCGAGCGCGAGCGCGAAAGAGGCACAAGCGTCGTTCCGTCCGCCACGGCGCCATCGCATCACCTCCGCTCCAGTGAGCTCCCCACCTCGCCACCTGCGTCACCGTGTGTTTCGGGGCCCGAGCAACCTTTCCCCCCATTTAATTTCACCTCTTGTCCGCAGGATCACGCCGGCGCCTTCGTCTTCCTCACTTCCGGCCGAAAGCATCCATTGCCGCCGCCGCACTGTCTCCAATGAGCCTTCTCCTAATTCCTCCCTCACCGACCAGATCCTCACCTCCCTCGTGCTTCCCCGATGGCTCACGGCCCCCCTCTCCTCTCAGGTCACCGCCGCCGCATGAAGCTTCTTGCGCCGCCTCGGGACCACGTCGCAGGCCACCCTCCGACTACCTCCGTCATCCCCCTTTGCTCCGGTAAGTTCACTACACCCCCTAGATGCTCATGCGTGTGAGCATTAGTTGAGGGCGCCGCCGGAAGGTGGAAGCCACCACAGCCCCAAACGCCGCCGCCGCTGTGGACCATCCCGGCCCTCGCCGTCGGCACCAATGTGTCCGCCTGTCGGCGGGGAACTCATTTTGGGCCTTCCTGGCCGCTCCCGTGGCCCGGCTCGCTGGCGGTACGCGCAGCCTGTGAGAGCCCATAGCATCCTCCGTTTAGGGCAGGCTCTGTAGCACTGTCATTAGGTCCTTAATGATGTTTTTATGATCATGTGCTCTTTTGGATAAGTGTACTGTTTGTTCTTAATTTTTATGTGCTCTTGGATAAGTGGACTGTTGTTCTTAATTTTCTAGAGTGTGCAATTTCTGATGCAATGACCGGCACATTCCCATTCATCCACATCCCACCAACCAAACACTAACTTGTACCATCTCATCCACCTAACTAAACAACCAACCTGAATGGTCCGATCCACCCAAAACACTAACTTGTACCATCTCATCCACCTAACTAAACAACTGCAGTTGGCATATCGCTGAAACAATGTTACTCACCACATATTTTAACTGGAAATGAATATAGATTCATTCAGATCCTGGTTAGGATATGGATTTGTATAAGTGGATATGATTCTGGCCAGTAGTTGAAAATTAACTAAAGAATGGAATTGATTATCTTATTATAAACATAGCTAAAGGTTTTAGGTAGTAATTTCAAAATGTACCACCTATAGACAAATCAAATGTAGTCAAACTAAAAAAAACTATCTGATAATTAAATTGTGATAACATGAATGCAGCATTTATTTCTTAAATAGGTTCAAAATGTATTATACATAAACAAAACATTTATAGTCAAAACGTGACAGTTGAAGAACATGTGATAGACAAGTAACAGAGTAACTTTATGACATATAAGATAGGTTCATCTGTAAGTACTACTTTTCTAGATGATATGAGATGATAATGTGATATATCCCCATGGTGTTGTACGATACTACAAGTAACCGGATTCCAATATTGACCAAAAATATGCAAAAATTAATTGGCATCCAACCCTAGTATTCATTTTCAATGTATTTGTAAGATCTGCCATCCTTATCAGAATCACCATATATCTGCATCCTAACATATTCAGACATACAGTTGAAGAGGTTATCCACTCTATCTCCACATGTATGACTACGTGTGCATATAATATGTGTGGTGGTATATGGACTTTCTACTCGATGTTGTCTGCAATTGCAGTGATTGCACCATAATCCGATTCGATCCTGACAAATGGATACAGTAGATCATTTAGTACCCATTATTTTACATGTTTCCAGGCGTTATTGTGCATTTTTTTGATTGATGGGGAGATGTTTGATTGTGATAAAATGCTGCAGCTAATTGTCGCAGGATTCTTTGTCTGCTTGGATTCCTTTCTGTCTTTGCTCACCATTATGCCTGCAAGAATTGTCATGACACTCTGGCGGGTGCTGGAAACCAGGTGGGTTGGCGGTACTACTGTAAACTAGATGAAGTACATACTAATATTCTCATTCTGTATCGCATCAAACAAAAATTGACTATAGCAATGTTTGGCAACATGTTGGTATTGAGTCAACAGTCTGTAATATACTATTGTAAATTTTTATTACGCTTGATTATATCTAGTTTTTAGGATTTTGTTGTTGAAAAAGGGATACCATTAAGGATTTAAATCACATTTTTGTTGTCAACAATTGAACCTGAGTATGACTTGTTGGACTGGCTTTACGATATCTATTTTTTGGGCCTGTTTGGGGAGGCTTCTGCTTAAACATAAAGCTACCAGAAGTTCAAGGCTTTAAGCTCCCCCTAACAGGGCTTCTCAGATAAGCATAGCCCCTTTTATATTGAAAATCTTAAGCCCTTCAACCGCGGCATTTCTGAGAAGCTAGCTAGCTTCTTTGGGAAGTTAAGCGCTCCCAAAGAGGGCCTCAGTGTGTTTTGGGGATTTACAGGATTTGCTTTTTTATTGTAGAAATTCTTTTTTTTTTTTGTTGAGAATTTATATATATTTGAGTTGACAATTGACATGATCTCAATTCTCAAATGCAATAGTAACTGTGTGAAAATAAGTAAACTGCTTATTAAGTTTTTGATTCAAGTTCAACCCATGGAAATGTGCATTTCCTCTGGCGCCATGTCGCTCACCATTTTCTCCTATAATGATATAGTGTTACCTTGGTTTGAAAGCATATACTTCGACAGGATAAGTGAAGGTTTTATTTATTTACTACTATTCTAGTTAAGTGACTAGTTTGTATTTGGTATCATCAATTGCCAATATCGCCTTAGTTGGTAGGTTGTCATTTTTGTTTTTTCGAAACTCAAAGAGTGGACTGATAAGCTGATGTTCAGGTGGTATACGTTTATGATATCCATGACTATAACGAGTTCAAGAAATCGTGGGAAATTATTTACCGTTCATGATTTCATATTCTGCTGCACGAAGTGCTTGTAGCGTTAAGTGACTTGTCTGCTGTTTACTTGTATTTCCCATTTTGTTGTACAAGCCACTCTTGCCAGTTTAATCCTTCATTTGTGGCCATATTGACTCGTGTACTTGTTTATCTAATGTATTTCTGACAGGCAATTTCTGCGCCCAAATGCTGCTGATTTATCGGATTATGGATGCTTTGTAGTTCTAGCCCTAGGAGTTGCTTCTTTGCAAATGATAGGTTGGTTATCTCCCCTTGGATTTTGCTAAACTAAAAGGACATCCTACACACATTTGATAATTCATCCACAATTTGTTTTTGTGTCAGATATTAGCCTGATTTACCATGTCATTCGTGGCCAGGGCACTATCAAACTGTATGTGGTATACAACGTACTAGAGGTTAGCAAAGTGTTTGTTTGAAATGTATGCCCATTATTAGTAAGCACAGTTAACCTTTTGTTTTCTTTTTAGATCTTTGACAAACTCTGTCAATCATTTGGTGAGGATGTGTTGCAAGTTTTGTTCAACTCAGCTGAGGGACTATCGACATGTTCAGCAGATAATGTAACATTTGAACTGATGCGGTTCCTTTTGGATGAGGCTATTGCTGTTGTTGCATTTGATATCCTTTGCTGCAAATGACGTTAGCTTATATTTCTTCTTATTTACCTTGGGGTAATTTATTTACATTCTATAAATTCTTGCTATCAAAATTTTCTTCCATGACAAATGCAATTCAAATTAATATTAGTAAAATCCATACAACGATACACACTTATCCACCTGATTATAAGCTCACAGTACAGATCTGGTAGTCATTGGGTTACTATTAGTTTCAATTGAACTCAGTGATTTGAGTTTTATTTAACATCAGTTTGTCCAACTTCCAATTACAGTATAGGTTTACTTGTGTTATTGCTGCTGCTTCTATTTGATATTTTTCTAGATTTGGTTTCCTTAACAAGTTATACTTGTCCATTCATTTGTCCTGTTAGCTCAGGCTATCACCCTGTCAACATGTATTATCGCCCACAACAATGCACTGTTGGCTCTTTTGGTGTCCACCAATTTTGCCGAGATTAAAAGCAATGTATTTAAGCGTGTTAGCAAAGAGAACCTTCACAATCTGGTATACTATGGTGGGTGTGCTTATGATTTTCACATTTTCATGATTCTGAACAATATGCTTTTGTATAATTGTATTCACTATTGTTTCATTGTCTGGTTGATCCTTTTGAATTTTATGTTGCTTCAGTGCATGAATTTATCAGTATTTTTCATGTATTTCTTATTGTTGCTGTCAAGCTACTTAATGTGTTCAGCACTTCAGCTCCTTAGATATGAGGAATAGTGCTGAGTTGGACTTTGTAAATAAATTGTCTACATGGAATTCTTATTTTCTTTGGTGGTAAGTGGTAACTACCAGACATGTTGGATATTCATTCATGTTCTAGAAACAACTTGTGGGCCATTTTAGAAGTGCAAGGTTAACCCTTTCATGTTGTTATGGCACGAAATTGTGTGCCTTGGTTTCAAGCAATTCATTGATGGCAAAATAACTAATCTATTTTTATGTTGTAGTGTTCATTGTGCTCTACATTTGTCGTTTAACATTCCCCAGTTACTCTTTTTTTCATTTTTTATATAATGCTTAATTCTTGGTAATTGTTGATATGAAGCCGCAGATCATTTGGTTTTAATATTAAAATTTGCAGACATCATTGAGAGATTTCACATCACAGCCTTTCTACTGTTTGTACTTGCTCAAAATATCTTGGAAGCAGAGGGACCATGGTTTGACAGTTTTCTTATTGTAAGTTCAATATTTACTTCGTTATCTTTTCTTCTCGTAGTCAGAGACTTAATGTTTTCAGAAGCAATACCACATTATTTATTTATTTTCCTCACTGCAGAATGCCTCCTTGGTATTTATGTGTGAAGTACTTATTGATGCTATCAAGCATTCTTTCCTTGCAAAATTTAATGAGATAAAGCCAGTTGCTTATTCGGAGTTTTTGGAAGACCTATGCAAGCAGGTGATGTGCTGATAAATAACCTCATCTGTTACATGTCATCATGATTCTAACAGCATTGTAGGCTATAGGGCATATGCCATTTTGATACTTCAAATAAATAAATAATCGACAATAATATTTGAAAATATTTCTCAGTTAAAAAGGTTGATATGCATACATGCACAGAAAAAACTATGTTAATTTGGTTAGCACACATTGGTTTTATTACTCTTGTACTACTGCAGCGCTGCTTCCTGGGGTTTGTTATTATGCCAGTGATTCCGACAGTATTATCTTTTACTGCATTCTCATCTATATATTAGGAATATGTTTGTGAAAAATTCGATTCGCCATTTGGACATATGATTGGCATGCATTGCACATTGGTTGGTCATGTTCCTTATATATTGTTATTGTCCTCGGGAAATATGTCCAAGTATCATTTTCCTGCTTTGATTTGTTGTGCATACCAAAAGTTTGTGGTATTGCTAGTTCAATTGCCCAGAATTTGAACCTTGTTCAGCTAAATATTGTTATTCATGCCCATCTTTCTGAAAATTATTTGCACAGATTTTGAATGATAAACCTGATGATCGTCAGAAGGACCTAACATTCATACCCCTTGCCCCTGCTTGTGTGGTAAGTTCACACGCCAACTGTCAATGCTCTTATACTGCCGCTTTGAATTTACAGATTACTTACGTGCAAGCAACATGTTGTTTCTTTAGGTAATTCGTGTGTTGACTCCAGTGTATGCTACCCTCCTTCCTGCTGGCCCATTTATCTGGAGAATATTCTGGATTCTGCTTTGGTCAGTGCTGACCTATTTTATGCTCGCCATATTTAAGATACTTGTGGGATTGATACTGCGCTGCCTCGCGACTTGGTATGTAAATCTTCGTCTCAAAAGGAAACAACATGTGGACTGATTAGTTAGCACCGCAATTCTGGTGTTAACATCCCCGACAAGACATTTGCTGTGGTACATGAAGTACAGCAAGCACTGCAGCTGCTGCGAGTCAGTCATACATACCCATATGACAAAAATTCTTCATAGTATAGTACAGCACAGAGGAATATCAAAATGCCTGTTTTTTTTTTCTTAAAACGTTACATCGATTCAAGGAACTGGGCATAGTCCAATTTTGCAGTGTTTACAGTTTCTCTGTTCTGACCTCCTTCGGTGCATAGTTCATAGCTTCATACTAAAATTATCTGCTGCAACCTAGAGAAAGATGTTTGCAAAGCCCTGCGGATCTGTCAAGTAAGACATGTTGTACATTTTTCCTTTTAAAAGAAAAGAGCATAGTTCATAGCTTCATCCTAAAATTATCTGCTGCAACCTAGAGAAAGATGTTTGCAAAGCCCTGCGGATCTGTCAAGTAAGACATGTTTGTACATTTTT
Source organism: Phyllostachys edulis (assembly GCA_036346405.1). Taxonomy (NCBI): domain Eukaryota; kingdom Viridiplantae; phylum Streptophyta; class Magnoliopsida; order Poales; family Poaceae; genus Phyllostachys; species Phyllostachys edulis. Next base: position 18,997,299 of record CM070549.1, on the reverse strand, counting down.
CCTTTTAAAAGAAAAGTCAGCTTCTCCGCTGCGGCTCTCAAACGAGCGTACATCAAAGTAGCCGAGACATTGCTCATTAGAAGGGGTGCGAGGAGTACAACGAAAAGCTGCTTCAAAGAGTACAGAATTTTACAGTATTGACATTCACATTTTCCCGTAGAATGAGGTGGAGAATCTACAGGAACGGCACGCTGCAAAATCGAAGAGTTGCTGTGCAAAATCGAGCCGTCGGATCACCAGCACAATTATCACTCCTATCCTCCGTTACCTGATTCTCCAGCAAACGAGGCGCGAAATCGCAACCAAATGAAGAGAAACCACCACCTTATATTCCCTGTTGCGAAACGTACGCACTTTGCCTCGCGCTTCAACCCAACGGCACCACCACTACCACCAACCCGCTCGACGAGAGGTGCTCGCGTCGGCGTCGACCCCGCCGGGGTCCATCCGCATCAGGCTCGACATTGGCGTCGGCTCCGGCACCTTCGCCGTGCATGCCCATGCGCGAGCGCGGCGTCCACCTCCGTCAACATCTATCGGCGGCTTCGTCGCGGCGCGCGCGGGATCGTGCCGGTGCCGCTGTGCGTGAGGGTCTCGCAGCGGCTGCCCTTCTTCCACAGCACGCTGGACATCGTACTACGCTCCATGCGCCGACGCACGTACGTGCTCAGCGGCTGGATCACGGCCGCCGCGCTGCAGTTCGCTGTGTTGAGGTACCGGGTGCTGAGGCCGGGCGGGCTGTTCTGGCTGGACCACTTCTTCTGCGCGGAGGTGGAGTCAGAGAATTTTTTTTACTAACCTACCTTTTTTTGAATTTTATTTTAAAGTTAACCTTTGACGCACTTTATTTTCAATTCTGACCCCTTTGGTCACGCCACCACCTGTGGCATGACAAAACAACATGTCACGTCGGCCCATTTCGGTCAAACTCTTGTCACGCCACAACCAGTGGCGTGACAAAAAATGCTATTTTGGGGATTTATTCTGGTGCGTGACAGTGTTATTTTATCACGCCATCACCCGTGGCGTGACCAAAGGGGTTAGAATTGGAAATAAAGTGCGCCGGAGGTTAACTTTAAAATAAAATTTAAAAAAGGTTAATTAATAAAAAAAGTTCGAAGTCCGATGGCGGTGTTAGTGGAGTTTTTTTATATATAAAAAAGGAAGAAGTCTATTCTACCATCTCAAGTATTAACCTGAGGACAAGTAATCCCTGTATTAAAAAATCGGCCGTTTGACAAACCTAAGTTTCAAAACCGGGCAAGCTACCCTCTCCGGCTGTTTTGTGAGGTGGTATTGCTGATGTGGCGTCCGGGCGGCCCGGTTTCGCCAGGTAGGCCGATGTGTGGGCTAGGTGAGGTGGCGGTCGTTTTTAAGGAGTTATGAGGCGCAAGTTCCTTCGCGTTTCTTCCACCCGAGCAGTTCCAAAAAAAAAAGACCCCTTTCTTGCGGCTCCATCCTCACATGGCGTCGCTGTGATTCTCGGCGGCGATTGAAGCTCACTCTCTTCCGAACGACGAGGTGAGTTCAACACCCCTATTTGTTTTCCGGGGCGAGAATGTATCCACATTCGTGGTTCTAGGATTTTTTGGGGGCTTGAGAAGCGGTTGTAGGGTTATTTTAGGTGATGGATTTATCAGTTCTAGGGTTTTTTAGGGGTTTGAAAAGCGGTTCTAGGGTTCTTTGAGCTGATGGATTTCTTGGTTGTAGGGTTATTTTGCGGCTTGAGAAGCGGTAGTAGGGTTCATTTAGCTGATGGATTTCACCCTCTCGGTTCTAGGGTTCTTATGGGGATTGTGCGGGTAGTTGTGTGACGTCTCAGTCGCTTCGTGTAGGATTGAGGTATGAGAATGGATAATCTTGACCTTCTTGGGGTGAGGTTCTATTTTAATGGGGAATTCCTGAATTTTGGGATGGTTTTCGATTATGTGGGTGGAGACGAGGGGATGTCTTTCGTAGAGCGCGACAAAGTTTCGTTGCCAGAGATTAAAGGTCATCTTAGAGACCATGTTGCAGTCACTGATGATATGGTTTTGCATTGGTTGTTCTCTGGTTTAGGATTGACTAATGGCCTTAGACTTTTGGTAGATAACACTTCTTGCAAAACCATGTCTGATTGCATCACTGAAGGTGGGGTGGTCGACATATATGTAGAAGTTACCCAGGTTGAAGAACACAATGATACAGAGGATGATAAGAGTGACGATGAAAGTGACTGGGAGCATGAAAATCTGGTTGAGATTGAAGAACACAATGATACAGAGGTGGTGCCTAATGTGGAGCCCCAACCTGGTGTTACACCAATAAAAGGAAGCAATGACAGAGACTTACAGAGGTTTAAGGAATTTTATAGATCACCTATGAAGGAATGTCAGGCTGTTAGTAGTAAGGGAAAGGAAGCTGCAGCAATAATGGGTGATGAAAGTGACAGCTCTGACAGTGATTACCAACACAAGAGTGATAACAACTCTACAGAAAAATTTGAAGCAGAGCAAATGAGGAAGCTTGCCAAGGTATTCAAGAGGGAAGTTATGGCTAATAAATTGGATACAGCTGAATTAAGCCAAACTGAAGAGGAAGAAGAGTAGCCAAACTTGGATGCAGGCTATGAGACACCTTATTGTGATTCAAGTGATGAGTACTCATATGAGGAAGTGAGTGATGGACAAGGTGGTGAGCATGTGCAAAGGAAGAAGAGCAGCTGGCCAAGGTATGATAGTAAGGCTGATGTTCCAGTGTTCTCAGTTGGGATGGTATTCAGAAGCAGAGAGCAATTCAAGAAAGCTTTGATCAAGTATGGGCTAAAGAGACGTAATCACTTGAAGTTTGACAAGATGAGAAGAGCAGGATCAGAGCCAAGTGTTCATGGCATGGATGTAGGTGGCTGATTTATGGGTCAAAGACCTCAAAGTGCAATTGGTTCTAAGTTTGCACATTTGTAGATGAGCACCACTGCCGTCCAAGAAGGGACAATAAGCTAGTGACAGCTCAGGTGATTGTAGACAAATATGGTAATTTCATCAAGGCTAATTCAACATGGAAGCTTGAGAACATTAAGTAGACAGTTCTTAAGGTATGGCAATTACTCCACATATATGTTTTTGTGCATGTGCATGTGGCTCGATCCTTTGTTTTGTCCTAACAAGTTTATTGCTATATTCTGTAGGAGATGATGGCTAATGTAAATTTGGCCAAGTGCAAGAGAGCTAAGTGGATGGTTATGTAGAAGATGATGAATGCACACAAAGGTGGGTACACTAGGGTATTTGATTACCAACTAGAACTAATGAGAAGCAACCCTGATAGCACAATGGCTATTGCCCTTGACCCAGAGATTCTGGTGAAGCATGTCTTCCAGAGGATCTATGTTTACTTAGATACTTGCAAAAAGTGATTTATTGCTCGATGTAGAAGGGTAGTAGACTTAGATGGGTGCTTTTTCAAGGGTGCTTGCAATGGAGAGTTATTGTGTGCTATAGGTAGAGATGCCAACAACCAAATGCACCTTATAGCATGGGCTGTTGTAGAAAAAGAAACAAATAGTTCATGGTTCTGGTTTGTTGCACTTATTACCAAGGATCTTAACATCAATGTCCAAGGTGAAGGATGGGTCTTCATATCAGATCAGCAAAAGGGACTTCTCAATGCCATAAGTGACCTAGTGCCCAAGGCAGAGCATAGGATGTGTGCTAGGCACATATATGCTAACTGGAAGAAGAAACACTCAGATCAGAAGCTACAGAAGAAATTCTGGAGATGTGCTAAGGCTTCATCAAGGACTATCTTCAACTACTATAGAGCAAAGCTAGCACAACATACACCTCAAGGTGCAAAGGACATGATGATCACTAATCCAACCCACTAGAGCAGGGCATTTTTTCAGCTAGGGTCCAAGTGTGATTCTGTTGATAATAACATGTGTGAGTCCTTCAATAACTCCATTGTAGAATCAAGGTTTCTCCCAATCTTGTCAACGCTAGAGGCCATTAGATGTAGAGTGATGGTCAGGATTCAAGAGAATAGAACTAGTTCAGATAAGTGGCAAGGAGCAATCTGTTCAAACTTATTTAGGAAACTCAAACTGAATATCACAAGGTCTGCTCAATGTGATGTCCTTTGGAATGGGAAGGAAGGATTTGAGGTTAGGGAGAAGGACAGAATGAAGTACACAGTCAACCTGGAGCAAAGGACTTGTTCTTGCAGATATTGGCAACTGTCTGGTCTACCTTGTTGCCATGCAATCAATGCCATCTACAAAGGTTCACAGCAATTGAATGGCTACATTGATAGCTGCTACTCCATAGAGGTTTACAAGAGGATATACGAGCATTGTTTGGGGCCAGTGCAAGGTGAAGAGAACTGGCCAACCTCTGATCATCCTAATCCATCACCCCCTGGGTACAACAAAATGCCAGGGAGACCTAGGAAGGAAAGGAGAAGGGAACTAGGTGAGGCACCAAAGGCACCTAAGGGAACAAAGCTAACTAAGGTTGGATGTAAGGTCAGACGTGGTCTCTGCAGAAAAGATGGCCACAATGTTAGGAGATGTCCACTTAATCCAAATGCAAACCCGAAGAAGAAACATTGAACTACACACCTCAGGAGAGAAGCTACTAGAAACAGGAAGCAAGCAGAGGCATCAAGCTCTGCACCAATCTTAAGCACTGCATTGGTAAGTACTTAACATCAAGCTCTGTAATAAATTGGTAGTACATAACCACAAATACTAACATTACCATCTTGCAGGTTATTCACACTACTGAAGCTGGTGCTCAAAAATCACAGAAGAAGTCAAGCAAGACTACCAAGTAGACAACTTGCTTTTGTTCTATGTAGGTCAATGAAAAGGAAGTAGTCAGTTTGTGATAGTGCATTGCTTTTGGACTACCAAGTAGACAGTTTGCTTTTGGACTTGTCCATGGTCTGGACATGTAAGTATATAGGTTAATTTCATATGTAGGTGAATGTTTCTAGGTGAACCTCTCTGTCAGATGTATGAAGCTTTTGGACTTGTTTAAGAATTACTCTATGAAGCTTTTGGACTTGTTCAAGAATTACTTGAATTTGGACATGTCAATGATGTGTTTTGGATATGTAATTACCTCATGCAATGCAATGCCAAAGTTCTCAATGTCAATGTCAAACTTATCTTCTCAATGTTGTCAATGTTGTTTACTCTCATAACTGTCAATGTTGTTTACATTCACATATCTTCAGTACCAAACTTCTCAGAGATAGAGACAGATGATCAAGAATGACTGCATTCTATATACTTCAACATTCAATCATTACAACTGCATATCACGATTACAAAAGAGTCACAGTTATTGATTGCCAACAGCCCACACAGAAAACACAACTACACTTACAACTATTGCATGAAACAATAACTTCATCATGTTTTGCTTCTGAACTCTAACTGCTAATTCTGCCACCTCCATTTTCTTCTCCTCCAGCTTGTTCTTCAGGACAACAATCTCTGCGGCGTGCCTTCCTTTGACCTCTGCCACACTTCTCCAGGCCACCTCCATTTTCTTCTCCTCCATCTGCATCTTCTCCCTCTTCAGCTCTACATTCACCTTCTTTAATTCCCACACTTTATCACGGAGATTCAATAGCAAATGATTCAAAAAAAGGAGGGGTTTCCGGATCATGCCACTGCCAAAAACCGCAACCACCGACCTACTCCAACAAAAAATGGCACCCAAATCAAAGTGAATTCCAACAAAATCAAGTTCAATACATGCAAATCGATCTAAACTATTTGCTTACCCTTGCTCCCTTGCATGTGTAGTACCTCTTCCCGAGATTCTCATCGCTCCAAGAAATCCATCTCAACGCTTTCTCCTTGCAATAGCACAAACGCGCGGGGAGGTAGTCCAGCGGCTTCTCACGGTAAACCACCGGCGACTGCGACCCTTCCGTCCTGCACCCTTTGCTTCCCGACGGCGCCGCGTAGGGAGACCGTGAGGTCCCAGAGCTTCCTTCCTCCTCCATGCCCTGAACCCTATCCTCACTTGCGTCGCCAGAGAGAGGAACTGCTCCGAAGGAACAAACGCGAAGGGGGTAAAGCCGTAAAGGGGACTCCTTAAAAATGACTGCCACCTCACCTAGCCCACACATCACCACACATCGGCCTACCTGGCGAAATCGGGCCGCTCGGATGCCACCGCACAAAACAACCGGAGGGGGTAGCTTGCCCGGTTTTGCAACTTAGGGGTGTTAAACGACCGATTTTTTAATACAAGGGGTTACTTGTGCTCAGGTCAATACTTGAGGGGGTAGAATGGACTTCTTCCTAAAAAAAGTCCTATATGATCTAGGTCCTATTCACGTTACATTGGACTCTCCTAGGGACAACTTCAGCTTCCGGCTTTTGCCAGGAAAAGCTGGAAGCCGTCACAAACGGTCGGCTTTTTTGCACGCTTTTTTCTAAAGCTGGAAGCCGCGTCTAATGGGAGAAAGCCGAAAGCCAGAGCTGCCATTCGGCAGCTTCGTGTGACTTCCCACCCTTCTCCTTCCAACTTTGCCCCTCAACTTCACAGATTATTACCCACTTTTGCCATCGAATAAATTCCCTACTCCTCCACCGGCTCGCCGCCCCCGTCCCCGATCCCTTGCTCCTCCTCCTCCCTCGTCTCCCCCCGTGCCCCTAGCCCCCCTCCTCCTCCCCACCGACCCCCACTACCTCCCACGGCCACGTCCCTCCTCCTCCCCACACGGCGCCGCCCCTCCTCTCCCCCAGCCCTCGCCTTCTCCTCCCCACACGGTGGCGCCCCTCCTCTCCCTCGAGTCACCGGCGGCCTCCTCCCTCTCCCCCGAGCCAGCCCCCACACGCCTAATTGTCTGGTCGCCTCTAGCCGACCGGATCTGGGCTGCTCCCCAACCTCGAGCCGCTGGTGACCTCCTCCCTCTCCCTCTACTCAGATCTAGCAGCCTCGTCACCCTCCTCCCTCCACCGACTCGCGCCGCCGCGCTGCCTCCTCCTTCTATTGGCTCGCGCCGCCTCGGGGCCCTCGTCCCTCCTCTGGCTCCCTCCCCTACCGCCGGCGGCTGTAGGATCAAGGATAACGGACTAGAGGGGGGGTGAATAGGAGGTTTTTAAATAATTTAACAATTTAAGCCAATTAATAACTTAGTCTAAACAAGTTACACTTCTAGCTAAGCAATTCAATCACAATAAAAGAGCTAGAAATGTAAATACGGAAATAGTAAAGACTAGAAATAACCACAATGAGACAAAGATGTTTTCCCGTGGTATCGAAGACTTGCCGATCTTCACTAGTCCACGTTGAGGAAGCTTGACAACTCAAGCTGGCTCCACGAATTAAGCCTTCCCTCTATCACTATGGTTGTTCTTCCTCCGCTCCGGATATGGCAAACACCAAACCACTCACAAGCTTGCACCGGGTCTCTTCACAATCTCCTTGAAGAGATCACCGTGCTCCACCGCCAAGGCCGTCTAGGAGTTTGGCAAAACTCCAAAAGTAATAAATCAAGACCTTCGCTTGACGGCACTCAAGTGCAATAGGATCAACTAAGATGAATGGATGCACTTGAATGAACTCAACTACCTCACAATGAATGCAAAAGAGAATTTTAGTGTTGAGTGAATGCACAAGGCTCTCAAGGCTCTAAGGATGTTAAATGAACACTTTCTTGCAGTCCTTGAGCAGTTGGAGGGGGGGGTATTTATAAACCCCACCAACACTTATGACCGTTGGGGACCAAATCCCCAACTTCCAGCGAATTCCGGTACGACTGGCAACTAGGTTGCGGTTGAACCGCACTTGTGTCAGAAACCCGTAACGGCTAGAATGGCGGCATTTAATACTCTAACATAGCCGTTGGAATTTCCCGTGCGGTACGACCGCCAACCAAAGTGCGGTACAACCGCATCGCCCAGTCATACCGCTTTGACGAGCGGTACAACCGATCGTAGGGTTTCCAAAACGCTGAACTTACATGCTCTTTGGAAAATACGTACCGCCTCAGAAAAATCGGTACAACCGCAGCGTGGTTCAACCGTTTCATAAGCACGGTACAACCAATTACTAAGGAGATCTCTAAGCCAAAATGCATCGGTTCTGGTTTTATTCAACCGACAACTAAATCGCGAACGATCAAGAATGCGGTAGTACCGCTCAAAGAGCTTGGTGCATTAAGCGCTTAGATTAGTAGAACTACCAAAATCCGTAGTACCGCCAAGTATAGTGCGGTCATACCGCTTCAAGCAGTACAAACGCCCGTTTAACTTCGGTACGACCGATTTCTGACAAAAAGTACTTAGAGCTTTCAAATTCAAATTCAAATGCATGCACGATCCTAAATTGATCCATATGGCACAAGAATATGCTATCAAGCTACTTAGTCATGATCCCCCTTAATAGTACGACATTTAACCTATAATCTAGTCTTCCAACCAATTCTCCCAAGATCGGTAAAATATAAAAAGGATCCTAGACTACTTGTACCTTGACTTTAAGCCATGTAGATCTTCATGTCATCCTTTAGCATACATCAAGTTCACCAATGGGACTTAACCTTGTAAATACTCAATAAACACGTTAATCCCATATTCACATATTATTATTAATTACCAAAACAATTTTTAGGGGCCTAGATGCTTTCAGCAGCAGTGGCCCAAACCCTAGCCACCGTCGGCACTCTTTTTCTTTCATTTTTTCTGTTGTAATATAAATGCTTTGTAATAACTGTTTATTTTAATAACTATTTATTATAAAAATTAATCATTGTAATAATTGTGTGTGATAATTATTTATTGTGTTTATTTATTTAATATTAGTTTATTGTAATAAATGTCATTAATTGTGGTTAATTGTGCTAATTGTGCTAAATTGCGATATATTGTGTTAATTGTTGTCAAATGCGATCAATTTCCATAACCATCGTCGAATGCGATCAATTATGCTAATTGAGGTAGTCGACGTCAAATGCAACCAATTGCCCTAATTCTGGTAGTGGTCATTAATTGTCTTTAAATGTGCTCAATTGCGGTAACCATCGTCGAATGCGATCAATTGTGTTAGTTGTTCATTGTCTTTAAATATCGTTAATTGTGTTTAGCGTCGTTAATGATCGTCAATTGTCGTTAGTTCTTGTTAAATGTTGTTAATTGCGTTAAACGACAGCAAACAAGTTGTTACTGTCCTCAAGGGCATTTCAGATATTTCTCATCTCGGAAGTTGCAACCAATCTACCTAAAAGCCAAATAGCCAAACACCAAACCTCTTCAGCCTAGCCGTTCAGCCCTGCAGCACAACTGGAAGCCGCTTTTCAGTAAAGCCACAGCCATTCCAAACAAGCCCTATGTCATGTCGCAACCTAAGAAATAAAAAGGCATTTTTGCAACATTTTCCACAACGCAAAATCCCACGCTCCAAATAGCAATTCATGAGTAGCATTGTAATGCCAGTAGAAAGGAAAATAGAAGGAAAACAAAAATTGAGAAATCCAAGGGAGGACAATAGGGATAAAAAGGGTTTTGCTGTCAGAACCCTTCGGCTTTAGAAATGTTGAATGAATTATCGTTCATTGAGGTTCCCAGACCATCCGGGGACGGTCGACGCCTCTCACTTATGTGGGCATCATCATTCGGCAATAGAGAATCCAACACGCACGATTTTTTCCAACTTACCTTCCGCAGTAGAAAAGACAACGAATAGTGCTATTTTTACCCCCACAGGCTTTTGGCCATGAGATAAAGCCTCACCCTTGACCAAGCCAACAGGAGGGAGGGAGAAAGAAAAGGGATAAGACCAACCCACTGCATAGCCAGAGAGGCACCCAACAGAGAGCACTCACTCTTGATCCCATTTCTCAACCCACTTTCTCCCCCAACCAAGAGCCAGCACTACAGTTCCCTCTCATTCCACGGCCAAGGCAAAAGGCAAAGCCAAGGAGGCCAATGAGCCCATGGCAACCATAGAGGGGAAGTGAGGAAGAGAGTCGGAGGAGAGGAGCACAAAGAGTTGGGGAAGGCGAGGGGGGGGGGTGAGGACCCTAGACGACCACCTTCGGCCAACTCCGACAAAAGAAAGGCGACCACACCGTGAGCATCGTCATCGCCACGTCACAGTCGCGCAAGCATAGCACATGAGCAAGCATGGCACAACACTAGAATGCATAAAGTAAAGGGGGTGAGAGTAGGACTTCCTGGGGTAGAGCTCGTAGGAGGCAGTGGCATCGGGCGCAGGGGACTAGCCGAGCTACTTGCGATGCGCGCATAGGAGTAGACACCGGGGGCTAAAGGAGGAAAGGGGGGTTGTCGCGCAGGGGAGGTGCACGACAGCCGGTGACCGAGCCAGGCGTAGGCGAGCCAGAAGCGCACGGACATGGGTCGAGCCTACGACCAGGTACAGGGCAGAGAGGAGCTACACAAGCGCAGGAAGCCAAGGGCGTAGCCGAACAGGGAAGTGCAAGCCGAGCCGGCAGCGGTGACAGAGAGGACCACTGAGAGGAGAGAGGGAGGTGGAGTAGAGCAAGAGAGAGAGAGAGAGAAAGAGCAAGAGTAGAGAGGGAGGTGAAGAGATAAGGCCAGGTCAGGAGGAAGGCTTCGTCTAGGAGAAATTTTATTGTGTGGTGGTAGCATTTTGGGCCTAGAGGATGGGCCAGGGTGTTACAGTTGGTATCAGAGTGGGCGTTAGGTTTGTGGTGAATTGTTTTTGACAACTTAGCTTAAGTATTCAATTAAAACTTGACCTAGGTTGATTAATTACTAAAACGTGACATACTCTGGTGCACAGTAGGATGGATTTTGGGTCAAGCATTGCATATACGTGTTAGCTAGTTATATTGTTGATGTGCAATGTTACGAGGTAACTGCTTGTGAGTTGATTGTGTGAATGTTTGTTTGACGTAATCAGAGATGCCGAGAGGTAGAGGTCGCGGTCATGGTCATGGCCATGGCTGTGCCCAAGAGGAGCCACCGCTTGAGGTTCAGCAAGAAGCACCTGATGCAGAGGTTGTTTCCGCTGAGCAGTCCGTAGCTGGGAATCTGGAAGGTCTTCGGCCTTGTTGCAAGAGTTTTTAGAAGAGGTTCGTGCACTTCACGACAGTGTCGACAACCGCTAAATGCCGCATTCTGCCAGGCCCTCATCGCTCATTCCAACCATGCCGGAGGCAAGAATGGGCCTTCGTGAGTGGTTGGCGTTACGTCTAGATATCTTCGATGGCACGGGCACCCCAGTTCAAGCTGTGGATTGGTTGTGTTATATGGGAAGGTAGTTTGAAGCCCTAGAGATGAGCTCACAGCTGAGAGTTCACTACGTGGCATTCCAGTTAAGGGGTCAGATGAACATCTGGTGGGACGAAGTCCCTTCAGCTAGGACCCCTGCCCAGGGTCCCGCTACCTAGGAGATCTTCGTCAAGTAGTTCAAGGCGAGGTACTACCCGAAATCTTTTGTGGAGAGTATAGAGTTCGCCTTGTCGACCTTCATGCAGGGGAAGATGACCGTAGCTGAGTACGAGGCAGGGTTCAATGATTTGATCTGTTTCGTACCATTAGTCGCGAGCAATGATCTAGAGAAGGCTAAAAGGTTCCACCGAGGGCTCAACTCTAAGTTTCGGCATGTTATGGGAGCCACTGCGCCACGTGACTTTAGGTCAGTAGTAGAACAGGCCAAAGGGATGGAGATGGAGCTGCAACTCTGTTGGAAGAATAATTCACCCCTAGTGTAAACGGGGCCACTTTGCAAAGGACGCACGTACAGGTCCAAAAAATGCAACTATACGCGTAAAATACTGTAATGCCCCTCGCTTGTACTCATAGGGTAGATATCCCCCAAAGGGGTATTTTTTTTTGTCATTTGTACAAGCCTAAGGGCCTATAAATATCCCATGTATCTCTCATTTGAGGGAGGGCTCTTAAGCAATATAAGAAAATAAGACATCAGGTGAACCTCCGAGAGGAACCCTCGAACCCCCGGAGGCCACCGACAGGAGTAAGACGGTCCTCTCGGACCCTCGAACCTGTATAAACCCTTGTGTCATTCTCGCTTTCGTGGATGACGGCCCGTAACACGGCCGACGTCCGCCCCATCACTCGTGTTTGGTTTTTACACCAACAACATTGGCGCTAACCGTGGGGATGTAGCTGATCGACAGAAGGCTATGGCTTCGACCAAGAAGTACTCCAAGTCCACGAGGCCTCCTCAGGCTCCAGAGCATGAGGAGCCAGCAGACGACTGGTCCGTTCTCTGAAAAAATCCAAGGCGCGGGTTATCTTCGGAGATTGGGGTTGTTCACCCCGAGGCAGACAACGTCCTGCGTATCCTCGGGCTACCAAGCATTCCCACCTCCATTGCACCAACTGACGTGGTATCTGGCCAAAGGCAAGAGGCCCGAAGTGTCGTCGAAGCTCTAGGGCTGCCCATAGCTCTTGCGGAGCTCGACGTCGCTAATTACAAAGCAATGGTGGAGGCAACCGCAAGACAGGTGGTGGACTACATGATGGCATCATATCGTACTCTCAGCGGCCCTCAGCACGTCCCCCCACTCCCAGCACTGCCTTCAGTTCAAGTGGCCACTGACCCGGCCACACGGGGAGTTTTCCTCGGAGGAGGGGGGGGGGCAAGGGGGACATCCTTACAACCTCCCTCCACTTGCCCACGCGGCAGTGATGAACGGGGATCCTTACTGGCCGATGCACCCACCAAACTTTGGATGGGGAGGAGCTCAGCCCATTCCATTACAATTCATCTCGTCGCCTCAGCCTCTGAGACCTGAGTTCATACCCCCTGGAATGGGCGTTCCGCAGCCTCCTCTTCAAGCTCCTCCACCTGGGCAAATGCGCCTGCACCCGGAGATGGTTGACCAGCTCCCACCAGTTAATGCAGGGCTCCATCCCCAAGGTGCTACATGGCCAGGGGCAACTAGGGATCCCACAGGATTAAAGGTCGTTCCTTCCCTTGTGCCCCCTTCAGCACCTTCAGGCGGGCGGACCATTCCACCCATCATGGCCCAAGCGCACCACCAAGCCAAAAGGATTCACATCAAGGAGGCTGTGGCCAGGGCGGCCAGAAGAACATGTACTCTGCAAGCACTAGGCGTGTCCCCGTGCCACCAATCGGGTCCGCTGGGGAGCGTGGTCGCCACCACCGTGAAGAAATGGATGTTGAATCCCTGATTTCCCGGCCGAATCAAGCTGCAGGTCGACGCGGGTGCTCCAACTCGCCAATGCGCTTGCACCATCACCACCACCAGCAGGCATCTAGCTCTTCCAGTTCGGGAGAGCCCCACCACCGCCGTCGTCGCACCGCGCGATCACCATTGCCTTGCACACAAAGGGACAGGGGCATCCCGGAGAATAGAAATCCTCTCGCTCAATACATCTTCAAAGCTTCATTTCGACCGAAGTTCCACCAGCCCAATCTCGGGCCATACTATGGGGACTCTAACCCCATGTAGTTCTTGGAAGTATACTCCACGGCCATTCGGGCTGGGGGAGGTGGAGAGGTGGAGATGTGTAACTACCTCCCACTGTTCCTCTCTGGAACAGCGTGTTCTTGGTTCTTTAACCAGAAGAAAGGCTCCATCTATTCGTGGGACCAGCTGAGGGAAGAATTCAGTGCGAACTTCCAAGGAAGCTATCAGCGCCCCATGCTCCCCAATCAAGGAAGGGCTGCTCCCGGGGGAACTTAATCGTGCACTAGGGAGAGATCCCCCGAGGACGACCCATGAGCTCTTCGAGGTCGTGGAAAAATACGCCTGGGGAGAAGAAGACGACCTGGCTAAGAAGGGATTTGTCCAGTAGGACGGAAGCATCTCCCCCGAGAAGAAGTCAAAAAGCTCCTTCTAGAAGAAGGGCAATGACCAGAGGGATCACTCTAGCAGGGAATGTGACTCTAAGATCCTCGTCGTAATCGACGCTCCTTCACAGGAGCATGGGGGCAACTCCACCAGAGGAGCCAAGAAGGAATCGAGACCTAAAATCTACTGGAAGGGACATCCTGACGAAGACCGCAATGAAAGGAGGAGCAACCCAAACCAAGGAGATGGGCGCTGGTGTGCCTACTTGATGAACCACGGAGGTTCTAATCTGGCCTGATATTTCGATGAGAAGGTAAATTCGGTAGAAGTCACTCAACTCTCACGATCCTGGTTACTTAACTTGCAAGGTCTTAAACCACGAATCGCCGAATCGCTTACAAGTTGTTATCAACCGTAATTTAATAACCTGATGACTCGATCACGAAGATTAATTCCTGCATACACTGAAGAAGCACACAAGAACAAAGTAAAACACAATCTGATGTATTGCAATTATTGATGAAGTACTGATAAAGTGGGATTCCAAATAAGGATCTTGACTGGGTGGTCTAGTCGACACACACAGAAGATACAAGTTGCAACGAAGGCTAACTAAACATAAACGAAATCCAAGTTTTAGCAAAGGGCGGCGGCTCCTATAAGAGGAGTTGCGGCCAAGGAGGTAACCAGGTTGTCCTAGGGTTGCGTGCAGCCAGGGAGGAGGGCGCACCCACCTTGGGCTTAGCCCGGTACGATTACAAAGCCCAAATTGGCCCAAACAGGTCATGCAGCAGTTTATTTTGAGGATTGTGATGCGTACATAATGAATCTGACAGTAAGGCTGGATCTATTGGAAAGGCCTTGTCGTAAGCTTTCCATTAAGTACTCGTGCACCTCCAACGGACTCTGTATGTGAAAGTTATACATGTTTTAAGATGGTGATGTCAGGCTGACTCCGAATTGATCTGGAATTGAAATTCAGTCGACCTAGACTTGTTGTGGTAGTAGTGGTACTCCCCTTGCCTTTGTTCCTAAGTAGAATAACATCACAAGACTTAGGTAGCAATCCGTCCTCAATGGAACAATTATAAACTCCTAGAAACGAAGTTACCTAATAATTTATTTGGCGAGCACGTGCTCTAGTAATTGGTCCTTGCATATCAAGTTCAAGAGTAGAAGTAGTAGGTATGGTTGTATCAGTGGAAAGGATGTCCTCATCACTACCACAAGATGAATGGACATGATATGAACGAGTGCTGCCAGTACGCCGCTGAAGTGGCAAAACTCCTCAAACACGGCCCCGAGCCGCGCCGAGGATCACCATCGCATCCCATGGCTGCAGAGGCGAAGCCCCTTTAGGCAATTCCGCCACCCCCAGCTCAAGCCCCTGGTGATCTACCCCCAGGGTGGCACCTGCAACATGCCAAGCCTGAACCCCCTTCCCAAGCACCGCAAAGACAAGTAAATGTCATAATAGGGGGCTCGGCATCCGAGCATGCATCAAAGCGTCAATAGAAGGAGTACGCCCGAGAAGTCAACGTGGTAGGGGTAGCCCCTCAAAGCATTTCTCCCAAATGGGCAAGCATTCCCCTTAGCTTCACAGCTGAGGATGCAAAAGGCTTAAGATTCCCTCATGATGACGCCCTCTGAGTAACTACCACGATATCCAATTGCGAGGTCTCCCGCATCCTCGTTGACGGAGGAAGATCTGTAGATATACTCTACCTGCGTGTGCTCAAGGAACTGTGGGAGTCAAGGGGAGGCTGTCATCATGGCATTCTACTGCCATCCAATCGCCCTCTCACCAGCTTCGTACCAAGAAAATCCATTCGACCCCTTGGAAGGATTGAACTCCTTATGACGTTTAGAACACAGGAGAATCATCACACGGAAGTCGTCAGATTTGATGTCGTTGACATCGAGTCCCCATTCAATACTATCAAGGGAAGGGAAACTCTCAACCGCTTCTGCGCAACAGTTCATCAAAACTACCTATGCTTAAAGATACCAGGCCCTCGCTGGGTCATCTCCATGAAGGGTGATCAAGACTTGGCTCATCGCCTATACCACAAAGCGGCAACTAACTCCGGCGACATCAACTTTCTCAAACCTAAGGAGTCAAAGGAGGAAATGCCCTCGCCTCTCTCACCAAGGCACACCAAGGATGTACCCCCTCCAGCGAGGTGCTCTCTTAAGCCTCGTTTGGAGGAGGACCTGCAGGAAGTACGAATCTTCGACCAGGATGACCCGCGGTCTCTTAGAATCGAGGTCGTTATCCCATAAAAAATAGAGAAGGAGCTCATGGAGTTCTTAAAGTCCAATGCTGGTGTATTCTCTTGGACAACGTCAGACATGACACTTCTTTTTGATGTTCATGAGGGCCTCTGCAGCTCTCACATCGCGCCAAGGGCAACCGCAGCAAAAGCACTTCGTCAAGGCTTCTATTGTCCCACAATGGTGCAGGATGCCCTCGATGGGCTCAGGAAGTGCGAGTGATGCCAAAAGATGGCAGCCAATCACAACGATCCTGCTAATCCCCTGCGCACTATACCAATCATCTGGCCTTTTGCCTGATGGGGAACGGACCTACTCGGGCTATTCCCACCGGGCAAGGGGGGCTACAAGCGTGTGGTGGTATCAGTAGATAACTTCACCAAATGGGTAGAGGCAGAACCCCTAGCCTCCATCACATCTCGCTCCGTGCAAAAGTTCTTTTGGAAGAATATCATGTGTCGCTTTTGTGTTCCTATGGAACTCACAGTGGATAACAACACCCAGTTTGACACGACTTCCTTCAGAGATTCCTGTAACCACCCTTCGCTTCGATACGGTGGCTCATCCAAAAACTAACGAGGCTGTGGAAAGAGCCAATGGGCTAGTCCTGCAAGGCATACATTGTCGGCTTGAAACGAGTGCCCTCAAGCGGGGAACCTGGGCGGAGGAGCTCCTCAGCCTCCTATGGGGCCTGCGCACGACCCCCAACCGCTCCACGGGAAGGACTCTGTTCTCGCTCATGTACGGGGCAGAAGTTGTCCTCCCTGCCGAGATCCGTCACCGCTCTCTTTTATTGGAAATGCTCTCAGCACCACTACCTGCCCACTTCGCTCAAAGCGAGGACAACCACAAGATTGAGGTGGACTTTGCGGAGGAAATTCGCGACCAAGCCCTCAAGCACGCTGCTTACGAACAGTAGGCCGCCCGGTTCTACAACAGTAGGGTGAAGGAACACGCCCTCCTCCTCGGCAATCTTGTACTAAAAAAGGTCACCGACCCGAAGGCTCAGGGGAAGCTTCACCCCAAATGGGAAGGCCCCTACCGCATCTCCTCGGTCCTGGGGTCAGGCGCCTACTGACTTGCTACCCTAGAAGACAAGCAGCTGAAGCATGCATGGAATGCGGATAAGCTCTGCGAAGACGTGAGGTTCCTGCATGATCGCACCATTTATGCAATTGTGGCATGGATCGGGGGTAGTCCCTTAACACACTGTTGTTAAGGGATTGACCTGTTTTGTGAATGTCTTCTCAGTTATGTGCTCATTGACGATTGAAAGGTTTGCCTTCTGACACGCTGCGGTTAAAAGGCTGCCCTCTAACGCGTTGCTGTTAGAGAGCTACACCATTTAAGGGGATCATATAACTAGAATGTTTGCAAATAACTGTAAAGACTTGCTCCTAACACGTTGTTGTTAGGAAACAGCCCCATCCTACAAGTCTCACAAGTCTCGCTTGTCTCACACAAGCTCTCGCTAACCCTTCCCCTGTAAAGGATGTCACCTCCGTGGTGCCTAGGGCACCTGACCCCCGTGGTCTCCCCTAACAAAAGACCAAAGCGGCTTGGTCGTCCGTCAACTCCACCATGGCGGTTTGTGTCCTGCTGGACGTAGGGCGCAAGTGACGGCTCGGGCCTAGCGCCCGAGTCTATGGATGCGCTAAGGATTAGTCCCCCTTCAGCCTCCAGGCTATACGCCGAACGACCTCCGGGTCACTCCTCGCCTTGTTCTAATACAGGCAAAGGCCAACCGTGCCTAACACATTCGTATCCCCTCGGGAACGTCTTACTGTCAGGGACACATGTCCAAGATACCCATGAGTTAGCCTCATGGGCACCTCTAAATCCACTGGGGGCTACCACCCCTAGTTGCCATTCAGTGCCCCACGACTTAGCCTCGTAGGCATCACCGGTGTGCCCGTGGCTTACTGTCTGGGGAACACGTCCAAGGTGCCCATGAGTTAGCCTCATAGGCACCTCCCAATCCACTGGGGGGCTACCATCCCTAGTGGTTATTCGGTGCACCATGACTTAGCCTCGTGGGCACCACCGATATGCCCATGACTTACTGTCTGGGGCACACGTCCAAGGTGCCCATGAGTTAGCCTCATGGGAACATCCAAGTCCACTAGGGGCTACCACCCATAGTGGCCATTCAGTGTCCCGCGACTTAGTCTCGTGGGCACCCCTCTAGGCAGCTCGAATCATCTACCATCAACCTGGTTTGAATATCGATCAAGGATTGTCATGCTGCATAAGGATATCACCTCGGAGATCTTAGTATCTAAACTGATGGGATTCTACGGGCCCCACGGCAACGACTTCGATCATCTGTCATATCGAGTGAATGTTACCTTACTACAAGAAACGAGTTATCTACCTGTCCCCGCAACATTTCTAGCTCGAACTACGACGATTCTGAGGAGTTCTACTTCAACGACTCTCATCAAACCATGGAGCAAGAGGAGGAATACTTCGTCCACAACTTCGCCTCCACAGGCTTCGCTCTGATGCACCGCCCGCCTTGAAGGCTATGCCTCGGTAGGGCGGACCCGCGTCCACAACTTCGCCTACATAGGCTTCCCTCCGACGCGCTACCCGCCTCGAAGGCTATGCCTCGGCAGGGCAGCTCCGCGTCCACGACTTCGTGTGCACAGGCTTCGCTCGGACGCACCCCCTACCTTGAAGGTTGCACCTCGGTAGGGTGGCTCGGCATCCAGTACTTCGTCTTCAGGAATGGAGCAACAAAAACCACCCCACACGAAGGGCCAACGGAAAGCGGCAATTTCGTACCCACCCTCACGTAGAGCACTCACACGATATGAAGCAAAAAATAAGCCTGAGTCTTTGGACGCCCGCGTGCTCGCCATGCCAAAATTGGCTAAGTCGGTGCCCTTGCGCGTACTCCTCAGCCCTCGTGCCTCGCGCTACATCGAGTCAAAATTTGGCTAAATCTCGAGTGTCTACATTCCCACATACAAGACCAAAATGTTGACGGCATACCGCAGCATGCATATTCGTCAACTGGATACAAGACCTCAGCATTTCCTCTTTGCCCCTCAGGCGCCTTAGCAAGCGCCCAAGGGACAGGGGGGCTAGTGTTGAGCAATTCTCCACAGCGACAAGATGGCCACTCTCGTTGTGGCCGTCAACCCGCGGATCAAGTTTAGCGAGGACCAGATCTCCGCCATCCTCGACGGTGTTCCACTCCACGCCGAAGTTCATGCTCATGGCCGGCTGGTGCCCTACATACCCTGCGCCTCGCGCTACCACGATGCTCTCGTGCCCTCGCGGCGTCACGCCCTCACGGTGCCCTCGTGCCCTCATGGCGTCATGCCCTCGTGGTGCCCTCGTCCCAAGCCTTGAGCGTAACGGTGTACCCCTTTGGGGGGCAGGGGCGCTCGTCCGGCCCCGGCCATCGGGCGTCACTCAATGTCAGGTGGCTCCCAGGTGCCACCAACGTCGCCTTCTCCGCCTTAGTGGGCAAGGAAGGCTCGAACCTTGTAACACCCCAACTTTTTAATTTTGATTAAAAATAAATTTTAATTATTTTCTTGGAGTTTTCTGGAATTTTAAAAGTTTTTTCCTATTTATTTTAAAGCCAAAATAATTTATTTGCAAAAATTAAATACCAATGTTTAGTTGAAATTATTTTATCTAAGTCCAAAATATCTTCGGGAATATTTGAGCCATGTTTTTTTTTGCTAGCATATGTAGTGACTACAGAAAACCCTAGCAATGTAAACCCTAAGGGTTGAAAACATAAACCCTAAATCATAGAAACCCTAATTGCGGAAACCCTAGGAACATAAATTGCAAATGCAAAATAAACCTAAGGTATTTCTCTTCGAAATATTACACGAGTTGTAAACCGTAAAACCGAAATCATGTTTAAAAGCTAATTAGAAATATTTAGCAAGTATGAGAGAGTTCATCTACCATCGCGAGAGAATTTCTTAAAACAAATTAAATTGAGGGAATTAAAAGTTCGAGTTTGGTGTAATTATACTGCTAGTAAAAATAAGGAAATATTATTGAACACATTTTTATATTTTACTCAAAGTCAAATAATAAAGATGCCTGAAAACATGAACTTAAAAGAATTTTAGAGAAATATACAAAGCACATATAATTTTGAAACAATTACACAATAATCTACATTATGTCAGAAACCTTCCCTAAAATTGTATACTTTTTGGAGCTATGTTACCATATTTGAAAAATCCAAAGAACTCAGCCTCTCTAAAAAGGAAAATTGGAAACTCATTTTCCTTTCTTCACTTCATCGACCACGGACTCCACTAGCTGCCCTTCTTCTTCCACGCAGCTCGCCTCGCTCTCTCGTGCCATGCCTCTCCTTATGCCTATGCCATCGACCACCTTGGGGTCCTCCGCCTCCAAACTACAAAAAGCCACCCGAGCCGTTCGTCCCTCCCGATTGTCTCCTCTCCTCCCCCTCCACCATTCTCCCCCACCGAAGGCTCTTGGAGCCCTCAAGACAAAGCCGCCTCACCACCAAAGCCGCCACTGCCGCCATCATTGCTCCGCCTCCCCTTCAATTCTCTAAGCAGAGCATCCTTGACCTTCCCTAACCTCTCCCGTCCGCCTGCTGAAGCTCTCTCACCACAGCGCCGCCATGACGACCCCATCACATCGCCACCGGCTTCCGCCGCCAAGCCGCTCCAACCCTCCTCAGCCTCCAACAACCACCTGGGTGAGATCCCCTGGGCCTTCTCATGCTCATGCTCGCCTGCTCTTCCCCCTCCTACTCCGACGCCGCCTTTTTTCTCCCCATGGTTGGCCGCCACAGAGCTCCTAACTCGCCACTCACTGCCTTTGTCGTGGCGACAACCACCCATAGGACCGCCATGACTTTGTGGTTCCATTTACCACAGACGGCCAAGTCCTCACCGGGCGGCCATGCCCGAGCCGCCCTCATCGCCTCGCCTCCCCTTCGTGCTTCTCTCATGGAGTATATGACAGGTGGACCCTCCCTCAATCTCCCTAGCCCTCTTCTGGTGATGTATGCACGTATGGCTACAAGGCCCATTCAATTAGGAGTTGTTAATTGTAACATCCCGGTTTTTCTGAGCCTTTTTGAAGTTTTTCAAAATAAAAAGAACCATTTGGTTTTGATGAGAGTTCAAAGCTTAACTTGAGATTTTAAAAAGAGCTTTAAATGACTAAATCAAACTTCAACTAAATCAGTTCGATTTCTTTCGAGTTCAATGCTTATCTCGATGTGTTCTTCCCTTCCTCCGCTTTGCTCAGGCTCTCCTCGACCCAGCTTCTTCCTTTCTTCTTTGACCTCCTCCTTCGCTTGATCTCGAGGGTCTGCACCTCTCCTCTCAATGGAGACCTCTGGTGGTCTCCGGAGTTGGTCGCGACCTTTGTAGGACCGAAAGGCGACTAGAGGGGGTGAATAGACGCTTTCTTATCTTTTTCACCTTGCTTAAACCCCAAGCAAATAACTCAAGACCGCAGACACACAAAATCGCATACTTCAAACGCACTAAAAGAATCAGAGCAGATTAGCCGAAAACAATAGACAAATCTAACAGAGTGAAGCAAAGAAGACTAAAAATCAGACTCACGGATCAAGGCAGTTCCAACAGAGCAAACATGCAAGACAAGAATAAATCAAAACAAGAACTATCTTGCAGTTCTCGACGCCTTAGTACATCTGCAATACACAAAGAAAGAAAGCTCCCTAGAACAATGAAAACGCAGACAAAAGGAGCTACCTAAACGCACTAAAGAGCAAATTTACACACAAGAGTCAAATCGATTTTTGTGGGTCAGACACCACCGCCAAGAAGCCAAGATCTCCGCTTTCTCCACCATGGCTGCTAACTTTTACTCGACCAAAATCGCTACAAGCCGATGAATCACTCGCAAGAAAGTATTTCAGATTAAACTCTCAAGAACACAAATTGTCAAAACAAAGAAGGAACCGCCAATTAACTCATGCAAGAGGAAAGAAGCCGCCGAGATCCTCGATTCTCAAGGCAAGACCAGATCGCCGCCTAAGAGCTCTAAGAGCGCGTCACGACTCTGCAGAGATGGCTACAAGCCGCCATCAAACTCCTGGATGTTGCGGGGTTCAACACGATTAAACGATTTCAAAGATAAAGCCATTGTGACTCGATTTCTATCAAGAAAAGGCACCCAAAAAGAAAACAGGAACCAAACTCAATTTCGAACTACAGTGGTGCTCCTACAGTGCAAAGATTAAACATAAGGCTCAACAAGCAACAAACAGAAGTCGACAGAATTTCTGGTGTCACTTTTTCTACCGGATGGGCACTACCAAACAAACAATAAGAAATCCAACACCAAAGAAACCACTTAAGAGAAAAAAAAAGCCAAAAACTTAGAGCAACAAGGATGGCGACCTACAACCGGTGACTCAAGACATGACCCATCAAATCAATTCGTCTAAAACATAGCCATCGATTTCTGGACTAGCAAGAGGCGCAAATTTGCAGGAACCAATGAGCGACCAAAAACTAAACAATAAATCTCCGATCCATCGCCGATAACAAATAAACTAAGCATAAATAAAAAGCGCAAGTCACTGCAAGATCTAACAACTTATAACAAAGAACGCACAAGAAAAAAATCGGCAACACTATATAGCACCTCCAGATCGAATCGGCCGACAAGTAATTGAAATTTCGCAGGCGTAAACATCGGCCAAACAAAGAAAGAAGCAAAATAGCAATCAATGCAACGTAGAAAAAAAAAAAAACGCCAGAGACTTCAATCTGCCGTCGCCCTCGGATTTCTGCGAGCTCTCACACGCGCACGCCGCCGGGTTTTTCTCAGAGCACAACCGAGAGCATCAAATAAACAAAGCGTAAAACTCAAATCACAAGAATTTCATAGATAGAGACAGAGAGAGGTCGATTACAAAGAAGAAAGATTACAACCAAATCACTCTCATCTCTCATACACACCCATGGAGAGAACACAAAAGAAATCCTAAAACTTTAGCACCCACTCTCCAAAATTTCAGCACAAAACTCTCCTCTCCTTTTATAGCCTCCCACTAATGGGTTTACACTTTGCTTTACCCATTAGGTCACACCAACCCTAGCACTTTATCCAATAAGCCTTAACAAACATCCACTTCCTTTAGTGCGACTTTATGATTCACCAAAACGCCACTCCCGCACCTTCCAGAAGCTTCTCGATTCTTGCGCCAAGAAGCCTCGCAACCACTCCGAGTCCTCGCCGTCTTGACACATCCCGACCGACCTCGACGCCACTGCGCTTAGTCCGATCCTCCGTGTCTCGCCACGACTCCACTCGACGTCCCGCAATCACACGCATAAGCAACAAATCACATAGCACCGCCGACATATTGTAACCATACAATAGCATCGCACAAAATATTCAGAGCCCAAACCGATCGAACCAAAAAATAAACGACTTAAGCACGCTCGACCTAGCTTGACAAAGATCGATCAAACTCAATGTACCGCAAGAACGCCATGGTCCGACCACACAAACCAAACTCGACTTCCTAAACCTATGTCAATTACTCATCACACACACAGACCTCCACATGGTCTCTCAATCTCCCCTTGATGAGTATATTGACAAACTCGATAAAGCGCAAAGATGAGTTTGAGTTTGAAGAAACCAACATGGTCCAAAGAAGAAGAGTGAAGCTAATGACCATGTCGATGTAAGAACACTAGAGCAACAACTAAACGAGCAAATTGTTCTCCAAAGCTCTAAAAGATCCCAACTAGCTTTTTCTTCTTTATTCTCCCCTTTTGGCAATAAACACATCAAGAAAGCTCAAGAGAGAATATGACATGTTAATGGATGAAAATGGTCAAGTTTGTTTATTTAAGCATTTTGAGCCATGAGAATTATCCATAATGACCAACATGTAATACACCAAGCCATAACTCAATAAAAAGGCTATCTAGATCATGACAAGATATGTATAAGCTAGCTAGAACACATAGATGACAATCTGAAAATGATGTACATTATGTGAGCAAGTCAAGTCATCAATGAGCAAAGTCTCGCTAGAGATATCCAAGGATGATGCAGGCCATGTCAATAAGCTAAGCGGAACTAAGAAGCTTAAATTGAGACCAAATAGAGTGCTATGCTCAAGATTGAAACATTGGTTAAAGTACATGATACTTTTTGTGGCTTTAAGCACATTGAACACATGAAACAAATTTTCTTTTGAAATTCATGGTGGTTTCCAACCAGATTTTTGTTTTATCATGTGCTAGGTCTCAAGCCTTATGCGACTACTCCAAGCGAGAAGCTTAAGAAGATAGTCTAGGTCACCCAAAACTCCCCTAAGTTCATGCCAAGTACAATGGCAAGCCGTCTCATAGGAGAGAATTGGTGAGATCGGTTTTTCAAGACAAAAGAGATCTTTTGCCTTTTTGCCTTTTAAGAAGTTGTACTAACTCATGCATCATCAAGAGACTAAAACAAATCTTTCTAAGGCTCAATATAGATCCATCACTCTACCCAAATTTATTTGACATAGCATGAATCATAAAAGGATAGCTCAAGTAAGACTAATCTCGAAAGTGCTAACATGACAAGTTTTAGTTTAAGTTGAGCAATTTTAATTAACTTATCATGGCAAAAGCTAGACTACACATATGAAGTCATGATAAATCTAGCAAATAAGCACAAGTCATGGCAAGGTGTAAAGCATTGTAAACATGTCATAGCAGATAATAATCAAGGCTCAATGTAGTTATATTACAATGCGAATGCTAGAATGCGTAAGATCCAGCTCCCTCAACAATAGATGCAACTTTTAGTTCAAGTTGAGTTATGTCAATATTAAGCTCCGTAAGCTCCCAAATGAACTCCTTGAACCAAAACAATAAATCGAGAAGTCGGCAAAGAAAACACAAAACAAAAGCATCCTTAAAGCATAGATAAGATATAGAGAATACTATGGCTCGAGATCGACTCTCATCTACCCCATATGACTCTAGGACTATCAACCGCCCACTTAACACACCTAGGAGCAAACACGCACTGCCTACCCGAGGGTGGCCCAACCTCGCTAGAACCTACAAGAAGTGAGTGAGCTCAACCTAGTGAGATAAGTAATACTAATAAGCAAGATCCTAGAATCACAAGATAAGAGCAGTAAATCTAAACAACTAGACAAAAGAAGCACTCTAATCTATGCTAGGAGGACTAATCCCAAAAGCACCTAAAATGCAATGCAACAGAAGGAGCAAGAGCATAAATAATATAGAAGAGCAAGAAACCCAAAGCTCCCTCACTACAAATCCATAAGGACAAACCACCCCAAGCTCTCCCATGAGTCAAAACCTCGAACTATCCAATGGCTTGGTGAAAATGTCACCAACCGGTGGTCACTTCCACAAACCGAGCACTATATCGCCCTTCTCCACATGGTCTCTAAGGAAGTGGAAGCGGATATCGATGTGCTTGGTCCGGAATGCTTTGACCGGGTTCTGGCAATGTTAATCGCAGAAGTGTTATCACAAAAGAGTGGAACACTGCCGATAACTAACCCAAAGTCCCGCAGGTCGAAGTCATCCAGAGCACTTGGCTACAAAGAATCGGCCGCAAAGAACGCGATTTCTGCGGTGGATCAGGTAACACCGGATCGCTTCCTCAAGACCAGAAACAAGAGAAGTGCCAAGAAATTGGCGGTGCGGAAGTGCTCTTCCTATCTATCCTCTGACCAAATAAGTCTGCATCCGAGAAGGCTCTCAAGGAAAGACAGATGAGGAAGAGTACCAGATACCATAGTCAATGGTAGCTCGCAGTACCGAAGATGCGCTTCACCACCGGCGGTGAGAAACACGAGGAGAAGCTCAAAACGAGCGCACAAACACACGTAAAAATGTATGTCCGGTCTCGAGGCGTTGAGGTACAAGAGGGAGCCAATCATGCCGCGAAACTCCTTTTGATCAACTCGCTCGCCATCCTCATCTCGGGTCAAGATAGGTCAGAGAAGCCATGGGAGTCGACACAGCTTACCATCACTCATGTCGAAGCGTTTGCCAGAGATCACGAGTATACTTGCCCCGATGCAAGAAAGTACCTCCCGAGTCCGCTTGATTTGGAAACCAAGGAAGAAGCTCAACTCACCCATCATGCTCATCTCAAACTCGAGCTCATAACATCGGAGAACCGAGAAACAAGAGTATGAGAAGAGCCACCAAAGATGATATCATCCACATAAATCGACGAGTAGAAAATCACCGCCATGCTCGCTAATGAACAAGGTCTTGTCAACTTTACCCATTTCAAACCCATGACTCAACAAGTAGGACTTAAGCCTCTCATACCAAGCTCGGGAGCCTGCTAAGTCCATACAACTTTGAAAGCTTGAAGACATGGTTAGGTATTTGGGGTTCTCAAACTGGAGGTCAGTCGGACGAGACTTCCTCCTCAATAAGGCCATTGAGGAAGGCACTCTTCACGTCCATCTGGTAAAGCTTGAAACCCTTAGAAGTCGCAAAGGCAAGCGAGATTCTAATGGCTTCAAGTCGAGCTCAGGAGCAAAGGTCTCCTCAAGTCTAGACCTCAACACAGGAAAACCCCGAGCTACTAATCTAGCCTTGTTTGGGATGATTACCCCATCCTCACTCTGCTTGTTCTTGAACACCCACTTGGTTCCAATGATATTGTGGCCTCGTGGGGGCTCAACAAGCGACTGCACCTTGTTTCTCTCAAATTCTCTAATTCCTCATGCATGGCATTGACCCAAGACTCATCGAAAGGGCGTGACAAACATCCTTGGGCTCAAAGGAGGCAACAAAGGCGAATGGAGACAGAATTGAGAAAAGCGGACTTAGAGCGTGTGACACGCTCAAAAAGGTCTCAATAATCGCCTCAAGGATGACTTTTTCGGATATGTCGGGAGGTCTGGATGAGAAGAAGAAGTGGCCTCTACCTCGTGTGCGAGACGAGGCAGGGACAGAGCCACTAGCTCCGGAAGGCAAGGGTCGATCATCTTGAGGTGCCGTGGAAGAAGGCATCTCAAGGGAAGGAAGAGGAGCCGGATCGTAAACAACCATCGTCTCCTCGTCCTCATCATCCACAAAGATAGTCTCGATCGCTTCTAAAGAACTCGAGATATCGGCCTAGTCCCGGTGACCGCCTCGTCAAAAGTCACCTCACGTGTTTCTACCATTCTACTAGACTCGCAGCCTGCACCTCAGAAGCCCGCCAAGAAGTCGAGTAGCCTAGAAAGATACCGCCACAGAACGTGACTCGAACTTGTCTAGGTTCCCGCACTTCAAGATAAAGCACTTGCAACCAAACACACGAAAATGAGAGACGCTGGCTTTCACCCGTATCTCGGCTCATAAGAAGTGCGTGTAGGAGTGCCCAAGAAAAACTCGATTCAAACATGGCACGCGGTCACAATGGCCTCATTTCAAAACTTCCTCGGTGTAGAGTACTCATCAAGCATCGCCCGCCATCTCGACTAAGGTACGGTTCTTCCTCTCCACAACGCCATTTTGCCGAGGGACGATGGAGAAGAGAAGCGGTGCTCTACACTGCCTCACCGCAGAAACTCTCAAAGTAGGAATTCTTGAACTCCGTGCCATTGTCATCGCGGATCGCTCGTAAGGCACCCGGAGCTCAACAGACAACCTACTAAAAGACCTCGGAAATGTGTAAATGTCTCGCCCTTCGAGGCTAAGAAAACACCCAAGAGTACCTCGAGAAGTCATCGACCACAACAAGAACATACCACTTCCTCCCCGCCGATCAAGATTTCGAGCCGGTCCAACTGTGTCCATGTGGAGCAAATTGTCCTGCATCGGTCATAATGTAATCGGATCGAGGATGAGAAGCGGCAACCATCTTGCTTGCGTCTTGGCATGGAGTGCAAACAAGATCTTTGACCATCTTGAGTTTCGCAGACCACTTAATGAGATCATAGTCGCTAACTTTCGGGTCAAATGGTCAAATCCAATATGACCAAGTCTCCTATGCCGAAAGAGAGATCGCGGGACTCGTAAGCAACTAAACACCGAGAGGATCGCCAAGACTCAGAGAAATCAGACGAAAGATCCTCCCAAAACGAGAAATCCATAAACCGGACTACCCAAGAGTCAAGAATTTTGCAATTGTTTTTCTTAAAGCTCACCTCGAAACCGCTATCGGTAAGTCGAGAAACGGAAAGCAAATTGTACTGCAGACTTACTAACCAAGGCAACATCCTTAAGAATAAAAGAAGCATTAATACGCGACACCTTTGGCGATGACGCGCCCGCATTTGCGCTCTCGAAGGTGATCGTCTCATCACCGGAGCGCGGGCTAGGAAGAGAACCAACGGAGTCTCCGGTCATATGACGAGAACAACCGAGTCTACAAGCCAAACCTTCTCCTTCCCTACCCGGCGAACTGAGTCAAGCAGAGTAAAGTCTCAATCTCGGGATAAATCAACGATGATTTTGGCACCCAATCTTGAGTAACACGTCGAAAGCAGATGAAGTAGTCAAGCCCGATGACCTCTATCTACCCTCGCTCTCTGTCACTCACAGCAGAAGGTCTAAGAGCAGAAGGCGGTTCTTATCGAGTCCGATCTCTGAAGGAGCGAGTCGGAGCACACCTGCAATGAGATCGAACACGCCATGGTAGCTATCTCGATGGGGAAAACGAGATCTACCCTCGACGCGGCGGAAGTCACGATCGAAGCAAAGATGAGGACGAAAACCGAAAACTTCGGAAAAACCAAGTCCTCGATCTTTGCACAAACCCATCGAAGAACCAAGCCTAGACCTCGTGTTGGTCTTAGGTGCACTCAAGGTCCGGGGCCGACCACAGAATGCGCCTAAGAGACTCAACATGGTCTCTACGCGATCTTGGCGCTACCAAGCATCGATCGATCGTGTGTCCATCCTTCGACGAGAAGGTGCGGTGATACTTCACCTTCGAGAGGTAGAAGCAAAGATGTGAAATTACCTTCTTGTCGAAATCCTCGGACATAGCCCGCCGACTTGAAATGGACTTTCTCGGTCCTGGCTCGGTCTCGATCACACAGTGCTATGGGTGCGAGCACGGCGGTGGATGCTTCCTCATGTCCTCAAAGAGGTCATATCCTAGACCACGATTAAATCTGCAAATCTTAGATTGGTCTAGAATAAGATTGAGCTTCTTCTTGCCTCCTACAAATCTCTCGAGAGTGTTCATAAGGTACCGACACTCCGAAAGAGAGAGGTGCAAGAAGAGCAGGGGAAGAAGAGACAGAAAGGTAAGGAGCAAAAGAAGAACCAAAGAAGTAGAGGGAAGAATGGCTTGTGCAAGCACGGTACCTCTGAAGGACACGATCCTCTTGCTAGCCGCTTGGTTCACGTTGCTAAGCGTCTCATCCTTACCCGAGGCTTCTCCCCTTCTCCACAATCATATTGCAAGCACAATGTGGCTTCTCTAGAAGGTCCTTAGTTAGCTTCACACATTTCTCATCCAAAGCAATCAAGTCGATTTTAGTTTGTTACACTTAATGCATGGTGAGCTAACAGGTCCTTAGAAGCAAACCGAGCCAACTTCCTTTCATGATCAATCATATCTTGAAACTGTTTGGAGACGACCTCAAGTTCGCATTAACTTAGGACAGTTCAAGCATGAAACAATCGGCTCAAGTAAAGAAGCTTGTAGTTCAAAAATTTTATGATCCGCCTGCTTAAGTTTATCTTCAAGTTATTACAATTTTCACAAGACTCGGGCGGATCAAGAAGCATGGCATAAGATCCTCTAGCAAAGAATGTCCTTACCCTCACATGAGGTGGGAGAAGTAGTCTCATCAAGAATAAGTAGGGTAATGACCATCCTACTCAACTCTAACTCAGAAGCGCACTAACATTCTCCACCTTAACACTATCAAGTTCGGAGGACACACTATCATGTGAGGTCCTTAACTTCTCCATATCAACCACAAAAGCGAGCATGTATCACAATCATCACTAGAAGGGCGATGTAAGAGCAATAATCTCTAGTGACAATCGATCCATTTCCTTCTCTAACTCAAAGCACACCTAGCCTTAGCTTTAGCATGAAAACCTCCTAGCTTAAGAAAAGCATGATTGAGCTGTTCAGAGGTGGGATCTACCTCGTCCGAAGTCGGAGTACACCATTGTCGTTGGGATTCGCCCTCGAGGCCATGAAGCACATCTTGGGAGAAGTCGTCGCCGCCATCCTTGGGCTCTTGGTCACCCGTCCGTCATCGTCGCTCCATCCCTCCACCTCGCCGAGGTCGAGGTCGTCAGCGGTGAGGACGCGGTGGAAGAGCTTCTTGGCTTTGCCAAAGTTGCGAACTTCTTCTTCTTTGGGCGTCCGAGCCGGAGGCTTCTTGTTGCGGTGCTTGTCGGTGTAGTCGTTCTTGCCCGAACCGCCGTAGTCGTTCTTGCCCTTCTCCGGCTTAGGGCGGTTGCCGAATGTGGTTGGGGCCACCACACTCGAAGCAAATCACAGGTCCTCCTCTTCTGTCCCTCCTCCTCTTGTAAGCATGAGAAAACTTCCGAGCTAGGAGGGCGGTTTGCTCATCCTCGAGTTGCTCTAGCGATCATCGATTCGTCACTGAGAGCGACAAGGAGAAACCACACAACGAATCGGCAAAGAGAACCGTGCCGGCGGGATTGGTGACTAGGGCCATCGATGTGACTTCGACTTTCGAGAGACAATGTCAATCTCGTGAGTCTTGAGACGCAATCTGCCGCATCAAGAGTCAAGGTCGAGAGGTCCGTGGTGTCCTTGATGGTAGTCACTTTCATTTCCCAAACCACGAAGATCAAGTCCGTGAGCATCCGACGGCGTTGTCCGAGTCGGGTATGTGAGACCGACCGCTCGGAGGTTGCTCAAGATCTTGTGAAAGCGTCTGAAGCACTCATCTAGGGACTCACCGAAGAAGCATCTCAAATTTGTTGTATTCTCGTTTGAAGCCCAGTCTGTCGCACGAGTCTTGATCCGGTGGTGCCCTCATGGTATCGTCGAGGTCACCCAGATATCGTAAGCGGACGACAGTGAGATATGCGGTCAAACTCACTCGACTCAAACCACGGATGATGATGTTCCTTGCCTTTGCATTCGCCTCAACATCAACCATGTTCCGGCATTGATGTTCTCATCGGCAGAACAATGAATCGAACCTTGACCTTCGCCAGATGGCATACCCAGGCACGGATGTATGTCTCCATTCGGCTCTTCGGAAGGGGTGTCGATGCCATCAAAAAGCAGCGACTTGGTCGAGTACTTGTCCATCGCCACGGCTCTTGAGACCGGTTAAGATCTATTGAAAAGAGCTAACCGCTCGATACCAATTGTAGGACCGGAAGGCGACTAGAGGGGGTGAATAGGCGCTTTCTCTTATCTTTTCACCTTGCTTAAACCTCAAGCAAATAACTCAAGACCGCACACACAAAATCGCATACGAAACGCACTAAAAGAATCGAGAGCAGACTAGCCGGAAAACAATAGACAAATCTAACAGAGTGAAGCGGCGGCACTAAAAATCGGACCTCGGTCGGATCAAGGCGAGTTCAACGAGCAAACATGCAAGACAAGAAATAAATCAAAAGCGAAAACTCACAGCTTGTGCACGCGTCTTAGTACATCGCAATACACAAAGACAAAGCTCCTAGAACAACGAAGCCTTGAGACAAAAGGAGCTACCTAAACGCACTCAAAGAGCAAATTACACACAAGAGTCAAATCGATTTTTGTGGGTCAGACACCACCGCCATAAAGCCAAGATCTCCTGCTTTCTCGGCCAGCGGCTAAGCTACTTTACTCGGACCAAAATCGCTACAAGTCGATGAATCACTTTCGCAAGAAAGTATTTGATTAAACTCTCAAGAACACAAATTGTCAAAACAAAGAAGGCTATAAATTAACTCATGCAAGAGGAAAGAAGCCGCCGAGATCCCGATTCTGCGGGCAAGACCAGATCACGCCTAAGAGCTCTAAGAGCGCGTCCATTTCTGCGAGATGGCTACAAGCCGCCATCAAACTCCGGATGTTGCGGGGTTCAACACGCATTAAACGATTTCAAAGATAAGCGGTATTGCTCGATTTCTATCGAAGAAAAGGCAGCCAAAAAAAAACAGGAACCAAACTCAATTTACGAACTACGTGGTGCTCCTACAGTGCAAAGATTAAACATAAGGCTCGATCGCAACAAAGCGAGTCGACAGAATTTCACGGTGTCACTTTTCTCTGGGATGGAGCACGGTATGACAAACAATAAGAAATCCAACACCAAAAAACCACTTAAGAGAAAAAAAGCCAAAAACTTAGAGCAACAAGGATGGCGACCTACAACCGGGTGACACGCACATGACCCATCAAATCAATTAGGTCTAAAACATAGCCATTTACTGCGGGACTAGCGATGGCGCAAATTTGCGAGGAACCAATGGCGACCAAAAACTAAGCGATAAATCTCCGGATCCATCGTCGGATAACAAATAAACTAAGCATAAATAAAAACTGCAAGTTGCCTGCAAGATCTAACAACTTATAACAGCAACGCACAAGAAAAAAAATCGGCAACACTATATAGCACCTCCAGATCGGAATCGTGAGACAAGTAATTGAAATTTCGCAGGCGAGCAAACATCGGCCAAACAAAGAAAGAAGCAAAATAGCAATCAATGCAGCCGAGAAAGAAAAAAACGCCAGAGACTTCAATCTGCCGTCGCCCTCGGCATTTCTGCGGAGCCTCTACGGGCACGCCGCCACGGGTTTTTCTCAGGAGCACAAATCCGAGAGCATCAAATAAACAAAGCAGAAAACTCAAATCACAAGAATTTCATAGATAGAGACAGAGAGAGGTCAGATTACAAAGAAGAAAGATTACAACCAAATCACTCTCATCTCTCATACACACCCATGGAGAGAACACAAAAGAAATCCTAAAACTTTAGCACCCACTCTCCTGAAATTTCAGCACAAAACTCTCCCTCTCCTTTTATAGCCTCCCACTAATGGGTTTACACTTTGCTTTACCCATTAGGTCACACCAACCCTAGCACTTTATCCAATAAGCCTTAACAAACATCCACTTCCTTTAGTGCAGCTTTGCGTATTCACCAAAACGCCACTCCCGCACCTTCCAGGAAGCTTCCTCGATTCTTGCCGCGCAAGCCTCGCAACCACTCCGAGTCCTCGCCGTCTTCGACACATCCCGACTGTTCTGACCTCAGCGCCACCTGCGCCTAGTCCAGTCCTCCGTGTCTCGCCACGACTCCACTCGACGTCCTGCAGTCACACAGACAAGCAACAAATCACATAGCACCGCTCGACATATTGTAACCATACAATAGCATCAGACAAAATATTGAGCCCAAACCGATCGAACCAAAAATAAGCGACTTAAGCACGTTAGACCTAGCTTGACAAAGATCGATCAAATCCCAGAATGTACTGCGCATAGCGTCATGGTCCGACCACACAAACCAAACTCGACTTCCTAAACCTATGTCAATTACTCATCACACACACGGGACGACCTCCACATGGTCTCTCAACCTTCCTTTGGTCACGACCTCCTCCTTTTCGTCGTCACTTTCCTTTGGTTACGACCACCCTCCTAGTCTTTTTGCAAAGACCACCCTCTTGGGTTACGACCTCCCCCTTGGAGTCGCAACCTCCTCTTTTGTCCTCAGCCGCGACCTCCCCCTTAAAGTCACGACCTCCTCTTTTGTCCTTTAGTCGCGACCTCCCCCTTGGAGTCGCAACCTCCTCTGTTGTCCTTTAGTCGCGACCTCCCCCTTGGAGTCGCGACCTCTTTTTTTTTGTTCTTTGGCTGCGACCTCCCCTTTTGTCGTTTTGTCGCGACCAGCCCTTGTGGTCACGACCTCCCCTTGACCGCGCAACCTCCCCTCATGTCAAGACCACCCCTTTGGTCGTGACCTCCCTCTGTGGCCGCGACCTCCTCTTTGGTCGCAACCGCCCCTTTGTTTTGACCATCTCTTTTGAGTATTGACCGGCCCCATCTGTCAATCTTGCTCACCTTCTCCTTCCTCTCGTCGTGTCATTGCTGACACATTTTTCCTAGCGCATTAAATGATGTTGTGTCGTATTTAATGTTGTCACTTCTGCAGCACCTGCTCCCATCATTTCCTTCACCTGCTCGGCATGCTTTGTCCTGTCACACGTGCCTTTGATCGTGTGCACCTCTGAATCCTCCAGTGACTCTCCCCTGGCTATATAAGCCTGAGCAGCCCTCTATCGTCACCTTTTTTTTCCAATTCTCTTGCTCTCACCAGTTCTTCCGTGCTTCAAGCTTCATTGCCAAGGAGTCTATTGAAGCTTGTGCCATCTTCAACCACCTCGTCGCCAAGGGTTCGCCGGAGCGCTGCACCGTCTTCGATCATCGTCATTGTCCTCCTCCAGCCTTCTCTAGCCTCTTTCTCTCCCTCTCCCTCTTCCTCGTCCTTGGCGAGTCTCTCCGTGCCCTGTTCTTTCCTTGGTTCCTACAACTACATTGCGTAGTCGTATTCGTTTCTGCGACCACGTTGCAAAGTCGTATCCTATTGCATTCTTCTTACGACTACGCTGCATAGTCGTATCCTTTTGTATCCGCAGGACCTCCTCCTCAGGACCTCCTGTATCCTTTTTGTCATTCCTCAGGACCTCCTCCCAGCTAGTTGGACCTCCTCCTGAGAGCCCGTTCCTTGCTGTTGGTCTTAGTTCATTTTACTTGGAGTTTATTTGGTTTTTATTTGGTCTTTGTTTGAGTTGCTTCGCTTTCTCGTGTAGATTTCGAAGATTCTGGGGAGCCCGAGTTCTGCGAAGAAGACCCTCATGCTTTCAAGTAAGGCAAGTTACACCCTTGATCATATTGATCCCAGTATCTCAAATTATTTAATTTCTATTTCAATTTACTGCTGCATGCTTATTTCAATTCAAGTAATTTAAATCCATGTTTTAATCTTGTTAGTTATTCCTAGTTCCTTTGTACATCCGAACTTGATTATTGACCCGACCGCCCCTTGTCACCTTAGTAAAAAGCTAGTTGGTACATTAGTATGAACTAGCATGTTGCAAAACTCTGTGCTTAGTTACGCTTAGACCAAAAATCTTGATTTGTGAATTTTACTGTCAAAAGACCAATGTTGTCTAAATGTTTTAATCCATGACATTGGGTTGTCGTGGTAGTTTGCAAATGTTTTTGAAAAGCAAAGAAAAGGAAAATTGTTCTGGACTTGGGCGAACTGGCTGTTTGGATGGGTTCATGTCCATGCACAGGATCGATCCATTTCTATGGTCGATGCCCAGGGTTCTGTAGAAGTCGCACAGGTCAGTTAAGGACAGGTCTTCGAGTGTATTTTGCCATGCCTCACCGTGCAACTACATGTCCAGAATGGGGTAGACCTGGCCAACTAATTTGCAATGTTCCACCGTGATCGTTCCATCCGGTTGTGTGGGTGGT
The DNA here is from genome assembly GCA_036346405.1 of Phyllostachys edulis. Classification (NCBI taxonomy): domain Eukaryota; kingdom Viridiplantae; phylum Streptophyta; class Magnoliopsida; order Poales; family Poaceae; genus Phyllostachys; species Phyllostachys edulis. Next base: position 18,961,838 of record CM070549.1, on the reverse strand, counting down.
CTTTCATGATCTACGTACATGCATTCCCACTAGCGCAAGAGGGGGCTATGAACTCTGTGGGTTTCTATCCATAGGAGGCGAAACCTTAGCGAGGGGGGACTGCGGTGGAATGGCGCATTGTAAAGGCCTTGTGACGTGCTCTAGACCACTTACCTACCGCAGTGAGTGGTGGTATCGACGGATGCCAAACAAACTAGAGAAGTCGTGTCTTGTGGGTAAAGCTGTACACCTCTGCATAGTGTAAAACCGTTCGAATAGCCATGTCCACGGTCAAGGACATGCTGGCAAAACTGCTCCAAGTTAGATGTTGGTTTTGTTTTTAAAAAACCTCTTTGAAATGGTTTTGGATGTCTATCCAAATGGGTTCGGGCTGGTAGCCTTGTGATAGGAGGGTATCCTTCACCACTTGATGATGAATGTTATCCAACTATAAAATTGATTTAGAAAATGAATTTTAGTTATAGTATAACTGCTTTGGAACTTAGTACATGTATTTGGAAAGAAACTTGGCTTTATGCAAAGACAACCCTATAAAACTTCCTATGAGTTATCCTTGTATGAATGCATTCAATCTGTTACTTGACGAGTGTGACTTGCGAGCACAGTCATTGTGCTCACTCTTGCTTGACATGTTTGAGCAAGAGAGGACGTCTTCGATGAGCTAGAGGACCCCCAAGACGACTAGGTTGCGACCTCCAGACGATTGCCTGTGGCGAATCGTGTGGACCACTTCTCTTTTGTTCCGCTGTGTTTTGTTGTCGGCAGTTAAGCCACCCTTGTAATCAACTCTGTTGTTATTTTAATAAAGTTGCGTTGATAGTTGTTACCACTTTTGTTCACTGTGTGGGCTAGTTGTTGGTCCTTGGGACTAGCTCGGTTGTGCACAGGGATTTTGGGACCTCCCTTGGAGTGCTCCTAGGACTGGCCATGACCTCCATGAGGTCCAGTCGCACTAGGAGAACTCCGAAGGTCGCACTAGGAGACCTCCTTCGGAGTGCTCCCGGGTCAGGCCTTCGACCTCCCTGAGGTCCGGACTGTCACAGGACCTCCCTTCGGGGTGCTCCTGGGACAAGCGTCGGACCTCCCTAAGGCTCGGGTCGTGACATTAATCAAATAATTAGTTTGGTAATTAGTTAGTAACATTTAGGGGATAAATCAAGTGGTAATAGTTACAATGGTAATGCAATCGATGAATCGTTATATGAAAATGTTAGTAATATGAGGTGACAAGTTAGGCAATCAAAGTATAATTAATAGATAATCCCAGTGAATGGTTCACGGTAATTAGAGGTTAATTGAGTATATATTAGTATACTAACATTGTTTAGCATTAAAAGGGGGGTTTTAATCTGGAAGTATGAAAAATGTGAGTCTTACTGGCAGTGGGTCATAAGAAGTCAACTATCTGAGGTTGCTTCCCATATAATGCATAGATAGATTTATGTCCCATATAGTTGATGCTAAGTAAGTTAGCTCAAATATAATTGTCTACCATAGCTAGTTTTAGTTAAAGACTAGCTAGGATCTATTGATATGTCAATACCCATAGGAGTTGTACAATAATTAGTAACACTACTGCTTAGTTAAGTGATTAGCTGATGGCAATTTAATTAGCAAGTTCCTCATTGCCCAATTTAATAACCCTGTCAAAGTTTTGATAAACAGTAGATCATGAGTAGTTAGGGCGACATTAGGAAACTAGAAGCTAAGATGATATAGGTAGGGTTAGGCATATACTAACTTATTACGCTAGCTAAGTAAGATCAACATGTAATAGTAGTAACAACCTGATAAAATATAATAGGGCATTGCTAGTGTATGAATGACCATTGAGCCCTAGGTTGTTAGTCGTGAAAGAATTAGTGAGCTAATGTAATACCCCGAATATTAAATAGAGAGAATATTATTCGGGAGAGGGAATGTATTCAATTTCGAATTTCTCCTAACAAAGAAAGTATCCAACAGCGGTTATGTAATATCCTGTTTAACATTAGAGAATTAATTGAAATGAGAAAGATATTTAACAGGAATTAAAAAGAGAAATCAGATTTTAGAGGAGAAATAATCTTGGGCTTTACGCCCACGTTGTTTTAGCCCAAGTGGGAAGTTGGTTTAAGAAGGGGGCAACCAAACCCTAGGCATTTTTTACTGTAGCACGTGGCTACTGTAGCACGCTGCCACTGTAGCAAATCCTCCCCTCCCTGCTGCCACGCCCTCCATGTCGCCCCCTTTGCTGCTCCTTACTGCCAGCCATCGGGAGGAAGAAGAAAAGGGAGAAAGGAGGAGAAGAAGGGATCATCTTCTTGAGTCTTGATCATCGTCTTCCGTGGGTCTACAAAGGGTAACGTAAGTGTTTTCCCCGCTATTTGTTGATGATTAGAGGCGATTTCGATTAATTGGGTTGGATCGTTTTGCTGCCGGTAGACGTTTAATTCTGTCCAGTACCTTGCGTGGTCGATTTCGGATTCTTTGAGACAGAATTCAAGATGTCCATCTCTTAGAGATATTTAGATAATATTTTTAGCTTTCCGTGGCTGCCAAGAACACCTAATTCTAACATACGGATCAAAAGTTATGATAGTCTCATTCTTGCTGTCCAGAATTCTGACGAGATTGATCTGTTAATTTGTCTTTTAAGATATGTTTATGTTAGAGGCAAATTCAGGGTTTCCACCCAACTAGTTTATTTTATAAAATTTCGTAACCTTTCCATAATGTTAAAGAACGCCTTAATCGGAGTTGTAGGTCAAAAGTTGTGTTATTTTCTTTATTGCTGCCCGTTTCGTCGGGACAGATTCTGTATTTCAAGTTCATCTGCCTGTAGTATATTGATTTTGGCCGAATTGGATTATCTCACCAACTAGGTTTTCATAGATATTTTTGTTAAGTTTCCATAGGATCTGGGCTCACCTCGTTCTGAGTCCCAGATCGTTAGATATGAGTGATTCCGTGCTGCTGTCCAGAATCAGTTCCATGATTGTGTCGTCTGTTTTCAGATTAGATCTAATTAGTTAATTGTGGGTTGTCGGGAAGGCATTGTAGAATATTAATGGAAGTTTCCTGTTATATGTTGTTCTTATTTGAGTATATATTGTGTAGGCGGAGAGGCTTCAGGTTTAGAAGCACCGCCATTGCCTACTAACGCGTCGCATCGCGAAGGCAAAATACTTTGATGTTACGATAATTAGAAAATGTTGAATGTTTGATATTGATATTGTGTTTTCTAAGATCCATGATAATATTTAATGTTCATGTTCCTTCCATATGTGTTATCTCCATGATTAGAGAGCATATCTTTTCAATATACATATTGCATTCCATGCATCCATTATTCATGTTTCATCCATGGGAGTGGATTAAAAGACCCATCAATTCGGTATGGGCACGTAAGACCCACCATTCAAATGTGGGCGATTGGGACACCCGTATGAAACGTTCTTCATACGGGACTTGGATCCCCGTATTTTATTAAATGCGGGCTTAGGTGAACACCGACGGGTGTGTCACTAGCAATACCAGTATATGTATATGTGTAGTCCCTTCATTTCATTCAATCCATTCATTCCATTCATTCAAATATTCGTTCTGTGATTTATTCATATTCTTCAATAATGTTGGCTTGATCATGTTTGTTGTATGTCCCATTTATTCACTGTACTTGCTAAGTCTCGGACTCATTCTTGCGTTGTTTGTTTATTTTAGGTGATCATTGATGTTGGCTCTATTGGGAGGGAGTAGACACACACTACTCATTCACTTCACCCTATTCAAGTCCAAGATTATGATTTAGTTCTATCTTTCATTTGTTATTGATGAACTGTAATAAATAAATTTAGATGATGAATGATACCTATGGCTATGTTATGGTTAATTCAGTAGTACTTGTGATCTTTGATTATTCCTTCGATAGTTATTGTTTAGATTCGGACTATATTCATGACATGGTCCTATTGAATATTGATCTCTTTTTGTTATTAGATGAGATGGTATTCTAATTCTTCCGCATTATGGTTGTATGTTAGATTATTTAGGTGACATCTTGGCTTCCGAATAGCCAGGGTGTTACAGCTAATAGTGGTATACTTAAGGACAAGTTTTAAAAGGAGTCATGTTGAAAGATAATATAGTTACCTTAAATAACATGATGGCCCTAGGCCAATGTCATAAAATAATACATCATAGGAACCTACAATTACAAGTGAACCTTTACTGAAATATTGATTAGGCAAAATAATTGCTTTCGTTAAAACCTAACTAGGATTGTGCCCATGTCTCAACCTCATACTAGTAAGTCCGAGCCACACAAGTAATAAAGCTAATCAAAGATCACCATCAAAGTCTGCTAAAAGAGGAGAGCATATAAGAGGATTGATTTTGACTGTAGGATTGTCGTGGATGTATACATAGAATGCTTGAAGAGAGTGCTTGTAAGTACTAGGTGATCTGTTAAGGAAAACAACATCACATAGGTTCTAGGTATCGTTCATCGTTATCCGTTCTCGGTAGCAGAACCCTTCATGATCAGAAAGCGGATATGAGAGTATTACCTAATCAAGTAATCTCTCCTATCTAGGTATAACCAGTGAGGAATGTTCCTGTGAACATTTTCTCTCTCCCTGTTAGATTTATTTACTTTTGTTTGTAGTATTTCCTTCATCAACTCCTTGGATATACTTCGTCTGAAGTATTTCCTTCATCAACTTCCTTTGATTATATTTTAAATACGTAGTATTTCTTTCATTAACTCCTTTGAATATACTTAAATGCGAAGTATTTCCTTCATCAACTCCACTAGGTATGATTAGTTTCATCTAGAATACTTAGTCCTTCAAGATGTTGTTAGATATGTTTACCTTCGTCCAAACTGTTTCCTTTTATTTGATTTTGGTTTGTTTTCGTATAGATTTCGGCGACTCGAAAACCTGAATTATTTAAAGAATCGATTCGCGTCATTTAGAATAACAACTAAATAAGCAAGGCAAGTTAATCTGTTGATCACGTTTGAATCGATATTTAAAATTATTTAAATTCTGTTTTAAACTATTCTTGCATGCTTATTTATATTCATTATTTAAATTCATGTTTAAATTGTAGTTATTCCCAATACCTTGATATAGCCAAAAATTTTTATTGAATTAACCATTCCTTGACACCATAGTTAAAACCTGGTCAGTACATTAGTATGACTAGAACATGTTGGAAAAAATTTGCTTAGCAATGCTTAGACCTGAAATATTTGATTTTGGGAATTTAGCCAAAATATTCAATTATGATTTAAACGCTTCTATGGTATTGTCTTACCATAGAAATTTTGCAAATGATTTTTGAAAAGCAAAACAAAATGAAAATTGATATAGACCTGGGCGAAATGGATGTTTAGTGGGTGCATGTTTATGCATGGGATTGATTCATTTCTATGATCGAGGCCCAGGGTTTTATTGGAAAGTCGCCTAAGTTAGTTAAGGACCGGTCTTTAAGCCGCATCTTGCTAAGCCCCAACGTACTACCACAAGTCGGGAAATGGACATGCCTTGGCTAACTAATTTGTATCATTTCACTGTGGTCATGCCATCCGGTTGCGTGGGTGTCTTTTATGACCTACTTTTATATATTCCCACATGGCGCAAGAGGGGACTTAAATCCGGCGGATGGTTCAATACAAAGAAAGCGAAACCTTAGCGAGGCGGGATTACGGTGGGATGGTGCATTGTAAAGGCCTTATAATAATATCTTAGTCGCACACCTTCGGAAGTGTGTGAGCGGACAGTATGAGTGATTATCTCTTGTGGGTAAAGATGTACAACCTCTGTAGAGTGTAAAACTATCCGGAATAGCCGTGTCCACGGTCATGGACATGCTTAGCAAAGCCAAAGCAAAGTTAGACTTTGATTTTGTTTTCAAAAGATTTTATTAAATGATTTTAGATATTGTATCCAATTGGGAAATTGGGCGGGTAGCCTTGTGATAGGAGGGTATCTTTCACCACTCTTGTGTGAATGTTATCTGACTATAAAACTTGAGATTTATAAAATAAATTTTAATTATGGAATAAACTGCTTTGGAACTTAGTACAAGTATTGAAAAAGAAAATATTGCTTTATACAAAATCAACCCTATAAGACATCCTTTGTTATACCTTCATGCATTATAATCTGTTATTGAGTGTAACTTGCGGAGTACATTCATTTGTACTCACTTTGCTTAATAAAATATTGATCAGAGGAGAAGGACTTCGCAACTGCTGAAGATCTCGATGACTAGGCCGCTATCCCAGTCGATTGCTTGTGGCAGATTAGCTGGGCTCTACTACTTTTTTTTCGTCTTCCGTTGTATTCATCGTTGTTGACTCGTAAGCATTTCTGGTAATAAAACTTTGATTATTATTCAATAAATGTGTGATATGGATTGTTATCATTTTTGTTTAACTATGTACACTAGTTACTGATCACGAGACTAGTGTGGAATACACAGAGGATTTGAGAGTGTTAATCCCGGATCCTTACAACCCCCATGAGAGCCGCCTTGTCAGGGCTGTCATCATGGAGCTCGATATCCTCGTCAAGATAAATGCGTGTGGCGAGTCAATCGGCCGCCTTGGCCTGGTCCTTGTCTCCCCTTCCCCGGCGAAAGAGGTCGCAGTCCTTAGTCATGGCGACAAAGCGACCAAAACCTGCAATACCAGCAATGGAAAAAAATGGATAAGTATTTGGCAAAGGAACATCAATATACACACAAATTATACAAGAGACAAATTTTGTAGCGCCAACACCAACAGCGCAAACTACGCCTAAAAATCCTATGTGGCTTGCACGCCCCAACACTCATGCACGCATGCGAACACCCCAAATCGGCTCCAACAATAACCGTAGTGGTGTGTATGGCTTATATGTAACAAATTCCGAGTCGAACAGGTAATCACAGTATAAATATATGCCCTAGCGCCTAGCAATCGCGCACGCGCCGCTACCCGTGCCCGGCGCCCATGCGCCCGACACCATATCATGCGCCCAATGGCCAAGCGCTCGATGCCACGCACCGTGCGACCTCGTTGAGTTTCAACTACTACTCTAGAGCTAAAAGATCAGTGAAGCTAGATTTAAGTATCCATGCAGTTCTGCTAAACTCTGAATCCACGCTAGGGACTAAGTGTCTAATTAATCAGACTTCCGCACGAAGAGCAACTACATACACTCTGGAACTAAACTCCATATCAGTGTTTATAGCATCCAAAACACAAGTTTCGCAAACGCCCTGGCAGGTAGACGCACGGCAACCCGCATCCTGGCAGATAGACGCCCGGTGCCCCGGCAGGTAAACGCCCGGCGTCATGCACCCTAACAAATGGACGCCCTGCGGCCCGAGCAGCGCTCTGCACCCTTGGCGCCCTGACAAATGGGCGCCTGCGGCCGGCAATACCCTGCGGCCTTGGCGCCCTGCGATCACTCGGCGGCATACTGTGGCGCCATCGCCCCGCCGCGCGCGCCGCCGCCGCACATTCTTACGCATCATGCCCGAGAAACTCGATGAAGCAAGAGAGGGAAATCAAGAACCCGGAATGGAGAAATCGGAGATTTACCTCGTCGCCCAGGCTTCCCACGAGGACTGGCCGCTACAGCACGCATTAGGCAACCAAGCGCCAGGTCGCAGTGCGGCTGTTCATGGGATGGGACGGTCCCGGGCTCAGGCTTGAGTGGCGCAGTGAAGACTCCCTGTGGGCGCTAGGGCGAAGGAGGCGTTGGATGGCCGGCTGGTGGGGCAAGAAAGAGTAGAGAGGGGAAAGCAAGCAAGAAAGCAAGAAAGAGCGAGCTTGAGGCTTTCCCTGCACCAATGCAAGCAAGAAAGCAAGGAAGAGTCACCCCGGGAAGCAAGCTCTGATTGCTTAGGGATTCACCAACCCCATCTTGGAAAAAGCACCCATGCAAGGTCCTTGGTGCTTGTGTTATCAAGGCCAAAGCACCGAAAGAAAAGTCTTTTGTTGGGATTCGTGCGAGCCCGTGCCACTCGGTTCTGCCTGCCTAGTGCACTAGTGGCTTGAGGAGCCCAAGTGGCTTTGGTGCAACCCAAATGTACGTGTCTCTGGTTGTTCTCAAAATGTCACTAGGGCCCAGATAATAAACCATGAAACAACCCGCAATCTCAGCCATGCTCTGGAAGTGTAACAGATGTTGATTAAGCCTGAGAGTGCTGGCATGGTTTTGAGACCTGACTTTGAAGCTAAACGCGGCCCGAGGCTTAGGGGTGGAAATTGGTAAAGGATAATCCGTTTTATCCGATATTTGTATCCGAGAAAACGCAAATGTGGTAAGTAAAATCCGCATTCGAATAGTATTCATATCCGTATTCGGTGTTATTCAGTGATAGGAAAAAATGGATAGTATTAGTATCCGTATTCGATGTTATTAGTATCCGGAAAAAAAGCTGGATAGTATCCAAAAAATAAATACTATCCGAGAAAAGCGAATCTGAATACTATCTGTTTTGTCCGGATCACGAATCTGAATACTATTTGTTCTCTAGAGATTTGTCATAAAAGTTATAGGATATTAGCATTAAATCGAATTGAGTACATATTCGATTCGAATTAAGTATTAGATTCGACATTCGATTTGTATTCGTATTCAAGAATATTCGAATTCGTATTTCAGATTCGTTTAAAAAATAGGGATTCGTATTCGTATTCGTTTTGAAAATAGGAATTCATATTCGTATTCGGGACTATTCAATTCGTATTCGATCCGTTTCCACCCCTACCGAGGCTACCCTTTCAGGCGTTCCCTCTAAAACGCCAAGGGGCAAGGGGGCTAGTGTTGGAAGAATAATTCATCCCTAGTGTAATAGGAATTAAACTTTCGGAAGGGCGCGTATAGGTCCAAAAAAATGCGGCTATACTCTTAAAAGACTATAATGCCCCTCACTTGCACTCATAGGGTAGATATCCCTCAAAGGGGTATTTTGGTCATTTGTATAGGCCCAAGGGCCTATAAATACCCCATGTATCTCTCATTTGAGGGATGGCTCTTAAGCAATATAAGAAAGTAAGACATCAGGTGAGCCTCCGGTAGGAACCCTCGAACCCTCGTAGGCCACCGACAGGAGTAAGGCGGTCCTCTCGGACCCCCGAACCTGTATAAACCCTCGTGTCATTCTCACTCTTGTGGATGATGGCCCGTGTCTGACGGCGTCCACTCCATCACCCGTGTTCGGTTTTTACACCAACAACAAGCTCACTAAAGGACTGCAACCCTCTGGTGGTCCAAGCGCTTTTGGTAGTGACCAGAAGAGAAGTTTTAGTGAGGGGGGCAAGTTATCTCAGTGACCTACTCCTAAGAAGTCCAAGTGGGGCCAGTGTTCTCGGCAGTCGTCCAAGTCCAAATCTTCGAGGCCGTCTCCTTCAGCGCCTCATTCTTTGTCAGCAACCCCAGCCTATCATCCTGTCCCAGGGTAGGGCATGATCTGTTTCAAGTGCAGTGGTGGACACCGTGCTGCTGAATGTTCTTGGACGGGAGAGTGTCGACAATGTGGTCGGTCGGGCCACATGGAGCGGGTTTGTCATTAGAACCCCCCTAGTATTATCAAGTGGGAGCCGGTACCTGCGTCATCGACAAATGCTTCACCTCGAAGTGCATCCGGATGTTGGTGGCTACCTGCGCATGACCTCCTCCTTCCTTGGTACCACCCACGGGTATTCACGCACCTGCACGTTGCTCGATTCAACCTATTTGCACCGCCCCATTCGTTGTCGTCTCAGCAGGGTGTCAGGGCTCTCGTCGCCCCGGCACCACCTAGAGCCTACGCATTGCCTGCCGCTGAGTCCGTAGGTCGACCGGACGTGGTGACAACTACCCTATTAGTAGATTCGTGTTGTGCCCTTGCTCTTTTCGGCTCCGGTGCTACTTATTCCTTTGTGCCCCACGAGTTCGCTAGAAAAGCAAAGTTGAGTATGAGGCAGATCTTGTAGTCTGTTATAGTTAGTTCTCCAAGAGTTATCATTACTAGCTCCACGATATGTCCTGGATGCGTGGTTTCATTAGATGGTGAGGATTTTGTTGCAAACTGAATGGCTATTCAGATAGAACCATTTGATGTTATTCTTGGCATGGACTGGTTGCATCGCTGCCTGGCCATGATTTCTTGCTTCTGGAGGATAGTCACTTTGCAAGCTTCTTCCGGGGAGAAGATAATCTTTTAGGGGGATGCACCTCTGTGTTCGCTTTTTGTGTTGGCCAGCCTGTTCCCTGGCCGACGAACGGTGAAGTCTGGTTCGCTTCTAGCACTTACGGAGAAGCTGAGTGCACCTTTGTGTATTGGGGATATTCCAGTGATATGTGAGTATCCCGATGTATTTCTCGAAGAGCTTCCGTGTATGCCACCCGAAAGGGATGTGGAGTTTATGATTGATCTTGTTCCTGGCACACGACCTATTTCTCTGTCCCCATACCATTTGGCACAACCTTTCCAGGAGGAATTGAAGAAGCAATTGGATGAGTTGTTGTCCAAAGGGTTGATTCATCGTAGTGTGTCACTTTAGGGAGCCCCTGTCCTATTCACTGAAAAGAAGGACGGGAGTTGACGCATGTGCATAGACTATCGTGCTCTTAATCAGATGACCATTAAGAATAAATACCCTTTGCCTTGTATCGAGGATTTGTTTGATCAATTGAAGGGAGCCAAGGTATTCTTCAAGATTGATCTGCAATCTGGGTATAATCAGATTCAAGTGTGGGAGCAAGATATAGAAAAGACTGCTTTCTCTACAAGGTATGGGAACTATGAGTATAAAGTTATGTCCTTTGGACTAACGAATGCCCCTGTTGTCTTTATGAAGATGATGAATAGTATGCTGCATAAGTATCTTGATGACTTTCTTGTTGTGTTCATCGATGATATCCTGATTTATTCTAAGACGGGGGAGAGCATGAGCGGCATTTGAGGCTCGTGCTTGAGACTATGAGGGAGAATCAGTTCTTTGCCAAGTTAAAGAAGTGTGAGTTCTAGATTTCTGAAGTGGGCTTCCTGGGTCATGTGATTAGTCCAGCCAAGATTTCGATTGTAGTGGATTGAAAGAGGCCAACTAATGTCAAAGAAGTGAGAAGTTTTTTGGGCTTAGCTGGTTACTACCGGCGCTTCGTAAAAGACTTCTCAATTATTGCCAAGCCAATGTCTCAGCTCACGCGGAAGGGTGCGAAATTCCAGTGGACCGATGAAAACGAGCGTAGTTTCTGTACTTTGAAAGAAAAGTTAGTTATTGCCCCTGTTCTCACCCTCCCTGAGCCAAGAAAGTGCTTCACGATCTACTTGGATGCTTCTTGAGTGGGTCTGGGTTGCTTGCTCATGAAAGACAGCCAAGTGATTGCGTATGCATCATGATAGTTGAAGAAATATGAGCAGAATTACCCTACTCACGATTTAGAGCTAGCTACGCTAGCTACAGTGGTTTTTGCTCTAAAGATTTGGAGGCACTACTTGTATGGAGAGTCTTGTGATATTTTTACTGACCACAAGAGCCTCAAGTATATCTTTACTCAAAAGGAGTTGAATTTGAGGCAAAGAAGATGCTGGAACTGATCAAGGACTATGATCTCACTATCCAGTACCATCCGGGCAAGGCGAATGTGGTGGCTAATGCCCTTAGTCGCAAGGCAACACGCTCCACTCTAGGTTGTCTTATTGCTAACTTTGATTGCATGGAAATTTCTTATTGTTATGCCGGTACAACATCGACTGAGATACAGCTGCTACTGGAATTGGCAATTTCGGAGCAGGTGAGAGAAGCACAACAACATGATCGGTTGCTTCAACAAGTGAGAAAGCACCTTGATAAAGGGAAAAAGGGGGACTTTAGCCTTGATGAGTCGGGCGCATTGCGGTTTAAGGGCCGCCTTTGCGTGCCACAAAAAGGCTTAGGTCAAGGACGATATATTGAGAGAGGCTCATCGTACCCCGTACACGGTGCATCCTGGTGAGACCAAGATGTATCAGGATGATATGTAGTTGGATGTCGCTCATTATGTGGCATCTTGCGGGGTTTGCCAGTGAGTGAAGGCTGAGCATACGCATCCCGCTGGACTATTGCAGCCTTTGGATATTCCTCAGTAGCCATGGGATGACATCACCATGGATTTCGTAGTCAGCCTACCTCGTACCCAGCGAGGTAAGGATGCTATTTGGGCAGTGGTGGATCAATTTAGTAAATCCGCGCACTTCATCCCTATTCGTACGACGAATTCGGCAAGTGATTTGGCACTCATCTATGTGCGTGAGATAGTGAGGTTGCATGGTGTGCCCAATACGATAGTTTCTGACAGAGATACCAAGTTTGTCTCTATGTTTTGGAAGAGTTTGCAGGGCGCTCTGGGCACTAAACTTCAGTTCAGTACCGCTTTCCACCCGCAGACAGATGGGCAATCCGAGCACACCATTCAAACACTAGAGGACATGCTGAGGCAGCTGGGAGGATCATTTGGCACTCGCGGAGTTTGCCTATAATAACAGCTACCACCCCAGTGTTCGAGCAACGCCATTCGAGGTTCTGTATGGGCAGAAGTGTAGATCGCCACTTTGTTGGGATGTCGTAGGCAAGAAGGTTGTTTTGGTGCGGATTGGGTCCGACAAGCGATTGGAGCAGTGGCGGAGATTAGGCAATTTGCTAGCTTGCCCAGAGTGGCGTAAAAGTTATGTGAATGTGAGGAGGCGACTTAGAGTTGAAGTGGGGATCGGTGCTCTGAGTGTCTCCACTAAAGGAATTATCGATTTGGTACAAAAGGAAGCTTAGCCCGTGGTACATTGGGACATTTCGATTCTATACGGATTGGAAAGTTGGCATATCGCTTGGACCTTCTGAGTCCATGCGAGGAATGCACAATGTGTTCTATGTTCCTATGTTGGGAAAGCACTTAAAGGATCCGGAGCATGAGATCGTCCTAGAACCGTTGTCCCTTAAGCAAGACTTCACCTACGAGTCCCGTCCAGTTCGGATTCTGGAGGAATCGGAGAGGGTACTAAGGCACAGAACGATAAAGTATGTTAAGGTGCTTTGGTCGCATCAGTCCGAGCGAGAAGCAATTTGGGAATTGGAGTCTCGCATGCGCAAGAAGTACCCAGAGTTGTTCTCTATGGGTACGAGTTAGAGTTATGTTTATGTGCAGCTTGTTTCATTTTGTTCTTTCGTGTGGATTGTTGAACGCCAGAATTTGGGGTCGAATTCTGCTAAGGGGGGTGGAATGTAATGCCAGTAGAAAGGAAAATAGAAGGAAAACAAAAATTGAGAACAATCCAAGCGAGAACAATAGGGATAAAAAGGGTTTTGCTGTCAGAACCCTTCGGCTTTAGAAATACCGAATGAATTATCGTTCATTGAGGTTCCCAGACCGTCCGGGGACGATCGGTGCCTCTCACTTATGTGGGCATCATCATTCGGCAATAGAGAATCCAACGCCCACGATTTTTTCCAACTTACCTTCCGCGGTAGAAAAGCCAACAAATAGTGCCATTTTTACCCCACATGATTTTGGCCATGAGATAAAGCCTCACCCTTGACCAAGCCAGCAGGAGGGAGGGAGAAAGAGAAGGGATAAGACCAACCCACTGCATAGCCAGAGAGGCACCCAACAGAGAGCACTCACTCTTCATCCCATTTCTCAGCCTACTTTCTCCCCCAACCAAAAGCCAGCACTACACTTCCCTCTACTCCCACAGCCAAGGCAAAAGGCAAAGCCAAGAAGGCCACCGAGCCCATGGCAACCACAGAGGGGAAGTGAGGAAGAGAGTCGGAGGAGAGGAGCACAAAGAGTTGGGGAAGGCGAAGGGGAGGTGAGGACCCTAGACTACTACCTTCAGCCAACTCTGACAAAAGAAAGGCGGCCACACCACGAGCATCGTCATTGCCACTTCCCACTTCTAAACCAACAAACAAAGTAGGTTACCCTATCCCTCTTTTTTTATCCTTCACAGTCGCGCAAGCATAACACATGAGCAAGCATGACACAACACTAGAATGCATAAAGTAAAAGGGGGTGAGAGTAGGACTTCCTGGGGTAAAGCTCGTAGGAGGCGGCAGCACCGGGCGCAGGGAACCGGCCAAGCGCCTTGCCGCGCATGTAGGAGTAGACACCGGGGACTAAAGAAGGAAAGGGGGGACCATCGTGTAGAGGAGGCGCACGGCGGCTGGAGGCCGAATTAGGCGTAGGCGAGCCAGGAGTGCACGGGCATAGGGAGCCAGGAGGCAAGGGCATGGGCCGAACCGTGACAGTCTTGGCGGAGGAGGCTGCAGGCGTGGGGAGGGAGAGGACGGCCCGAGCAGGAGGAGAATGCGAGCCGGCCGGGCGGTGATAGAGGACCACCGAGAGGAGAGAGGGAGGAGGTGGAGTAGAGCAAGAAAGAGAGGAGGTGAAGAGATAAGGCCAGGTCGGGAGGAAGGCTTCGGCCAGGAGAAAGAAAAAGAGGAAAGAAAAGAAAAGGGGAAATGGGAAAAAAGAAGAAAAGAAAGTAGGGGTCTGCGAATAAATTTTATTCGCAGGGTTAGACGACGCGGTCCCTAACTTATTGTTATTTTGGGCACCGGGTCAGCAGAACAGTGTCCGGTGAGAGGGGTTTGTTCGTGTAGGATTGCGCGTAGGAACTGTTGGGTCACGGGTAGGCTAAGATAGTAACAAATCAAAAATTTCTACCACGTAAACCAGGACGCCAAGCAAGTAGATGATCACAGATCGTTACCACCAAATGCGTAGAGCAGCGGAAGAAGGGTTGGAGCAGCCTGGTCCAACAAAGAGCGCGTTGATGTAGTGGTCGTAGTCGATCATCCAGCGTCGAGCACGTCGGTGTGGTGGTCATGGTCGATCGTCTCCCCCAATGACCTCTACAATTCCTTATGAAGATCGCAGATCGTCCTCAAGCGCAACAGCAACCGCAGTACCGCCTCTACGGTATACACACATCCAGGGAAGGAACAACCATACACCGGTGTACTAGCACCAAGTCACACGGCATAGCTCTCAGGGAGATGGCGGCTAGGGTTTTGGTGGAACAACTTAACTCACGACTTTCGTGTGTCTCGTCTGTTACGTTCATCCGTCCCTCCCAACAGCCTCATGCATCTCCTTATATAGTGCTCGTGACGGATCCTATCCGAACACGTTTGACGAATCGTATCCGTACTGGTTTGTTCCAACCCGTTAAGTGTGTGACCCGTTAGGTTCATGCATAAACGGTTGTGATTCGGAAACCCTTTCCGATCACGAGTCGTTAGCGGTTCCTAGCAGGACATAACGATTCCCGAATACACACAAATTATATCGGACGAACCTTAGTGCAATATGATCTACGACCAGGTCCCCATCACTTACGACTAGGTCCTATCTCTATACGACCAGTTCGTATTTGGTCACGACCAGTTCGTAACTCCTTACGACCAGGTTTCGACCACTCTGTGATTACGTTCGACCAGTCTACGACCAGCTTGTATCCCCATACAACCAGTCCGTAACTGATCGAACTAAGCGACCTTCTCGTATATTCTCCCTTTGCCTTACGATGTCTAGTTGAACTCTAGGTGAGATGTTGTGTCATCCATGAACTGTTCAATACTTTCTCGATCGAGTGTTAGATAACTTCACGTGGTCGAACACTTCGACCACTAGTGACATGGCCATGCACTTTCTTTATCCGACCATTTCAAGGGGCCCAGAGACATCTCTCCTGTTATGTTAGGAGGGGCAAATCCCATATCCGACCAGTCACATTCCTCCTCATGTTTCATAGCAAACCCGAAAGCTACCTTTATAACTATCCAGTTACGAGTAGCGATTGACAACCCCTAAAAGTGCTATTACACATGTAGAAAACCATGCTGATCTCAGGTCTAAGGATTATACATCACTATTGCTTGAGACCAACTAACGACACATAGAATCATAACAATCTCAATAGTGTCTCAAGGTGGGTCAATCCAACCCCATGTTCTCTAACATGTGTCCACATTATCGATTTGGTATCCCTATACCTATGACCGGCCAAACATGGTCATCAATCAATACAATGTGCTGGTCGATAGAGTCAATAGTGTTCCGACCATTGACATTCGACCAGGGATACATTTAGAACGACATCATATAAGTTAAGAGTTTCACCAACAAGTCACATACTTGTTAATCTTCATAACCAATTATTCATTCAACGAACAGGATAACACATTATCCAATATTATGAACATAATGAAATACAATCATCTCTATGATTACCTCTAGGGCATATTTCCAACAGTCTCCCACTTGCACTAGAGTTAATCATTAAGGTATCTAATACCGATAGCTCTTGTGTGCGCCTCATGCTTGGGCTATGTGAGAGGCTTTGTCAACGGATCAGCAACATTTAAATCCGTATGAACTTTGCATATCTTAACATCTCCTCTATTCACTAACTCGCGAATAAGATGATAATGCCTGAGTATATGTTTGGACTTCTGATGGGATCTAGACTCCTTAGCCTGAGCAATGGCTCCATTGTTGTCACAATAGAGATCCATCGGGCTCGAGGCACTTGGAACCACACCCAACTCAGCAAGGAACTTCCTTATCCAAACACCTTCTTTCGCAGCTTTAGAAGCCGCAGTGTACTCGGCCTCTGTCGTAGAATCGGCAACCGTCTCTTGCTTGGAACTTTTTCAGCTCACTGCTCCTCCATTCAAAATGAATACAAAACTAGATTGCGAACGATAATCATCTTTGTTGGTTTGGAAGTTTGCATCGGTGTAACCATTTACAACGAGCTCTTCATCACCGCCATAAACTAGGAACGCATCCTTAGTCCTTCTTAAGTACTTAAGGATGTTTTTCACAGCTGTCCAGTGACCTTCACCAGGATCAGCTTGGTATTTACTCGTAACACTTAGAGCATATAATACATCTGGTCGTGTATATAGCATGGCATACATGATAGATCCAACAGCCGAAGCATATGTAATTCTACTCATTTTGTCTCGCTCATCAGTGGTCGTAGGACACTGATTCTTGCTAAGATTAATGCCATGTGCCATGGGCAAGAAATCTTTCTTGGAATCTTGCATGTTGAACCGTTTCAACACTTTGTCTATATACATATCCTAGCTTAATCCAATTAGCCTCGTAGATCTATCTCTATAGATCATTATACCAAGAATATATGTTGCATCTCCTAAATCTTTCATTGAGAAACTATTTCTTAATGAAGTTTTAACAGATTCAAGCATTGGAAAGTCATTTCCGACCAATAGTATGTCATCTACATACAAGACCAGAAATACAAGTTTGCTCCCACTAACCTTTTTGTAAACACAAGGTTCTTCTTCGTTCTTGATGAAGTCAAACCCTTTGACCACTTCATCAAAACGAATGTTCCAACTCCGATATGCTTGCTTCAATCCATAGATGGACTTATTAAACTTGCATACCTTTCTAGCTTCCTTTGGATCGACAAAACCCTTAGGTTGTGTCATGTACACATCCTCACTTAGGTTTCCATTAAGGAAAGCCATTTTGACATCCATTTGCTATATCTCATAGTCGAAATATGCAGCAATAGCTAGAATGATCCGAATAGATTTAAGCATCGCGACAGGAGAGAAGGTTTCATCATAATCAACCCCTTGAATTTGTCTGAAACCCTTCGCAACCAGTCGTGCCTTATGAATGTGAACATTTCCATCCATATCTATCTTTTTCTTAAAGATCCACTTGCACTCAATGGTCTTAATACCATCAGGTGCATCAATCAAGTTCCAAACTTGATTATCATGCATGGACTCTATTCCGGATCTCATGGCCTCATGCCATGACTCAGAGTCTGGGTCCATCATCGCTTCCGCATAAGTTTTAGGCTCATCATTATTCACCAATAATACGTCATGCCCATACCTTATAGGCAATAGACGTGGCCTTTTTGATCTACGTGGGGCCGATGCCTCATCTACAGATTCAACAACATTTTTTTCATCCTGTAGAGGTTCAGTAGGAGTTGAAACATTTTCAGATGGTTCTCGAATTTCTTTAAGTTGCACCTTGCTCCCACTGACTTCTTTGGAAAGAAACTCTTTCTCCAAGAAGACACCATTACGAGCAACAAACACTTTGTTATCAACCCGATTATAAAAATAATATCCCTTAGTTTCCTTAGGATACCCCCACAAAGAAGCACTTATCGGACTTAGGTGTGAGTTTGTCGGACATCAAACGTTTAACATAGACATCACATCCCCAAATCTTTAGAAAAGACAAACTAGGACTCTTCCCAGTCCATATCTCATATGGTGTCTTATCTACTGATTTAGATGGTACCCTATTTAAAGTGAAAGCAACAGTTTCTAGAGCGTAACCTAAAAAATACAATGGAAGATCTGATTGGCTCATCATTGATCGAACCATGTCCAACAAGGTCCTATTACGCCACTCGGACACCCCATTCCATTGTGGAGTGTCCGGTGGTGTAAGCTGTGGAATAATTCCATATTGTTTCAAATGATCACCAAACTTATGGCTCAAAAATTCACCTCCACGATCAGATTGTAAAGATTTGATTGTCTTGCCAAGTTGATTTTGTACCTCATTCTGGAACTCCTTGAACTTTTCAAAGGATTCCGACTTGTTCCTCATTAAATAGATATATCCATATCTAACTATAGTAATCGGTGAAAGTAATGAAGTACTGAAAACCACCTCTAGCTGTCGTACTCATTGGTCCACACACATTAGTATGTATGAGTGCCAACAGGTCGGACGCCCTTTCACTCCGACCAGTGAAAGGTGTCTTGGTCATCTTTCCGACCAGGCAAGACTCGCATGTTTCAAATGATTCCAAATCAAATGAGTTTAGCATTCTATCACTATGGAGCTTCTTCATGCGTTTCTCACTTATGTGACCCAAACGACAATGCCAAATGAAAGTGGAATTCAAATTATTAGGCCGAAGCCTCTTTGCATTAATATTATAGACGAGTGCATTATCAAGATTTAAAATATACAACTCGTTCAAAACAAGAGCATAGCCATAAAACACTTCATTCAAAAATATAGAACAACCATTGTTCTCTATAATGAATTTATAACCCTCTGCCATCAAACATGATGCAAAGATGATGTTTCTACTTATGGCTAGAACATAATAACAATTATTTAGTTCCATAATAAATCCTGAAGGCAAAAGTAATGGCAAAGACCCGACGGCTAATGTAGCAACTCTTGCTTTATTTCCGACGCGAAGATCCATCTCACCCCTTGTAATTCTCCTACTCTTTGTTAGACTCTGAATCAAATTGCAAATATGAGCAACCGATCCGGTATCAAATACCCATGAGTTAACAAAAGAGTTAGCAAGAAAAACATCTATAACATTAATACCTGAAGTGGAGGGTTTAGTTCCACCATTCTTTTTCAGATCAGCCATATATTTCTTGCAGTTCCTTTTCCAATGGCCTGGTTCCTTGCAGTAAAAGCATTCATTCTCTTGAGTTGGGCCAGACTTGGTCTTAGGTTTAGGATTGTTAGTTTGGATCTCATCTGAAACTTTCTTGCCTTTACCTTTGACCCTATTCTTAGTTTTCTTCTTGAAGCTAGTACTCTTTTGCACTATCATCACATGATAGTTGCTTTTCTTTATGCTGTCCTCTACAGTCTTAAGTATCATATGCAATTCGGTGAGATTCTTGTCTAAGCCATTCATATGGAAGTTCAGAATGAACTGCCTATAGCTTGAAGGTAGCGAAGCAAGAATCAAATCTGTAACCAACTCTTGGCTAAGTGGAAAACCAAGTTTTTCCAAGCTCTGTGTGTAACCAAACCATCTTGATCACATGTGGGCTCACCGAACTTCCCTCAGCTAGCTTACTCCCAAACAATTTCTTTGAGATATCATATCTCTCAGTTCTTACTTGTGTCTCAAACATGCCTTTGAGCGCCACGATCATATCGTAGGTCTCAATGTTCTCAAACTGCTTCTGAAGGTCTGAGTTCATCGCAGCAAGCATGAGACAGCTAACATCAAGAGACTCATCACATGCCCTTTTATAGGTCATTTTTTAAGATTAGCAATGACATTCTCGTGAGCAGTACATCCGAATTGGTTCCTCTAGAACATGTTCCTTTTATCTTGCCTAAGAACAATTCTCCAGTTTGGGGACCAATCCGCAAAGTTTGTTCCATTCAGTTTTTCCTTATCAAGTATCGAACGTAATGCAAAACTGGATGTAGGTACAGCAATTGGTGCCATGATCTACAACAGAGAATATACAAAGCTAAGACATATGTTCAAGTAACTTCTATTAAATAATTTAATAAAGATACTCCCACTAAACACCATATCCCTCTTATGACATTTTAGTGATTCAAGATCCATAATCATTTAATCTACTAGTGAGCTTTGACATCACTGCTAGAAGACTAGTGAAAATGGTAAGCAACTCTTTGCTAATCATATCTCTATATGACTCTTGTTGTTGGGCATCATCTCCATGCTCCGGCACCCAACCCTATGCCCCAAGGTCCATAACCGTTATGATGACCTTGTCAAGCTAAACTAATGCTATGCGTGTAAGTGTCCGACACAAACCCATCTAGTCAAGTAATATTAATGGCACTCTGCTTTAGCAAGATCTACCATTAAAATAGATGACTTTGGATGGTGCAGCCATTGGGAGGGCATCAATTTAACTTAATATTATGTGAGGGAAATATACTTCTACCATGTTAAAAGCATCTAAAGCATTTAAATAACACGCATAGAAATAAATGAACATGAATATAAGGGCATTTACAGACAATCAAATTGCATTGTGATATAGTATGACCCTTCCACATGGTGATCTCCATCGCCAAGCATCCTGTTCGCCATGTCTCCAAGTGGTTGATTCCTCCAAGTGCTCCCACTAAGCCATTACTCCTAATAGCACTAGTAATGAATCACAAGGAGTAAAGAAACATCACAAGTCGACACGCAGGCCGTTATACAAATATAGACAGCCTTGGGCTGCAATAAGTATGACACGCAGGTCATGAAAATTACACACAAACATGCATCTCATACATGATACAATATGGGTCATACTATTCACATCAATCCCTGCAAAAACAAGTCATGCATAGAATCCAATTCTATCGGACGACATGAACACACACTACCTATAGCATGCGGTATGAATACCCAGCACGGCGGTCTCGCTAGCCGGTTAGCGAGCGGGGTTCGAAGGGGCAGCGCCCCTCGCTGGTCTAGGGCAGCGCTCTCGGAAACTTTTTCCGAGTCGTGAATCTTATTCACGTAACTGAGCCTTGGAAATTATCGGATTAATCATATTAACCCTATTCCGAACCATTCCGATTAATGCCTTGATACGACTACATACTGCGGCATACTCCGATGGCGGAATTCCGACCGGTAGGAGTGATATGCAGTATGGTCGTGAACAAGCGCAACAAATCATCTGGTCCTTATAGCTCGTACCTCCTCATAGACCCATCTACTACCACCGAAAAACCAATCGATCTTATCGACTAGGGCCTAGATCGTCCCATCTCTATGAACCGATCTAGGTTACCAGACCCGACCAGTAATAGATCCAATCTACTACTACCGCATATCAACTATATGCGACCGGTCTAGATCAAAAACCACGCAGGATGGCTCTGATACCACTGTTGGGTCACAGGTAGGCTACGATAGAAAAAAATCAAAAATCTCTACCACGCAAACCAGGACACCAAGCAAGTAGATGATCACAGATCGTTACCACCAAACGCGCAGAGCAGCGGAAGAAGGGTTGGAGCAGCCTGGTCCAACGAAGAGCGCGTTGATGTAGTGGTCGTAGTTGATTGTCCAGCGTCGAGCACGTCGGTGTGGTGGTTGTGGTCGATCGTCTCCTCCAGCGACCTCTACAATTCCTTATGAAGATCGCGGATCATCCTCAAGCGCAACAGCGACCGCAGTAGCGCCTCTACGGTATCCACACATCCAAGGAAGGAACAACCATACGCCGGTGTACTAGCACCAAGTCGCACGGTAGAGCTCTCAGGGAGATGGCGGCTAGGGTTTCGGTGGAACAACTCAACTCACGACTTCCGTGTGTCTCGTCTGTTACGTTCACCCGTCCCTCCCAACAGCCTCATGCATCTCCTTATATAGTGCTCGTGACAGAACCCATCCGAACACGTTTGACGAATCGTATCCGTACTGGTTTGTTCCAACCCGTTAAGTGTGTGACCCGTTAGGTTCATGCGTAATCGGTTGTGATTCGAAAACCCTTTCCAATCATGAGTCGTTAGCGGTTCCTAGCAGGACATAACGATTCCCGAATACACATAAATTATATCGGACAAACCTTAGTGCAATATGATCTCGACGAGTCCCCATCACTTACGACGGGTCCTATCTCTATCTGACCGATTCGTATTTGGTCACGACGATTCGTAACTCCTTACGACGAGTTTCACCACTCAGTGATTACGTTCGACCGATCTCACGACCACTCGTATCTCCATCACGACCAAATCAGAATGGCGATCGAACTAAGCATTACTTCTCGTGTATTCTCCCTTTGCCTCACGATGTCCGGTCGAACTCCAAGTGAGATGTTGTGTCATCCATGGACTGCTCAATACTTTCTCGATCGAGTGTCGATAACTTCACGTGGTCGAACACTTGACCACTAGTGGCATGTCCATGCACTTTCTTTATCCGACCACTTGAGGGCCGAGACATCTCTCTGTTATGTTAGGAGGGCAAATCCCATATCCCACCAAATCACATTCCTCCGTATGTTTCATAGCAAACCCGAAAGCTACCTTTATAACTACCGATTCATTTAGTAGCGATTGGCAACCCCTAAGAGTGCTATTACACATGTAGAAAATCATGCTGATCTCAGGTCTAAGGATTATACATCACCATTGCTTGAGACCAACTAACGACACATAGAATCATAACAATCTCAATAGTGTCTTAAGGTGGGTCAATCCAACCCCATGTTCATGTGTCCACATTATCGATTCGGTATCCCTATACCTATGACCGGCGAAACATGGTCATCAATCAATACAATGTGCTGGTCGATAGAGTCAATAGTGTTCCGACCATTGACATTCGACCATGGATACATTTAGAACGACATCATATAAGTTAAGAGTTTCACCAACAAGTCACATACTTATTAATCTTCATAACCAATGATTCATTCAAGGAACAGGATAACACATTATCCAATATTATGAACATAATGAAATACAATCATCTCTATGATTGCCTCTAGGGCATATTTCCAACAGGAACAATGTCGTCCGTATGTGTGCATGTATTGCTACAATGTATTGAGACTGGTTGAATGCATGTTCAGGTGGAGGTTCTGGAACAGCGTCATCCGCACGTTGCTCCGCTCCGCTTGGTTAACAGGCAAGTGCATGGTAGAGCGGTAGCCTGTACATGTTAGGAAATATGCGATGTTTTCTTGATATGATGATGCTATTATAATGATGGCAATAATGATGGAACGAGGTGAGCAGTGAGGTTACCCTGTTAATGATGACAATGATGAGACATTAATGACAATGGACATATGCATCTGCATCATGTGCACTCATTTGATGAGAAAGAAATATCCACCGTGGGTGGATATGTAAGACCTACCTCGGTAGGCCTCCACAAGAGTGGAGAGATCCCCATGCCGATGAGGACGGGCTCATGATCTGGGTGAACATCGATGGATGTTCACTCAACTATACCGGTATAGACAATGTGATGAGCAAATGAGCATGTAGAATAATGATGCATTGCACTAATGGAAAGATAATGATGGAAATAATGATATGATTATGTTTATAGTTGCGTTGAAGCAGGTGAAAAATAACATGGCAAGGAGAGAGACTGGACGTGTGGCGGTGTTTATTGTTTCTATTATGTGACTGTTGAATCTTTGGACTCAACCTTGTTTATTTATTGGTGTTTAGGTGAACGCCGAAGACGGCATGTATCGGGAATGGGAAATAGCACATCCATGTCACATGTAGACACGGATGCAAACCATACTCTCTAGATAACCACTTTTGTTCTAATATGTTTAGTTGGTAAATTAGTTGCGCAAGTGTTGTGGTGGTTATTGTGTGATGGTAGCATTCTAGACCCAGAGGATGGGCCGGGGTGTTACAAGCATAGTTTTACGGCGATGTATCTCCAACTGTAGAAACAGAGGTTTTTACTGCAGCAACTGTAGCAGCAGCTGTTAATACGAACTTTTTTTTTTTGCTCGGATGGTGAAGATCACCTTCTAATACACAGTTATGTACTACCTTCTAATGCACAGTACTGTACTGTAGATCATCTCCGTTGAGAGCAGACTATGTCTGAAGCAAGACTGCCATGGCGAGTTGGCGACAGCGAACATTGGTAAAAACTGCGCCATAGCCCCGTTATTTCACAAAGCCACTTAGCCAACTAATGAGCTATCGATTGTTCCTTCTTCTATTAGAATATAGAACGATTGAGAACACGACTTCGCGTATTAAAATACCCCATAAATATAATCTCATAACGTGGTATAAACAAAAAGATACTGCCGCGTCCTACATGCTGGAGCACTATATATATAATCACGACCATCATTTCCACTAAAACTTTACAACATTTCCATCTACATTTTACGAATAAATAAACAAACAAAAGGCAATCAACAACAGTTCCCAGTATGCTTTCTGGGCTGGGAAGAAACGATTGCGCGGGTACACTAAATACACCAAGGCTCTGAAGGCAGAGTGCACAAGGCTAAAAATTTCTGAGGTGACCCACTCAAATCCAGTAAATACCGACAAAATGATTTCCACAAGCCGACATGGATGAAAATTTAATGCGCAAATGCAAGCAAGGGCAAGAGATTCAATGCATACAGGTAAAACCGGAGATTGAACATCACAAAAATGGATCAGAAGTTCAGAACAACTTTTTCCAAGCATGATCCAAGTTTGGCGTGCTTGTTGGCTTGCTTTTGCTCAGGTGTGCGAACTTGCATTTTTTATGATTGATACTATGAGTCTCTGACCTGTCAAATGCATGTATAATTCAAGCGGTATCAAGTTAGTACAAATGCTTCGATTTTTTTAACAAGAAATGCTTCGATTGCTAAACTTTATAGTTGATAGAAAAGCTATATTCTGATGGTAAAAATGTGATGGATGTCGGCAAGATCAGAACAATCACTAAATAGTTAAGAATAATAGCAAGCAAAAGGAACATAAAAAAATTAGTGCACAAGAAAAGGAGTATTCATGTGTGTATATTGTCCACTGAACAGTAAATATGGAAATTCACACTCAGGCCAGTTCATGTGTGTTGGAAAGTACAGGTCTGGTAATAACAATGATGGCGATGGCAACCAGCAAGCTCACAGCTCGAGATCATAGGCAAGGCCCCATGTTTAGGAAAATCAGCCACGATAAGGGCATGGAAACTGGATTGGTTTTCACTGCGTGACCTTGTTAAAGTCATATTCCTGTTCTCGGCCTCTGAACTTGGGATAGTGGTAGATAGCAAGACACTGAGGCAACTGAGTGAATGTATAATTCTCATGGCAATAGCGAAGGGTCAAAGCTTGGGAAAATGGAAATGGGTGGCGGAATATGGAAGGGGACATCAAATGTTTCAGACCTTTACATGGTTCGGGCAAACAATTGCTGTATTCAATTCAAGCCAGAGGTCATCACAATCACCAACAGTCGCCCATCCGACATTTAGTGCAAAATAATAGGCTTAACGGTAATCTGTCAATGTGGAGTTTGAATGTATACCTGGAGGATGGCCATATTATCTACGTTTCACAGAGTTTGCTCCTCTAACAGCCTTAATCTGCTGCGATTCTCTAAAGCAGACAAAATGCACCAATGTCTGTCCATTTGGATAAATTGCAAAAGCACTATTTGCAATGCGCTTATGACAAAGAGAACACATGCTATCTCCGTCAATCTTCACAACAGCTTGACGTCGTTTATACAGATCCTCCTTTACCTGATATACAGAGGCAATTGTGAGAACAGAAGTTCATTCATTGCAACATACAACAAAGTTCTTTGATAGCAAAACATCACAGCATTGTTAATAAAGTCAAGAACCCATCATAACTAGGCCTGTAATACTACTATGGCATACATGATGAGATAGCACATTTGTCAGCACTGAGTCTGTGACAGTTTACCAAAGTTAATGGGTATTTTATATTAATCAGTGCACGAGATGATTACACACATCATTGCATTATGTAAGTCTTGTAGATGCTACAGTGGGAGGTTATTAGACAAGGGGGCACAGCAATATAAGTCAATTACTCAATTCCAATACATAGTGGCATTTCCCAAGGACAATCCCAAATATCAACGAGGGAACACGGCTACAAGAGATTATAATATCAAGCTAACCTGCAAGTTTGCCGGAAAATCAAGTTTTTATAACCATATAATTACGTCGATGTTCACTAGAGTTCCGCAATAGTGGTTCAAGAAATGACACCAGATCCTGCAAGCATTCATATCAGATTATTAGAACCTTCAGAACCTAAGCAACTGGACATGTTGAAAGAAGATATTAAACAGCTGAAGCAACCAAATTCTGGAACACGAGCATCTCAGAACTAAGAAGCTGCATAATTGTGTTTTTCTTTCAAGGGGCATAATTATGTTTCTTGCAAGAGCCTGAATAACAACAAAGCACACTAACTAACAGAGATATGTCAGATATGCAAAAGAAAGGAGAATATTACATTAACAGAAGAAAAAAAACTATCTTTTTTTTTGTAGCTTTTCAATCATAATACCACAATAGGATGGTGTGTGTGGCCTGACATAAAACTAGGCCAGATGAAAAGATATCTTTGAATATACAAAACCATTTACCTGGAGTTTTGTGTCTCTTGGTAACAACCGAAGAGCCTGAGAACCATTTATTCTGTCCCACCGTTGGCTTAACAACTCAAGTGCTTCATTCAACATTATAGGACCTCCATCACTAACATCATCTCCATCACCATCACTTCGGCCACTATCAGTTCCACTGGGGCTAAAGCGTATGTCGTCAGCCCCTTCAATCTCAACAACCTTTCTACCCATACGCGCCCCTCTGACCTTGATAGTAGAGCTAACCCTTTGAATTCCAGGGTACTGTGATGCTACTGGAATAATTTTCTGCTCAAATTCCTTTTCAGCTTTTCTTGGGTTCAGATAAATTTGTAGAAGATTAAAATAAATATTTGACTTGGAAGGTTGTTGCGCTCCTTCCTCATAAACACGGTCACAATAAGCAACTGCTCGCTCTGGCATCTGGAGCTGAAAATTAGTGCACGAGTTATTCTGGATAACCTTTGAAAGTTCAAACTAATACCTAATCATTAAACAAATATCTCAGTGGATATCAAAAGTGCATCAACAGAGCAATGGTACCTTATGAACATAGAGAGATAATGCACGAAGGTGTTGATTTATTTTCCCATACAATATAGCACGCTCTTCGAAAAGAGCATCCTGCGGAAGGCGCTTAAGAAGTATGTCTGTATTGTAACCTGAATTATTCTCTAATGTAGAAATTAACTTCTTTCGTGTTGGGGAATATGTTTTCTCAGTCCAGTTTCCCTCTTCCTTCAGAATCTTGTACCAGTCAAGGACTTCAGAAAGGTACAGTTGCACCTTCACACCAGAAAGTTCGAACGTCAGAAAATTAGAAGCAATCCATTTACTGCAAACATTGTAGGAACAGCTTATGGAACTAACTAAGATCATCTAAACAACATAAAATGAATTGATTGGATATGAATTTTTACGTACTAACAAAGTAACAATAGAAAGAGTACATACCAGCTCATTTTGCAGATTAGGATTGATCCCAGTTTCACTCATTGAAAGCATTAGTTCTAAGTAAGTTGACTGCAAATTTGAAGCATGTTGTTTCAGATATGAATTTACCAAATCTGCTGGAACATTTTCAGATAAAAAGAGCTCAATAGTGTCTGACGGGTTGCGTTCAAGAACATACAAAGAAGACTCTAAAACCAGCATTGGGTCAGATCTACAAAGGGGCTGCAGAAAAGTGCACAGAATCTCAAATCAGCCGTAGAGAAGCAGAAGAATGTGATAAGGACATTGACTTCATAATATGATGCAAAAGTCCAAACGATAACCTTAAACAACACATCAAACAATAGAATAGAAAAGCATTATGGTTGCCAACAAGTTTCTCTAATACTAATGAACAATTCCTGGAAGCCAACATAAATGCATGAAACAGGACATGAGAGCGAACCAACATAAGCATAAGCAATAACCAATTCAAGATTATCCTACTGCCATGTCAAATGAAACTGCAAGCATATACACTACTTGAACTAAATAATCTAAAAAAGTAACCATGCAATAATATTTAACCACACAGAAATATGTAAGGAAATGTAATTCTTAAAACCATGTATTGCACCTTGAATTTAATATTTCGCTGGTGCTCCCATGTTTAATATGTTAAGTTACTAAAATAACTACACATTTAGATGTGCACTTATCAAACTTATACACGCAATTCATTTGAGGACAAATAAAACACCATGCATCATAGCATATCAATCCAACCAACAACAACTGGTTGTTTTTCATTGGTTTGTGTATATGTACATGAAGAAAAGTGTCAGTTAAATGCCAATAAAAGGAGAAAAAACAATACCCTGAGATACTCAATGATCATTTGCGGGTTGAATTTTTTATTAAAATCAGTATTTCCCATCTCGGACTTTGATTCTTCGACTAAATGATTGAGTAGTTGGAGAGCTTCGCGGTGCATTTCATTGCTTTTGTAGAGCTCAAGTAACACCATATAATCGCTCCTTTCCTTCATAAACTCCTCGCATATCTTCAAATCACAATAATTAAGTCCTTTCAATAATTCTATTGCTCCTGATGACTGTCCTGTAAGAATAAGAGCTTGAAGAAGAGATGTGTCCAGTACAGTCGCCATTTCTCTAGCAATAGAGCTCGTATGCATCGGAGCTCGTTTCTGACAATAAAATACAGTAGAATTATTATGAATCACCTTTGTTTATAGTTAACAAACAAATTCTTTGATTTGCAATCATCTGTGCAATAGACGTAGCACCATGCACACTCATAACACATAAGGCCCAAGAAGCTTTTGGATAGGATGGCATCCTGACAAGAAATTTAAATCATTTTTTTCCGTCGCACCAGAATGTTCATTTCATACCAAGGAACCGCATTTACCTCATCTCTAAAAGAATGAGGATATTATGTAACTAAACAGGAAGTTTGAATTCTTATGAGAGCTTGGACTCTTGTGTGCATATGACACTTGGAAGTGTCCCAGTTGAGATCCAGGATAAACTGAAGCATCAACATGCTCTTCCTATTTTTTTTTCTACTGACCTGAGAGTCCCACAGAATTGATAAATCAATCTAGATACCTCAGATAACCAATGAATAAAACTCTCAGACTACCTTTCCAAAACATTCAATTTGACTTGTCAATAATTTGGGGAAATTAGGGCCTCGTTTATTGTATGTTATATTAGTTCTTGGCTTCCAATAATTCCATATTGGCCACTAGTAGTTACAAGCAGGGGCGAAAAACCCGGCCTGTTACCGGCGGTAACCGGACTTACTGGTGGGAACCGGGATTCCAAATACCGGCCGGAAAACTCCAAATTCAAATTCAAATTCAAAATTCCGGCGGTTACATCCCAAATTCAAATTTATTCAGACGAAATTCGACCGAGTTTTTCCCGGGATTTCCGGTTACCGGCCGGTAACCATTACCGACCTCCGAGCGGGATTTTGCCCGGTAACGGGTTTTCTATCCTTGGTTACAAGACTTGCAACAAGAAAAGCCAGGCATTTGAAACAGTAGCTACCTTGTTTGGCTTCTTTGACTTATATGGCTCAGATAAGATTAAGCTGTGCACAGCTCCAGAGACCACCTCCTCTGTTACTTCAGCCGTTGCTCTCTCAATTGTTCCATTTCTTTTCTTCTGCAAGTACTTCACAAGGGCAATTAGAGCATTGTGACTCATTTTTTTAATCTCCAATAGAGATTTATCATCAGATTCATGAAGTTGCAAAGAGTATGACTCCATCTCATCTGTCACATCAGAGGATTCTCTTGCTAACTCTGGCAGATCTTGCAGCTTGTCATGTTCACCTATAATATGTGTTTGAGGCAGAACAAGGGATGGGTATAGCGATAACACATAAGTAATATCCACATGTGAATCCGAAAACTGCTCCATTGCCTCCTCATAGCTCCCATTATCAAATAAAAAGTGTCCATATCTAATTCATGAAATCAGAAGGAAAGATGTCATTTAGCTATATGCAAGGAACCAAATGGACAAATTACAAGAGACGCACAAAAATCACTTTGAGAAGAAATGAAGAAGGCGCTGTTCATGGTTCCCTACTTTAATTATAGACTAGAAACAGCGCCCAATACAGATTTGGTGATACCATGACAGGGTTGATGTGTTTAGAGAGAAGTTCCCTATTTAACGGAACTGTTCAACTTGATTAATTATAGTCTACAAAAAAAGGGCCAGCTGACATGAATCTGAGAAATTATTTTTCTAGAAAGCTTTCAGTTTTTTTATTAAGGTACGAAAGCCTCCAGTTGGAGTAAATTACAATTTAATTACATGTAGTTTCTTATATTTGTTATATTTTTGTTAAACTTCTATCATTGTATCAAAGCGAAAATAATAGACAAGTTTACTTACCTTGGCGTACATCAACTCTTGGTGCAACATTTTATTTAAATATTTCAAATTACCTAATGTCAACATCCCCCCCCCAGCGGAATGTCTCAATGATAATAATACTGTTAGAAGTGTATGGGCAAAACTGTATGCGACGCATATTCATTTATTGAATTTGATGTCTTGGCTGATCACAGATTCAAAAACAAAAGCAGAGTATTGTGCTCCGGTGCTTGAAACAGCTTGACTAAAGAGGAACAGCATCTACCCAATCATGTTATGCAATGACAAATATATAAGCATAATATCAACTGTCTGAGAAAAGTGCAAATCGAGTATTATTCTAGCCTTCTTATTGGCCAATCTGAACATACCTTATGTGTATTGAGCTTTCTTTTGCAGCTCGTAAGTTTGAATCCTCTGGAGGAAGTAGCTTACACAACGCCAGTGCCTCCTCAAATTCTCCAGACGCAGTCAATTGCACTATCTGTAGACCAAAAGATGTATATATAAGAATTAAGAACAAATCCTGACAAACTTCTGAAATGATCAAGATATGAAATTTTCATCAAAGTAACATTCCAGCAAAAATGTAAAAGGCCTATTCACATTATAATCTATTGGGCAA